>CP123718.1:0-1200000 GCA_029906385.1 Neofusicoccum laricinum | reverse complement strand
CCCCCCGTCCGCAACCAGACTACTCCGTCGGATTCCGGCGTGAAGCCTTCTCAGCAGACCAGCTTAAAATTCTCGAGCCCTTCGTTGGAACGCTCTGGGACGTGTCGTACTTCGCGGCAACCTGGTACATGTACTTCCCCTTCCTCACCTGCGAGGTCAAGTGCGGCGCGGCGGCGCTGGATATCGCAGACCGGCAGAACGCACACAGCGCGACGCTCGGGGTGCGTGCCGTGGTCGAGCTGTTCCGGCTGGTGAAGCGCGAGCAGGAGGTTGACCGCGAGATCCTGGCCTTCTCGGTGTCGCACGACCACAACGCTGTCCGAATCTACGGTCACTATCCAGTCATTGAAGGGAAGGACACGAAGTACTATCGTCACAAGATTCGAGACTTCAGTTTTACGGAGCAGGACGGGAAGGACAAGTGGGCAACCTACAAGTTCACCAAGAACGTGTACGACAACTGGATGCCCGACCACTTCAAGCGCATCTGCTCGGCGATCGACGCGATCCCTCCTGACATCAACTTTGGTGTCTCCGAGTCGGAACTGCAGTTCTCAAGCCAGACGGGACTCTCGCAAGACCTGGAAAGCCACCATCTTTCGCAGTCGGAGGGTTCGGCATCAGTCGCTGGTCGAGACGATGCGTCAAGTGATGCTCCTGAGGCCACGACTCCTAACACGTCTGTGTCTGCGCTTCAGAGCTTCAAGAAGCCAAGGCGGAAATAGTGACGTTCATCGCTGCTTGTATTTTTTTTTTTTTGCACGGGATTTTGGAGGAGTATTCGTAGTTCTTTCGGCAATTATGTTTTCCAATGTCTTGCTCAGGTTCTGAATCTCAGTATTCGCATAGATTATCAGAGCACACCCCTATGAGTAACGTCAACTTATGGCTGTGAGTCGGATTTCTCCGCATCCTCTCCACCGGCGCAGATATCTACATGCCTACCTCTCTTTCGCGTCCATCCGTCGTAGCCTGCTATTGCCTCGAGGGCGTTGGTCTCGTTCTCGCTCTGATGCTCCACCTATCAAAAGCCGTCTGTTCGGTAAGCAAGTTGTTCTACTCGGCGACAACATCGAGTAGATCGCGCAGCAGTCTAGTCTTGCAACTAGTATATACACTAGCGTTCTGCTTAAACCGTTAGCTCCTATTAATATGATTGGTCAAAGGACCGTAAAAGCTTGCTTGTGGCGTGTGAGGACCAGGCTAGTGCGGGGTGGGCATTCTTAACACGTGATCCTCTTACGAGTAAAGTAAAACGGCGCAAGCTCGCGTCGCTCCGTACTCACACTGCAGGCCCCTCGCGTCCACCACTCCACCCCTACCACCGCCGCCTGCAAGATGCGTTTCCACGCAATAGCCGCATTATTGATTAGTACCTAAATGACTGGCGTGGAACCGGCCCTGCGACGCGCAACTATAATCTACGACGTGGGAACCTAACTCGTCGCTGACTGACCTGTAGACAAAAGTAACCCTCAAAGCGCATCCCCGACGAGAAGAACAGACGGCATGCGGACAGTTAGGAGCTGAAGGATTACGTGGCCGCGGACTTGTTAAGACTTGGGAGGAAGCGGAGAGGAAGGAGACAGAATAGGTAAGGTAGGCCTCCTGTTCTTCTATTTCCCTATCGTATACTGACTTTGTTAGTGGCAACGCTCGCATGGATCAAGGTATCCGTCACTTCTTCACACAACACGCGAAACGACGGTCGAAACGTAGCCGATGCGAGAGCCGTAGGATAATAGTAACGAGGAGGAGGAGAAGGAAGAGGAGGAAGAGGTGAAAGCCCTAGCCGCTGGCAATATGTTGTTGCTCTATAAATCTCATCTCTGAGTAGTCTCGTGTGACTGAACCGTACGGTCGTAGGGAAGCTGCTCTACCGTGTTGATGGAGGCACATCTGCAGCCACTGTTGCAGCCTATAACCTGCCCGGTGTCCTGACCTATCCCGCACATCTTCCTCGCTCTAGATTCTGCCTGTCTAGTGCATTCTATCCATTCGGCCCGCGACGATATGTCTGTAGAGACGCTTTGAGCTTCTATGGCTGGTGTAGGAGGTTTTGGTGGTTTATCCATAGTCGCAGGCGTTCTTGTTACTGGTACTGGGTAGCACTTTGCCTAAAGCCAATTAGTCACACATCATAATAGGCCAACTAGGCTCTTACAATATCCTCATGACTCGGCCACATTATCCTTTCATCAGACGTATAAACATAGATAGATAGATAAATTCATTTGACCTGTTATAGCTCCCTTTCGGGTCCATGCAGGTGTGGCTATCTGTTGGTATGTACACGAGGGGGAAAACCGTTAAAACGGGGGAAAACCCCTCCTTCTATGATAATGTGCCGCCTTGTCGGCGTGCCTGTGTGCTTGTGGGTTCCTTTTTACCGGTAGAGGCTGCTTTGGCAGTCCTACGTGTGCGCCAGCTTTTACTCACCGCTGTCATTGCCCTCAGCCCTGTCTTGTCCAGATCCGGTGTCGTCCTGCATTTCCTTGGCCAGGCTGAATTGTCCGAGGATTCCGGTGTTCAGAAACCAGGCTGTTGCGGCCCGGAGTCCCTTCTTTGTGGATAGGAGGGTGTGGAAGTCGGTGGTGTCTGCTCTGTGAAGCATTTCTGCTCTGCCCTGCTGGTGGTTGGGGCAGAAGAGAAGGATGTGTTTTGGGGTCTGCCGCTGCCAGCCGCAGGTGCAGGCGGGGCTGGTGTGGTCGGGGACTTTTCGCCGGAAGAGGAAGTCCTGGAGGCCGATGTTTTCAGTTCGGAGGAGGGTGGCCAGCGTGCTTAGTGGTTTTGAGAGTGCCCCGTGGAGGCCTTTGACTGGAGGCCCCCATGGTGCGTCTTCTGCCACTGGTTTGCGTGGCTTTTCCCGATTGGTGAACTTGACCCATGCGGTCCTTCTTTCCTCCTTCATGGCTTGCCGGAGGCGGGTTCTGTCGGGGAGGGTGGCTCTTGGGTTGGGGGTCTTTTGGATGTATTCGCTCAGTCTGGCGCGTCGGTGCTGCCGTGTTGGGGGGCCGGGCAGGAAATCATACAATTGTATCTATGTACAAAGTTGCAGTAGGGTTCGACATGCCTATAACCTCCAGTCTCCCAAAGGTCTATCCAGGCCCCTACCCCAGTTTTCAGCCGCTTCTCATTGCGGCCTCCACAGTCAGGGCCGGGCCAAACCCCTCCTGCCTGAGTGATCCCTGTTTGCTCCTTAAGCATGCATCGCCGGCCTTCTGTCCTAAAACCTCCGAGTTCTCATTATCGTTTGCTTCAGCGTTGGTTTTGGAGGCGAACAGTCCCGTCTCTATGCATACCGACACGCGCATCCGTTCTCTCGAGCCACGCAACAGTCTCTCCGGCCAGGACTTGATCCTGCCTGCCATCCAGGTGCACCGAGGGTCAGAGCCCAGTGAAGGGGTGAGGTCCTCGGAGCCAGCAGTGGCTGCTGCGCACTACGCCCCGCGGGCAGCCCAGATATTGTGCAGGGGCGCAACACCCTACACTCACCAAGTCCCCGTTTCGCGTTGCCTGTAAGGGTCTCCCCATAACAGGCCGACCGTGTCTTGCAGGAGGGGTAACGGACCAGATCCCACGCCGGGCAACCTACTCCACCTGCTCCTACTAACCAAGCTTGTGTCCCCTCTTGTCTTGAGCTGGCCTGTGTTTCCAACGCGCTGAGTCTCTGCGCGACTGGCCTGTGACTCCTCGAGAGCCTCCCCTCACCGCTAGCCTATGTCATCGTCGTAGGTTACGTGCTTCACGCCTATTAAGACCCTCCATTGAGTCGCCTAGATGCTCGCTTAACAGGGTCGGTGAGGGCCGTCGAAGCTGGCCTGTGTTTCCCTTCTCCAGAGTTTGCCCGTGTTTCCGTCTCGTCGAGCCGACCAGTCGCATCGTGCCAGGTTGCGAGCACCACGCCTATTAAGACCCTCCGCTAGGTCTCCTGTGTGCGCACCGGATCGGCTCTCTCGGAGAGGCCTTAACGAGTTCTCGAGGTCGAGCCTTAACAAGGTCTTCGCAGTCGGAGGCCTCGAGACCTTAACAGGTTTCGTACCGAGGATCTACATCACGTTAGCCTTAACAAGTTCTCAAGAAAGAGGTTCCCCTATGCCCTCGCCGCGTTCTCAGCGATCTCAGAGCCGGTGCAAGCCCAAGGGTGTCCTGTTATACGCCTAGGGCGCGTCCACATCGGCTGGCTGGATAGGGCCAGCGTCGGGCCTGGCTGCGAGCCAGGTAGTCGTACGTCGGGTGGTTTTCGTATCCCAGTTTCCCTCGATGGGCCTCCCTAGATGGATGGTCGCGTTGCCCAAGCGGAGGCAGTAGGCAATGCGGTTGTGGTCGCGGTCGGCGCGTCGATGAAAAATTTTCATCGCGTCGAAGCCGCACCCCAACAGCCTGCAACAGCGTGTTGCAGGCTGCCATCCATCACCTCTGCACTCAGCTACCCATTAGAGACGCTCCTCTGATGGATATTACCAGCCGCGGCGACGAGGACGCGTGCAGTAGGATTTCGCGGCCGACGTATAAACATAGTATCTCCCATGGTACCGAAGAAGAATATGCACTTCGGCTTGGCAAAGCCGCCTTAATTCCTCTCCCTTCCTTAGTAAGCTCTCTTTCCGTTTTCGAAACTTTTCCTTCAAGACTCGGTTTAGCCGCGCGTGCTTCATTTATGGAGTGGAAATCGCTGGTATGATGCTCTATACTAGCCAGCGGAAGGACAGCGATATTTATATCTTGCTGGATCTCCTCGAGAGCTATAGATACCATACCTCCTACAAGGCATTTGCTAGGAAAGCGAAAGCTGACTGTTACGAACCTCTAAGGACAAGGGCTCTATGACCCTAAGGGCGAGGAGCCCGCACGGGAAATAGAACCGCAGTGGACTGCGAAGTCACGGGACAAGACCCAAGACAGAATCCCCTACGGGAAGAAGACCCACAAGGACAACAAGGCGGACGGCGGAACCCGGTTAAGCAGGTATGGGACAGGTGGTTATCACGATCGTTCGGCACCGACTGTTACGAACACGCCTCTGTATATAGAGTTGTTGGGGCACGATCAGCCACCAGGCTGATCATTGCTGAACCTTTTGTCGACTTCCAGTCGACGGGAGGTTGGCCGAATGGTCTTACGCGCCGACTGAAACCCAACACGGTCGGGTCCGTCGTAACACAGCACAAATTTCTAGTCCTAGTGCCGTTTCCATGTAACGAGCGGGCCTCTACCTCTAAGGATCCAAACACCAAAGAGGGTGGAAACCTGTCGAAGGGTTTACCTTGAGTGGGTACAAGAGAGGGTGGGAGAGAACGAAGTGACGAATACACGTATCTGAGCACTGCGTGTGTCAGGCCCCTCAGGCAGCACCACCATGGACTGTAGGGTAACTAACCAGCAGCAGCCAGCAACCAGGAGGGAGACCCGGTCACGTGCCAGGGCACGTGCACAGCGCTAGGTACATGGCACGGGCCCAGCGCTAAGCGACTGGGTATATTTACCCTTCGCCCTCTCTTTCTAGACTCTCTTTCCTTTTCTCCTTATACATAGATTTTCAGTTAAGAGCAATACCACCCTTTCGGCTTTACTGCCTCACAGCGTGCGAAGGCCGTGTTACCAATAATAGCTCGATTATTGAAGAAGTTAACCACAAAGGTCAAAGCTATCTAAGGAGTATAGTTTATATATACGTAGGAGAGTATCTACAATCTATGTGCTCAATAGGCGGGTTGCGCTCAATAGCGCGTAGTCTTCTAAGCGAGCTGTTGTGACTAAGCAGGATGGCTCAGTAAGTGGAACCCGCTCAGGCAGCCTTGGCAATCTGGGCGGGTGGGTCTAGTTGAGCGCGAGGTCACGTGACCTCGGATCTTTATGACCCCGACTTCTGTTGTTCCGGCGGGGCTGATCCCTAACTTCCTTAACCTGTAGAGGCTACGCCGTAACATTCCACTATTTTCACGACACTCTCGTTGTACAGATAAAAAGAAAGGTGTTAAATAAACAGCCTAAGGGCTACTACACCTAGGTGGATTTTAGCTAACTAAGCGAGTTGGCTTTTAAGCCCCATATCTGAAGGGAAGCCAATGCCGAGAAGGATCCGATTGACGAGGACCAATTAGGGTTTAGCGTAGCACGTGACGCACACGTATATCTTCCGTGTGCCGCTAATAGGTAGAAGAATTGAACGACTTATCGTGGACTGTCTCTATACCGCTGCTGTGAACCCTCATTATTCAACAAGAAGAAAGATTACTCGGATGACCCTAAAGCAGATTCAAAGTGAGTGCTGTTACGAGCCTCTAAGGACGCAGGCTTTATGGGCCCAAGGGCGAAGAACCCGCACGGGAGATAGGATGTTACGCTGGGCCTTGGGAGCAAGGGAACCTAAGGGACTTAGGTATCGGGGAGGTGCGCAGCGTCTAAGGGTTTTGCTACCGCTATCGGGATGTTACTTGTACAGGGGGATAGCAGCCGTAGCCAGGCAGGGAAGGTAAACAAGGTAGGTGTTAAGCAATGATTGGAATTGACCATAAAGGTCCTATCTACTGTAAGTGCGTGCGGTCTATATACATCTAGGAAAGTGGCACGCTGAGAGGAGTAAGGCTCCGTGAGGGCGTCGGAGTCTGAGGGAGTAAGTGTAACGGCGGGCCTCTACCTCTAAGGATCAAACACCAAAGAGGGTGGTAAGCCGTGTAAGGGTTTACCTTGAGTGGGTACAAGGGAGGGTGTGAGAGAACGAAGTGACGAACACACGTAATAGAGTACTACGTGCGAAGGCCGTGTTACTAATTAATGGTGCGGATTGATTATTGAAGTTGACCACGGAGGGTCAAGTATCTAGCTAAGTGAGTGTGCTTATATACTATAGGAAAGCTATAACAATCTAGTGTTACTCCATGTAGCCGGGCTACGCTGGGCGACGGTTGCTGTATGTCGCCCGGCTCGTGAGGGCGACATGTGGATCTTAGGTAGATCATCACGTGCACTAGTCACGTGGGGATGCCTTTTCTTGCAGGGTTCCTTCGTGAGCCCCTCACCTTTCTGCGTCTTTAGAGACTGTGCCGTAACAGTAAGATGGTCGCGTTACTCCTGTGGGTCGGACGGCAAATAGTAGAGGGTGTTGCTGTGGGTCCGGACTTTTGGTTGTTCCTGATCCGCAGGGTGGCCTAAGAGCGAGCGACCGTGCTATTCTTCATCGCTTGTTATATCTTGAACGAATGTCTGCAGTGGGGTCCGTAACACTAGCTAAGGGAGTGTGGCTATATACTACTAGGAAAGCTATGACAATCTGGATCATTAGGTTCGATGGATTAGTCCGAGAGATGGATCAGTCCGAGAGATAGATCAGTCCGAGAGATGGATCAGTCCGAGAGATGGATCAGTCCGAGAGATGGATCAGTCCGAGAGATGGATCAGTCCGAGAGATGGATCAGTCCGAGAGATGGATCAGTACCAAGGCTTTTGATCCAACGTGTGGGCTGCACGTGACGTTGGCGCTTAGCCACCTTCCTGGTTTCCGACATTCGTCGGTGTTACGACGGACCCGACCGTGTTGGGTTTCAGTCGGCGCGTAAGACCATTCGGCCAACCTCCCGTTGTTACGGCACAGTCTCTAAAGACGCAGAAAGGTGAGGGGCTCACGAAGGAACCCTGCAAGAAAAGGCATCCCCACGTGACTAGTGCACGTGATGATCTACCTAAGATCCACATGTCGCCCTCACGAGCCGGGCGACATACAGCAACCGTCGCCCAGCGTAGCCCGGCTACATGGAGCAACACTAGATTGTCATAGCTTTCCTATAGTATATAAGCACACTCACTTAGCTAGATACTTGACCCTCCGTGGTCAACTTCAATAATCAATCCGCACCATTGATTAGTAACACGGCCTTCGCACGTAGTGCTCTGTTACGTGTGTTCGTCACTTCGTTCTCTCACACCCTCCCTTGTACCCACTCAAGGTAAACCCTTACACGGCTTACCACCCTCTTTGGTGTTTGATCCTTAGAGGTAGAGGCCCGCCGTTACACCCGTCGACTGGAAGTCGACAAAAGGTTCAGCCTGGTGGCTGATCGTGCCCCAACAACTCTATATACAGAGGCGTGTTCGTAACATGCTGGCGTAGAAAGCCAAGTTGGCTCTATTTAGAAAACTTGCGCCCTCCGATTTCTCTTGAATGTTCTTCATGGTCGTTTTATATTCGTGTCTTAATCCGTTGACCGTTGTTGGCAGAAGCTTTGGCGGCTGGACTAATTAACTTTTTGGTCGTGTATGGCCTTTTATTGGATTTCGGATTCCGTGGCGTTTTAGAAATGAAGGGCCCGGACGGTTTGTCATGAGGTTTTTGACGGTAGAAACAGTGAGGTAAGTCGTTGAGAGTGCGCGGGAGAAGTATAAAAATAGGGCAAAACGGTGGATCACGTCCAATTACTCGTGATTGTTTGGGTGCCTCTTGTACCTCCCTCCTCGTGTATATTTTGCTACAAGAAGAAGTAGATCGATATAGAGAAACATCGCGGCTATTAAGTGCCGCTACGCCAGTTCCAGACAGCAGGCGAGTAAATGCGGGCTGTGCATGCACGTAAGCGCCTATGGGTGCGAGGCTACAGCACGCACATGTCATCCGAAGCGAAGGAAAGATACTTTGGCGAGGCTGCCGAAAAGGGAGAGGTACATGTTACACACGGTGGCTTTTTATTTTATTTTTTACACACGTGGGATTACCGGAGCCAGGCGTGCGTAAGCTGCATTGGAAAGGCCACTATCAGCATGCTATTTGCTTGGTATATATACATATGGACATGACTGCATGAAGTGCCATCGGCGTCTGGTTTAATTCGGGGAAAAAGTCGGATGACCCTTTCTTTCTCCCCGTTTCTTTCGTTCGCCGATGTGTGAGATGCTTGTGCGACACATGGCTGGTACGGTGACTGAAATATGTGGTCTGATGCATCTGCCTTGCTGATGCTTTGTGTTGGAAATCACGTGTACATTCGTTACTAGATTAGGTATAGCTGTGACGGTCTAGACCGTTAAGTGCCTTGGAAGATCCCTGCGGCGATGAGTTAACAATTATGAGTCAACACCTAATGACTCAAAGGGCGCACGGATCAACTACTTCGGTATATAATACCTTCCTACGCTTATTATTTCCTTTCTCCTTAGCTTAGTCTTCTTGTAGAAGTATGCCAATGCATTTCCGCGAGTGCACCGGGTGCAAGCCCTCACATTAGACTAAGCTCCACACCTCCTCTTCGCGCCAAGGCTCCCACGCGAGCACCGGCATTCCTCCCCACAATAAGCAACCAAGAAGACACCTAAGACACCTAAGACACCCAAGACACCCAAGACAATCAAGAAGATAACCAAGAAGACAACCAAGAAGACAACCAAGAAGACAACCAAGAAGACAACCAAGAAGATAACCAAGAAGACAACCAAGAAGACAACCAAGAAGACAACCAAGAAGACAACCAAGAAGACAACCAAGAAGACAACCAAGAAGACAACCAAGAAGACAACTAAGAAGACAACCAAGAAGACAACCAGGAGAAAACCTAACGAAGCAACAATGGAAAACGACAAAGCACCACCAGAAGCACCCCCACAGTGGTTCTTCCAATACATGGAACAGAAGGAGAAGCAACAGCAAGAGGAACTCCGCCTCTTACAGCTGAAGCATGAAGAAGAGCTGCGACAAGTTCGCGAAGAAGAACAGAAGCGTATCACTAATAGAGCAAAGCCCGGCAAAGCCCTACCCCAGCTCCAAGAGTACTACGGCGAACCCGAAAAGCTTAAGGCCTGGCTACAGCAAGCTCAAGTAAAAATCCGAGTTGACTACCACCAGTGCACTGAATTTATTAAATTCTGGGCATTAGCCGCTTGCCTTCGAGGTAAGGCACTTAAGAGAATGGACGCGTGGACACGCCAATTCGGGACTCCAGACCAAGCATACGCAGACACCTTCTTCCAGCAAATGCAACTCGTCTTCCAGGACCCTCAAGCCAAAGAACGAGCTCAACGAAGATTGGATTCGCTACGTCAAGGGAGAAGGCCATTTATCGAAGCCTATATGGAATGGCAAAGCCTCCTAATCGAAGCAGGCGGAGCAGACTGGCCTGACAGTGCCAAGAAGATGTCGCTGGACCGAATCCTCGGAGACGAGCTTGCACGCGCAATGATTACGGTCCCAGCAAGCGGCAGCTTCGAAAGCTACTGCAACACGTTAAAGGAAGTAGACGATCGTCTCCACGCCTACCAGACTCGAACAGGCCAGAAGCTCCAGAAACAGATAAGCCAGGAACGCCTTAAGTGGCAGGCCTCACAGACCTGGAGGACAACAACTCCTCAAGATGCTCAGCCAAAAGCGGATCCAAATGAAATGGACTGGCAGCCATCGCCACCCGCCCAAGCTGCTACAACTCAGCCGAGAAGAGCGAGGTGGGTGACCCAAGAGGAAATCAACCGACGCCGTCAAAATAGGCTCTGTACACGCTGCGGTGGCTCCGGACATTGGTGGCAGGCATGCCCTTATGCCCCTGCCCGCCGCCCTACTCAAGCCAACCCTACGAGACAGGCGAAGCCTATCTTAGCCCCCAGCTTGAGGATGAGGAGAACGATAATCAGGACTCGGGAAAAGAGTAGCTCCTGACCAAAATCGCCGTCAGGAGCAGAAGGAGCAAAGCAAGCTAGAAGCTGGCTATCAACCAGCTAATAGTAAGCTTCAAGCAGATTGGAAGCAGTTCGAGAAGAAGCATATGGAGAAGGCACCTTTTCTAGTTTCTACACTTATCAATAGAGTTGTCTCTGCACAAACTCTTATTGACTCAGGTTGCCTCTCCTACGGCTTTATTGATGCTCAATTTGCACGCAAGCATAAGCTCCAGCGTATCTCAATCGAACCAAGACAAATCCAGTCAGTGGACGCAATAACCGACTCCTGGATTACCGAAGTAGCTGTCGCCGAGCTCGATGTTGGTGGACACCAAACAAAACAGGCGTACTTTCATGTTGCCCCAAAGATTGAAGGGTATAGCATTATCCTAGGTCTGCCCTGGCTAGAGAAGGAGAAAGCGGTACTAGACGCTGAACAACAGACACTCCGCTTTAAGGATTCTGGCCTTACAATCTGTAATCAGAAGGAGACACAAACGCCTAACTACCGGAGAATTGGAGCAGTTGCATTTTATTACCTCACCCAGAGAAAACGACCAGGAGTTCAAGTATTCTCTGCAAGCTTAGCGGATATTAATAAGGCTCTTGCAGAGAAGAAACATACCAACCCAAGCACTAAGTTACCACCTTGGCTAGAGAGATTTCTACCCGCATTTGACCGAACAGAGGCTAACAGGCTACCACCCCACCGGCCTGGAATTGATCACGCAATCGAGCTTGAAAAGGATGAGAACGGCAAGACACCACAGGCACCATGGGGACCCCTATACAACATGTCAAGAGATGAGCTATTAGTCCTCCGGAAGACCCTTACGGAATATCTTGATAAGGGATTTATCCGTGTAAGCAATTCGCCTGCAGCCGCTCCTGTCCTATTTGTACGAAAACCAGGAGGAGGCCTACGATTCTGCTGTGACTATCGTGCACTCAATCAGCTTACCCGAAAGGACCGTTACCCATTACCCCTTATCCAGGAGACTCTCAACAGAATTAGCAAGGCACGCTGGTTTACCAAACTTGATGTTATTGCAGCGTTTAATAAGATCCGAATCAAGCCAGGAGACGAATGGCTTACAGCATTTCGAACACGTTTTGGACTATTTGAATGGCTTGTTACCCCATTTGGACTCGCCAATGCCCCAAGCACCTTCCAACGGTACATCAACTGGACACTCCAGGAGTTTCTTGACGACTTCGTATCAGCCTACGTTGACGATATTCTAATTTTCACCGAAGGATCTCGCTCGCAGCACCGGAAACATGTTACTCAAGTACTTGAGAAGCTTCAAGCAGCAGGGCTTCAGCTCGATATCGATAAATGCGAATTCGAGGTTCAGTCAACCAAGTACCTTGGATTTATCATTGAAGCAGGCAAGGGCATCCGCATGGATCCTATAAAGATTAAGGCTATTCAAGAATGGGAAGCGCCAATAACGGTTAAAGGAGTACTTGGATTCCTTGGTTTCGCAAACTTCTACCGTCGCTTTATCGATAGGTACTCACAGATCACGGCTCCCCTACGCGTACTCACAAGGAAGGGCAATCAATTCAACTGGACTCAAGAAGCAGAGGCAGCCTTTAAGAAATTAAAGAGGGCCTTTATCACAGCACCAGTTCTCGCCCAATTTGACCCGGATCGGAAGACAATCCTCGAAACTGACTCCTCTGGGTACTGTACTGGAGGTATCCTATCTCAATACGATGACGATGGAGTACTCCGACCAGTTGCCTACTTCTCAAAGAAGAATGTACCAGCAGAATGCAACTATGAGATCTACGATAAGGAACTTCTCGCAATTATCAAATGCCTTCAGCAATGGGATGCGGAACTACGCAGCGTTAAGGAATTCAAGATCATTACAGATCATAAGAACCTCGAGTACTTCACCACAGCTCGACGACTGTCTGAGAGACAAATGCGATGGCAGCTCATTCTGAGCAGGTTCAACTTTACCATTGCCTACCGACCTGGCAAGCTAGGAGCACAACCGGATGCACTCACAAGAAGAGATCAAGACCTACCAGTGTCCCAAGATGATGAGAGGTTGCAACATCGCATTGCACAGCTCCTCAGCCCTGACAAGATCCAAGCCAACTGTTGGAGAGTGCTCGCAGTACCAGTACAGACAAGACGACAAGAAAGAACTGAGAGAGAAGCATACGAACCGACAGACACGCAGCAAACAGAGCTAATTGAGGATCATTTGCGACAACTCTGGCAAGAGGCTAAATTAGCGGACCCGGATCAAGAACGCCTAGTAACGGCAGTAAGAGAAGATAAAAGGACATTACCAAACGACTTAGAAGAGCCAGTCAAGCTCTCAGTCGCTGATTGCTCTCTGAATGGCCAAGGAGAGCTACTATTCCGCAGCAGGCGCTGGGTGCCGAATTACGAGCCACTGAGGACTAAGTTAATTCAAACACTTCATGATTCGACTATGACGGCTCATCCTGGACGTAACGGGACGATAGCCCTCGTCGCTAGGCAATTCTTCTGGCCAAACTTCGTATCAGACGTACGAAGATTCGTGCGGAACTGCGACGTTTGTGGAAGGACAAGAGTCTGGAGAGATCGTAAGCAAGGACTATTGCGGCCGTTACCTGTACCAAATCGTCAGTGGAGAGAGATCTCGATTGATTTTATTGGCCCGCTACCTGAGAGCCAAGAATGTCAAATGCTTATGGTAATCACCGATCGTCTGGGGAAGGGAGTTATTCTTGAGGGCTGCAAGGATACCGAAGCTGAGACAATCGCCAATCTATTCATTAAGCGCTTCTACCGCTATCATGGAGTCCCAGCAGCAATCGTCTCTGATCGAGGTAGTCAATTCGTTGGCCAACTATGGAAAAGAGTCTGCCAACTACTCAAGATCGAGAGGCGCATATCGACAGCGTACCACCCGGAGACAGATGGATCGACAGAGCGCGCTAATACTGAAGTCGAGAAAAAACTTCGTCGAATGACCAATCAAGCGCAGAACAACTGGGTCGATTGGTTACCAGCAGTCGAGCTCGCGATTAATGGTCACGAATCCTCATCAACGGGCGTTAGTCCCTTCTTCCTCTCTCATGGATACCATCTCGAGCCGCTACAGCTATTCGAAGATCCACAGCCCATGCAGAATCCGACGTCGCCCATCCAGAAGGGAGAAGCGATTGTTGCGAAGATCAAGGAAATCACCGAATGGGTAGAAGCATCGATGGCAAACGCGCAACAGGATCAGGAGGCCCAAGCGAATCGACACCGGAACCCATCACCTGCGTACAAAGTGGGAGATAAGGTCTGGCTGAGCATGAAGAACATTAAGACAGACCGCCCAAGCCGGAAGTTAGATGACCGCTCAGCAAAGTTCACAGTTACTGAAGTAGTTGGTCCCCACAGCTATCGACTGGATGTGCCAAGTAGCATACACAACGTCTTTAATGTTGACCTCCTACGTCCTGCTGGAATAGACCCTCTGCCGAGTCAAGAACAGGACGACTACCAGCCGCCGCCAATATTAGATGATGGACACGAATGGTGGATAGTTGAGGCAATTCATGGAGAAAGGATGAAACGAAAGCGCGGCCAACGAAGGCCCCAGAAGCAATACCACGTTAAGTGGAAAGGATATGCAAGACTAACTTGGGAGCCAGCGTCGGCACTTCAAGAAACGGACGCGCTCAAGTCCTACCTTCAAGCCCGAGAAGAGGGGGGTAATGTGACGGTCTAGACCGTTAAGTGCCTTGGAAGATCCCTGCGGCGATGAGTTAACAATTATGAGTCAACACCTAATGACTCAAAGGGCGCACGGATCAACTACTTCGGTATATAATACCTTCCTACGCTTATTATTTCCTTTCTCCTTAGCTTAGTCTTCTTGTAGAAGTATGCCAATGCATTTCCGCGAGTGCACCGGGTGCAAGCCCTCACAATAGCTTTGAGCTTGAGTATAAGGCGGGCACCTCTCCTACCCCCCTCACCAACTCATGCCAAGAATCGTACTACATTCTGCACCGCACCAATTGTCAACACTTTGTCTTGCTTGAGAACGGAGCACGGGGTGGTGATACGAGAAGTCTAGACCT
Source organism: Neofusicoccum laricinum (assembly GCA_029906385.1). NCBI lineage: Eukaryota > Fungi > Ascomycota > Dothideomycetes > Botryosphaeriales > Botryosphaeriaceae > Neofusicoccum > Neofusicoccum laricinum. Next base: position 1,185,273 of record CP123718.1, on the reverse strand, counting down.
ACTAACTGTTACGGCACAGCCTTCACAGAACCTGGTTGAATAGGTTAAGAGGAAGAGCAAGCGGGGCGCCGACGCGCCCGCGAGAGAAACCCACCTAGTAGAGTCACGTGACTCCCCAGTTCAATTGTTCAAAGCCTTGGCACCCTAAACTTATGAACCTACTAGTTCAGCAGTTCAACCTCTTGGCGAACTAAACTTACGAACTACAGATTGTATATGGCTTCCCTATAGTATATAGCTTCACTCTTTAGCTAGATATTTGACCCTTCGTGGTCAACTTCTTCAATAATCAATCTACACCATTGATTAGTAACACGGCCTTCGCACGCAGTGCTCAGTCACGTGTGCTCGTCACTTCGTTCTCTCACACCCTCCCTTGTACCCACTCAAGGTAAACCCCACACGGCTTACCACCCTCTTTGGTGTTTAATCCTTAGAGGTAGAGGCCCTCCGTTACACTAACGCGTTATGCCCGTGTCACGTCCGTTTACACTTCAAAGGCGTGGAATTAGGTGTTGATATACTCATAACTTAGCAAGTGAGGCCGATGCTACAGCTGATAAGAGCTAGCGTAGATTCCTCGGAATCAGCATGCACAGTTGGGAGGCACGACTGCGTGAGAAGCGGAGGCATCCGTTCGGACGCAGAAGTTCTTAGAAAGATGTGCCAAAGTCACCGGGAAAAATGCTACTCGCCATGGCTGAGTTAGTTATCCTTTGTAAGAAGTTTTGTCTTCGCTCCAGCTAATCAGTTGCAGCCCCGGTCTGTACGCCCGAGCAAAGTACGACGTCGAGGTACACGATAAAGCAGCACCTGCACCGCCACAAATCATCAAAACCATAAAACCAACACCCACACTCTCTCAAACCTCAGCAGGCCTCGAAGCACCAGCCGCCTCACTCACCCACACGCTCCAAAATTCGGACCGAGTGCCCCCATTACATCATTCCGAAACTCCTTTCAGGCGATCAAACCACCAGTCCCGGATTTTTCACGTTGATAAACGAAGCACATTTGAAAGCCGACTCATGATCCGCGCTGATCACCATTGCTCCCCCGATTCTTAAAAGCGGGTATAAGGTTATCCCATCGTCATCGCATCTTATCTTTCCCGCAATAGGGCGCTGAAACAGCCGAACTCTAATTGCCTCCCCCAACCTTCCCGCGGCCCGTCATCGGTTCGGTTCTTCATACCGTAGATCCGCATGTCCCGCCATTCACCCCGGTCTTTCATGCGAAATAGCAAAAGAGAAAAAAAACGCCTGGCCCCTGTCTTCTTTCTCTTGACGTCATAACCCATCCGGTGGGGGGGAAAAAAATAGAGAAGTAGGATACGACACCTGGGGTATCATCAACCAAAGAGAAATAGAAATATGCCGTGTAGCAGTAAAACCACTTGCGCCGAACATAGCAAAGCAAGGCTCTCGCTTAACTAAAGGAAAACGCAAAGAAATATCGGTTGTCACCGCACCTGTCCGCCTCTTTCGCATTAACACAAAACATTACACCACTCAAGGCGTCCTGAAAGCGGACATGTCTCCGGTCGCGAGTGGGTAGGCAGGTAGGAGCGAGGCGCGGCCCCACAAAACGGGCGGAACAAAACGTTGAACGTCTTGATGCTCGCTACTCCCCCACCAGGCTTCTCGGCGGGGATCTCGGCGGGGTGGTGGTGGGCCTAGGCGGACTGCCAGGCCGACTTCTCGGAGCAGATTTCGGCGGAGGGGATTCTGGAGCCGCAGCCGCGGATGATGTTGCTGTTCCATCGCCACCGATCGCGGCTTCCTCATCGAGTGTGTCCCACCTCTCGGGCCGCAGCAGCGCCCGCTCCAGCTCCGCAAGCTCTGCGGCGTTCTTGTGGGCGCTGTCCAGACCAAGCCGTGCCGCGTCAATCTCTGCGTATGCATCCTTGAAGAGCCTCGCGCCGTCTTTTCTGTCGTTTTTGTAGTCGTCCTCCTCGTCATCCTCCGCTACGCTTCCGCCCAGGTCTATGCCAAAGTCCCACGGCTCGATACCCAATGCCTCTTGATCGGCGCGGCCGTAGATCTCGTGATTGTGGGGGTATGTTTTGAGCAGCATATTGTCAGATCGAGCACCGGAGCTGCGGCTGCTGTCAAAATTGCTGTTCGCAGTCGGGGCGCCACTGTGGCGGCGATTGTTGTAGTCTACGGAGCTACGGATGGTGGGCGTGTGGCTGTCGGAGCGACGCCATAGCTTGCCATTCGGGGTCGTGATTGCGGAGGGCGGCGGAGGCGAGATTGTGGCGTCGTTGAGGGTATTTGGCTGGATTGAAGTGTGACGCGCGCGAACAGTGCGGTTCGTGTGGTAGGTGAAATGCGTTCCGTTGTTGGTGTTCGAATTCGTGTTTGAAGACCGTCCGTCGAAGGATTGAAGGTTGAACAGACGCCTCAGAAGCGTCCATGTGTAGGGCAGGTTGGCTACGAGCAAGGAGGTGCTGCTTTCTCGGGTATACCAGTACGTCCAGGCGGTGCCGAATGGATTGTTGAACGAGTAGTATTTGTTCAGGATCGACGCCAGGATTACGAAGACTCCCAGGCCAAATATAAGACTGAGCACCAATTTCCGGTGCAGAGGCAGTCGGCTCCGAATAATCATTTGGAGAGCAAGGATGAGGAGAAACAAATCCGAGGATATGTTGAATACCGCGTTCGTAATCAGGTGATTCGTCGCAGCATTACATTGCGTGTTGGGCGTCGGGACGGCCCAGTAGTTTGAAAACGGCCGGCACCATACGCCAAAGTAGAAGATCTCCATGAAGACGAAACCAAAGATGACGTAAACAGAGAGAATTTTCACGGCGACGTTTTCCTTGAGTGCGATGCTGAGGGCCAAAAGTTAGCATAGTGGCATTGGCGCCAAGGAAAGAGTGGAAACATACGTTAGGCGGTAGTACATGATCAGAAGACATGCCTACGGGCTGGGGTTAGCCGCCAATCCTCCCATACGTGTACGCTTTGACAAACCTTGACCGCCCAGACTGTCATGCACTGGCATTGCTCGACCACGAGGACCAATTTGCTGCCGAACCTCCGCTCGGAGATATCAGCAGAAGTCAGGGAGTCCAGGTCGAACCCGGGCGGCAGGAGATTGCTCTCGGTGAAGGCGACGATGTTGATGGTCACAATGAAGGCCGTGTACGAGCAGATGGCGCAGGCCATAATCCAGTCGTCGATCTGGAGCTTCCGCACGTCGCCGCGAAAAAGAAGGATGCGGGAGGCGAAGCGGGCGGCGGCCACGAAAATGACGAGTGAGTACCATATCCACGACTCCTCCTTGAGAGGAAGGCCCATGGTGGGCTGGGCGGGACGCGGCGAGGCTGAGCGAGCGACGGGGACTCGAGACCGGCTAAGAGTAGCAAGCGTGGAATTGGCTCTCAGGACTCGACGAGAAGTTCATGGTAGCATGGACGGCGGGCTGGGGCAGGAACGGAGCAGCGGCGTGGAGCTCGCTGGGGCGCGGGTTTCAGTCGGGGCGCGGAGGTGAGAGAGCAGGGAAGAGGTACCCGAGCGGACGGGGAGGAGTGAGAAGCGGGCTGAATAATAATAGCTCGTCGGACGGTAGGTGGCGGGCCTGCAGGTAGACGCGGCAGATAGCCGGGAAGATAGGGAGCTGAAAATCGGCTCTCGAGCGGTGCGGTAGGTAAGCGCGGCGCGGATCAGGGCTTGGAGGATTTTTGAGGCGCGGGGGTTTATGTGAAGCTCAATGGCGGGAGGAGGACGGAGCTGGCGAGCGCAAGCGGAGCCTGTGCCGCCGAATCAGGCCTGGTGCGCTGGCGAGTGGCCTGTCACAAACGTCACGGGCGGTGCGGGATCGTCGGCCTGCGCGGCCCACGGTCCGCAGAGTGTGTGTTGACGCTGCTGGACGCTGCTCCAGAGGCGCCGCTCGCAACGGCATCCTGACGCGTGCCACCGCCCATATCAGCGCGGCGGCAAGGCAGCCCGGGCGGTGTTGCAGCGCAGCGCGCGCTGGGCTGCAGCTGCGCGCCCGCAACACCATTGGCGGCCGCTCTTGGCCCGATGCGGCGGGCAGCTTGTCCTTGTGTCTCTCTCAGCTCGAGACCGAGTCCGCTGCGCTGCACGATCGCCGGGCCCCGAGTCTTGCCGCGCGCCCATCCGCCCCATCCCTGTCGCCCTTGCCTCCTACGCGAGTCCCCGCCCGCCGCCTCGGTAATTTGGCCGTCCAAACAGTGAGGCGGCTCTGTGGCTCGAGGCAGATGCCGCCGAAAGGGCCGGCCGCGCGCTGGAGCGTGTCGGGGAAGTGCGGCTGATGGGCTCGTCGGCACGCGGCCGCTGCCATTTGGGCGCTGAGCCGCGACACGCTCCATCCTGCGCCCGTGCGCCGGCGCCCGGCACCGCCCAACCCGCACAGTGTGCGTGCCCGCCGTGTGGCTGCTGCTCTGAGAACCGCTCCGTGGACCCGGTACCACAGTTTAAGATCCTCGGGGGTGCTGCCGTGACTGCTCAACTACGGTTCCTGACTGTGCCTGGAACTCTGAACTGCGGACTAGGATAGCTAGATGCTGGTTTGACTTTTAGTTTCTCGTGCCTGCCCGGCACGTCCCGTCCACGAAGAGACCCAGACAATACGAGAGCCTGATGAAGGGAGACGTGGTGACATGCCAAGCCCGTGCGTGCTTGCGAACGGGACCCAATCCCAGACCAGCGGTAGGAGGAGGCAAATGAACAGGGGCCTCTGCAGAAAATCTCGGGGAAGAGGAAGACTAAGAAGTGGAAGATCGTGCCCATCACCAGTGGACCCCCTCACTGTCCACCCGGTGCCCCCAGTTGCCACGCGAACGCCCAATGCGCCTCCAGGAAAAAGAGAAAATGACCCGTGCAGCAAGTAGCACGCCCCAGCCGTTGCAAGCCACACCCACCGCCGACCGTGGTGCCTGCAAATCCTCCGCCACGCCTCAGCGCCTCTCGTCGCCCTTAGCTTTATCCACGTACTCGCTGTCGGCAGTTTCGCACTCTGAAACAAACACTTTGCCGACAACCTCGTCCTTGCTGAGCCACATGTTGATCTTGTGCAGCTCTTCGCGGAGCCGGTTGACCGACTGCGGGTCCATGTTCGTCTGTGCGATGAGTTCCGGTAATGACACTGCTCAATTGGTCAGCCTTGGCACCCGGAAATAAGTAATCAACCAGTGGAAACTGTGCGTATCAGGAAGCGAACATCCCAGCCAAGCACCAAGCGACATTGCCACTCTGCCGGGAGGCGCTTACAGCTGCAGAGTGTCCATGCAGCCAGATCCTGAAGCGGACGCCTCGCTTCAACGGTGCCGTAAGCACCCCGTCTCTCCACAACAGCTCTTCAGTCCAGGCCAGGTGTTGGTGTTTCACTTACCGAAGAGTCGGAGCAGATGCTCACCACCGTAGATCTCGCTCATCGTCTTGCCCGCTAGGTCGTCGGTGGGGCTTTCGGTCTTCTTGTAGATTTCGAGGTATTGATCGCGCTCGAAGCGGTACAACAGAATGCGGCCTAGAGCCTTGTTGAAGTACTCCTTCACTCCGGCAATGATCTCCTCGAGGATGTCGGCTTCGGCGCTGCCACGCGGACGTCTGTGTGCTTCATAGTCGTGGTACATATCGAGGATGGCGCTGACCGGTACCTCAACCGGAAGCTTGACAAGTTGAAGGTTCTTGGTGATGTTCTCCCAGTCGTCTACAAGCAGCGACTTGAGCCTGTCGGGCATGTGAAGGCGGATTGCTGGCCTGGTGCGGAATGTCTCCTCCTGTAGCACGGCGATATTAGCAGTTTGTCTAATTAATACAAGCAAATCCAAAAGCAGAAAGACAAAACAGCAACAGATTGCATAAATACATCGGTCTCGTCACGTCCCCAATTCCTCTGCACAGTCTGGTGAGCGTTGGAGACCACCCGGACTGATCTCTTCATCCCATTGGCAGGGCGTTCCCGGCCCTGATCCGCATCCTCCTGCTCAGTGGGCTTTCTCTTCCTGGAGTCGCTCTTCTTTGCGAGCTCCTTCTTCTCAGTCGCCTTCTTGGGAGCTTTCTTCTCCTTCGGGATGCTCTTCTCCGGAGAAGCACCTCTTCTCTTCGGGGGCCTCCTCCCCGGGGGCCTCCTCCCCGGTTCGGGAGACTTGATCTCCCGGACAAAGACTCCCTGGTCGTTGGCGTTGCGGCGTGTGAGAACCATTGTGGTTCGGGATGGTGATGGCATTGCCAGATATGGTGGAGGTGGGAAAAAGGGTTGACGAAGATGAAGATGAAGAGGAAACCCAAGGAAAGAAGCATAGATAAACACCAGCGCCCAAGGTAAGTGAATATGAACAATAGCGACAATAGAAACAATAGGTGATGTGGCTGAAACAATAGGAAACAGAGCGTGAGTGAAGTGAAAGTGAAGTGACCTACCCTCTCAACCTCGAAATCTCTACCCCTCTTGCGGCCCGCCATACTCGTTGATGATTGAACAGGCGTTTCACGGCCTTCACTGCCGCGCGTTGAGCCGACTTCAGGCTTCTTCTTGTGCGAAGTAGGCGCGGCCTTGGCTTGGCTGCCGCGACGCATAGCTTCCAGCTCCTTCTTGAGGCTGTTGGCTAATTCACGGTTCTCGTCGTTTAGCTTGCGCAGCCGATCTTGCGGAACCCAGTCGTCCCACCTAATGCGCTTGTTAGCAAAGTCGAAGTTACGGTTCACTGTCATGGTGAAAGCTGTCGGGAGGGAGGTCGCGAGTGATGATGGATGAATCAGAACGTGGGATGTCACGCATCAGGTGCAGTGGAGCAAACAGGCACGAACGGGTGCTCAAACGGACGGAACACGAGCCGCGGGGCACACGCGAAGTGAGAACAAGGAGATGCGGCGGGAGAGGACCGTGAAGCGGTGACGAGGGACCGGTGAAAGAGGGCGTACTTACGTGGCCTTCCAGCCCTTGTAATGGACCTTGTACTGGTACGCGTTCTTCTTGTCGTTCGGATCCACCAGCTTGACGTCGAGCACTTTAGCCTCGTAGAGGAGTTCGTGATGGAAGCACAGCGCCTTCTCGTCCTTGGCGAACATGGGCTGCGATGCCGGCGCCATGACGGGTGTGCGAAGGGTGGCGCGCAGGTGAAGTTGATGGGAGCAAAGATCAGCAAGGCAGTGGCGAGTCGGAAGGGGTTATTGTGGGCAGGGTCTTGATGCGGCTGCTGTTCACGTGTTATGAGCTGCGCAGGCAGGAGGGAAGAAATGTTGGCGGCTTTTGATGCACGCCCCGGCGCGTCGACAGCAACCTCGCTTGTTCTCGAACGCGTCTCCCGGGCCACCGCCAACCCTCAACACGCAACGCGTCTCTGCTGCACGCGCTTTCACATCCTTTCACATCCTCGACGCTCCCAGCACTTCGCTGTCCCTCCTGGTCGCAGTCATGGCGCCCAGCGAGTCCTCGATCCTCTCCAACTTCCTGCTTCCGCCGGCTCCTCTCCCGACCATCCTTTCCTTGCGCCAATTCACCGAGCTCTTCCCGCGCGCCCACCAATCCAACCCGGCCATCCCTAAGCTGTACCGTGAGCTCCAGCACCAGCGCGCCATCGATACAGATGACGTGAAACGCAATATCGCAGCCGAGTGCAAACGAGGCGAACGCCAGGCGCGCGAGGTCGCACGAGCGAGAAGACGCGATGAAGCCGCCGACAGCGCCGCTGCCGGTCTGACACGCAAAGAAGAGATGGACGTGAGGATGGAAGAAGACCTGCACGGACGTGCTGGCGCTTCTGCAGAGCACGGTACAACCAGGGCAAAGAAGCGGGCTGTGGACACCGTGGTGGAAAAGATGGAACTTGCGGAGCAGGATATTGAAGAAGAGATAGTTGAGATCGAGAAAGAAGCCGAGGCAATTCTGGCAGACCTCAGCAGCGTTGTTGGCGATCTCAGTGATCTGAGATACGGACGCTTCAATAAGCCTGCGGCGGGGGGTGAAGAACTTGGACAAGAAACACTGGACACCCTCCGGCAATTACAAGCAGTATGCCAGGAGATTGGAAACGATTGAAATACCAGAGGGTCGATTCTCGGATATGCACCATGACTTCTGCCAAGGGAGATTACTGCTAACGCACAAGCTTCACACTGAGGGAGACAGCTTGGGACATTTCGGCGTCAGGCTACGCGAGAAGTACACACACACTTCCGCGTCATTGAAAAGGGCGGCACGCCTCCCAAGAGAGATTTGCGTCAAAGTTTCGGTAGGTTTTCTGAAGAATTTCGACACATGATCCCTACTAACTATGTCAAAGGCACGGCTCAATTACAAGCACGGTCTGCCCCTGCACAGCCGGGAGCTTTCTTAGACATGTGCATGTTGCATCTGATACTACGCAGGGCTCAATTGAAGGACGACTACATGAGGGTTTGCTTGAGCGTTTAAATCGAGAGGAGATATTCTATCATCTTTCCAATTGCGCCTTCTATACCGTCTGATCGCTCATGCGACCTTCTTCTCAAAATTTGCGTTCTCTTGGAGTCCAATCAAGCCAATTGCCGCCTCGTATAACCTGATTAGAATCATCACAACAGCAACCAAAACCCTAACCACGTAGTCCTTCGTATTGAACTTTGGCGTCCGCCCTCTGATAAATTTCGTTTCAACTCTCTCCCATGGCACGTCTCCGCCCAGCCCCTCGCAAGCGACTCGAATTCCGGACGTGAGCCCGTCCTCATGGAAGCCGTACCCGGTCCAGGCACCAGCGTACCAAATACCCCTCTTCCCCTGGATGTTAGGCAGCAGCTCCTGCGACTTCACCGCCGCAGCTGTGTACAGCGGGTGGGCGTATTGGATTGCAGCCTGCGTGAGCTTGGTCTTCGGCATGTGAGGCGGGTTCATGGTGACGAGGACATGGCCGTACTCAGGCACTGGGATGTGCTGCAGGATATTCATGTTGTACGTCAGTGACACGGAACTGAGCGCACCGGAAGGGGAGCCGTTTGGTGCAGACGGATTAGACGGCTTGGCTTTAGAGGCTGTCGGAGAGCTCGTCGTTAGGTAGTTCCAGGAGGACCAGGCAACTTCGCGACGGGGCATGAGTGAGAGGTCTGAGTGAAGGAAGACGGAGTTCGGCGTAGTGTGGAAGGCGCTCATGATCTCGCGTTCCTCAGGGGTGGCGGAGGCGGAAATGATTTCGCGAGCTTGGTCGCCATGGCAGGCTAGGATAACGTCGTCGAACGTTTCTTTTCGGCCGTTCTTGAGCTCCAAGACGACCTTGCCATTTGTGTTGGTCACGCTCTTGGCTGGTGACGAAAGGTGGACTCTCTTAGACGGGAAATTCCGCATGACTGCGTTGATGTAAGACCGGGAGCCTTGCTTTACAGTTAACCATGGCGGGCGTTCCGTGATGGTGTTGAGCAAATGGTGATTCCACAGGAAGCGAATCAACGTCAAAGCAGGGAACTCCAGGGCACACTTATCAGCGCCGGTGCTCCAGACACACGCAGTCATGGGGATCAGGTAGTCGTCGCGGAAACTGGCAGAGTAGCCTTCCCGGTCAAGATACTCGCCAATGCTGAGATCCAGGTCGGCATGGGACTCCTCCCTGAGCAGGTCCAGGGCGAATTGATTGAAGCGGATGATGTCGAAAATCATGCGCCAATGAGACGCACGGAACAGATTTCGAGGCTGCGCGAATACGGCAGAGAGAGAGGTTCCGGCCCACTCAAAGGCTCCCTCGTCACGGGAGACGCCGAAGGTCATGGCGGTTTCGACTGTTTCGACATTGAGCTCTTTGAGGAAGGCAATGAAATTTGCTGCGGAAATCAGTTTGAAAAGCCATTTAATGTTGAAGCAAAAGAAGACTGACGGTAAGTGGCAGTGTTGAGGACAATGAAGCCGGTGTCTACCGGAGTCTTGCGGTCATGATGCGTGAACTGGACTGTGTTCGTATGGCCGCCAAGGCGGTCTGCAGCTTCGAAGAGGTGCACCTCATGAGTGGTGTTCCGGAGGGCATAAAGCGCACCGATGCCGGTGACTCCACTGCCCACGATTGCGATTCTTTTCTTCTCCATGGTGTTGATGTTGTGAGGTCTGCTGGCTAAAAATGGATCCGACTTCCGTAAATAGCAGGTACTGACATCATCTACTGTGAGACTCGAGACAGAAAATCGGACGGTGAAAGGGCAGAAGAGTGAGATGACCGGGGATGGTGGGGGAGGGGGAGCTGGAGGTCGAGCGCAAGCAGCTCATACACAACTCAAACGATCGTAGAGCGGAATGCAGCCGGGGGCTCGCTGTACTGGATCGCTGGAGCACGCGCAGGGATGGCTCTGGGCGCCAAGCCAGGAACGGCTGTGCGGCCAGCAGCGACTCCGGCCGCGGGAGTCGAGGTGCAACTTGGCTTGGCGCGCGGCGAGACTCCAAGCACCGAGCACCGCCGCCCGCCCACCGCTCAATACCAACTGCACCCTGGCGACCCCCGCCTGCTATCTTGAGATACCCCGCTGCATCTACTGTACATCGGCTTCGCTCCTGCTGGACCGTCGAGCGCCTGCCTTTCCTACCTTCACGACCGCCCCTTCCCATCCACTGCGTAAGCGGCGCATCACGCACCCCAGGCACCAGCCACTGCGACAGGATCCCATCCTTTGTTCCGGACAGTGCGAACTTCGACGCTGTCTCCACATCCTAGGCGGAAGATCCATCGGAAACAGCAACCATGACGGATATTCTGGACTCGGAGGCCGGCTCGGAGCGCTTCTCCAGCTATGAAGCCGAGCTCAAGCTGGTCCAGGCGGACCTCCAGCAGAAGCTCGACCAGATCCCCGAGCTGTCGGGCGAGCCTAGGAAAGCCGCGATACGGCAGGCTGAGCGCGCGTTGGAGGAGGCCAAGGAGCTGGTAGGCAGACCACGCACGCGTTGGAGGAGGGCCAAAGAGCACCTGGACTGACGACTTCTTCCTTTCAGATCGACCAGATGCGCATCGAGAAGCCTAACATTCCCGCCCCCGCCAAGAACAAGATCAACCAGCGCTTCCGCAACCTGCAGCACGACGTCGATGAGCTGGGCCGCAAGCTGACTTCGCTATCGTCGGACCGCCGCGCTCTGTTCGGCAACCGCTACTCGGACAACCCCACCCAGGACGACCAGCTCGAGCAGCGGCAGCAGCTGCTCTCAGGCACGGATCGGTTGGAGCGCAGCAGCGGCCGGTTGAGGGAGAGCCAGCGCATTGCCCTCGAGACTGAGGACATCGGACGTAACACCCTGGCCGACCTGGCGACCCAGCGCGAAACCATTGAGAACACGAGGCGGAATCTGTTGGAGAGTGAGGGCTACACGGACAGAAGCATCAAGACGCTGAGGGGGATGGCCCGTAGGTACTGTCTCCCTAAAAAATACCCTTGTCTGCCTGCAAAACGACGCGGGCCGTGGCTCTATCGATTTCTTGCTAACATGCCGGTTTAAACAGGATGGCTACGAATCGGGTAATTACGATTGCGATTATCACGGTGCTTGTTCTTCTTATTATCGCGGTCATTGTCAGCAAGTTCAGGTAATTATGTGCGGGTTTAGCGAGGGTTTGTATGATTTGAAGTTGAAGACGGCGTTACATGGAGATACAGAGGGAGGCAAGCTGGGCAGCGATTCATCAATGATACATTTGACCAGAACAAAGTGTTCATATGTCTACGCCATCGAGTTGCACGTTCTACGACGTCCTCGACTCTCACCGAGATTGAAAACGTTCCTTCTGTCGAGAATGTCGTTGCACCAGCGTACGAAGTGGATCTGCGTTGACACTCTATGCAAAGCCAGGTTGTCATTTGGGAATCTCAAGCATTTTACAACCACAGCTTCGATCGTGCGCCCAAGAAAGCATGCTTCGTTATCTCGTCTCTATATGTATTACTCATGTATACCTTTTCCAAACCCATCTGTCCGCCATCACATCGCCGTCTGCGTCTCCGTCTTCTCGGTCTTCTCCTTGCCTCCGCCGCTACCGCCTCCCAGACGTAGCTTCTCTGTCGTCCACTCCATGAGGCTCAACCTGCTCTTCTGCTCAACCTCTTTCTCCAGCTTCTCGGCCTCCTTATCCGCATCCTCAACTACATCCTTCCTCGCACCCTTCTGCTCATCCTTCATCTCCTGTGCCTCCGCTTCCTTCTCCTCCTCCTCCTCAACCTTCCGCATCTCCTGCTCCTCGCGCTCCATCTCCTCCAAATCCACGTCCTCGAACCCGATCTTCTTGAGAATGCGCCCGGCCAGGTAGCGGTACCGCGTGTGGCCCGAGACCAGATCGCTGACGTCCACGTTCTCGACGCCCTTGACGCCCTCGACCTTCTGCAGGCCCGCGACGCCGTACTGAATGCTGGAGGTGCGGTACAGGAACGCGAGGATGTAGTCGTTGGTGGAGTAGACGTTGACGACGCGGCCAGACACGACGCTGCGCATGCGTCGCCAATCCGCAGCCGTCGACGGCGCAGGCGCACCCAGCAGGACGACGCTCTCGACGAGGCCGAAAGCCTTGCGCTCCGCGAGGGACTGCAGGCACGCGTATATGACGCGCGCGCCGAGCGAGTACCCGATCAGGGTGACGGGACGCTCGCCCTGAGCCCTGTTGACCAGGGCGTCGGCCAGGACCTCGCCGGCCTTCTCGCTGCGGGCTTTTGCGACGCTGAACGGGTTGTCGACGATGCGGCTGATCTTGAGCAGGCCGATGGGCCACAGGGCGGCCGTCAGCGACGCGAAGACGGTGTGCTTGATGATCTCGCTCTTGGCGTAGCTCCATGCCGCGCTCTTGACCATGCCGACCAGCGCGTTGCCCAGGTTGAGCATCGCCTCGAGCTCGTAGCGCAGCGCGAAGCCCTCAATCGTCGAGTCGACGACGCGCCACGGCTCGACCACCTCGTCCTTGCTGGTCAGCCAGCCTGAGATGCCGATTGCGACGCGCAGGCGCCGGTGCTCCTTTTCGATCTTGCGCGGCCGGTGGAAGGTGCGGATGGGCACGAAGCCGAAGTCCGAGACCTCTTTGGCGTATTGGTCCATCATCTTGCCCGTCATGCGCCCGCCGTAGGCGCCGAAGAGACCGCCTACTATCACGGTGCTACTGGCAAGCGTGCCCAAGTAACCTGCTGCGGCGGTAGCACCCAGGCCGAGGCCACCCATGACGGAGCCTGCAGCAAGACTATTAGCCGTTAAACATTTGGTGGGCGGGTAAGAAAAGCCAGTGTTGACATACCTAAGCCAGCAGCAAGTAGGGGAGCTGCAAGACCACCTGTGATCCCAACGACAGCCGCACCAGCAACGGAAGCCAGTCCGACCTTCCACTTCCTGCTCGTAGCATTCTCCTCCGCCTTCTTCTTCGTCTCCTCATCCGCAGACATCTTGTGTGCCGCCTCCAGCAACCCCCTGGCCACCTTCGCCTCGTCATCCGTCAAGAACTCGATCGGCAGCTTCAAGCTGCTCGTCAAATGCAGCAGCAGGACGCGCGAGTGTGCCGAGTAGTGCTCCAAGCTCAGCAGCAGCAGGAGCATCGAATGCAGCACCAGCGCCCTCTTCTCCTCCTCCATCCCGACCAGCGGCGTCTCGATCGGCGGATACAGCTCCAGCAGCGCCTTCGATGCCGCCTCGTCGCCCCTCTTCGGCGACAGCGTGCGCTCGCGCGTGCCCTCCTTCGGCTGCGACTTCGCCCTCGCCTCGTCCTTCTGCGCCTTGGCCGTCTCCTTCGAGTTCACGATCTCGCCCACGCGCTGCAGCACGTTGTCGCGCCAGTCGTCGAAGAAGGCCAGCGCCGCGGCGCGCAGCTCCTGCATCTGCGGCGCCGACAGCTCCTTCTCGCGCTGCTCGCGCTCGCGGCGGCGCCGCTCCCACGCCTCGACGTCGGCCGTCCCGGCGTCGATGTTGGGGTTACGCAGCGCGTCGTCGCCCTGTAGATCCTGCGCCGCGTCGTCGGCCTGCTGGCCCGTCAGCCGCGCGTCGAAGGCGTCGGTGATGGTCTTGCGTTGCGACTCCAGGCAGTTGGCTAGCAGCAGCGTCAGCTCGCTGCGCAGCTCCGTCGTCTCCAGCACCGTTGTCAGGCTCTGGTCGTCGGCATCTTTCCCGGGCCCTTCCTCGTTGTGGGACCAGGGCATGTGTCCCGAGAGCATTTTCGCCATGGTGATGTGTCGTGCGTTCAAATTCGGTGCCTGATTCGGTGTAATTCGCGGGTGTATCTTTTGAGGTAGCCTGCGATTACGCCTTTAGCGGGGGCCGACGCTTATGTGGACTGATGTGAAGCAAGGACGCTATGATGTAGGACGCGTATAAGTTGCTATGACGTAGAGGGCTTGGCTGCCTCCCTGCAGGGTCCGCGGAGGGGAGGGCCCATCTCTTCACGTGAACTTTTCTCAGCTGGAAAACCACCAAGTGGTGAGAGTAGTCTCTTTTGCAGTCTGTGCCTGTGTCACTGTTCGCTATATCGGAAATCAGCACCTGCATATCTAAAAATATGTACTGACATGAGCAAAGTCTCTAAAGGTTTGTGGTAGTCAAGATAGCGGTCAACCGCGAGTTGTTACTGGGAGCGATGTGCGCAAATTCATGTATTCGTGTTCCCGCAAACCAACCGAAGGGAAAGCTGCAAAACGCCCGCCCACAACTCTGACCTATATGGATAAACAAGCTGCTGTCTTCGCTGGGATAAACAAGCTGCTGTCTTCGCTGGTATTCCAACATGTGCTCCTGTGGGTGGAAACCTCACCCTCAGCAGAAATCAGTGCCAATCTACGAGAAGTCCTCCTCTTGCTTCTCAACGTTGCCCTTCACGCGCAGAAGTAGGGTGGTCTTCCACTTGTCGAGCTTCGACAGCTGGTCGAACTGGAACAGTTTCTCGGAGAACACCTCCTGATCGCCTGCCTCAACAGCGTCAAGAAGATCGTTGAGGAGCATGTACTCGCGGGTTGAGGAGAAGGTGTGGTCAAGGTCGTTGTAGCTCTCGAGTGCCCGCCTGGCGCCAACCATGTCCTGGAAAACGTCAGCTTTGTCCTTTTTGCCAGTGTGCTCTGGATACTTACGTTGGTCGCCAGATGGCAAATCCCAGCCTTCAGCAGATATTCCTTAACCGACCACTTCATAAGGTTGTTGTTGATGCTCGACTTCGCAACGCGCTCGAAGTTCTCAATCGCCTTGTAGTAGTCGCCCTCAAGAGCTGCGAGATCGCCGACCTTGAGGAACAGCTTGTTCGCCAATCTGCCTGCATAGTCAGCCAATGAATGCCAGCAGCCGTGGCCGCATGCACTTACGCCTCAGCGTTGTCCTGCTCGTACCACCCAGCAGCGGTCTCGTAGGCCTCCATAGCGCGCTTCTGGTCTCCGAGCTCCACCTCAAACAGTTCCGCAATGTTCTGCTTCCACGTCGCCGCCCTCCGGAAGTTGCCCTTCAACGTGTAGTGGTTGATCGCCGAGTCGAGGCAGCGGGCAGCGTCTTCGGGATCCGTCTTTCTGTACGTCTTGAAGGCCTCGGTGAGCGTATTGGCGGCGTCGTCGGGTTCGCTCAGGTTGGTCTGTTGGATTGCGGCGGCGCGCTCGAACGCCAGACCGGCTTCCTTGCCTGCAAGATGCTTCTCAGTACCGGCGCACGGGGAGCTGCGGGGTCTCGACTAACCTTGCTTCTGCATTCTGAAGGCGTTCGCGGCCTGGATGTACAGCTCCGCCGCGTTCTCGTACTTCTCTTGACGGCCGCCGAACAGACTGAAGCCTGAGCCTGCCGAAGAGAGGGCCTTCTCCGCCTGCGGAAAGCTGTGAGCATGCGCCAAGCTGGGCGTTGGTGTCGCATCGTTACCTTCTGGAGCAGCGCGCGGGGGTCTTGGGTGGCCATGGTGTGTGGATGGATTGGTAGTGATAGGTTGTCACAGAGAATGGCACTAGGTCTCTGGCGGGTGGCGGCAGGAGGGTGTATGTGTGGCTTCGAGGGGCGGTGTTGTTCTTGGAACCTGGAACCATTACGAGGCAGCGGCGTCGCCAGCCCGCCGCCTTATCGATAAGCACAAGTCCGCTTCGGGCATCCGCGGACTTCATCTCATGCCTCGACATCGCCGAGTGTGCTGCTGCTCGTTGCTGGAGCCACATCTGCAGAAGCCTCGAGCTTGTGCTTCTGGTATGGATTCTTGAGGTCTCATGCCCATCCTTGTCCGCCATGGGCCGCGTCGCGCAAGAGCGCAACACCTGGCGCAAACATGTGCTGACTTCTGCGTCCGCAGGCTATGTCGAGAATACCATTCCTCATCCATGGCGCGAGATGTGCCAGGGCTTCCATGCCTGCACAGAATCAGTCTCTCGTAGTAGCACCACGCGTAGTAACATATTCGTCATCCGCAAAGACCGCCGAAGACATCGAAGCCATGCTCTCCAAGCCCGCCTGGTCCATCAAATCGCTACTGCCTGCCGACCCACACAGCGCCGATGCGCCTACGATCACACCAAAGCAACTCAGACATCTCCTTAACCTCTCTGCACTGCCCGAGCCAAAGGACGAAGAGGAAGAGGCAAGGATGCTGAAGACCCTGCGGTCACAGCTGCACTTCGTACGCGCCATCCAAGAGGTAGATACGAAAGATGTATCGCCCCTCCGCGCAATTCGGGACGAGACACATATGGCTCAGGAGGAGATCAAAATATCCCTTGATTCGCTGAAGGAGGCTCTTGCACAGGAAGAAGTGCGCGGAAAGCACTTCAAGAGAATACAGAGAAAGGAAGGGCCGGTCGATACAGCAGGTGCCGAGGGCTGGGACGTGCTGGGTTGTGCGGAGCGCAAGGCTGGAAAATACTTTGTGGTGGATA
Organism: Neofusicoccum laricinum; assembly: GCA_029906385.1. Lineage (NCBI taxonomy): Eukaryota > Fungi > Ascomycota > Dothideomycetes > Botryosphaeriales > Botryosphaeriaceae > Neofusicoccum > Neofusicoccum laricinum. The sequence continues at coordinate 1,168,510 of CP123718.1, read as the reverse complement.
GTGGGAAGGCATGAAAGAGCTGGGCCGACAAGCAATCGAGCAGCAGGAGTGGCACGTATGGCCGAGCAACTGACGAAGCTATGATCACCTGCCGTGGAAATACAAAGGAGCAGATATGATACGGGCCGCTCAAATGGAAGATCCATCCATCCAGCTTCTGTCTCCATGGACCATCGTCATTGCAAGACCGGCTAGCATTCATGGATGGGTCCGTTTCATCGCGCATTCATATTGCAGTAGGCAATTGGCACGGGACGGCGAACTTTGTACGGTTCAATGTCAACAGTCAGGTGAGCACAAGACACAAGCCCTGTCCACAGATTGGTCCCCACAATTAAAGGTTCGTCCTTTACTTTTCTGTGTCACCTTCTGCTGGAGTTTTCTTTGTTTGAGCGTTGAATTCTCGTATGTTTACCCAAGAAATGGGTCTATTTGCAAGGAGAAACATTTTGTGTAACTACTATTGACGTATTCCCACTGTCCATTCGTGTCCTCATTACCTTCATTCGCGGTTCTTCTTCTTCGTGTCCAGTACGATCATTTTCAAATTGTAACACAGTCCATATTTAACCGATGCCATCGCCGTAACCCCATACAAAAAGGAAAAAGAAAACTATTCGAACATGGAACCAACACCAAGGAGATCAAATTCGCTTTGAGATCTTTGGACCTTCTTTTTTCGGCAGAGCTCGTAACGTTCGCGCGGGACCGACGTCGTACAGCACTTGCAGAAAGCGCGAGCATCCATCGGCACCAGATCCGGAGTCGGAAGCCGTCCTATCTTGGGGGCAGGTGGAGGCGAAGAGGGGAAGGGCTGGCTGACCTCGTTGGAATCAGGCAAGGACTCTGTCGCAGCGTGGGTTGAAGAATCGCGCAGACGGCGAAATTCTGGATGATGAATGGCCGGCGACCTAGCACCATTTGGGCCTTTGCTTTCTGAATGATGAGGCTTAGGTGCGAGCTGCAAATAGGCGAGGTCCGAGTCAGGGCTTTGAGGTCGTCCTTGTTGAGCAGCAGCAGCAGAGCTCAGCTTGGTTGGCAGCGGGTCGAGTGCAGGCAGGTATCGCTTTCGTCGATGTGGTTCTTGGAGCTGCAGCATGGCCCCGCTCTCTTCGTCCCGTACAGGTTTGCGCTTGCCGACGACATCTCGAGTAATCCTGGAATCATTGGACGGCGTGGGCGAAGATGACAACGAAGGCATGGGTTTATCCGGGAATAGCAAGAAGTCATATGATGGGGCGGCCTCTAGGGCCGAGTCGCCAGCAGCAGGAAATGCATGGTCCTTATGAAGAGCATCAACGGTCGAGGGCGTTTCCACGCAATGCGACGGCGGCGGCGATGACATGGAAGGCATGTGACTCGCCAATGATGGTCGGGACTCCAATGGGAGAGCACGACGGCAGCAGAGTCGACCATAAAGGTCAGGAGTCTTGGCAACTGAAGAAGAACTCTGTCAGGCAAGAAGTGGTTGGATGGAGAGGGTTAGTCAAGATGGGTAGATGAGAGAGAGGAAGCGGAAGAGGAGGGCTGGGGGGATGGTAGGGCTTATAAGGTAAGTAGCGAGGCCTGGTCTTGGCGGCCACCCGCTTGCGCACCCCTACCTCTGGCACACCCCACCCGCAACTAGCACGGATTGCCCCTCTTGCGCTTGATCACTCTGGGGTCGAGGAAGCAGCGAAAGTGGAATGGAAGGGTCCTGGAGCCCTCGGGGAATCTGTCTGACTGGACAGAGCGACTTGGTGGGCAGAAATCTGATTCAGGGTAGCTCGGAGTTGCTCAGCGGTCAAGAGTAGGAGCGATAGCAGCCAGCGATGCAGGATCTACCTCCAGACCTCCCAGAATTGGATGCATCAATGGGGAAACTTCCCTTCTTAGACTTGTGCCGTCAAGGCCCTCGTCGTCGAAGCAGTCGTGGTCTGGGGTGGATGTCGTGGGAAGGTGATGGTGGAGATGTACTCAAATGTTGTTCTTTAGTAAATCAGTTTAGAATGGCCTTGCGGGCATTTGAATCGCTGATCGTGGGATGTGCGATCACTTGTGTAAGTGGTTTAGTGAGGTGTGCGACAGTGGGAGGTGGTGGATCACTGGAGGGTGGAAACTCGAAATAGACGACGGTCCGTCAGCTGACACCAGCCATCGAAACGCAGAACAACTACAGAGGGATCTTGCCAACATTATCTCATGTGGTGCTTGAATTGTGGTTCTTCAACCGTTGCCCGTAAATGCTCGCTGGAGTTGAGCTGGACGACGACGAAGGCTTCAGACATGCACGTGACGAGTTCTTCCCGATGAGCGCTGGTCTTGGAAGTTGGTTTACGAGATAAATGGACAGTTGGGGGAATAATGATACAGTTGTTGATCCTCTTTCAATGCTCATCCCGACTTCTCCTGAGGTTTGGTTGCGGGTGTTGGTTGTTCGAGAGGGCTTGGTGCGTCGTTTTTGGGTTGCTTCGCCTCACTGCTTGCTTTGCTGCCTGGCCAGGCTAAGCCCCAGCCCTTAAACCAGGATGTCGATCCTGAACCTGAGGCTTCTTTCGGAGCGAAGATTTGCTGTGGTGCTGCCTGGGCTGTGCTCTCTGCCTTTGCGGACTTGGTGCTGTTCGCGCCTGATTCCTGGGTTGAGGCATCTTGGGATGCGCCCGACTTTGCATTTCCACTACTCTTCGTTAGGTCGCTGCGGAGTTGAAAATTCCCTCGGACGCACTGTTGCTTGTCGAAAGTTCCGTCTTTCTGCTCCTTTTGCTCCCGGAAAGCGGGCTCAAAGACGTACATGCCTACACAGTCCCATCAGTGCCGGCCGGCATGCTGGAGCAGTCGGGCGGTGGCCATACCATTCCAGATCCCAACACCTGTTACCAGGATGAAAGGCACGATTCTATTTATTTTCGACATGTTGGTGCATTTATCGCGATTGAGTGAGGTTGGAGTCGTGGTGACGCCTTCGAAAATCGGAAAGGGCCACTTAGTCAGCACGGCCTCTTATCGATAACGAGGCGGTGCACGCGTTCTCGCGTCGCGCGTCACCCCGGGCGCGGACGCGGCTTATGATTGCCTCCGCCGCTGTACGACACCACAACCTTCCATTCGGCTCTACAGTGTCTGGCGCGCCACCCGCCATGCCAACCGGTCTCCATGTCGCAGTGGCGGATCAGAGGCTACGTCCAGGACTCGGATGAGGAGGACGACCTCGATCTCGACGACGCCTACACTTCGAATCCGCCGGCAGCAATATCAACCGCCGTTGGAGACACGGACGCGCTCACAGCCCCCCAGTCAAACCGTGTTCAAACGAAGGACAACGCAGCCGTAATCCCGCTAGGAAGCCAGGATGAACTCGCGTTAGACAGCTCTCAGAACCGAATACCCTATCGGGGCAGCTCGCAGTTGGATGTCACCAGGCCCAGCAACTCGTCAACTGTGCGCCCGAACGGGGTTTCTCCGCAATCCGCACGTCAAGCACAAGATGATTTTCCCAACGCCAATTCAGAAAGTCTCGCTTCCTTGGTCGACATTCGAAACACCGGGCATCCCAGTTTGGAGATTCCCATAGCAAGTTTGGAAAACGCATTATCGAAAAAGTTCCTCGCTACCCAGCTTTTTTCCGACGAGCGATTGACATCCACGCCGGCACCAGACACGCAAGGTCAACCTCTAAGACCAGTGACGCCGACTCTCCAGGATGGCTTAGACGAGCTGCAGCAGAATTGGCCCATGGTGCAAAATGGAGGCATCTCTGTCGCTTCGAGTCCCCTCAGCGATGCTAGGTCTGATATCGAGCCTCCTGATTATTTGACGTCATCCCCACCTCCGGGCTGGCGGCGAGAGTTGCTACAGGAGCGGACTCATGCGGGAGTTGAGGGTGGAAGTCGGCATTTTGCTCATGTCGGGATTCCACCACAGAGAGAATCCGAGCTCGACCGCGCAGCGTTCGATGACTTGCCTGATGCTGAGAAAACCAGAATTCGGAGGGCTTTGAGAAAACGGAACCCTATACAACTTCATCCGTATCTTCTGGAAGCAGAAAAATACCGACAGAACCTGAAATCTCGAGGCATGAAACCAGTGAACGTCGGTTTGGAGCATCAGAGATACCACGAGAAGCACCATGGAAGGGACCGTAGTCATGAGCAAACACAAGATCTGGACTCACAGGATAGAGACTTCGTAGTAGACCAGTCAAGCAGTGCACGGCAGAGCTCTCCGGTCGACCTTCCGTCATCACCACCTGGCGCCGATCATTCAACCTCCGTTCCATTGCTGCCGGACCATGGCACCGATGTTGGCAATGCCAAAGTGGATGTGGATGATGAAGATTACGAGTTTCCCGATTTGGGTGCTATCTTGAGAAAAAATAATGCTGGCGGTGTGCAACAAGGGCCCAAAAGGCGAAAGATTCATCACACGTTCTCAAAAAAGGGATCGCTCCACAGAACTAGCTCACTCCCTCAATCCCCATTTGTGAACGAATTGGACCGGGGCCAGGAAGCTCGAGAAGTGTTCGAAATTCCTCCCTCCCCGCCGGCCTCAGGAACACCTCCAGTGCAAGACCAACAAATTCGAAAAGCGGCACGATTCCCGCTTCTGCGGCGTTTGTCACCGATCCGGATACCACAGCCACCCACGCCAGCTACGTCGTCTACAAGAAAACCCGCTCAGACTAGGCTTGTTGACTCAGATTCGGATGATGAACTTCCGATAAGCACAGCGCGGCAACGCGGCCTTCGGCGCACCACTTCCCTGACTGTCCTCTCTTCTTCCGAATCATCCTCAGAATCGGAACACAACGAAGCCAATGTGCTGCAACAAGCAAAGAAACGGATAAAGGGTGTTCTCCCGGCATCTTGGTTGAGGCTGGATCAACAGGCTCAGGCCAACAGGAAGCCTGTTACAGATCCTCCACGTCGCCAACGGAGGACTTCCGAAGCCTCTACGCGACTAGGAACTGTGGAATCTAGTGTGACATCACGCCGCGCGAGTCCGGAGTTACTAAGAGAGCAAGAGGGTCGCTTAGGCCCGTCGCTTATTGATGACGACAGTGGATCGGACGGCGGTGCGCATTCCAGCGAGGTACCTCAGCTGCGGCGGAATCTGGACTTGGAGCTCGGCTTTGCGGACAGTTTTGAGAATCCGGGAAGCTTTGAGGTTCCCGAACATGATTGGGTCGACCCTATGCTGCCTTCAGGATCCCGCCAATTTACCAAGAGGAAACCGGCTAGAAAACGCCAGTCGAAATTGACCGACACGATCTCCTGTTCCACGAAACGTCCTCGGCTTGACAGCTTTGACAGACCCACGCGTTCTAGAACAGACCAGGGAACATCGAAGCCGAAATCGAAACCCAACGAACGAAAACGATTGAGGCGTCAACCTAGAAGCAGACCTCCCAACCTCAGCATTCTCGATGCTCCCATGCTAAACAACCCAGAGCCGAGGCAGGTTCCGCAGTTCCTTAGGCTTGCTGCCCGTCAAGTACGCCGACAACCGAATAAAGGCAGGCATAGCCCAACCAACAAGCACATCAGACTGCAGACTGAGGCCGATACTGAAGAGGCTAATTCTGCTCTCCGTGAATGGTGTGCGGGCAGAGTCAGACCTTCAACAAGATACGACCGGGATACCCCAGGGACACGTCCACCCTTGTCTGACCGCGTTGCGAACCAGCAGGGTAACTTGCATCAGCAGCAGCTACCTGAGCCGGAGAAGATTCAGGAGGACGATGAGCACCAAGCCATAAGCACCGAATCCAAACAACATGCCGCTCAAAGCAGCAAAAGGCAACCGCGGATGAGTCAGGTCAAGCTCAACCCCATTGCGATGTCGAGAGATCCCTCCCCAACACTTTCCTCCACGAAACGGCAGCCAAAACCCAACATCAGCATTGCTCACAGACCTTCCACACAGAGAATGAAACCAAAGCAACCTGAATACAGGGCAGCTCAGCTTGAGAGACCTGAAAATGATTACGACTCCCACCATCGAGCTGCTGCTTTCCGCAAAAAGCTCTCTCAGTTGGACCGCATGTACGCCAGGTCTAATCAACTTCAGTTTCGGAATGCTTGGGCCGGAGAACAGCGAAGTCCTCGACTGGCCAAATTCCTGGAGGATGATGACGAGGTTGCGCCACTACCAGCTCCCCAGTCAGAACCGGATCATATCATTCCCAGTGTGGAGACAGAGCCTCCGTCGCATCCTGCAAAGCCAAAACGGAGGCTCAAGGCTAAGGTTCAACGTGTAGATGTGGAGACGCGCGAATATAGGCAGCCAAGTGATCCTCTTCCCCCTGTTCAAGATGATATTTCTCCCCCACCTGTTCAGATTTCGAATATCGAAACCCCTCGGTTGGAAGGCCTCGGCCCGTTTGGCACTCGATATCCAACAGACTTCGATGTTTCGCCTCTTTGGTCGGGGACGTTCTTCCACGAGACCACGATGATTGGAAGCGGGGAGTTCCAACAGGCTCTGAACGTTGATCGCCGTGATCTGGACGCCCCCGGTGGTCTCTCTACTTTCAGTCACAACGGAACCATTTTCCGATGGGGTGCTTGGACAGAAGAGGTGGCATCCGACGTAGCGTCCCTCCTGTCCTCCACTGTGTCTCGCCTTGAGCAGGCCCAGAGTGCTCCCCAGAGCGAATCATGGGAAGATGGCGTGTCGACGATCATGATCGACTATCTCTGCCTCTTGAGAAACCTCATTCGATACTCTTCGGCCCATCTGCACTTTCTGGATCCTGTTGACCGTCGTTCGTACGTGGTAAGAATGCAAGGCCTGCTCGACTCGGCATCTGGGAACATCCTCGCGGATCTGGTCAACTTGTCGGACAACCCTTTTCAGGGAAACAGCACTGAGAGGATGAAGATACGATTGTCAATCACCCTCTTGTTGCTTGTCCATCAAGTCACACAAGTTGCCAGCCACCCGCAGGTCGACAATGCAATCAAGCAGAGCACGGAGTTGTTATTCAAGTCACTCGTCAAGCCAGTATTGCAGTTAATCCTGAGGACAGGCATGGGCGAACTCCGCGGATACATTGACGAAAATCGTCGACACACCGCTCGCGAACAAGGTATCCGTGAGGAAAAGCTCGCCATCGAGGGCCTCGTCGTAGTCTACCACATGTTGGATGCTCATCAATCATCGCAATGGTCATTCTGGGCTCTTGTCAAAGAAGAGTGGATACCTTCGGTGTCTAAGCTTCGTCAAGTCCGATCATTTGAGCGTCTGTGGTTCGATGTCTTCGCGCTTCTCCCTTACCTGGAGATTGATGCGAACGGTCTAATCAGAGCAGGCCACCGCTTTCAAACCGTCCAAGGTGACTGGTCAATAGTCGCATCACTGTTGAATCGGCTGTTCATTCTCTGCCCAGAGACATCACGGAAGAGTGAATCTTCCATCAATGTCTATGTCCGATCGTGTCTCGCAAGATGTTACAACCTTATTCATTCCTGGGGCTGGAGAAAGTGCGATGCTTTACTCACAACCGTGTTCGACTTCTTCTCGCGCCGGGGCTTTACGCATTTGCAGAACGAGGACAGCAGGGGCTCGCCACGCTTCTTGGAGAATCTCAATCAACATCCGCGTTTGGATATCCAACCAGACGACCGAGCATTTCACGTTTTCTTGAAGACTCTAGCTTCAGGTTTCCGAGGCTTGCGGAATAACTGCACGGAGAGGCAGATCCAGAACATTGCCTGGCGGCTTGTGCCAAATCATCAGCGAACGTACCACAAGGAAGAGGACCTGAGGCAAGAAGATTTGGATGGGTTACGCAACCAGCATGATCTGCTCTGCACCTTGTACTGGGCATCACCATTGGGCTTTCGGCCGCGGCTGACGTCCCTTCGGAATCTTGTGGATCAAACTCGTTCCCATCGAGAAGTTTGCCGCCTGAGTGTTCGAGCCTGGTCAAACCTTGCCAGGTTTCAAATCTCCACTAACGAAGGCCTTGATGCTTTGGACCCGTTCGCAGACTGGTTCAGAGAAATCATCTCCCAGAATCTTACACAACACAAACTGGCTAGGTCTGAGGCTGAGAATCAATACGAAGCTGCACGATTGTCGGGCGAAGAAAACATCTCGGCAGAACACCTTCAATTGACCATCAAGAACAACCAGGCTCAGATCTTGGCAACACTTGGAGACGCCGTTTATGGCATGAAGGCTGCCATTGAAGCAGCCCATGATGCGGAGAGTGCTACTTCAATACTTCAGAAGTCCGCCATTACCGACATCTTCAGGCTTTTTGATGCGAAGAATTCACAGGCTAGCAAGCTCATTGCTGAAGTTCTGGAGGTCTTTCAAACCTATCTTAGACTCGTTCTGAACAAAAGACCCCAGGAAGAGAGCCAACAGACGAGTGAAGACAGCCAAGATTATGGAGGGGGGTTCAGCCTTGAGGATATCGAACAACAAGCATTGGACAACGCAACTGTCACCGGGTCTACGGTCGACTTTGTACATGATGCCGTGTGGCAACTGGTATCGAGCTGCTTCGGAGCTGAGATTCCACCAGACGATGCTCTGCTTACCACTGTGGTCGAGACCTGGACTATGATCGCACACCATCTGGTGCAAAAAGGCCAGAGCGGGTGGGGCAGCTTTCTGGACTCATACCACGCAAATTCTTGGCATCAGCTGCGGAACACGGAACAGACTCGCAAATACAGTGCTCTGTTCATATCGGTCGTCCTGAATCAGGACCCCGGCAGCTACGACGATCAGAAAGATGGTATGTTCTGGTCATGGTTCGTCTCGCTCGTTGAGCGGGAGTCGATGCTCAAGTTCCAGCATCGCCTTACAACCAGTCTCATGAGCAGAGACCCCGATCATCCCCTCCTCCGGAATCTGCCATTCTTGAAGGAATCCAGAAGCGGCCGTGTCGACATCAAGCTTTCAGAATTCCGTCAACGACGCCTGGGCTTGATATCCAGCGTCCTGGCTAACATGCGAGACGACTATGAAACAGCAATGCAAGCAGGCCGCAGAGATCTCCCAGGACTTCGAAGGGAATATGGTGGGCTTCTCAAACACTTCATGGAGGCAATGAAGAAGAACTACCTGGAACTCGGACAGAACTCTCATGTCAAGAGCGCATATGTGGAGTTCGTGCAGAGTGTAGTCGAGTTCCTACAGCAGCACACGCATGACATCTGCCCTATCGATCCGTTCTTCACCGACTCGAGCGCTTTCCCCTTGCCGGCAGCTGATCCTATGTATGTTGTTGGAAGACTTAAGAGCTACGTACCAAAGCTGTCGGAGCAAAGGACTCTCAAGCAGCTCGTCTCATTCTTGCAGAACGTTTCCGAACGCGCTGCTGTTGACAACGAACAAGCATACCTGGCAAGCCAACTCCGCACGGCCACCACGGGAACGTTCGAGCGTGGTGATGTCAGTAAACCAAGCCTACGTCAAGTGCTGTTAGGTGCAATCTTCCCAGCCTACATCGAACCAATCTTCAAGACAACCGCCGGATGGATCCTCGCGAAGCCCCTCCTCCAAGCGTCCCGGCCAATCCTGGAAGAGCTCAACTACCAACACTGCCAATACAGCATCACCGACCCAGGCAGCGTCGCCATCGTCGAGACCATCCTCTCAACAATGCTTGATGCACTGTACAGCGCAACCGAGCTGCTGATCACCCACTCGGGCCTCCTCGAGCAACCCTACATCCTCCACACCCTCTCCCTCCTCACCGCTGCCGTGACCGCAACCGTCCTCCCGGCCTCCCACCTCTACCGCCGCGCCGGCCGCGCCGCTGCCGCCGTCCAGCGCATCGACGCCTTCAAAGCCTTCTCTCTCTTCGCCGCCTCCAACCTCCTCGGTACCACTACCACCGACGCCTTCTCGCCCTACCCGCCCGCCGACCCCGACCCCCTCCCCGCCGCCGCAGCCGCCGCCGACCAGCTCCCCTGGCTCGCCGACGTCCGTCAGCTGTGCGCCCGAGACCTGGCGCAGGCGCAGGGCGACGGCGCCTGGGGCAGGCAGGACGAGCAGTACTTCTTAACGCGGAAGAGCGGGCGGAGGGCGATCACCGTGGCGGTGGGGTCGCTCGACGAGGAGAGGCGGGGCGTCGTCCGCGCGATTGAGGAGTTCCATGCGGTGCTGGGGGTGGCGTTGTGGCGGGGGGAGGAGGATCTGGCGGAGAAGAAGAGGAGGGGAAAGGAGAGGTCGTGGCCGAGGAAGGGTGGGGAGCTGTGCGTGGTTTGAAGGAATGGAGATGGAAAGGGTGGGTCTTGTGTACTCATTTATGGTTTTGGGTTTTGTTTCATGCTTTTTCCTCTCTCTCTCATGTCAATGGACGTGGCTCAGCGGTATTGGGTAGGCGTTTACGGGAAGGTAGAGGAGTGAGTGAGAACGTTGTTTAGCAAAACAATCAGTGCAAGATGATTAGCATTGGAAGTATCAACAGAGCCACACTGCGAACACAACGGAACCAATGTAGCGGTGCAGCCCATTCCGTGCCTCTCCAAGAATTAGTACGATGACCCTGCTCCAAACCATACTCCATAAGAGCCGTGAACTTCGTACACATTCCTCATTTCAACAGCGGTCCAAGGCGTTCATATGTCGGCATGAAGATTCCAGACTCCAGAAAGTGCGGTCGCATGTGCCGCAGTAGTAGCCCTAGAGCATACTAGCTGAGACGAATCTGTTGGCTTGACGTTTTGAAAGAGGAGGGAACTTGCTCAAAGAGGTCGTCGTGTGGTTAGGCATGAAGAAAGGAGTGACGGGCAGATTGTTGAGAAAGGCGTGGCTAAATGAGCGACGGGTGAATTAGCGAGTAAGTGATGGGGATGTGGGAGAGTTGGTAGTCCCCTTTGGTCTTGGTTGTGAAGTGAGGAAGGCACGTCAGCCGCCGCTTCCCGGAGTGGCAGCGACACTTTCCAGACAGAGCATCTTCGCTGCCGCACCCGCCAGAACTCTCAGGCATTGTGAGGAACTCAATACGGCTTCTTGAGGGAGATATCTAGGGTTGATTTCATCTTTCTGGGCCTAACGAGGAAGGATACCGTCAGAAAGCGGTTCGCGTGGCTAGACATGGTGTCCGACCTGAGCACTAGAGAAGGCATGAAGTACGATAAGAGGTATTACATAATTCCCTCCGTTTCGGGAACCCCAGAATCCCCCTCGAAGATGTCTCTGCTCCGTGAAAGGCGATAAACACACGGTACGCCATTAACTTCCAATGCTTTCCCGTGATCGCAAGCATAAAAAAGGAAAAACACAGCTCGGAGCGCTTTCTTTCTCAACTCCACACAGGAAAACAAGACGGCCTGCTTCCAGATTTCTTTCTGTCGAACGGTGCGAGAAGGAATACACCGCTGGTTTTCTTATTGTTGCTGCCGAGGTCTGCTATATACGTGTAATAATCGGACTTACGGAAATACGCATAAACGGTGCAAACGAGGTGCGTAAGAGAGGCGTATGGTGAGGCAAAGGGGAAACGCGTGCGTAACAATAAGGATAAAGCACGTGATTGCGGGCCAATGTGGTCGACACTTCTCAGAGGGCGATAAGCATCTGGCTCCCACCCGTCAAGAAGCCGCTGACGTTCTTCTGCACAGCCTCGAAGCGCGTATACCCGCAGCTCTCGCTCTCGAGGTGGTTAAACAACGCAGCCGGGGTGAGGAACTTGCGGCCGCACCGGCCGTTCCTGTTCGGACAGTGATACAGCGGCGCCTGGTGGATGGGGCTGGTGATGTGCTGGCGGAGCGCGTGGGGGATATCAAAGGTCCGATGGCAGATGTAGCACTCGTACCCGAACCCGTTCCAGGCGGAGGCGGGGTGCCACTCTGCAGCGAGGGAGGGCTCGTCGTGCCATTCCAGGAGGCGCTCGGTGATGATGCCGTGCGGGTCGTGCTGCCGCAGGGCCTGGTAGATGGCGGTGCGGCTGAGCTTGCTGGCATTGGGGCAGGAGGACGACTCCAGGTGCGTGGATACGCCCGACGCGGTGGTGAATTCGGCCTTGCAGAAGGGGCACGTCACGGGGGTGCCGCGGTGGAGGCGCGAGTTGCGGTGCTGGCGCAGGTTGTTTTCGTTCTGGAAGTAGCGGTCGCAGTCCTTGCACCACAGGTGAGCGTAGTGGCCCTCCTCGTCCTGGTCATCGTCGCGAGCGCTGGCGGAGCGGAACACGTAGTTGTAAGTCTCGCAGTCGTAAGGGTAGGAAAAGTGGTCTTTCTCTTTCATATGCTCATTGGCATAGTACCAGCCGGTGAAGCGCGTGCTTCATGTCTCGCACTCGTGCTCCCAAATCCAGTGGTATAGCGCTGTCATGTGCTGGTCGCAGGCGCGCTGGGTGGCGAAGCGGCGGGTACACGTACCACACTCGTAAGACATGGTGGTAGAGTGGTTCTTCGAGCTGGAGACGTTGAGGCGGGCGAGCAATGGCGTCCGGAAACGAGGCAGGAGAGATCCGCGGCGCCGTGTGCCAAGGCGTTCGGCGCTTCACGATTCAGGGAGCGCTGTCTCCCCCTTGCGAGGGTAGTGTCCACAGGCAAGACGGTCGTGGAAGCCAGTTGCGAGAGCGAACAAACGAGGCGGGGAGTAGGCGAGGGTCACGGTGGCCGGTTTGGCTCCGCGTCACGGCGGGTGGGTACTCATCAATGCCCGATGCCGGGGTTGCCGGAGCGTTCCCAGACTATCTGGCGCTATGTGTACCGGGGCTTCTCCCTGCATCTGAACAACGCCATAACTCTTCGCGGTATGCGCATCTCGACGCGTTCGAGCATTCAATCCACGCGTTTGGCACATGTGCGCTTTTGGATGTGAATAAAGCTCTTTTGCCAGCGGCATTGCCTCCCCAACAGACTCAAGGCAGAGTACGGATAAGGATGGTTCATTTTAGCTCTGCAACAAGGAAGTTGCACAAAAGCACCGCCGGCAAGGGCTTTGGTGCTGGCATTGATCACGTGAGCTCGCGACGCCACTAAACTGGTTACAAACCCCCCGAACGATGGGAAACGATGGCGGCTGCCCTTTTCGCAGCCCTGAGAGGGCCCGATCACCAATCTTTCGTAACGTGTTTCGTTGTTTCGCGCAACGTCGAGAGGGCGTGTCAAAAGACTCCTCTCAACCCTAAAGCCCATCCTCCCCCCACCCCAATTGGCCAGCCGCCATCCGCGCATCGCCCACCACTCACGACCGAGAACTTTCTTCCCATGCACCTCCACCCTCCAATCCCTCGCGCTCCTCGAAGCTCGCCAGCCTAAGAACGTCAACAGCCAAGCCCGACCTGCAATCTAAAACGCCCCAACCCCCAGTCACGAGTAGACGGACGACGGCGACAAAACACCGCACACTCCACGTCTCGAAGCCTGCTTGACGTCTTGGCCCTGCCATGCCGCCGTCTTGGACGCTCTTACAAAAAAAAAAAAAAAAGAGAGGACAGATCAGACGGCCAGATATGATTGGTCGGAGCTGTATGCAGGGAAGCGCCGAGCGGAGGAGACGGGATTGGCAAAACGGGGCAGGAACGGGGCAAGACGGCAGATGATACAAATGCCGAATGCGCCTTCAATCCGTCCGGCCGGCCGGACGTGCTGCACTTGGGCTCGAGATCATTTTTGGATTGGTTCCGTGGGCACCGCAGTTCTGCAGGTACGGAGTCGAGCAAAGTTGACCAAATAAAACCCCATAATCAATATGCACTCCCTCGCTCGGGAGTCTGGGTAATCTCGCTATATAAACACTTCCATAGACCATTCCCAATTCACAACCCACCAAATCTCTCGGAACCACCAACCATTTAACTTTTGTCCTTCGGACAAACCGCCGATAATACTTCCTCTTTTCGACCCAAGTCCCAACTGATGCCCTTATAACACGATGCTATGCTAAAAAAAAAAACCCCCATAACAAATCCCCAATGCCGCTGCCACCAAAACTGTGTTGTGTTGTCCAACAGAGTAGAGCAAGACCCAGAAATCGTGGCCCCCACGAACGCGTCGTCATCATACCGCCACGTGATCTGCAGCAGAAAAGGTCCGGTAGGCAGTGCTGAAACCGGCAGGATAAACTGAGATGCTGAGCTGAGTCGCTTGAGCTGAGTGTTGCTTAGTCGATCGGCATACGCGTCTCCGCAGCCGTGACCCACGGCAACCAAAGGCGATCGTATAGCGAGCTCATCCTGCTACGAGGTAGGATGTCGTGTTGCTCAAAATTGTTGTTGGCGTCCTCGATGGCGGCAGCAGTCCGTGACTTCTGGAAAATTATAGAATGCCCCTCTATAAGTAGCATCTGTATGCTTCGGAAACGTCTTTTTCTTCTCTTGCGTGAAGCAAAGACAACAACAATCCAACAAAACACATGGGGATAACGCCAGCGGGCAACTCGCTATCAGAGGTAAAGGAAATTCGTAACCGGCATGATGCAAAAAAACCCATTAGGCTTTTTACAGAACAGAGTCCGCGAGAACGCAAGGGCAGGATATTGTAAAATTTACGACACTCTTTGCGTCCATCTATGCATACCTGACACTGGGGCCACTGTACGCCGGAGGTGGAGGGCCGTACCATTGCTGGTTGGGTGACGGCGCGTTCGGATGATTCGGCGGCATTGATGCCATGAAAGGCTGTTGGCTCTCGTTCGGGTTCATGCTCATGCTGCGGTTACCGGGAGCCCACGGGGGAGGCACGCGAGGGAGGGTCGGCCTGCGTTGTGTGCCGGGCCAGGGGGCGGGTCCACCGGCTGCGGCGGCAGCTTTGGCGCGAGCGTGCAAGCGACGACGACGGCAGCTTCGAGAAATGCAGCCGAAGATGGAGATGAGGAGAATGACGCCAATGGCGACGCAAACGCCGATGACGACGCCCTTGTGTTCGCTGATCCAGTTGCCAATTTCCTTGCCCACATCGGAGCCAACACAACGTCCCTATGGAATGTCAGAAATGGAGATGAGCTTCCTTCAAAACATGCCAACTTACATTGCTGCATTTGCCGCCGCCTCCGCACTCCGTGCCGTCGAGGAAGTTCTGCTGCAGGCTGTAGCAGACGTTGGATCCAAACTGCGGGCTTGCACAGCTGATAACGCAGTTATCCGAGTTGCAAGCGTACGTGTCGTTGGTACCACCAGTATACGCTCCCAATGCCGACTTGCATTGCTGATCCCTGCTGGTACATTGTCCACTGGCGCACTTCAGACCGTCACCGCAGCCAGAGCCATCCTCGGATGTCTCATCGGCCGGGCAGTAAGGTGAATCGCCTGTGCAACGCTCTTCAGGGTCGCAGTCACCGGTTGACTCGCGGCAGACGGTGGTAGAAGTAGCCAATTGGCAGTTGCGACAGCAGTCTTCGTTGGAATCGTCGCAGACGGCATTGGTCTTGAACTTGCAGGTGGTAGGCTCACAGCAAGGGTTGTCGCCACAGCCATCTGCACCTCCGCAGTCGCAATCCTCACCGTCCTCAACGATGCCGTTGCCGCACTGTTGGCCGGAGATGGTGGTAACGCCTCTGTTGTTAGTCAAGCAGTCCGACTTGACACTGTTGCGGCCCATGGCACTACAGATGTTGCCAATAGAGCAAGCCGAAAACTTGGTGATACCACGAGCAGTGGACGGGTTCATGATGAACTGCTCGCCAGCATCGCAGGTGCTTGAGCTGAGAGGGCAGCATTGCTGGGAGCTGACGGTATTGCTATCCGAGCAGGTCTGCGACGTGCAGTCATGGACGGCGCCAAATGTGTGGCCAGTTTCATGACTTTGGGTACATTAGCGCTCGCTCAAACCGCCAGCCAGGAAGGTAAACTTACGCAACAACCTGCCACTCAGTGTTGGTCCTCGCAACGACATTCGCGCTGGAGACAGTCTCTGCACCGCTGGTCGAGTTCTCACTCATAGAGCCCTGTACACAAGCCTGTCCAAGCCAAGCAAGACCAACAGCCTGGCCTGTAGCACACGTGGTCAAGAGAGTCCAGTGGGAATTGGTATCCTGGCTCGAGCCTCTCCACTGAGAGAACAGGTTCAGGCGATCCTGAATGGTGATACTGTCGGAGCAAGCCTGATTCCATGGCGTGCTCTGCTGAGGAGTGCCGGGGCACGTGGCATCGCTGACGGTCAAGTTCTGGAGGCCGAGAGTGATGTTGAACGTGGACTCGTAGAGATCAGACGCAGAGTTCATGATGTTGATGACATTGGCCCTGGCAGACTCAGTAGAATTGAAAGAAGCGGTGTAGGTGCAATCGGTAGCAACGCCGACCAGGGCGACCTTCCGTGCACTGGGACAACCGGCCGTCTGTCCAATCGTGTCTGCCAGATTCACACCAGCGGAGTTTCCGGATCCAGGCGTGGAGTCGAGCTGACGCTTCGAAAAGAGCGAGCTGATCGGCGTACTCCAGAAACCTTCTTCGCGCTTAAGCATTCGGCCGTAGACAGGGTGATCCACGTTCATGTTAAACTCAAGCTTGTCCGAGTGGCAGGCAAAGTCGGAACTTAGATCGCGCCGCAACTCCTGGTGTTCTTGGTCGAACGCAGTCTCGGAGATGTCCGAGTCCCTCCACACGACCATGTACTCGTCGTCAGCCGCCTCCAGCTCCGGGTCCAGCAGGTGCTTGGTCGCCATGTAATTCGAGGACATTTGCACGTGGTGATGATCGAAGTCGATGCTGAAAACGCCCTCGAACAGGGGGTGCTTGCCGTCGCGGCGCACGGTAACGCGAGCCCAGCCCTTGTCAACCCATCTGTCCTTCTGATCGTCGCCCCTCTTGACCCAGGCACGGCCCTTGTAGACCTTGTGGTCTAACCGCTCGATGGCCTCGCTGCGGGTGACCTCGCCGTCAGGGCCGAGGTACTGGACGGTCGCGCCCTCTGCGATAATGTCATGGTTAGGCTCCAGCGCCAGGCGGACCCGGTAGTCGTTGTAGAGGCCGAAGGACAGATCGAAGTCCGACAGGGCGGTGACGCGGTTATTGTACGTGTGAATCCGGGGATTGCGGAGCACTTCGAGGGCCGTGAGTGGGTTCCTGGCTACAGAGCTTGCGTAGACGCTGTCGAGTAAGGTGGGGATGACGACGACTGCCGTCCAAGCGCACGACGCAACCGCCGTGGCGGCGGTGCGGAAGAGGCGCATGCTGTGGAGTTAGGAACGGCCGACTGCGGCGATCACAGCGAGCGACCGGGGCACAGAGCGAGCGTAGAGGAAGGATGTGGTGGTGTCGGAGTGTTGTTGAGCGGAGCGAGCGACATGCAGGCCGTCAGGGAGAGGGCGTATAAGACAACACGAGGCGCGTGGAAGCGAGCGGCTGGACGCAGTGGATGACGGCAAAGAAGGCAGTGCAGACAGGCCAAGCGCTGCTTGGGTGGCTTGGCGGCGCCCTGGTGTCGCGCTCCTGTGGGCTCCGCGCCGATTCCCGCCCCCCGACTTGCAGCACCTCGTTGCGACGGCGACCGTGCGCCGGCGGAATTAGCTTATCGCCGTTTGCCTACCACGCGCCGCTGGGGCTGTGCCTGTCACTTGCTGAGATGTTTTCCAGTCCACCCCGCTCCCGTTCTCACCGTGGCCAGATGGCGGGCGTGAATCTCGTCAGCCTGCAGGCGCGCCGCGCAAGATGCCCAGGCGTTGCCGCTGCCACGCCCGGCGCTGCGACGGCCCCGCGCGTTCCAGACAGCGCGTCTGGCGTCTCGCTTCACAAATCACACAGCGCGACACCCCCTTTGATTCAGAATGCGCTCTTAATTCTCCGCGCCGTACCGCCTGCTAGCTACTTCAAAACCCTCTTGGCTCATGTGACAGGAAGGCACAATGCGCTTCCAATGGGATCATTATCGCTCAGACTGGGCAAAACTGCATATGACAGCCAATCCAAACGCGGCCCGCGACACCTCTTTGTGTCGACCAGCCTCCTCAACGCCATTCGTAAAACAAAACACGGGCTTGCGCCACCCGCAAAGCCGCCGCCCGACGCTCTACTGCGCGACCATGTCCACTATCGAAGCCCTCGTGCGACATTACCGTATCCGCCATCACGTGGAGCGGACCGTTCATTTCCTCTTGTTCTGATGCACTATGCCGATGATCTTTTCAACCACCGACGGATCCGACAGCTGCGCGCCAAGCATTAGTAAAGAGCCGAGTCATCCGAGCCACGCGTACATCTTGAGCTTGGCTGCGGAGGGGGATCCGGGTGATTAGTAACTTACAGTAGAAATGTCGCCCAACTGGTCCTCCTCGCCAGCCAAGATCTTCCGCAAGATGCGGCGCATGATCTTGCCGGAACGCGTCTTTGGGAGATCCGGGACAACAAAGACAGCCTTCGGCGCGGCGAACGGTCCAATGGACTTGCGGACCTGCAGAATGAGATCCTTCTTGGTCTGGTCAGTCGAACCGTTGCCCTCCTTGAGCGCCACGAAGGCGTTGACCGCCTGGCCAGTGAGCTCGTCGTGGATACCGACGACGGCAGCCTCGGCGACCGAATCTGAAGCCTGGTTAGTGCATGTTCTTCTCTCTATCCGGAGTGTTACTTACGGTGCTCGATGAGGGCAGCCTCGATCTCAGCGGTTGACAACCTGTGGCCCGAGACGTTGACAACATCGTCGACACGGCCACGGATCCAGTAGTAGCCTTCGTGGTCACGGCCCGCACCATCACCCGTGAAGTAGTAACCCTTGTACACGTTCAGGTAGGTGTCCATGTAACGCTTGTGCGCGCCCCACACGGTCCGGGCCATGCTGGGCCACGGCTGCTTGAATGCCAGCACACCCTGGACATCATTGCCGTGGATCTCCTCGCCGGAAACAGGGTCAATGATGGCGGGCTCAATGCCGAAGAAGGGAAGGGAGGCGCTGCCGGGCTTGGTGGGGGTGATACCGCCCAAGGGAGTGATGACGTGGGAGCCAGTCTCGGTCTGCCAGTACGTGTCGACGATGTGCGACTCCTCCTTACCGACAATCTCGAAGTACCACTTCCACACCTCGGCCGCGATGGGCTCACCGACGGAACCCAATACCCTCAGCTTCTTCATCTGGTGCTTCACGTGGTGGTCACCGGCACGCTTCAGCAGCCTCAGCGCAGTGGGAGCGACGTAGAACTGCGTCACGCCATACTTCTCGACAACGTCCCAGTAGCGGGAGAAGTCAGGGTAGGCAGGTGTACCCTCGAAGACGACCGTCGCAACACCGAGCAGTAGCGGGGCGTAGACGACATAGGTATGGCCCGTAATCCAACCTACATCACCGCCGCAGAAGAAGATGTCGCTGGGATGGATGTCGAAGACGTACTTGCCGGTCATTGCGGCGCCGAGGAGGTAGCCGGCGGTGGTGTGCATGACACCCTTGGGCTTGCCAGTCGAACCGGAGGTGTAGAGCAGGAAGAGCGGGTCCTCCGAGGACATCGATTCCGGGGCAATGTAGGCCGGGTACTTCTCGACCTCCTCATGCCACCAGTAGTCGCGGCCCGCAGTCCATGGAACCTCGGAGCCGGTGCGCTTGTACACCAAGCAGTGCTCGACGTTGGGGCACTGCTTGAGTGCCTCGTCTACAATCTTCTTGGTGCCAATGACCTTTCCACCACGCTTACCCTCGTCTGTAGTGATGATGACCTTGGACTTGGCGTCGACGATGCGGTCGCGCAGAGAGTCGGAGGAGAAGCCGGCGAAGACGACCGAGTGGACGGCACCGATGCGGGAGCAGGCGAGGAAGGAGATGACAGCCTCGGGAATCATGGGCAAGTACAGCGCGACGGTGTCGCCTTTCTGGACGCCCATCTGCTTCAGCACGTAGGCCAGCTTGGACACCTCGCGCAGCAGCTCGCCATAGGTGATGGTGCGGCCCTCGTTGTACTCATCGGCCTCGTAGATGATGGCGGGCTTGTCGGGGGTCGCAATGGCGTGGCGGTCGACGCAGTTGTACGAGGCGTTGAGGCGGCCCTCGAGGAACCAGGCATTGTCGCCGTTGGCGAAGCTGCCCGAGTGGACGGTCTGGAAGTCGCGCTCCCACGCCAGGAGATCGCGTGCCTGGCTGCCCCAGAACTTGTGCGGCTCCTCAATCGACTCCTTGTACAGCTTCTTGTAGTGGTCAAGGCCGTCGAGGTGTGGTTTGCTCGGGTGCTTCCTGCCATGGGTGTCAGCCGCGCATTCGCGTCGCGTGAGGGTGGGCTCGCGGCCGCCGCCAAAAGTTCTCAAGCTGGTGGGCTAGCGCGGGGTCGTCGAACGAATCGCTGCCCCGCTCTTGGCCGAACCTCGGCTTGGACGACATGGCGACTTCGGCGCCGCGCTATTGGCGCGCAGGACGGGCGGGTTACTCACGCGTGGAACGCCTCCGGGATGTGGAAAGTGTCGACTTCGTGCGCCTCGGCCACGATGGGGCCGTTGGACGGCTTGACAGCGCCCTCGGACATGGTGGTTGGATGAGAGTGGTGTGAGGGGACGGCGGGCGCCGGCGCTGGCGCAGTGTCGGGTGTGCGGTTGCGGCGCAGCGGACGGCGGAGGGGGAAGGAAGCTTTGAGGGGCACTGGAGCTTGGTTGCTAGCAGGAGGGGCAGCGGTGGTGGGGTCGGGCGCGCTTGTGTAGGTGCGCGGGACGGAGGAGGTGAATGGGCTGAGGAGGGAGTCTTTGGGGCTTGGTCAATGGGGCGGGCGGCGCGTTTAAATGATGCGCTGTGACACCACGGTGGACACGCGCGGTGGTTCGGGTAAGGGGAGCGCGGACAGGGTGGGTTGGGAGTGTGCGGGTGGGCTGGCGCAATAATTGTGCTGCGGCGCGGGCTCGTCTTGGTCGTCCAGCTTTATCCGCAGGCAGACGGTGATCAAGACAACTGTGCAGAATCTGGGGAATTTGGGGCCTTTAAGACACGCCAGCACCTCGGCGGCCGCCGTCACGGCGAATGACCGCGCCTAGGGTCCGGATTACAGGTCGTGAAGTGCGGGGGAATCTTGGGAGCTACTCCGTAGGATGGCTTTCCCTTAGCCCGCGAGCGCGAGGCCACGCCAATCACTCCCCCAGACGTCACCAGGCCCGGCGCGGCGCAGTGCTGAGGCGGTCTCGGCTTCCATCCAATTTCCTCGGGTCGCGGGACAGTGGCTGCAAGCGTGCACTGGGCGATTCCTCTGCTCCGGGCTGGAGGCGGACGTGCAGAGCTGCTGCGCGCGGTCCGCCGCTTTCGCGTCTCCGGCCCAAGGGCACGGCCTGCCTACCCACCGCACCTGCCCCACCACTCACGCGGCGCCAGTTCTTAAATTGCCGGATGCTTATTTCGCACGCGTTGCCAGTGGTGCACCCCGGCGCGCAGCGGCTCCATGCCGCCGCTGGCAGCGCGCTGCTCGGCCCAAGTTCGCAGCCGACGCTGGCCGGAGCCGCAGCGACTTGTTGAAGGCCGCCCTGCAGCAGCCGGCCGCGAGCGCGCAGCCCGCAGCGTGGTGCCGGCGATTTCTGCGCTGCCGCGCCTGCAGGCACACCCTGCTAGCCCGCTCCCAACCCGCTGATCCCAGCCTCGGAGCTCTACCTTCGTAGGACTGCCCTAGAGACGTCTCCGACGCCTGCCTTCTGAATGCCATTTCGCGGCCCCCAACCGAACGCGCAATTCGATTGAGCCGATCGTGGACGCACCGGCACACAGACACGGCCCTGCAGCCCTGCACCCCCCTGCCTGCCCTCGCCCTCTTCGCGTTACATGATCGACCCTGCGAGATGCCCGCCGCGCCCATGCATATCGCAAGCGCGGCTGGACGTGGTACATACCACGTTCAGCATAAAACCTTAAGCAGCCCCCCGCCCGGTCGGTGTTAGGGCTGGCCTTGACTCGGTGCTGAGCACAAGACCGAGACAGGCAGCGGCCGTCGAGGAAGCACAAATCAAGGGGTGCAGTGCTGGTTTGAGGCGAGAGAACGCAATCCAGCGACGTGCGTCTTGCAGGAACCGCAAAAAGAAAAGTGTTGGGAGACGTGCAGAGAGCTTGCTCTCGGACCAGGGTCAGCTGCGCAGCGCCCGCAGAGGTTCGCGACAACGCCGGACGCGCAAACCTCCGGCGGCCAGGCCAGCACGACGTCGTGTCGGCCTCGAGTCTCTCGACGCTCGGCAGAGCAGCAGACGCAGCCCGGACGACGGGAGCAACCTTAAACGGTCTAAGTTTCGTCACGTGTCACGTGTGGCGACATCACCAAGACTTGCGAGAAGAGCTTAGGAACGCCAGATAAGAATTTCCAAGCGACGGGTATATGCAGATGTCCAGATGTAACCCAGCCTGAAGCCGCGCCTCTCTTTCCATGGGCAAAAACAAAAGAAAAAAGCAATGACAAATGCTGCCTTCCCTTTGGGCCTGAGTGATCCTCCCACCAGAGCTCAGAATACCCGTTCAAGTGTTCCCTACGCCTGGATCCAACGCCAACGCTAGAAAAATGCCCGCTCCATAAAATGGTGATTTGAAATCCCTCCCTCCCCCGAGTTCCCCCAGACCACCCGAAAAGCCAAGTTTCATCCCGCTCACCCGATCTCTCTTTTGTTTCCTTCCTCGGCCTCGCCCTTTTTTATTCAGTGTCTTCCGGAGCCGCGTCGTTGCTCTCCCGCCTAGAAATCGATGCCGCGCTACCGCTCAACTGTCGAACGTGTTTCTGCACGCTCTTGTCAATTCTCTTGTCCAAAATCTCCACCAAACGTTCGGAGTACTGGTCAAGGAGCTTAGCAATGGCACCCTCGTCCATCGACGGATCAGACGCTTTCGCCTTCTCCTTCTCCTTCTCACCAACGGCGCTCGACGATTCCGACGACTTCGCCTTCTCGCCAACGGCGCTTGAAGTGATTCGCAGCTCGCGCTCCAGCTCCTTGGCGGCCTCAGCCGGGAGCTTATCCTGGCTGGTGCCTAGCTTCTTCCTGAACAGCCGCAGACTCTTGCTGAGCTGCTCGGCCGCGGACGAAAGGCCGGCGGACTCTCTCAAGTTCTGGTTGCTCCTAGTCTTCGAACGCGATGAACCGAATGAAGGCCTGCGCAAGGTGTGATGCGAGCCCTTCGGGCTGTGGTGTGCCACTCTCGGACTATTTGCGTGCTTAACCGTTGGGCTTGGCGGCGAAGGTGACCGGTTGCTCCTCATCTGCTTGCGGCTACCGGACCCATGCAGGCTATGATGCTCTTTCGAGACTGGCGACGGGTCCAGCTTCGGCTTTTCGCCATGCAGCGACAGCTTGGAGGACTTCTTGCGCAGCGTGGTGGGAGACCGGCCTCCCGTCGGAGTGGTCACCTCGTCGTCTCCAGAGCCTTTCCACTTTGCGAGCTCCGACTGAGACAGCACTCGGCGTATCGGAGGTCTGCTCGACAGCAAATCTTTGTTTGGGGTTGAAACACCCGCCAAGTCCATGTTCTTAGCGACGTCGTAAGACGAAGAGCGTGAGAGTGGTTTGAAGTCCAGGCTCCAGACGAATATGGTTCCATCGACAGCGACGGTCACCAGGCCCTTTCTGTCGATGTCATCTCCAGCCTTGAGCGAGATCAGCGCAATATCCGTAACACCTTCAGTGTGACCCCAGTCGCGGCCAAGAAGGTTTCCGTTCTCTTCGTAGATCCGAACGGACTTGTCGGTGCTGGAGACGCCAGCAATGACGCCCTGTCCCCTCGCCTTGGTGAAATGGACGAGATCCGAGAGGACAACCGCGTCACCCCCGTCGGAATCGGCAGTTTTAAAGCTGCTGACGGGCTGACCAGAGACTATGTCGTACTTCTGCACCTGTCGGTCTATGGTGGAAACCACGAGGATGTTGTCGTTTTCCACGTCGAAAGCCATCGACACAGGCGTTGACTTCAGAGTGATGGTGCGGGCGATGATGAAGGCTTTCAAAACAGTGCCGTCCTCTTCCCGGGTCATCAAGTCTCTGACAACTACCGTCCGGTCTGCAGAACACGAAAGAAGATGTGAACCATCCTTGGAAAAGTGGACACCAGTGACGGCGCCAACGTGCTCGTCAAGCGTTTGCAATAGCTCCAAAGTATCACCTTTCTTCTGGAAGACCTGCACGGTTCGGTCTCTGGCAGAAGTGACGATCAAGGGGGTTTCTCCTTCGTGGATCTCAATGTCCGTGATCTCGCTTCCATGTGCCTTGAGGCTGAAAGTGCTCTTGCCGGTCTTACCGTCGATGATGCTGTTACATCGGTTAGGATGAGTTAAAGGAGCCATGCGAGGGGGAAAACATACCTAAGCACACCGTACTTATCTCCAGCGGCGATGAAGTCCACATGAGGAGATGGCTCGATGGTTCTGAGCTCGTTGGTGTCATCGATGTTCTCAAGCTGCTCCAAGGGCACCTTGACATCACCCTTGGCGGTTCCATCCGGAGCCCAAAACTTGATAAGGCCATCTGCAGACCATGTGACAAAAGAAGCGTCAAAAGAATTGGAAAGTGGAAGAGAATGGACGCCCAGGACTGCCTCTCCCTGAGCAGGCAGCTGCTGGACAACTTTACTGGTAGATTCTTCGCCGTCGGAACTGACTTCCAACAGACGAATGGCTCTTCTAGAGTCCACAGTAACCAACAGGTCCCCGATAGGTCCCATCGCGATGACGTATGGAGTATCGTGGTGGAACTTGGGACTCGTTGGCGATCTAGGGGGCGATCCAGGGGGCGACTCGTCCCGCGAAGTCGGCGAAGATGGAGGTGCAACATCAACCAGCTTGCTAATTTGCATAGTTATCATCTCGCCATTCAAGCCGCCGACGTGCAGCAGGCCGTTTGAGTCAGCTGCCAGAGCTGAGACCCCGAAGTCCGCGGAGGCAACTTTGAATAGCCGCTGGGCGCGGTCCGAGTCATCCAGGAGACATATGTCTCCTTTTTCCGTCGACACGATGGCCTTCGTTTCAGAGACGGCCACGATAGACGTGAAATTTTGCTCAACCAGCGAGCCAAGAATGCAGTTCCTTCCAGGAAGGGTGATGTTGTCCTCGCGGTGCTTCGCTTTGCTCTGCTGGTGATGTTCCGCCTCGTCGACACGCCAGACCTTGGCGTGTCTTGTGCCCACCAAGACGAGGCTGTTTCCAAGCCATGCCATCTTGTTGATGTGGTTTGTGCACTTGTTGCTGGCGTGAAGTGTTGCTGCACCAGTCCGGGGATTCAAGCTCCAGATGTATAAAAATCCATCGTTGGCAGAGCCCAAACTGGCCAGGTACCTAGAGTCAGGGCTGAAAGAAACGCACCGGACGCCAAAAGCATGCTCTGATATGGTGGTGATGGGTGTGTCGGGGGCCGCGTCCGGGGCGGTCGAGAAGACCAGCACTCTCGGCTTGTACCCCGTCTGATCCAGGGTCAGCATCCAAGTAGTTTCACGCGGCGGACGAGCAGCCTTACCTCTCCCACAGCAATGTACTTCCCGTCGGAACTGAAGGCCACACATGTGGCGGCTTTTATCCGGTCTCGC
Source organism: Neofusicoccum laricinum (assembly GCA_029906385.1). NCBI lineage: Eukaryota > Fungi > Ascomycota > Dothideomycetes > Botryosphaeriales > Botryosphaeriaceae > Neofusicoccum > Neofusicoccum laricinum. The sequence goes on along the minus strand of CP123718.1, from coordinate 1,143,191 downwards.
GCTGTCGACGACTTTCCACCTGGCGAATCAGCCCAATCGCCTCCGGCAGAACCATGTGTAGAAGCTCCTACGGCATCGCGTGAAGATGCGGCCCCGTGGCTGCGCGATCCAGGTAGAGCAGAACCGTAGGCGGAGGAGGCGGTGTTGACGGCGAGGGTGGTGGGGTGGGCGCGGAAGAATCGCTGGGTGATCTTGTGGTCGCTGTCGATGGTGGCTACCACGGCGGCGGCGCCCGCGGTGAAGGCGATCTGGCGCTCATCGGAGAGGCTGTCGAAGGCGTGGGCGGAGCAGATGGTCGAGCCGACGACCTGGCGCAGCGACAACATGGTGTCGGATCGGCTCGGCCTGCTGAAGTTCGGTCTGAGGATTCCGTTTTTGATAAAGGGCGAATTGGCGGGGGTGAGACGAAAGACAGGGTTCATAACTGTCTGATGGAGCGGTGAGTGCGACATCCTGGGACATGGTCTGTTCCGCGTACAGCTCATACCAGGCTGATGTGGGGATCTGAATGCGGTGTGGATGGGCGGACAGCATTTCAAGATTCCACCTGCACGAGCAGCAGTCGCGCTTTCTTTCCCGATGGAACAATTGCTGTCGTCGCGGCGACTGCGCTGGCGGAATGCGGGTGACTTGGCAGGAGGAAGCAGCGGAGAGGAAACGTAAGGGCACCGGCAGGCGCAGACGACACGCGAGCGGTGCCGACGAACAACACAATATGCGGGAAGGAAATGACGACGGTAAGGAGCGACAGAGCTTGCAAGGCTGGCGGCGCGGCGGCGCCGTTAGTGGTGTCTCGAGGGCGGCGCCGTTTGCTGCAGCAATTCCGGAGCGCAGGCCGGCGTGGGCGTGTGGTGTTTGCCCGGTCAGGGGTCGCACAGGCCAGCGCCCACGAGCTCTAAGAAAAGCAGCAGCAGTCCCCAAGCCTCCGCATTCCTGAGCGGCGATCATCATCACATTCACGCCCCCCGGTGTTGAGCCTCATGTCCCTGCAGCCGCGAGTGTGTGTACCACCGCCAGCCCGCCAGCCCGCCAGTCCGCCAGCCCTGCACCAGCCCTGCACCAGCCCTGCACCAGCCCTGCACCAGCCCAAGCCCGCTTCCCGACCCGCTGCGGTCACGCGACGCCCCTGCCGACACCACTGCACACGCGGACCGCCGCACAAGCGTGCCTCGCGCGGAGATGAAACGGTCGCCTGAGAGTTTCTTGCCTTCGAACCACAGCAGCGCCATCGCGTGCGCGCGAATGCCGCATTTCCCTTGCAGCGGCTGTCCTTGTCTCGAGCCTCACCCTAATCTTTCTTGTGCATCAGTCAGCCAGGGTTTGCCGAGCTCGGTACCTTTGCGCTAGATCAGAGCAACGTCATCTCCACCAATTTCCCCGGCCAACAACAAAAGAAACACGGGTTTGCTGCTTAAACGCCGCTGTGATTGAACGTTTCGATGGGTGTGAAGGACGGTTCCTCACGCGACAGCGGACACTCCGGGCAAAGCTGACAGGGAACGTTTCCCAATGGCCGACATAATGATCATGCAGACTCCGCAAGAGGCCCCCGCAGGTCCGATCTCCAGCTAGCGCGCTTTTCAGCCGCAGCACTCTGGGATCTCACCAGCGCGCCTATCAATCGCGGTTCTCAGCGAAGCGTGTACGACCTCGCTAAAACATCGAGCAAATGGCCCGCGACGCCTCGGAGCGGAATCAGAGAGTCCGCCTTCCAGAGTGCCACCAGCCCGCCCCCGCGGCCTGCCCGCCCAATCAGGGGACGCCGTCGATGCATGTCAGGCTTCTCCGCAATCCTTCCAGCTGCATACGACATCGCCACCGACTGCAACATGGGCAGGCCCCGGGTACAACTTGAACTTCAGCCGGATCCTTCACATGACCGTATAAAGCCGCGAGTCTCCGCCATGGCAATTTCAGCCCTGTGCTGTCGCAGCCTGGCCAAGAAACAACATGGCGCTGCGGTTCCTCTCGGTCCTGCCCAGCCTCGCGCTCCTGTGCGGGAATGGCGTTGCAGCTCCAGCCACCAACACCACCTATGACTTCATCGTCGTAGGCGGTGGAACGGCTGGACTGGTGGTTGCGAACAGACTGTCAGAGGATCCATCCGTCACAGTCGCCGTGATAGAGGCTGGGTACTCCGTTTTCAACAATCCGAATGTCCAGAATACGACCTCATTCGGCCTGTCTACCGGAAGTGAGATTGACTGGCAGTACAAGACTGTGCCGCAGAAGTATGCTCTCAACGAAACTGAGGATTACACGGCTGGAAAGGCTCTTGGGGGAACCAGCACCCTTAATGGTACGAGACCCCCACAAAAAGAGACGGAAACCCCACTCGTGTGCATGTAGGCCGCCAGCTGATTCTCCGGAAAAGGCATGACGTATATCCGTTCTGAGACAGTCCAGATTGACGCCTGGGAAGAGCTTGGGAACGGCGGCTGGAACTGGGATTCGCTTTTCCCTTACTACAAGAAGAGCGAGCATTTCGAACCGCCAACACCATCCCAGGTAGCCAATGGTGCCGACTACAACCCTGACTATCACGGGTTTGAGGTCTATCTGGATGTCGGCTGGCAGTCCGTCGCGCCGCAGTCCGGCAACGCCTCCGCTATAGTCAGGAAAACTTGGGAGAACATTGGTATGCCGTACAACAGAGATATCAACGGCGGCTACATGCGCGGCTATGGTGTGTGGCCGTTTACGTTGGATGCGAAAACGAGTATTAGAGAGGATTCGGCAAGAGCGTATTACTATCCGGTACAGGAGAGGCCAAACTTGCATGTCTACTTGAACACCACGGCTCTGAGATTGGCGTGGGATGCTGAGGAAAAGTATGGAGACGATGGCTCCGACTTGGTTGCGAACGGCGTCGAGATCTCCAGTGCTGGGCAAACCACGACGTTAAAGGCGTCTAAAGAGGTGGTGGTCTCACTGGGATCAACCCGGACTCCGTGCTTCTTGGAGTACTCTGGTGTTGGAAACCCTGCGTAAGTATATTTATACAATGCCATCCTCTCCCATCTCTGCAAACAAGGTGTATTAACATCATCTCAGCATTCTGGAAAAGTTCGATATTCCAGTCCGCATACCACTGCCCTCAGTCGGAGAGAACCTCCAAGACCAAACCAACGTCGCGCTCATCGGAGCGCTCAAACCCAACGACACCACCTTCCTCGGCTACCCATCATACGTCACATATCCCACCGCACAAGATCTCTTCGGCGCCAACCTCAGCGCGGTCGAAGCCTCCGTCCGCTCCTGCATCCCTTCCTTTGCCGCCCAAAACGTCGCCGCCTCCAACAACGCCACCACGCAAGTCATCCAAGAGACCCTCCTCACCAAGCAAGCCGACCTCATCTTCACCAACGCCGCCACCCTCCCCATCGCCGAGATCCTCAGCGCCCCCTACAGCACCAGCAGCGCCGCCGTGTTCCCCACATGGGCCCTCCTCCCCTTCGGCCGCGGCAGCATCCACATCGCCTCGGCCTCCCCCCTCGCCGTCGGGGCCAACGCCTCCAGCCCCGCCATCAACCCCAACTTCTTCATGAACGCCTTCGACAGCGCCACGCAAGCTGCGGCCATGCGGTACGCGCGGAAAGCCCTCCTCACGCCGCCGCTCTCGGACCACGTCGCCGCGCTGCTCAACCCGAGCCTGGAGGCCGTGCCGGCCGACGCGGACGACGCGACGTGGCTGGCGTACGCGAAAGGGGCGTACATGTCGAATGCGCACCCGGTGGGCACGGCGGCCATGATGAGTGAAGAGCTGGGCGGCGTGGTGGACGCGCAGCTGCGCGTGTACGGGACGCGCAACGTCAGGGTTGTGGATGCGAGCGTGCTGCCGTGGCAGGTGAGCGGGCATCTGACGTCGACCATCTACGCGGTGGCGGAGAGGGCATCGGACATCATCAGGGGGAAGCTGGCTTGAGGTCACAGGCGAGAGGTAGCAGGCGGTGGGAGGGGGACGGGTGCTCGTGGCCATTCGGTTTTACCCATTCGTTTCAAGGAGGAAAGAAAAAAAAAAAGAATATACAGGAATTTGCTCTCTATCTACAGGACTCTCCCCCTCTCTCATGCGCTGCTGGTAGAGTTCGCCCACATCCCGACGGTGCACTTCTGCGCCAGCGCCGTGTCCTTGTACGTGCCATCCGACTGCTTAATAGGCGTCTGGACAAGCTCGTACGTCTCGTCGAAGCCGCCCGCGGACCAAGCCGTGTAGCCCAGGAAGACGTCGGCGTTTTGGCTGCGCAAAAACAGTCAGCTTCTCCACCCCGACCAAAGGAAAAAGAGCCAAACTTACTTCAGGTACTGAATCTGCTCGCAGAAGTACTTCTCGCAGCTGTCCGTGTTCCCGCCCCCGCTCTCCGTGTTGATCGCCACGCGCTTGTTCGTCCGCAGCCACTCGGCCAGCGGCTTGAACGCGTCGTCGATGTTGTTGGTCACGCAGTCGGTGTGGGTGCCCGAGTTGTCCGAGTCGAGGTACCTGTGCACGTCGAAGACGAGCTTATCCGCGCTCCCATCGGGGTTCGCGACCTTCAGCAGCGCGGCGCCGGACCCGTTGTCGACGAACGCGGCGGCGCTGGTCCAGTCGTTGCCGGGCAGCAGCACGTACTGGTCGGTGGCGCCGGCGGCGCGGATGGCGGTCACGACCTGCTGGACGGTGTCGGCCCACACGGCGATGTCGGGCACGTCGTGCGGCTCGTTCATGACGCCGAAGGCCACCCGGGGCGCGTCCGCGTACTTGGCGGCCAGCTGCCGCCAGAGGCTGACGAACTGCTCGTTGGTGGGGCCGCCCTGGCCGACGATCTGCCCGTTCCAGCGCGCGTAGTTGTGGACGTCGATGATGCACAGCCGAGGCAGCCCTGCACCAGGTCGTCGTAGGCCTGGGCGGCGGTCGCATCCAGGTCGCCGCCCAGCTGGTGGTTGACGAGGTACTGCCAGCCGACCGGCAGGCGGAAGGCGTTGAGCCCGTCGTCCTTGACGAAGTGGTCCATCTGCCCTTGCCCGTCCGAGGAGGTCAGCGGGTTGGTCGCGTTGGAGACGGTCTGCGTGCAGGTGCCGTCGGTGCCGCAGCCGAAGTCGAAGCCGGCGATCTGGGAAGACGGGTCAGCCGCGGGAACTGCGCCCTGGGGAATCGGACAGAAACTTTCTGTAGACTTACGTTGACGCCGGCGAACTTGACCTTGGACGCGGCGGCGGCGCGGAGGGTGCTGATTGGCGTAGCGAGGGCGGCGGAGGCATGGAGCAGGGCCGCGGTTGCGGCGACGGTGGTGTACTTCATCTTGAGACGTCGAAAGGGAAGAAGCAGAACGGTGGCGTCCAAGCAAAGGGCCGAGGATGGAAGAGAGCGTATGTGAATGAAAGACGAGCAACCGGGCTCTGTGGAAAAAAAACGAACGCTGGAGCGCTTGTGGCCTGCTGGAAGGAATCAGGTGGGAAACACTGAGGCTTAAAAGGGCCTGCGTTTCGAGCCCGGCGGGGCTCGATTTTGTGGGCTGCTCATAGGCATGCTGTCATTTCATGCAGCGCTCGAGGGGGCAAGGAGCATAAACGAAATAACCGGCAAGAGACATCCGGGGTAAAACGGGCAAGCAGCTCCACAACGACGGGATCGGCAGGGCGGCAGGGCGCCTTCATGCACGCAAGGCTTGTCGAGGCCTCAAGGCGATAGGCCAAGGCCCCGAAACAAGTCTGCTGCCCTGCAATCAATGCTTGTGTTTCTTGATCCATGTAGATGGGCTGCTGTAGTGAGAGGGAATGGCGCCGCCGGGCTCTTGCGGCCGAGCGAGAAACGAGGGCGTTTGCGAGACATTTTTTCCTGGGCCCTATGCGCGGGTGTGGAGAAGCTTGTTTCAATGCGCCACGGAGCTTCGGTGCGGGAGATTGTCGATGGGCGGCAGTTGAGGGAGGAGGCTGAATGCGCCGTACTACGTACTGCTGGAATCCTGCGGAAGCCACGGAAACAGCGCGTTCTCGGACGAAAGAGCCATTGTGCCAACTCGGGGCTCGGCGAGCGGGTAAAGTCGTTCTGTTGCGGTGATCAGCGGCGTCTGAAGTATAGCGGTGGGGGGAGAGAGCTGCAGAGGAGCGACGGGCCGGCTCTCCACCCTGAAACGTCTGCCGTCACGACTTACTCGGGTCCTTAATGCGGTAAGCGATCTCAATGACACAACGCCCGAATCGCAAATAGGAGCAATAGATGTACTGGTGGCGTTGCTTTAAATGCCGTCACTGCCCTCCGGCAAGCAATAGGTTGTAGTAGCCGATAGCCTTGCCCTCTACGTTCCACACGCTTGGGAAGCCGGAGGCTTTTCGTCCTTGTTTACGGTCTCCATAGAGATAAGGCTGAATTGGCTTTTGCCGCTTATGCATTCGTATGATCGCATCAAGTTTTGTGTGTCGGGCGGCATTTCACGCATCTCGTTGGTACTGCTCCCTTCAGCCGCTGAGTTCTTGCCAACCTTCGTAAAGTGGCGAGTTAATGAGATCGATGATACCCGAAAAGGAAGCAAACTACATGCATGGGTAGGTGAAGCATTCATCCGGATAGCTTTGGCAGTTGGATTACAGCACTATCTGCATCCAGAAGAATTCAACTGCCTATGGGCGAGATCCATTTGAGTTGAAGCGGCTCATTTCTTTCGCGATCCCACTGCACAACTGTGCCGCTGTCCTTAAGTGGTTGCCGCAACCCATACTCTGCTTGTATGATTTCACCGGCTATGTTATTAGGGTGCCTGATCTAGTATCCACCTGCATCTCGCTTTCTATACCTTCGCCCTTTTCTGTTCCCATTCCGGCTCGTTATTCTTCTCTTTCTTTTTCAATTTTTTTTTCTCTCTCAGATTTCGAGAACCCTCACATCTCTCATCCATAGCTTCTTTCAGTCCGCAAACTCGAAATTCCATTTCCATCAAGGGCGGTCGAAGTATCCACAATACAAGAATGTATTTGATGCCTGAGTTGTTTTTTTTGAAGTCGGTTTACCACCAAATATTCAACGAAAGCCTGTCGTACGACTCTCAAATGAGCGAGATGCATACAGATACCCCTTTCCCTCACGTTGTCTTACATGAAGGGCACAATCACCTCCGCAACTCGCGGTGCCTCGATGCAATCTCACAGCAACCCGAATTCTCCTGGAACACGGAGCAGACCCGAACTACCGCGCCATGTACATACCGCTCACCAAAGTTGCCAGGAGCGTCATTACCCTTGGAGCACGAGCCGGTGCTGAACACCGCCGTCGGGACAGGCAGAATGGACATCAAACCTGTTGTCGACAGCGGCGCGAACGTCAAAAAGCAAGCAACGGGCCCGTTTGGGAGGACAGCGCTCCAAGTGGCATGCGAGAAGGAGCATGTCAACGCTGCCGAGTATCTGCTGCGAGCCGACGCAGATGTAAATGCACGCCCAACTACAATCTGCGGTGTGACAGCGCTCCAGGCCGCCGCGATTGGAGGCTTCCTCGGAATTGCTGTGAAACTGCTGGAAGCGGGAGCGGAGGTGAATGTGCTTAGGGCGGTGGCAGAGAGGCGGACGGCACTTAAGGGGGCCGCCGAGTATGGCAGGATTGACATGCTTCAGCTGCTTTTGAACGCCGGTGCCGATGTCCAGAGCCGGACGTTTGGCGCTGGGCAGTACAAGGAGGCGGTGGATCTGGCGGTTCGGAATGGCCATTCGGCTGCTGCCAGGTTGATACGGCGTCATGAAGCGAGCCTCAATTAGGAGTTGTGATGGCATGGGCTTTCCTTTCGTTCATTCGTCGCTCAGGTAGTTCGGTCTTTTGCTTCTCTCAGAATCCATCAATTTGAACCATTCTCAGGACGGGTTGATCCTCCCAAATGATGTACATACCCCATCCGCCCATCCTCCTCCTTCCCAGTACAGATCTAGAATACACAAAATACGAGCCATCCACCTTCCGCATCCCAACACCCCTCTAATGCCGGAATCCATCCCGTCCCTTCCCATCGCTCTTTACATATCCGACGACGGTCTCACCCTCGCCGCTTCCTCCCCAGGTCCCATATCACCAGCCACAGCGAAGCCCCAGGAGCTCTTCTTCTTCCTGTTGCCGCGCTTGTCGCCGTACTGCTCGTCGAACTTGCGGATCGCGCTCAGGCTGGCCATGTCCTCGCTGATGCTGGCACTGATCTCCTGCATCGCCTTCTCGAAGTGGTGCGGGAGGAGGGTGCGCTTGGCTGGGTAGAGAGACGCAGAGGACGCTGACGACAAAGGCCCGGACTCGTGTGTGGAGGGGGGAGTGGTGGCGTGGGTGGTGGAAGAGGGGGAGGAGGAAGGAGAGGTGTGGAGGCCGAGGTCCCGCTCGACCAGTCTTTCGAGTTCTTCGGGGTTGGGGGGAGGAGAGGATTCCCATTTTTCTTTGAGTTGAGCCAAGAACGCTTCTTTGGCCGGTTCGGTAGTGGCTGCGTCCTCTTCGGCGGCTTCGTTTGCCCTCGCTTCAGCGGGCTCCGTCGCTTCTTCGGATCCCAGAGCTTCTTCAGTCTCCTTTGCAATCTCCATCCCGCCGGTGTCCTCGCCCTCCTCCTCCATCGCTGACGCGCCAGCTTCCTGGCCTGCGCGAATCGCAGCGACGATCTCATTCTCCTCGCGCACGCAGTTCAGCGCCGCAGCAACGCAGAGGTTCTTGAGATCCGAGCCGGAGTAGAATGGGGTATTTGCTGCTAGCTCGTCGAGCTTCACACCCGCATCGAGCTGCTCGTCCTTGAGATGGATGCGAAGGATTTCTTCTCTGTCCTTCTGGGTGGGCAAATCGACCAACAGCCTCCGCGGCAGACGGCGCAGCACAGCGTCGTCCATGTCGAAGGGACGGTTAGTGGCAACCATGATGAAAACGCTGAGATCATTCATGCCGTCCCACTCTTTCAGGAACTGGTTGAGCACCTCGCGGTGTGACGTACGGTGGCGGGAACCCGACCGGCTGCCGAAGATGGCGTCGGCTTCGTCGATGAACACGACGCACGGTGAAAGCTTGCGTGCCAGCGAGAAGATGGCGCGCACGTTCTTCTCGCCTTCACCGACATACATGTCATATACCTCGCTGCCGCTAACCTCGAGGACCGTCGCACCGCTCTCCTTCGCCACTGCTTTGGCGAGGAGCGTCTTACCCGTACCTGGGGGTCCGTAAAGGAGAAGGCCGGGGATCTTGTCCGTTGCCAGAACACCGTAGCTGAAGGCATCGGGACGTAGGAGAGAGAGCGAAGTCATGGTCTTGAGGGCGTCAACTGTTTCTTGTGCTGCGTGAACGTCGGAAAAGGTGGTCTTGATATTCGAGGGATTGACAACTCCAGTCAAGAGCTTCTTCTCGTGCTTGTTTGCTGTTTTCTGAATCTTCTCCAGTTTGAGATCCGATGGAGCTTTGGGTGGTGCCGCCTTGCTGGCATCTGCGATTGCGTCCTTCGGTTCGCGGTCCTTCTGCCGCTCGTGGGCTACCCAAGAGAACTTGACGTCGTCACTGATGCGGATCAGCAAACCAGCCATGAAGACAAGGTCCCGGTCCAGCTCTGAGGTTTCACTAGCAGCTCGATGAAGTCCGATGGCAGTTTGAATAAGCCGGTGCACCTCGTGGAAGGCAAGAACCCTCGACTTCCAATCAATCCCTGGGAAAAGTGTGGAGAACTGAAGGAGAGGCCGGGAATCAACGATCTTCTTGGCACTGGGATCTAGCCTGCGGACCATGTCCTGGATGTGTCTGGCGTTGATCTGTTCGTTTCGTCTACGCTCGGACGTGGTGAAGTCGACGGGATCTTCGGACATGATGTCCTTTACTGTCGTTTTAACGGTTTCATGTAACAAGCTTCTTTGAACATCAATGGATGGCTTCAGAGAGGTCGCGCCGAGTGGAACGACAATCGTCCTGAAGAAGCTATCCTCGTTTTCGGCTTGTAGACTTCTGATGGCAGAACGGGAAATATCCGGGACTAGCTCGGCAGATGATGTTGTGCCTACGATCATGATCTCAGATCCGTCCTTCCTCCTGCTGTGAACAAGCTCGGTGATCTTGTCCAAAACCCGCGCCCCCTGGCGGGTGACGCTGAGCTCTTTGTAATCCTTAATAAGGATGATCGTGCGTTGTGGCGACGCAGGTGCCCGTGGGGTTTGTGACTTGCTCTTGTCGAGAGTCAGCCTGTACCGCCCTCTTTCTCCAATCACGATAGGCTCCGTTGGTGGCGGCATATCAGGCTCCTGGCTCTCGAAGAATTCCCGGGTTTCCAGGGGAGGCGTCTCCTCGTTCTTTTCGGCCCGTCGGGCCTCGGGGGCGGCTGTCCGTTTATTGAATCCGGTACGCTTGGTGGATGTCGAGTCAAGCAAAGCATCTAAATAGGCACCGAGTTTCATCTCATTCCACCGGGCCGTCTCGGGAGACGCATCCCGTCCAAAAGACGACTGTGCAAAGTCAGCCGTTCCCATAGCTGCACCTCGTCCAGATGATCCGCGTGCAGAACCCGTCAAAGCCTTGAAGAAGTCGCCGGCGTCCAGAGTTTGTACACCCTGTACAACGAAGGAAGGTGCACCGCGTTTCTTCCCTCCCTTTGGTGCAGGCGATGTCCGCCCAGCAGCAGAAAAACCGTCCTCTTGCCCGTCCTCTGCATCCTCTTCGGCCTCGAAGTCGTCATATTCGTCTTCCTCTAGCTCGAACCCGTCTGACCTGGAGCGATGTGCATCGTAGCCCAGAGACCGTAGAGCGAATGAGTTGGGGTCGGTTCCATCGCCAAGGTAGTCGCCGACCAGTTCTGCGATATCTTGGGAGTCGAGTTGAATGAGGTCGGCACGGAGATCGGCGGCTACATCCTCGACGAGCCGGTCAAGGCGCTGAATACCGCCGTCCGCGGGGGAGTGGAGGATGAGATTGGATTTTGCGGACGGGAAAGATGAACCCACTTCGGGGTTGGCAGTGCCCAAGCTGCCGGAAATGGCGGCAAGAACCTCGAGATATAGGCAAAAGTGGAGGCTTTTATCAAGAGAAGCGGTCTTGCGCGAAGCCGCATCCAGATCCGTTTTCTCCGGGTTCTTGTGCACAATCTCACCTTCCGAGTAGACTTTGTTCACGTACTCCAAGATCTCCTCATACTGCGGAGCTTTCTTTTCCTTCGCAGCCTCTCCCGCAGTGTTCTCCAGCAACTGGTACAGCCTCTCGGGCAACGGTAGCGATAGCCTGGCGATCTCTTCCACGTCATGGCGGCCTACGGAGGAGAGACATAGGTTCCCCCTCGCCTCAGGCTTCGGCAGCCCTCTCCCTGCAGGGTATCCAGCATCATCGAACAGCGATTCCCGTTTCTTCTCGGCGGACCGCTCTTCGCGGATGGTGACGTTGCGGGTCAAAAAGCGCGTGGGGATGTGGATGGGCGGGAAGTCCTCGCTCTGCTTGTTCCGGGAGGAGCGCTTCAAGGCGGACTGATACAGGCGAGTCTTCTCCCGGGTCTTGCGCAGCTTTTCGGCCAGCACAGCAGGCGAGTCTTCGCCGGCTTCCGCTGCTATCTCCGAATCGGGACCAAGCAGGTCGCTCTCGGCGGGCGGGCGGGTGCCATTCGCAGGCGGCTTGCCCTTCTCGTTGTCGTGCTCGGAGGCGGAGGGCGCGGCAGGGTCGCGCGGCTCGCCGGGAGAGCCGTTGGGCCTGTAGAGGCGGGCGGAGCGGTGGAAGGCGCGCAGACGCGGCGGGAATCTTCGGCCGGCGATGAACTGGGCGGGAGTTCTACGGGCAGCGCGCGCGGACCGCCACGTCACTGCATGCATCCGGGGTGGGAGGCGCTCGGACGAGCTCGCGGGCGGCGAGACTCGTGGGGAGATATGGGATGGAGGAGAAACGACGTGTTTGGACGGCGAGGCGGAGCGGGCTGCGGAAATGTTGGAGCGAAAGCGCCCGCAAACGTCGCAAATCCGCCAAGCCCGCGGCCGCCCCGTCGGCCATGCAAACTCCGACCGCCCCAACTTTTTTTTGGCTTCTCTGCGCCCGCTGTGCTCCGCCATGGCTCCCACCACCATGGAAATCGACACCGTGGACGTCGCCCGCGCTGCGTCGCGCGCTGGCCCTTCCCAGGCCAAGGACCTCGCCAGGAAAGCCTCGAAAGCGCCCGCCTCCACCCACGACCGCGAAGAAGCCGAAGCGAAAGCTCGCCTGCAGGTCGCCGAGAGCACGTACGGCCGCAGTGGAGGCAAGATCAGGGTCAAGGACATCAAGGACAAGAAGCTGCGCTCCGAGATCAGGCGCCAGGAGCAGAAACGCCGCGATGCCGTGCTCAAGGCCCACGACGCCGAGATCCTGCTGGAGAACCAGAGCGGCTTCCTCAAGCCTGAGACGGCGCTGGAACGCACCTACAAGGTGCGCCAGGAGGACATCCGGCGAGACGTCGCCGTCGAGACGGCCAAGAAGGGCTTCGAGCTGAAGCTGACCGACCTGGGCCCCTATGTGACCGACTACACGCGCAATGGAAGGGAGCTGCTGTTGGCGGGGAGGAAAGGCCATGTCGCGACCATGGACTGGCGCGACGGCAAGCTGGGCTGTGAGCTGCAGCTTGGCGAGACAGTCCGCGACGCCAAGTGGCTGCACAACAACCAGACCTTCGCCGTGGCCCAGAAGAAGTACGTCTACATTTACGACCACCAGGGCGTCGAGATCCACAAGCTGCAGAAGCACATCGACGTCACACACCTTGAGTTTCTCCCGTACCATTTCCTGCTCGCCAGCATTGGCAATGCTGGCTACCTCAAATATACCGACACCTCCACCGGCCAGATGGTCACCGAACTTCCCACCAGACAAGGCTCTCCGACTGCGTTTGCCCAGAATCCCTACAACGCGATATTACACGTCGGACACCAGAACGGACAAGTATCGCTGTGGTCGCCCAACTCGACAGACCCGCTGGTCAAATTGCTGGCACATCGTGGGCCGGTGCGGAGTCTTGCAATGGACAGGGAAGGAAGGTACATGGTCTCCGCAGGCCAGGACTCGAAGATGTCGGTGTGGGATATTCGCATGTTCAAGGAAGTCAACAATTATTTCGTTCGCCAACCCGGTTCTTCTCTCGCCATCTCCGACCGGGGTCTGACGGCGGTGGGCTGGGGTACGCAAGTATCCATATGGCGGGGATTGTTCGACAAGGCCGTGGAAGACCAGCAAAAGGTGCAGTCGCCATACATGGCGTGGGGCGGCGAAGGCAACGCCATCGAGAGGGTGCGCTGGTGTCCCTTCGAGGATATCTTGGGCGTGTCACACAACAAGGGCTTCAGCAGCATCCTTGTGCCCGGTGCGGGTGAGGCTAACTTCGATGCCCTCGAGGCCAACCCCTACGAGACCACCAAGCAGCGCCAGGAGGCCGAAGTCAGGGGGCTGCTTAACAAGCTGCAGCCCGAGATGATCTCTCTCAACCCCAACTTCGTCGGCGACGTCGACTTGGCCACTGCCGAGACTCGCCGCAAGGAGAAGGACCTCGATGCTAAGCCCGAGGACATCGTTGAGAAGCTGAAGCACAGGGGTAGAGGCAGGAACAGCGCGCTGCGGAAGTACTTGAGGAAGAGAGGTCAGAAGAACGTTATTGACGAGAAGAGAATGAGGATGCAGCAGGCATTGAAGGAGCAGAACAAGAGGGAGCGGGCAGGTCTTCAAAAGGAGAAGGAAAAGTACGGCCCCGCTTTGGCGAGGTTTGCGAGGAAGGGTGCTTGAGAAGGTCAGACGGTGCAGCTTCCATTGCAAAAAGAGTGGTGAATGTCTCGATAAGTTCCCAGAGACTGGCACACTCTCATGGCAGATAGCGAGATCATTCCCAGAGGTGGCCCTTCACACGTTTGCAGTGTGCGTATAAAAGGGAGAAAATATTTGCAACAAAACCGCTCTAAATGCTCAGCATGATGAGACAGGTTTAGAAAGGGAAGGCGTCTTCGAGGACTAAAAGCATAGATTGGCGTTCTGGGCTCGCAATTCGATGGGTAGGAAAGGGAATACGATACCTCAGGAATTCGTTGTATACTCAAAAGATACATAACTATCTATTCAACCAGTGCTTCTTGCAAGCAATGATCTACTCGCTTCCGCCTGGACAACAACCTCCTGGCCTGGCCACGTTCACAATGCTGTCTGGCCTCCTTTCGATAATGAATCAACCATTTTCCCTGTATCCATAGCACTCATCATCCACAAGGCCATCACCATTGCGGTCAGGGGAACAGATATAACCCAGAATATCAAAAAAAAAAAAAAAACACAAGTCTGACACACGGACTTTGCCTTTCCCTTGCTTGTTCAAATCGAAATTGAAAAAGCTGCTGCCAACTATTGTTCCGACCAATGTACTGGGTAAAAATAGTAATGTCAAAATCGCAATCTTTTCCCATCCGCTGGCTGTCACGCTGTGTTACGGTGTTGAAAGACTGCGAGCTGTCAGTTTCTCCGGTATAGACCATGCTGCACGGTAGCAGGAAATTTTGAAGCTTAAGTACCAGATTAGTAATAATAGCAATTCTCTTCTCGAGGGTTGCAAGCTGAAGCCAAGAAGACTTGACAACTGAGAGCGTTGCCGGAAAATACGCTCTATGTGCTTCGGATCGATACCGATTCCAGGTTCGTTTGATTTGAGCAGAGCATTCATGACCTCGTGGGCTGCTTCGAATCATTCTGAAAGATAGATGCCGTGTTTTGAAATATTGTGCAGTCGAGCAAGTTGACCAAGGGTGCTCTGAGAATGCTCCATCTAGTCTCAGAGTGTCGAGACGCTGCTTCAGTCTTTCAGTTATTCCGAAGCACAGTAGTGTGGTTCGCGATGGGTTATGGTTTTCAATGAGCACGACGGAAGACTCAAACCAAGTTAGGTCGCCTCGTATCTGGTCGCCCTGGACGCTGCAGGGACACGCAAGTCTAGTACCCGCAGTGATCATGTCTAGAGCAGTGGGTTTCTCTGCTTCTCCCCCGCCACGTCTTCCCGCTCGGCAGACCGTCCCATCGCGTCTACCAACGAGCCCTTGAATCGGTTCGAAGCGAGTATTGCTAAAATACTTTGGGGTTGGGAGGTGAGGGTGATCGAGGACCGGAGAGTGGCTGTGGTTGTGTGAGATCGAATGTCTATATAAAAAGCATGAAAGCTTCGATGAGGATTACGGGACTATTGTGTTGTTTCTGAAGCTCCTTTGCAGACCGTGCGAGCAATATTTCCGTGCATCCCGAAGTCGTGGCCCTCGAAAACAGGTGTCCCGCCAGCAAGGCAACGCTCTTGAGCACCTCAATGACAAGCCTTTCCGTATTTCCTCAACCTCACGTAGTTGTAAGGCAGCGGCGCAAGAAACCCCACTCCCACCGACGTGGCCGCCGCGCCCCAAAACCACGGATCCGCCAAAGCCACTGCCCCCCCGGTGAGATGGTAGTCGACCGCATTCTGGGCAGCCTCCATCGTCAGCATCGATATCAAACTCATCCCGGCGGCCGTCTTCGCGGCCGCGGGCCATGACAAGTTGTCGCGGCCAAGGCGGAGGAGTGCGGTTTCGAGAAGCATCGAGGATGTTACGCCTGCGGTCACTGGAGGGGCGAGAAAGATCAGTGAGGGCCCTTTTGGGGAATGGGGGTAATAGGAAAGGTGCTGGCGAGTACTTGAGGTTGCCATGATGGCTCCGACGCCGAGGTCGGGGTAGAAGGATTGGAGGAACCAGAGCGCGGAGAAATCGCCGAGCGTGCAGCCGATGAGGCAGCGTAGTGTGTTGACGGATGCTCTTTTCCAGGTGGGACGCGAGGTCCAGAATGCCAGACTTGTTGGTTGCGGCGGGCTTTCTGGCTTCTTGCTGCAAGGACTGGTGGGTTTGCATGCGAGTGCTCGTCTCGACGGGAAGAAGTTTCGCCGTGCTGATTGAGACAAGGGTCTCGTGCAGTGTTCAGAGATGGTGGATTTCGGGGGTATAGTACTCCGTAGAAGAGGTCGAGATGATGCCTCATAGTGCCCAACTCGACCAATCAGACACCGAATCGGGCCAGTGGTCATGGTACCGCTTTCTATTATGTGATGTGGCAATCAAAGTCGAAAACGCAAAGCTTTCCCGGTCAGGACGTCAGATGAAACACTGGAGAACGCTGCATGGAAGACATATGCGAGGGACCCCTTTGTTTGATGAAGAAAGCACAGGGAGAGATGAAAGGTCGTCTGACGGAAGAAAAAGGCGAAGGGTGCGGCTTTTGTGCGATCCGTCGCCGGGTGCTCGGTCTGCTTATGTAAAGCATGAAGACCATCCACAAACCAATCACGGCAAAGACCAGTGCAATTTCTGGAGAGAGCGAGGACGTAGCTTTTGGAACCGGGGATTTGGTGTTCTGATATTTTTCAACCGGGCAGAACCCTACGCAGCAGATACGGTAACGCATGCCAGCTACCCGACGGTTTACTTTCGAGCGGCCAATTTCGTCACAACCACTGAGGAAATAAGTCAACGTTGAGAGGAGTGGTGGTTTTATCTACTGAGTATACTGCAGGGTCGCCAGTCGAACTCTGAAATGCTAGCTTGTCGAAGTCTTGTGTTCTTTCGACAGTGACTCCTGGTGTTTACAGTCCGCGCTATCCTTACACTGCTCTCTGATATCGAATATGTCAGCTGCGCGAAGACGCGGAGGGCTTTCTGTGGAGACCGCTGGGCAAGGTGGCGCGGTGATTCGTTCACGAGGAGCATGCTGATGAAGAGGATGGCGGCGGGGAGGGCTTGGAGGGCGAGAGGCAGGACGAACTGGGCGCGGCCGTGGAGATGGAGGAGCGAGCCGTAGTTGATCCAGAAAGCGAGCTGTGGAGGATGTCATCAGCTTTTACCGTGGCAATGTCTTTAGCAAGTACGTGCGGCATACTGTCAGGCCGGAGACGAGCGTGAACTGGTAGAGCCCCGTGAGGAGGTCTCTGCTGCCTCGTGGTACGTTCTCCGAGACGTATAGGGGGTTGACGGTTGATGCGATACCGATGGCTATCCCGGCAACCAGCCTGCAAAAGGTTCGGGGGAGGCAAGGATGGCGGACTCAAGATAATGGTCCTTGACATGCCTTCCCACGTACAGGACCTCTATGTGGCCGCTTGCTGCAGCTTGTAGCGCAACGCCGATGAATACCAGTATCGAGGAGATGATCAGTGACCAGCGACGTCCTACCTCGTTTGCCACCCATATGGAGAATAGTGCGCCCGCGAAAGCCCCAGCTTGGATGATGGAAAAAATGTTGGATGATAGGTTTGCCAGCACTTTCTCGGACTTGTTTGTCAAGCCGTATTCACTAAAGAGCTTGTTAACATACAGAAGTAATGGAAGGGGAGATTATTCTCATGTACACTCACTGTTTGGACGTCTCCATTGTGAGAACGCCCCCGATTATTCCCATGTCCATACCAAAAAGAAGCGCCCCACCGCATGGCTGAATGATTAATTTCTCTCTATCAACTTGACTGTACTCCTAGATATTTGGCGTACCACAAGACTTAATAATGACAACCCTTGCATTGTGTATTTCTGGAGGATCGGATTTCACCGTCTCGTTGCGGACAATAATTTGTAAGAGTCCCATAATGTGTAGGCTGAAGTGACCGTTTAGCAGTGGAGTCTGATAATAGATTGATGATAGCGTGTCAACTTGACACTTCAAGCTGAATGAAGTAGTGACCAACGTAGTCAGCCTGCTTCCTGCGGCAGGAGACAGAGGGATTGGTGGACACTACGCGGTCTCTAAAGGACCCCGTGCCACTGTAGCCTTCCACGCAAAGCCGTGCCTGGACACCGCATTCTCTGGGATGCGGGGGGATATGGTGGAATCCTGGAGTGGAGATATTGCAGATCCGTGATTAGCGGAGCTTGTTTTTCCACAAATATCTGTGTGTTCTTTATTGTTATTTCCTCATGCGTGAACCATCCGTAATGTTTCTCGAAATTCATGCATCCACTTTCCCGAAGTGCACGCCTGAAGATCTAAATTTTTAGCATTCTCCATTGCTGCTTTGCTCGCGGGGCCCGGTATCACATGAAGGTCTGCTCCCAAGGAAACACTGCCGGCATCGAAAATAACCCGTCCACAGTATCAGTACAGTCGAATTGCTGCAGTCCCACAGCATCCCAGAGCGGCACTTGTCCCATTGCCGCATCCGGAGCAAGTGCAGACAATGGGTCCATATTTTCATCTCCCTGAGATGGTAGGCCCACATTATCAAAGTTTCCAACTATCTTCCCGGCTGTTCGATGAAACCAAAGCCCATGAAGAAGCTTCCTGTATCTCGAAGCAATGTGGTTTTCGTCTGTTGCTGCAGTTTCCAACAGGGTGGTGAAGCGGCGTACAAGGGAGGATGTCTGGGCGTATTTTCCGGACGATATAGCGCCTGTTGCGTGTGCTTTGTACAGAAATACAGCGGAGTGGATCTCATACCTTGGAACGTGAGCAAGATTGTGTATGAAGAACGAGGAATTTGAAACGTACAGGTAAAAGCGCGCAGGCATATATCTGAGATACCTCACCGGATCTATATCCTCGACAACAATCTTAAGCAGCGTCTCCGCCGCCTCAACCGCTTCGTAGATATGCCGCGCATCCGGGCTTGCCATTGTGGAGTCAGGAAAGCAAGTGGCCGTGGCCCTCGACACGTCGCTCGCTCCAGCGCCGCCGGGTGCTGATGATCGGTAGAGAACGGCCTGGAAGGCAAATGCATGGACGTAGAGGCGGAGATATTGTTGCATCAGTGTCAAGCAGCACATCAGATGCCGTGACACTGCTAAGTCTCTCCATGAGAGTTCCCAAGCGGCGAGGGCTCTGCCAGTATCGTCAAGGTATTTCGTATAGTCCCCCCTTACCATGAGCTCGGTAGTGCGCTTTTTTGACGCAAATAGGATATCATGGGCGTTGCCGAATAACACAGTAAGCTCGACTTGAGCCTGAAGCAGAGAGGCGAAGTCCTCTTCATACGAATGTTTCGGCTGCAGCGAAGGGAAATCAGCAGCAGTGAATCTTGAAGATAGACCGGGTCCTCTGCTCCAGAAAGCTTGGCCCGTACGGATGGATATTTGTCGATCTGAAACAAAAATAACTGTTTTAATCAGCGCCTTGACTCGAACGTACGAGAGAAGTCTAGCTTACACGTCCACGCGAGTCTTTTCCTTCGCATCAAGTCGTCAAGGTCTTTGTCACCTCTGAATGAGCTTTCCTCAAG
This sequence comes from Neofusicoccum laricinum, assembly GCA_029906385.1. Taxonomy (NCBI): domain Eukaryota; kingdom Fungi; phylum Ascomycota; class Dothideomycetes; order Botryosphaeriales; family Botryosphaeriaceae; genus Neofusicoccum; species Neofusicoccum laricinum. Next base: position 1,124,031 of record CP123718.1, on the reverse strand, counting down.
CCGAAGCAGATATGCCAGCCTCACTGCTAGGCCCAAGATGGACCACGCCGCCCCTTCTCCACTGTCGTCTGCTTGTCCCAGGTTGAATGGCGTCCATTCGCCAAGCAGCAAAAGTCCTTCCACGCAGCCAACATTTCTGATATGGGACATGCCGAGGACAACATCGAGGATGAGCTGCCTCATATACTTCCAGATATTCTTGTGGACGTTAACAAGATCAGGCCGATCCCTTGACGCAACTACTAGAATGGCGGTCAGGAGGAAGGCCTCATTCCTGACCGTGTCCGAAAGGCATTTTGAAGACAGGACATGGGACGGTACGATTGGGAAGAATGGATGATAATTGTCGGTGTAACTGCAAGTGTAAGAGTAAAGCGGCGCACATTGAGGTGATGGAATATACATACTGCCGCAATAGATGCTCGATTACTCGGAGATCCACGGATCCTTCCTTCACGGGCTGGTACGCACTGACACTGCGTGGTTGCTCGCGGGAAACACTGAGTGATGTGGGGACTTCCGCTATGGATGGTTGCATGTCTTCTGGGAAGGTTGTAGACTGTGCGCCGTCCGGTTCGTTGACCACACGGAAAGAAGGATTGATGCCTGGATCGTTGTCTTCAGCGGCATGGGCGAGTATCAGCAATGCATCCGAAGGGTTTTGCAGATTTTCATGAACGTGCTCGTCCCGAGGCGCAGGCGCCTGCAGCAGAGTTCCACCGTCGAATGATGGTTCAAGCGCAGTGCTTCCTGGAGATGGCTGTGTGTCTTGCCTACGCCTCCTCTTGCTTCCATCGCCTCTCAAGTGCGAGTAGTCGCCGCCCCGCCTCGAGCCGGCAAGAACGCAGTCGGCGCCCTCGAGCATGCATTTCGCGCAAGGCGGCTTCCCACGCTCGCCAACGCTCTGGCTGTATGCCGGTCAGTGTCTGTGCAAGACAGATGCGGATGCGGGCTCGATTACGCACAGATCACACCGAGTCTTTCTTCCGCGGCATCTGACGCATGCTCTGTACTGCCGTACTCCGGTTCCTCGGGTCATGGCCGACCGTGGAGCGGGTCCAGGACGGGGAGATCTGGCAGCGGGACAGCGGGACAGCGTGAGACGGGGGTGGGTTGGCTGGGATCCGCCGGGGGGTGTTCCCCCGCGCTGGCGGGTGGCTGCAGACGGCCGCAGACGGCTGTAGACGGCCCGCAGCGCACCACGCAGGCCAGGACACTCCTCACTTCGCTCGCCAGCAGACGGCTGGCCACAACCACTCCACGCCTTTGACTTTCAAGTGCTTGTCGCTGATGACGAGTGTGTAAAGATGCCCTCCATCAACCTCCGCAAAGACGAAGCAGGTAATTCCAACCAGAGCACGCTGTTGGTATTACGTCGAACTACAAATCATGGCGCCAGGCATCCACCCACCATCAGTTGATACCTCATCGCCGACCAATATCCAGCATGAAGATGCCAGCGATCAGTACGGCCGCTACTATCCGGCAGATCCGGCGACTCTGAACCTCGAATCGAACTTCGGGCCCATGGATTCCGCACAAATCGGCTATCTCCAGCACACCTCCGCCAACACGGCCATCGAAACCATGCGCGAGCGCTTCGAGCGCGACGGCTGCCTTCTCGTAACGCCCCGTCCCCACCTTTCCCAGAACCCAAGCGAACCCCCCACCCTAACACCGCGCGCAGGTCAAACACCTCCTCCCGCGCCGCCTACTTCACCCACATGTCCCCCTCCGGCCTCCTCCGCGACGACGCGGCCAGCGACCTCTACGCCGCGCTCATGGTGTCCGCGCACGACGCGCCCTTCTACACCGACTTCTGCGCGTCCCCGGAGCTGCTGTCCCGCACCATGCTGCGCAGCTTCGTGCCCGGCAGCGAGCTGACCCCCGTCCACTTCGACCAGATGTACCTGCGGGGCGGCCCGCCGACCAGCCTGACCGCCTGGGTGCCGATCGGGGACGTCTCGTTGGAGGGCGGCGGGCTGATGTACCTGGAGCGCTCGAAGGACGTCGGGCAGCGGACGGAGGCGGAGTATGCGCTGAATGCGGGCGGTCTGACGGACGAGGAGCGGTTGAGCGCATTCAATAAGAATATGAATGATGGCGGGTTCCTGAGCAGGGATACGGTGGGGTATGCGAAGGAGAATGGCGGTAGGAAGTGGTTGTTGGCCGAGCATAAGGCTGGGGATGTGATTTTCCACAATCCGTGGATGGTGCATGCGAGTTGTAAGAATGAGGATCCGGAAGGGAGGATCAGGTTGGCCACTGATCGAAGGTTCGTGGACCCGGAGAAGCCGTACGATAAGGTGAGCCCTCTTTCTTTCTGGTGTTTAAGCGTGGGGTGTCATATTAACACATTAGTAGCGTTGGATGAAGGTCTATAGGCCTTTGGATGGTCTGTAAAGAATCCATTCATACGGCCTATCCCTTGAAGCGGAGCATGGAAACGCCACAGTAGACTTTGAATTCCTACTTGAACCACGAAAAACTACTAGACAAAGCCCACCTATATTTGCCTTGAATGATGTAGGAGGAAGATCGAATAAGTTCCCGCGTACTTTCTGTGTACTCTGCCAGTCTACAAGAGAGATTAGCATGAAGTGTGACGTACCACAGAATATGTGCCCAAATACTCGGCTCTCAAGCAATAAATTCTACGCATAAGTGGTTCAAGGAGGTGCATATCTTGAACAGCAAAGAACAAGAGGTGAACAGACTGAAAACAAAAGCAAAGAAAGGGAGAAATGCCGGCTCCATATTAGCCAATCAAGCAAGTCTGATGTGTTTTGGTGAAGGATGACCTTCCATCCATGGCATGACCCACATCTGTCCGACGCCAATCCTCCCAGCGTAGAACTGAATTACATGGCCGAACTCAAGGGGAATGCTCGCTGATATCTTCGAGTCCTCTGGTAAGGTGGCTTTTGGCAGAAGGCTGAAGCTTTGGTTTTGTTGAAATCCGGAGTATTTCGCATGCATCGACGCGATCTTAGGTCCTGTAGAAAGTAGAATCTCCAATGACGTTATCCAGGACTTAGAGGAAAGAAGAAATCTTTTGTCGCGCCAGAATAATTGAACAACGATGCGCTCAGTCCAGCCTAACCAGGACCAGCTCGGAAGTACGGGCTGACAATGATGCCGTTTTCCAGGGTTCCCAGGGATTCCGTTGAACCCTGAAATCCAGATTAAGCTATTCTCGAAAAGGATTTCTGGAAGGCCATAGTAGAAATGGCATTGAAAGGTGGCAGCTAGCGCAGACTCGATCCCAGAAAAAGCCGCAAACACGTCGGTATCAAACGCAAGGTCATTGCATTTTTAGGACTCCACTATCCACACATAGTGGAGCAAGATCTCCTGGTACATATCGGTGGGAGCATCTGATAGTGTTGCCAATTTGGGCAGTAACATAGGAAGCGTTAAGGTCGAATTGGTACTCCTTAGTTCTGGTAATTCCCAATCATCAGATAGTCCACCATACCAAGTACCGGTTCCGCATTGCAGAATGTTCCGGTCCTTGAACACAAACAAGCATCTTCTGGACAGAAGAATTTCCTGATATGTCCAAGCTCTACTTCCAAATTTCGATGACTGCAGGAATTCCTCCAATTCTTCGTCATTGACAGGCGCGTTGGCACTGGGATATTCCTCGGGGAACTTTGTAATATCGGCGTAGTGGACGCAGGGGAGCTCGCTGTTCGCATCTTCGGCCTCGACCACAACAATAGTGAAGAATGATCTGCTGTAGATATGTGCCATGTGTTCGATCTGACTGTGCCTCTCCAAGTCATCGTCGTGGACGATGCAAAGACTATCGACCCACAAATAAGTTCCCCGTAGTCCTTGGACGAGAGTGATGGCATCGCGTATTGTGCGAGGAATATCTTGAAGGAGGCCTGTCAAGGAGCCGTCTTGTTGAAGAGAGGCAAGATTGGTTGTTGAAAGGCGGTACTGGTCCACATTTCCCCAGACGTAGCTGAGCGTGAAATAGCCGGTGTTTGACGTCTTTCGTCGGACCAAACACATTCATCGCACGTCGATGAGGCTGATTGCGAAATCACCCTCACTGAGCGGAAGTACATCCGCATTGCAACTCTTGCCGTGATTCTGGCAACATTTCTTGAGCTGCGATAGTATTGGTCGACAGCGGCGCGCGACAAGACTTTTGGTGCTACGTGGTTCCGAGGCCATAATTGCAAGCAAAATATGCGATGGAGAGTTGTATTTTTCGGATGGGCAAGGTGGGCCTTATTAAAAAAAGGCTGGAAAATGCATTGCAGTTGCTGCCTGGAGGGTGGAGGGTGATACAGCCTTTCCACTTCTCACCTGCATTTTGATGACGAGGCTCATTGCACGCCCCACTGGACAAATGAACTCCCCCTAGATCTGGAGGTGTCATGGTGAGTCGACAGAGATTTGGCAAGATGATTCATCGGACAAGATGTTGTAGGGTAGAGATGGAAGGATTGATGGAGGGAGAAAGGCAAAGGCGGAAGTGACCCCCCAGCCGCGATCTAGCTGTATCAGGAAATCTTACCATACAGCCTGCCGTAAACTTCGGCCGGTGACGTGGGGCCCAGGCCATCAAGTTACAACCACCTTGCGCGACGAACACCAGCTCCAGCTTCTACGCCCTCAAGCTCCCTCTCACCCCTCTAAACTCCCCCCTCCCAACCCGACCATGGAAGCCCCCCAAGAAAGCGACGCCCAACGCCGCGCGCGCGAACGCCGCGAGCGCCGACAGGCCAAAATCGCCGCGGAAGGCTCGTCGCGCCTCGAAGCCATCACCTCACTGAGCGGCCGCCCAGCTCCCGCCGTTGAGAACGGTGCGCACCTCCCCCCACCTCCTCCAGCAACCCCCACAGCTCCTGACCCCCCTCACCAGCAAGCCCAGCGCCCACCAAACCCTCCACCACCACCAATGCTGCCGCCGCGCCCACCGCAACCGCAAACGCCCACAGCGACGACCCGCCCGAAGTCGACATCAGCGAGCACTACTACGAGCCGGCGCGCGCGACGCGGCCCGCGCTGCCTCCCTCCTCCTCGTCCGGCCTGTCGACGCCGTTCGGGCCCGCGAGCGGAACCGACACGCCGGGCGGCGCGGACGACCCGATGATGCGGATGATGCAGCAGATGATGGGCGGCGGCGGCGGGGCGGGCGGAGCGGACGGCCAGGAAGACCCCATGGTGAAGATGATGCAGGCGATGATGGGCATGGGCGGGCGCGGCGGGCCGCAGGCGCAACAGCAGCAGCAGCAACAGCAAGCGGCGACGAGCTCGGCGTACGTGTGGCGCATCGTGCACGCGGTGTTCTCATTCGGGCTGGCGGCGTACGTGGCGCTGACTACGACGTTCGACGGGTCGAAGCTGGCGCGCAGCCAGTCGGCGCTGGAGGACGGGGCGGTGGGCAAGCGGCTGTTCTACATCTTTGCGACGGTGGAGGTGGTGCTGCAGAGTACGCGCTTCTTTCTCGAGAAGGGGAAGTTGCAGCAGGGTGGGATTATGGGGACCTTGGCGACGGTGCTGCCGGAGCCGTTCGCGGGGTATGTGAGGTTGGCGGGGAGGTACAGTGTGATATACACGACGGTGGTGGCGGATGCTATGGTGGTTGTGTTTGTGCTTGGTGCTATGGCTTGGTGGAAGGGCTTGGTGGTTAACTAGAAGGCACAAGATTAAAAGTTCTGGGGCGTAGTAGTAATTCTTCTAGTATGGGTATCTTCTTATGAAGGATACATATAAAACTTCCTCTCTAGGCAGGGTGAAGGTTTGTGCAAAACTTCCATGTATTTCTTCTGTTAACTATGGAAGCCGGAATTCGAATTCTGAACTCCAAAGCCGCTGGAGGTGAGAGCTTTATGCTACGCGCTGGATAAAAAAAGAGTAAAAAAACGAAAGATTTCTCTTCAGGATAGAAGACGACCGCATGGTGGATTGCTATAAAGGTAAGATATTAATACAATCGTCGACCCCGGCAGATGTCATTTCGCGGTCGGCCCCGCCTTTCGTTGAGCGTTTTGTACACACCAGTGGCCCTTTTGTAGAGGTTTGTAGCGACACAATGACTCACTAGGTATCTTTTTACACACAATCTCACCGATTTCACATTAGCAACACGGTGCGGCTTGCTATTCTCTGCATTTTCACTGCATGATCTGGCAGCGGGTCTGTTTGTTCCCGGATTATAAGGCGTGGCGCATTCTCGCCCGGCATGTCTACACAACTGGCCAGGTCGGTAGGCTGGCTCTGTGAATCCTCGGGTACTTGGCTCTTGAGAAACCCGCTTTTTGATATGCATGTCCGTACTCCCACAGAATGGTACAAAATCCAGTGCATGTAAGCTCTGCGCCCGATCACCATCACCTCATTCTTCCACCCTCCCATTCCCTCCAATCCGGCTTCCTACCCGCGCGTTCTTTACGCAGTATTCATGACAACCTCGCCCCTCGCCGCCGCCAGCATCTGCGCCTCCCTCTTCTTCTGCCTATTCACCTCCGCCCTCCTCTCGGAATCCCGCTTGCTCTGCTCCCTGCGCTCCTGCATCTCGCGCAGCTCCTCGCGCTCCAGCGCCGTCGGCTCGACCTCCTTGGCACCCGTCGTCTCGTACAGCTGCTGCAGGATCTCGCTCTCGGTCTTGTGCTTCATCTGGATGGTGACGACGCGGTCGTTCGACGAGGGTGAGGGTCCGGGGGACGGTGCTGGCGCGGTGGCGTCCGTGGAGGTTGAGGGTGTGGCGGTGCTGTCGGGCTGGCTGAAGACGATGGTCATGACGGCGGGGTCGGTTTGCGCGGCTTTGCGGTCGACGGTGATGGGGAGGGCGGGATTGCGGTATTTTAAGCGCGGGAGGATGTGTTTGAAGAAGCGCCTGTGTAGCCATGCGAGAGACTGTGTTAGAGGGCTGTCGACTGTTGGAGTTTGTAGGGTGCAGAGCTCTGGACGGTGCTCGTGCCGGGACGACGTACTTGGGTCCCCGGTGGCCGTCATCGATCTTGGGCGCCATGCGCATGGTTATCCTCTTCACATCTTTTGGTAGCACGGCGGCGCCGGGTCCGACTCTGATTGAGAGAAGCTGCGGAAACGTGTTGGTCTCAGTCGCGAGGTTTGCGGCGGTGGAGCGCGGAAGTTGTTACCTGCTGTGAATTCGCATGACTGTCAGCGATTGCGGAATGAAACGTGGATGCTGGAGAGCGAGCTTACTGCCTTCAGCTTGAACATGCGCTGCCCTAATGTCGGCATCTTGGGGGTATGTGGAGAGAACTGGAGGTATGCAACGAGTGACCAGGCCGAGCTGTTGTTTGGAGCCGATCAGATTTCCCTTAGGGCGTCGGAATTTAGGAACGCCGGTATCTTATCGCTATCGCTGACTCATCGGTAAGACGCGCCAAAGGGTACATACAGAACGCGCTCGCGTCACCGCACACAGGCCGCTGCTTCCGTAGGCGTCCATCGTCACAAGCCACCAATTTTATTGCAAATTCCGCGACAAGCTCGCTCACACACTCAGCCGAAGAGAGACTTTCTTTGCAAAAACTCAATTGGCCGCGAGACCTAACGCCCCATAGTCCTAACTACCTAAGTCCATGACGTTTCGCCGTGCGCTTCCGTACTCATAACAGTACTCATGACAGGTATTTACATATCCCATCTCGTCCAAAATCTAATATCTTAATGATCTGCGGATACCTTTGCTTTGCATTCGCCGCAGTCCGAGCATCAGCTTGTTACAGCTCATTTTTCTGTCTTGGCGCGTTCATCTACTGCGCAGGGGCAGCACCAGCAGGGCGGGCACCACCGGGAGTGGGGGCGGCTCTCCGGCTGTAGGAAGTCAGCTTTGTTGGTATCTTGTGGCCCGTTTGAGCAATTGGAGCGAGGAAACTTACACGAAAGTCCTGCTGAGCATGGAGATGGCAATCATGGGCAACCAGCTAGGCATCTTGGAGAAACCCCAGATGACATACGCGATGGGGACAGCAACGCCATACTTGACAAGCTCACCATCGAAGGGGTGGAAGTAGCCCTGGTAGGGCTCGGTGTCCTTGTACTTCTCCTCGAGAGAAATCTTGGCGATGTCCGTAGCAGTGGTAGTGGTCCTGTTCAGGTTGATGAAGCGGACAGTCGTGGCGGGAGTCGACTGGTCAGCCAGGGGAGCCGGAATGAGCACGTGCATGATCGAGGGAGGGCCGGCAGCCCAGGTGTTGCAGAGAATGGGCTCGGCCTCGCAGTCGACCTGGCCGAGATGGGGCGACTTGGGAGAGGCAGCGAGGAGAGGAGCGGACTTCTGCAAGGCGGCATGGTTAGCATCGCGTCTCCAATGGGTCGGTACGAGGGTTTGCACGTACATTCCAGGCCTCAGTGGTGTTTCCGCACAGGCCGAAGCAGGTCTTGTTACCGCCGGTGATATAGATCAGCCACTCCTCGGGGCCCTGGCTGGCGGCGGACGCGCTGGGAGTCACAATGTCGCGCCAGTTCTCAAGCGTCAGGTTGGCCACGGCCTTCTCGACGACCTTGGACGCGCCGGCATCGATGGGCGACTGCACGGCGGGGATCGCCGTGGAGACGTAGTCCTGAGCCTTGTTGAACCAACCCTTGACCTTCTCGGCCAGAGGCACTTGCTCTTCGGCAAGCGCAAGCGCGGGGAGCGCGACCAGGAGAGTCTTAGAGAAGCGCATTTTGTTGTCGAGCAAGGTGGTTGTGTTGGCGGGTGGTGAGGGTGCGAGCGGAGGCGAGGGAGCGGCGCGCGGTGGTGTGCGACGATGCGGTAATCGTGCAGGTAGTAAGCACCAAGGAATGTGGCGGGAGGTGCAGCAGGCAGCAGGCCGGGAACAGGTCGCGCGATCACAAGAATGCAAGGCTAAGGATAGGCAGAATTGTAAAACGCTGAGCCGCGAGCGAGAAGAAAGATGCCAGGTGACAGTTTGCGTGCGAGGGCAGGGGAAACCCTCGAAACGACGCGTCGAATTAAGCTGACGGTAGGCCATCGCCGATGCGGCATAGCGCAGGTTCTGGAAATGCAACAGCTGGTCAGAGCTCCTCCGTCTCGCGTCCCTTGGTGCTCCCCGCCCGCGTCCCCGTTGAACGCGCTGCGCGTCGCTGAAATGAATGAACCGCGGCGCTGTATCAAGGACGGGTGCAACCATGGCTGCCGCTTCCAAGGAGGCGAACTGTTGGACGGCATTGCCCCATCAATGCAGCACTGTAGCTTACAAGAATATCACCTCTCTTCGATCTCTGCGCTGCCGTTGAGACCCGCATCCGCGCACTGTCACTGTGTCCATCCTTCATTAACGCCCCTGGACAGTGCCCATTATGCATCTTACGCGTAACAATTTCGCCGCCTTGGTTGGTGTGACCGCTTATATCCTCGGCGTCCCTGCCGGTCCAGTTGAGAGAAGAGCTGGTCAGTCGAGATCTCCATCCAGAGTCAAAGCTCTTCGCCAGCCCGGACTGACCATCCCCAGACTCCACATTATCGGCTACATCAACCGTCCCCACAGCCGCTCTTGTGGAGACGACCATTAGCAACGAAGCCACCGCCGCCGAAGTTGCGCTATCGACGACGATAAGCGCAAGCTCAACATCAGATGCAGCAGCCACTGCCCTCAGCTCGTTGACTCCCAGTCACGACTTTCCAGTCTGCAGCGATCCCAATGCGGAGCCATTCTGCCTGCCCGCCAACAACACCGATGTGTACTACGGCGAGACCTATTACGTGACCTGGAACTCGAACAACTTTCCTCTCAACTCGAGCATCACCATCCTGCTCAACTGGTTCAATGACACGCAGAAGCAAGTCTGGTCCAGCGGACCTGTCAGCAACAGAATCGGTGCCACAGCCGTCGACATGAAGGAGGCATGGTTGCAAGGATACACGGCGTACAACCTAACCTTCTTTGCGCTGCATTTCGATCCCCTCGCAGACAACCCTGTCAAAATATACGATGGGCCAACCGTCCAGCTCAAAGCTAAGCCTCCGCATCACTACGAGCCGCCAGTCACGAAGGCGCCAAACGAACTCGGATTGAAAGTCGGCCTGCCCGTCTGTTTGGGGTTCGTGGTAATCATTGTAGCCGGCTTATTCTTCGGAATTCGTAAGCAAAGGCGCATTGGTCTTGGTAACGTCATGGGCCGTAACAGAGGCTATGGGACTAGGAAGTCGCGTCGACAGCGCCTGGGTTTTGGAGGGCCCAAAAAGGAGGATGTCCTGTTGCAGGAGCAGGAGCTTCTCGCAGACCCGCAGTACAGAGATCATTCACCGCCGGCACCGACACCCTTAAGTCCCGTAGCAGCGCCAACGGAAGGTGGGCGAAACGCATTCAGAGAGGAGATAGAGAGACAGAAGACGGGTGGACGTAACTGAAGGGGAATATGGACATGGAAGGCTGAGACTCCCACGGCAGTGTCTTCGAAGCCCCGGATGGGTGAAAACTGAGTCTTCACTGGCTCGTACCCCTAGATGTAATTGAGCAATGGGTATGATGGCATACGTAGCTTCTCACGCTTTGCCTCCCTGAAAGCGAAAACAATGCAAACCGCCTTGCTCTTTTCCCGCTTCTGAAACTCCATCTTTTTAATATTCAATGGAACTGACCAGCTCTTTAACGGCCGTGGAGATCGGCATATTGATCCACTTTACAACAGCTTCAAGTGTCCGGTGACCTGGTTGATGACACTCACCGGGCCGGGTCCAATGCCTAGTACAGTAGCGCTACCGGCGGCGATCTGTGTGCGGCCCGCGTCGTGGATGATCTGCGCGCAGAGACCCAAGCTAAGTGCCTGAGCCTGCAGTAGTTGCATATCCTCCTCGCTGGTACACTTGAGCGCCACCTTCATCTGGCCATATCTTTCCCAGCGACGGAGGACGGGCGAGTCGGGAGCCTGGCGGAGGAAGGCCTTGTAGCAAGCGAGGGTAGCATGACCGCATTGCGCAGCAATCTTCCCTATTGATAGTCAGTTCCACTCGTAATACAATGGAGCGGCGCTCAACGGGGCGAAGACATACCCTGACCCATCTTTAGATCTGTGCGGACGACTAGTACTAGCTTGCACTCTTCGTTGCGATCCGTGAACGGGTCAAGATCCTGGTGTTCGGCAGGGACGCCCTCGTCTTCGGAGTCGCTCTCCTCTTCTTCGGAGCTGCTGGCGGAGTCATCCTTCTCCTTCTTCTCTTTCTTCTTGGCCTTCGCTTCTTCGCGACCGGCTTGTAGGCCCTGCAAGTACCAGTCTTCGGATACGCGCCGACCGAACCAGATGCCGCCGACGATTACACCGCCGAGGGTGCCGACGAAGGCAGAGACCAGCCAGGGAAGAGGGATCGATATGCTCTGACGTAAGAGTGCCATGGTGTGGAAGTGAGTCGGAGAGTGTGGCCGCGGCCGTGTTTTTGTTGATCGGCGCGGAGAGTCAGAGCTCGTCCGTCGACGTCAGCCCCGCGGAGCGAGACGCCTAGTGCCCACCCGGCGATGGCTGAGTGTGTTGCGTACCAGCACGGCACAACGGTCGAGCACAAAAAAAAAACGACGAATTTTGTTGACAGATAGTTGAAGCTTCCATTAAAACCACAAGAGCACCTGGAGACGAATGCCAAAGCCATCCGGATAAATTTCTCAATTGCCCGTGTAGGATCTTTTGCTTACTTCAAATACAAGTACCCACTAACGGTCTAGTTTAGGCTTAACAAGAACTTCCAGCGGAAACCCTCTACTTATCAATTGCTAGTTTACTTTGTCTCTGTAGTAATAAAATAAGCGATCATGAATTGTGGGTTTAATCAAGTGCAGCGGTAGGCGCGAGGTGCGCCGGAGAACAAGCGCGCGGCAAAAAGACCTCCGGCCGGCCTTCGATCTGCTCACTGCGGAAGACGGACCTCCAACAGCATACCACCGCAACGCCCGCCCTCCCCCACCGCCGGGGATCCTGCCCATCTCAATTCGACGCAATGCCGCTCCGCGCGCCCTCGCCGTTCTTCCTCACCCAACAAACCCGCACCTTCGCCAGCAGTGCGTCGCTGTGCGCCAAGTCGACCAAAGCCAAACTCCGCGACGACCACGCCGACGTCCCGCGCTACCCCTACGGGCCCAACCTCTGGTACAAGCAGTCGAACCACGGCCTCTATGGCGGCGCCCGCATCCAGTTCGGCAACAACGTGTCGAAGAAGACGGAGCTGAAGACGCGGCGGCAGTGGCGGCCCAACATCCAGTACAAGAGCCTGTTCTCGCACGCGCTGAACCGCAACGTCCGCGTGCGCGTGTCGTCCCGCGTCATGCGCACCATCGACAAGGTCGGCGGCCTGGACGAGTACCTGCTCAGCGACAAGAGCGCGCGCATCAAGGAGCTAGGCATGGGTGGGTGGCTGCTCCGCTGGCGCGTCATGCAGACGGATATCGTCAAAAAGCGGTTCGCGAGGCAGCGCGAGCAGCTGGGTCTGCCGCCCGAGACCCTGCTTGAGGAGCAGACCAAGGGGATGGGTGGGGAGGAGGTCACGCAGGAGGAGATGGCGGAGCAGGTTAGGAAATACGATGCGAAGCTGGACGAGCAGGGCAGCACGGTGCCGCTGAGTGAGGTGGATCTGGATGCCATTGTGCAGCAGGCGGCGGAGGCTACGAAGGTGGAGAGCTCGAAGCACGCAGATGGCCGTGCTCCGAAGGTGACAGCATAAAGCGGGTTGTGACATGAGGGAGTAGAGGCAGGGTGTACGCTTTGTGGATATCACGGGGTTTACGGAAGGACACTGTAAAACTATGGACTTCGTTCAATGGAATTGGAACAGGTGCAGATTGCACAACATTAGCAATGTGCCCACTACCAAGGACTTCAATGTTGCTACCAAATTGCTGCGAATCGGAGAGCCTATGCTAGTGGAGCAGCATCGTGGTCAAACATAGGACCGATGGCGCTTTACAAGGCCTGTGGTTGCGATGCCCTTGAAGGTGCCACAGCCAATGCGGAAGCTCCAACGTATTGACGCATCTACTTGAGCCAGCCTGACAGCCAGCTGCGCGGAGCCGTGCAATCGTACACGGCTCGGGATCGAGCATTTTAAGCGTGGAGAACAGCGGATGCTCGACCGCTGAGCAAAAACCAGAGTCTATGGAAAGGTATGTACGCTGCCACGGTTGTATCTCCTGTCTTCAGCCTCCAATGGAGGATTCGGCGGAAATTAGGAATGTGACGCGCCGCAAAGCCGCTCTCCCGGCTCAACTTGAAGCATAGCCCCAAGGAACCGTTCGAATCGACTCGCTGTGGATCTGAAATACCTGTCGGCCGCACAAAGGCACGTACCCCCGAAGGCGTATTGTCTCCCGTGTGCATAGCCGGCCGAACTGTCACAGCACTCGACCGAAAACGCCGCAAGGACGTACGGGAGCCCCGGACACAGGTTTGTGTTTGGTGAGGAAAAAAGTCGGAGGCTCCAGAGTTTTTATGGGCGCGCTGCGTCCGTGCACAGAACGCGCTAACCGGGCCGGGCTCGGCGGTGAGCGCGGCTCTCCGTCAACTTCTATCGCCGCTCCGTCACCGACCTCGCGACATCTTTGCGTAGCCATCCCCTTCCCTAACTCTCCCACCACTGCCGTCGCAAGGACCGCCACAGACCCACTTAACCACAGTGCGGCTATCTTCGCCAACATGGACGCCGTTTCGATCGAGGAGGCGAACAAGATCCGGGTGGCCATGGGGATGAAGCCCCTTCCGGTCCCCGGCAAGGAAGACACATCCGGTCCTGTCTTCAAGGAGTCCAAGGACGACGGTGACGACTCCGACGGAGACCCCGCGAGTACCCTTGAGACGCGTTCCGCGGCGGCATACGACAACTGGAAGAAGGTAGAGGAGGCAAACGCGGCGAAGGCGAAGCTGCAAGCCAAGAAGGATGCTATCAAGAAGGCCCGCGAGCAGGCGCAGCGCTTTGCTAGGCTTGAAGGTCAAGGTCTGGGCGAGGGCGACGATATGGATGCGAAATCATGGCTGAGTGGACAGAAGAAGCGACAGAAGAAGATTGAGAAGACAAGGAAGCTGGAGCAGGAGCTCGCTGAGCGCGAGGCCGAACTTCAGGCGGAATACACTGCGGCAGATTTGGCTGGTGTCAAAGTTGCGCACGAGTTGGATCAGCTCGGCGAAGGTGAAGAACACGTCCTCACGCTCAAGGACACTGCCGTCGATGATGAGGAGGGCGGAGATGAGTTGGAGAACCTTGACCTTGCGGACAACGAGAAATTGCAGGCGCGTCTAGATTCGAAGAAGAGGAAGCGTGCGTACGACCCCAACGACATGGACGAATCAGGCCAGCGAACAATCCTTGCTCAGTACGACGAAGAGATTGACGGGAAGAAGCGCAAGGCATTCACGCTTGACGGTCAAGGTAGGACCGTGGAAGAGACTCAAAGAGCCGCTGGTGATGGCTTCGCCGGCCCGTCCAAGGTCAAAATCAGCCTCGATCTGCTTCAGGACGACACACCCATTTCAGATTACATTGACCCTTCAGAGGTTAAGATCAAAAAGCCGAAGAAGAAGAAGAATAAGTCGGCCAGGAAGAAGGCTGCAGACGAGGATGATATTTTCCCCATGCCCGAGCCTGTCGTGCCCCAGGAAAATGGAGGAATGGACCTTGACCAGCCAGAAGCTGCGCCGAAAAAATTCGTGGACGACAATATCATCGACGATGAGGATCTGCAAGCAAACCTCGCTTTGCAAAGGAGAGCTGCCTTGAAGAAGAGGAAGAAGGTCAAGCCTGAAGACCTCGCAAGGCAACTCCGCGAGGAGGCATCCGCAACTCCTGGTGTCGTTGACACCGTGGAGAATCCTGAAGATGAGCCCGGCCTTGTCATCGATGAGACCTCTGAATTCGTTGCCAATCTGCAAGGACCTGCGGAGCGCCCGGACCGCCAACGAAACAAATCCTCTCAGCCACGGGGTCGTGCTGTATCCGAGGCTGCCAATGGGGTGGACGAGGAGGGCGACGTTGATATGGACCAATCCTATGCCGAGGCCGAGGAGGCCGAGGAGAGGAAGTCCCGTGAGCAACGCGAAGGGCGGAGTGGGCCAGTTCCGGAAATGACGACCACTGGCCTTGACGAAGAGGAGACCGTCGACCGTGGTCTTGGGGCTACTCTCAATCTCCTCAGACAGCGTGGCCAGATTCAGGAAGATAATGGTTCTGAACTCAACAAGAGGAACATCGAGCACCAGCGCTTCCTTGCCGAGAAGCACAAAATGGAATCCGAGGCCGAGATGCGCGCCAAGTTGCAGCGTGAGCGCGACCGTCGTTCCGGCCGTCTCGAGCACATGTCGGCGCGTGAGCGTGAGACGATGGCCCAGAAGGCCAACCAAGACCGCGATCGTCTCGAGTCACGCAAGATGGCGGAGATCTTCAACAAGGAGTACAAGCCAAACGTCGAACTCAAGTACGTGGACGAATTCGGCCGCCGCATGAACCAGAAGGAAGCCTTCAAGCACCTCAGTCATCAGTTCCACGGCAAGGGTTCTGGCAAGCAGAAGACCGAGAAGCGTCTCAAGAAGATTGAAGAGGAGAAGAAGAGGGAGGCAATGAGCAGCTTGGACTCCAGTCAGCACACCGCGATGAACACGGCAATGGAGGGCACGGCCAAGAAGAACAGGCAGGCTGGCGTGCGACTGCAGTAGACGGATGGGTTGAGGATCCGTTGTCACAACACTCACAGGTTTACAGAACTTCTTTGCGGCATGATAATTCGGTCTGGCTAGAGTCGGCGTCTTTTCAAGGTTAGTATGTACTACTCTTCATCAGCGTATAAATTGGAATAAACGTTAAACCATGTCATTTTAGTCTTGAACGTGAGATCTGGTACCCAACGATCTGTGGTACGTCATCTGCACACTCTGCGTTCTGCTCGCACGCAACATTGTCCTGTTTTTGTGAACTGACCACAGGCGACGGAGCTTATTTTCTGGAGTGGCTCCTGCTCGCTCACCCGTGCTTCCGCCACTGTGGTGTCGCGTCAACATCTCGATCGGAGGCCCGGTCTTTACTGAGACCCCCGTTGGTTGTTCTCCCCGAATTCAATGACTCGTCAACGTGATCGCGTGTTCCGCTCCAGGCCAAGCATCGAAAACGTAGTTGGGCGTGCCGTCATTCCGGGTCGTCCTGGCTCACCTGTCCAGACCGCCCCGAAGGATGGACGCAAAGGACCCCCTATCTACAAGTGTGCCTCGGCTTATAGGTTATTCCCGCTTGCAGCCATCATTCCGTCTCTTGAATGAATTTGTACACATCCGCGTCCGGACGAATGCTTCAACTACCCACGCAAATTCAAACGTCACTCGTAGCACAGCTTTGTCAAATGATTTCTCAACTCATACCGAAACTAGTTCAACTCTCCAGCAGCCTCGAGCTTCTCGCAGTTGCTGGGATACCCACCGCACTGGTACGAGTCGCACAGCGCGTGGCAGTCGGTGCGCTCGACGGTGCCCTCGCCGAATTCCTTGCAGTTGTTGCAGCAGTACTGGGTCAGATGTTTTCAGCGGCCGGGGAACGGAAGGAAACACGGGGTGCGACGACTTACGACGCAGGAATCCGTGCCTTGAGCGGCAATGCCGAGGGCGAGCAGGAGGCCGAGGAAGACGGTGTTGGCGAAACGCATTGTTGTGGAAGTGGTGGTGTTCTGCGAGGCGGGTCAGATGGGTGACGCTTGTTGGGGATTGCCGGCAGCATGGAACAAACTCTTTGGGGGTCGAGAAGCCGGATGCGGATGGAACAATGGAGATTGTGTGGATCGAGGAAAGACGCGTCTCTATGTATTCCCGGCTAAGCTTCAAGGCCGTAAGGTGCTGGGAGGCCTGAAGAGATGCCAAGCGGGTTATACGGATGCGGTGAAACGAGGGGGATCTGCTGGCTCGTGGTCGTTGGTGCTTGGATATCCGCCTAACGGGTGCGAATACGAGAGAAGGTTTGACGCTTGAAACGATGTTCTGTGTTCGGTAGTGGTGTTTGATCGGGGTCGAGATGCGGGCGAGACGTGTCGACGTCTTGCACTGAGGAGAGGCCGTGACGGTTAGTGATAGCCGAGAATGGTGTGCAAGACGGTGTCCTACTCTCCACACTTCCTACTCATTGTTTGGCTAACAGCAACATTCACGACCTCTGACTTCGTTAGGCAGCAGGATTCAATGCTTCAACGATTCTCTCTAGAATGCCTCTGAGCCCAGATTCGGTGCTGAAATGTCTCCGCTCGAGGTCCCTCAGAGCACTGATCGGACCTTGTTTCTTCCAGTCCCACGACATCTGATCCGGATCTGCATCTGGTATCTTTTCGGTGCATACTTCGAGCCATAGATTTCGTACGGAGCTGAGGAGGCTTCGCATAACAGTATCCCCTTTCCAGTCGGGCTTCGTTTTCTCCTCCCGCACCTCATGGTCCGCGACGTGATGAAACTAAGTGTCGAAGGACTCGGTAGCATACAAGCACACGCCGCATGCCCATATCTCTCTATGCTCTGGGTTCCGTCCTTTTTCAAGCGTCCCAGTGCAGTAATCTCCGTGGTCTCGAAAGTAAGTCGTAGACTCGTAATCGCAATTACGGCAGCGGAGCACATGGTGAATGTTGTGGGCGCTGTCAACATGTATTTGGAGACTGTCACGAAGAGGTGACGGCGTCCAGGAACAGAATGGGCACCATAGGCGGTTATTTGGTGGCGAGGAGGAGGAAGCCATGAGATGCACTTCGGTTGGAGATCCTGACTGGGTGAAAGTGCAACGTAAAAGAATATCGGCTTGCGGATTGATGCTGAAGTAATGGAACAAACGCGGATGTTCTGCGAAGTTGGGCAAGTGACTTGAGTTGAACAACGCAGTTATCAATATGACCAAAAAAGTGCGCCTGAGTGAAGGTAGTGGAAGGAACGACTGCATAGGTTTCTCCATGTGGAAGCCATTGCCTGTCCTCGACCTATTGCTTCACATGGGGAATATCAGAAGCCAGCAGTATCCATAGGTAGCTATGGAAAGTGCAAAGTCACGCAGAAAAGCCTCAAAAAACAGAATACCTGCCGGAAAGCAATTGCATACTTATGTGTGTTTCCACCTGATCACGGCGTTGCAAAAATAGTGGAGCTGTCTCTCGCAAAACCACCTGCCTGTCTGGCTGGAGATTGTGGAGCGGCTGTTGTGCTCTTCAGAAATCTCGGAGCCTTGCTGCGCAAGAGCTGGATTCTGTGGCTCCAGACTGGGGTGATTCTGGGAGTTGATGGTTGAGCGGTCCGGTACAGAGTTCGGAAGGTTGGCGTTTCGTCATGATGCGTAGTGCCGGTGAATTTCAGGGACTAGGTACGTGGCAGAGGCATTTCAGGTAAATCTTGTATGCGTTGCGAATTTAAGTGGCGTACAATGAACTGCTACCATGGAATGGCCGGTTAACAGGGTCTCGGTTCCACGGGGTACAACCGCGACCCTTACTCATGATTGCATATCTGACCCTAAAAAACCTAGTGTGCAAGACATTGGTGGAGGTAGAAGTGCGAGGACGGAGCACACTGGTGGTTCTCTGCAGCAGAGTGTGTGATAGGAAAAACGGACTGATTCAACCCAGAGGAATCTCTTCGATGGAGACTTTGTCTGATCACTGAGGCTATCTGTATGAAAGTTTCAACTACCTTTGCGAGCATCATGATTACTTCACGCGTCGGCAGGCTGGAGCAACTCTTCCTGTACCGCCATTTCTTTCGCGACCAACTCTGATTGGGGCTTGCTGAGCTTTGGCTCACTCGTACAATCTAGTCTTAGCCACTGAAAAGTTAAAAGTAGCAGGTATGTGCCAGAGAGCCTCGCAGTAAAGGCAGTATGGGATTGCTATTTAATACTCCGCCCAAGACTGAAGCCAATGGCTAGTGGGCCCAAAGCCATCAAATGACAGCAGATTCTGTTCCAACAGGTGGACTTCTTCGGATATTCGAAATTTAAACTGCTTCGGAGAACCTCCACCATGAGTTCCAAAAGTATGAACACTTCCAGACAGACAACCACCGTGCCCCATACTGATTGTAAAAGGGTTTTGCCATCTTCCGTGTCCCAGAATCCCAACACTAAAGTTGCAACTGACAATCCAGTGGCCATTGCTACCCAGAAGAAGAACTCGATGCGATAGAGATGCCGGTTATTTGATGTCTCGGTGTTGGGTGAGTTTGTGAGGGGATCTTGGGTGCTGGTCGTCTCCTGGCTTACTCCGATTGTGACGGATTCGAGCGGTGCGAACGGGTATTGAAAAGAATCTTGAGACTGGTAACGATTCTCGCTGATGGGAGGATCGTATTTTGAATGGTACGAGGGTTGGTATCCTTGTTGCGAAGCGGGGACGCTTGAAGTACACATGATTGTTGAAGACTCGGCTCCCTACAAAAAAGTTTAGCTGTAGGGACAGATCGGCTTTAAGTACTCAGAGAGCTGCATTGTCACAAGACCCAAGGTATACCGGTGCGCTTTACGCAAACGATCCAGGGTCCAGAAAACTCTCCCACACGGTGAGTGTAACATCGACTGTGCGGGGGTATCATGTCGTATGATCCGAGCGCAGTTGTCTGAATTTTAATATTCTTGAGATTTGAATTTCTGCATTCTTGAACTTTTCTTTGAAGATGTGGTATCGTCGAATCGGGAAATTCATTGCAGCACCAGGGCACTACTCAACGTAGGCAGTGAATACCTGCAGCGCCTCCTTGGCGCCAAACTCAACCTCGACACCTTGACCAATGAAGAAAATATAGCCTTCCTTGATCTCATAGCTCTTCCCTTCGGCCTTGAGCTCACCCCAGCCCTGTGTACAGATGATGGAGCTTGGGCCACTGACTGCAGAAAGGGTCTCGCTAGCGCCGCTCGGAACATCCGTCGCGAGCATGTTGAACTCGCTCATGGGAGGGGCATAGACCTTCGTATGGCCGTTCTTGCTGCCATTGTATGGCTGGCTGGGAAGGATGGCCTCGTTAGCGGCGTGAGGCCTGAAGGTTAAGACAGAAACGAAGGTTTCGATGTTGTCTCGGTCTGCGCGGGGGCAGAATCCAGTGTTGAGCACGTTGTTTGACCGTGCCATGCACTCGATGATGTCACCGCTGAGGTAGGCGTGGATGCCATCTGCAGGAATGTAGATGCTCTCGCCTGGTTGCAGTGACATGTAGTTCATAGTCACGAGGGCCACTAGGCTGCCAGGATCCTACAAGTCTAACGTCAGAGGCCCTTCGGGGTCTAATTGCAGGATACTGTGCTTACTGTCTTTCCGTATTGGTCTTGCAAACACGGTAGCAGCTCAGGAATGTTGGTGTACTTCCCAAATGCCGACTGAGGCACCTTCTGCAAGGCTTCCTCCACTTGCTTGACCTCCTCTTCAGAGGCTTCAAGCATACTCTTAACAACGTGTTTGAGGGTTTGATCGTCAAAGTCAGGCTTTTTCACCTTCGGCAAGAATTTCTGCAAGGGCTCGAGCAATAAGAGCTGTCCGATATCGTTGAGAGGCTTGAAGCCACAGAAAGCCTCGAACTTGGTGAGAGCGATTGCGATCTCGGGCTTGTGGTTCGGGTCAGTGAAGCTTGATGGGTTCCTCGTATGGAGCTCCGACGCAAGATCCTTATTCTGTGCCCTAGTTAGAACTGAAAATGTGGCGCACGAATGTGGAGACGAAACCGACCGGGTGTAGCTGAAGCGGAAGAGCCTTAGCGATTGACAAGACCTTGGGAAGGTAGGGCAGATTTTGACCGAATTTTTGAACGACATGTTTGCCCATGAGCTCATTGGGGGTCTTATTGATGAAGTCCTGAAGGTTTTCTCCCGTCTCCAGAACATAAGCAGGCAGATCTGGGTAAGTGCCATACCACCTGGGCGGGTCAGCAGACGCTGCTGTAGCAGGGACGGCGTTACATACATCTCGGCGTAAGGCTTGCTCTCGTCGATCTTGAATCCTGTCCCAGGCGTCTTCGCGGCTAGGCGCGCGGCAGCGGACTGCGAGCCCTGCTTGCCCCACGGATACTCATTACAGTAGCATTTGAGCTGAACGACTTTCGGGGCCATTGTGCGCGTGACGAAGCTGTTGGAAGGAAGATTGGGGATATGCGATTATGAAGGGGACAGGGCAGAGTGCAATTGAAGGGCAGCAGCGGTTTTGGGTGGTCGAGGAGACGGGACAGAGGCGTGTGGATTATGAATGCACTCGCGCAGAGGTCAACGTCATAGTCGCGTCGGCCAATCGGCAGGGTAGGCATCGCGCGGTCGAAGCTGCCAGCTGCGACACACAGCACCAGTGAAAGCCGCGAGTGCAGCCGCATGGTGGAGAACATCAGTGCGGGCATGAGCCTTGATGCCGTCACTCCACACATCGCACGCGCAGTCGCAATGCCATTCTACCGGCCGGATTCGCATCGCCGAGGACTTGTGTGCTCCCAATCTTTTGAGACGCAAAAAGTGAAGGCTTTTTCCAGCATCTGCACGGCGTGCGGCTTCACAGGTGGTGCGATGGTCGGAGGGTGGAGCGCAAGGCCTGACAGCTCCCGTCCGAGGTAGAGCGGCGAGAGGCGAGAGGCGAGCGGGAGAGAGGGCGTTCGTTCGGCGCTGACGCAAAGCTTGGGAGCTTGGGCAAGGATGCGGCGGAACGAGGCCAATCTGCCCGCGCTCACCGCCCGGGGCACGTCAGGGTCTTGGGTAGGGCTGCGAGGGTGCGCGGGAGATTACTGCTTGGCTCACACCCACGCCGCCGCGCCTCGTATGCCACCGTGGTAGTCTCGTAGTCGTCGAAGCTGCCCCTCCCCGCGCCGCTCGCTCGACGCCTCTGCCCACCGTGACCACAGACTCCGTCGCTCGCTCCTCCCGGATCATGTCGCCCTGACCGCCCGGCCCTCCGTCTGCAAACAGCTCTCCTTGCGTGCGCCATCCCTCCGCCGATACGCCAGATTCCATTCATTCCAACTTCCTCCGTTCGACACCTCTGCCGCGACCCTTCCGACACCATGCACTTCGCATTTCCTCCGCGCAAGACCTCGCGCCCGCCGCCCTACGTCGCCGCCGCCAATGCCCGCAGTCAGGGCCCTATCCTGACGCGCCGCATGGCGAGACAACTGGCCGTCTATGCCCTGGTCGTTCTAGGCATCCTCTACCTCGTCAAGAACTGGTTCCTCGGCGCATCCAGTGTCGAATACATTCCCGCAGGAACCCCATCCGTCGTTGTCGTGACAACGTTTGACGATGACCTGACCGACTCGTTCAAGGAGAAGATCAGGCTGAACCGGGAGACATACGCCGAAAACCATGGTGAGATTGGCTGTCGCGGATGGCAATCCGCTTGGTGCTGACAATGCCTAGGATATGCCACCTTCTTCGCAAACTCTTCCGACTATGACCTTGGCAAACATCCGCTCAGCTGGGCTAAAGTGCCCTCCGTGCGCCACGCCATGACCGTCTTTCCGTACAGCACTTACTTCTTCTACCTCGACATCGACAGCTTGATCGTGAACCCGGAGCTCTCTATCGAAGAGCACATAATGAAGAAGTCTCGGCTGGAAGATCTAATGATCGTGGGCCTCCCGGTCGTCCCTCCGGACAGTGTTATCAAGACATTTGCCCACCTGTCGGGTGACAGTATCGATTTGGTGCTGACCCAAGACGCGGAGAACCTGTGCCAGAATAGCTTCATCATCCGCCGTGGCGAATGGGCCAAGTTCTTCCTGGATGCCTGGTATGATCCGCTCTACCGGTCGTACAATTTCCAGAGAGCTGAGGGCCATGCGCTGGAGCATATTGTTCAGTAAGTGTCCTAATTACATTTGTGTTGGCGTAGAACGTGACTAGTGACCGAGTAACCAGGTGGCACGGCACAGTACTTGCGAAGCTTGCCCTCGTCCCCCAGCGCATCATGAACGCCTACACTCGCAGCGAGGACGGTGATAGTAAAGACAGCATGTACCAGGAGGGTGATTTCATTGCTGCCTTTCCCAACTGCATCGACGATAAGAAGGACACCTGCGAGGAAGATATGGCGCCGTGGTTTAGCAAGGGCCAGCAGAAGTCGGACTCGTGATGATAAGTGATTGATTCGATGGCGTTCAGTGGTTATATCCGTGTGCATGGAGGCATGATATCAGCGCGAGGCGTTTGGATTTCACTTTGCATCTCCGGGCTTGGAGACCAGCTTCCGTGTTTAGTACAGTGCAATGTATTAGTGTCCAGATACCAGGGCCAATCGATGCCTGAGTGATTTGAGTTTGATCAATCTTTCTTGAAGGCATGTGTTTTCTGAACGCTGGCTTTCGGCTGGACAAGAGCTCTGCTGCTCCATTTCAAGCGATCCGCAGCGGCGCCTCCTCCTAAAGTTGTTGCCGTGGAGCTGCGGTCCTCGCCGGTCACAAGCGGCAACGCAAATCTTCTCACACCTGCAAATTAGCTGGCGATCTTCCTTCCAGCCCAAACGCGTCCGAGCGCTGCCCCATCAACAAAAAACCACTCCAAGCTTCACCCTCACCCGGGCACAACCAGACTCCGAAGTGTCAGCCTGGAAGAAAAGCAACTATACGCCAGATGCTGCCCCCAGTAGATCCGGCCGCTCTGGAGCGGAACCCCAAGTTCAAGGTGCTATACGAAGACCTCTCGAAGAACAAACTCAACGAAGACGCGTCAACGAAGGACATCAAGAGGCAGCGCGTGATAGAGCAAGCAAGAAAGGTTCGTGCGCACAAGCTTTCTGTAGATTCCCCTCTAATGCTCAGGGTCTGAATGAAGTCACCTCTTGTTTCCTTGACTTCACTCTCTTACCTACCTCATTTTGTACCGTAGAAATATATTAACTCAGACAGGACCTCACCACCAAACGGACCGAGGCAGCAAAGACACAAATTTTAAAGACCTCGCTTGACTCACTCAGCGCACGAGCGTCTGACCTTCCGGATGAAGTTTGTCGCCTCTTTTCACGCCGGAAGGTTCGCGGGCGAGCGGCCCGTTAACACCCGCTAGTTGCATGAAGTCATCACCATCGTCGCTGCACAGCTCAATGGCCGCGTCCCTTCAGCTGAACGAGAGATACTACAGGAGGATGTCGACTACTTCGTCGTACGTCATTCGTCCAAGCTTCTCCTAATACTCTTAGCTTATCTCCGGCTCCCCGTTAGGAACACATTGTGCCCATCTCACGTGCACTCTCGGCGTATCCCAAGTCAACAGCACAACAGCTCTGTAGGATCGCGAGTCCAGAAGGTAGGATCACCCCCAGAATGTGTGATCCCCTCGACTGACCCTGGGCGATCAGCCGAGGTGACATCGTCTTTAATCCCCGACCTCCCCGCCATCGCTCAAGACCAGCAAGACGAACTCGCAGCAGCAAACCTCGCACTCGGCGAGCAGCGAACCCGGCTCGCCGACCTAGCCGCATCAGTGCTCGAAGTGCAAGCACAGCTGATGGAGATTGTCGTGCGCATGCTGGAGCAGACGGTCCACGGGAGCGTAGCGAGGGCGGTGCGCGCCAAAGCGGAGCACCTTGCCGCCGTTGCCAAAGGCTTGGAGTTGAAGTTGAGGTTCGCGAAACACCCTTTTTCAGGAGCCTTTGAGGCGCAGCGGGCTGATCTCTCCTTGCAGCATTCTCACGCTCACAAGCAACCCGTCGTCTTCTTTGGCTGCGGCGCTTTCGAATTACAGTGAGTATCTCCTGTCCGAGAAGGCTGAGCTGCAGCATCGTCAAGCAATCGCCGAGGATCGACTCGATGCCTTTGAGAGAGGCGGTGGTAATGCAAGGAGCGGGATCATGAAAGAGATTGCGCGGCGGTACGCTGAGGTCGAAGAGGAGATCGCGAAGGTTCAGATGGAGGTCGGAAGGTTGGAAGGATGAAAAACCTGCAGGGGCCCGAAGACGAATCAGCAGGAGGATTGTAAAGTAGGTATGGATCAAGTAGCCCCGCCATTTTCTTGACCGAGCACGTCGACAAAGCTTTCTGCCTGAGTGTCCAGGAAAACTCCTTCGGGTCGAGGCCATCTAATCCACATCTCCGCCTTCCGAAGAAAGACAGCAAGACGATCATAGGTCTTGCATTGGTCAAAGACGAAACGGTACCAAACGCCTATCGCCGGGTCGATTTGATACGCTGGGTGAAAAGGCACATTTTCGAGGGACTTGAACCATCTACCATCACTCTCTTAAAAATCTCTTACTGGTACTTCACAGTCATCCTTGATCATCAATAAAATTTCGCTACATCCCTCGTCGAACACAGAACGAAATCTCGATCACTCATGCGGCGTATTACATGGTAGCCTTTCGACACCCAAATCCTCCACGACCGAGCCACGACACCCCAAAAAGACGAGCCTGCGGCACCGCAAACACAAACCCCATCACCGCCACCCCCACCGCACCCGGCTCCCTACCACGGAAGCTCCTGCCCCTCCCGATGCCAAAACTTGCCCGTATCCTCCACCCCCTTGCTCACCAACACCCGATACAGCTTCCCCGCCGCCTCGTCCGGCTCCACCGCCTCCGGGCTATCCGGAGCCCCCGCCGTCAGCGCCGTCCGCACGATGCCCGGATGCAGGATCACGACGACGACGCCGCTGTCCCGCAGCTCGACGGACAGGGTCTTGCAGACCATGTTGAGCGCGGTCTTGGACGCGCGGTACGCGTAGCTGCCGCCGGAGTCGTTGTCGGCGATGCTGCCGACGCGGCTGGACACGTAGGCCAGGCGCGGGCGGGCGGAGCGGAGGACGTTGGGGAGGAGGGCCTGGGTCAGGAGGAGCGGGCCGAAGGTGTTGACGGAGAAAACGCGGGCGAGGGACTGGGCGTTGAGGGTGGCGAGGCTGTCGTGGGCGACGTCCATGATGCCTGGTGGTCGCGGTTCAGCGCGGTGGTCGCGGGTGGAGGGGGGAGGGGGGAAGTGCCTACCTGCTACGTTGAGCAGCAGGTCCAGCGGCTGCTCGCCGTACTGCTGCGCGAAGGCGTTGATGGAGTCTTGCGATGTGACGTCCAGCTGCGACGTCTTGCAACCCAGGCTCTTGAGTTTGGGGCCGTCGTTCACGTCGACGGCGTGGACATCGTAGCCCTGGGCTGCACGTGAGTGGTGGAGCTTCAATTGCAGACGGGGTTTCGCGGACTTCCTTGATGAGGACTTTGGCAAACTCGTGGCCAATGCCGGAATTGGCGCCGGTGACAACGGCGGTTGGCATTTTGTATCAGTGGAATACCGTTGAATGTTTGCTCCTGTTCAACGCTTCCAAAGGTATTGAATCTACTATATAGCTTTGAGGTGTGGCGTTGATGAGTGGAGGGCTGACAAATGCGATGCGGGGATGATGTTCTGCTGATGTTTCCCCACGCTTTCCAGCAAAACTCGATGCATTGCGGGATCCACGGCAATTTGTTATTCGTCGGTCTGTGATGTTGAGGTCTTCATGGTACAGGAATCTGTATGTGGTGTGGAGGAACTGATTTTTTCTTTGTGCCGACCGTAAAGTTGTTGTCACAGACCTCCGGATGTCTTCAAGAAAGCTCCCTAGCATTACGCCACAAAATTTCATTTCAACGAACAGAGGAAAAGGACCGCGAGAATGGATCTACAATTGCAGAGAACCGAGGATATGAGCGGGCAAACAACGTACATGTACACACGTACCAAAGCGCCATTGCGTGCAACGGACAGCCCGACTTACCTGTGATCGGAGAGGAAAAGAAACGGAAGCAGGAAATACAAACGACGAAACTGACTCCATTCTCCAACCAAAACCCAGTAGATAGTCGACCAGTTTTGTCAGCCATCTTCCATTGAAATCTAAAGACGAACTCGAAAGCATCGGGATCCAAGCTTTTCGCGTACGGACGTAAGCATGTGAAGCAAGCAAGGAGTATTTCTCGCCAACCAATTGATGGGCCCGAAGTTGCGCAAATTATCCATGGAGGAAGGTGTTGGAACTGGCGCGGCGGCGCTAGTGCAACAGCAATGACGGCATGGCCGAGGCACAGGGTTCCTGGTGGGGAGAGCTCAGACACAGCTCTCAACCTTTGGCGCCTGCTTCCTCTCCACTCCGCCAAACAGCCACTCCAACACGCAACCATGGCCGACACGCGCAAAACCGTCCTGATCACTGGGTTTGTCGTCGCCCACCTGATGCGCCAACGAGACCCCCGCTAACACTTCTCCGCGCGCGCAGCTGCTCGTCCGGCATCGGCCACAGCCTGGCCAAAGAATTCCACGCGAAAGGTTCCGCTCCGTGAGCCCTCGGCGCCGTTCCCCAGGCTGATGCGAAAGCAATCCCCCCAAGGCCTGCGCGTCTTCGCCTCTGCCCGCCGCACCGAGTCCATCGCCGACCTCGCCGAGCTGGGCATCGAGACAGTCTCCCTCGAGGTCGACAAGCCCGACAGCGTCCGCGAGGTGCGCCGCGAGATCGAGGAGCTCACCGGCGGCAAGCTCGACTACCTGGTCAACAATGCCGGCCGCAACTATACCGTGCCTGCGCTCGACATCGAGCTCGACGAGGTGCAGGCGACGTTCGAGGTCAACGTTTATTCCGTCATGCGCATGTGCAAGGAGTTTGCGCCGCTGTTGATTGAGGCGAAGGGCACGATCGTGCAGATTGGTAGCTTGGCTGGTGTTATGTGAGTGCGCGGAGCTCACGCTTATCTGGCAGAAAGGCTGACACAATGTGCAGGCCGTACGTGTTCGGAAGTTTGTCGCCCACGTCCCAGTCGGATTGAGTAGTGACTGACGTCGGGCCAGGCGTCTACAATGCTTCGAAGGCCGCTCTTCACGCATACAGCAACACCCTCCGCGTCGAGCTCTCGCCCTTCGGTGTCCGCGTCGTGACCATCGTTACCGGCGGTATCAAATCCAACATCGCGCGGACCGACCGCCAGCTGCCGGAGGACTCGTACTACATTCCCCTGAATGAGGAGTACCAGAGGCGTTTGAAACACAGCCAGGAGGGTGCTATGCCCAGCGAGGATTACGCAAAGAGCGTCGTTTCAAAGGTCATGAAATCCAGCCCGCCGAAGTGGGTGTGGGAGGGCAATAAGTCCTGGATGGTCTGGTTCCTGAGCACCTGGCTCCCCAAAGGACTTATGGTGAGTATATCTTGGCAGGAAGACCGGCAATTTCGCTGATGTTGTGTGGCAGGACGCTGTATTTTTCCGCATGTTCAATCTCTGGAAGCTGATTGGAACCACGAGAGCAAAGAAGACTTCGTGAAGCAGAAGCCTATAACGCATTTCCCCTACCCCTTCGATAACCTGTTTCTGTATAGCACCTAGTGTGCTACAAGCTTAGGATGGCTTGTTAGCGCAAGAACTTGGTGTTTGACGGGAAACGAAGCCAGAATGAATATTATTGTCATTGGCCCAGAAGCGCGCCTTGACCTTACTGGGTGTGGGATACTCGTTCCGAAAGTACGCAGTTCTCAGCCCGCTTGATTACTTCTTGCCGCTGCCTAGTATCTGTTCGTACCACCCTTTCACTTCTCCATCCCGATGGAAATCAGTGAATGGCTTGCCAACGACCTTTCCTCCGCTGTCGAATCTCACGCCCTCGTCCGCCAGAAGCCTCTTCTTTTCCGCCGAATGCTTCCCGTGCTCTCCCCAGTCACCACAAAACCCACCTATTCGTCCGTCGTGGGCCAGCACTCTGTGACAGGGGACGGTGGGCGCGAAAGGATTGTTCCGCATAGCATTACCGATAGCTCTGGCGCTGCATTTGTGATGGTAGGCGGTGATGTAAGCGCTCATGGCACCGTACGAGGTGTACCTCCCACGCGGAACATACGTCAAGAGTACGAGAACAAAGCGGCGGAAGGGTGTGAGATCCGTGGAAGACGCAGCTGTGCCCCTCGCCTGGAGGAGTTCCGGAGTTGGGCGTGGGCGGTGCGCAGAAGGCTGGGTCTTTGGCCGGTCACTGAAAAAGTGGCTCCGAATGTGCTCACCAGCGGTTGGGTCGGCGGCCTTTGGCTTCTTCGCCGCGGGCCTCGAGGGCTGATCTGCTCCTGCTTCTGCCTCTGGCTTTTGCTCGCCGCGCTTCCTTTTCGGGCCTTCCTTGGCCCTCAGCGAAAGACTGCGCCGGTTCAGCTCGTCGAGGTTGGCGGTACCGCTTGCTATGCCGTGGCCGAGGTCCAGGGCGGCTTGTAGCTGGGCTGCGGACATGTTCCTGGTGGCGGGCGCGCTTACGCGGTCCATCCATGGCTTGTCTCTGCCAACCGCATTGTCGAGGATGATGCGCGCGAAGCAGTGGTCGAGGCAGACGGGCCACTTGGGCTGCGCTTTGTCGCGTGCTTTGGCCAGGCGCGGGAGGTCTTGCTTGTACAGGGCAGACCACTGCTCCTGGAGATCGCTCAGGCGCGCCGGCGCAGTGGCGGTGGGCGGCGTCATTGGCCGGCTGGTGCAGGTTGCGGTGTGAGGCGAGGTGCAGCAGCGGCGGCGGCCACGACGGGAGCTGGCCCGCGATGGATGACGCGCAGGCGGGCCCATGACTCGCGGGCGCTCTTCCCCGGCCTTTCCTCCACATCTTGGGCGGCTCTGCGCCACCGCCGCTGTTGCTTCCGCGATCGCCGCCAGGCCCTCTCCTGCGCTGGGCGTAGGTCCCTATCCTTCAGCTGACCGCGACCCTCGCATCCACGGCTGGTCCCGCCGAGACCCGCAGGTGAGGATGACTCCTGCCATGGCAAGGGATCCGCGAATGGATATGACAGGTGCGGTCAAGGCAAGCACCTGCAGCGTGACAGGCGCAGCAACGTGCGCCTCTTCCAGCCTCGAGGGCAGGTGACACAGCGTGGACATCCGCAGGGCAATGGCCGATATGATGGCAGTTTCACGGCCGAGGCGCAGCCGGAAGGCAAGGGGAGGACTGCCTCATTCATGCCTCGCACGTTGTCAAAAAGTCCATCGCCTCTGTGGCTGTTTGCGGTCGCCAGAGCGCGGCGCCGGCGACCTGCAGTCACCGCACCTTCCACGCGTTCCCGGCGCGTCCCCTGCAGACGCCGGTCAAACACATAAAGTCAAACAACCTGGCCCTCTTGCAGCCGTTTCTCCACCCCCGCCGCCTCCAAGCCCTCCCAACATCATGGGCGATCACAGGCTCCCGGAGCCCCTCACGGCCACGACGACTACCGCCCATGCTCGCTGCACCTACCACGCGTGGACGCGGATCCAGAAGCAACGCCTGGATGGAATTCGGGCACTGGACGGCGAATCGCTCGCTGTTGCCGATCTTGTTGCTGTCGCGAAGTACGGCGCGAAGCCTGTGCTCGACAAGAGCTCGCAGCTCGTTGATCGGGTTGGGAAGAGCGTTGAGATGCTCCAGCGCCATCTCGACAGGGGCGACCTCGTCTACGGTGAGCTTGTCTTGCAGTGCGGGAAGCCCCAGACTCTTGCATGCTGACGTGGATGCAGGAGTCAACACGGGTTACGGCGGCAGTGCCGATACGCGTACCAGCGACGTGCATTCTCTTCAGCTCGCTCTGGTCCAACACCAGCAGTGTGGCATTCTCTCTAGTCTCGATACCGCAAGGCCGTTCCTGGGCGCGCTCCACCAAGTCGAAGAATATGGCACTCTGTCCATGCCCACCTCTTGGGCGAAGGGTTTGATGCTCCAGCGTGTCAACAGCATCGTCCGTGGCCACTCAGCAGTCTCCCTTCCAGTCATCGAGGCCGTGGTGGCACTTCTAGAACATGATATCACTCCGGTCATACCCTTACGTGGTAGCGTTTCCGCTTCTGGCGACTTGCAACCGCTCTCCTACGTTGCCGGCGCCATTCAGGGCAGTCCTGATATATTTGTGCGAGCCGGAAGCCCTTCCAGTATCATGCCGGCCAATGTAGCATTGGAATCGCGGGGTCTCGGGCCGATCGTCCTCGCAGCTAAAGAAGGGTTGGGGCTCCTAAACGGCACATCCGCCTCGGCGTCTGTAGCGTCGTTGGCCATTTACGAGGCTAATCACCTCGCAATCCTCACACAAGCCCTGACTGCCATGGCTGTGGAGGCCTTGAGCGGTACTGCAGAATCTTTCAGCCCGTTCATCTCCAGCGTGCGGCCACATAGGGGTCAAGTCGAAGTCGCTGCCAACATCTACGGCTTTCTCCAAGGGTCGCGCCTCTCGTCAGGGCTCGATGGCGAGAAGGACATGCACATTGCCGGATTATGCCAGGACCGCTACCCTCTACGTACATCGTCACAATGGATCGGACCGCAGCTTGAAGACCTTCTCCTCGCAACGGAACAAATCTCAGTTGAGCTGAACTCGACTACCGACAACCCCCTGATGGATGTCAGCTCTGACCTCGTCCACCACGGCGGCAACTTCCAAGCCGCTTGCATCACCTCCGCCATGGAGAAGGTCCGCACATCAGTCCAGATGTTCGGCAAACTGCTCTTCGCCCAGGGCACAGAGCTCCTCAACTCCGCACTCAACAAAGGCCTACCCCCCAACCTCGCAGCCGACGACCCGAGCCTGAGCTTCACCTGCAAGGGCATCGACATCAACCTCGCCGCCTACATGTCCGAACTGGCCTACCTCGCCAATCCCGTCAGCAGCCACGTCCAGAGCGCCGAAGTCCACAACCAGGCCGTCAACTCGCTCGCCCTCATCTCCGCCCGCTACACCCTGCAGAGCGTCGAGGTCCTCAGCCAGATGTGCGCCGCCTACCTCTACGCCCTCTGCCAGGCCCTCGACCTCCGCGTCCTGCAATCCCTGTTCCTGGCCGAGGCGCACACCCTCTGCACCGACGCCGTCGCCGCCGCGCTCAAGCGCTGCGAACCCTACCCCACCGTCTCGGACCATATCCAAACGGACGTCTGGGCCGCCCTCAAGGCCAAGTGGAACGCGAGCACGAACGAGGACCTCGCCGACCGCGCCCCCAACGCCGCTCGCGCCGCAGCCATGGTCTTCCAGTACAACGCCAGCTGCCCGTCCGAGCAAGCCCGGTCGCTGGAGGCGGCGCTCGCGCAGGCGCTGCGCGACGCGTACGCGCGGATCCGGGCCCGCATGTTCGCGGAGCACAAGGATCTCACGCCGGCTTATCTGGGCAGCGCGGCGCGGAAGATGTACGTGTTCGTGCGGGCGCGGCTGGGCGTGCCGTTCCACAGGGGGCTGGCGGACTGTCCGGAGTACGGCGGGGAGGGCGCCGCCGCGGGGGAGAGGAGGACGGTTGGGAGTTGGATCAGCGTGGTGTACGAGGCATTGAGGGCGGGGCTGCTGCACGCGCCGGTTATGGAGGCGGTGGAGGGGAATGGGGTTTGAGGGCTGGCTCGGGTGTGGTGACGGGATGGGGCTCGGCTTCTGGGGGATTTGCGGGGTGGATGGGGGGATGGGGACACGGCGGTGGTGACGGCTGGCGTGACTTGGTTGGCGCGTAGACTGGTAGAGCATTTCAGCAGAAATCCCACTGGCAACTTCGAATCGTCTCTCAAGCTCTTTCCGGAGCTCCTTGGCGTTTCCGATGAGGGGGACGGGAGCGTCTGCCTTGTAAAACGGCGGCGTTTGCACTTCTGGTCGTGTTACTTTCCTCTTCAGCCGCAACTACCGGCTTGGCAGACCCTGTCCTGGAACAATAGCAAATCTGGACGGTCACGATCTTTGATTTCTCAAATCTGATGTGGCATATGGGCCATCTCCACAGAAAGACCTGATGTCCAATGCCGCAATTTCTCCCTCGAGCCAACCACGCAACGCCAAGTAGATTCAAACCAGCTACGGAGCCCTCAAACCCACACAATCACCCGATCTTGACACGGAAATATGTGAGTTCGCTTTCTGGGCGATGTTTCGGGGCGAATCGCTGCCCTGTCGTACAGCCTCGTACGCATCTTCCTCTGTTTCGGTTCCCAGCGCGGGGGGTGTATTGAGGCCCATCCAACCTCTACTGTTTTATCATCCTTCCCCGGGCTATGTCCCCAAAGATGCCCGAAAATGCACGGTTCAGAGGAGGAGCGTGGGTGTATTGTTCTATGAACCGGTTTGAAGCTCTAGTACAAATGAAGGAAACAATTTTGCGCGACCAATATGCACGCGGACAGATTACAGCATCGACAGAAAGAGGGGTTCGTACCTGGGCCGCTGAGCTTGCCGTTCCGACCCAGAACCCGCGTTTCGATCTTGCCACGAGTCCAAAATGTACACAGGCACCACTACAGATACAAGGGCTATCCGATTCTACGGACTCCCCGACGGCAACAAGCAATTCGACAAGGCGAAGGAGCTCCTCGCACATGCTCAGCCCATCCACGCCGCGAAGCCCCCTACACCTTGACCGGCTTGAGCCCCGCCAGCCCGATCCGCGTCGCGAGGAAGAAGGCGGTGCCGACGCCGCAGCTGACGCCGGCGAAGACGATGGTCCACCTGAACGAGCCGCGGCTGTCGCCGATGATCCGGCCGCCGATGGGCGACCCGGACAGCGCGGCGAAGGCGGAGATGGCGAAGGCGGAGCCGGTGCGGACGCCGATGTCCCGGAGGGGCGAGATCTGGGCGCAGAGGGCGGGCGTCAGGCCGATGCCGGCGCCGGAGCCGATGCCGAAGAGGACGGCGAAGGCGATGGTGGCGGCGTTGCTGGTGGCGGGCAGCCAGAGGGCGAGGATGACGATGGTGGTGAAGGCGCTCATCGCGACCATGATGTTGAAGCGGCCGAGCTTGTCGGAAAGGGCGTTCGGGACGCCGCGGCCGATGATGCTGTGGGGGGGTTTTTTTTGTGAGCGTCGCGGTTCGGCTCCGGGCGGAGGGGGAGGGGGGGGTCTTACCTGGCGCTGTTCAGGATTGGGACCAGGTAGTTGGCGAGCCGGGATGACATGCCGTGGGATTGCGCTTGGACGACGATGTAGGTGAAGGGGATGAACATCCCCCCTGCGTTCGTCAGCGCATTGCGGCGTCGGTTGCTGTGGCACGCCCGACTTACAGTAGAAGAAGAAAATGGCCAAGGTCAACGAGAGGAAGGCGGGCTCCTGGAGGGGCCGAATGAAGGCCATGACTTCCAGCGGACGCTTGGAGGGCGGGATGCGGGAGCGTACGGTCAGGTTGGCGAATATGAGCAGTGCCAGGATCAGGAAGGCACAGATGCGCATCGTCCATCCGAAACCAACTTCGGGAATGAGGTGGATGACCATGATGGGGAAGATCACGCCTCCCAGCGAGGAGCCCATGGCGACCAGACCCAGCGCCGCTCCTCGCTTGTTGTAAAACCAGGTGGATGCCTGCGACAGTGTCAGCCTACGACCGCTTGACGAGACGCGTGGCACCTACGCAGGTGAAGGCAGGATAGAAAACCATGGAGGCACCGATGGCAGAGCAGATGGCCTGGCTGAGGAGGATTTGATAGTAACTGTGGGAAATGCTCGTCATCATCAAGCCGAACACGTGAAGGAAAGCCCCGACGGAGAGGAGGGAGACGGGGCCGTAGTCGTCGAAGATCTTGCCGACGAATGGGCCGCAGAATAGCATGAAGAAAACTAGAGTCGGTGAGCACACGTCGGCCCGGAAGTCGAGAGACGTACTTTGCAATGCGGGAATCCACGACACATCGGACTCCGAGTAGTTGCGGAGCTGGTTCTGCTGGTAGTAGTCCTGGAAGATGCCAATGCAGTTGACCCAGCCAAAGGACACGAAAAGGCAGGCGGAGCATCCAGCGACGGTCAGCCAGGCTTTGGAGCCGCCATCAGGAAACTGGGCTGGATCAGCCCATGGGTTTTGGTGCTGTTGCTTTTCTTCGTTCGCCGCGGCGGATTGCTGATGCGGCACATCAACCGTCGTCGAGGATCTGCCGTCCGTCATGTTTGGGGTTGAGCTGAAGTTAAGGCGCTGGCACTGCAAATTTCGCGGTGAGCAGCAAACGCGATGGGATGGGCCGGTTTAATAGCCCAAGGCGTGGGGATGCGCTGGTGGTGAGTATTCTACCGCCGACTTTATTTCCCCTTCCGGGGGCAGAATGCCGAGCGCCCTGGCCGGGATGCGTGCAGCAAGCCATCCGCTTTGTGGCTGCAGCAGGACAAAGCCAATGCTGACGCGGCGGCAGCCAGAACAGGGGTTGCTACTGAGGCCGATAAAATCGCCTGTTATGGAAGTGGCACCTCCGAGCGCCGGGGTCCCTGCCGCAGCCGTGTCAGCATGCTCAGTTCTAATTCCGACTGCCGAAAATCGCCTCTTTGGGCCGCTTAACGCCGACTGCAGGCATTGACGATGCATTCTGGAGACCCACTCATTGCTACGGAACAAAGGACGATATGCAGCCAAGGGATCCGACCTGACGGCACGCTGGATGCGGGTCTCACGACGGGTACCCACGCCACGGCTGGTTGGAAGCCGAGCATTTATCCAAGCACATCTGTGCGGCGTGATTCATAATATTTGTACGTGCGGCCGAGACTGTGTCTTCCGGGATTAAAGCTTCGCATGATCGCCGGGTCACGGAACGGCGGAGCTTCTTAATGAACGAGCATCACTGGCACAATCAAGCCAGTTGAAAGATCAAGAGCTAGCGAAAACAAGAAACAGTGATCGAGGGCACCCTTCGTACCCTTCGTAGCATCCAGAGCCGCCTCATCTGTAAATGAAACTAATGATAGCCATGCTGCTGCCCGGAGGCGTGCAGCTACCCTCAAACTCGAACCTTGGATCCCCATCCGCAACGACCTGCTTCCACTCGTCCAAAGAGCGGTACTTGCAGTTGTAGTAAAGCAGCATTTGCAAGTCGACAGCCCGGTAGTACCTCTCCGTAGTGCTCGTCCCGACCGGCTCATCCTTCTCGACGAAGTCCATGATGAGCAGCCTGTTCCCGGGCCTCAACGCCGGCGACAGCGCCGCAACAATGCTCGCAGCGTACTTGTCCGTGTGGTTGAGCATGGTCTTGCGGTAGAAGTACGCATCGGCCGCCGTCCTCTGGGGTCGGTAGAAGTCGTGCTCCTCAAACGCGACCCGGCCCCTGAGCTCCGCCGGCACCACCGACGTCTCCTCCTGCCGCGCCATGGCCACCACCTCGGGCCGGTCCTGGACGATCAGACGCAGCCGGGGCGCAGCCTGCGCAATCGCCACCGCACAGTACCCGACGTGGCCGCCGACGTCGATGACCGTCGCCTCCCCGAGCGCGTTCCAGTCGAAGCCGTCCTGGACGTGCTTGAACGACGAAGCGGCCTGCTGCGACACCTGCTGGATCGTGGCCCCGAACCGCCGCTCCCGGACCGGGTCCGCCGGGATGAACTCGTAGAAGGGGCCGGTGGTGCCGTAGGCGAAGTTGACGGCCGTCTGGTTGGGCTCCTGCGAGCCGTGGCCCCACTTCTCGATGGCGTCGATCTGGTGGGCGACCATGGGCGCGCAGTCCTCCGTCAGCCATTGCACGAACGGCCGCATGGGATTGCCGTCGATCAAGAGCCGGGATCCGGGCGTGTGGGCTACGTGGCCGCGAGAAGGCTCGTGGAACAGCCGGCTGGTCATGGCGAAGCGAAGGGCCTGCTTCATCTGCGACGCGTCGACCCCACACGCGGCCGCCAGCGAAGCGTAGCTGATGTTGCCGCTCTCGGGAATGGAATCGGGGATCTTGAAATGGCAGATGTAGCGCATGGAATTGACCCATTGCAGCTGCGGAAGAGTAAGCAAGTGTCTACAGACGTTTGACGCGTCGGTGTTCGTACGGAGAGCAACGAGGACTCCATCAGGAGTTCCTGAGGGCCTGTTGCCAGGTCATAGAGGGCTTTTGCATCGCTGCGCAGCTTGGTCCTCGCATTCTGAATTTCTTCGTTCCCTTTTGGGAAGTCCGCAAGGGATGTTGGGTCGGGAGACTTGCTGTCATTGAGGAACCCTTGGACAGTCTTGGCCGTCTCGAGGCAAGATTCAGCAAGCTCCGCAAGGTTGTGTTGGACAGGTTGCAAAGACTTGGCCATGATTCCGATGCAGACTTCGTTAAGAACTCTCCTTGCGTTAGAAGCAGCAAACTGCTTTAAAGTCTTCACATCCACGGTGGCTGACTGCCGGAGGTGATGAATGGGATCAGGCGTTGATTGAGGCGCCCTGCAAGGTCATAATGCATTGTAATTTTTGGTGTATCTTTGTATCGCAGACGCATGGTAATGCACATGGCAGGGGTTGATGGGGCGCGGATGGATATGCAAGGTCACAACAGGCCACGGTCAGCGCTTGTCCAAAACGGTCCCACCCGGCTTGAGCACGGATATGCAGATGCACAACAGGCCCTACCCTGCTCGGGCATGGTGGAATCCGCTGGGCCGGGTGGCGAGATGTTTCCGCACTGGGACGATTTGCTTATGTTACACAGTGCCGCGCGTCGTGGACCTGAAGGCCTCGCCTGCTAAGAGTGGCGATAATTCAACCAGCTCACTATTGTGCTGCTCGACAGAGCGGGCGCAGTAAGGTGGTGAGTTGGAGCATGTTGCACACGTCGGTGTAGTAACTAAACGTTGCGTTCGGATGGATGCTCGATATCCCCACGCACACGTGAGCTCGGTCTTTGTCAAGATGAGACGGCCTGTCTGTAGCCTTAGCGCGGAAACGAGTGTCGTTCCAACGCATTCAGACAGCATGGGGATGCTGCACCCGCTCCCATAGATTATACTCGACCAGTGAGTGGTGCAGCCTTTCTCGCTTGCGTGCTACTGCAGGACACCCGCAGAAGATACTTGCAACACCGCAGTGGAACAATGCTTGTGCACAAGCTTGCTCAGAGCTGGACTTCCGAGAACACTATATGGAGCAGTCCACTTGGTGCGTTTCGAAAAGGCAGCACCCCGACTGCGTCCCCATTCCACCGACTCCTGCACCATGAACACTCTACTCAGCAGCGGGAAAATCATCATGCTACTCTGCAACATCAGCTGCGCTACAAGCGCGTTCTATTTCGACTGGAACGACACCCATGTCAAAAACCCTCGATGGCCTCCTCATGCAAGATTCCACAACGGCCAGACCATGTCTCTCGGGGTGATGCTGGGCGCCGTCTCGACCTACTTTCTTGTCCGCCAGTCTGCCAGCATTTCGGATGCGAAGGACCATGTTACAACGGCAGCAGTGCTCGGCAGCATGTACTGGGTGTCCGGCCTGACGGCCATCTTCTACCCCGGGACAGACTGGTGCGATCCCGAGTTCAAGCACCACTATCGGGCTTCGCAGAAGCCGGTCTTCACCATCTATCTCGCTGCCATATGGGTAGGATATTTGCTGGAAAAGATGAGGCTTGACGGGCTGCATTAAGGTATGACCGCCACTGGCCTGACTCAGATGTGCTACTGACAAGCTTGACCAGAGACGCATTGGCAAGGAAGCCGACATTGCTACAGAGTGATAGAAAGGGTGAGGATGGATCTGCTGGACCTTTTGTCAAATCCAACCAAGAGCATTGCTAAACTGCCGGAACCCTCAAGCCAATGTTCACTCTACTCTGTACCGAGTCCGCCGTTAGTGTTGACAGCGTGCCCGTCGGCCTGGCGAGCCAAGAGCGCCTTGTTTGTGTCCTCAATCACGTTGAACCCGTATATGAAATCCCTGAAAGGCAACGAAAGCGGCCTCGACCCCGGGGGCGGCAGCGGCCTTTTCCCGTCCCAAAACGGCTTGATCCTATCAACCATCCACGCGTGCCCACCCGGTCCGGGCGGCATGTTGGAGAAGACGTGGACGGGGCCGCACCGGCGAAGCCGCAGCTGCTCGAACAGCTCCAGACGCGAGCGGACCGCGTCTCTGCCGATCCCGTCGAACAGGATCTCGAGACAGCCGGTCGACTCGATCGCGATGCTGGCGCCTTGCCCTTGTTGCTGTTGCTGCGTTAGGCAGGCGCTGGACGTGTTGGGGCGGGTGTGCGTACCGGTCTCATTACATGCGCCGCGTCGCCGATCATGACGGCCCTGCCGTTGACGTACTTCTGGACGGGATCCCGCGTCAGAAGCGGGTACGAGAAGATGCCGTCCTCCGGGGCCTTCCTCAGCATTGCCTGGATGCTGGGATGGAAGTCCTTTGCTATCTCCAACAGCTCTGTTCGGCTAATCTTTGCACCTCGGTCTGGTGGCCGTCAGCGGCGTGTTTTACGGATCGTTTATCACGTCTTTGTTTACCTCGTTTGGATACTTCCCCAGAAAGACGTTTCGCAAAGACATTGACGGCGCGGGTCTTACCGCCTTCGCAGAGGTAGGTCACAATCGAAGCGGCGGTGGCTGCGGCAAAGTTTGGAAAGAAGCAAATCTCGTCAGGCTCGTCTTGGAACAACGCTCCGGTCTTGGAATCATCCAAGACTTCGCTATTCGGGATCAGGTAGCGGAAGAAGGACAGGCCAGTGTCTTGCAGTGGGCATGCTTCTCCGGTGATCTCGCTGATAAATTTGCCCTGCTGGGTTTTCAGAAGGACAAACAAGTGGAGTGAGCCGGGAAGTCATACGTTGAGGCCATTCGCGAGCACAACGAGGTCCTTCTCAACAGCAGGGCCATTAGCCCGGTAGATTAGTCCTTTCTCGCAGTCGACACCAGTGACTTCGGTGCCACGGGACACCAGTGCTTGGGGACCCTTCGTGGCATCAAGGAGCCTCAGGAGACCGGAGTGGACATCTCCATGGCGGAGGAAGATGACCTTTGAGCCGTATCTCTCGGGGAAGTCTGTCCAAGCGTCACGCCAGACGACATTCCCGCTGGCGCCGTCCACGTGGCGGACCTGCCTGCGTCAACACCTGGTAATTCATTCGTCGCAGGCCTCCGGTCGTACCTGGAACGCCTCGACGCCGCCGCACTCTGCTTGCAGATCGAAGCCCCACTTCTGGTAGACCAGTCCAGCGTTGGGTGCAATGGCGAGTGTGATTCCGGCGTCTTGCCCCACCTCTCTTTTCTCGTAGATCTGCGGGTCTCCGTTGGCATGTGGCAAAATGCGATGGGGCCAGGCGAATGGTGGCTTACCTCCACGCTGTGGCCAGCCCTTTTCAAAGCGATGGCCGCCGACAACCCTGCAAGTCCTCCACCGATAATCCCGACGTTGAGAGCGGTCTGTGGTGGCATGGTGACAGGCGAAGAAAGAAAGAAGGATCTGGAATGCCACTCTTGAGGATGGTCTGTCCGGAGTAGTCGCCGGGCTGCTGTTTAAGTTCACCACTGCTCTGGCTTAGCGAAAGCTGACATGGTTGTTTCAGCAGGTTCCTTCAGATGCACTGTCATGCCAGGTCCCGGAAAGGCCATGCAATGTCAGCGGGTATAATGCAATGTCAACGTGGCGTACCAACTGCCGAGTGGTCCGCTTCCTCCGTACGGGCAGGTGTGGCTCTACTCGGCTAAGATGTGGCGTTTCGTCAGGATCTGGCGCGCTGATGCCTGCCTCGCCGCGAAGCTGAGATATAGACTGCCTGTGATCATGGTGCTGATTGGGGAAAATCCAGAATAGTAACTGTTCCTTCGATATCCAGATAGAAAAGTCAGCCAAAGGTTTGAGGCAAGGATGCAATGTCACAGTGAGGCTTGTTCTGGCCGAAGGGCATCATCAGCTCGACGTGCCGGTCCAGAGCTGATGATATTAAGCTTCCATTTCTGCCACGTAGTTGTCGAAGAACCACGCCAGCCAGACATTCAGAAAGAACCATGGCTCAACGTTCAACCGTCTATCTTTTCGGCGACCAGGCCGGTCTCTCCAAGGACGACCTGCGGTCGCTGCTGCTGCTCAACCACGATCAGATCCTGAATGACTTTCTGGACCAAGCCGCGTTTTCGCTTCGTCAGGAGATCCAGAATCTGCCTTGGACGCGGCGCGAGCAGTTCCCGGCGTTTGCGAATCTGTTTGACCTCTTGGCCATTGACCAGGGCAAGCCGCTGCACCCGGCACTGCACCTGGCCCTCTCGACCATCCATCACCTCTCTCTTTTCATTCTGTAAGTAAAGATACGTGCTGACTGGGTGACGGACGATATGCTCATGTTCGATAGCCAACGAGAATCCGAATTGAAGAAGCTGACCAGCTCCGATGCCTGTCATGTCGCCGGCTTTGGAAGCGGCCTGTTAGCTGCCGTCGCGGCAAGCTGCTTTCCGGAGAGGGGAGCATTGCTGACAGCCGGCCAACAGATGGTCCTGGTCAGCTTTCGGATCGGGCTCCTCGCGGCTGACGCAAGGGCCGAGTACGGCGACGCCAAGGACAGCCGCGGTTCATGGCGCGTCTGCGTGGAGAGCGAGAACGCTGGACGCATCGAAGAGCTTCTCGCTGACTTCTCCTCCTGGAAGGTGAGTCGGCCAATGGTATTCCTGGGATGGTCACTTACTGTTGCAACAGAATCTTCAGTCGTGGTCGAGGCCGTACATCTGTGGGAAATCGAAAAGTTCAGTGTTCATCGCCGGAGCGCCAGACATCCTTGTCGAGTTCCTGAACGCCAGCAAGCTGGCGGCTGCGGACTGCGCCATTCACGCACCATTCCACGCGATGGAGACGTTCTCGGCCAAAGACGTGGAACGTGTCACGCGATCCCTCCCCTCTGAGTTGCTCAGCGTGGAATCCAAATTCAAGCTGCTTTGGCCTGGAAGTGGCAATACCGGTCAAGAACCTCAGACTTTGGAGTTCCTGCTGCTTATCGCGGTCGATTCCGTGCTGCGCCAACGTGTGGCTGGCGAGCCCATATTGCGTTGCATCATGGAGACGGTCAAGGGCGTGCTGTCTCAAGGCTGTACCGTGGTTGCCATTGGAACTGACGATGATACACGTCTTCCGGACATGCTGGGTGCCAGCAGGTTCATCAGCACCAAGAGCATTATGCAAGAGCTTCCATCCTCAGGGAAGACACGGCAGCCGAAGCTGGCCATCACAGGATTCGCCGGGCGTTTCCCCGGAGCGCAAAATCTTGAAGCCTTCTGGGATGTCCTTCATGGCGGCGTGGACACGCACTCGAAAGTGCCACCCAGCCGATGGGATGCTGAAACGCACGTGGATCCCACTGGCAAGCGGAAGAACACAAGCGCGACCCCCTTCGGGTGCTGGCTGGACGAGCCTGGTCTGTTCGACCGTTCCTTCTTCAGCATCTCGCCCCGTGAGGCGCCTCAGATGGATCCTGCGCAGCGTCTCGCGCTGATGTGCGCGTACGAGGCCATCGAGATGTCTGGGATCGTCCCCG
Organism: Neofusicoccum laricinum; assembly: GCA_029906385.1. NCBI lineage: Eukaryota > Fungi > Ascomycota > Dothideomycetes > Botryosphaeriales > Botryosphaeriaceae > Neofusicoccum > Neofusicoccum laricinum. Next base: position 1,082,029 of record CP123718.1, on the reverse strand, counting down.
ACGCAACTCCGTCGACCGTCAAGAGCCGTGTCGGCGTTTTCATTGGCTGCACCAGCAACGACTGGTGCGAAACCAACTCTGCGCAAGACGTGGGAACTTACTTCATACCGGGCGGCAACAGGGCCTTCATCCCCGGCCGGATCAACTACTTCTTCAAGTTCAGCGGCCCCAGCTTCGCCGTGGACACTGCCTGCTCGTCCTCTCTCGCTGCGATCCACCTGGCTTGCAACGCGCTCTGGCGAGGAGAAGTGGACACGGCCATCGTTGGCGGCACGAACATCCTTACCAATCCCGATGTCACCGCTGGTCTGGATCGCGGCCACTTCCTGTCACGCACAGGCAACTGCAAGTCCTTCGACGACGGCGCCGACGGTTACTGCCGCGGCGAAGGCGTGGGCATCATGGTGCTGAAGCGGCTTGAGGACGCCCAGGCCGAAAACGACGCCGTCTACGCGTGCGTCCTTGCGGCAGCCACCAACCATTCGGCCGAGGCAGAGTCGATCACCCGGCCACATGTGGGAGCCCAGCAGGCACTGTTCTCACGGGTGTTGGCCATGGGCGGAATCCAACCTGGCGACGTGAGCTACGTCGAGATGCACGGCACAGGCACCCAGGCGGGCGACAGCAGGGAAATGAGCTCCGTCTCGCAGACATTTGCTCCGGGCGTTGGTAGTCGCGACACAGATCTGTACGTCGGGTCGGTCAAGGCGAATGTGGGCCACGGCGAGGCTGCTTCGGGCGTCACGGCGCTCACCAAGGTCCTGTTGATGCTCGAGAAGAACGAGATTGTGCCTCACTGCGGCATCAAGGACAAGCTCAACCACAACTTCCCCGCCGATCTGGACCAACGCCGCATCAGGATCGCCCGTGAGCCGGTGCCCTGGCTTCCAGGCGGCAAGCCTCGCCGAGTGCTAGTCAACAACTTCAGTGCTGCCGGTGGAAACTCATGCGTGTTGCTCGAAGAGGCGCCCGCAAAGCCGCAGCGAACAGCCCTCACCCTCTACGACAACCGCCCTGCACACGTCCTCACTGTGTCTGCCAAGACGAAGACAGCGCTGGAGGCGAACCTGCGCGCCTTGGCGGCGTACCTGCAGACGTCGCACTCTGTGTCGCTCTCCGACATGTCGTACACCGCGACCGCACGGCGCGTGCACTACAACTTCCGCGCGTCGTTCACTGCACAGACCGTCCAGGAGATGCGCAAGCTCGTCTCCCAGGAGGCTGCGAGCCCTCAGAAGCAGTTTCGCGGCCCGCCCAAGATGGTCTTCGCCTTCGCGGGCCAGGGGTCTAGCCACGCAGGTATGGCCCGGCATCTGTACGAGAGATACTCGGTATTTCGCACCGAAATCGACCGTCTCGATGCCGTTGTGCAGCGTCTTGGCTTTGGCGGCGTGCTGTCGTATCTTCGTGGCGTCGACGCCTCCGATAACCAGGACCCGCTGCCGCTGACCGCCCAGCTTGCCCACGTCTGCCTGCAGATGGCCCTGGCCCGTCTGTGGCGAAGCTGGGGAGTCGGTGTGGCCGCGGTTGTTGGCCACAGCCTGGGCGAGTATGCGGCGCTGAACAGTGCTGGCGTGCTCTCTGACTTTGAAACTCTCTGGCTATGCGGCCGAAGGGCGCAGTTGCTGGCGGAGCACTGCGAGGCAGGCACGCACAGTATGCTTGCGGCCCGCGGCTCCCAGGACGACGTTGCTGCGCACCTGGACGGTGTGGCCGTTGAGGTTGCCTGCATCAACGGCCTGCAGGAGACGGTCGTCAGTGGCGCTGTCAAGAGCATTGACGAAGCCGCCGAACGGCTTGATGGGGCAGGCATCAGGTCGAACCGCATCCAGCTCCCGTACGCGTTTCATTCCAGCCAGATCGAGCCCATCTTGGACCCATTCTCGAACCTGTTTGATCAGGTCAGAATGAAGAAGCCGGATGTGCCAGTATTGAGCCCGCTGCTTGGAGAGGTCATCACCGCCGGGGAGCCAATCAGCGAAAAATATCTCCTACGCCAGTGTCGGGAGGCAGTGAACCTCGTGGGAGCCGTGCAGGCGGGTCGCGACGCTGGCATTCTCGACGATCGGGCCCATCTTCTGGAACTGGGCCCGAACCTGGTGCTCAGCCGTCTCGTCAAACGCATGCTTGGCAGTTCGTCACCAGCTGCCGTAATTCCTTCCTTGAATCCCACGCAGGAATCGTCTCTGGTCCTGGCCCACAGTGTTGCCACTGCCTACCGTGTTGGATGCAGCATCAACTGGGCGCAGTACCACCAGGACTACGAGCATTCCGTCGTCCGCCTTCCATCTTACTCGTGGGACCTCAAGACCTACTGGCTTCAGTATGAGAACGACTGGTCTCTGCGCAAGGGAGATCCATGGCCGGTGGCTGGAGGACCGCAGTTTGAACTTTCAACGACGTCCTGCCAGAAGGTCGTTTCTGTGGATCTGAAGGTAAGACATGGCCACTGGTATTTATTCTTTCTGTGTGTTGTGCTTACTTGAGCCTAGGGCGACACACTCAACTTGCTGGTCCAGTCAGACCTTCAATCCGAGCACCTCCGACCGATTGTTTCTGGCCACACAGTCAACGGCATCGCCGTTTGTATTGGCGTGAGTTTTCAATTTTTTCCTGCTGCGCGGAATGACTGGGTCTCCGAGCTACGTTTTATGGCCATAACTCCCCGTGAATGAAGACCAGACGGCGGGTGGAGTCCAGTCTTTTCGCGCTACGAGAGTATTTCATCTTTTCGGAAGATAATGAGCTGACTGTACCCGCAGGCTGTCTACGCGGACATGGCCAAGGCGTGCGGAGACGCCATCCTTAAATGCTTCCAGGCTGATCCTGCCACGATCGCCGTCCTGGTCAACGATGTCAACATGCAAGAGTCACTGGTCATCAACGAGTCACCGGGGCCGCAAATCATCGCAATCGAGGCCAACTGTGTCTGGAAGCAAAAGAGGGCATCCATCTCGATCACCTCGGCCGGCAAGGTCAACGCCACGGTCGTTCTTGTTTTTGCCGATCGACAGCAGGAGCAAGCTCTGATGGGGAAGTCTCTTAAGCCAAGTGCGTCCAAGATCCTCGCCGTCAAGGAAGCCGCCGCGGATGGTGAAGCCGACCGATTCTCATGCTCCATGGCGTACCGAATGGTTGCTTCACTGGCACACTATGACGCAACGCACAAGGGCGTCAAAGAGGTTATCCTAAACTCCGAGACGATGGAGGCAAGTTCTGTGATTGCCACAAAGCCTCAGAACCGGTTGCCTGGAAGCTTCGCAATGCATCCGTGCGTGTTCGACAGCATCCTGCAGCTCGGCACGTTTGTCATGAACGCAAACGATGCCTCGCGCTTCGATCAGGAGGTGTTCGTTATCCGCGGCTGGGACACTGCTTTCCTGGACGACGCTCTGGACGACGCAAAGCAGTATGAGACGTATGTTAAGATGTCTGCTCAAGACAAAGACCTGGCGCTTGGCGACATTGCTATCCTGAGCGACGGCGCTCCGGTCGGATGCATCAAGGGCGTCCGCGCTCAACGCGTCCCACGCCGTCTGATGGATGTCATGTTCCGGCCTAAGACAATCTCTACACCACTGCCGCCTGCAAGCGACAGTGGGCTGCATTCAGTTGGCCACAGGAGCTCTGATGCTGGAATCCTCGAGAAAGCCCTTGCCATAGTAGCTGAAGAATCAGGCCATACCCTCGATGAGCTAAAGGATGACGACCAGCTTGCTGATATTGGAATCGACTCGCTTCTGATCCTTGTCATCGTCAGCCGGTTCCGTGAGGAATTGAACATTGACCTTCAGCCTACATTTTTCATGGAGATCAGCTCCATCAGGGCGGTCAAGGAGTACTTCAACGCTACGGGCGATTCTCAGCCCGACAGCGGCTCCAGCTCAAGCACGGGAACGCCGGATACAGGTTTGACGTCAGACATGTCGGCGTCGGAGGAGGGCCTCGACAGTGATGACAAGGCAAAGCCTGCAACCAAGGATACGGCGACAAAGACGACGTCGGCAATTCTCCAGGGGAACCTAAGTAAGACGTCCAAGACCATGTTCCTGTTTCCCGACGGCTCCGGATCTGCCACCTCGTACGTGAACCTCCCTCGCATCGACAAGGAAATTGCTCTGGTCGGCATAAACTGTCCGTACATGACGAAACCACAGGAGATGAAAGGCAGCTTCGAGGACATTACCAGAACTCTTCTAGCCGAGGTTCGCCGCCGACAGCCGAAGGGTCCGTACCATGTGGGTGGCTGGTCAGCGGGCGGGGCATTCGCCTATTGCGCCACGCAGATGCTGCTCGAAGCGGGCGAGGAAGTTGAGTCGCTCGTGCTCATTGACGCGCCGTGTCCGATTGGGCTGGGCAAGCTGCCCCAGGTGTTCTTCGACTTCTGGAAGACGATCCACGAGCCGGGCGGACCGGTAGCCGACAGGCCGATCCCGCACTGGCTCATGGATCACTTCCAGGCCGTGAACAACAACCTGCGCGGGTACACGGCGACGCCCCTGCCTCCGGGACGCTCGCCGAAGACGTACGTGGCGTGGGCGGCAAAAGGGACGGACAATCTGGCGGGATTCCAGCAGCGACACCTCCTCACGCCCGAGGAGAGCGAGGACCTGGGCTTCCTCATGGATGATAAAGCCGACCTGGGGCCGCGAGGCTGGGAGAGGCTGCTGGCGGGCGACTTGATCATCGAGACAGCCATGACGTCAAACCACTTCACGATTGTGCGCGGCGATGGCGCAAGGCTCCTTGCAGGCATGATCAAGCGCGCTTGCCTGTCGTAGGGATGAGGCGAGATGGAGATGAGTAGCGAGTCGCGAGTTAAGATTGAGGAGAACACAAATTGTTGAAGGATTCGGATAATGAGTAACAAGCGAGGGCTGGAAGTTGGTACCTCCCGCGTTTTAGATGATTCGAGGGTTAATTGCCGATGAGATCCCGCTGAGGCAGCCATCCGGCGTAAATGTTTCAAAATATCCGTGACATTCTCGTCCAGACGAGTGCTTCCTCTGCCCATGTGTCTGGACTTTTCCCACGCCGAGTTCCAGAGGCTGGATCATTGCGCACGGCGTTATAAGGGTGCGCTGCATCGAGCTGAGACTGAACAGGCAACGAGTCGCTGACGATAGATGATGATCGATGGTAGCGATGACGACGAGGAACGGGTTGGTGGTGAAGGCGGAAGGAAGGAGGAAGCGGGGACTGGTGAAAGAGGCGCAACTACTTTGTTCCACGCCGTTGGCCACCATGCCATCTGTCCCTTTCTCTCCCTCGTCCGCACCCCCCGCAATGACCGCGTCTCCCCGGGACGGCGCCTTCTTTGCCAAGTTCCGCCTCCGCGTTGACGGCGCCAGCGACGATGCCGCCGGGCCGCCGAAGAGGCAGAGGAAGACGCTGTCCTGCGACCAATGTCACCGCTCCAAAGTCAAATGCGATCGCGGCCACCCGTGCTCACGCTGTGTCGCTGCTGGCCGGGAGGACCAGTGCAGTCTGCGGCCCGCACCGAGCGCGCAGCAGCCGGCGCACCTGCAGTCGCCTGGCTCTCCTCACGTTTACTACACCGGCGAGGGCGCGATCCGCACCGGCCTCACCCACTGGGCCAGCGTCATCAACGAGGTAAGCCGAGCCGAGCCGCGCCTCTGCCTCCCGCCAATCAAGCTGATGCCGGCTGCCCGTCGCACAGCTCGAGGAGGCCCGCGAGTACGTCTTCGACCAGAAGCCCGACTTTCACGCCACTTTCCAGAAGCTGGCACGCCTCAAAGACCTCTACCCATCCCGCACAGGCCACAACTTCCCCTTCGGCGATGGCGTGCAAACCTTCCAGCCCGCAATCATCGCGGGCCTGCCCGCGCGGGCGACGGTCCGGGCCCTCGTTGACATCTACATGGAATCTTTCGACAAGACGCACCGCCTCCTGCATCCTCTCCAATTCCACCAGGAGCTGTCGCGGTTTTGGAGCTGCCCGCAAGACACATCCCCCGCGTGGCTGGCTCAGCTGTTGATGATGTTGTCCCTGGGCTGCAAGGCTGCTTCTCAGCCAATGCTCGACCGGCTCGAGGAGCGGATACCAGACAGCCTGGGCAGACAGTGTCTCGACTGGGCCGAGGTGTCGCTGAGGCGGGCGCCGTTCATGGATTTCCCCGACCTGGCTGCGATTCGAGCCTTGTGCATGATGGCCATGGCGAAGAGCATCGACGTTGAGATTCCCGCCACTTCTGGGGGCGCTCTGGAGGGCTTCATTGTCCGGCTGGCAATGTCCATGTCTCTGCACAGAGACCCCGCCAAGCTACCCCCCGTGTGTGTGTTCGAAGCCGAGATGCGGCGGCGCATATGGAACACAATCGTCTTCCTCGACCTGAACGCTGCCGTGGATTCTGGCTTGCCGGCTCTGATCAAGCCAACTGACTGGGATACTGCGCCCCCGGCGAACCTCGACGATGTCCGCCTCATGGATGCCCCAGCGCGCGGAGACCTGCATCACCTTACTCAGGATGCCAACGCCTTCACCGACTCGTCTTTCCAGATCACTCTCGCGCGCGCATACCCTGTGGTTTCCTTGGTTCTTTCGACGGTGAACTCCACTGCGCCGGATATGGAATATGATGTGGTCTTGGACTGCGACAGCCGGATCAGAGAGGTGCTGCGGGAGGGAGGTGACATGCTTGCTGCGGCATCGAATGCAACGGCCAACGGCCGCGAGCGCACTCAGGTGGCGATGGTCCAGCAGACGATGCTTACCGTCTTCCTCCGTCGCACCCTCCTCGCCTTGCACCGGCCATATGCGCGCAACGCCCGAAGCTCGCAGGGAGTAGATGCTACTTCCCATTGGTCAGTTCTCGAATGTTCGTTGGCGCTCCTCCATGCCCAGCACCGTTTGCACGAGACGCGAAACGACACTCTGCCCATGCTTTGGTTCGCCGATCTGTTCCAAAGCGACTTCGCAGTCGCCATGCTCTATGTCATTCTGGGCCTCCGCCGCCGTGACTTCTCTGATCTCCCCGGCGGTTCCTCCTCCGAGCCGCAAATGCCGCGTGAATTGGCCAGAGACACTACCTGGATTGCTCTGAGAGCTTCGTTCGACATCGTCGAAGCGGACGTTGGCCGGTCTTTCCACCTGTTTAAGATCTTCTTGGGTGTTGCTCTGTCCATCGCAGCCCTTGAAGCTTCCGAGTCTGGTGCTCAACTCCATGAGGCAATGGAACGCGCCGCGCATTCAATAATAGAGGTTGTACAACGAAGCAGAGCGTCATAAGGACACGCTTCGATTCAATGCTAGACGAGAAGATCCACCTCACTTGAACCACTCTAGCATTCAGCGGCTAGCCTGACTGTCAGTGGCATTTGCAGCAAAGACGACTTCGAGCACCCGTTTCCGCTCGACCACGGCACGTCACTGCTTACGCTCTTGCTGCACGTTTCCACGCATCCCCGGAGCGTTGATGCTCGGGTTGACGCGTTGCCAATTTGCACGAGTATCATCCTGGGGTAAAAGGCTGCTGCCGCTGTGATCCCCTGCGGAGTGTATTTTGCCTCGGATTCTGCCTCGAATCCTGCCTTGGATCAGGCCGCGTAGGCACCACACGTTGTCGTAGAGGCCAATTTTAGCTAATCTCATCATCGCATTCGCGTTCGGCGTGCGCACACTCGCTCCGTATACCCTGGTTTCAGGAAGGCTCGGTGCAAGCGAGTACACTGTGCTGGGTCAAGACGTATGCACGGATGGGGACGGACGGCAAGTGACAAAGTGGGGCTGAAGATACTTATCCAGTTGCCCTTTGCGGACGAGCAGACAGCGCGGCCCCGCAACCGCAGCCTGTTGGCCCCACAAGCCGACCCCGAAGCCCCCGAATCAATGCCTTGATCCCACCACACGCCCGCAAGTCACTTGCTTAGTAACAAATGTTTGGACGTCAACGCATTCCACCCCACGCCCAGCTCCGTCCCCCGCTACTCCACTACCCAATAATCCGGGCCCGTGGCCCCATCACAACCCACCCGCTCGCGGGTTTTCTGCACGTCACTTTGGTCCAATGTAGCTTCTCTCAGGGTCCACGCTGGAGCCTGCTGAGACAAGTGTCAGCATGGCGCAGGCCACTCACTGTTTGCCTGCGCCGCCTGAATCGCTAGGTCCATGGTCTGGGATCGACCAGACGAGCCAATCAGCCGGTTCGAAGTCTCTTCCGTAGCGTTATCTTCGCCACCGACCTTGCACCAAGCTTTGGAACTAGTTTTATAGACTTGTCTAGGATTTGTCACGATTTGCTGTTGCGGATGTGGCGGGCGGGATGCCTGTTTCCAAAAGCAATGCAATATCTCGTGGGCTCGACCACTATGAATATACAAACCGCGTGGTGGAACGACGTCTTACTCGCCAGATCCAAGCCACAGAACAAAAGTTTCGGAGGGTCCAGAGGAATCTCCAAAAATGAATCCATTGCTGCGCATGCGGTTCCCAATGGACGTTCATCCGTGCGGCGACCTGTAAAAGACAGGGCGCCTTTCCAATGATGACGTGCGGTAAGGAAAAAGCGTTGAGAAGCCATTTTAACTCAGTTCCGAAAGTCGTCACGAGCGCGAGCTGTTGGCGTCATCCATGGGGAAAGAGAACAAATTCCTGGACGGTAGGTCTTCTTATTCTAATCTTTACCAAAAACTTCTCTCTTATGTTGCAAGCCTTCTCAGTCGTCAGATAGGGCTAACCTTTTGCAGATTCTTGTAGAGCATAAAATAAGTAAGAACGATTGTCTTCGGGAAGAATGTTCTCAACTCGAAAGGAAAAGCATGATGAAACAGTCTACAAAGCTTTCCTATGCAAAAATGTCCTCCCAACATCACACTGTATTTGCTGCTATAGCGGGTGGAGGCTCTAATAGATTTCTAAAAAGAGAAAAGCCGGCAGTGTACGAAAGCCACGAGATTTGTCCCATGCACGAAATACGCAGATCACAAGGGAAGGCCGAGAAGGCGAAGGAACAGACACACTTCCTGAGAGCTCTGCGGCTCCGGCACGTCGACGCTGCGTGCCAGACCGGACAACAACGACCACGTATCTGGAACCTGTTCCCGGTCAGCACACCCACCCCAACGCCGGCGCTATCGCGAAGGAGGAGAAAGCCAGAACCCACCTGCTCGCGCAGATACAGCCTATCTCGCCTCAACTGCCGCGCGGCCGGCTCGTCCAAGCACAGTTGCCTCACGCCGTCCTCCAGCCAGCAGCCCTGCACGTTGCGCTCCTCGCCGCCCCGGTGCTGCCGCAGCTCCCGCCCGTAGTGCCGCTCCGCCGCGCCCGCCAGCGCGTCGCAGAACCCCCGCGCCTCGGCCCCGCTCCAGCCGCCGTCCTGCGCCCCGCGCTGCAGCGCCGCCAGCACGCCCCGCAGCCGCCGCGTCCGGCTCGACGCCTGCGCCCACCGCGCCAGCGTGCCCGTCCGGAACGCGCCTGTGTAGTAGTATATCACCAGCGCGTCCATGTTGTCGAACGGGAGCTCCGCGACCAGGTCGAGCACGCGCTCCACGTGGTGCTCCAGGGTTGCGGCGTCGCTATCGGGGAGGGGCGACGTGGTGGTGGTGGTGGTGGTGGTGGTGGTGATGGTGGCGTGGGTGCCGGTGGAGGTGGAGATGGAGCTGGTGGACGAGGCTGGGGCGGCGGGGAGCGTGGGGTCGATGTCGAGCATGCCGTCTGGGCAGTCGCCGTACCAGGAGAGGACCATGTTGTCGGCGTTCTGGTGGTGGAACCAATCCTGGCTGTTGTGGGGCATGGCGTTGGGGAGTATGTCGAATCTGTCGGGGAATCGAGCGAACGGCAGGGTGTCTTCTTGCTGTTGCTGTTGCTGCTGCTGCTGCTGCTGTTGGAGGGGCATTTCGCCTAATGTTTTTTCTGCTGAGAGCTCCTCATGCTGGGCCGTCTCGGATTGCGAGCGGGCTTCGTGCCCTGGGTCGTGCAGAGGGGTGAAGTGATATGGTTGATAAGGGGTGCCACTTGGCGGCCCCGCCGCGGGGAAGGTCGGAATGGTGGAGGGTGGAGTTGGCCGCTGCGGCGACGCGGGCGGCTCAGGGGCCTCTACAGCAGGGGCCGATTCGGCAGCTACTTCTGTTGGCGGCATGTTAGCCAATCGTCAGCCTTACGAGATTACAGATGCGGCGGGGACTTGCTCGACCGGTGTTTGCGCTGCGCAAGGCGGTTACGCCGCTTTTTCGAATCCTCGGTAAATGGGAGAAACAAGATTGGGCTGCTGCTGTGAACCATGGCAGGGAAAGCTTGCTTGCTCTTGGTATCCGGGCTTGTCATATTTAAGCGTGTGTACCTGGAGTGCTTTTGGGCTGAGGTGCGTCACGGCTCACCTGTGGTAGCGCGGGAGGCGTCGACCGGCGTCGAGGATCCACATCCCTGATCATTCAGCCTTCAGCCTTCCGTGTCAGCATTTCCCCATCTTGCTGCTCCGTGTTAGTCGAGGCTTGCGAAAACTGATAGCCCCCCGTCAAGCCACTCCGCTACGTTCCTCTGAAGCCGCCGGGCTTGTCATCCTCTAAGCAGGCTGCTTATCCGCCGCCAGATCCCCAGCAATCTTGGTGATGCAATGCTCAGATCCGTCCAATGGGCTGTTGGCGGTACGGCTACATCCAACACCTAGGCAGTCGTGCTCCTGCGCAACCATTTCCTCGAGGCGTACACTGCTTATCGCGGGGCCCTTGTGGCTTGCGGGGATGCTCGCCACATAAGCACAGGTGTAGAACCGCCCATGAAGAGGCATGCCCCGCTGCAGTGATAGAAATATTATGCTTCTATACAAAATAATACTGTTTGGAGCATATCTCTCGGTGCTCACGCCTGGAATGCGGAGACGAAGTTAGTTGGCGCTTTTCATGCGTCTTGGGTGCTCTCTGCCTCCGGCTTTCTACAGCGCCTTACTGCCCCAAGCGCGAGGTAAAGCCGCGAACTATTCAAAGAATGGAAAGATAAGACTTGAAAACGGTGTTTCATTGGTGTGCGTAGTCAGTGGCACTCTCTTTATACAGTGGAAGAGTAGGGGTGGTAAATGATGTGAAAGAAATATGATTCATTGGGTATCTGCAAGAAGCAATTGAAAGCGAGTTGCGGCGCTCTACAGTCTAAATTCGATGTGTGAAATATCAGGGGATGGAAGTGAGCGGGTATACGGGCGGAGAGATTAAGAGCCAGCTTAGCAAAGGTTTGACTTTAACAATCTTTCGCAGCTACCCAAACCCTTCGAGTGGACAGCAGCCTGTCACCATGTGTGTTGATGTTATGACTATGCATGTCAGATGAGATAATTCAGCTGACGCACCCATCAGCGTGGCTAAAATTGTAGTCTCATCTCGAACGCCTGGCCAAAGCCAGACTTGTTTCAATCTCTGAGAAAAGCAAAAGAGCCTGATGCAGATTTTCGTTACAGTCCAGCAACCCTTCCGCCAATCATTCACTGTAGTACTGCAACGTCGTGACAAGCACGACATACCCCATGCACTGTCAAGCGTATGCATGGTCAACCAGATCCTTCCCCTGATTCGGTAAATCTCTGTGTATATAACATTGTTTTCACGTGGCCTTAGACTTCACAGTAACGCACCTTATCGCCATGTCTTCCGCCCAGTCTTCATCTTCAACCGCACAAATTGAGAAGCAAACCACCCCTGCACCCCGTCGTCGGCTAGCCTGCGATCGGTGTCATGCGAAAAAGCTACGCTGCTTCCGTACGACATTTCCAAACGGCCATGGCTGCGATCGTTGCTTGCGTATCTCCACTGAGTGCGTTTACAGTCCTCCATGTCGTCTCGGACGCCCGTCTCGGAAAGCGCGTAGACACCCGAAAACGCAGATGCGTACGCCAAGTAACAAAACTTTACAAGGCTCCCATATTTCGGCGACTGAGCTGCCACGGCCTGTCACGGACCAGGGGCCACGGCAGACCGAGAAGGACGTCGACTTTGCGCACAACTTTGCCTTCCTGGAAAATGCCGATGACCCGCCGCTACTCCACTCCGCAATGATCCATGACGTAGCTCTGGAGAGTTCGTCTGATGTCTTCAGTGGAATGACTGGTGCCGAGAAATTCTCAACCGAAGACTTCGTCTTCGACAGAGGCCCAGAGGACTTCGCTGAACAGCTTTCATCCCTCAGCCTGCTGCTCCATCGCCAGTTGAACACCGTTGGGCGGCGCAGAAAAGACACGTCACTGCTCTCAAGACTGCAAGAATTCCCTCTTGAGAGCATATTCGAGAGTACTCAGAAGCTTGTTTCAATCGGCGAAGAACTTGCCGGAGATCCAAGTTGGTTCGCACGCTTCGATTCGTCACCAGAGGACACCGGCCAAGCTGTGCTTTGCACGCCCAGCGATCTGTCTCTCGACCACTTCGAAAGCTTGTCGACACTGAACAGTGCGGAGAGTCTATCACTGTCTCACTGCACACCGACGTTGCCCGTCAATACAGATCACCTGGACCCCTCGAGTACGAGCGGCTCCCCTTGGATGAGCAGCTCGAGAGCATCCACACACACATCAGCAACTGGATTGCCAAGCGCCGACGTACTGGTGGTACTGCTGTTTATTTCTTGTCACATTTACCTTTCGCGGCTCTACGAGGGCTTTCACTGCGACCTGGAGCGGCACTCCCTTTCGCCGCCTCAGGCAAGCACCAAGCGCCTCTTTTGGCGCCTCAATCTGGGATCTTTCCGTGCAATCGAGGGACTGGGCCTGGAAGTGTCGCTCGTTGCTCAGGCTAGCTCGCTTATGCTTGACCGTCTGCGCCAAGCGCACAAGTCGTGTACTGAAGCCGGATTGATCACACCGGAGTTGGCAAACGCCGTGGGAATGCAGGGTGCAGTCGAGGGGATATAACAGACACCAAGAAATTGACGTCTTTCATCTTTGTCTCTTTGAACTGGCCTAGGTAACGGAAGGAAAGTTGTTCGACAGTGAGCCAAGAGCCGCGAACAGCATTGGGCTCTCTATAAGCAACGGGTGGATCAGTCGTGTCGTCGGCACTCAACCACTCCTTATCAAAATCATTTTGCATTTCGCATTTCGCATTTTCATCCCCAATAAGCTTCATTCCATTTATCAAGCTTCCCTCAGTGGTGTTGTTGTGCTGTTCATCGAAGGCTATTGGTCAAGCTCACATCGCTTATTTGCTTGGGCATTTACGGAGAGAGAATAGAGCAATCGCTTTTCAAGACTGATTCCTAGAGGGAGGAGACAAAAGCTACTGCGCCGGACCTGTGAACGCCTCCCCGCTATCGACACTCCATCAGTACCCACGCCATCTCTTTTGTAAACTGTCCTATCAAACTCCATCCCAAAGGCTATGCGTTCAGTGACCATGCAACCGTACCGAGTATGTGTACAAATCGGCGTCTAGTATCCACACACCAGAAGGTAAAACGTGCCGGAGCCGGCCACCATGGCGCCAACAGCGGCACAGAACCTCTCAATCCCATAGCCCACAACCACCACACCCGCCAAGTACTTGCACACGGCCGCGCCCACCAGCGCCACCCAAACGGCCACGCACAGCAACGGCGCGAGATTCCCCCCAACCGCCCGCCTCGGCCCCGCCGCCGCCTCCTTCTCCGTCTCCGCCGGCCCCTTCGCCGCCGACCCCCAGCTCCCGTCCAGGAACGTCGCGCACGCCCAGAACACGATCGGCGGCTGCGGGAACTGCAGGAACACCTGGCTGGCGACCAGCCACGGCCAGAGAGCGGCGCGGCCGCGGTGGCGGCGCAGCGTGTAGGCCGAGCACAGCAGCACGCGGGCGGCGACGTCCCAGGGGCTGGTGACGGCGGTGCCTGCGCCGGCGCAGAGGTAGCGCAGCACGACGGCGGCCTGCAGGTAGGGCCCGGCGACGCGGCGCAGCGCGTACAGCGCCAGCATGGGGCTGCGGCCGACGAAGACGCGCGGGTGCGCGAGCGACTCGAGCACGATCGCGCGGCTCCAGCGCACCTGCTGCACCACCCAGGCGGCCAGCGTGGCGGGCGCGTCCGTGAGCACTGTGCCGCTCGGGTTGAAGGTGACTTTGTGGCCGCGCAGCAGCAGCCGCGTCGACAGGTGCCGGTCTTCGTTGACGAGCGGCCGCACGCCGAGGAAGGTCTGCGCGTACCACGGCACCAGGATGTCGCGGAGCGCGGCGGCGCGGAAGGCCGCGCAGGGCCCCGGCTGGCAGTCGGTCACGTCGAAGGCGGAGTTCTGGCCCGACGTGAGGGAGAGGTCGGTCCAGTAGGTGGCCGAGACGAGCCGCGTGACGGTGCTTTGGGTCGCGTTGTGGATCTGCAGCGCGCCGCAGGAACCGGCGATGCGGTCGTCGGCGCTCATGGCGGCGAGGACGCGGTGGATGGGTGCGGCGGCGATGTGGAGGATGGAGTCGGAGTCGGACGACCAGATGAAGGGGAGGTTGTTGGCGTGCGCGAGGGCGAGGCTGAACAGGAAGCTGCTGAACATGATTTCCTTCTTGGAGTGGTGCGGTTGGCAGACGCAGACGGGCTTGAGGGCTTTGCCCGGGGCGTGGTAAAGCAGGCCGTGGTCCTGTAGGATGGATGTGGCCTGCCGGACGAGAACGTCGAGGACGTGGTCGTGCAGTTCGTCTTCGCTCATGCCGTGGCCTTTCTCCCTGTCGAGCCGGCCTTCCTTCCAGGCACTGATCATTCTGGCTGCAATCCGCCCAAATGGCTCATGAAGCGGGATCGTGGGAGCGTTCTCCGCGCCGAACACCTGGTCGCTGGGTAAGCCAAATGGTGTTGTGTCGGTAAGGTGCCATCTCGGAGCTGAGGGGGCGGGCCGCGCAGGGAAGACACTGAGCAGAAACAAGGCCATCTTCATGTTTTTCTTTTGATGCTGGCTGCTCAAAGACGGAAGGAGAAACTAACATACCTTCTCTGCCATTGTAATCATCTGCAGGTCCTCTGCTTCATTGCCGTCGATTCCAATGACGAGGACGCGGGCTGCCCGGCTGGTGTCGTCGCGGTAACTCTCCAGGCATCTGCGGAAGATGACTGGGTCCTCTCTGTATCCTATCACCGCAGCAACACATTCAGTGCGCCGTGAAGCCTCTTCTCCCAGCGTTTCGACATCTTGGCTTTGTTGTTCGAATTGATGGTACCGTCGCGCCTGCTTTCGGTGGTTGACCTCGGAGAGGACTATTTGCAATACACCTTCGATGAGGAGGGGGAAGCCGTATGTGTACCGTGCAACCACATTTAACACGAGGAGAATGCTGATGATCAAAGACAATGCCCGGAGAATCAAAGTTGGTGTCTCGTAGGACCACACAGCCCTGAGGAACATGACTGAGGTTGCTTGGGAAAAGAAAGTAAAAGTACGCGCTGGCCGACATACTACCCAGGTGCCATGTCGGGACAATAAGAGGCAGGAGAATTTCGGCACTGAGCCTTATTCGGAGCAGGCGATTCGGCAAGGCGCACATAATCCCGACCCTTTAACCCTGGAGTCTAGTCTGGATCTTACTGCTTTTGCCGGTGCGGGCAACACTTCGCCGGTTCGAGAACTATACTCGCTTAGATACGGCCGGCCCAGCTATCAAGTTTTCTTAGGTCTAGGCTCTTGGCTGTAACGTCTGATGGTACGGCTCCCGGTTCGGCGGCTCCAACCTTGTTACGACTCATGACGGCGTAGAATCAAGCTAGAGGATTGGGCGCTTGTACGCCTCATCCGGTGGCGTTTGAAACCTGCCAAGTGTCTCTCTCAGCTGGCGGTCTATCCAAAGCTGAGGATTCCGCTCCAAAATAAAGTGCTGCTCGTATGAGCACCAGTCCTTCGCCTTCACCTGCCAAGTTGCCTACATTCAGCCACCGCGAGAGCCCCGGACACCATGACTAACCAGAGCGGTCTCCGTGTATGGAGGGTCATTTGCGCGGCGTTTCTCTGCGCTTCGTTGGTGTGAGTTGGGCGCCGGCGGGGTGCTGATCTTGGACCGACACTGACGGCTGTCTTCCAGACACCTCTCCATTAGCCGCCCGAAGAGCCCCGACCTGTTCCCGCATTACCAGAATCCTCGACATCTCGTCGCACGTAAGTTTGGATCCGGATCGTCCCGCGGAGTATGGCAGCAGTACGAACACTACATCGGGAGTCGGAGCTTTGGCGAGCTTCTACCTCCCGTGTGAGTGCATGTACATTTGTTTCGGTACTATACGAAGCGATGTCGTACCACATATCTCTGAAACAGTCACATGCTGACCAAGCCGGGGCTTATACAGGCAAGTGCCAAGTGCCCGGGCTGGTGGCCCTGACATTCGACGACTTCCCGAACGAACGGATAGACGAGCTTCTCGAGCTGCTCGGCTCGTGGAACGCGACGGCGACCTTCTTCGTCAACGGGCCTTACGACCCGCGGGACTCGGTGCTGCGGGAACAGGTGCTGGGACCGCGTTTGAGGAAGATCCACCAGCGCGGGCACCAGATAGCCTCGCATACGTAGGTTTCCGGCCCCGGCCTCCGACGCACCTTATTGGCACTCGGTAACGGAGAGGCTGCAGATACGACCATATTAACCTCAACACGGCTGATCAGCATGCCTTTTCAGCTACAATGGTGCGGCGACCTCTTCCCAGCGCAGCACACGGGCCACGGCCTAGATTAACGGCGACGCTGACACTGGCAGACCCGGTTCGACACATGGCTAGGCGAGCTGCTGGGCAGCGGCATCGCTGGTCCTCGGTACATGCGAGCGCCGTACGGGGAATGCGACAGGACGTGCGCACTCAAAATGACTCGTGCCGGGTACAGGGTCGTCGGCTGGGGGTTCGACACGGAGGACTGGAAGCACCTCACGGCCCAGACGGTGCACCGCACGGTGCAAAGAGTCCAAGACTACGCGGCGCAACTCAAGGCGCGCCAGATAGTCGACCTGACGGCGGACATCGTGCTCATGCACGGCTTCCACAACACAACCATCACCACGGTGGCGCCGGCAGTTCTGGAGGCGCTGGGCGCGATCGGGTACCGTTTTGTGTCAGTGGCGGAGTGCTTGGGCCATCCGGTGGAGAACTGGTACCGCAAAGGAGATGTGGAGGGTTAGCCGTATCCGCGCTAGCGGCCCTGCTCCTACACCGCAACTGCTCTAGAGCCCGACATAGACTTTAGCCACTGCACTCTTGCTTTGCCCTGCCGCTTGCTTGCTTGGACAGTCCCACATTGCTTGGTAGCCCTGAGTCTCTTGATCCATCCAATAGCCGGAGTAAGTCACTCAAATGGAAACGCGATACCACGGGACGACTATCGGACCATTGCGGGCTGATTTTTTTTTTTTTTTCCTTTCTTTTTGTTTGGCAGCACTGGCGTTTCCTTGCTCGCTGGTCAGCCGCACGCTCTCTACGCTTCTCTTTGCACCATGGAGAAATCACTGCTTCTGCCCCGGTCGAACAATGCACTGGTCCCCTCGAAATCACCACAATCGCCAACTGCCTGGCTCAATGGCCTGCGGGGCATCGCCTCGGTCATCGTGGCCCTGTACCACTATCTCTACGGCGAGTTCGCCGCGCCCTGGCTTGGATATGGCAGCAGTCCAGACAACCACTGGCTGCACCAGCTGCCGTTCATCCGCCTCATTTGGTGCGGCCACGCCATGCCGCCTGTCTTCTTCGTCATCTCCGGCTACTGCGCGTGCTGGTCCGCCATCCGGCTGCGCGACTCGCACGGGCTCGAGAAGATGGTAGCCAGCCTCTCCGCCTCCGCCTTCCGCCGCGGCCTGCGCCTCTACCTGCCCGTGTTCTTCATGGCCGCCCTGGCCCAGCTCGTCTTCTTCCTCGGGCTCTACAACTGGCGCTGGACCGAAGTCACCCTCCAGCCCTGGCACCGGCCCGGCGAGCACCTCAGGTACCTGGCCACCTACCTCCTCGACATCACCAAACCCGTCTACCCCACCGACAACGGCGGCCTCAACCTCCAATTCTGGGTCATCCCCGTCGAGTACGCCGGCTCCCTCACCAGCTACGTCGCCGTCCTCGCCCTCGCCCGCATCACACCCACCATCCGGCCCCTCATTCTCGCCAGCCTCATCGCCAGCTTCCTCGCCCGCGGCAACTGGCACACCTACACCTTCCTCGCCGGCGTCCTCATCGCCGAGCTCAACCTCCTCCACGCCACCCGCGCCTTCCGCATCCCGCCGCCCGCCGCCCGCGCCCTCTTCCTCCTGGGCGCCTACCTCCTCGGCCTCCCCGACAACTACCGCCGCACGCCCGGCTACGCCTTCCTCGCCGCCCTCGAGCCCGCCGCCTGGGGCGCCTTCGCCGAGCACAACTGGCGCGCCGTCGCCGCCGCGCTGCTCGTCGCCGCCGTCAGCTTCGACCGCGCGCTGCTGCAACGACTGCCGAACGCCCGCCTGCCACAGTACCTCGGCTCCGTCTCGTTCGAGATCTACCTGTGCCACATGCTGCTGATCCGCGTGTGTCGGAACCCGCTCGTCGACTTCGTCATGGCCCGCTTCGAGTACGCGTCCGGCGCCGGGCTTTTGGTCGCGTATGGGGTGTCGGGCCTGGTGACGGCAACGCTGGTGCAGTGGTGCGCGGAGGGGTTGAAGCGGGTGAATGGGAGGCTGCAAGGGTGGTCGAGGGCGGTGGAGTGGTGGGCGCAGGGGTTTGCTTGAGAGGAGTATCTCGTAGATCGGTAGATTAATACAGTCCGTGAAGTACGTGTCAGTCCCAGTCCGTCCGATGTGCAAGAGGGAAGGAGGGGGTGGGATGGGCAGGGAACACTTGTAGATATTAATGTCAAGCGAATGCTCCGACTCCTTCTGCAACTTTTATTATGCGCTATTGGGACACTTTACATGCTCACATACTGCTTTCAGGTAAAGTTCGCTCGATAAGGGCCAAAAAAAAAAAAAAAAGAAGAAGAGGCAGAAGCTCAACATTTCGACGAGCACGAATGCTGAAAAGCGTCGAAATGCCTTCATGCGCTTCGCGTTGCTAACATGCATCTACCTGAGGTAATCGAGGGTAGTCGAACAGTCGTCTAGTTCCATAAATTCCTCTACAAAAATGAGATATTCTTCATATGTGCAGATTTACTGAAGCGCGGAAGGCTGCGGACCATGCAAATATTCTCAATTTGAAAACAATATGTTAAGTCTCCGTGCAGAAGATTCTGACTTATCTGATCATCTAGAAAGGGTAATTGAAAAGCAATAGATACAATCTGAATAATTGAAACCTCCTGTTGTCCCAGACGAACCCTACACACCATCGCCTTCGCAGCCGCCACCAGGCCGGGAGGTAAATAACTCTCGCTGGTCTTCTCACACTTGGAACAGTAAACTAATATATGAGACCAAAGCACCCACCAAGCAGGTGGGAGCCCATCTTGTTTCTATTAGACACCATAAAGAAGCCCAATCACAATCCTATAGCCACATTCTCATACACTACACAATCGTGTCACTTCCTTGTACCAGTCCCTGTCCACTATCTTCAAAAGAATGTTCTGAGCTCTGATTAAACCCAGCTGAGGGTTTTTTGTCCACTGGCACATGTTTCCCCGTCTCATGTGTGCTTTTCGTCTGCAAAGACTTTTCCTTTTTGGACAACTTCAGGCTGAGTAACCAATCCTTGGCCGTATCTCCTTCGTATGCCAAGAACATAGCCGTTCCCATGACAACAGCCGTTACTGGGGCTGCGATTGCCCAGAACTCTTGCTGCGTGGCTTTCGTATCCCTGATATCTGCTGTATTCATCCCCATATAGCTCGTTACAAAACTCAAGGGTAGGAATATCACCGTAACAAGGGTAAAAATAAAAATCGCTTTCCCATGGTCCTCCTCCAGAACCTCAAGCCGGTACCTCGTTTTCTGCTCAAGATCCGTCAGCTTTTTAATGATCCAAAAGAGATCGTCCCGATCTGTTAACGTGGCTCTGAGCGCTTCGTTGAGCACGCGTAGAGATAGGCTTGCTTGGTAGTCTTCGGCGTCATC
Organism: Neofusicoccum laricinum; assembly: GCA_029906385.1. NCBI lineage: Eukaryota > Fungi > Ascomycota > Dothideomycetes > Botryosphaeriales > Botryosphaeriaceae > Neofusicoccum > Neofusicoccum laricinum. The sequence continues at coordinate 1,062,097 of CP123718.1, read as the reverse complement.
CACGACGAAATAGGTTTCCGGGTCTATTGCCTTGCGGAGCTGGTGGAGGACGGAATGTTGGGCTCGGCGAACACTGATGACGGCGCGGACCTCTTCTTGAAGAAGAGTGATGTCGCCGAGGATGAGTTTACGGGGTCTTTTGCTCAAGACCCTGCTTCTCTACGTAGTTGATTACCCAAAATCAGTCTTCATTCATGGTTAATGATGTTAAAGATAAGATTTGGCTTACCAGGTTCTTGAAAAACTCAGAGTAGAACTCAACTGTGGGTTTTTCGTCGGCGATGGTCTTTGCTAGCAGAGACCTCAGCAGAGTTGAGATCATGAAACGTGTTCCAACGCTTTTGTAGATCATTTGTGAGGACGAAATCCCTGCCTTGATCATGGCGAACATTGCTTCCTGCGCTTTGGCCATTGAGTTTTCAGCACTTTCGCCAAGTTGGTCTACCCTGGTGATATAACAATCAACCTTTGGAATGCTCAATTCCTGTGATGGAACCCATGTAGCGCATTCAGCATCTATGAGAGCTGGTGTGATACCGGCTGCGAGTGTGAAAACCAAAATGCGCCGCAAGGTCTTGACCAGAGCATTTGGTAACGTGTACGTTGGCTGGGTATTTCCGATGCTGCTTGCCAGTCCGGTCCTCAAGTCCTGAACTTGGTTGAGAAGGCTTTCCAGGCGCTCGAGAACAACTCCGAGTAGAATAAACTGTGCCCCGTTTCGTCTCCCGAGCCATGTTTCTTCCTTCCTCCTAACAAGTGAGGATAAGGCGACAACATCGACATCCGAGCGCTCTGTAGAGTAGTGGGTCTGTAGGATGTGATCAACAGCCTCACTTCTCGACTCGTATGCTTTTCCTTCGTTGCAAGAAGTACAGCCCCGGAAGAAGTCAGGAATGGGTAACTGGTGTTCGGCCCACATATCATCATCGCGATGAGACTGCACAGCCCACGCCCTGAGCCACAACAATCTGTACTTACGCTCTGGGACAGTGTTCTGTGAGACAATTAACCTCCCCTTCGTTTCGTACATACCCATGATGGTACATACCGTCAGAAGCGTGTTCAATGCTCCCCAAACTTTGACCAGCAACAGATGCTCTTCTGAAGCAGGTATGAAAGTCAAGACCAGCTGCATTGAGAATTGCGCAATACGGAGGGCTACTTGACGTCGACGATCATCAGGATGTTTGGTGCAGATAGTGATATCATCTATGCCGTTGTTCCTCGTGTTCTCTTGGTCCCGTTGGCATTCGTGGCTGGATTCCTGTCCTCTTAAATTTCGTTCTTCCGACTCCAGCTGTTGCAAGGTGCTTGGAAGTGTCTCTGAGTAAAGTTGATCCTCATTGTACTTGGCAAAGTCAGGGTCAGTGATACTCTGAGATTTGGACTTGGGGGTCATGAGTTTTCCACGCATGAGTGTCAACAGGAAGAATGGCCTTTTCTTCTCCCCCATCTCTGGGTAAGGCAACCCATTCCAAAGACTTCCACGGTCCATTTTCCACTCTAGAAAGGGTCGAATGTTCGACAAAGCCTTGCGCACGATCTCCTCCGTTTCCAGGTCGGAATCTGGCGGATGAGCAGCTGAGTTGCCACTGTTTGACTGCTCATAATGGTCATGATTGTTGTTGCTGTTTTGTTTCGGGCCTCGGTGCGTTGCTGAGATATCTGTGTGCATATCCGTCCTGTTGATCTGTGGTAAAACAGTTTTTGTCTCGAATTTCGAGGACGTGGAACCAGTGGGGCGGAAGGGTTGGTGCATTTGAAGTCCAGTGCTCGGATCCAGGGAAAGAGTATGGTAACCTGTGCCTCTAATCTCATGGATAGACACCGTGAGTGTTCGTGATTTCTCAGAAGATGTGAGAATGAGCCACAAGCTTGCAGTCAGATGCCGTCCACGAACGAAGAGCCCGCAACAACCCAGGTCAACGCGAGAGCCTGCGCGAAGTCGCTCTGCGACTACAGACTTCAACTTCTGATTTTATTAGCATAATAACGCAGCAGGGGACGGGCATTGCATGCTGACCAAGAATGTCTCGCATTCCACGACTGGGAACATATACACACGGCCAAGGAGATCTATCAGCTTAATCCACTCCAGTTTCGAGGGTTCCTTAGAAGATAACTTCTGCTCGAATCTAGTACGTAGAAGATGATCCAAAGAGCATGGTGCACTTGATATGATGGTATCTACGAGCCCATCAGTGTTTGTGTGCGAACATAGCAAATCAAAATACCTTTGGGCCGCGAAATCCTACTGCACGCGTCCTCGTCGCCGCGGCTGGTAATATCCATCAGAGGAGCGTCTCTAATGGGTAGCTGAGTGCAGAGGTGATGGATGGCAGCCTGCAACACGCTGTTGCAGGCTGTTGGGGTGCGGTTTCGACGCGATGAAAATTTTTCATCGACGCGCCGACCGCGACCACAACCGCATTGCCTACTGCCTCCGCTTGGGCAACGCGACCATCCATCCAGGGAGGCCCATCGAGGGAAACTGGGATACGAAAACCACCCGACGTACGACTACCTGGCTCGCAGCCAGGCCCGACGCTGGTCCTATCTAGCCAGCCGATGTGGACGCGCCCTAGGCGTACGATAGGACACCCTTGGGCTTGCACCGGCTCTGAGATCGCTGAGAACGCGGCGAGGGCACAGGGGAACCTCTTTCTTAAGAACTTGTTAAGGCTAACGTGATGTAGATCCTCGGTACGAAACCTGTTAAGGCCTCGAGGCCTCCGACCGCGAAGACCTTGTTAAGGCTCGACCTCGAGAACTCGTTAAGGCCTCTCCGAGAGAGCCGATCCGGTGTGCACATAGGAGACCTAGTGGAGGGTCTTAATAGGCGTGGTGCTCGTAACCTGGCACGATGCGACCGGTCGGCTCGACGAGACGGAAACACGGGCAAGCTCTAGAGAAGGGAAATATAGGCCAGCTTCGATGGCCCTTACCGACCCTGTTAAGCGGGCGTCTAGGCGACTCAATGGAGGGTCTTAATAGGCGTGGAGCACGCAACCTACGATGATGACACAGGCCAGCGGTGAGGGGAGGCTCTCGAGGAGTCATAGGCTAGTCGCGCAGAGACTTAGCACGTTGGAAACACAGGCCAGCTCAAGACAAGAGGGGACACAAGCTTGGTTAGTAGGAGCAGGTGGAGTAGGTTGCCCGGCGTGGGATCTGGTCCGTTACCCCTCCTGCAAGACACGGTCGGCCTGTTATGGGGAGACCCTTACAGGCAACGCGAAACGGGGACTTAGTAAGTGTAGGGTGTTGCGCCCCTGCACAATATCTGGGCTGCCCGCGGGGCGTAGTGCGCAGCAGCCACTGCTGGCTCCGAGGACCTCACCCCTTCACTGGGCTCTGACCCTCGGTGCACCTGGATGGCAGGCAGGATCACGTCCTGGCCGGAGAGACTGCTGCGTGGCTCGAGAGAACGGATGCGCGTGTCGGTATGCATAGAGACGGAACTGTTCGCCTCCAAAACCAACGCTGAAGCAAACGATAATGAGAAATTAGAGGTTTTAGGACAGAAGGCCGGCGATGCATGCTTAAGGAGCAAACAGGGATCACTCAGGCAGGAGGGGTCTGGCCCGGCCCTGACTGTGGAAGCCGCAATGAGAAGCGGCTGAAAACTGGGGTAGGGGCCTGGATAGACCTTTAGGAGACTGGAGGTTATAGGCATGTCGAACCCTACTGCAACTTTGTACATAGATACAATTGTATGATTTCCTGTCCTACAGCAAGCCTTTCCCTACCAGGACCAACAGGATACGGATCTTACTAGCTATAATACCCCGCCTATATCTATCTCCCAAGAAGATATTAGACAAGCGCTATTCTCACAATCAACAAAGAAAGCTCCAGGACTGGATAATATCAACTTCCGTGTCCTTAGACTTATCTGGGAATGGGATAGCAATAGAATAAGCAACCTAGTCCAAGGCTGCATAAAACTAGGCTACCATCCCACACAGTGGAAGACTGCAAGGGGAATTATACTCCGAAAGCCAAATAAACCAAACTACGCTATACCGAAGGCTTATAGAGTTATCAGCCTACTTAGCTGCCTAGGAAAGGTAGCCGAGAAAGCAATAGCTACTACTATAGCACGGTTCTGCGAAGAGAGACATGTTCTACACCAAGGACAATTTGGATGCCGGCAGAAACGTAGCACAACTGACGCACTAGCACAACTAGTAGCTAAGTGTAACGGCGGGCCTCTGCCTCTAAGGATCAAACACCAAAGAGGGTGGTAAGCCGTGTGGGGGTTTACCTTGAGTGGGTACAAGGGAGGGTGTGAGAGAACGAAGTGACGAACACACGTGACAGAACACTATGTGTGAAGGCCGTGTTACTAATCAATGGTGTAGATTGATTATTGAAGAAGTTGACCACGAAGGGTCAAATATCTAGCTAAAGAGTGAAGCTATATACTATAGGGAAGCCATATACAATCTATAGTTCGTAAGCTTAGTTCGCCAAGAGGTTGAACTGCTGAACTAGTAGGTTCATAAGTTTAGAGTGCCAAGGCTTTGAACAATTGAACTGGGGAGTCACGTGACTCTACTAGGTGGGTTTCTCTCGCGGGCGCGTCGGCGCCCCGCTTGCTCTTCCTCTTAACCTATTCAACCAGGTTCTATGAAGGCTGTGCCGTAACACTATCCCCCCCTTTAAGGATCTTCGGCCCGAAGATTCTTCCGTGGAGACTTATAATTCGCTAATTACTGCAGTTTCCTTCTGCCCGTAAGTCTTCCTTGTTATGGCGGGTGTGAAACGTCCTCGCGATGAGTCGGCCTATCGTGCGGAGTTGTCGACCGCGATTAACTCCTTTGCTCCGATTACTCGTGCTTGTTTTGATTGTTCGGCTAATGGGCGCGTGTGTAGGGTTGGTCCCCGTTCTTCTCGCTGTGGAGAGTGTGCGGCCCGTGGCTATCCCATGTGTGACGCTCAGAAGGTCTCGGTGGCTGCTAGTAAGAGTCTGTTCCTGTTGCTCCTTCCCTTACTGACGTTTAGGTAGTGCATCGCTTGCGTCGTCAACAAGAACGAATTCGTTCTGAGGAGGAGAACGCCTATCGCGATTTCCGGGAGGCTTCAGAGGCGCTAGAGCGGTTACAGTCTCGTTTACGTGCTTCCTCTTCGAAGTTAGTTCGGCTTCGAAAACAGCAAAAGCTTTTAGAGGATCGTGGTTTTTCCATCCTTAATCTTGAGCTTTCTTCTGAGAATGTTGCTGCCTTGGAGGAGGAGGATCGGAAAGCGTTGGAGGCTGCCTTGGCTGCTAGGGAGCCGTCTGATCCTGAGAACTCCGAGGGTCCGTCCGCGTCAAAACGGCCACGTCACGAGGCGGTGGGTCCTGCTGTGCCGCGGTCGGCCGAGTCTGCCGAGTCTGCCGGCGAGCCTGTGACTGGTGCAAGGTCTCCTCGTTCGCCTGAGTTGGTGGATTTTGCCCGTTTGTCGCCTCTTGCGCTGGATCCGGCCGTTCTTGAGGGTTTTCCGTTGTTTGTTTTCGAGGGCGACCTCGTTTCCGTGGGAGGTCAGGGTTCTGGCGATGGAACTCTCTGACTGTAACGGTAGGCTCCTTCTACTAAGCTTCGGAGTCGCTTAGCAGGTTGGTGGAAACCGAAGGGTTTACCTTGAAGAGACAAGAGGAGGATGGCGGTGCAAAGAGGGAAGTATCACGTGATAGCGCGGTGCGCAATGAGCTTGTTACCTCCAAATCAATAGGGTTTGAATTGGAACTTTGAGTTGACCACGAAGGGTCAAATGTCTAGCTAAAGGAGCGTGACTATATACTACTAGGAAAGCTATAACAATCTGGTAGAGCCCTTACGAGCTGGGCTTATATGGGCTCGTAAGAGAGCCTATTTTCTAAGGGCTCGCTGAGCCCTTCGCTCGAGGGCTCGCTGTGGGGTGCACGTGACTAGGGCGCCTAGGCCCTTTCTCGCCCGAAGCGGGGTAAGCGGAGATCCTTCTTTCCCGCCTCCTAGGCTTTCTTCCCTTCTAGCTGCTTTGTTACTTAGTGCTCTTCCCGACCCTTGTGTCTTCCTATCTATACGGACTGAGGTTCGTAACACTGACGAGGTCTGAGTGTATGTCGTCCTTGGGGATCCACTGGTTATCCTCATTCCCATATCCTTCCCATTTAACCAGGTACTTAAGCTGATGGCCGAACCGCTTGCAGTCCAGGATCTTCTCTACTGGGTACTGTTTTTCTTCGGCGTCCGGGTTTTCTGGTACGATTTCTTCTTGGGTTTCGGAGATGTTGGCGTTTTCTGGTGCTGGTTCGAGCAGTAAGACGTGGAAAGTGGAGTTCATCCTCGTGTTTGACAGTTTGAGTCGATAGGTAACTTCTCCGAGTTTTTCTTCAATCTTGAATGGGCCAATTTTTTTGAAATCCAATTTGTCGTTTGGCCGTTTGGTCTTAATGTTTTTTCTGAGGAGATAGACCTAATCCCCCCTCTTAAGGTTTGGTGCCGCCTGGTGCCGCCTGTTGTAATACTTGGACATCATGATTCGTACGTACTCGAGGTCAAGGCTGATAGCCTTGTGGAGTTCCTTCAGCTGCTCGGCTTTAAGGATACCACTTTGCGCTAGTTTTCTGCTTGGGATTGTTTCCCGGTAGGCTTCTGGTTCAAACCCGTAATTGGCGAAGAACGGTGATTCGTTCGTGGATTCTTGTTTGGCGCTGTTGTAGGCGAATTGGGCCATGGGTAACAGTTCTGCCCAGTTTTCCTGTGGGTAGTTGATATAACAGCGGAGGTATTGTTCAAGAGTCCGGTTCATTCGCTCGGTTTGACCGTCTGTTTGCGCGTGTGCTGTGGTAGCGAGCTTGCTCTTCGTTCCTAGCTGGCGCATTACTGTTTGCCAGAATTCTGAGGACATAAGCTTGTCTCTGTCCGATACCATTTCTTCCGGCATTCCGTGATCCGCGAAGATGGTTCGTAGGAACGTGTAGGCGAGCTGTTCTGCGTTGGATGCCTCGAGGTAGGGCAAGAAGTAGGCGTACTTCGTAAGTCGGTCGACAAAGACGAGAATTGAGTCGTACGAGACTCCTGTGAGAGGATCCTTCGACCTAGGCAACTTGGTGACGAAGTCCAACGTGATGGACTGCCATGGTCGTTTTGCTACTTCCAGCGGCTGTAGGTAGCCGTAAGGTGCATGTGTCGCGGCCTTGCTTCTGATGCAAAGATCGCACTGCGAGACTGCACGCTGTACGGTTTTCCTTAGTCCTGGAAAGTAGTAATTCCTCGTGATTCTTTCGGTTGTCCTGTCGATGCCCTGATGTCCATGTGCTGGAGCTTCGTGGATGTCTTTTACCAGTGCTTCTCGCAACCGTGTTGGTACATAGATAAGTCCTTTGAAGAGAAGCGTTCCTTCTCTATCTTAAGCGATACGCGGGTCGTCCTCAAGCGCTAAAAGTTCCTGCGCGAAGGAGTCCTGCGCGTATGCTTCTCGGATTTTCTGGTGCCATGGATTGGTTTCGATGCGAAGCATAGGTAGGGTCTGTCTGGCAAGGAGGAGCGATCCATCGCTATCCGCTGCGAATATTGCAGGGTGCGGCTCGGTTTTTCCTTCCATGTAATCCACTCTTCGGCTGAGCGCGTCAGCTGCGGCGTTATCTGATCCCTTTCTGTAGGTGATCTTGAGGTCGTAGGAGGCCATTTCTTCTGACCAGCGAACCTGTCGACGGTTCAACTCCTTGGTCGTGGTGAAGCGTGTGAGGTTCTGATGATCACAGCGTACTATGACCTGGTGGCTTGCTCCTTCGAGGTAGTGTCTCCATTGCTTAAAAGCTGAGACGATGGCCAGAAGCTCTTTATCGTGAATGTCGTAATTGAGTTCTGCCGGGGTGAATTTCCTGGAGTAGAACGCGACTGGGTGCCATCTGCCTTCTTCGTCGGGCTGGCTGAGACATGCTCCTAGGGCGAATCCTGACGCATCAGTTTCCACTTCGGTGGGTTTGTCGGGATCGTATATCCCAAGCACCGGGGCTTCGCAAAACATTCGTTTGAGCGAGTCAAATGCCCGTTGCTGATCGTCTTTCCATTTAAAGCCATGCTCTTTTCGCGTAAGCCTAGTTAAAGGTTCCGTGACTCCGGAGTAGTTCCAGATAAACTTCCTGTAGAAGTTTGCGAATCCAAGGAAGGACTGTACTTCCTTGATCGTTTTTGGTACTGGCCATTCCCTGATGGAATCCAGTTTTGAGTCGTCCATGCTGACATGACCCGGGGTGATGATGAAGCCTAAGAACTCCGTTCTCTGGACGTGCCATTCGCACTTTTCGGGTGCGATAGAGAGGTTCTTTGCTTGGAGGGCTTCTAGGACCTTTCTTACATGCTTTTTATGATCCTCTAGGTCTTCTGAAAAGATGAGGATGTCGTCGAGATAGGCCATGCAGAAGATATCCAGGTATTCTCGTAGAGTATCGTTGACGAGATTCTGGAATGTTGCCGGAGCATTGGTAAGCCCAAATGGCATTACCGTGTACTCGTAGAGTCCTAGCCTCGTTCTAAAGGCTGTTTTCCACTCTTCCCCTTCTTTGATTCTGACTAGATGGTATCCGTCCCGGAGGTCCAGCTTCGTAAAGTACTTTGCTTTCCCTAACTTGTCCTGGAGCTCGTCGATTCGAGGGAGAGGATACCGGTTCTTAGTCGTGATGTCGTTTAGCTGTCGGTAGTCGACACATAGGCGTAGCTTGCCGTTCTTCTTTGGGACGAAAAGGATCGGGTATCCGGCTGATGACGTCGAAGGTCGGATATATCCTCGTTCGAGGTTCTTCTCGATGTAGTCCCTAAGCTCTCCCATTTCCTTTTCTGATAAGGAGTAAATGGGCTTATAGGCTGGCTTCGTGCCTGGTGTAACGGCGGGCCTCTACCTCTAAGGATCAAACACCAAAGAGGGTGGTAAGCCGTGTGGGGGTTTACCTTGAGTGGGTACAAGGGAGGGTGTGAGAGAACGAAGTGACGAGCACACGTGACAGAACACTACGTGCGAAGGCCGTGTTACTAATCAATGGTGCGGATTGATTATTGAAGTTGACCACGAAGGTCAAAGCTATCTAAGGAGTGTGGTTTATATACATGTAGGAGAGTGTCTACAATCTAATATTGATCTGTTTGATCTGTGTTGCCTCTTGGGCAGGAGCGTATGGATCAGACAGATCAATGTTGTCTTGATCTTATTGATCTGTCCCTTAATGCCTGAGGCATGCGGGATCAAAGGGATCAATTCCTTGGCATCACGGGATACACGTGACTCATGGTGGGTCTTCATAGCGCGTGTCTGCGCCCCGCTTGCTTCCTTTCCTACCCTATCCCGACTCTGTAAAGGCTGTGCCGTAACACTGATGACGGCGCGGTTGTTTCCCGTCCTGTTAAGCAGCATCGGTCTACCCTTTCTCGTAAGCGACAGCTTCGGAACATCCTTCTCAACGGCGTCGAGATGATTCCTTGTACTTCATGCTTGGAGCATAGGTCGGAGTGTGTTGCGCTTCCTGATAATCCGCAGGTATGCGCTGCTTGTCTTAAGGCTCGTAGGAAGGAGTGTGATGTTGCAGAGGCGAGCGATTCGGGTCGTAGGTTCTCCTTCCCTTTGTTGGGTCCCTTGCTAATCTTTCTTAGTGGATAGGCTTGATCGTGAGTATGATCGCGTGGTGGCTGAAGAGGACGCCACCCTGGAGAAGCTGGTTCGGCTTCGTAGGCAGCGTCGCTTCCTTCATGAGCGTCGTTCTCGTATGATCCGTGAGGGCTTCGCGTCGTTGGAGGAGCTTGAGAGGGCCGAGGCTTCCAGTCTGCCTGGGGGTCCTCCTGACCCTGTGGCTTCTGAGGGTCCGTCCGTGTCAGAGCGGCCACGTCACGAGGCTGTGGGTCCTGCTGTGCCGCAGTCGGCTGATTCTGCCGCGTCTGCCGGCGAGCCTGCGGTTGATACGAGGTCTCCTCATCCTCCTGAGCTGGTGGATTCTGCTCGTCTGTCGCCCTTTGCGCTGGATCCGTCAGTTCTTGAGGGTTTTCCGTCCTTCTCGTTCGAGGGCGGCCTCGTTTTCGCGGGAGGTCAGGGTTCTGACGATGGAACTCTGTAACGAGGTCTGGATGTATGTCGTTCCTTGGTATCCACTGATTATCCTCGTTCCCGTATCCTTCCCATTTGACCAGGTACTTGAGCTGATGGCCGAACCGTTTACAGTCTAGGATTTTCTCTACTGGGTACTGTGGTTCTTCGGCGTCCGGGTTTTCTGGTACGATTTCTTCTTGGGTTTCTGGGATGTTGGCGTTCTCTGGTGCTGGCTCGAGCAGTGAGACGTGGAAAGTAGAGTTCATCCGTGTGTTTGACAATTTGAGTCGATAGGTGACTTCTCCGAGTTTTTCTTCAATCTTAAATGGGCCAATTTTTTTGAAATCCAACTTGTCGTTTGGCCGTTTTGTCTTGATGTTTTTCCTGAGGAGATAGACTTTATCGCCCCTCTTAAGGTTCGGTGCCGCCTGGTGCCGTCTGTTGTAGTATTTGGACATCATGATTCGGACGTATTCGAGGTCAAGGCTAATAGCCTTGTGAAGTTCCTTTAGCTGCTCGGCCTTGAGGATACCACTTTGCGCTAGCTTTCTGCTTGGAATCGTTTCCCTGTAGGCTTCCGGCTCAAACCCGTAGTTGGCGAAGAACGGTGATTCGTTCGTAGATTCTTGCTTAGCGCTGTTGTATGCGAATTGGGCCATGGGTAACAGTTCTGCCCAATTCTCCTGCGGATAGTTGATGTAACAGCGGAGGTATTGCTCAAGAGTTCGGTTCATTCGCTCGGTTTGACCGTCCGTTTGCGCGTGTGCTGTGGTGGCGAGCTTACTCTTTGTTCCTAGCTGGCGCGTTACTGTTTGCCAGAATTCCGAGGACATAAGCTTGTCTCTGTCCGATACCATTTCTTCCGGCATTCCATGGTCCGCGAAGATGGTTCGTAGGAACGTGTAGGCGAGTTGTTCTGCGTTGGATGCCTCGAGGTAGGGCAAGAAGTAGGCGTACTTCGTGAGTCGGTCGACAAAGACGAGAATTGAGTCGTACGAGACTCCTGTGAGAGGATCCTTCGACCTAGGCAACTTGGTGACGAAGTCCAACGTGATGGACTGCCATGGTCGTTTTGCTACTTCCAGCGGCTGTAGGTAGCCGTAAGGTGCATGTGTCGCGGCCTTGCTTCTGATGCAAAGATCGCACTGCGAGACTGCACGCTGTACGGTTTTCCTTAGTCCTGGAAAGTAGTAATTCCTCGTGATTCTTTCGGTTGTCCTGTCGATGCCCTGATGTCCATGTGCTGGAGCTTCGTGGATGTCTTTTACCAGTGCTTCTCGCAACCGTGTTGGTACATAGATAAGTCCTTTGAAGAGAAGCGTTCCTTCTCTATCTTGAGCGATACGCGGGTCGTCCTCAAGCGCTAAAAGTTCCTGCGCGAAGGGGTCCTGCGCGTATGCTTCTCGGAATTTCTGGTGCCATGGGTTGGCTTCGATGCGGAGCATAGGTAGGGTCTGTCTGGCAAGGAGGAGCGATCCATCGCTGTCCGCTGCGAAGATTGCAGGGTGCGGCTCGGTTTTTCCTTCCATGTAATCCACTCTTCGACTGAGTGCGTCAGCTGCGGCGTTATCTGATCCCTTTCTGTAGGTGATCTTGAAGTCGTAGGAGGCCATTTCTTCTGACCAGCGAACCTGTCGTCGGTTCAACTCCTTGGTCGTGGTGAAGCGTGTGAGGTTCTGGTGATCACAGCGTACTATCACTTGGTGGCTCGCTCCTTCGAGGTAGTGTCTCCATTGCTTAAAAGCTGAGACGATGGCCAGAAGCTCTTTATCGTGAATGTCGTAATTGAGTTCTGCCGGGGTGAACTTCCTGGAGTAGAACGCGACTGGGTGCCATCTGCCTTCTTCATCAGGTTGGCTGAGACATGCTCCTAGGGCGAATCCTGACGCATCAGTTTCCACTTCGGTGGGCTTGTCGGGATCGTATATCCCGAGCACTGGGGCTTCGCAAAACATCCGTTTGAGCGAGTCGAATGCCCGTTGCTGATCGTCTTCCCATTTAAAGCCATGCTCCTTTCGCGTAAGCCTAGTTAAAGGTTCCGTGACTCCGGAGTAGTTCCAGATAAACTTCCTGTAGAAGTTTGCGAATCCAAGGAAGGACTGTACTTCCTTGATTGTTTTTGGTACTGGCCATTCCCTAATGGAATCCAGCTTTGAGTCGTCCATGCCGACATGACCCGGGGTGATGATGAAGCCTAAGAACTCCGTTCTCTGGACGTGCCATTCGCACTTTTCGGGTGCGATAGAGAGGTTCTTTGTTTGGAGGGCTTCTAGGACCTTTCTTACATGCTTTTTATGATCCTCTAGGTCTTCTGAAAAGATGAGGATGTCGTCGAGATAAGCCATGCAGAAGATATCCAGGTATTCTCGTAGAGTATCGTTGACGAGATTCTGGAAGGTTGCCGGAGCGTTGGTAAGCCCGAATGGCATTACCGTGTACTCGTAGAGTCCTAGCCTCGTTCTAAAGGCTGTTTTCCATTCTTCCCCTTCTTTAATTCTGACTAGATGGTATCCTTCCCGGAGGTCCAGCTTCGTAAAGTACTTTGCTTTCCTTAACTTGTCCTGGAGCTCATCGATGCGAGGGAGAGGGTACCGGTTCTTAATCGTGATGTCGTTCAGCTGTCGGTAGTCGACACATAGGCGTAGCTTGCCGTTCTTCTTTGGGACAAAGAGGATTGGGTATCCGGCTGATGACGTCGAAGGTCGGATATATCCTCGTTCGAGGTTCTTCTCGATGTAGTCCCTAAGCGCTTCCATTTCCTTTTCTGATAAGGAGTAAATGGGCTTGTAGGCTGGCCTCGTGCCTGTCTTAAGTAGGATTTCGTGGTCCCACGGCTGATGTTCCGGCAAGTCCCCTTTCCTTCTTTCTCGGCAAACGGCCGTCAGATCCCAGTACTCGCTGGGTACCGTTTCCATTTCGGGTATCGGAGGGTGTCCATATGGATTGTTCCATGTTTCTAGACTGTCATGTTGTCCTTTGTTGATCCTCGCGGGATCATCTCCTCCTAAGGGAGCTGCGTAGTCCTCGTTTTTTGGCCTTTGTCGTTGGGCTCTGGCCAGTGCTCTCTGTTGCACTGCCGGCGAGGGCTTGATGTACATGAGGCAGACCTGATGTCCTTGGCGTCTCATACGCTTAAATGCCTCTCCTGAGATGATTTGGACGTCGATTTGAGGCTCTAGGGCTGCTAATTGCTTGCGCGAAGCCTTACTCTTAGCCTTATGCCGCTTCCTCGTAGTCCTTCGTGTCGTGTGTTGTACTTCTGATTCTTGAGAAGTGTCGGTCTGGGTTGGTCTTATTCCGCTCGAGGTGTTGCATTTTACCGAGGAGGCTTCGTTGCTGTCCTGGTCCTGGCTTACTCCGTCCTTGAGGTAGCCGTTGATGTTGCCGTCGCGGGGTCTTACTCCATCCTGGTCGACCGTTTCGTTGGGTGTATCGTTTCGCTCAGTAGGGCTTATTCCTACCGATGGGTTGCATTTTACCGAGGGGGCTTCGCTGCTTGCGTCGCAGTCCTGGTTCTGACTTATACCACTGTCGGAGTTGCCTACACAGTTGCCACATTCAGGCCTTATACTGGCTACTTCCCGTGTTGATGCTGCTAGGAGTGTCCTTAGGGTATCCATCAACCCGTTTCTTTTCTCCAGCCCTTGTTTTCGTAAGAGGTTGTCAAGGTCCTCTTGAAAAATGATGGAGTCTTCTTTTCCAAAGTCGAAGATTGGTCTTTGGGTTCTGACCCAGGGCATTCCGAGAATGAGATCGTGCCCGGGTACTCGTTGAACGTCGAGGGAAATCTGTTCCTGGTGATTCCCTATCTGGAGGGTTACTTCCTCCGTTTCAATCTTTACCCAGCCTTCTCCGTAGGCTGCTTGGGAGCCATCAAACCCGCTGAGGGAGTATGGTTCCTGTTTCTTACGGTAGGGAATGTTCATCTTCTGCACAAGCTCGTTGTGGATGAAGTTTCCGCTTGATCCTGTGTCGATCAGGATCCTCGTGGGTACTCCGTTGAGTATTCCCTGCGTCTTGAACTGTTTCCATAGGTTTGGTCCGGTGAGAATTTCCGTATTCGAGGTGCGTGATACCATGTTGAGGGACCTAAACTGCGGCCCCTGCTGTTGTCCCTTGGCTGCAGGGCCGTCTAGTTTTTTGACTGGTGCCTCTGGTTGCTCCATAGTAGGAAGAGGTTGTGGCGAGTCCATCCGTTCGGACTCCATCCTTCTATTTCCCACTTCTCGATAATTCGGTGCGTCCCATCTTGTTGTACGCGTACCGGGAACCAGTGATTTTCGTTCTTCTGACGTTGGTGCGTCCTGCACTGATGGTCGATGCACGAGATCCATGTGATCTGCCGATGCTTCTTATGCCGGGGGTTAAGGCGTTCGTCGTCTTCTGGGAGGATCTGGTTGCTTAGCCTAGGGATCCGTCGAAGGGCTTTCCACCTCACGCCTGGGACGGCTATTTCCATGCTAGGAAACAGTCTTGCCCTTTCTTCTTCCTGGGTGCGTGCCCTCTGGGTTGCTAGGTTGTCCTCGAGCGTGACTTCGTCAGTCTCCGTGTGACGATCCTCGTACAGGCGTGTTTCCCATAGTTGGTCCTTTCTAACCTGCCAGGTGACTAGCGCGAGTCCTGGTTGGTTATCGGGGATCCAGATGCCTTGTTCTTGTTCGCCGTGGTGGAAGGGAATCTTGGCGATGATGCCGTGTTCCTCTACTTTCTTAAGGAGCCTGTCAATAGCGCCTGCTAACGGGCTCTCCTCCACTTCTGCGAGGTTTCTTTCATCGGAGCTATCCTCTTCGGCTTCGGTACTGTCGTAGAACTCGCCGCTTTCACTGTTGATGATCTCGTCGTCGAGCGGGAATGATTCGACAATATCGTCGAGGTCGAACACTTCTTCGTTCCTTGTGAGCATAGCGATGCCCCTTGGCTTCTTCGGGTACCATCCCGTAGCGTCCTTATCGCTTTGATGCGTTCGACAATTATCGTTGAAGCATGCCGTCCAGCTTAGCGTGGCGTGGTCCTCCTGGCGGGATACGGTTGATGCTTCGCGTTGAGCGCTTGAGGTCTGCTTCCCTTCTTTCTTGTTGCGAGGATTCTGCGGACATGTGGGCGAAAAGTGCTTGTCGCTGCCACAGGTGATACAGAGTCGATCTTTGTACCATTGCTTCTGCTCATCTGTCCAGTTCGGATTGGGGCCTTTAGGTTTCTTGTTGTAGTTGTTCCTACCCCTGGTATCCTTCTGGTTGTTTTGTCGATTGGCGGCGTCGAGAGCCATAGCATCGCCTCCTTCCAACGTGGTGCGTTCGCGGCGTGGCCTGGTCGTGTTTGCCTGAGGGTCACCCTTTCTTTCGAACCACCTGTTGGTCCGTCTTCGGTCCATGTCGGTTGCTAGGCGGATGAGTTCCGAGAGCGTTTCTGGCTCGTCGTGGTAGGACATGGCTTCCTTGATTTCGTCTTTCAGGCCTCGGTAGTACAGTTGTCTGAGCGTGTAGTCCGAGTGTTCTCCTGCGACGTAGGCTGCTTCCTGGAATTCGGCCGTATAGTCGAGGACTGACTTCTTTTGCTGGATCCTGAAGAGGATCTGGTTGGCACGCTTGGCCTCGTCAATCGCGTTGAACGCTTCCTGGAGCTGCTTGGCGAAGGTCCTGTAGTCGGAGAAGATGGCCTGGGTCTGAAGCGACCATTGCCAATGCGGCTTCTCCTGAGTCTCCCTCTTGTATGGTCTGAACCACTTCTCTGCTGCTCCTCGGAGGAAGGTGCTGGCGTAGCGAACCTTGTCTGCGTCGTTGCCGAACTGTCCTTTGGCGAAATGTAGGTAGTCTTCCAGCTGCATAAGGAAGCTTTGCGTCTTGGTACGCTCACCGTGGTAAAGGTCCGGTTTCGGCACCTTGACTCTGGTGGATGGTTTCTTTGCGGCATCTGGCTCGGTAGCCTGATCCTGTCTGTTCCTCAGGATGCGATTCTCGGTTCGCAGTTCCTGGATCATCTGCATGAGGTCTCTCATGGTGGGCTCCGTTTGCTCCTGATGAGCAGGCTGAGCGGCCTCTTGAGCCGGTGTCTGAGGAATCGCTGGACGACCTTGTCCTGCGCTGACGTCTTCCATGTTGACCGTACTCATTACTGTTTCCTAAACTCGTTAGGGGGTGATACCTTACCCGATGTTCTCTTACCCTTCCTTGCAAGGATGGTGGTCAAAGTGTAACGGCGGGCCTCTACCTCTAAGGATCAAACACCAAAGAGGGTGGTAAGCCGTGTGAGGGTTTACCTTGAGTGGGTACAAGGGAGGGTGTAAGAGAACGAAGTGACGAACACACGTGACAGAGCACTACGTGCGAAGGCCGTGTTACTAATCAATGGTGCGGATTGATTATTGAAGTTGACCACGGAGGGTCAAGTATCTAGCTAAGTGAGTGTGCTTATATACTATAGGAAAGCTATGACAATCTGGTGTTGCTCCATGTAGCCGGGCTACGCTGGGCGACGGTTGCTGTATGTCGCCCGGCTCGTGAGGGCGACATGTGGATCTTGGGTAGATCATCACGTGCACTAGTCACGTGGGGATGCCTTTTCTTGCAGGGTTCCTTCGTGAGCCCCTCACCTTTCTGCGTCTTTAGAGACTGTGCCGTAACAGCGTAGCCCATCTTCTATTTCAGTGTAGAAAATGGCGCCGCCAGAGAGAAAAGCTTCTAAAGGACTTACCATCAATACTTATTAATAGTAGAGATATTACTACATTTAGTAGTATCACTGCTGTTACTAAAGAAGTCTTTCTAGACCCAGACGCCCTTAAACCACTACTAGAATTCTTAGGAACAACAGTAGTAGGTAAAAGAGTACAAGAGCCAGAACAAGAACGAGGTAATATATGGGATATCGAACTACTAGACAGCAGGGATATAAACTAAAAATTACGAAAAACCATCTCCTATGTGTTACGGCGCAGCCTCCACAGGGTAGAAAAAGTAAAAGAAGATGATGATGATGATGATGATGATGATTCATACACCCGTCGGCCTCAGAAGACCATAGGGACAAGTAACGCTAATCGACGCTAATCTACATTAGGATCCCGGTTCATTCAAAGCCCAGCACGCTGAATGTAAAGAAACCATTCCTCCCTCTTGTTCGACAATTTGAAGATAGGCTAACAAAAGCACAAACAGATAATACTTAAACAAAACGCAAGGAAAAACGAAGGAAATGTGAAAATAGAGCTACCTTCCATGTACCCCTCATGCCATCCCCTTCGAGACCACTTCCCGAGTGCTGTCAGTCCCTGTAGCGGCGTGACGGCTGGCTGGAGAAGGAGTTAATTTGCCTTAAGAAGGATTGAGCTCTCAGTCTTTGGTTGCGATTAGTCTTCCCGTGGCCAGAGCAAATGCCGCCGTTGCTTTGACTGCGCGCACGTCTGCCCGCCACTTCTCCGGTGGGCCATCCCCATACCTACCATCGGGCCTTTTAGTGCCCGACCATCCGCCTAGCATGAACGCGAGATCTCCGAATCTACTTCCCAGGTCGATTTGCAGTTTAATCCGGAGATCCATCCAGCGTGGGCATTCCAGTAGGAAGTGCCTCACGGTTTCCCTCTCGGCTCCGCACCCGCACGTAGGTGCATCTACTCGTTTGATTTTATATAATGGCTCATTCAGGCTCGCTTTCGACGTCCTTAGCTGCGCAATTGCCCCTGCTTCTTTGCAGTTTAGCTGGTCATAGAGCTTCTTGGTGTGAAAGTGCGCCAACGCGCGGTCAAGCTTGCGGATGGACATGCCGACCTTGGATGCTTCGAACGTCTTCCTCCACTGTCTCGAGGTGATTTCCTTGCACCGGGCCATGGTTGACGACCGTAGCAGTCTGCTTAGAGGAGGCTCCTGGTTGCTCTCTGTAGCTTGCAGTGCTAAGCTGTGCGCCTTCTCATTGCCTGCTATCCCTTCATGCGCTGGCACCCATCTAAACTCGACGGGTGGCCCCCTGTTGCATCTGATCTGGTCCAATAAGCGGAGGATGCTTCCGATAATCTCTTGACGTGGCCCCTGTCGTGGCCTACGGAGGAGACGAAGGGCAGTCTTGCTGTCGCTGTAGATGGCGTGTTTTACCTCAGCTGCTTCGGGGTATTCAGTCACTATCGCGGTCGACCACGTCCCTTGTATCAGCTCTACAGCCTGTTGCATTGCCTGGAGCTCTGCAAAAGGAGTGTCTACTACCTCAGACTTGCCGACTACAGATGAGTGAGTAATGATAGTCGCGCCCTTGCTGTCTGCGCAAGCGATGCCGATACCAGCCTTGCCGTTCCTTTGCGCGCTGCCCGTGAAGATGGCGACCTCTGACTGTGGTGGGGAGCTGGCTCGGAGCTTTGCCACTTCTAGAGACTCGATCTGGACGACTGGCCTGCCGGCCCACGGCATTCTCACAAACGGGCGGATCGTTTCGAGGTGCCCGACGTCGATATCTCTGGCCATCATCATTATCCGCTGCAGCGGGGACACGAACCTTTTGTTGGCCGGGTCGATGGCACGCTTTAGCTTCCAGAACGGGTGTTTCTGGGGCAGCGTATGGCAGTTGACCCAGAATCGAAGCAGTTGTTGGTCGAGGCGGATCTTGGCAGGTAGTATCGCTGCTTCGGCTTCGAGGATGGGCAGCGCGACCGTCCTAAATGCTCCGGTGATTGCTCTACCCGCAATTCTCTGCACTGTCTCGAGCGATTTTAGCAGTGGTGCAGTCATGACCGGCGCCCACACTGGAGCCGCATAATCTACCGCCGGGGCTACTGTGGCCAAGAAGAGCTGGCGCACGCTGCTCGGCCGGAGGCCCTGTAGTCGCTTCAGCGCCAGGGCTGCCTGGACACCCCTCTTTGCAATCCTCCCCGCGTGAGCCTTGAAACGAAGTTCCTGGTCGAAGACGACGCCTAGAATCTTTGCTTCTGCCTTTGGGTGCACCTCTCTTCCCTTGACCACTATCGGCTCATCAGACCGTCTTTGCTCGTTCCGCGTGAAGTGTATAAGCGTTGTCTTTCCGGCTTCAAACGTCGCGCCGCTCGTCGCTTCCCACTCTTCGGCTCGAGCCACCACCGTTCTTTGGAGCTTTGCTACGTTCTCGCTTGCAGACGATCCCGTCACCCAGGCGCTATAGTCATCAATAAACGCAATAGCTCCTTTACTCCTATTGGTTACGGACTGCACCAGGTCGGCGTTGAAGAAAAGGAATAGCATCGGTGAGAGAGGCGACCCCTGCGGAAGCCCTGCCTGCGGCAGGTCCATGACCCTAGATGTCTCGCCGTTTACCACCATAGAGGCGCTCCTGTTGGAGCAGAATGCTTCCACCCACTTGACCAGCACTTCCGGGATCCTTCTTTGTCTGAGTCGCCGTAGGAGCACGTCGCGGGAGACGCCGTTGTAGGCACCCTTGACGTCGAACGACAGGAGCGAGAGAACCTTGCCTTCCCGCCACGCGTCGTAGATGCGCTGCTGCAGGACCGTTAGTGCCTGTACCGTAGACCGTTGCTTTCTGCCGCCAAAGTGGTTCTTAGGTAGTAGAGAGTGCTCCTCTACCAGAGCAGAGATCCTCTCTGCCACCACCAGTTCCAGCGCCTTCCCCAGCGTCGAGAGCAGCGAGATTGGCCTGTATCCTTGCGGTACTTCCGCCGACCTTCCTGTCTTGCGCAGCGGAATAATCTTCGCGATGCTCCAACGGCTGGGTAAGCGGCCTTGTAGTAACGATTCGTTGAATAGCTGAAAGACGTGTTTGCCAATCACTGGCCACAGCTCGCGCCACACAACCGCCGGAATTCCATCTACTCCCGGTGTTTTAAATGGGCTGGCCCGGAAGATGGCCTCTTTTACTTCTTCCATTATCAGCGGTGCGTGTTCTATCTGCTCACCGAGGCTCTGAGTCGCCTCAATCTGAGTACTCTGTATTTCAGGGAGCTCCGGGAAGAAGTCCCTGATTAGCGTCTCCGAGATCTCCTCGCAGGATTCCGCGTAGCCGTCCTGGTGTTTGAGGCGTGTGATCCGGGCGAGGCCGCTGCTTCCTGAATCGGTGAGATACTTGGCCGCTTTCCAGATGTTGGTCGGCTCTATGAGAAAGTCCTTCCAGTATCTCCGCCGCTGGCGCCTTATTGTGTCGTGGAATCTCTTCGCCGCTTCCCTTGCCTGTGCTTCTAAACAGATATCCGGCTCTCCCCACCTTCGCCGTCCTCTCGCTTGGTTTCTAAAGAACGTAAACGCCCTCCGCAGCTGACTGAGGTCCGCCGTCCACCACTTCTTCACGTACGGTGACGGTCTCGCTTTGGGGATGCAGCGCTGGATGGCTGCCGATACTATTTCGGAGAGGTAGTTGGCGAGGTCTTCGATGTCTTGGACATCTGGAGGTGGCTCTTCGCCGAGCTGCTTTCTCACCTCGCTTCTAACGGCTTCCCAGTTGGCGCTGCGGAACGTGTATTGCGATTCTAGTTCCTGATGGGGCACGTCTGTCTCAAAACGGGCCTCGATAGCCAGATGGTCATGCCCGTATGCCGTGCTGGCAGGTCCACAACCGCTCATCTCTTCCGTCAGTCGGGGCGACGCTAGGACGAGATCGATTGTAGACCTCTGTCCGGCCGATTCATACGTGACCGTGCCTCTAGGAAGCAAGCTCTGCAGGTGAAAGTCCTCCATAAAGTCGATTATCGGCGTACCTTCCCCGTTGCGCCGCGAGCTGTATACCTGATCACCTCCCCACAGTTGGTCGTGTCTGTTAAAGTCACCGCAGATGAGGAGCTCTAGCGCCCCATTAGTCTGGCTTCCTGCTTGTGTGATCGCTGCTCGCAGGTGCTCGAGCGCGCTGGTGAGTTCCGGGTCGTCCACGCTTTCCTTGCTGGCGACGTACACGGCTGCTACGAACACGATCCGGTCCCGTAGCGTAACGACTGCAGCTGTGATGTCGGCAGAGGGTACTACTATCTGCCTGGCTTGTGTGTCCTTGCGGATCCAGAGCATTGAACGGATGGGATAACGACAGTGCCGCGGTGTCGACGGCAGTAGTTGCTTCCAATATAAATGAGTGACGGGTGCTGCTACGGTCTCGCCGCCAGGCTCGCGAAAGCAGCTTGGCTCCGAGATGAACATGATGCTAAAGTCGCTAAGGTCTTCGTCGTTTAGTAGGCTATACTGCGCTGTTCCGCTCTTTCCTAGGTTCGCGTGAATCACTTTTAGCGGTCTATTCATTCCGCTGGCCGAGCATTTTGCGTAAGAGCTTGTCGTACTCCGGGCAGCCTCTATCGTCTGATCTATGCGGGCCGCCGCAAGCAGCGCACTTTACCGTCGTCGACGAGCAGCCGTCTTCTCGGTGGCCAATGCCCGCGCACTTTGTGCATCTTTCTTCCCCTCGGCAGCGGAACTGCAAGTGGTCGTAGCTCTGGCACTTGAAGCAGCGTCTTGGCCGTGGACGGTGCTCGAACACGTTGGTATACGCAGCCTCTCCGCCTACATCGATCACCCTCCTGGCGAGGAGTGCATCCGCCTCGCTCTTCTTAGCAAGATAGACCACCGCCGACCCGTAGAGGCGGCCGCTTGGCTTGCTTAGCCAGCGGACTTGTGCTACTTCGACGTCGTTCTCAGCGCCGATTATCTGGCCTGCATCGGCGCGCACTGTGGTGCGGTCATCGTTTAGAACTGCCAACTTGTTGACGTTGTCTACTTTGACTGGGTGCCACTGCCGGCCCCGAATCCTCGCTCCCCGGAAGGCCGTCTCCAGCCATCCGAGGTTCGACCTGACGAGCTCTTCGTCCTCTTCCGTCCGGAAGAAAGCGCGCACCTTGGCCGCATCGCTCGGGTTCTTCGTGATCCCACAGCACTTGACCCCCTTTGTGGCCTCC
This sequence comes from Neofusicoccum laricinum, assembly GCA_029906385.1. NCBI lineage: Eukaryota > Fungi > Ascomycota > Dothideomycetes > Botryosphaeriales > Botryosphaeriaceae > Neofusicoccum > Neofusicoccum laricinum. The sequence goes on along the minus strand of CP123718.1, from coordinate 1,040,217 downwards.
TGACTCTCCAGCGCCGTCTGCAGACGCGCGCGGATATCCCGCGCGCTCGCGTTATCGACGTTGGCATTCGTGAGATCGAGCTCAATCGCGGGTGGCATCGTTCGAGTCGTAGATACGGTCGTATGGTTCGCGCGTACTAGGACAGCGGCAGTAGACGACGGACTGCTGTTCGCAGGTGTCGGCGGTCCTCCTCGAAGCACGTTTGCATACGTGGCGTTGATCTGGGACTGTGAGCTTAGATTCCTGCGCGTCGACTCCACCAGCGCGGCAATCTGCTTCTCCATCTTCCCCATACGCTCTTCCATCTTGGCCTGCGTTTCCTTAGACGTCTCGAGCACGCTGCGTAGGCGCCTGATCTCGTCTTCGTTCCTGGCCACCTGCTCCGCGAGCTCTTCGTTGCGCTCGGTAAGCCGGTCGTTCTGCGCGACGATAATATTAAGCAGGCCAATCACGTCGTCCAGAGTCGAGTCGCTCGGCAGGTCGGATGCGGATGTCGCGCGAGCCCTGCGCTGTTTCGTTGGTTTGCCGGTGTGGAGGGCGCGATAGTCGGTTTGTTGAGCCCCTCGACGCGTAGCGCGACGCAACGCGCCGACGGTAGTGTAACCGCCCCCATCATCTTCATCCGCCGACATTCTTGGTCTAAGCGATGGGTTCGAGGTCCGTCGAGGGGGGGCCGTATGGGGGTTTACCTTGAGTGGGTACAAGGAAAAGTAAAAGAAGAAGGATAAGCGGGGCGTGAACAAACGCCGCGGAAGACCCAGGCGAAGATCACGTGACGCCCCACCAGTTCACCAGTTCATACGGGCTTGGCAGAGTGAACCTCTGAACTCCAGTTCAGACGGTTCAGAAGACCCCGCAGCACGAACTCCCTGAACCAGATTGATAGAACTTTCCTATAGTATATAAGCACACTCACTTAGCTAGTTACTTGACCTTCGTGGTTAACTTTAATAATCAATCTACACCATTGATTAGTAACACGGCCTTCACACATAGTGTTCTGTCACGTGTGTTCGTCACTTCGTTCTCTCACACCCTCCCTTGTACCCACTTAAGGTAAACCCCCATACGGCTTACCACCCTCTTTGGTGTTTGATCCTTTGTAATGAACAGACCTTAGAGGGCGGAGAGGGACGAAGTAACGAAGCCGGTAAAGGCAGTAGAGGTAAAGCAGATACCGAAGCACATGGGATAAGAGGAGGGGGGCGAGAGACTAGGGACGAATGCCAAGAGGCGGGTGGAGAGAGACGAGTGAACAACAAAGGAGGTGTCAGGCCCCTCAGGCAGCACCACCATGGACTGTAGGGTAACTAACCAGCAGCAGCTAGCAACCAGGAGGGAGACCCGGTCACGTGCCAGGGCACGTGCACAGCGCTAGGTACATGGCACGGGCCCAGCGCCAAGCGACTGGGTATATTTACCCTTCGCCCTCTCCTTCTAGACTCTCTTTCCTTTTCTCCTTGTACATAGATTTTTAGTTGAGAGCAATACCACCCTTTCGGCTTTGCTGCCTCACACAATCTATGTACCTCCAACACAACAACCTGACTAGACACACGACATTGACATTGCGCAGCAGAACAGTTCACACACAAGGAACGACTTCTGCCCTCACCTGAACAAGAACCCGACCCAGAGCACAGACCGAGTGAAGACTTTCACACACACAGACCGACATCATCGGACACAAAATCCACCAGCCATCAGAAATTCCAACCAAGAAGACCTCACCATGCCAAACCACAGCCGCGCCAGCAGTGTTGCCTCTCATCACAATAGGGCTTCATGCGAAGACCATGCTAATGAGGAATCCCCACTCCCCGACACCGTCCGCCCCCACAATAGCAACAGGAACCAGCCCCGCGAGACGCGTTCGATCTCTCAGAGTGTCCCAAACCCTGAGGAGATAGCGCAGTCCTGTGCGCACTCCCTCGACCTTACCAATAGCCCGAGCTTTCCCAACGACATCGCGCTTGAGAGCCACCGCTGGCCCAACTACGACGCTTTCCACAACTGGTACACCTTGGCCCCGGCCAATCAACGCGCCAAGTTCTACTACACCCTCCAGCTCCTTACGACCAGCAACGAACACAAGCACATAGACCACGCAACTTTACAGGATGAACACAGGAGTCTCCAAGAGAGGTACAACAAGCTCCGTGTTGGCTATAAAAAGGCGACAGACCGCGGCAATAATTTGCTCCAGACGCTCCGCCAGGAAAATGACGAACTGACACGCCTCAACGTGAACCTCACTGACAACATACAGCGGGACGTAGGAGGCCCCCACAACTTCAACCGCCGCCAGAGCGAGGACACCATGGACACGCAACAGACTCAGCCTTACTCCGGCTCCCGCAAGATGCTTACCAGTGACGTCGACAAGCTTAGCTCCACCAATATCCAAGCTTTTATCACCTTCAAAGAAAACATGGGCTTCAAGCTTGAAGTTGAACAAGACTTCTTCCGCGGCAATAACAAGCTTATGGTTCGCCATATCTACTCCCGTCTGGCTGAGTCAGTAGCCCCTACCATGCGCCCCTTCCTAACAAGCAACCTAAGTCCTGAAGCCTTCATGGAGAAGCTGGGAAAGATCTGCGGCATGGGCATTGCAAAAAAGAAAGCTAGGTGTGAGCTCGTTGCCGCCAAGCAGACCGAGAAAGAGTCCATCGATGCCTACCACGCAAGGCTCTGCACCCTATGGGACCTCACAGACACCTCTGAGGAGGACAAGATCGATAAGTTGCAGGGCAGCGTCGTGCCCGGGCTGGCCTACTCGGTTGCCCTCCAGAGCTTCGACACTGTTGAGCAACTCCTAGACATGCTCCGCAAGGGAGAATACCGGCGCGAAGAGATTAAATCCCTCAACCCAAGACCTAAGAAGCGCACAAACAGGGACAGGGAGCGTGGCCAGGGCTCTGGCTCCTCGAACGAACGCACCCGGTTCAACCGCAACGCCCCCACCAGTACTAATAACAAGGAAGAGCCGCAGCGTTACTCCCCAACTGCATCCAAGCCTGAAGGATGGACCGGCCCATGGTACAACCCCGAACTGAACCCCAAGAGGATGACACCTGAGGAGCAGACCAAGATGGCAAAGGAACGCCGTTGCTTTCGTTGCCGTAGCTCCGGCCACCGCAGCACCGACTCAGTCTGCCCCAACAACAACCGTGCCAAGTTTGCCCACATCACCAGCATTGAGGAGCTTGCCACCGACGGCGAGTCGGAAAACTCCACGTCCCAGGAGTAAGTCGCCCCCTGGGACCTCAACAGGACAAAGAGCTGGGTGAGCAATCAGCAGGCCCACGTCAGAAGAGGATCACTGTATCCAATGTAGCAGTAGACAGACAAGCAAACAAGATTGAGGGAACCCACCTCATTCTACGGGCTACAGTAGCAGGAATGAACATACAATCTCTTCTCGACAACGGAAGCCAAGCTGAACTCATTGATGGCTCTTTCGTCCGCGCAACAAAAACACCAAGAATACCCCTCACAAAACGGATCCGTATGACTCTGGGAGACGGCAGCTTCTCCCAGTACATCACCCACGCCGCTCTAGTAGATGTTATTGTCGGCACACACAAAGAACAACTCCTTTGCTACATCGCCAAGCTAGGAGATTACCCACTGATCCTAGGCGATGGTTGGCTCCGTACCCATAACCCCATCATCGACTGGGAAAAACGTTCGGTCCGCTTCTGCAGCGCCAAATGCTTTAAGTTGGGCTGCCTCCACGGCCTTCCCCACACAGAGTATGCAGTGGGACACAAATACGAACCCCCGAAGGAGCAAGGCCCTAACATCAAATTCTGCTCTGCTTCGACCTTCCTGCGCCTGGCAAGGAAACCGGGCTACGAAGGGTACTTCTACAACGTCAGGGAGAACCCCACGAACCCCACGAACCTTAGCGCTACAACCATGGCTGAGAGAAAGGAAGACGATTTTCAGAAGTTCATGGGAGGAAAGAAACAGCATAGCCGGGAAGAACGCCTAGCCCGGCTACCAAAAGAACACCACTGGATTGAGGAACTCTGGGACAAGACAATTGCCGATGAACTCCCGCCCCACAGGAAGGAGGATCATGCAATCAACCTTAGACCGGGCTGCGTGCCCCCTATGAGAAAAGCTACCGCCCCATGTCACAACAAGAGAATGAGGCTGTCAAGAAATACATCGATGAGCATCTTGGAAAAGGGTTCATCCGACCTAGTTCATCCAGCTGCACCGCACCTCTCTTGGTTGTTAGGAAACCCGGAGGAGGCCTAAGAATCTGCGTCGACTACCGGGCTCTTAATGCAGTCACCGAAAAAAACCGCTACCCTATCCCTCACATCAACGAGACGCTTACTCAGCTGAGCAAAGCCAGAGTGTTCACCAAGCTAGATGTAGTCCACGCCTTCAACCGGATCCGCATCAAGGAAGGACACGAATATCTCACCTCATTTAACACACGCTTTGGACAGTACGAGTACCTAGTCATGCCCTTTGGACTCTGTAACGCTCCGGGAACATTCCAGAGCTACATCAACAACTCCGTCCTTGAATACCTTGACAAGTTCTGCACAGCCTACCTGGACGATGTCCTAATCTACAGCGAGAATGTAGAGGAGCACGCTGACAATGTGAACAAAGTTCTAAAGCGCCTGAAAGAACGAGGACTCCAGCTTGACCTAGACAAGTGTGAATTCAACGTGAACACCGTGAAATACCTGGGACTCATCATCAGCACCAACGGTATCACCATGGACCCCGAGAAGGTCACGGCAATAGTAAACTGGAACACCCCTTCCTCGGTCAAGGATGTCCAAGCCTTCCTAGGATTCGCAAACTTCTACCGGCGCTTCATCAAGAACTTCTCTTACCTCGCTAGGCCTCTCACAGAAATGACCAGAGGAGATCACTTCACGACAAAGAACGGGAAAAAGAAGACACGGTACCGCGACTTCCAATGGGACGAAATGAAGCAAACCGCGTTTGATAAGCTGAAAGAAGCCTTTACCACAGCCCCGGTCCTTGCTCACCTTGACCTAGAGAAGGAGATCTGGGTGGAAACAGATGCTTCAGACTTTGTCAGCGCAGGAGTACTCTCGCAGATGCACGAAGGAATCCTTAAACCGGTAGCGTACTTCTCTAAGAAGATGTCAGCCGCGGAGTGTAATTACATGATCTACGACAAGGAATTACTTGCTATCATCCGCTCCTTCGAGACCTGGAAGCCTGAACTAATGAGTACACCGGCTGAAAAACCAATCAAGGTGCTTACGGACCACAAAAACCTTGAATACTTCATGACAACCAAGCAGCTCACCAGCCGTCAAGCCCGCTGGGCAGAGTTTCTCTCCGCGTTCAACTTTGTCATCTCATACAGGCCCGGAAAGCAAGGAGAGAAACCCGACTCTCTCACACGTCGCACCCAAGACCTTCCAAAGGGAATAGACGACCCGCGGAAGCAGCACCGATTCCAGCAACTCCTCCAGGACTCAAACCTTGAACAAGACATAAAGGTTGCCGTCAACACTCTCCTATTTGCAGCAGACGACCTTGAGGAAGAGGAGCCACGCCAGGAACAAGCACCGAGCCCAGACAAAACCCCAGACCTAGAGGAACTGATTAGACAAGCATACGAGGCAGACGAGGTTATCCAGGACCTCCGGAAGAGCATCGAAGCAGGGAACCGCCGCGTGCCAAGCCACTTGATTGGAAAGGGATACAAGAAAAACATCCAAGACTTCTCAGTGAAAGAGAGTTGGGTGTGGTTAAAAGATACCCTTGTCATCCCAGACTACCAGCCACTACGCCTACGCCTGCTACGAGACCATCACGAGAGTCCGCTTGCTGGACATCCCGGGACAAAAGCAATGTACCGAAACCTTGCTGAAAGATATTGGTGGTCAGGACAAAGAGAAGACGTTACGAGATTCGCAAAGAACTGCCACCACTGTAGAAGGCACAAGCCCTACACAGACCAGAAGCAAGGACTGCTAAAACCCCTACCGATACCGCAGCAGAAGTGGCTCCACGTGTCAATCGACTTTGCAGAAAAACTGCCCCCTTGTATTCGCAACAACAGAGAGTTCAACCACTGCCTAACCATTACGGACCGCCTTACAAAAGGAAGGAGCTACGAGCCCCTTTCAACCCTTAGTACTGAAGAAGTAGTTGAGGCCCTAAACCGCCGACTCTTCTGCGTAAGAGGATTTCCACTTGACATCGTCTCAGACAGAGGCAGCGCAATGAACTCACGCCTCTACCAACGAATCCTCGAACGCTACAAAGTGAAGGTAAAGATGTCGACCTCTTACCATCCCGAGACCGACGGACAGAGCGAGAGCTCAGTGAAAGGCATGAAAAGATACCTCCGCCTCTACATTAACCATGCCCAAGACAACTGGGCAGACTTCCTACCACAAGCCGAATTCCAAGCCAACACACATATTAGTGCATCGACAGGAGTATCACCCTTCTTCGCAGACAACGGATTCCACCCAAGAACAGGAATTGAACCGCCTGGAACCTATAACGGCCCGGGAGCAGCCGAAGTAACAAGAGCAGACCGACTTGTTGCAAGAACCAATGCAATGAGGGAGTTCCTTCAAGAACAGCTAGTCTGGATCCAGGAGGAGCAAGCCCGACATGCAGACAAGTTCCGTCAACCACACCCGGTATTCCGAGTAGGTGACAAGGTCTTTGTTGATGCAAGGAACTTTAAACTTGGGCGGAATAGTAAATCACTATCACCAAAGAACCTGGGACCATGGGAAATCACACGATGCATCGACGGCAAAGCGTACGAGGTAGCCATACCTCCACACATGCAAGAACAAGGAATCTTCAACGTCTTCCACCCATAGAAGTTGCACCTTGCGCCAGACAACCCGTACCCCGGACAGGTGCAAGAACCAGGCCCTGTACACCTTATCTTTGACAATAAGGATGAAACCATACACGAGGAATAGGAAGTCCTCGAAGTTGTCGACTGCCGAAACTCCAGACACGGGGTCCAATACAAAGTCACTTTCACAGGAAACTGGGATGAATGGAATGCTAACCCACCATGGCAACACTAGACAAACTACAAAAACGCGCCTAACAAGATCCGGGAATATCACGCATACCACAAGAACGCGCCTAAGATGCCTGATTTCTTTTCAGAGCTCAGAGGACCTCGCTTGGAAGAGGGGGGGGTAGTGTCAGGCCCCTCAGGCAGCACCACCATGGACTATAGGGTAACTAACCAGCAGTAGTGTTATAAATATGGCTTATGTGGACTAATTACTTCTTGTTTACCGCCGATCGATTTGGAATCTAGATCTAGACTTGCCTGCTTATAAATTAGGAAGCTAGTATTTTAGTTTGTTCCTTATATATATAAAGCTCGCCTCTCTGCCTTACAATTAGTTCTTTAGTCTAGCAATGAGTATTCCTCGCGTACAACTTAGTATGCCTTAAATTGGACCTTGCTCGCTGTGACGGTTTAGACCGTTAAGTGCCTTGGATGGATCCTGCGGCGAGACCTTGGGTTAAGAAGACCCTGAAGCTTAGTGAAGCTCAACAAGAAAACCCTGCAACTCGCTACCAATAAAAGGGACTCTGGAGAGATATATAAGCAGCGCTATCTTACTTAAACCTTTCTTTCTTTTCTCTTCAGCTTAGTCTTCTTGTAGAAGTATGCCAATGCATTTCCGCGAGTGCACCGGGTGCAAGCCCTCACATTAGACTAAGCTCAACACCTCCTCTTCGCGCCAAGGCTCCCACGCGAGCACCGGCATTCCTCCCCACAAGAAGACAACCAAGAAGACAACCAAGAAGACAACCAAGAAGATAACCAAGAAGACAACTAAGAAGACAACCAAGAAGACAACCAAGAAGATAACCAAGAAGACAACCAAGAAGACAACTAAGAAGACAACTAAGAAGACAACCAAGAAGACAACCAGGAGAAAACCTAACGAAGCAACAATGGAAAACGACAAAGCACCACCAGAAGCACCCCCACAGTGGTTCTTCCAATACATGGAACAGAAGGAGAAGCAACAGCAAGAGGAACTCCGCCTCTTACAGCTGAAGCATGAAGAAGAGCTGCGACAAGTTCGCGAAGAAGAACAGAAGCGTATCACTAATGGAGTAAAGCCCGGCAAAGCCCTACCCCAGCTCCAAGAGTACTACGGCGAACCCGAAAAGCTTGAGGCCTGGCTACAGCAAGCTCAAGTAAAAATCCGAGTTGACTACCACCAGTGCACTGAATTTGTTAAATTCTGGGCATTAGCCGCTTGCCTTCGAGGTAAGGCACTTAAGAGAATGGACGCGTGGACACGCCAATTCGGGACTCCAGACCAAGCATACGCAGACACCTTCTTCCAGCAAATGCAACTCGTCTTCCAGGACCCTCAAGCCAAAGAACGAGCTCAACGAAGATTGGATTCGCTACGTCAAGGGAGAAGGCCATTTATCGAAGCCTATATGGAATGGCAAAGCCTCCTAATCGAAGCAGGCGGAGCAGACTGGCCTGACAGTGCCAAGAAGATGTCGCTGGACCGAATCCTCGGAGACGAGCTTGCACGCGCAATGATTACGGTCCCAGCAAGCGGCAGCTTCGAAAGCTACTGCAACACGTTAAAGGAAGTAGACGATCGTCTCCACGCCTACCAGACTCGAACAGGCCAGAAGCTCCAGAAACAGATAAGCCAGGAACGCCTTAAGTGGCAGGCCTCACAGACCTGGAGGACAACAACTCCTCAAGATGCTCAGCCAAAAGCGGATCCAAATGAAATGGACTGGCAGCCATCGCCACCCGCCCAAGCTGCTACAACTCAGCCGAGAAGAGCGAGGTGGGTGACCCAAGAGGAAATCAACCGACGCCGTCAAAATAGGCTCTGTACACGCTGCGGTGGCTCCGGACATTGGTGGCAGGCATGCCCTTATGCCCCTGCCCGCCGCCCTACTCAAGCCAACCCTACGAGACAGGCGAAGCCTATCTTAGCCCCCAGCTTGAGGATGAGGAGAACGATAATCAGGACTCGGGAAAAGAGTAGCTCCTGACCAAAATCGCCGTCAGGAGCAGAAGGAGCAAAGCAAGCTAGAAGCTGGCTATCAACCAGCTAATAGTAAGCTTCAAGCAGATTGGAAGCAGTTCGAGAAGAAGCATATGGAGAAGGCACCTTTTCTAGTTTCTACACTTATCAATAGAGTTGTCTCTGCACAAACTCTTATTGACTCAGGTTGCCTCTCCTACGGCTTTATTGATGCTCAATTTGCACGCAAGCATAAGCTCCAGCGTATCTCAATCGAACCAAGACAAATCCAGTCAGTGGACGCAATAACCGACTCCTGGATTACCGAAGTAGCTGTCGCCGAGCTCGATGTTGGTGGACACCAAACAAAACAGGCGTACTTTCATGTTGCCCCAAAGATTGAAGGGTATAGCATTATCCTAGGTCTGCCCTGGCTAGAGAAGGAGAAAGCGGTACTAGACGCTGAACAACAGACACTCCGCTTTAAGGATTCTGGCCTTACAATCTGTAATCAGAAGGAGACACAAACGCCTAACTACCGGAGAATTGGAGCAGTTGCATTTTATTACCTCACCCAGAGAAAACGACTAGGAGTTCAAGTATTCTCTGCAAGCTTAGCGGATATTAATAAGGCTCTTGCAGAGAAGAAACATACCAACCCAAGCACTAAGTTACCACCTTGGCTAGAGAGATTTCTACCCGCATTTGACCGAACAGAGGCTAACAGGCTACCACCCCACCGGCCTGGAATTGATCACGCAATCGAGCTTGAAAAGGATGAGAACGGCAAGACACCACAGGCACCATGGGGGCCCCTATACAACATGTCAAGAGATGAGCTATTAGTCCTCCGGAAGACCCTTACGGAATATCTTGATAAGGGATTTATCCGTGTAAGCAATTCGCCTGCAGCCGCTCCTGTCCTATTTGTACGAAAACCAGGAGGAGGCCTACGATTCTGCTGCGACTATCGTGCACTCAATCAGCTTACCCGAAAGGACCGTTACCCATTACCCCTTATCCAGGAGACTCTCAACAGAATTAGCAAGGCACGCTGGTTTACCAAACTTGATGTTATTGCAGCGTTTAATAAGATCCGAATCAAGCCAGGAGACGAATGGCTTACAGCATTTCGAACACGTTTTGGACTATTTGAATGGCTTGTTACCCCATTTGGACTCGCCAATGCCCCAAGCACCTTCCAACGGTACATCAACTGGACACTCCAGGAGTTTCTTGACGACTTCGTATCAGCCTACGTTGACGATATTCTAATTTTCACCGAAGGATCTCGCTCGCAGCACCGGAAACATGTTACTCAAGTACTTGAGAAGCTTCAAGCAGCAGGGCTTCAGCTCGATATCGATAAATGCGAATTCGAGGTTCAGTCAACCAAGTACCTTGGATTTATCATTGAAGCAGGCAAGGGCATCCGCATGGATCCTATAAAGATTAAGGCTATTCAAGAATGGGAAGCGCCAATAACGGTTAAAGGAGTACTTGGATTCCTTGGTTTCGCAAACTTCTACCGTCGCTTTATCGATAGGTACTCACAGATCACGGCTCCCCTACGCGTACTCACAAGGAAGGGCAATCAATTCAACTGGACTCAAGAAGCAGAGGCAGCCTTTAAGAAATTAAAGAGGGCCTTTATCACAGCACCAGTTCTCGCCCAATTTGACCCGGATCGGAAGACAATCCTCGAAACTGACTCCTCTGGGTACTGTACTGGAGGTATCCTATCTCAATACGATGACGATGGAGTACTCCGACCAGTTGCCTACTTCTCAAAGAAGAATGTACCAGCAGAATGCAACTATGAGATCTACGATAAGGAACTTCTCGCAATTATCAAATGCCTTCAGCAATGGGATGCGGAACTACGCAGCGTTAAGGAATTCAAGATCATTACAGATCATAAGAACCTCGAGTACTTCACCACAGCTCGACGACTGTCTGAGAGACAAATGCGATGGCAGCTCATTCTGAGCAGGTTCAACTTTACCATTGCCTACCGACCTGGCAAGCTAGGAGCACAACCGGATGCACTCACAAGAAGAGATCAAGACCTACCAGTGTCCCAAGATGATGAGAGGTTGCAACATCGCATTGCACAGCTCCTCAGCCCTGACAAGATCCAAGCCAACTGTTGGAGAGTGCTCGCAGTACCAGTACAGACAAGACGACAAGAAAGAACTGAGAGAGAAGCATACGAACCGACAGACACGCAGCAAACAGAGCTAATTGAGGATCATTTGCGACAACTCTGGCAAGAGGCTAAATTGGCGGACCCGGATCAAGAACGCCTAGTAACGGCAGTAAGAGAAGATAAAAGGACATTACCAAACGACTTAGAAGAGCCAGTCAAGCTCTCAGTCGCTGATTGCTCTCTGAATGGCCAAGGAGAGCTACTATTCCGCAGCAGGCGCTGGGTGCCGAATTACGAGCCACTGAGGACTAAGTTAATTCAAACACTTCATGATTCGACTATGACGGCTCATCCTGGACGTAACGGGACGATAGCCCTCGTCGCTAGGCAATTCTTCTGGCCAAACTTCGTATCAGACGTACGAAGATTCGTGCGGAACTGCGACGTTTGTGGAAGGACAAGAGTCTGGAGATGTGAGGGCTTGCACCCGGTGCACTCGCGGAAATGCATTGGCATACTTCTACAAGAAGACTAAGCTAAGGAGAAAGGAAATAATAAGCGTAGGAAGGTATTATATACCGAAGTAGTTGATCCGTGCGCCCTTTGAGTCATTAGGTGTTGACTCATAATTGTTAACTCATCGCCGCAGGGATCTTCCAAGGCACTTAACGGTCTAGACCGTCACAGGAGAGATCGTAAGCAAGGACTATTGCGGCCGTTACCTGTACCAAATCGTCAGTGGAGAGAGATCTCGATTGATTTTATTGGCCCGCTACCTGAGAGCCAAGAATGTCAAATGCTTATGGTAATCACCGATCGTCTGGGGAAGGGAGTTATTCTTGAGGGCTGCAAGGATACCGAAGCTGAGACAATCGCCAATCTATTCATTAAGCGCTTCTACCGCTATCATGGAGTCCCAGCAGCAATCGTCTCTGATCGAGGTAGTCAATTCGTTGGCCAACTATGGAAAAGAGTCTGCCAACTACTCAAGATCGAGAGGCGCATATCGACAGCGTACCACCCGGAGACAGATGGATCGACAGAGCGCGCTAATACTGAAGTCGAGAAAAAACTTCGTCGAATGACCAATCAAGCGCAGAACAACTGGGTCGATTGGTTACCAGCAGTCGAGCTCGCGATTAATGGTCACGAATCCTCATCAACGGGCGTTAGTCCCTTCTTCCTCTCTCATGGATACCATCTCGAGCCGCTACAGCTATTCGAAGATCCACAGCCCATGCAGAATCCGACGTCGCCCATCCAGAAGGGAGAAGCGATTGTTGCGAAGATCAAGGAAATCACCGAATGGGTAGAAGCATCGATGGCAAACGCGCAACAGGATCAGGAGGCCCAAGCGAATCGACACCGGAACCCATCACCTGCGTACAAAGTGGGAGATAAGGTCTGGCTGAGCATAAAGAATATTAAGACAGACCGCCCAAGCCGGAAGTTAGATGACCGATCAGCAAAGTTCACAGTTACTGAAGTAGTTGGTCCCCACAGCTATCGACTGGATGTGCCAAGTAGCATACACAACGTCTTTAATGTTGACCTCCTACGTCCTGCTGGAATAGACCCTCTGCCGAGTCAAGAACAGGACGACTACCAGCCGCCGCCAATATTAGATGATGGACACGAATGGTGGATAGTTGAGGCAATTCATGGAGAAAGGATGAAACGAAAGCGCGGCCAACGAAGGCCCCAGAAGCAATACCACGTTAAGTGGAAAGGATATGCAAGACTAACTTGGGAGCCAGCGTCGGCACTTCAAGAAACGGACGCGCTCAAGTCCTACCTTCAAGCCCGAGAAGAGGGGGGTAATGTGACGGTTTAGACCGTTAAGTGCCTTGGATGGATCCTGCGGCGAGACCTTGGGTTGAGAAGACCCTGAAGCTTAGTGAAGCTCAACAAGAAAACCCTGCAACTCGCTACCAATAAAAGGGACTCTGGAGAGATATATAAGCAGCGCTATCTTACTTAAACCTTTCTTTCTTTTCTCTTCAGCTTAGTCTTCTTGTAGAAGTATGCCAATGCATTTCCGCGAGTGCACCGGGTGCAAGCCCTCACACTCGCCTCCTTTGTTGTTCACTCGTCTCTCTCCACCCGCCTCTTGGCATTCGTCCCTAGTCTCTCGCCCCCCTCCTCTTATCCCCTGTGCTTCGGTATCTGCTTTACCTCTACTGCCTTTACCGGCTTCGTTACTTCGTCCCTCTCCGCCCTCTAAGGTCTGTTCATTACAAGCAGCTAGCAACCAGGAGGGAGACCCGGTCACGTGCCAGGGCACGTGCACAGCGCTAGGTACATGGCACGGGCCCAGCGCCAAGCGACTGGGTATATTTACCCTTCGCCCTCTCCTTCTAGACTCTCTTTCCTTTTCTCCTTGTACATAGATTTTTAGTTGAGAGTAATACCACCCTTTCGGCTTTGCTGCCTCATAGGAGGCGAGCAAGGTCCAATTTAAGGCATACTAAGTTGTACGCGAGGAATACTCATTGCTAGACTAAAGAACTAATTACAAGGCAGAGAGGCGAGCTTTATCAGGCCCCTCAGGCAGCACCACTATGGACTGTAGGGTAACTAACCAGCAGCAGCCAGCAACCAGGAGGGAGACCCGGTCACGTGCTAGGGCACGTGCACAGCGCTAGGTACATGGCACGGGCCCAGCGCTAAGCGACTGGGTATATTTACCCTTCGCCCTCTCTTTCTAGACTCTCTTTCCTTTTCTCCTTGTACATAGATTTTTAGTTGAGAGTAATACCACCCTTTCGGCTTTGCTGCCTCACATGGCACGTGTAACGGTAGGCTCCTTCTACTAAGCTTCGGAGTCGCTTATCAGGTTAGTAGAAACCGAAGGGTTTACCTTGAAGAGACAAGAGGAGGATGGCGGTGCAAAGAGGGAAGTATCACGTGATAGCGCGGTGCGTAATGAGCTTATTACCTCTAAATCAATAGGGTTTAAATTGGAACTTTGAGTTGACCACGAAGGGTCAAATGTCTAGCTAAGGGAGTGTGACTATATACTACTAGAAAAGCTATGACAATCTGGATTTGTTCGGGTTGGATCTGTAGGAGTGGGATCTGAGGTGGATGGATCTGTGAGGCTTGGATCTGTACAGATCCAAGTGTGGGTCCGGGTCACGGGTGTGCGTGGGGCGCACGTGACGTTAGCGCCCAACCACCTTCCTGGTTTCCGACATTCGTCGGTGCGAGGCGATCGCTATGTTTACCTATTCCGCGCCCGCTTACCTCTATCCTTTCGGGGATTCTAGCCCTTGATCCTTCGTCCCTGTGGGCCTTCTTCCCGTAGGGGACTCTGTCTTCCGTCCTATCCCGTAACCGCGTTGTCCCTTGCGGTCCTATCTCCCGTGCGGGTTCCCCGCCCTTAGGATCCTAAAGCCCGCTGTTATGGTTTGTACCCATAATGGTGCCTTGGAGGATCCGCGGCGGTCACGTGTAGCGCTAGTCTTCGCTTATATAGAGTCGCTGGGGACGCGTGTCCTTCCATCCCCAGCTTGACCTTCGTGTAGACGGAATTCAACTCTTCAGCGCTTACTCTGGGGTTGAACCATCACAATAGTGCGGATTGATTATTGAAGTTGACCACGAAGGTCAAGACTATACTAAGGAGTGTGGTTTATATACACGTAGGAGAGTTAACAATCTAGTATACTGCTCCGCTATGCTCTGCGGTTCTATGCACAGAGCGGACAGAGCATTATAACCTACTCTCGGTGCTCCGTGTTCTTGGCGGGGGAGCAGGCAGAGCACCTCTTGGCATCACGTGAGCCACGTGGGTCATTTCCCGTCTTGCGGGTGCACCCTACTTTCTTCCTTATTAGCGTCGATTAGCGTTACTTGCCCCTATGGTCTTCTGAGGCCGACGGGTGTATGAATCATCATCATCATCATCATCATCATCATCATACTTTCTTCCTTATCCTGTCCTTCCTCGACCCCGTAGGGGCTGTGCCGTAACACTGGGTATATTTACCCTTCGCCCTCTCTTTCCAGACTCTCTTTCCTTTTCTCCTTGTACATAGATTTTCAGTTGAAAGCAATACCATCATTTCGGCTTTGCTGCCTCACATGTTGTTCCTGTATGCTTCAGGACGATTCAAAAAGCCTCCTTGACGGTCCGCAATAAAGTCTTTCTGGGATATTCTCCAATTGGAGCACACTTCGCATCCCCTTACTTGGCCTTTCACTCTCCATGTCAATACTTCTCAGTAGAAGCTTCTTGAGCTCTTATAATAGCCATTTTCGCGAAGGTTGGCGTGGGATGGGTCTCTACCGCGACCTTTCCTCAAATTCACCACTTTGCACGAAGAAACTCCGCAATTTCTTGAGGGAAGCGAAGGCTTTCAGTGACGGGCGATGTTTCCTGTTCGGAGAAATTTCTATCGGCATCGGCTCCCATCAAACCCTGCGGGATGATTTGATCCTACTACTCAAAGGCAGCCAACAGCCATGTGTACTGCGAGGACTAGGTTCCAGGTCCAAATGCAAGGTTGAATTTTATTTCCCACCGGGACGGCCAAACCGCCACGGATGTTGCTGGCACATGGCTAGAGGGCGGAGAAAATGGTACAAATGTGAGATTTTGGCGTATCAAAAGAGAATCGAATTGCAAGATCTCGTCTTAACCCAGTTGTCATTCTTCTTCCTCCCAAGTCTAGATCCTGGGTTCAAGCAGTACGGTCTCGTTTTTGCCAGCAGGTTCTGCTCTTCCACCATACAGCTTCATACGAAGTTTTGGACGGAAGTGTGCAACGCTCTACTCTTTTCAATTTGATTATAGATATAGAATATCAACGTTGCGAAGCATGAAATCTTCAAAGTCTCGCTCAAACAGCCCTGAAATAGAGCCGCAACCTCTTCATCACCGTCTCACCACGCAACAACCCATCCTAGCCACCAGCCGCGGCGCTCAGTACGAGAACGGCCGCACCTTGTAAACCTCCTTCTCCTCCGGCCTCCCCTTCACCGGCTTGTCCAGGAACTCCGGATACAGGTAGAACGCCAGGTCCTTCTTCTCCCGCTGCTTCACGCTCCACCCGTCCCCCAACCACGCCATCCGATTCCCCTCCTCCCCGCCCTCGCCCTCCCCCACATACTCGTACTCCCAGTCCTCCCACCGCGGACTCCGCAGCGCCTCGATGCAATGCATCGTGCTCCCCGGCCACAGCCCCGTGATCTGATCCTCCCCGTTCCGGTACCAGCTCTTGCACTCGTCCATGAACACCGTGCCCGCAAAGTACGCGTCGACGTACTGCATGAAGTCGCGCACCCGGCGCGGCCGCACCGCCATGCTGCGCACGCCGTCCTTCTGCATCTTGCGCACGCACCGCGCGATGTAGTCGCCCGTGCTCTCGATCATCATCGTCAGGCTGCCCGACCCGATCGCGCTGTTGGGCCCCAGCATCAGGAACATGTTCGGGAACCCGTCCGTCGCGAGGCTGAGGTACGACGACGCGCGCCGCCCCCAGTGCGCCGCCAGCGTGCGCCCGCCCGCGCCGCGCACCGCGAACGGCGGCGGCGCCGACACGTGGAAGCCCGTCGCGCAGACCAGCGCGTCGAGCTCGTGCAGGGTGCCGTCGGCGGTGCGCACGCCGCGCGGCTCGATGGCCGTGATGGCGGTGGGGAGGAAGGAGACGTTGGGCTCGGTCAGGGCTTCGAGGAAGCCCGGGCCCGGCGTCAGGCGGCGGCAGCCGGGGGAGAAGGAGGGGAGCAGCGCGGCGAAGATGTCGGGGTTGGCGGCGAGACGGGCGCGCATGTTGTCCTCGAAGGCGCGCTTGGCGCCGAGGTTCATGTCCGTG
Organism: Neofusicoccum laricinum; assembly: GCA_029906385.1. Taxonomy (NCBI): domain Eukaryota; kingdom Fungi; phylum Ascomycota; class Dothideomycetes; order Botryosphaeriales; family Botryosphaeriaceae; genus Neofusicoccum; species Neofusicoccum laricinum. The sequence goes on along the minus strand of CP123718.1, from coordinate 1,023,238 downwards.
CCGCGGATGGTGACGGCGTGGATGGAGTTGGCGTCTTCTTCGATGGCGAGCCGGAACCTGTGGTAGTGCGACGGGTCGGCTTTGAACTTGGCCTTGAGGTCGTCGGGGACTGGGGAGGGGTGGTCAGCGAGAGGCTCGATGGGATTGGGGGAAGGAGGGGGAAGTACTCGCGAAGCCCGTGAGGCCGAGTTTGTCCCACATCTCTTGACCGAACGGCGGGGAGACCCAGGTTCGGCCGCGGATGAAGCAGGAAAGTTGAGTCCCAGGGACTTTTTGCAGCCTTGGTATTATCTGTATGGCGCTGCTTCCAGCTCCGATGACACCTACTCTCTTGTTCGTGAAGTCATACCTTATCGTGTTGTCAGCAGTCTGGCCATCACGCACTCCACGCCGGGTGTGGCCATGATACGTACTCCTCGTTCCACTTGGCCGAATGCATTGTCTCACCCTCAAAACTCTGCAACCCCTCGATATTCGGCCACGCCATGGTATTGAGATTCCCCCTCGCGCTGATCACCACCTCTGCCGCATCCTCAAACACCCTCCCCGTCCTCAACTCCTCAACCGTAACATGCCACCTCCCCTCCGCCCCGTCCCACCTACACTCCCTCACCGCATGCTCCAGCTTGATGAACCGGTCCGCGCCGTACTTCTTCGCCGTCCGCTCGATGTACGCCTGGATCTCGCGCGCCGGCGCGTACAGGCTGGACCAGTCCAGGTTCGGCTCGAACGAGTACTGGTACGAGTGCGACGGGATGTCGCACGCGCACCCCGGGTAGCGGTTCTCCCACCACGTGCCGCCCACGCCCGCGTTCTTCTCGTAGATGGCGAGGGAGACGTTGCGCAGCCGCTCGGGCAGCCGGATTCCGCAGTACACGCCCGAGTAGCCCGCGCCGATTACGATGACTCGCAGCGGCCGGAAGTTCTCGACGGGGGCCTGGTGCAGCTGGAATGCCGGGCTGGCGCCGTTGGTTTGGGGGGTGCTGGTGTCAGGGTGGGCGGAAGAGGGCGGTGGCGGGGCGCCGTTGGTTGTCGCGAGCGACTCTGGAAGAGAGGGCACGGCCGACATGGCGCAGCGATGGGCGAGAGTGTGCTGAAGAAAGGGAATTGAGGGATAGAGACGAACGGAGCTGTTCACGGAACGACGTCGAAAAAGGGTGTGCAAGGGGGTTTAGTACGACGCGTTTATTTCGTCCCGCCATCGGGAGGAGGGGCACTGGAGACATAAGAACGTCAGCAGCGGCCCAATCCCGCGCGTGGGCCGTCGAGGTACCACGTCTGGACCCGTGCTGATTAGCCGTGTCCACATCCCACGCCAGCCAGGAGGAACGCCTCGAGGTCGGTATCCGTGACCGGCAGTGGACCGCTACAGAGGCATCATGCCATCTCATTCCCAAATCGGGGTCGACGTGCCAGGGTCGTCCAGCGAGCCAGTCAGGGCGTTGGGATTGAGGGCGGAGAGTTATACCATAATCCATCGGTAATACGGAAGGTCCGTTGTCGGGTCCCAGGTCGTCGCGCCGTGAAGAGCTGTGCCGCTCAGGCGCCTGCACGTCCGCTGCTCCCCGCAAAGAGGCGTTTGTGGGGTCGCTCTGTGCTCGGCATTGCGGCTTGTGAAATTGCCGGAACAGTCGTAGTTCAACTTCTGGCGGTGAGTGATCGCCCGACCAACGGCCGTGCTCTTAAAGTGATGACCGCCGCTGCTGTGAAACGAGCCGAGACAAACGGCCATGCAGCGAATAAGATTGCCGACAGGCCCTTGTTGGCGGCATGGACCGGCTTGGGGCGGCTCCAATTCCGAACGGCTCCAATGACTCGCGACTAACGTCAGGTGCGTCTCGCCGGACGGAGAGGACAGCCTCTAGAGGTCTTGCATAAATCCGAGGTAGGCGGCTGCAGGAGGGGACGAGGGGCACCTCCACATGATTGGACCTCCGCTTCAAGCCTCACCCCACCGTCCGCGGCGGCAGATCGCTCGCTGCACGTCTTCGGTGTGCAGTTCGGCGCCAAGGCAGCCAGCATCGGGCGGTTTAGAACTAGAGTGAATTGATTTTAAGCCTCCGTTGACTTATCCAGTGCAACAGGTACATGTTTTCCTACCAGACCTGGTTCCGTTTCAACTCCACGCTCCGTCTCCGGTCACCCGTCTGTCCACCCAAAAAGCCCTGAACAGTCGCCCTTCCGATCCAGTCGCAGGTGAAGAAACGCCGCCAAAAAGTGCGCCCAAAATGTTTTTCTCATGGTGAATCTTGAATGCGTATCCGACCTCGTGGTATTATTACACTTTCTGCGCCGTCGAGTTCATTGACCAGAAATTGATAATCGCAACCTGCACCTCACCGTTAACATCCTCACCGCTGACGTGGCTGCGCAGACTTACCTGATTCCCCAACTTGTACGCCAACTTCTTGCCATCCGCGTCCCATCTCAGCAGGTGTTCCAGCTCCGTGTCTCGTGCATCTGGCAACGTGATGTCCCACTTCTGCTCGTCGTTGTCTGACGGTTTCCACTTGGCTTTCGATATGCCGGCCTCCGGGTCCCAGAATGTCACCGTGTCCATCCCAGCCGCAGCCAACAGATAGCCATCTGGGGAAAATGCGATTTCGATGACAGAGCCGCTCGAGAACTTCTGGACATTCTCGAAAGGTTTCTTGGCATTCCAGAACTGGACCGTCCAGAAGCCCGAGTCGGACGAGGTTGCAAGCAAGCGTGGCGATTCGGGATCGTGAGAAGCTGGGCTGGCGATGGGCTGAAATTCGAGTCCGGTGATATCCTCGCCTGGTGTGCAGGCGTGCGAGCGAATTTCCGTGTCGCCTGGGAGAATGAGACCGAGTTGGGGGTGCGCTTCGTCGGATGAGCTGCTGCAGGCTATTATGCCGCAGACGGAGTCGTAGCGGAGATTCTCCCAGTTGGTGCTAGTCGAGAAAGACTTTTGGACGATGAGCCTGTTTTCCGCCGTAATTTCGTAGACCTCCAGGATTCCGTAACCGGCCACGACAAACGTCGAGTCGCTCATCCATTCGGCCGCAAACACTGGATGGTCGGTCTGCGCACTGTAGAGAGCTTCCTGCTTGATTTCCTTCCATAGGCAGATGCGCGAATTGACGTCTGTGCTGCAGACGCTAAGAAGGAGGTTCGCTGACGCGTTATAGCGCAACGCGAACACGCTTCCAAGTACAGCCGTGACCAGTCTTGTCTGCAATCCGCCTTCGCTGAGGTGGTAAAGCTTTCCCTTTGTCATCTTCTCGCCGCTATCAGCCGTCATGTCTTCCAATGTGCCAATCACCGCTTCGCCAGGTAACGTCCATGCGACTGCGGTGACGGTCGGGCGGTTCAGGCCGATGTCCAGGTCTCGAGAAACAGGTTCTGATGGGGATGTCGATTGAGGCTGTGTCGAATTCGGAATGTGGTAGATGCGGAGTAACGATTCACCTGCAGTCAGCAACAGCTGAGGCTCTGTAGGACTCCACTCCGTGTGGACAACCGTGGCGTCGGGCTCGTTGATCCGTAGAAAGGTGGTCTGAGGACCAAGTTCGGCGAGCTTCTCTGTCTGGAGCACACTACTTTCTCCAAGGCTCAGCGTGGTCACCAGGGGCGCGACTTCTTCCTCCACGACTGAACCGGCGTCCGAAACAACGGCTTCCGACTCGGCCGGCGCGCCGTTAGTTTCTGCTTCAACATCGCCATTCACGCGGGCGTGCGCCTCGTTGCTGCTCTTCTTCTTCTTGCGCGCGGGCGCATCTCCATCTGCAGAGGTTCCATTCACCTCCTCCCTTCGCACGCGACGGCTCGACAAGGTTTTCCGGCGGCGCGCGTCGCCGTTGTAGCGGGCGAATGGACGCCCGTGATCGTGGCCAAACTGGTAGCGACGTTCTTCGGTGCCCTGTTCAGTTTAGAGAGGGATGCTGATAGAGATGCGGCCGAGACGTACATTGGAGGCGGCGGCGCGCATGTCGTCCAGCCACAAGCCATCCTGGAGCATGCGCAGCAGGGTGTGGGTCTGGACCTTGTCGGCAAAGGGCAGCGTGTCGGGCTCATCGTTCCAGTCGTGCGCCAGCGCCAGCGCTGCTTTGGCGTAACCTGCGCAAAATTAGAGCTCCGCTGGTGGTGAAGTCCTTTCACACCCGCGGGAGCGTCGGCGCGCAGCGGCGGCGTAGTAGCCAAGCTCCGCATCGACGCGTCAACTCGCGGCGCAGGCAGGCGGGCAGCCAGACACGGCGCGTCTGGGCGGCAGCGCTCTTTGGGGCGCCGACGCGTGCATCCGGGGGAGGTCGTGACGTACCAGCCTCTTGCAGATACCTCCAGACCAGGTAGTTGACGACGTTGGAGGACAGGTGCTCGGTCATGGCGCATGGTGTCGCGCGCGCGTGGCGGGCTCCCGGGGGTGGGTTCCTGGAAACTTGGTGGTCGGATGTGCTCGCAGCTATGGGTCTGCGGTGTGGAGTGGAGAGAGGCTCGTCGGGCTGGATGCGGCGCTGGATGGGCCCGTTGCTGCGTTGCTTGGCGCTCCGGCTCAGGCTCAGGCTGCCCTGCCCTGGGGATGCGATCGGCGCGAGCCGTGAGCGGCCCTGCGCCGAAACCACGTCTCACAAGGGCGCCAGCCTCCAGATCGCCAAACAATTCACCCTGCCAGCCTCCACCACTCCACCACCCGCCAACACCGCGACCCGCAGCGCGCGCCCGACGAGGCGCCACCGCCGTCACGCCCTCGAGCCGAGCCCACCAGACGCGTCCCGCCGCCGCCCCCAATCTGTCCGGTGCCCCCCGCAATCCAAAGAAGCGCCAGCTCCCCAAGCTCCCTTCTGCCCGCAGCGCCGCCCACCACCGCCATGCGCATCAACATCCCGCCCCTCACCCGCGGCCTGCTGGTCTGCCTGGTCGTCTTCACGCTGCTCAATTGGATCCTGCGGCCGGGCTACAGCGACTGGGTGCAGGGCGTGGGCAAGCCGCTCACGAGCGTGGGCGATGGCGCGCCATACCTGGCCATTATCCCCTCGACTGCCATCGTGTATCCCTGGGTGTTCCTGGTCGCGACGGTTGTAGAGGAGAACGTGTTTGGTCTGCTAATCACCGGCCTGACCGTTTTCTATGGCGGCCGCTACCTGGAGCGCGCTTGGAGCTCCGCCGAGTTTGCCAAGTTCATTCTCTTCGTTTCCATGATACCCAATCTTCTTACTTACCTCCTTTACGTTGTCGGTTATGCCATCTCCAAGAACGATGAAGCTCTGTTCGTGCACCTATCCCGGCCGCCCAGACTCGCTCCAGAAGTTTAACAGCTGCGCAGGACCGCAACCATCTCCGGCGGCATCGCCATCCAAGCCAGCTTCCTCGTCTCCTTCAAGCAGCTCGTCCCCGAGCACACCGTGTCCATCGCCAAGGGCACCATCCGCATGCGCGTCAAGCACTTCCCCGCCATCTTCCTCATCGCCAACACCATCTCCGGCGCGCTCTTCGGCACCGAGACGGCCACCTTCCTCTCGTGGTTCGGCTTCTTCACCGCGTGGATATACCTGCGCTTCTACCGCCTGAGCCCCTCGCTCTCGTCGACCTCCACCGGCGAGGACTCGTTCGTCCGCGGCGACGCGTCCGACACCTTCTCGTTCGCGCACTTCTTCCCCGAGCCGCTCCAGACGCCTGTCGGCCTCTTCGCGGACCAGATCTACAACGCGCTGGTGGCCGTCAAGCTGTGCACGCCCTTCTCGCACGAGGACATCGACGCCGGCAACGAGCAGGCCACGGCGCGCGCCGAGGGCGGCCTGCCCAGCCTCATGAACCCGCTGCGCAGGAGCGGCAGCGGCCGCGGCGGCAGCAGGCGCGAGGAGGCGGAGCGGAGGAGGGCGTTGGCGCTCAAGGTCCTGGACCAGAGGTTGCAGGCCGCGGCCAGCAAGCCGCAGCAGCCGACCGTGCCCGCGGCCCCGTCGGGCCCGTCGATACTGGGGGAGACGACGTACGAGCCGGAGCGCCACGATGAGCCTCCGGCGAAGGTGGCGGCGGCTTGAGGCGAAGGTTAGGAAGGGTGTAGGGGTCATCGGGGGAGAAGAAAAGGCTCTTTTTATTTGTGTACGATCGATTCGTACTGTATTTTGTCTTGGGTGTGGCGTATAAGCGTTTCATGATTCTTGGGCATCGCATGGAGCTCCTAGAAGGTCCGGCAATTTGTTTCGTTCATTTCTCCGTATTGCTTAAAGCATGGAGTATGGGAAAGATACCATTGCTTTGGTGGTATTTCGTCTCGAGACGGCATGTGGGTAGATGGCAATACATATGGATGCTGATCCATGACCGTCGAGTATCGTGAAACATGTGATCCACCGTTGCCCACGCGTGCATGAAGAGACGAAGTCTTCTTCAGCTTCTGATGCTTTTACCAGCCAGAGAATGCCGTGCTAAATTAACGTGGATCTTCAGAGCGCCGCCCAAGATTATCCCCACTCCCTCAACTCAGGAGGCCCCCTCAATCAACACCCTTCCCCTTTCTCCCTACTGATCCTCGACAGCGTCGCCTTACCCGCCCTGCTCTCATTCGGCCTCTCAATCTCCTCGGAGATCCACTCCCCCACCGCCGCCAGCTTCTCGATATCCACCCCGGTCCTGAGCCCCAAGCTCTCGAACAGGTGCACCACATCCTCCGTCGCGACATTCCCCGTCGCGCCCGGACTGTACGGACAGCCGCCCAGCCCGGCGACGGCGGCGTCGAACTCGCGCACGCCGTGCTCGAGCCCGACCAGCGCGTTGACCAGCGCCTGGCCGTACGTGTCGTGGAAGTGCAGCGCGAGGTCCTGGCGGTCGACGCCGGCGGCGGCCAGCGTGCGCAGCAGCTCGCGCGTGCGCGGCGCCGTCCCCATGCCCGTCGTGTCCGCCACGCTGATCACGTCCGCGCCCATCTCGAGCAGCGACACCGCCAGCCCCGCCACCGCGTGCGCGTCCACGTCCGGCCCCTCGTACGGGCACCCCAGCGCCACAGAGATGTACGCGCGCACGCGTAGGTTGTGGTCGCGCGCGCGCGCGACGAGTGGGGCGAAGCGCTGGAGCGACTCGGCGATGCTGCAGTTGGTGTTCTTGCGCGCGAAGGTCTCGGTCGCGGCGGTGAAGATGGAGACTTCGATTTCGGGGGTGGGAGTCGTGGCGGCGGCGCCGGAGGGCGCGGAGGGCATGGCGTTGGGGTCTTGGGAGGAGGTGTTGGGGGCGGGGCCGTTGTCGGTGGTGGTGGGCGCGGAGGCGGCGGCGTGGGCGCTGTAGACGTTGAGGAAGTTGTCGAGGCCCTTTTCGTTGGGCATGAGGAACTGGTAGACGATCGGCTCTGCGGATCTGGGAGGGGTGGAGAGAACGTGCTTGAGTATCTCGGAGGAATTGGCCATCTGGAGGCGAGCGGTTAGCTGGCACGCGGGTGCCTGGTGGCAGGCTGGTGGTGGATTGGTTTACTTGTGGAGTCCATCTCGGACTGACGAAACTGCCGGCCTCTATTACGCTCAGGCCGGTGGGTGCCAGACGGTTGACGAAGTCTATCTTGGTGCTCACGGGGATGCTCGTCTTCTCGTTCTGGAGGCCGTCGCGCGGGCCGACTTCGACGATGCGGACGTGGTCCGAGGCTGGCGTCGAATAACAGCGGCGAGCGGCATTGGTTGCTGCCGGACGGGCAAGCCGTTGGCTGGCTCTTCGCACGACGAAAGACATGATGGAAGACGGGAGGACTGAGGTTGGGATGGAAGCTGCGAGAGCTCCGGGGCTTGTCGAATGACATGGTGTGGGGTAAGCCGGGCCTGGCCGTGCGTTCAGCCGGTAGGGCTGCGCTGCGCTAATCGCCGTCGCTTTGACTCGCCCGCCGCCGCCTGATCGCCCGAGCCTGCGACGGCCAAAAATTACTGAAACCGCAACGCAGCGCTCATGCTTGCCTCGCCCAGCGTCCCCAGATTCCAGGTCCCCGCAAACAATCGCTAATCCCTGCTCCAACGCACTTGACCCTAAACCGATCCCCGAGGGTGGATTACCCCGCGCGCCTACCACCCCTCCGCTGAAAAATTCACGACTCCGCTGTCGACATGGAGGAGGACCGCGCTGCGACAAATCTAGGCCCCACAGTCGGCGAGGAGCTGAACGCCGAACACAATGTTGCTCCGAAGCAGCCGAAGAAGAGATTCGTAGGACGGCGAGCTGCAGAGAATGCCGCTGCGGCAAAAGCGAAGGCGGACCCGAACGCGAACATCGAGGATAGCAGCGCAATACAAGGTACGGTTGATCGGGGACTGGTCTTGTGGAGCTATAGAATCTACACCACGTAGGATCTTGCACGAAGTAGCATGCAGAGCATCGGGCCAAATTCCTTCCAGGCCAGGTCTTTATTCCAGAATCTCTGCTGACCAGGTACAGTCGCGCAACCCCGCAGGACAGCCCGCGCATTAAACAACATTCCCACCTCGATTACCGAAGACCCTGACATAAACGCCGCCATATCTCTCCTTCCGTCCAACTACAACTTCGAGATCCACAAGACGATCCACCGAATTCGTCAAAATGGCCACAAGTCTGTTGCTCTTCAGCTCCCAGAAGGCCTTCTACTCTTTGCAACGACAATATCAGACATTCTTACACAATTCTGCCCTGGGATAACAACAACAATCATGGGCGACGTGACATACGGCGCTTGCTGTATTGACGACTTTACTGCTCGTGCCCTGGGTTGTGATTTGCTGGTCCATTACGCACACAGTTGTTTGATACCCGTGGCAGTCACCAAGATTGCGACACTATACGTCTTCGTCAGCATTGGAATTGATACGACACATCTACTCGACACCATCGTCCGTAACTTCAGCCCGGGAAAGACCATCGCCATGGTAGGAACGATCCAATTCAACGCAACCATCCACGGCATCGCCCCACAGCTACGGCGCGAAGGCTACAACATCCTGGTACCCCAGATCATGCCGCTCTCGAAAGGCGAAATCCTCGGCTGCACCTCGCCGCGCTTCTCCACGCCCAAAAAAACCAAACCAGACGCCCTCCTCTCCTCCGCCACCGCAAACGCCTCCCCCTCCTCCAAGGACGCCCCGCTCGAAGCGGACTGCCTCCTCTACCTCGGCGACGGCCGCTTCCACCTCGAGTCCGCCCAGATCCACAACCCGCACCTGCCGTCCTACCGCTACGACCCGTACTCGCGCCGCCTGACGCACGAGACCTACGCGCACGCCGACATGTACGCGCTCCGCGCCGCGGCCATCACATCCGCGCGCAAGGCCCGCAGGTGGGGCCTCATCCTCGGCGCCCTCGGCCGCCAGGGCAACCCGCACACGCTCGCACTCATCGAAGCCCACCTGCGCGCCCGCGGCGTGCCGTGCCTGAAGGTGCTGCTCAGCGAGATCTTCCCGGGCAAGCTGCAGCTGATGAGCGCGGGCGACGACGACGAAGAGGGCGTGGAGGCGTGGGTCCAGGTCGCGTGTCCGCGGCTGAGCATCGATTGGGGCTACGCGTTCCCGCGGCCGCTGCTGAGCCCGTACGAGGCGCTGGTGGCGCTGGGGGTGCGCGAGGCCGGGTGGATGCGGAGTGTGGGGGCGGGCCAGGAGGTGGGCGAGGAGGCGTATCCGATGGATTTCTATGCGAAGGAGGGGTTGGGGAGGACGACGGTGGGGGAGGTCGGGGTGGGGGCGTGAGGGGAGGTGTCGGATGTTTTAGAACACGAAAGAGCGGGTGGACGACGATGTCGGGTTTGGCAGTGTGGTCTGGAAAATGTTTTGTTTCTGAGGAAAGCCGAGGTCCTGTGAGGGACGAACTTTTTGATGCATTTGGTGCTGATATACAAATCTATGGTGTTGTTACATGATCGCCGGATCGGTGTAGAGGGGTCCGCTTCCGTTCCCTTCTGAGGATCTCGACTGTTGTGGTTTCCGGCTTTGTGCATGGGTAAGGGAATTGCCGTTTCAGCTCCACGGAGCTCATTCGTCGGTGTTGGAATGCACTTCTTCCTATTTCCGCAGTCAGTGAGGTGATGAACATTCTTCTGAAAAACGGGGAAGCGGAACAAAGCGCTCCTTAAAAAACCATCATGGATAGCACAGAGACGAGAAGCAAAAGCGAAGCTCCAAGGATTGGAAGAGAAGCAGAAAGATAAAGGGGGGGGGGAGAAAGAAAGACAACACCTACCCAACCACACCCTCAGAATCACCTCCTCCTCCTCCTATGAAGCAACCCCGACAACCTCATCCTCAGCCGCCTCCTCCTCGACGGCCTCACGAACTCGCGCTTCCCCTCCGGCCTCTCGTCGTGCGAGATCTCGATCTTCCGGTCGCCCGGCAGCGCCTCCTGGTCGAAGAACGTGCTCGACCGCGCGCGCCGACCGGCCTTGTAGAACCGGCCGCCGAGCGTCGGGAGGTCGCGACGCAGCGGATCCGCGGGGAAGGCGTCGCGCGCCTCGTCCGGGTCGGAGTCGCTGTCGCTGTCATCGCTCGGTGCGGCCGGGAAGGCCGCGTGGTGGAAGCGGCCGAAGGGGTCGGAGCTCGTCATCAGCCGCGAGATGTCGGTGAGGACGTCGTTGCGGAAGCCGTCGGGTTCCTGGGCGGGCTGCTTCGGCGCGCGGTTCTGGGTTGCGCGGGCGGTGGGCGTGGGGGTTGGGTGGTGGTCCGTTGGCATGGTTGTCTTTTTGGTGGTGGGCGGCGGGCTGGCTGCGCTGGTGATGGGGGGGTTGGCGGACAAGGGGGATCTGGGGATGGTTTTCTTGCTGCTGCGGCGCTCGGGCATGGTGATCCCGGAAGGTGCTGGAACATGGGGTTTGTGCTTTGGTCGCTGGGTTGAGCTCTTCCTTCGAACCGGAGGGTCAGCGGCGGAAGCGGCTGATTCCTTGAAATGGACCTTGCTGTTCTTCTCTGGGCCTGTGTGGTCCTGCTCTTTCCGCTCTTGGCTTTTCTTGGGGTCCAGGTAGATCCACACTCTTGAGGCGCGATTGGATGGCGGAAGGTAGATGTCACTTTCCCTTGGTGCCAATGGATCGGCGGGGGAGGCGTTGCGTCCCTCACCTTGATCCATGCAGACCTTGATCACGGAGCAATTCCTGGCATCGTCGGCGCCGCCTTTCCGGACTTTCTCCTTCGATGCTTCGGGGTGGCCCACCGGTCTCTCGTCAATCCAGAAGCGGATGGTCTCCGGCCAGTGCGGAAGGAAGAAAATGAGCTCGTCGACGTCAGCCTCACTGCCCGGGCGCCTCTGGTTGGGGGCGTGAGAAGAGGCGATGTTGGTCATGTAAATGACGTCGGCCTGGCCATCGAGCGGGCCTGAGGGCAGCATCTTGTTGCGGAGTGAGGAGTGGACCTGCACGACGGCGTTGATTTTGCTGGAGTTTTGCTGCTGCTCGACCTTGCGCTCGGCCGCCATGACGGGCAGGTTCTTGAAGACGGTCCACGTCTGCTGGCGACGGCTGCTGCGATGACTTTGAGAAAGGCGTTTCGCGTGCTGCTGCGGAGCTCGCACTGGTGCCGCGTGCGTGTCTGAGACATCGCTGGCCTACAATTGTTTTTTCGCCGCAGCGGTCAGCTGGACTGGCACAGCACGAAGCGCGGGGTGGCGGCGGTCTTTGTTCAGTGAGGCGCGGGCGGTATAGCTGGCGGCAGGGGAGATCGGGAGGGACGGGGGGACAAGGGAAGAAGGTAAGCACAGTTAATTACGGGCTTGTCAATGTTCAGCAGCTGGATCCGCGTGAAGATTTGTTGAGACATCTGGTGGCGCGCTACGGGCGGAGACACGACAGTCGAGCTTTAGTGTGGAAGGAGCGCGGAAAGCTGCGGAGGCGCGGTGGAAATCGTCGCCAGATAAGCATGTCGACCGGCCTGGTTACACAACCGTTGCACACGTCCTGCAGGGGCGCTAGGAGCAATAAAAAATGCGCAATATCGTTATGGGCCATTTTAAGATGACACGTCTGGCCGGTCCCGCTGCCCGCGCGCCCGCGCTGTCTCGCCTGTACGTGAGGCTGTACGCTGCGCATCGCCGTCCGCGGAATTCCTGCCCGCGCTGACCCACTTGACGTGGGCGAGATAGCAGAAAGGGTAGGTCGCACGGCATCTGCGTGTCCTCGTGTGTCTTGCCTCCACATCCCCCTTCGTGTGCTTTGATGCCGTCCCTAAACAATGCAAACAATCTCCACACGCACTGTTCTCGCAACAATCGCATTGGCTTCGCACAGCAACGGAAGAAAATGGCCATAAGAGTGCTCGGATGGCTATAGAACAGTGAGCCAACACACTGCTGCTTTCTACATCATGGACTTCCACTTCCGCGCTGCTGTGGCGCTCGCTCCCATGTCGTGGTCAGCGGGAGATCCTCGCCGGGCTCGTTTTGAGAGCTTCTTCTACAACATCTCCGTCCTCGATGAAGGTGAGTGTTGCATCTGTGGGAGTCTCGCAGGCGAGATTCCTCTTGAAGACAACGAGAACCTGACGCTCTTCGCCGAACTACCGTTTAGACAACAGCAAGTCTACGACACGCATCTCCTTCGGCTGCCGTGTGGCCACTCGTTCGGAAACCTTTGCCTTAGCCGTTGGGTTGCTGGCGCTGCAACGTGCCCCTTGTGCCGGCATTCTCTCTTCGACATGCCTCGCCCGAGCATCCGTGTTCTCCAACACGCTATTGAGCTTCTGCATAGGTGCTTCCGGCTCGCAACCACCCCGGCCCGTAGATTTCTGGAACTGCCCTTGGACATGAACCGTTCCATTTCAATCGATGCGCTCCTGATGGCCCCAGAGGCCCTCGCCGCCATCGATGAAACATGGGGGCGCCTCCAGAAACCTCCAGTCATCATCGACCTGCAGCAACGCTTTTGGTTCATGGGCCACGGTTTGCAGAGCTACAGCGAAGCGCAAGAAGAAGGTACGAGCAGCGGCTGGACCGTTGTCCGTCCTTGGAATCATCTTATCGCCAGAACAGCTTTCCTGACGGAAGTTGAGAGAGTCGCTATCCGTACGTTGCATGCGCTGGATGGTAAGACCATACTCTTTAAGCTGTTGCATTGGAAGATTGTCGACGGGTTCTCCTGCGCTTTCATCTTCCGCACCGCCACGGAAGACCGCTTCTTGCGCAACTTCGCCCACTCCTTTTGTGCGCGTATGCTTGCATCCTTGGATGCGGACTTGTTGCCATTAGCACTGGCATTGAAGGGCGAGATGCATAACTCCTCGCCCGAGTTTTTTGATGCAGTGGAGGATCACGTTGCGAGCGAATACGGTTTTACGCGTCCTTGAAAGGTATGTTCCTCCCCGGCGTTTGGAGTCCTTGCTCTTCGAAGTAGCCCACAAAAATATCATGAATAAAAAAACACAAAACAGCCTTCGTTTCCGTGATTCTGGTGTATGAAAATGGTGCTCAAATTCAACTTACAGGCCTTTCCTTGGCTTCACATAAGTTGACGGTGCAAAAAACACAATCTGTTTTGACCGAACCCTTCAAGTTGTTCATCGGCCTACCAGACGGCTTGCATGCTCAACCCTGCCCCTTCACCTTCCCGATGCCTCCAAACGCTTCAGGAGTGTTGGAGACTTCTTGTGAGGTGCCGCTTTGTCACGATGGATATTTGAATTATCTTTACGATAGAACACTTCTCTGGCTACTGTAGGGCGTATGAGGTCCACGCAATCCCATGGCACTGAGAAGTGTTGCGCGATGAAAGTAAACAATAAATTAAGAATCAAAATGGTTCCCGAACGCAGCGGCTGTTTCTACCAAGTCGAGCCTAAATCATAGTATAATACTGGTGTTACGGCGCAGCCTCCACAGGTTGAGGAAGTTAAGGATCAGCCCCGCAGGGAACAACAGAAGTCGGAGTCATAAGGATCCGAGGTCACGTGACCCTCGCGATCAGTTGGACCCACCCGCTCAGTTGCCAAGGCCAACTGAGCAGATAGAGTCAACTGAGCCGATACGCTCAGTTAACTACCCTCGATCAGTTGCCAAGGCCAACTGATCGCGCTCTACCAACTGAGCACATAGATTGTAGACACTCTCCTACATGTATATAAACCACACTCCTTAGATAGCTTTGACCTTCGTGGTCAACTTCAATAATCAATCTACACCATTGATTAGTAACACGGCCTTCACACATAGTGTTCTGTCACGTGTGTTCGTCACTCCGTTCTCTCACACCCTCCCTTGTACCCACTCAAGGTAAACCCCCATACGGCTTACCACCCTCTTTGGTGTTTGATCCTTAGAGGCAGAGGCCCGCCGTTACAACTGGCACTTGAAACTGCTCATGACATCATTGAACCCGATGGCCTTCAAATCTTTCACCCCCGGCGCCTCGACCCTCCTCCACGGACTCTTGGAGTTGCAGCTGCCATCCTTGAACAGGTAGCACACCGCGCGTTCCGTCCAGAAATAGGACACTTGATCGTTGTATAGGGGGTGCAGGTTGTAGCATAGTCCGTTGGCTTTGATGAACTGGTTCTTGCAGTGACCGCGATTTTTGGCGTCCGTGCAGACCTTGATCTCACGCATGACATCGCTGCGCTTGGAGACCTCGGGCACAGTGCTGTTCGGACTCCGTGTAGGAGCTTCATAAGCGATGGTGGAGGGTTCGGTGGGTGCGGCGACCGCGGCGGAAGCGAGGATGGCTAAAGGAATGAAAGTGATTAGCTGCATTGTAATGAGCAGATTGTAGTGAAAGAATTCCCTTTGGGGTGCAGAATTTTTATGACTCGATGGAGACGGAAAGGGGTTTCCTATGCAGTGCGGACATCTTGTTTTATAGAAATGTGGGGTGGCAGATGCACAAAAATAACGGCAGACTGAAAGGTTGTCGGACTCTGGCCATGTGCACCATGTGGTGATTCTCTTTGTGGTTTACCCTTGCTCAAAGAGTAAAATTGGCCGCGTACCTTTGTAGTGCGCTTGGCGCGATGGTGCAGACAAAGGTGGTCAGGAAGGATTGCTATTGAGCACCAGGCTGAGAGTGCCTCTTTCCCTACACTCCGCCGTGAGTTCTAACTATCAGGTGATTTAGTATGTAACAAGCCATTGTTCTGGATTCGAGTTGTCGTGTAGTGACGATTGCCTGACGTTCGCGCGGAGAATCCCCATACTCAGGGCTCCAGCACAACTTGGGTTTCCGGTTTTATCTAAGAGGCAAGGAAGAGATAGCTACCCAGGGGTTCTAAGGTAAATCCCGTTGCGTCGGAGTGCCTCTGCAATATTTAGTGTTGCGGTAGTTTGATCGAGGCGGTGAAAAATACGCAGGAACCACAAAGACGTGCAGTCGTTTATGGAGGGCGCCGGTGAGGCCAATCAAATGACTGGAGGAAAAAAAAGAGGACGGGAATCTTCTAGGCCGGTGGGCAAGCGCTAGCAAACACTGAAACACATGCACGTGCAGAATTCTACTTCTTTCCGAGCATTCGTTGCTCGATACCGTGACCTGCAAGAAGTACCACCAATCCGACGCTAAAGGCTGAAGGCTCAATACCTTCGAATCCTCAGTCACTCATTGGAAAAAGGGGAATAAGTCTTTTCACCAGCGCTCGCCGCCCAGACACGGCCACACACAAACTCACGAGTCACTCAATGTTCAAGAAAATAATTGCTTAAAAGGGTTTCATTTCTATCCATACAGCACGAAACGCTCCAATAACTCCAAACTCCACCACCCGCACCAGACCACCCAACAGCCCACAGCGCATCCCACCCCCTCACTGCGCACTAAACCGCTTCATCACCCGCCTCCACCCCGGCTCCTTCACCTCCTCCACCACCTCCGCCCCAAACAGCCTCGGCCCCACCTCCCACAGCCTCCGCCGCCTCCTCTCCTCCTCCTCGCTCGTCCGCCCCGCCTCCGTCGCCACCCACCCGCCGCCCGCGAACACGTCGTCCGGCCCGAACGGCGCGCTCCACCCCGTCGCCCCCGCCGCCGCCGCCGCCGGCCGCGCCTCCGCCAGCCCGAGCGGCCGCCGCGCCACCGTCGCGCCCGCCGGCATGCGCGGAGAGTCCATCAGCGTCACGGACATCTGCCACGGCGTCGGCGGCAGTGGCTGCTGGAGGCGCGCGCGCCGGGAGAGCGTGATGGTGTCGGAGGCGGGGCGGGCGCGCAGGCGGGTGTGGGGCGGGATGCGGCGGGGGGGGGAGGGCGTTGTGGTGGTGGAGGGGGAGGCGGTGGTGGGGAGGATGTGGGCGGGGAGGGTGTCGGTGCGGGGGGGGGCGGCGGGGATGGGGCTGCGGGGGAGGGCGCGGAGGCCGGAAGGGGGAGGGGGTGGGGAGGAGAGGTGGGTCTGTGAGATGTTTGCGATGGTTGTGTTGATGCGCAGCGGGGAGAAGGTGCGGGTTGGGGGCAGTGTGGGGCGGATTGGCGAGATGGGGGTTGGGGACGGGACCGGGGAGGGAGGCTCAAGGGCTTTGGGGGGCAAAGGCGCGTCGGCTTTAGGGGCTGTTGGCTGCGGTTGCTGGCGACTCCGACGTTCCGGGGCATGGTCTTGGTCTTCGGTGTCACCGTTGAGGTTGTGTTGCGGAGCTTCTTGAGCAGACTTCTCGCTTGGTGTCGAGGGTTGTCTACCAACGCGAAGCGCATGTGGTGTTCGCCGCGCCCTTTTCGCCTGATATCCATTCAACATGATTTCATTCATCGAATCAGTCTGAAGTTGCATGGCTACCGTGGGGCATTGCGAGCCTCTGCCTGGGGTTTGCCCAAATCCTGCTGAGCGCTTAGCCCTCTGGGACGAGAGGTCCTCTCGAGGTTGTGTGTGTGCGGTTCTGGGGATGTTCGGAACAACCGGGTTACTTGAGAGTGTAAGCACACGGATGTCGCGTTGGTAGAAGCGGGAGTAAGGGACGTACTTTGCGCTCTGAACTTGAGCCTCTTGCTGTGAATTGCCTGGTTTGACTCCATCCGCTGCATCATACGCGGACGACTCCCTGTTGTTGGGCATTCTGCCTGAGTAATAAGCGTACGTAGTGAGCTTTTCTGGGTTCCAGGTCATGTAAGGTGGAGAATCCTGCTGCTTGGTGACCCGAATTGGCGTTTGCGGTTGGTAAATCCCTGGAATACCAACCATATCGTCGAAAGTGGTTGGCAGCGGCCTTCGGATAGTCAGTGGAGCTGGATGCTTAACCTTCAGATATTGAAAGGAGTCCTTCCCAGACTCCACAGTGTCGTAAGGCCTGTCGGGCATCGAGATGGTGAACTCTGAGAGCGAGTCGAATGCCTCTTGCAGGTCAGCTTCAGTGAAGTTACCGGTGTGCCAATGCTTTGGTGTGGTAACTATGGAGCTTTGACTAGCAGCCCGGAGTGATAGTTCGGATCCTTCAGTCAGTGACTCCATGTTCTGAGCAACGAAGCTTGAAACCCCTCGTGAATTCCGTGTGGTTGATAGACGAACCTGCGCCCAACCGGATGGCTCCCGAGCGAAACGATCCATAGACAGATAGTCTGGAAAGCGCGGAATCTCGTTGTTGGTCAGAGTCCGCTGCACGTATTCTGTCAGGATTTGCACTTTATCACCGTAACCCATATTCTTTTCTGAGGAAAGACTTACAGATTATTCAGCGAAGGAGTGAGTTCCGAAGGTGCTTGATCCGTTGGAAGTAATTGGCGCACCGAAGCGTTGATATATGCTCTATAGGCATTGTCATTTTCCACGCACAATGTCATTGTGTTCTCAACAACTATCTAAACGGTGGTGCTGTTCGATCTGATCAGTCCCGGATAAAACTGAACAAAACACCCACAAGGAAAGAGGATTTCACGGTGGCCAAAATTTCAAATACTCTACGGAAAGTAAAGAAATGTTCAAGTAATCTGACGGTAGGAGACTCAAGGTCCGAAGTGGAGTTTGAATGCCATCAGAGACATCTAAGGTGGCGAAACAAAGAATAACACCTTTAGCACTTCGTATTCGGCTCTACAGAGCCGCATCTGAACAATGAACTCGGGTCGAAAGAGCTTACGCCGAAAGCTCAGTACCTGAGGGTTTACAGAACAGTCGGCCAATGCATACACTCCCAGCATTTTGACAACAGAATGGGCAATTATTTTGGCCCAAACGCGCTCATCAATAAATTAATCATGAACCCCATAATACCTTCACCGCTTTCACATCCAGATCCTGTCCGCCCTCCTCAGCCACCGCTTCGCCGTCGCTTTGACCCATCTGGGCAACACCCCGGTCCTGGGACTTGGACTTCTGAGGGAGTTGCGGCGGATAGATGTCTCGGTGGACCTGGACGTAGTTTGAGCTTTGACACGTATCGATGTCATCAACGGTAGAGCTGGACGTGGTTCTGGGTTCCTCGGTATGGTTCCTGATCGCATCCCATGAGGTCGAGGTCCCTGCGGACGGCGGTGATGCCGAGAGCTTCGGAGTGAGTGGTGAAGGCGTTGCGGCCTAGAGCTCAGGGGCGGTGTGGCTGATCCACAATCACCTTCCGTACGGGCACCTCGCCGCACGCACGGCATCATCAGCCCAGACCTAACTACACACCTTATCTCCAGGCACCAGCAATCGATAAAGCACCACCCGCACCAGCTCATCATCTCACACCACACAGCCCTCACCTCCGCCATCCCCTTCTACTCAAAAAGAAAGGAGAAAAACAAACACACCAATGTTCCTCCTCAACCGCCTCCTCCCCTCCCCCAACCCGCCCGTCACACCCGCACCACACGACGACATGCACACCAGCTGCCCACAAGCCCCGCCCCCACCACGCATGCGCCTCACCCTGACCCCGCACCCGAGCGTCTACGGCCACCCCCCAGGACCGGGCGGCGTGTTGCTCCTGCCCCGTGCCCTCGCGCCCGTCGACCTCGAGTTCCTGGGGCTGCCGGGCATCCCGACGGAGGAGATGGCGCCGCCGGCGGCCAGCGAGGAGGAAGAAGAGGCATTCTGCGAGCGCATGCGGCTGCTGGGCGCGGAGTGGTGGCGGTGCGGCGAGGAGGAGTGGGAGAAGGCGCGGGCGAGGAACGGGGAGCGGGCGGTCGGGAAGGCGGTGGTGTGCGGGTGGCGGGAGAGCGGCGTGCTGGGCGTGGGGTTCGAGGTCGGTGCCGGTGCGGCGCAAGAGCGAGGCGGCGTTTGGGTCTACCGCGTCTCGCGCGTGCAGGAGAGGCCGCCGGCTGGCCGCGAGGAGGCGGCGAGGGGCGTGATGGAGCGGGGGCGGCGCTGTGCCAGGGTGTGCGCAGCGCGCTCGATGGAGGAGAAGTGCAGGGTCATTCGGGAGTGCGGAGGCGAGTATTTTGAGAGCGTCGAGGCGTGGCGGAAAGTGGCGTTGGAGGAGCACGTGCGGGAGGGCGTTGTTGCTCCGGACAGGGACAGGTTGTTTCGTTTGTATCCTGAGGACTTTGAGGAGGAAGAGGAATGATGTACATTTCCTTGCCGCTGAACGGTTAGGGAACGTAAGGGATGATCCCTACGTAGATTGACTGGTCCACCTACTCGGCAACTTGAAGATTATTTTCGCTTTGGCATACTTAACGCACGGAACCATGGCTCTTCACCGCGGTAGCCGCAGGCTTTGTCTTCTCCCCTACAAATCCGGGCTCTTCAGAACAATTACTCACTGTTTAATATTCTTACTATCCGTAGTAACGCGGACTTTAGTCTTAATTAGTATAAGTAGCTTAAAACTAGGGAATAGGTATTGTTCGAAATTTCATAGGGGAGAAGGAAGTGAGAATTGTACTAAGCGAACGCTACTTACTCAAGATAGTAAGTCTTGCGTGTATAATGCGGCCCTGTGAAATCAATCACCAAGTCCACAAACTGCGTAACTCGCTCATCTGGGTCTTTTGAGCGGTGTATCTTTTCTTTCCGTGGGACGATGATACCGCTCCGAAAGAGTCAGTATTCCTGACTGTCATCCCTGTACAATAGCCCTCCTCCAGCAGAAGCCGCAACATCCCGAATATAAAAACAAACCGAGATGATCTATCTTCTAGAAGTCTATCCCAAGCCAAAGGTCTACTCGATCTTATGCCTCTGCATCTTATTCCTGAACAAAAACGTGACCAACACGCCCAGACCCGCAAACCCGGTGCCGAGCCACCACGCACTCCTGTACCCTTGCAGAGCATCTTTGCCGCCATCATTCGTTGCGACTTCCACGTTTCCTCCGAAGGCCAAACCGAGACCAATGCTGTAGTTGACAACGGTGTTCACGAAGCTGCCGGCAGCGCCTTGCTGCTCTTTCGGGACTTGATCGCTGACGATCAGACTAGCGCTGGCGAAACTCAGATCCGGGCCGAACGCGATCAGCATGACGAGCGGAAAGGTCATTGGCCAGTAACTCTGATCGACTGGCGTGAGCGCGGGTAGGATCTGGCCGATGAGGAAGGCGACCATTGACGTGATGAAGACAACCCAAGCTGGAACGCGAGGAAGGAGGAAGACTGCGACGGCGGCTGCGAGAGCGCCATTTACGACGAGTGGGATGAACTGCCAGCAGTCAGTACGGCTATCGCACAACACCAGCATGGCTGCGTACCTGAAGGCAGAGCTCCATCTTTGTGATACCACGGAGCCGGAGAAGGAACTGAGGTTCGTAGTACTGGAACATCCCAAAGCTCATCCATCCACAAGCCAAACTGAGAATCACAGCTACGAACGCTGGTTTCGTGAACATTGACATTGGCATTACTGGCTCAGCAACCCGGTTTTCGATCATGACGAAGAGGACTACGAGAGTCAATCCGGCCGCAAGCAGTATGGGAACATAAAGTGCATCCCAACCGAAGAGAGGTGCCGCGCTAGACCAATTAGTATAGCGTCTAGTGCTCTTGGAGTTGCACTTAATTGAAAGAAAAGAAAATAAGAATGAGACCAGCGACACCGGCAAAGCTGCCCAAGTAATCGAATTTACCCCCATGTGCGATGTTGAACGCATTCGGAATGATCATATGAGCCACCACGCCCAGGAAAAGACACAAGATGCTCATGCTCCAGTACGTCCATCTCCAGTCGTCCAACAGTTGTGTGAAGATGCCGCCCCATGCCAGGCCAGCAACATATCCGCCCGGTGCAACAGCTCCGAATATGGCGAAGGCGAGGTTCTTCTTGAAGCCTGGCTTGAAGGCAATTGCCAGTAACGCGGATGCGTTTGGCATCCGCATTGCAGGACCAATACCTCCGAGAGCTCGGAAAATATCGAAAGCTATATCAGAATCGAAGTAGTCACAGAATCCGCACAGGAGGGAAAAGAAGGACAACCAGATCCAGCCGATCAGCCAGAGCATCTTGATGCCGTAAATGTCGCCGAGCCGTCCTGTCACAAGGACAAAGGCACCCACAGTAATACTGCAGCACCAGTCAGCACACGCTGGGATTGCAGAAAAAAGTCAATGATGGGAAGGTCCGACCTGTAGCTCGCAACAAACCAAGACTCTTGTGCCGCGTCGTCGCCGACTCCCAGACCGTGGGCCACGCTGCGAACCTGAATGATGGTGTTCCCGAGATTCATTTGCTGAACGGGGAGGATGAGACATTTTCTTGGTACAGTGAACAAAGGGGGCCCTACCGTAACCAATTGCGCCATCACAATAACAGTGATGAAAGCCACTTCATGCCAGACCCCGGTGAATACCCTCTTCTCACCCAACGCTGCGGGGTCATCGTGCTCCAGCGCACTCAGGGTCTTCCAGAGGAAACGGCTCCATCACCACATTTCTCAGCTCTTGCACTGTTCAGCCGGTGTCCGCTTTGTTCCTGCACGTGGTGCCTGCGCGGCGGATCGGCATCCTTGCTCTTGTCGCTTCGGCCGTCACCCATGTCCGCGGGTGGTTCCGCCGCCGTCGTCACGATCGACGCTGTTGAAGACATTTTCCGAAAGCCGGTTTGGTGACCTCGCAACTCGGCCTCCACGGGGCCTCTCCCTTTTAATTCCACCACCGCGTGTACGACGGGAACGAGGCGACCACATCCCGCAGTTCCGATAAACCCGACCGCAAGTCCGTATTATGTCATTCCGGATTTCCCGACGGTAGCACAGGGGGAGGCGTCGCGATCCCCCGGCTGTGCTCCGCAGCACGCCGTCGAGACTGGGGACGATGCATCCTGCTAGCGCGTCGGTGGCACGGTGGCGAGTAATGAATCATCGGAGTGGAACGGAGAACGCTGGAAGGTTGGCGGTTGAGCTTGCAGTCAGGGTCGGACCGAAAGGACTCCCGTGGCACTGTGGCTCCTCTGCTTGCTGTCCGAGACTCCACCGGGCGGACCCTGCACGTGATTGCCAGTGGACCATCCAGAACGGGCGGTCTGCAGCTGCGCCGTCGTGGTTTTGAGTTGTCATGGCTGGCCTTTTGCGGCATGAGAATGGACGCGTTCAGCGCCAAACAGCCTACGCACAGCATGCATGCATCGTCAGATTTGGCTAACGGTGCTTGACAAGCTCGTCCGGAAATCGACGGCTGAGAATTTTTATTTTGTCCCCCCAGACTACGCGCAAACCGAGAAGTTTATCTAGGCCCAACGCTATGCAGCCCATTAGCCAAGCGGTACCGACACGAAGTCAGCAACCAAACTCCGACCCACCCAATGAACGCCTGGATATCATGCCCACTCATATCCTCGTGCGTATGATATCAAATAAAAGTTTCAAGAGAGATGCCTCTTTTTTTCGGCGCGAAAGCGGTACATACGCTCGCCGTGTCCAGAAGATGATTCGGGCAGAATGTTGATGTACATTTTTTTTTGTGCAGGGGATCGGAGCGAATCCCGTGGGGAAAAAAGCCAACACACGCATGCGTTGCGGGGCGTTTAGCGGCGTCTCCTACCACTGCCGAATCCCATGCGCTGTGCAGCTGCAGAGCGCTTGGTCGGTCTCGGCGTCTCGATGTCGCTCGCGGAAAGATCTTCGCCGTCATCATCAACTTCCTCCAGGTCGTCCTCGGACTCGTCGTCGCCAGTGTCATTCTCGGTTTCCTCGGCCTCGTCGTCCAACACGTCCTCATCATCCTCGCTCCCCTCAGAGCCCTCGTCCTCCTCTGCATTGAGATTCATAGCACCGTCGTCATCGCTGCTCTCAGCATCCTCGAGGTCGTCGTCGTTGTCGAGCTTGCTAGCCTTGGCATTACGCTTTTGTGGTCTGCCGTCGGTGATAGCCTTGGTTCCATCTTGCGCAGCCTCTTCGTCGGAGTCGCTGTCGTCCTGGCCTTCAACATATATAACACCCTCCTCCTCTTCATCCTCGTCCATGGTGGCTGTCTTCTGCATACTTTTCCGCAGTTCCAGTTGCGCCGAGAGCATGTCGAGTTTGCCCTTGAGAGTGAGCAGCGGCTGAAGACCGCTCGCGCGCTCCTTGATGACGCGATTGAGGCTGACCATCTCCCGCATTATGTCCTGTCTGCCAGCAAGGTACCCTCCGTGTGACACAATCGACCACTGAACCCAGACCATGAGGTTGCCAGCGCGGCCCGGTCTCTTGTGTAGTCTCTCAGCGAGTCTGCGGAGAAGGTTTGCGACAAGGGTAGAAGGGAGACGCTCGATGGTGGACCGGACGCTGTTCAGGTCGTTCATCTCGAAGCAGGACTCGAGCAGCTCTTTGTCGTTCGTCTTGAGTGCTTGCGTCAGAACCGTGCCAAGAGACGTTGCGGACGGTGCGGAAAGAGCCCTGTTGCCATTTCTAGGTGCCAACGCGCGAGACTTTGCGTTTGGATCCTGGAAGGTAGCCTCGACGTCGACAACCTCGGGGGCGTTGGCCTGGAGAAGCTCGCCGAACGACGGCGGCTCTGCCTCGTCGCCGACTGCCATGTCGGCATCCACAGCACCAGCTTTCGCGTCGGCAGCCTCGCCCTCCTGCTCGTCTCCTGATTCTTCAAGCTCGCTCTCCTCCTCTTCACCGCTGGAGATCTCCACGACGTCCGGGTTCGCGCTCGCATCGGGCATGTCGACGTCACCGTGGCCGACGACGGCATGCGACTCATCCACACTGTCGTCCTTTGTGCCCTTGACGCCATTGGAGGTGTTTGCCTGGACGCGCTTTCCGTCGGCAGCGAGAAGACCTGCGAGGCCGGTTTTGCGTTGGGTCGTGCCGTTTGCCTGGGCGGCCGGGGCGGCAGTTCGTGCTTTCTTCGCGCTGGGCGTGGGCAGGCCCTGGGCCTTGCGGCGCTGGGCCACTGCTGCAGGCATGGTGAGGCTCGCGCGGGAATTTGGGGTGCGACGGCTGGGAGGGCGGTTGGTTTGGCGGCGCCGTGTGCTGGGTGCCAATCGAAAAATTATCTCAGCTTTTTTCGAGCGGCATGGATTAGATAACGCGCGCGCTCAGGCGCTAGCCCGAAGAGGCAAGGCGCAGGAGGCCACAGCTTCGGGCGCGGCAGGAGCCCTCAGCTTTTTTAACAGGCGCCCGCCGCCCTCGTCCGCTCAGCTTTTGGTGTTCTGGCTCGCACCTTCCTGCACGTCGCGCGCGCACACACCCTCCCGCCGCCCATTACTCGCGCCCGCTGATTGGAGCAACCCGCGACCACGCCTTTGGCTGCTTGCACTCGCTGCGCTCTGCACTCGCTGCACACCACGCCTCGCTGCACTCCTGCCCGCCCGCGCCGCCTGCGCACCGCGCCGCTGCCCCGTGGCGCCGGCCCTGCTCGTCCGCGGTTCGTACTGCCCCCGTGGTGCCCAGCTGGATTTTGCTGCGGCAGGCTGCAAAGGTCACGTGGCCTCTGCGCTCGACCCTCTAGCGGTTTCACTCGGCCCGGAGCTATTTAATGCTTCTACCGCCTTGAGCCTTTCTGAACCTCGATTTTTCCGACCTCGCAAAGTCTCAAGCGCGTCGCAGCCACCCCCACGTCACCGCGCACCCGCCCCGACTGCTCCGTCCACCACGCGTCACCGCCCTAGCGCGTCCCCAGCTTGCACCCACAACACCACCCCCCGGCTCGCTTGTGCGCGCACATCAATCCTGCAACGCGCTAGCTTCCAAGCAACAGCTCTGTGGTGCCGGCGCGTCGTCGCGTAATCCACAGTGCTGCTGTCCGCCCCCACTCGCGTCGCATGGCCGTGATGACCTCGCCCGCAATGGACAAACCGTCCGTGGAGCCAAAACCCGTTCCATCTGCAGACGCGATGGCCTTGGATGCAAACATCAACGGGTGAGTCGCTCTTCCCCGCAACCCTGCCTTCCCGCCTTGTCTGCCTTAGTTTCCTCTTCCGCATTCTTTGAGAATACCCTGGCGCATGTAGTTTATTGAACAAATCATTCTGCAGAAGCGCAAATGAGCATGATCCTCTATTTGATGAAGACCCCGCGCCTCACCACGTTGAAATTCCCGCGCCCGACGCCGATGCTCCGTCAGACGCCCTGCCAACGCCCGCCACCAACGGCGACGACACCATGAACGGCACCGACTCTCACCCCGATCAAGATCCCTTCGCCGACCCCATCACCGACGTCGACAGCGGCATCGCGCCCACCGCCCCCTTCCTCGCCGACCCGCTGCCCGACGCGCCGTCGCTTCCTACTGCCCCCGAAAATCTCGCGCCTACCTCGCTGCCGCCCCGCGTCGAGCCCGCAACCTCGGACGTTCGCGAAGATCCTGCATCGCTACCGCAAACCTCTGCGCCCAACGACAAGCCTGAAGACGCAACGGATACGCCCGAAGATCTTGCGCCAGCTGCGCTTGCTGCCCAACCCAGCACGCCCGCCGAAGACAACGCGGACAAGATGGACGTGGGTGCCCAAGCGCAGTCCAAGACGGAGGATGCGCCCGTGGATGCAGGCGTTACAAAGTCAGACGAGCCTACCGACGCCGTTGCTCCTCCGCCGCCGGCAGACGATGCGCTGCAAGCTCCCGCCACCGCCGCAGCCCTAGATACTACAGCCACTGCAGCGGTGACCGCCACTGTGGATCACGAAATGCCTGACGCTCCCTCCGCCAATAAGATTCGTCCCCGCGAAGAAGATGACGACGACGATGATGGCCCTCTGGCGAAGCGCGTTCGTACGGCGGACGGTTCCTTGGAGCCCTCGGCAGATGGGGATGTAAAGCAACAGCCGGTGGCCAATGCGATCACCAATGGCAACGCGCCTAGGGAACTTTCCATTGCGCCAACCTCGGACGGTGCTGCGCCGGGTCCGTCAACACCTGCGCCCGCCATCAGCAATGCGCCGGAGAAGAAAAAGTTCGATTCGCAGCCCTTGACCTCAGCGCAGCACAAATTCTTGATGGATCGCCTGCGCGGCGCAAAGAAGACTAAACCTGCTGCTCCGTTCCTCCACCCCGTGGATCCTGTCGCGCTCAACATTCCTCACTATCCTCAGATCGTCACTCACCCAATGGACCTGAGTACCTTGGAGACGAAGCATAAGGAGAAGCATTATCAGTCGGTGGATGGCTTCATGAATGATTTCTACCTCATGATTGATAACTGCGTACTGTTCAATGGCGTCCAGCATCCAATTGCTCAGTCGGCCTGGAACTTGCAAATGTGGTTTGAGCGCGGCATGCACCTGCTGCCAGGAAGAGAAGCGCACCCTGAGGTCCCGAAGAAGCCAAAGAAGACCGGGGGCTCGTCCTCGTCGAAGCCTCAGCCGCGTCGCGAATCTCGCGCTAACATCCCTGTCCACTCGCCTACCAACTCGACCTCAAACAATGCCACCTTCGCACTTCAAGCTGACGGTACTCCTCTGATTCGTCGCGATTCGTCAACCGGCGACGGGCGTCCGAAGAGGGAAATACACCGCCCGCCACCCAAAGATTTGCCATACTCAAATCCCCGGCCGAAGAACAAGAAATCCCAGCTAGAGCTCAAGTTCGCCGAGACGGTCATCACCGAAATGCTGAAGCCGAAGTACCGTGATTTCTCATATCCATTCCTCCAGCCTGTGGATCCAGTTGCTCTGAACATTCCGCAATACCTGAAGATCATCAAGAAGCCGATGGACCTCGGCACTGTTCAGTCTAGGCTAAAGCACGGCGAGTATGCTAGCGCCAAGGACGTCAAGGCCGACATGGATCTCATCTTCGCGAACTGCTTCAAGTTCAACCCCGAGGGTGATGACGTTAACAAGATGGGCCACATGCTTGAGGACGTCTACAAGAGGGCGTGGGAAAGGAAGGCCGAGTGGATGGAAGAGCATGCACCAGCGTCTGAACCGGTGTCAGACGCTTCAGACGTCGAGAGCGAAGAAGACGAGGAGGAAGACGAGGAAGAGATCAGACAAAGACAGGCTCAGATTGCTGAGCAGATCATGAGGTTGACGCAGGAGCAACTGGCCCTTCAGAACAAGAAGGGCAAGTCTCCCAAGGTAGCAGTCAGCAAGAAGACCTCCAAGAAAGACAAGAGCCAAGCCAAGTCAAAGAAGTCGTCCAAGCTCTCCGCTCCCACGAAGCCTAAGAAGAAGCAGAGGCAGATCACCTTCGAGGAGAAGCGTCTGATCTCGGAGACGATAGGCAACTTGGATGAGGCCCAGATGGCGAAGGCAGTCCAGATCATCCGGAATGGAGTGCCTGCTCTACAAGTAAGCTTTTCCCAGTCCTCTTTTTCTCCGAGTTGCACTAACTGCAGGTTGAGGGCGTCAATGATGACGAGCTGGAACTGGACATTGATACGATCCCCAACGATGTGTTGCATGATCTCCTCAAGTACATCAAGACGGTCAACCCGGCGGCAACTGCGGCCGCAGCTGCCGTGCCGACGTACGATGATGACTACGAGCCGCCGTCGCGTAAGAACACTGCAACGCAGCCCAGAAAAAATAAGCCCATGGGCAAGCACGAGCAAGAACAGGCCATCGCAGAAATAAAGCAGCGGCTGCAGAACTTCACTAACAGGGGTTCGAGCTCAGACCAGTCCCCTGAGCCGGCCACGGCCCATCGGGACGAGTCGAGCGACGACGAGTCCAGCGCCTCGGAAAGCGAAGAGGAGTAAGGTGGCTTCCTTTCCGGCGCTGCGTTGCCATTTCGTGCCTTTCGTGATGAGTACTTGGGGCCTTTCGAGCGAATTGGGAGTCCAGAGATCCGGTTCTTCGGCAGCGCGCTGCGACTGGGGTATGCCTTGGTGTTTACAGAAACGTCCTGGCCCGTCCCTTTCGTCCGTCTTCCGTGTATAACACCTTTCTCGCTCTTTTCCCCGAATTCTCCCTTCTCTTTTGATTCTGTTCTTGTGCATAGGTCGAGCAGCCCCTTCTTATTTCCGCCGGGGGTTGATGATGGATGACGTTTACGAGGTTTGGTCAAGAAAATTAAAAGTCTGGTTGTTACGATGAGCGGCCAGGGTGCGGTAGCAAGCTTCCGAGTTTGGGATGACGAGCAAGTTTGGGCGTCTCATACGGGCCTCAGGTTGCACTAATTCTTGGCACACTTTAGCTTTTGTACAGTAGAACGGACGTGGGGGAGAGCATCGGGGTTAATGGGTAGGCCTACTGGATATGGTTTGTCGTGCAGGCGTGCGCGAGGGTGGAAGCAGAAATTGAGTGGGTTGAGCAGACAGCAGAAAGAGCGTCATGATGATGAAGATGAGTGAAATGGATAAACGAAGGAAGCACCCTGCATGCGTGCTTGGCTCGCTGTGTGCATCGTGATTGAGCTGTGCGGTTGCGAAGGCGCTGGCCAGGACGAAAATTAGATGTGAGGCCGAGCAGAGAGCTCCACTGAAAAAAACGGCAGCCGCATCTGCCTGAGACGTCAGTTGGGGAAGGAGAGCCATGATTCGTCAGCGGGGCAGAAGTCTTGGCGGGCAGCGGGCGTCGCGATCCGCGTCTTGGGCCCCAGCTTCGCGATTTTCTGAAGCTCCGGCATCAACACCACATTAGCTCTGACCCATCACCACCTCTCCCGCCCCGCCAGCCCCCGCAACCCACGCCGCTCCCCGCGTCGCACCCGACCATCGACCGGACCGATTCGTCTTTTTCCGTCGCCTCCCTCGCTCGCTCCAGCAAATCCCGTCGCAATGGCGCCCGTCCAGATCAGCGAGGTCAAGGGCAGCGGGCGCGAGAACCGCACCGCCGCGCATTCACACATCAAGGGCCTCGGCCTGCGCTCCGACGGCACCGCAGACAAGTCCGCCGGCGGATTCATCGGCCAGGGTGCCGCACGAGAGGTATGCGGCCTCACGCTGCCCCGTTCCGGCGTCGAACCGTCCAGCTCCGCGTGCACGATTCGCCGGACAAGATGACGCGTATCCGGGAAGAGAAGGTGCTGACTGTTGATGCTTTTTTTTAGGCTTGCGGTGTCGTCGTCGACCTGATCAAGGCGAAGAAGATGTCGGGCCGGGCGGTGCTGCTGGCCGGCGGACCGGGCACCGGCAAGACGGCGCTCGCGCTGGCCGTCGCGCACGAGCTGGGGACCAAGGTGCCGTTCTGCCCGATTGTCGGCAGCGAGATATACTCGGCGGAGGTCAAGAAGACGGAGGCGCTGATGGAGTGCTTCCGGAGGGCTATCGGTACGTAGTTCGCAACGATGCGCGTGCGCCTCTCGGCGTGGAGGGGCTTTGCAGCTGCGGGCGTGGCGATAAGGAGTGCTGACGTTGTTTTGACTAGGCCTGCGTGTCCGCGAAACGAAGGAGGTGTACGAGGGCGAGGTTACGGAGCTCACGCCCGAGGAGGCGGAGAACCCGCTTGGTGGCTATGGCCGCACCATCTCGCACCTCATCATTGTCCTGAAGTCGGCCAAGGGCACGAAGAAGCTGCGTCTGGATCCCTCCATCTACGAAGCTATTCAGAAGGAGCGCGTGCGTTTGGGAGATGTCATCTACATCGAGGCCAACACGGGTGCGGTCAAGCGCGTTGGTCGTTCGGACGCGTACGCCACCGAGTTTGACCTCGAGGCTGAGGAGTACGTGCCAGTGCCCAAGGGTGATGTTCACAAGAAGAAGGAGGTTGTGCAGGATGTCACGCTGCACGACTTGGACGTTGCGAACGCCAGACCTCAGGGCGGCCAGGATATCATGAGCATGATGGGCCAATTGATGAAGCCGCGCAAGACCGAGATCACAGAGAAGCTGAGGACGGAGATCAACAAGGTCGTCAACAAATACATCGATCAGGGTGTGGCAGAGCTCGTCCCGGGTGTTCTGTTCATTGATGAGGTAAGATTTTGATCTCCACACGCCTGCACCGCACATACGCTGACCGGATTCTAGGTTCACATGCTCGACCTCGAGACTTTCACCTTCCTCAACCGTGCCCTAGAATCTACCATCTCTCCCATCGTCATTCTCGCTTCCAACCGCGGCCTCTGCCCCGTCCGCGGTGCGGAGAACATTCTTCCCCCCTCCGCCCACGGCCTCCCCTCGGATCTCCTCGCCCGTCTGCTCATTATCCCCACGCACGCGTACCAGCCCGACGAAATCAGGTCGATCATCCGCACTCGTGCCCGCACAGAGAGCCTCAAGATCGACGACGCAGCTCTCACGAAGGTCGGCGACCTCGGCGTCAAGGTCAGCCTGCGGTATGCGCTGCAGCTGCTGGCGCCCGCGCAGGTGCTGGCGAAGGTTGGCGGAAGGGAAGCGGTTGGCGTCAGCGACGTCGAGGAGTGTGAAGGCCTGTTTCTGGACGCGGGCAGGAGTGCACAGGGCGTTGCTCAAAGCAACGGATACATCTCTTGAATGCAATACTAAGCAATCAACCATGGGTCGACGGAGTTGCGTGTCGGAACAGATTTGCATGTAAGAGTACCCTTTGTTCCTGATGGGTGGTGCGTGGTATGAAAAGCTAGGGATCTGGCGTTTTTTTTTTTTTTTTCATTTCCAATTAATGCTGAGAGGAATCGATTATATCATCCTTTTACGGTCTTTCTTTCTTTGCTCCGCAAGGCGAGATCGGTGGGATAGAGGTGATGCTCTGATGTAGTGGCGTATGAAAATACTTGTTTGCACGGGAGACGGATTCTTGATGTGTTTGCATGTTTGGAGGCCATCATACTGGAGAGCTAGTACTCGCACTCATCAGGGTAGCCTTTTATTCTTGGTGTAAGTACAATATACCATACGTTTTACTCCTCGATTATAGAGAGCTAATTGTCCTCTCTCTCTTCCTGGTCTATTATTAAGTTACCATGTCTACGCGAGGCGTAGGTGCCGGCTCGTCCCAGTCGGATGCATGCACGAATTAAATTCATACGCCGTCCCAGCTGGGCCGGTTCCGGTCCGTGGGGCTTGGAAGGAGTTTGCCGTTACTCGTCGCAGCCGCCAAGAAAGAGCTTGTATGTCTTGTCCAGTGCTTGTCCGCAGCTGCGGTCAGGTGGGGTAGCGTTGCTTTGACGGAGTTGTCGGAGGCTGTTCCGTCGATATCGGATTACGGTCTTGAACGGTACCTCCGGCAGCTGGCGGGAGATAGGCACGATTAGCAGAATGATGGCGGTGGGTCGGTGCCGTATGTGCGCAACATCATGCCTTTGAAGGCTGAGAACTTGCAGGCAACTATTCCGTACAGGGGGCGATTTATTGGCGCAGGAGTGCCCGCAAAGAAACGCGTTGCCATCTTTTACTCGCCTGTACACAGAGATGGCGGCAACAGTTCCACAGTGTGCACGGTCGAAGCCTTCAGGGGTTCCGACTCTGTGTTCCAATACGACGTACATGATCCACACGCGCAATTGGGGGCCGCAATGCGGAGCTCACTGAAAACGTCCAAAAATACTGGGATGACCTTCCATCCCTCTTCGGGAGTCCTCCTAAGCTCTTCAGCTATCTGCACGACTACATACCACGGCACATGCCGTGAAGCAGAGCTACCTTAGATCCTAATGCTTCTGTCTGGATGAAGTCGAAGGCCTGGTTGTAGCTACGTCGAGAACCCTTGCGTGCCGGCCCCACGACCAGGGCGGCACAAGTCTCCGCCACCTCCCAGCTCTTCGCTTGCGATCCTGCAGGATCTTTTCGTTAGGCATTGACCAAAGATTGCCTAGCCTACCACAATGGGAATTTGCCGTGTGGATCACGATACGTACCGTTCCGTCCTGCTGGGACGAATCGCAACTATTGCACGTTTTCGCGAAGCGGCTGTACATACCTTTGTTCGATCAAGGCGACAGAAAGAGGGTGTTTCCTGTCAGACGGAAGAACTCAGTGAGTTCCTGCCGTATATAATGTCTCAGAAATATCCTGCAGCTGAGTGCAAATACAAGTCCAAGCTATGTCGTCTGATTCGTTCTCTTTAACAGCTCCCACCACAACACCGCGGTGCCGTCGCACGGCATGTGATCGCTGCCATTCTCAGAAGCTGCGGTGTCTGCGAACTCCCTGTCAGAATGGCCAGGACTGCGACCGTTGCTTACGCCTCTCTGCCAAATGCGTGTACAGTCCTTCGTGCCGCATTGGCAGGCCGCCGGCAGGCCAGAAACGTTCTCGACCACGGAAGCCCTCGACACGCAATGCGGTGCCTGAAAGCCCACCATCGCCAATTGAATTCCCACAGCCTGTCATAACGCCGATACACCAGGAACTTCCGCAGATGACGATGACCGAAGACTTCAACATAGACGACGTTGATGACCTCAACTTTCTGGAATTTCTCGACGCCACCACACTATTCGATCCCATCAACAACGTAGGCCTTGGAGATTTTCCAGAGTTCCCCGATGCACCCACCAGAAATACAGCAACCACTAGCGACGGATTATCGTCTATCGGGAGATCAGAAGACTACGTCGAGGAGCTCGCACTCCTCAGTCAAGCTCTACATAGCCAGCTGCAAACTGTAGAGAGCGGAAGACTCGATTCCACAATGAACCAGCAAGCCATGCCTCCAGGGCTCCAAGGATACCCCGTCCGAAGACTGTTTGACAGCACCCAGAAGCTCATCGATATCATCGACGGGCTGCTGGCCGATAGACCGAGCTTGCCAGGAACGGCTCGCCACGACCAGGCCCCCTCCGGACTGAATGACTACTGCGTACAAGCAGCCGACACCCTGTCACCGAGCAGTAGCGCAGACAGCCCACCGCTGCCCGACTTCTTCCCAACCCCCAACGACAGTCCATCCCAGTCGACAACCACCGCCACCTGGCCCGACCCCACAGGCCTCACGGCCCCCGCACCGAAACCATCCTCCTCCTCCTATCCTGCCACGCCTCGCTCGTCCGCCTGCACGCCCTCTTCTACAGCCACCTGCGCCAGCACCTCCTCCTCCTCCTCCTCCCCCCGCCCGCGGCGCCCCCGCATACCCGCCTCTTCCCAGACCTGGAGCCGTGCTCGTTCCCGGGCCCGGATCTGCCGGAGACGGCGCTGGTCGTGCATGTGGGCGCACGCCTGCTGGAGCGGCTGCGGCGGGCGCGGGCGGAGTGCGCGGGCGCGGGGCTGGTCGCGCCGGCGCTGGTGGAGGCGGTGAGGGCGCAGGAGGAGGCGGACGCGCTGGGAGGTGGGTGGGGGGATTTCGGCGTGCTGATTGGGGATGTGGAGGGGATGCTGAGGCGGAGGGGTGGGTGAGGAGACGGGTTTCGTAGGGGTGGGACTGGATGGGGCGGAGAGTGTGGAGTCCCTGAATGGAGGTGGAGGAGCTGGAAAGAGACGGGACTTGCAGGAAGGGCAGAGAGTGGATGTCAAATGTTACGTCCAGGCATCTCCACGAACTTGCCAACATTTCAATCGGAGTAGTGGTGGGTGGCACGAGGTTGAGGGATTAACTTGTCTGTTTTCGGGTGGTAGAGGGGAAGTTCGTGGCGATGGACGGCAGGGGTGGTCTCGTGCTCTTTCTCTTTGACCTTCGTTCCGGTGGTTGTTCGCTGTGAAACTGCTGCGGCCGGAGCTTGGCGATTCTGTGATGCTTGTCGATTTGCGGGTGAAGGAGCCTGGTGGTAGAGGTCGTGAACGTGGAAATGTAATGAATTTCAGAGCTTATGAAGTTGCTTTTGTGAGGCGCATGAAAAGCAATTGCGTGTGTGAGAAGAGTGACCAATGAGGTTAAAGGCAAGCTAGCTTTAGCAAATTCAAAAGCCACTACCCTCTGAACTCGATCCTGTGAGTTGCACGAATCCAGACAGTTAACGTAAGGCTGAACAGAGATTGGCGTCGAGCTTGTTCTTTGTTTTACCCCTCACCATTGCTGTAGCGTAAGAAAAATGATTTTTGGTGCTGATTCCACCAAAATAGACCCGAACAACAAAGAAAGTCCAGCAATGCCGGTTTCATTAACATGCAG
Source organism: Neofusicoccum laricinum (assembly GCA_029906385.1). Classification (NCBI taxonomy): domain Eukaryota; kingdom Fungi; phylum Ascomycota; class Dothideomycetes; order Botryosphaeriales; family Botryosphaeriaceae; genus Neofusicoccum; species Neofusicoccum laricinum. The sequence continues at coordinate 989,212 of CP123718.1, read as the reverse complement.
TTCCTTGGTCGACGCTATCGTGAAGCATCAAAGCCTTCGAAGTATGGCTCTTAGCTGAGTTCATTGGTATACGAGATGCCGACTGGCTGCTTCAGCCACTGTGACAGTAGGACGTAATAGTACACAATTTACAATGATCACTCAGGTCATCTTGACTTGGTGTGTTAGGGACTGAGATCGGTAGTAAGGGGAGTGAGTGAATAATGTGAGAAGACTAGGAACGGAGTGCATCAAAAGAATTTAGTTCCTCATCATGGAGTTGGCTCCGCAATGTCTGCGAGAAGTAGTTCCGTTACCGCTTTGCGCCCATTCCGTGCAGCCCAAGACAGCGGTGTCCGGCCATTGTTGTCCTTGGAGTTCCGGTTGACTCCCTTGTTCGCGAGGAGCAACCTCACCGCTTCCTCGCACCCATTGAATGCGGCATATGACAGTGGCGTCCGACCGCGCTTGTCCTCGGAGTCAGGATCGACCCTATCATCCGCAAGCAGTAGCTCTACTGTCTCGCGCCCCTTTTGTACGGCCTACGACAGCGGCGTCCGACCATTGCTGTCCTTTAGGTCGGGGTGGGTACGGTTATTCACGAGTAGTAATCTCGTCACCGCCCCGTGTCCATTCCACGAGGCCCACAATAGCGGCGTCTGGCCATGCTCATCTTTGGAGTTCGGGTCGATACCTTCGCTTGCGAGGAGTAATTCAACCCCCGTCGTGTGTCCATTTCGTGCGGCAAGCGAAAGTGGTGTCCGGCCCTCGTTGTCCTTGGGATTCCGGTCAACCCGGTCGTCTGTGAGAAGGAGTTCCATCACCGCTTCGTGTCCGTTCCGTACGGCCAATGACAGTGGCGTTTGGCCCAGTCTATCCTCAGAGTTCGGGTTGATTCCCCCACTCGCAAGGACAACCTCACTATCTCGTGGTGCCCATTTCTTGCAGCCCACAATAGTGGCGTCCAACCATCTTTATCCTTGGGGTCCGGATCGACGCCGTCATGTGCAAGCAATAGCTTTACCACTGCCTCATATCCCCCCTCTGCCGCCCACGACAGCGGCGTCTTCCCCCAATAGCCCTTGAAGTTCGGGTCGACACCGTCATGCGCGAGTAACAGCCTCACGACCGCCTCTCTTCCATTCTCTGCTGCCAATGAGAGCAGCGTCCGATGGATATCGAACTTGAAGTACCTGTTGAGGTGCTTGTCCAGTAACTTATGAACTGTCGGCTCCGTCAGGTGCACGTTGGCGTCCTCATCCAGTAACCTTTGAACTGCCGTCTCTCGCCCATTTTTTACAGTCCACAATAATGTAGAACTTCCAGAGCGCTGCACTTGAAATCGGTAGAGACAGGTATTCAAGAGATGGTAGAGGTGCTTGTTTGTCCGGGTAAATGCGTTGATGTCTTTTTCCGTTTCCAAGTTCTCCGCAATCGACAAGAGTAATTCATTCGACAAGCCAAGTAGCGACATTTCTAAGCGTGTTAGCTTTAGGTTACACGTACTGAAAGTACATACTGGTCAATCGGGTGAAGTAAGATGGCTTACTGAGTGAAAGCGCTGTTTTGGTTGACGGGTAGATGATCAGGAGCGGAAGAGATCGGGCGGAAACGTCACGTCGTCACGACCCCACTCCCCGGAAACGCGCTAGCTCGAAAGTGTCCGCCGACTAGCATGAGATGCCCGCGTCATGTTCAAGCTGGTCGGCGCTTAGCTATACAGCAACGATTCGGCACCTTGAAGCAAGCGGTAGAAGGATCCGAAATTTATCAGATTTACAAGAATACTACCGAAGCCTTTAGATGCGCGAAAGTAAGGCCCCACAAAGCAACACGAAAACATCCCATAGCCCTTACCAACCCCAGCAAAGCGAGAAAGAACCGCGTCCTGGGAGGCAACCCTACGCTTGCAAGCACGGAATGACTAGCTGTGTTCCAATGACGGGTCCTCCATGGTGCGTGCGTGCCGCAACCCCGTCCACCCTCCGGCCTTTGCAAGCAAGCAAGCAGCCCTGACCCTGTATTCGCGGCGACGAAGCCTTCACCAGATCGAGGACGGATGAAACGGTCGGAGGATAGCGGTACTGCTGTCTCATCGTGAAGTCGGGAGGGCGCAATCTGTGCTCCAGCTTGTGCGGAAGCGATGGTGAAGGCAGGGCGGCGTTGTCGGTTCGGCAGGCAATCGATCGGTCGGTCGGTGGGGTCAATCGGCGAGCAGGTGGCCAGGGCAGCGCATAGATCACGACAGTTGATGGAACAGCGAGGGGCGCAAGGCCATTAGTCGCTGAAATGAGAAGCTCTAGGTTGATGGTCAGGAGGATGGAAGGGCGTTGAGGTGGGGGCTGCGAGCGGAGGTGGCTGATTATCTGCGGGTCTGCGGGTCTGTAACGGCATTTCTCGGTCGGGCGCGAGGCTGCGCTGCGTTTGCATCTGGTCGCCGCTAGCGCTGAATCGAGTGCGCAAATGGCCCTTTATCGCCCAAAAGGTCGCTGTGAGCAAAGAATGGTTGTAAAGCTCTGGGCTATGGTCTTTCAAGAGACGTACGGTGATCACGAGGCAAACACGGGCGGTTGCCAGTGAAACGCGACGACACGCCCCCTTCCTTGCTCTTCAACACAACAAGCGCCCGCTCCTCACACGCAACGCCTCACTCTTCAGACAACACGACACCTTTCAGCTATCAGGCCTTTTAACATCATCCAGTGCCCCGCGTCATCGCCCGGTCAAGCAGCCGAGCCCGCCGCCATGGCACAGCTCTCGGACAGCCAGCTCGCCACCATCAGAGATCCCGATTGGAGATGCATTCTTCTCATTCCGGGATGCACTCAAGTCAGCCCATCCTCGTATTAGCCTTCGAGGCAGACTGGATCGCTTCGAGCAGCTGGTCACCGAGCCAGGTGAATACTGAAGTTCGATACGAACGACGCAAGCTAATTAATGTAGTCGGACGAGATCTAACGCTTGAGCTCATCATTATTCTTCAAGCGCATCCTACCGCCGCTTCTCTACGTTCTAACGTTAGACCGACTCCTCTACGCAGCGATCTCGCCCTCTTATACGCGAGACTATCGTCAAACGAAACGGACTTTTCGCATACCGCCCAGCTCGTGAGAGACGTCGTCGCCGGCGAAAACGATCCCACAATATGGGCAGCCGTATACGACCTCATCCGTCAGACGCAGCCCGCTCCTCCGATATTTCATCTCCCGACAGACCCTGCCTCAACGACACAACTGAGGACGCCTTCTAAATCTATAACACCAGCCACTCATACGATCCAGACCCCGAATACACGCGCCACAAGCAGCATCGCCAATTCGTCCGAACACAGGAAACAGTTCGATAATATGCTCAAGGCTGAGTTGGATGGCTCTTTGTTCATTGGAGTGCCCAACTTCTTCGAGACGTTCTTCGGCGAAGTCGAAAGCCTCGAGCAGACGGCGGAGACGGTTTTCCAGAGATGTAGCGAAGGCAACAACCCGCTGTACACGACAGGCCGTGGCTGGTGCGGCTGGCCAGCGATCCCGACGCAGAACAACGTGTCGGGGTGGTTTACAGGGCTCGTAGGCCAGTTAAAGACACTCGCGGAAGAACACTGTTCTATTGGCAACATCCAACGAGGAACACTTGCGAAGCCTGATCAGCCCTTTGAAGGATCCGTAGCGGAAAGGAGGATGGACCTCGGTTTCGCGAATACAGCGGCATGCGGCCAACCACGCTGGTCCGAAATCCTCGTCGTGGGAGAGCTAAAGAGCAACAAGGACATAGATAGGAGCTCGCAAACTTGGCGCGACCTCGCACGATACGCGAGAGAGGTCTTCATTGCCCAAGATACCCGTCGCTTCGTCCTCGGCTTCACGCTGTGCGGGTCCACTATGCGGCTGTGGGAATTCGACCGGCTTGGAGGTATTGCGTCAGAGCAATTCGACATCAACGAGAATGGTCTGCGGTTCGTCTCAGTGATCATGGGATATCTCCTGATGGACAAAGAGCAGCTCGGACTCGATCCGACCGTCCTGGAAGCGAGCGACAAGCGGTGGATCGAAATTAAGCGCAACAACAGGACAGAGCGCCTTGTTTTGGATGAAGTAATCACGCGGGCCCCATCCGTTGTCGGTCGGGCGACGATCTGCTGGAAGGCCTATCGCCAAGGAGACAGGTTGCGGAGGCCGTACGTAATCAAAGACTCGTGGCAGTATCCTGAGCGCGATGAGGAGGGCGAGCTGTTGAAGGAGGCAACGGAGGAAGAAGTTGTAAACGTGGCGAGGCACTATTATCACGAGACAGTCCACATGGCCGACATAGAGGACGATGTCTACAACAACATCCGCAAAGGGCTAGACATTTCGAAAGCGACCAATTACCGGCCGGGCGAATCCATGCCGCCTCCGAGCACTTCCGGGATTGTGCGAGACACTCGAAGCACCAGTTCGGCGGGGCAGAAGAGGTCATCCAGCCAGATCGATGCATCAGAGCCGGCCAGCAAAAGAGTTTGCTCCGAGCCACAGCTTATAGTAAGAGGCGAGCTTCCGAAGAACCGTGTACATCGTCGCGTAGTCATCCTTGACTACGGGAAGCCCATCTACAAGGCGAGTTCTCGGGCTGCCCTACTCGCTGCGATAGAGGGGTGCATTAAGGGACACCAATCTCTGTACGAGCAGGGAAAAATGCTCCAGCGCGATGTTTCTAAGAACAACCTCATGATTAACGAGGATAGCAGCAACCCTTCCTGGAATGCGTTCTTGATTGACCTCGATCTCGCAATCAGCAGAGAGAGGGAAGGGGCGTCGGGGGCTCGAGGCATGACCGGCACACTAGCGTTCATGGCAATTGGAGTGCTTCTAGGCGAGAAGCATTCGTTCATGCACGATCTCGAGTCCTCCTTCTGGGTCCTCTTCTGGATCTGCATTCATTACGAATGGCCAGGTAAGGGGAGAGTGGTCGAGCAGTTTGACAAGTGGAACTACATGAACACAGAAGAGCTTGCGAGGATGAAACTGGGCGTTGTTGCGAACAAGAGCATGTTTCTGAGGACAGTAACAGACAACTTCACCGAGTACTATCGACCACTTATACCTTGGATCGATAAGCTGCGGGAGGTGGTCTTCCCAAACGGTGGGATATGGGAGCAGGAAGAAGCGGGGCTCTATTTACACATAATGGACATACTTCGGGAAGCACGGGACGACCTAGACGTGCTACAGCATCGTGGGTTGTCGAGTTCGCCGGAGTGGTAGAATTTGAGATGGGAACGGCGTTTTGAAGATTCTTTTTGCATTCGTGTTCTTGATACCCATGTATCTTACGACTCATTTCTGCAGGCGCTTAGGGCCGCTCCTATAGAGGCCGGACGTTCCGTTTAATTGGTGCTTTGTACGGTTGTGAATTGCCTGCTCTTTCAAAATCAAGTTAACGTGTTTCACCACTCACCCGGCCACACCAGTCATCCGGCCACCCCACCAACACCAAAACGCGCCCTCGTGCAAATCAGCAATGACATCAACACAGAACCAAGAATCACGCCAGAAAGAGGGCAGACTACTTCTTGCTAAGCAGGCTGCTCAAAACGATCGAATTTCGAGCATTCGCAAGGCTGCAACATCGTACGATATACCTCGAACTACTCTCCAAGATCATCTCAATGGAACAGCCCCACGAAGCGTGTCTAATTCGCAAAAACGAAAGCTGCAGCCGTCCGAAGAAAAGGCTTTAGTTGAGTGGATTCTAAGCCTTGATCGGCGAGGATTCCCTCATGTCATTGATGTACGAAGGATAGCAGACTGTTTACTCGCAGCGCGCGGCCAAGATCCTCCACCTTAGCTAGTCGGTAAGAACTGGACATCTCGTTTTATCAACAATCAGCCTGAGCTTAAAATGAAATGGAATCGAAAGTTCCATTCACAGCACGCCAAATGCGAGGATCCAAACACGATTAACGCGTGGTTTACGCGTGTTCAAGAGACGCGTCAGTCGTACAGCATTCTCGATAACGACGTTTACAATTTTGACGAGACAGGGTTTATAATGGGGGTAATTGCGACATCTAAGGTCGTTATAAGCTCTAATACGACCGGTCGAGCAACCACTATACAACCAGGGAACCGTGAGTAGACAACGGTAATCGAGGGCATCAACGCGTCCGGCTAGGCGATTCCGCCGTTCATCATCCTAGTAGGGAAGGTACACTAGTTAAACTAGTATCGGTAACTACCGGCTGATTGGGTAATTGCTGTAAGCGACAATGGATGGACGACAGACCAGCTCGGGTTTGAATGGATCAAGCACTTTAACACGCACACAAAGTCTTGCATAAAGGGAGCCTACCGTCTCCTCATTCTCGATGGCCATAGCAGCCACGCAACGCCCGAATTTAACCAATACTATATAGTAAATAATATCGTCACGCTCTGTATACCTGCTGTTACGGCACAGCCTTCGCAGGGTTAGGAATAACAAGATAAGGGAACGAGTGGGGGGCACAGATGCGGTACAGGAAAAGACCCACAGGAAGTCACGAGGTCCACGTGACGCCAAGACATTGCTCTGCTCGGATAACATTACTCTGCTATGATCTGCCTCGGATAGCAGCAGAGCAATAGGGAGCAATAGGGAAGAATACAGGTCAACCATCAGATTGTTACAACTTCCCCTATGGTATATATAGCTTCACTCTCTAGCTAGTATTTGACCCTCCGTGGTCAACTTCAATAATCAATCTACACCATTGATTAGTAACACGGCCTTCGCACGCAGTGCTCAGTCACGTGTATTCGTCTATACTTGTTCTCAACCCCTACCTTGTACCCACTCAAGGTAAACCCTACACGGCTTACCGCCCTCTTTGGTGTTTGGATCCTTAGAGGCAGAGGCCCGCCGTTACACCCATATTCTCGTGAATGACCGCGCGGACTTACGTTTACCATAATACCACAAAAGCGCAGCTGTTGCGCTGTTAAGCCACTGCTGGAACTCACGAGCCAGTAAGAACCAATCGCCTGTACCAGGGTACTTCTTCTTATGGACCGCTGTGTGCTTTTCATTGTGCGAAGCCGTTGAGATCCAGTTTAGGAAATCCTCTCTGTCCTTAACTTGGATTAAAGTGTTAATGCTGCGAAGGGAGAGTGCTCCGTAAGCTTACCTAATTCTCTCTGCCTTCTCTCCTTCTCGCTGAGCGAAAGTTGCTCTACACTCGTTAATGTCGTTGCTGCCGTAGCATGGCCGAGAACTTGCAAATGGTGCTGTATGCTTAACTTAATGTCACCGAATTTCCCCTCGAAAGGCTCCCATTGCGATTTGAAGAAGACAGTAATGGACACATGTCTCTTATTCTTCTGATTGAGGCTGACAAACACCCGTCGCGCGTCTTGGTAGAACTTCAGAATGTCACCATACACAGCTGCCAGAGTGGTACAGATCAGACTGCCATCGCGTGCAGTCTGGATGTATTCGGCGAGCACATCCAAGAAGTCATCGAATTCAGTCATCATCCTGGATAGCCGGTCGAAGAAGGAAGTAAAGTCTTTCGCAAGGTCGACAAGTAGACGCACACCACCGACGACGAGCGAGGATACATCGGGACTCTGCTGGATAGCAATCCCGACGCCGCCGAGGAACCGATCAAGTAGACCCAAGAATTTGGTGAGAGATTCCGAATGCCTCCGAAGCAACGACTTTTGCTTGTGGTCGTCGCTCAAATCTTGTAGGTGTCGTAGCACGTTCCTGTCGGTGATGCTATTGCTCGCACCCTGAAAAGCTTCCTTCTCCTCCGCTTCAAGTCCGTCGATATGTTTTTGTAGCGCCCGAGCGAAAGCTGCATTGCGTGGTGGCTCTGCAGAAACACTTGGAGATGGAGAGATAGGTATTGGAGGCACGCTGGTTGTGTCGGCCCTCTGTGAGCTGTGGCTGGTGCGAGGAGCGGGTGGTGATTCTGGTGTAGAAGTGCGCGAGATCGAATGCTGCGGTCTTAGAGCCGTAGATATTATGGCTGGAATGGTTACTCTCGATCCGCTTGGAAGGATCTCTTGCGACGTCTGCTGGTCTAGCAATGTGCCGTCTGGGCCTCCTTGGTCGGCGATGGCTTCGGTCGAACCATGTCGCGAGGCTAGTTCGTTTGGTGTCTGAGGCCGCGAAGACTCTTGGCGAGAAGGGCTCTTGTGGATTAAACCCTTTAGACGATTGTTCAGACGGTCGCGTCTTCTCATCGTGCCGGATGTGGTGTCCACGACTGGTTAGTCGAACGAGTTTGCGAGAGGGAGCGGGGTAGTGCTGATTATCAAGAATAGGCTTGTTGGCTGAGCCTTCCGGCCGTAACGCAGGCAAGACGCACTTGCTTGCGCCGTCACCGCTTCCGCTAGCGCGATTAGGACGGTGATACTGCTACTTCAGGCCTTGTAATGCTTTGCTGCACGCCGCGTTCGCTGTACCCGTGCTGTTGTCCCACCCTAGCCACCCCAATATTGCGCCTACGATGTGATTCGTCTTGGTTTCGGGGGGTTCTCCTATTATGGGCCGGATCGCCATTGTGAGGCTTTTTGATGACGACGGAATACGCTCTCCGAAAAGGGACTGTGGTTGTGCCGATCGAGCTCCGCTTCGCGCTCCAAATAACACCATGCGACGTGATAGATCTATGAAATGGCGTTCTACTGCTTGAGAACGTGTTGCACGCGTTTGAGAGCCCTTTGGGCGATCCACTCCCTGCCCTAAGTGCGGCTGAGCGCTACGAGTCTGCAAGGCTGGCGAATGCAATTGAAACACGTTAATGTGCATGCAGCCACAAAGATGATGCCGAAGCCCTGGCTTGCTCCCATGCTGCCTGATCCGTAGGCAGTCCCATCATCGGAGAGCACTCGACCTTATGATGAGCCGCTGAAATTCGTGGTCGCCTTGGCGTCCGTACCTCCTGCGGAGAAGTGCCCATTAAGGAAGCGTGCACGGCTCGGTTTACTTCTCAAGCAAAACACGAGCACATTTCTGCCTTGTATGTGCCTAAAGGGCTCTTAAATACTGCTATTTGAAACGAGATCAGCTAGTGTTAATTGAAGAGTGTGTTCTCCATCTGGCGCTGTGCTCGCCGCCATCGCTGCCTGTCGTGCGCCCCGACCGTGCGTAAGATCTTCGCGCCCGGATGCTTCGCCTCGGCCGCAGTTAAGGTTCCTGGGCGGCGGACCGAAGCGCGGCTAAGCCTCCATGCACTGCCTGTCCCACATTCGTCCGCTGCTGAGCCCTTTCTCGATCGCGTGAATGCGATCTTAGGGATTGTATTGTGGCAATGGCGGGGGAGGGTTCGGCCCCCCGCGTTGAGGATCGTCTTTCGATCGCTGTCAGCTTAGAGCCTCGGCGACACTCAGTGCAGCGCCTAGGGTGGCTTCGTTGGTTTTGAAGCTCTGTCAAGAGACCGTCGCCCCCGCTCGCTGCGAGCGCAAGCACGACAGGGCAACAAATGAACTTTGAAAGCGATCGCTGGGGTTCTGAAAAGGGTTGTGTCCACTGCGCTTCAGGTTGCATAAGCGCTCAAGCTAGAGGCCTGACTCGTCGGGCCAACCCGCAGAGAGCGCACAAAGCCTTTGAGTCACGTCGGACAACGCGACCAAGCCCGACGCAGCGCAGGGCCCGGACACAGTCCGCATTTACGACGACCGGCCGCGCGCCGAAAACCGCCCTGCAGGCAAAGCAGGGGCGGGCAGCGGCCCGAAAAAAAGCGCCTCGTCTGTCCGCTCCAGGACCAGAGTAAGTTCGCAGCGCCGGGCGCCATGAGGTCACAAGGAGCGCAAGGCTGAGACGCACGGCGCAAGGCAGACTCTGCCCCGTTCCCCGCCACCTTCCCGAACGCGCGCGCGCCGGGTGCGACTCTTTCCAAGGAGGCGCGGCTGGCAGGGCAAAAGAGCCTCCAGCCGTCTGGCTAAGCGAGCGTCACTGCGAGGCTGGATCTCCCGGGCGGGTTTGACGTTGCGTGTATGCGCCTTGCGGCGGGGCCGCTGAGAGCGCGCCACAGGCGGCAGATGACGCCAAACCCGCCGCGTCTCAACGGCTTTCTCGCCTGCTGCATTCCTGTCCTTCCAAGGCGGCGTGCGCCGGCAAGGTTCCAAGGGGCCAGCCACCGCTCGTCACCATCCCGAACCGAGTTGCGGATTACTGGGCGCTTTGGCGAGGTTTCGACTTGTCGGAACAGGAAGGTCGAGCCCCGGTCACGGTCAGCGAGGTCTTCTTTTTTGCCAGATGGTCACTTCGCGCAACAACAGTGCGGCATCACCACGTGTGCAGCATGGAGGAACGGCACGGGCAGGACTGCCTTCGAACAGATGCAGGAGTCGGAACGCCAGGCTTGCCCGGCGAACGCGACCCCCTCGAAGAGCAGAACTTTCATTCGGGTATGCTGAAGCTAAAAATCAAACTCCACACCGAAAGAGCGCGGAAAAGCGGTGCACGGCGTTCGAAATGGTATCCTCCGTGTGTACTTCGTCCGGCCGCACTCACTTTTTTTTTTTTTTTTCGTTTCTCTCTCTGTGATCACTCATTAGTCCTCATTTCGTTTCGTCCCTGGCGCGTTCGGTCAGTCTCCGCGCATCAGCCGGGCGAGCATCTGCTTGAAGGTGCGGGACTCGCTGCGCTCGTACAGCGGCTTGTGCTCCTCGTGGATGCTGTGCTCGTGCTCGTAGTCGACGTGCACGAAGGCGCGCTCGACGTCGGCGAGGCCCTCGAGCTTGCGCTGCAGCGTCTGGCCCACGTCGTGCGAGTCGCGCAGCCGGATCTCCGGGTCCATGACGATGTCGACCTCGACGTAGAGGCGCTCGCCGGCGTGGTAGGCGCGGCACTGGCGGGCGCGGGGTCAGCCGGTGTGTTGTGAGGGCTGGGCGGGGACGGGGCTTACCGTGTCGACCTTGCGGACGCGCGGGTCGTGGGTGATGGTCACGTAGATGACCTTGTTGATGAACTCGCGCGTGGCGGACTTGCCGACCAGCAGCCACACCTGGTCGAAGGCCTGGCTCACCCACGAGTACAGGATCAGGAGGCCGATGCACATGGCGCCGACGGGGTCGAGGTACCACACGAAGCGGTCGCCGACGATGGACATGGTCAGGCCGAAGACGTTGACGACCAGGTCGTTGCGGTGGTCGATGAAGAAGACGTGGGCGGCCGGGTAGCGGCGCAGCGTGAAGCAGTACACGAACAGCAGGAACTTGGCGCCGATGGCCAGCCCCACGCACACCAGCGGGATCAGCTGCAGCTGGCTGCTCGTGCGCGCGCCCTCGCCCAGCGCCCGCGCCGACTCGACCAGCAGCTGCACCGCGACCGTCGTCATCAGCGCGCAGAACAGGATGATGCCGATCGTCTCGATGCGCCGCCGCCCCACCGGGTACTTGACCGGGTTGGGCTTGTTGGCCAGCCGCGACGTGATGAGCATGACGATCGACGACACGAGGTCCATGAACGCGTCCGCCGCCGTGGCGAACAGCGACAGCGACCCCGTGCTGACCGCCGCGAACAGCTGGATCGCGAACAGGCAGAAGTTGACCGCGAAGCTGGCGTTGACCGCGAACTTGACCTTGCCGCCGTTCTTCGCCTGGTCTTCCACGTGCAGCCGCTCCTCCTCGCCGCTCTGCAGCAGCTCGTCGATGTGCTCGTTCTGCTTCTCGTAGAAGCTCTCGACCTTGCGCAGGTTGTGCCTGCGCCAGAGCGACTTGGCCGACTTGATCTCCGGCCGGGACACCGACGTGTTCTTGAGCGCTGCGAGGCCGTATGGGTCGGCTCCGTAGTGGCTTGCCGAGTCGATGGCTATTTCTTCGTGCCCGGCGTCGGCCATGGCCGTGGCCTGCTGGGTCTTCGCAGTGGACGGCGATTGGTGGCTTGGCCCCGTGGTGGCTTTGCTCTGAGAGCTGTTCGTCGAGTGACGGTCCGAACCAGCCGCAGGTTGCTGGGTCTCAGGGCCGGCAGCAGCCTGCTGGTTCGGTGCGGGGCTCGCAGGCACAGCGTTCACTGTGCTCTGGGCCTTTGAGGCTGGCTGCTGGCTCGGCGGCGTGGTCGCGCGCTCTCCGGATCCTTGAGCATTGTCGTTCTTGTCCGAAGCCATGGCGTCCTAGGGAATTGACTCGAACGCCTTGGTGGAGAGGCTTGGAGCGGAAGCTTGGAGCGGAAGCTTGGAGTAGAGGCTTAGAGACGAGAAGCTCGGGTAAGAGTCTTGGGAAGCAAGGGAAGCAAATGACGAGCTCGTAAGAGAGAAGTTAAGAGGCTTGGAGAGTAGGCGGCGGAGGAGCTTATAGCTGGGCAATGGCGGATCTCAGCCACCAGCGGCTCGAGGGAAAAGGCGCGCAACGGGGTAATCGACACGACAAGAGCTTGGACAACGCAATTGGGTATCGCGCAGGAGTGGATGCTGGGCTGGCTCGGTGCGAAGGCGGGCCAAGAGCGAGGACAAGTATGCGGGCCAAGCAGTCGACTAATTACACACGTCTTGCTTCATGATAGCTAAGAGCGAGGCGCAGCCCGAAGCATTGTGGAAATTCTCGCGGCGGAGCTTCGTTGCATTGACGAGGCGCTTGGCCTACATCATCCGCCCGGGGTAGCGCTGCAAGTCACTGCCGATGCTGTTTGTATCTAGCCCGCTTCCATTCGCCGACCGCATGCGCATGAAGCACCATGCGCTTCAGATTGACGGGCGGCGATCTAGAACTGTTTGCACTGCCCCCTCGCCCGCTGCCGACCGGCCATCTTGTCGCATGATTGACGCCTTCACCGCCAGGTTGACTCCACGAACGCTCCACGGGACCTGAGCTGGCTTCTCCGCCAAGCTGTTATAGGTGCGGGGCAGGTATAGAGCGAGCCGCGCGACAACCACCGGTCAAAGGATGCTGTGCCCGCCGTTGAAACGCGATGATCTGGACCGCGAAACACATCGACCCCGTGTCCTGGTTCTGTCCCCACCGCACGTCAGCCCAACGCAGTAGAAGAGATGCTATCGCAGGGTCACCGCCTGCGTTTTGGCCTACTGCGCCCGGGCCTGGTAGTTCCGCAGGCTTCATGGAATAGAATTTTGACGGGCAGTAGCGCTGAATCCTGTCGGAGGACCTGGTCGTTGGATGCACCGCCCCGCTCAGTTGGGTGTGCTGTTGCAATCCGAGAATGAAGTAGTTCTCGGCATCTTTGCTCCAGGCAAAGTGTCCTTTGCGGGATCAGCCGTGGCTCTGGAGAGCGCCTGGGTGGGAAGCATGGACTACCCACAAACGGCAACGAAGAACGCCCCTGAGATCCAATTGCCTCTTCAGGCACCTTGAGCTCACGTGGTTGGTGCGGGCTTTGACAGTAGCTCTCGGAGATTCAACCGTCGAGCGGTGGAGAGAGCCTTGGTCTGTGCAATTCGCATATCACTGACACCGAGAGCCGGTGAATGGCACGGCTTGCGCTGGTGACACGGCGCTTTGGTGGGGGAGTATGCAGGCCAAAAGGTAGCTCACAGTCGTGAAATCTTTCCCGGCGAGGTGCGAGCTGAGGCAGGAATTGCACGGAGACAGTTGAAATGCTTCTTGACCTATAAGAACAGCATAGCTGACTGGCAGTCTAGACCGCTTACAGGCTAGCTGGCTGTCTAATAGGTGCGCCGGTATCCTGTACATACACGAAACCCTGGTCAGCTCGCTATATTCTCACCACCACCACGTCAGCTCCCACTTACCAAGTAAACCTGGTAATACTCCATCTTGACGCGGCCATCCTCCTTGACCAAGTGCGCGTTTGCGGCCCAGTCCAAACTCGACACCCTGCCGTCCCTCAACACGAACTCAACGGTGCCACGCAACATGCACTCGTTGGCATTGCTGCCAGCCGGGAACACCTTCAGCGGCTTGTGGACCATGGACTGGATCCTCTCCCACTGGGCCTTGCGCATGGCCAAGATTTCTGTTTCATGAGAGATGAGGTGAGCAGGCCTGAGATGAGACGGCTGGCGGACGAGGGGACGCACCACCGTGGCCCTTCGCCGGGGAGGACGCGCGAATCAGCGTCGCCGTCTTGGTGAAGTTTTGGACGTAGTCGGCATGCACGTCGGGAGTGTCGGACGTCCTGTAGAAATCCTCGAAGAACTTCTTGTACTCGGGATCGAAGTCCACGCCGGCGGGGTATTCGGAGGCGTACGAGTTTTCGGGCGATGATGTCATTTTGCTGTCTGCGACGTTTCGAAGTGAGTGAGGGGTGTCGTCGAGGTTCTGGTCCAACACGGTGCTAGATATAGAGTGACTCTGGATGGAGGAAAGCGGCAGCGGCTCGTCATCGGCCAGCATTGCTACGCGCGTAGACTGCGTGCACGTAACTCTGAGGGGTCGTTCGTCCGAGTCATTCTCGGCGCGGTCAATCCACTAGTGTTGAGACGAGCGGGCGCCTTTGCCTCAACGGAGCGCAGGGCGGCCAGTGTCTGAGACACGAGAGCCGCTAGAGGGGGCATTGTGCTTGCGCCAAGTGCTGTTGCGGATGCAGGACGAATGCTCTGATGAGAAGCAGCAGCGCGCGAGCGAAGGAGCGGACTGTGTGAGGCTCTCGCGGGCGAGAAGCGAGTGCACGGCCGGCCCACAGTCCTGCCCATGCCGAGGCACAGAAAACGAACGATATACTTCCTGAGCCAGACGGTGTTCGATAAGCTCGAAGAATGCGGCCGTGCTGCTGGCGATTGCTTTTGCCCTTTTTCCCTGTGACGAAACCAAAAAAAAAAAAAAAAAAGCTCACGCTTCACCGCATGGCCATGAACATGTGCCATCCTAGTCGGGCAAGGCAGCTGGCCTATTGCGGGACGCAGAGGGCCGGATTGCGGAGAACCCTACATACCGCACACCTCCGCGGCCCCAACACTCCGAACTCGCCAAGAGCCGCTGTGCAACTGCGCTCCCTCAACCTTACAGCAACCCCAGGCCATCGAACCCGATAGCTCAGCTCCCGGTGCACGTCCGGTTGGCAGCCGCGCCCCGGGCCACAGCGCGTTGGAGAACCGAGCGGCTTTCCCGCCACGTCGCCGTCCCGCCTGCCTGAGGCGTCGGCTTCCCGACGCCCGTCCCTGCCCAGGCCTTGTCTTCCGACGCCTTAATCATCCTCCGTGGACATGGCGCACGGCGCCTCCCACCCGGACAACGCAGCGTCGGATACAGTCAGCATAAGCACAAGTAAGCCGAACATCAGCGATAGGCTCAACCCGCTCAGTCCTCCGCCATCCCTGTGCGTCGATCCCTTCCGAACCTCTGGTCTTGCAGCTGATGGTTCCTGCCGTGTGTGACACTGATAGGCCCGTTCGGGACGTCTCTCAGCCCTTTTGCTGATCTTGCTTTGGACTCTCTACGCCCAGAGAGATGGGCGTTTGGCTCCCCAACTCCGAGCATGCCGTGGTCGAATGCATGTGGCTCTCTGTACTTTCTTATTCGTCTCGTTTATTTATTCGGCCGATGACTGATCTGCCGTCTTCCATGCTCTGGCCTCCCATATAACACTGCGCAGACCCAGCGCAAGCGCTCGATTTCACCTGCTCCCGTGTTCCTCGCCATGGCTTCATCGACGGAGAAGCAAGAGACTACTCACAGGTCCGCGCTCACAGCACCAGCACCTGGTGAGCTGGAGCGCGGCCTGTCCTCCCCCAACTCGGAGGAGCTCATTCTCGCCAAGGATGGAACAGTGCTTGTCCCGCAGCCTTCATCGAGCCCGGACGACCCCCTGAACTGGAGCTGGGCAAAGAAGCATGTCGTTCTTACAGCTTTGATTCCAGGCTGTCTTCTCTCTGACTGGGCATTGACATGGGGAAGTGTGCTTTTCCAGCTACAGGCACCCGAGTGGTAAGTCAATCACCAATTGCTGCGTATGAGTACGCACTGACGAGAATTGCAGGCAGATGAGTGTCGAGGCTGTCTCTCAGTCCATGAGTCCCGGAATTTTCATGCAAGGACCGGGCGGCATCCTTTCAGTGCCTTTGTGCCAGCGTTACGGACGGTATGGCAAGCTCATCCAGTCAACATCAGGATACCGACTTACCCCAACAGCCTACCAGTTCTCTTCTGGTCTCAGCTGCTCTCTCTCGTCGTGACCATTGGGGCAACGTTCGCCCCCGACTACGCAACTTTCACAGCCATGCGCACGCTCCAAGGGTTCTTCGGCGCGGCGCCCCAAGTCATCGGCCTGTCCATCATCCACGACATGTTCTTCTTCAACGAGCGGGCGCGCAAGATCAACATCTGGGCAGCCTCGTTCCTGATCGGGCCATACCTTGGCCCCTTCATCTGCAGCCTGTGCACCTCAAAGCTCAACTGGCGCGAAGACTTCGGCGTCCTCGCCGGATTCTACGACTTCAGCTTGCTGATGGTCGTGTTCCTCGGCGACGAGACGCTCTACGATCGGGGCAGCTTGGCTGGGAAGCCCAAGAGCAAATCAATCCTCCGTCACATCTCCCTCCTACTCGGCATCGAAGGCGCACGCACGAGCGGTGGCCGGCCAGGACTCTGGACCGTCCTCAAGCACCAGTGTTCCCTCCTGGCAAGGCCCTACCTCCTCGCCCCGAGTAAGACACCACAACCCCTACCCGCCTTCAGCGCCCATAACTGACCCCAACACCAGCCGCCCTCTTCGTAATGCCCCTGACCATGTGGACGATCGGCCTCGTCTCTACCATCTCGCAGTTCGTGCTCCCACCCGTCATCGCCGGCGGCTACGGCTTCTCGTACGTCGCGCTCGCCATGATCCACTTCGCGCCCATGATCGGCACCATCGCGGCCGAGCTGTGGGGCCATTGGTTCAACGACTTCATCGCGAAGCGCTACATGGCGCGCCATGCCGGCACGCACGTGCCCGAGAACCGGCTGCACGGCGTCTACCTGCCCGTCCTCATCGGCGTGGGCGGACTCGTCCTGTTCGGGCAGACGCTCGAGCACCACCTCAGCTGGGTGGGCCTGGCATTCGGCTGGGTGAGCCCCATCCCTTCCCAAAACTTTTAGAAACCTTCTTTCTGACTGATCGGACACCCCCGTCGTAGGGCATGACCTGCTTCGCAACCCTAGGCGCCATGACGGCCGTCTCGGCCTACGTGCTGGACGCGTTCCCGCACCACGCGGCGCTGGCGTCGGCCTGGATCAACTTCTGGCGCGTCATCGGCGGGTTCACGGTGCTGTACTTCCAGATGGACTGGGTGCACCTGAACGGGCCGGGCGTGGTCTTCGGCTGCCAGGCGGCCATCATCGCCGGCGCGACGGCTAGCGTTGCCGCCACGCAGGTGTGGGGCGGGTCCTGGAGACAGAGGTGGCCGGCGCCGACGGCGGAGAACTGACGGATGGGGGAAGAGGGGCTGGGCCCTGGGTGCGCGGAGGGGCGAAGAACATCGAGCGGTTGTTTGGTAGTCGTAGCCAATGGTTGCTCACTAATAAGCGTGTTAGGCGAGGTAATGGCGTTCGTCAAGACAGGTGGAGGGTCCTATAGCGTGCCAAGAATGATACCCCTGATCTATTGGAAGAACGGCAGGAGTTCGGAGGTGTTGTCTGGGCAGGAGGGAAGTCACGGTTCGGCCCAGTGCCACGCGCTTTGCGTGTGGATGCATCATAAGTCGGCGTCTCCCTTGTGATAACCTGGTCCTATTGGTAGGGCCCGAATGCAGCTGAGGAATTCCGCTTCGGGTCGAATTCTCCGCCGTTGCATTCGGTGGTATTGCGGAATGCGGGCTATCTGGTGATGCCAGACCGACCGGATCAAGCTCCTGTCTGGATTGCGTTTCCATATTTTTTTTCCGTTTTGTCACGATGCGCGCTCTCGATTCTCGGAAAAGTGCTAAATCTGGAATTTGAAAGTGTGGGGAAGAGCGAGCGCTATTGGCGCGCTATCTATGGATGAGTTCCGCAACCAGCCATGCGCAGCTACCTGGACTCCTTTAGCGGCCGCCTCCTCTCGGCCTGCCCCGAAGCCCGCTAGCTGAAGTTCGGATAAGCATTCTCGGAAGGCAGCCGGTGGCGCTCTCCCGCAGCCGTCAATCACTACCGGCCTCGTCGTGGTTGGCGGGATCATCTCAAGGGATTGACCGCATGCGGAAGCAGCAAAACACAGCCGGCTGGCCCTGACCAGAGAGCCTCACTGGATCTAGATGCATGACGTCGAGGGGAACTCTGCGGTTGCAAAAAGCACGAGAGCTACTGATATTTGCATTACTCGCGCCGGGCATTGCTGTATAAGACCACAGCCGGCTGCGCCCTTGTCCCGCCTCCAACAACCACTCTCACCATCCTCCTCCACCTTCCACCCACCATGCTCTACACATTCCTCTTCCTCATGGGCGCACTCCACGCAGCCAGCGTCGCCGCCCAGAACTGCAACGCGCCGCAGTACGCATATGTCGCCGACTATCTCGAGGACTACCAGCCGGCCGTCAGGTTCTGCGCCTCCCGATTCGGCGCACCCACCTCGACCGTCACCGTGACGAGCACCCGCACCCTGTTCCAGAAGCGTGCCGAGGCGACCGTGAGCGTCGACATCCACGCCGTCGCCGACAAGCCCAAGCCGGGGTCGGCGCTTGCCATCGCCAACGCCGAATCACGCCTCCGACGGCCGTCGAGCGCCAAGGACAAGCGGCAGAGCGGGTGGACCTCGTTCCTCAGCTCGTACTGGTACAACCAGCTGTCGAAGAACTCGCAGGCGCAGTCGTGGGTGCGGGGCATCTGCTCGTGCATCGTCGACCCCGTGGCCACTGCCACCACGACGCAAGTGGTGACCAGGTTCGCGGCGGCCACCGTAAGTCCCATCCACCGACCCACCCCCTCGCCGCACAAAAAAAGAAAAAGGAAAAAAAAAAAAAAACTAACCCCCGTCTCTCCAGTCCACCAAGACTTCAACCTCGTCTTCGTCCTCCTCGACCTCCTCCTCCTCCTCCAGCCGCTCCGTCCCTGCCGTCCCCGCCATCCCCTCCGCCTCCAGCACCTGGAAGTCCGCCGCCCTCTCCCTCCCCACCTCCACCTCCATCAGCAGCCTCTGGAAATCCACCACCCTCTCCACCGCCGTCCGCAGCACCTCCATCGGCTCCGCCCCGCCCTCGGGCCCCCCCGCCTCCTCCGCAATCCGGAGCCTCACCTCCGCGCTCCCCTCCGCGGCCCCCTCCGCGCCGCCCACGCCCCTCTCCCCCGCCCTCAGCGCCTCCAACTGCGTCACCGGCCCCTACAACGGCACCGGCGCCTGCGACTGCAGCTACACCATCTTCTGCGGGTACCAGGGGGGCTGCGGCGCGGGCGCGAACGCGACGAAAGTGACGACGGCGGCGTCGTGGCAGGCGTGCGGGCAGACGTGCGACAACGACAGCGAGTGCGCGGCGTGGAGCTACAGCTACGCGACGAGGCTGTGCACGGCGGTGGTGGACCCGGCGTGCGACACGGATGCGTTCGAGACGGTGGGGGATCCGAACGGGGTGTTGGGGGTTTATGAGGGGGGGTGTGAGGGGGTGTGCTTGGTTTGAGGGTTGAGTTTGGGAAGAAAGACGGGCGGGTGGATGGTTGGGAAGATAGGGCTGGGGAATTACGTGTATGATTGTTACGATCGCTCCTTTTAATTTTGGTAATAATGACGTGGGACAATACGTTTACGACGATGCTTGGATCCCGACGCCGGCCGGCCGCTTGCCCTCGACGAACATGACCGGCGGCGTGAAGTGCTGCTTGCCGTGCGCGACGTACGTGCCGATGCTGATGGCGATGACGCCGGCCCAGATGGCGGGCGCCCAGTTGGCGTCGGCGGTGGTGACGGGCGTCGCGGTGGGGAAGCAGCTGAAGACGATGACGAAGGCCGAGTAGCAGAAGGCGAAGGCGTTGGCGGGGAGGCCCAGCCGGCCGAGGCTCCAGCGCGCGTGCGCGGCGGCTCTTCGCCCCGGATGCGGCGGAGGAGGACGCAGCCGATGGAGAGCATGTAGGTGGACAGGAGGGCGAGCAGCGAGAGCGACACGATGATGTTGAAGGCGAGCGTGGGGCCGAGGTTGACGAGGCAGAGGATGCCGGCGCCGACCGAGGAGAGGTAGACGGCGTTGAACGGGATGTCGTACGTGCGGTTCATCTGCGGGGGGCAATGTCGGCCGGGAGGGGCTGGGAGTTGGATGGGGTACGTACGTGAGAGATCCAGCGGGAGAAGGGGAAGCCCTTGTCTCGCGAAAAGGCCCACAGCTCTCTGGACACGGTGGCGAGCGTGGTGATGTTGCCGGCGAAGATGAGGAGGAGAAGGACAACGGTGAGGAACAGTGCGACCCCGGTGGAGCCCGTGTTGACGAACAGGTTCAGATACGGCGCATCGGCGTCCAGGGCGGCATCCAGGGGCCCGATGCCGAACAGCATGGTGATCAGCATGATGACGCCAAGGAGCACGTTGATGACGTACGACCACCACATGGCGCGCGGGACGATCCAGGACGCGTCCTCCACTTCTTCGGCTGCAGACGTGGTTAGCACAGCGCACGGCGTCTTCGTCGACAGCACAGCACCTACAGATGTGCACAATGCTGTCGGAGCCCAAGTTGCAGTACATGACGGTCACCTGGCTGATCAAGCACGCAGTCCCCATGTTGCTCCACCCGCCGTTGTTGACAAAGACGGTGAAGACGTCGGCGGCCGAGTTGAGCGGGCGGCACATGGCCCAGCACACAATGGCGACGAGGAAGAAGCCGGCAACGTGGGCAAACAGGGACACGGTCTCCAGCAGCGGCAGGCTGGCGGCGCCCACGGTGTTGAAGGCGATGGTGACGACGATCAGGCCCAGCATGATGAGCGTGTACTGCCAGCTGGTGAAGGCGAAGTCGGGCTGCACGACCTCGACGCAGATCTCGACGAGCGTGGCGCACACGAAGCAGCTGGAGGCGAAGCTGGCCAGCCAGCCCAGGGTCGACATCCAGCCGGCCGCGTAGCTGAGGAAGCGCTGGCTGGCGGGCGGCGCGAACTCGGACACCCAGTGGTACTGGCCGCCCGAGGTCGGGGCCATGCTCTCCATCTCGGCCAGCGACGCGACGATGGTCGAGTAGCAGGCGACGGTGCCGAGGAAGGTCCAGAACAGCCCGGCGAAGCCGCCGTTGACGAAGCCGGCCGAGAGGGACACCAGGACGAACTCCCAGGTGGCCATGTAGATGGAGACGAAGCCGAGCGTGGCCAGGAAGCCGAAGTTGCGCTGCTCTCGGTCAGCCGTCTGCAGTCGGCGCTGGCCCCCTGCCCACCTTGAACTCCTGCTTCTTGCCGAGCCGCCGCATGTCGCGCACGTCGTTGTGCGTGTCGCCCCAGCCGCCCTCGCCGACGACCTCCTCCGCCGGGCTGCTGTTCTTCTCCGGCACGTCCGTCATGCTGGGGGTTCACAGTCACAGATTGCGGCGCGCAGGAAGACGAGACGAACGGAGGGAATGCCCCCACGATGCAGGCGGCGTCTTAAATGCGAGGTGTCTGCGGCTACCTGCCGTACCTGGTCATTGGAACAATCAGCCTGCCCCTGCGAGGCGTGGCCGTAGGCGCGATCGAGCAAAGCGCATCGACTGTCGATAAGCGAATTGGCCAATCGCCGGCCGCGCGGCACTGCAGGTCAGATCAAGAAGCGCAGGCTTTTTGGGCCGGTCGAGGCCTGCGGCTCGGAACAGGAGTGGGGGGATCTCGCGTCGTGGATTTAGACGCCGGGATGCCCGCGCTAGTCCGATAGTGGTAATACATGCGTTGACCATTGTCTGGGAGTGCGACCTGTGTCTCCAGACGGCGCCACAGAGCAGCCAAGTCGCGCTGAGGAATCGTAATCCGAAAGAGTTGGAGTACTCCTCCGCGCAAAAGAGCCTCTGGAATTATGTACCAAGGCCATCCGGAAGAACACTTCAGCCTACCGCGCCCGTGTACGGTCGTGCAAGCCTAGCCGTCCGTCACAGCAATCTACTCGGACAGACATCAAAGCACCCAAGACCACCCCGCCTCGTCCAAACCAAAAAGCCACCAGGGTATATCACCACCTCACACCAACTCCACATCCCCCGCGCCCTCCAACCTCCCCGCCTCCTCCCCGCCCATCACCCCCTCCACAAAACACACCCCGATCACCGTCCGCCGCCGCCGCCGCCGCCGCCGCTGCTGCCCCCCTCCTCCTCCCCCTCCACCCTCCTCAACACCACCGGCGCCCCGCACCCCCTCACCAACCACACCTCATCCCCCGCCCCCGCCCCCGCCCCCGCGCCCCCGGCACCAGCCCCAACCGCCCCCGCCAACCTCGCCACCCGCCGCCCCGCCGCCACCCTCAACACCCCCTCCCGCTCCCTCCACGTGCACCCGTCCGCCACTGTGGTCCCCGTCCGGCCCCCCAGCACCCCCAGCAGCCGCCCCGTCGACACGTCGCCCCCCAGCGCCGCCGCCGTCACCCCCAGCTCGAGCACGTCCGGCGTGTGGCTGTCGCGGCGCGCCGCCTCCGCGCGCGACGGCGACGGCGCCGGCCGCTGGTACTCCGGCGCGAGCACGGCGGCGAGGCGGTCGAGCGGCGCGGCGGCGACGAGCAGCGTGGCCTCCGGCGGCGCGGGGGCGCGGGCGCGGGGGCCAGGGCGTGGGTGTGGGGGCCGCAGGCGGCGTGGGGGGAGGGGCGGGCGGGGGCGAGGAGCGGGGTGGCGGTGACGCACGCGGACCAGTCGGGGACCCAGGAGGGGAGGGCGGGCGAGGAGGGGGAGGGGGAGCAGAGGCCGAGGAGGCTGAGGTCGCGGGTTTCGTGGATGATGGCGAGGGCGGCGTCGGCGTAGACGGCGGGGACGGGCCAGGCATAGTGGGGGGTGAGGGGGCAGGGGGAGGGGGAGGGGGAGGGGTGCAGGAGGCCGAGGAAGGCGTAGACGTGGTCGCGGGGGTCGGAGGCGTGGAGGCGGCCGGCGGCGGGGCCGGCGCGGAGGGAGGTGAGGAGCGCGGAGAGGAGCGGGGCGGGCGAGTCTTCGCGGAAGTGGGTGAGGAAGGCGAGGGGGCGGAGGCCCGGGGCAGAGCTCGGATCGAGGCCGACTTTGGCGCGGAGGCCGTCCGGGCGCGGGGCGTGGAGGTTGGCGTGGATGGCGCGGTGGAGGTCGCTGGGGGAGACTTGGAGGTCGCCGACGGCTAGGTGCACCTCTTTGGCCAGCAGCACTTCCTGTGCAATCCAGCACCTGGAGAACTGCGGACGCGCTCAGGACGGAGTCCGGGAAGGGGGCTGAGGCAGGTGAGCACTCACCCACGGCCGGCTCAGGAGCCTGCAGGCCGCCTTGAACCTGTCAGACGCCGTCTCTTCCACGCACTGGTGGCAGAACCCTTCGTCGTCCGAGTCGCCGTCCAGGTCCATGTCCATGATGTCGCTTCCCGCACCGCGGACTGTGCTGTGGATGGAGCAGGTGCTGGGGAACAGGTCTTCCAGATGCCTTTGCACCTTCGCCGCGTCCCGTAAGCCCTCCGCCTGCGCCTCTTTCCTGCTCTTCTGGAAAGCCCAGCTCTTCGACGGGGGGCCGAGAATGTCCAGGGTGCCAAGGACAAGATTGGAATCGGTGTCGGCCTCTCCCAGCCAGACGAGCGTTCTCTTTGCTTTGCTGTAGATCTCGCCCATCATGGACACCTGGTGGCCGCGCTCCAGCTCGTTGTCCTGGTTGATGCATAGCTGGTCGATCCAGAGGTACCCGGTGCTGGAGCTCTTCTTGAAGCAGGAAAGCAGCGGCGCCACCGTTGCAGTCACGGCAATGGTTCTGTTCGTGGGAAGTATGCGTATGAGCTGGGTCTTTTCGGCGCCGCCGCGGGCGTACGAGACAGCCTCGTAGGGGGGTGGGTCATCGGCATTGACGTGCACAAGCTCGAATTCTATCAGCCAGGGCGCGTCCTTGCGCAGGACATGGTTGCCGGGGTGCAGTCGGAGGAGCCTGAACTGGCGCGGGCGGTCGAGCGGGCGGTGTTGGAAAGTCGAGGAAACCGGAACAGGCAACTGGTAAATGGGTATCATCATGACGTAAACGCTGGAAAGAGCCGCGGGAATCCATAGAACGAATAAGAGCGCGGAGGGAGTGGTGAGGGCGGACTAGTCTTATAGCCGGCGTGAGGCTGAAAACAGGACGCTTGGCACGGCTAAGCAGTCAGCAAAAAGACGCGATAGGCTGCCGCTCCGCCGTCTTTATCCCTCCTGCGCCGCCGAATTGGGCAAAGCCAGAAGAAGTGGGGTAGCCTCCAGCCGCCGCCAGGCTGCAACCCGTATACCGCTCAGTTTCGGCCCCGAGGCCCGCAGCGCAACTCACCCGCCCCCAACCCGTTTGGCGTACCATACGCTGTATAGCTGGTGCCCGTTGGCAATGCCCCGTGATGCTGGAGAATTGAATCATTTGTCCTGGCGATACGCCACACTGTGGCTGCGCGCTGCAGCAGGACTCGGATGCCGTGAATGTTGCGGGCAAGAGGGTGAAGTGTTGCACCGGTGCCACGTTCCGGCCCATACTAAAAAACCGTTGAAACCGAACGCGATAGCGAGCTGAACGGGAAGGGGGTCGGTCATGTGGTTCGGGAGGATCGCACAGGTGGGACTGCGCACAACTTCTCCAATCATCAAGCCGGCAGCACACGCCATAGATCGAAATCCATGGGCAACGTGGTCGTGAGATGTCCCGAGCAGGCGGCATTCGGTTTCGCAACCCCACTTCCACCCCCAGCCTTGCGACCTGCGCCGCGCCGCTTGACAAACCTCTTCTGCACATTAGTAAACACGAAAAAGTAATGGAGAGGGCCCAGACAGCAGCAGATGGGCTGCTAAAAGCCACGGTAAAAAGAAGTAGACGAGAGAGAACCAAGTCCGCCAAATTAATTGTCCAGTGCCGATGGACCAGTGGTAGACGGGTCGTGACGTTCCACATGCATCGCAGCCAATGATAGAGGCTCCGACCATGTGGGTCCATGGCGCCACATCCGTGCCACTTCATGGGGCCGATCGATTGGGTGGCTTCTGGAACGCCGCCAGGGGATTCTGCAGCGCCGCGGCACTTTCTTCCTGCGCTTTGACCGCTGCCCGAAGCGCAGCTGTGATGCTGAGGGCTCACGGCTCACGGCTCTTGAAGGATGAATGTCTCTCGACGATCCTGCCTCAACGTTGCTCGCTTTCGCATAGCTCTGCTCGAGACCGGGCCGCCAGGGATCCCAAGTAAATGCCGATGCTGACGATGAAGGCCCCAACTGAGTAAAGCAGGAGCAAAGAAGGCGCCTTTGTCGTCATCGCAGCACTGAAAGACGCTTTTCCCCAACGGTTGTCTTCTCCTTTCTTTCGCGGTGCCTGGAACTCCTCTGGCGTCAGCGTCATTTGGTTGTCTACGCTCCGAATAGCCCCAGCCTCGACGGGGAAGCCTGACAGGCCGCCCTCGACTTTCCCAGTCTTAGCCCGTTCTAAATCAACAACCTTCTTGATCTTTTCGTTGACATCCTCTATCTCCTTACCAGGTTTGCTCAACCAATTTCGAAGCTCATCCGGGCCGAGTAGGCTGCTGATCTTTTGTTGGAGTAGACAAGCGTAGAAGACTGACATTGCTCCGGTGACGAGACTTATGACGAATCCGGCTTTGGCTGTCCAGTGAACTGAGCTGAGGTCCGTCAGAGAGAGTGCCGAGATAGCAATTCGAGCCACAAGGGCAGCCTAGTGTGTTTGTCAGCGAGAGACAGAGAACTTCGCTGGTCAGGCTTCCTACAGCTACAGCAATCATATTGCAGTCTTCAGCCATGGATTTCTTGATGAGCTGAGCTTCCCATCTGTGGAGTTTCGTAAGGTGGCCTGGACTTGCGAAACCACACCTGGGGCATCGTAGAAGACAAGAAGAAGCTGCAAGGCAGCCAATGCGTCGTATTCATGTCGTAGTCGAGAAAATGTGCGACGAATGCCGAGCAGAGTGAGTATCTCGTACGACTTGTAGACTGACAAGCTGAAACTAGCAATGCTTGAAATGAATTCTAGGCCGCTCACGGCGAGTCTTGCCCTAGCGATGACAGGAGGTTTAGGGGAAACAGTCAGAGATTTCAGCTCAGTTTGGGGTGCGCAAGTTCGTTTTTATGACGAGGACAGCCCTGGAGATTGCATAGACACTCTCGCGAGGCTGAGAGCGGGGTTGAAGGAAAGCTGCATGTAGACCCTGCAAGAAGCCAAATCTGGTCGAAGACACATAAGACCAACCCACAAGACGGAATCCAGCCTTGTCCTGGTTTCATAAAACTCGGTCGCAATAGCCGGCCTCCATGTAATAGAGAAGAGCGAGGCGAAGAAGCTCCGGGGATATGTCCTTGCGCATGTTGGCACGATCGGTATGATGCTTGAATACTGTGCTGTGCAGATCGCCATGGATACTTCTGGGAAGGCAGGGAGTTTCTCCGTCAATGGCAGTGACGGCGAATGACGGATGCTTATCAGAAGTGATGTGACGGGACCGACGACGCCCTGGTCAATACGGACATGCAGTTGAGGAAAAGACGGTGCTGGTTGGGTAATGCCGAGAGAAGTCTTGGTAACCATTAATGAGACTACAGACTCCAACAAAACCGGTCGGAGCTATCATCGGCAAATGCATAAATACATAGTTTCAGGCATGAAAGCCGAACTCGGCGGTCGCAACGCCACTCAAATCCACTTCCTTGACTTCTCCGCCGCCCAATGGCCTCTTATGAACACCTCCCATGTTTCGCTCAATACTAAAATCAGACTCAGGTCACATCTGACACATTCGGTTTCAATTTTCCCAAGATGACCATAGCAACCCGTTCGCACAAGCTCAGTCTCGTCGACGTGCTCGCAACCTACGCTCCATCCATCTCCTCTATCTCATCTATTTCTCACCGTCCTCCCTTACACGCCACAGCCTCTACGACGCCAGAACACAGCCCGCATGGTTCGGCCCCTGCTCACATAGGAATCCACTTGATTATACGTCCTTGTCCCCTTCCCAACCCCCGCCACTCAACGGAGCAGTCAGTAGGCCGCCCGACCTCCTCGATGAGCTGGTACCCTCTTCCCCAAATTCGCCCACCCGACCAACTTCCTCGGCGTCCACGCCGACAACATCCTCCGCAACACCTCGGCCTACCGCAACACCAGCACCTTCACCGACGCCCGCCAAGCCATACGCACAGCACACACACCCCAATTCCCTACAGATCCCCGCCCGTACGGTGCCGACGGCAGCGCCGACGCCGTCCGTCCTCACACACCGGCTGGAACGGATCAGCGGCCACCTACGCCTTGATGGCCCTGCTGAGCGCCATGCTCCTCTGGGCCCGCACCCGCTTCCCGAGCAAAGCCATCCTGCCCAAACGCCGCGGGTCGATTGCGGCACGTCCATCCTTCGTGGCCGGCAGCCGTTTAGTGGCGCGGTTGCGCAGCGAGGGCGTTATCAGGACAGGTGGGACGGATATCTGGAGGTAGAAAGGCCTCGTTGGGATGGTGTTGAGAGAGGAGGGCGAGGGAGAGGAGAGGAGAGGAGAGGAGGGGAGAGGAGGGGTGCGTGGCGGTGGGGCATCGGTATCGGCGACGGACGCGTGGCGCGAAATTGGGATGGCGAGCTGACCAAGCCTCCGATGAGGCGGGCGGGTGGAGGGGGCGGAAGAGGTGTTGGTGGGGCAAGTAGAACGAGGTTAAGGCGGCTGCGAGCGGACAGGGGAATGAACGGGGCTGTGCGGGAGGGTGGAGTGGAGCTGTGGTGGTAGCGGGTGTGGGACTTTTGTTCGGTGCGCTCTGTCTTATTTTGCGGTATTTGATGGGCGGCGGGCTTCTTTTAAATTGGCATGGTCCGATGTGATCCGTTGCGAATGCTCCGTTGGAGGTGGTTGAGCCGCGGGTTCCGGGTAGGGAAGAGGTATTGGGGAAACGGCCTCGAGAGTCGAGGTGACTGTCGAGTTGCAGCTCTTTATTGATTACCTTTCGCTGCCTATCTCTGGGAGTTCTGGAATGATTGGTATCAGTGAGCCATTCGTAAGCAGACGAGGCGTTAGCTTAAACGACACAGCCACGTATTCCCTTACATCCGACCTACCACACACGACTATATTTAGCACCCGTAAAAATTTGAAGGTAGTTCAATTGGAGCAAGCATCTTTGCTTGCTCAGAAAGAAGAAATGTCCGGCGTCTCTCTGCTAACTGCGGTGTTTCCACTGGCCATGTCATTGCGCTCTTCACCACACAAAGTCAGAGAGTGGTCGAAACAAAAATCTATCGTCAGCAGATAGAGACCGCGGGAATAAATTCTTCTGTCCGTGCGGCGCACGGATCAGGCGTAGCAAGAGCTGTATCAACACAACCTCAAGTGCAACACATCACTTCACTGTCAGAATGCGACGATAGCGGAAGGCAGCTGCCCCTTTATGTTCTCCGAACGGCGGCGGATTCTTCGGCGTTCGGCCTCAGTCAGCCCCACTCTCAGGGGCGTCTTCTTGTCCAAAACTTGGCGGCGGATCTAGACCTGCGCCGGTTCCAGACGGCCAGTCTAGCTGAATGAGGATGGCGACACGTGCGGGCGTTCTACACTGTGCTTCAAGCGACCCCCTGTCTCGAGTCAGCCTATCCAGACAATGCTTCTATATCAAGCACGTTTCCACACCGCTTACTTTTTTGATGCGCCGCTTACTCGTGGCATTCTGCATCTCACTTATCCGTCATGTGCAAGTAGAGCATTGAGCGTCGGCGTCATTCTGGCTTCGAGTCCTTTCGGTTCTTGCGTCTTAATTCTAATCTGAGCCACTCCTTCCCACTCATTTCTCCCCCGACTTCCACAATGCCGTGGAGCGGCCAAGACAAAACCCACACGTCTGGAGACGAACTCCACCCAAAGCACCACGACCCGTACCGGTTCATACCCGCAGACGACTTCTTCGAGTCTTTTTCTGCAACGCACCAACCGGCGTCCGTCTCGCACAAGTCCGAAGATCAATTGACAGAGGAAAGGACGAGAAACGTGCTATCTGTTCATGGCCGGATATTCCGGTTCAACGATGAAGCATTCTTGCTCATTCAATTCATCCGCCCATTTGTGTGGAGAATACAATTCCACCCAAGCTATCGCAGAGGCTCGGAATTCACGGACTGGAATACGTCAGTGTTATCTCAGAACAACCATCGTTACCGTGGTCAAATGTGCTCACGATCTGTAGGAGAACATTGCTTCAAGGGCGGCTCTCTAAGCTGACACGGATTCTCGATACTGCAGAAGAGATCAATTGGGACGTTGAGTTTGACCATAGCCATGTCAATCATTATGTTCTTCGATCCGTGATCATACTGCATGGAAAGCGCCATCCTGCTGTTGAACTGTGGATTCAGCGAAGCCCATTCCGAATTACCGCCGTTCGGAACATCAAGAACACGTCTACTTCCCTCGGCCCATGCTCCGATGGGGAGATGCAGCTGGATATTCCTGGGCCTTCTGGAAGGGCTATCATCTGGCAAACCAAAGAGAATCCTCTGCAGTACGAGGAACGTGCGACAGTTCTCTCCGTGGAAAAACACCCGCAAGCCAAGTACATGGGCTTTGGCGGCCAGGGTGGGAGGAACTTGTTCAAGGACCAGACTTACATGAACTACTTCAGTGAGAGCTTAACTAATCATTGCCGTACCGAGACTGACCACAGTCCTCCAGATTTTGACAACATGCGCTACAACAACATCTACGCAAAAGGGCCGGAAGAAGGTGCCGAGCCACTTTACCACTCGGAACCGTTCTGGATCGAAGTCAACAGACATCCCGGTTACATGTCGCAGGTAGCAACGTTCATTGACAATTACTCTCACGTCTGCCTCGACATTGGCAAGACTGACGACAGCTCACTCCGCATTGCGACCAGGTTCAACAGCTTCCAGGGCATATTCATGGCTGGCAACAATATCGCCGAGGTCATCAGACTGTACACCTCCATGGTCGGGAAACCCAGATTGATGCCACGATATGTGCTCGGGTACCACCAGGGCTGCTACGGATACGACCGGCAATGGAAGGTGGAAGAGGTTGTCCGCCAGTACCGCCAACACGACTTCCCGCTGGACGGGATGCATATCGACGTCGACATACAGAGGGGATACCGGACGTTCACCATTGACCGCAACAGGTTCCCCGAGCCGGAGGAGATGTTTTCGAGACTGCGGGACCAGGGCGTCCGTTGCAGCACCAACATCACTCCAGTCATCAACTGCATTCCTGATCCTTCGTACGCCTCCCTAAACGAGGGCTTAGCCGACGACCACTTCGTCCTCGACCGGAGGGAGCTTGATCCGTCCGCGCCAACGCACAACGATCAGAGATACACGCAGTACGGAAACGCTGATCTCTACTTCACCAACCCTAATGCCGTGGACCGAAGGCCGTATCCCGACAACTACAGCTTTGGCGCTCACTTCAACAAATCCGTGCCCTTCCACGGCGGCGTGTCTTACGGAGACGGCCAGGGAGCCCCGGGACATTACCCGAATCTGAACAACAAGCGCACTCGGGACTGGTGGGGAGAGCAGTACAAAGACCTGTTCGATGCTGGCCTCGAGTTCGTCTGGCAGGACATGACCTCGCCTTGCATAGGAGAGGCATATGGAGACATGAAGTCGTCAGTCGATACCTTCCCTCTGAATATGAGATTGCTGACACGTTGCAGATGGCCTTTCCGGCTCCTGCTCGACGCAGACGACTGGCCCGGAGAGCAAAGACAGCGGAGGCTCAGCAATGCCGCCGCCATCCACCACAAACTCGAGCTGAAGACTGCCATCGAGCTCTGGTCTCTGTACAGTCTCAACCTCCACAAAGCCACGTTCAAAGGCCTGAAGAAACTGGACAGCCGCAGGGGTAAGCGGAACTTCATCATCGGCCGCGGCAGCTTTGCCGGCGCGCAACGCTATGCCGGGCTGTGGACCGGCGACAACGCGTCTACGTGGGAGTTCCTGAACGTGTCGGTTGCGCAAGTGCTCTCCCTCGGGCTCTCCGGTATGACGATTGCCGGTGCCGACGTTGGAGGGTTTGAGCTCGCGTTTGGGGAGCAGAACTTTGCCAGTCCGGAGCTGTTGATCCGGTGGTACTGCACCAACAGCCTGCTGCCCTGGTTTCGGTATGGAGGCGTTCATTCGCGGACGGTGAAAAAAAAAAAAAAAAGCTGATGGATGACAGGAACCATTACAGCGGAAGGCACGAGCCGTTCGAGGACAATCCTAGCCAGCCCCGAGACACCGACAAGAAACTGTTCCAAGAGCCCTACAGGTACGAAGAGTACTACAGAGAGAACAAAGACAGGATACCAGAGCACGAGAGGAGGATATACGAGGCTGTTCTTCCGGTCTGCCGATACTACGTCCGCCTCCGGTACAGTCTCATGCAGCTCCTCTACGACGCCATGTTCGAAAGCACCATCACCGGCCTGCCCATCGCAAGAGCCATGGTACACCTTCCCAACCCCCCACATTCCCGAACCCACCGTCTGACCACTTCACAGATCATCACCGACCCATCCGACGGTTCCCTCTTCACGAAGGCACCCGCGCCCACCCCGCCTCCCCAACCCCAGCAGCACGGCTAACCACCCCCGCAGAACGAGCCCTACACCCACACCCAATACCTCGCCGGCAACGACATCCTCGTGGCGCCCGCCCTCGACCCCGAATCCCTCTCCCCGCGCCGCCACGTCTACCTCCCCTCCCCGAGCACCTGGTACCCGCTGAACCTGCGCCCGCACGACGACGACACCCTCGGCGACGCGCTGCTCCCCAGCGCCCCGGGCGGCTCGCACCTCTCCTACGACTGCCGCATCAGCCCCTCCGCCACCCAACTCCCCTACACCTGCCCCATGTACATCCGGGAAGGCAAGCACACCGCGCCCCCCCCTCCCCTCCCCTGCCGGCCCCGCCCCGCCACTAACCCCACCCACCCACCCAGGCGCCATCATCCCCACCATCCGCGTCCGCCCCTCCACCCCCGACCGCACCCGCGCCGGTGGCCCCGCCGCCCCCGCCAACCCCATCACCATCAACGTCTACCCGGGCCGCGCCACCGTGAGTCGCCCCCCGTCCCCCTCTCGCCGCCCCGACTGACACCCCCAACAGGGCAAAACCACAACCTACCGCCTCTACCTCGACGACGGCATCTCCCGCCACAGCGCCCCCTCCGCCGCCTACTTCGCCACGCTGCCACACGACGACCTCACCGACGCGAGCCCGGCGCGGCCCAACGGCGCGCACGGCGACGGCGAGGCGCGGAGCTGCTTCCGGCGCGTCGACGTGCGGCAGCGGATCCGGAGGGAAAGCGGTGGGCGGACGATCACGGTGGCGACGGGGTGGGAGGGGTACGGCGACGAGGCGGTGCGGCGGGAGGTCGGGGGGTGGTATCGGGTTGTGGTGTGGCACGAGGCGGGGACGAGGATGGAGGGGGTGGGGGTGGAGGTGGAGGTGGTTGGGGGGGAGGCGGGGAGGGCGAAGGCGAGGGTGGGGAGGGATAAGGGGAGGAGGGCGGAGGTGGTGTGGGTGCCGGTGGAGGCGGGGGTGAGGACGACGATTCGGGTGAGGTATGGGGGTGGTCGAGGGCAGACGGAGTAGACGGGGAGGGCACGAGGGCGGAAAAGTTTTCTTCTTGATTGTTTTGTTTTCCCGTCAGCCGTTGGGCGGCGCCGTGGACGGGTGTTGCTAAAGGTAGGGGGTGGCGTGGGTCGGGTTACGAAGCCCGCTCGGTCAGTTGAACCATCAACTTCGGTTTCTTCCAAAACCCCCAGACCTTCTGGTCGATCCAGTTCTCCGACTCCTCGCACAAATTCTCGAATTCGAAGTTGTAGAGCACCTTGACCAGCACAACGCGCATTTCGTGGTAGGCCAGACTGTTGGTCGCTCCAATTGTCAGCGCCATTCGTATAAGGGGGCGCGAGGCAAAGAAATGCCACGAAGCGGAGGGGATGGCGGGGAAAAAAAAAAAAAAAGACAATTTACATACTTCTTCCCGATACAGTTCCTCGGCCCGTACGAAAACGGCTGCAACACATTCTTGTTATCCGACGCGAACCGTGGATCGCCCAACCAACGCCCTGGGATGAACTGGTCGGCGAGGTAAAAGTTCTTCTCGGAATGATAGGCCGTGAGGTTGCTGATCGAGACGACAGTCTGAAACATTTCCAAGTCAGAATGTGCTTGTTCATCTGCAGGAAATCGGCCACTTACCCCCGCAGGGACAGGCTGCCCACCGACGATAGCACCCTTGGACGGCGTGACACGCGGCATGCCCACCGGCACCGGCGGGTACATGCGCAACGCCTCCTCGATACACGCATTTACGTACTCCATCTTGGCCAGGGCGTTCATGTCGATTTCGTCCGCGCTGTTTAACATGCTCCGGATTTCGTGCACAAGTTTCGCGTACACATCCGGGTTCTTGAGCAGCAGAAAGGTCAGCCCGCTCAGCAGCGTAGCCGTCGTTTCCGTGCCGGCAATCATAAAGGTGCTGGCTGAGCTCTGCATCTCGGGGTAGGACAGACGGTTCTCCTCCTTCTGCTTCGAAATGCACGTCCAGATGTCTGGGCGGTCCGATTCGCCGCGTGCGAGCCGCTTGTCGACGCGCTCGACAGAGTAGTTGACTTGCTGCCTGCGCTTCTCCTTGTTTTCGTTGGAGAGAAGGAACTGGGAGGACCGGTTGAGAAGTGGATACCAGCGGAGGATGCGGCCGACGATGACGAGCTGCAGGCTACCAAAGATGGCGGCAACCCAGGCCGAATACTTTCCGTTGCTGAGCAGTCCAAGGGGCTCGCCGAAGGTCAGGTCTCCCATGACGTCAAAGGTGGTGAAGTTGTACAGATCGCTGATGGGCACCTTGGTCTTTGGATCCTGCTGCAGCATGCGGCGTATGTTGCCGACCAGTTGATCGACGTACTGCTGGAAGATTGGCTCTTGGTCTTTGAGGGCACGGTCGGAGAAGGCGTGCGAGAAGACCTTGCGGATCCGGCCATGGTTTTCACTGCCCCGGGCTCTTACGAGACCATTGTTTCCCACCAAATCGGGACCAAGGAAGCCGGCGTCTTTTTCAAAAGCTTCCCTGGCGCTGGACCTGTGGCCATAGATGTCTCGCCAGACATCCTTGGCGTAGGAAAGCTCATCGGGATTGATGCGGACGACGTCGCCGTAGTGTTCGTGGAGGGATTGGATGTACCGATGCGCATTCCCTTTGATGAGATTGAGAATGTAGGGAAGCCTAGTCACCGCGTTCAACTTAGGTCCTGGGTAGAGTCTGAGTGGGTGAAAGTATATGTTGTAGACGGCGGCATACACCGGGTAGGAAACAGCCTGCACGGTTCAGCCTTTGGGCTCTCTCGGGCATTTTCAAAGGCCGAGAACCACTCACAGCGGCCAAAAGAGCCAGTGCGAAGTTGAGTGTTGAAATCATGTCGTTGCACGGACGCAAGCCGGATGGTGATGCGTCCGTTGGGCCGAATTTGACGTCTGTCGAGAGCAGCGCTGGCACCGCGAGGAGGAGAGGAGAGGAGCGGGGGTGGCGGGCAGAAGTGATGGTGTGAGCGCAGCCAGGCTCAAGTGATGGGCAAGAGCGGACAGCTTAGAAAGTACTTACAATCACTTGACAAAAGTTCTCGCGTGATTAAGCGAGACGCGTTTTGACGCGTCTCGAGCGCCCACACCTCCAATCTTCGCACCACCAAAATGGCACCACAACGCACTCCTCTCAAAGAGCTCTTTGGCACAAATACTCCCAATCAGCACTACTCTCCACATCAACGAGGGATTTTACTTGCCTGCAAGGCTCTTGGCAAGAAGCCTGCCTGGTTCCAGAAGCACCTGGGCGTGCCTGAATCTTCGGTACGCTCGACTATACAGCTCGCGCCATTACGCAACAAAGGGCGCTCCCAATTACGGACTGGCCGGCCAAAATGTCTTCCAGAAACCGACAAGCGACATATTCTACGCGTGGTGCGAGCCAACCCAAAATTCACTTACCAAGAGGTCGGGAAGTCACAGGTGTGACCTGCCATGACCGGACCATCTCTCGACTCTTGGACACCTACAGCATTAAGAAATGACGCGCAGCTGGCCGCCCGGAACTTACCGAGGAGCATGCTACTATCCGACTTACCTGGGCACTTGAGCATGCAGACTGGACCGAGACGTAATGGAAGAAAATTATCTGGTCAGATGAGTGCTCTGTGGAGCGAGGAAAGGGCCAAAAAAGGGAGTGGTGCTTTCGCACTCCTAGCCAAAAATGGGACCTCCAAATGGTCCAACCATATTATGGTATGGGCAGGCTTTTCTGGCTTACGAGGAAGGTCTCCTTTACACGTAATGGTACGTGATCCTTTAGCTAAGAGGGGTGGCTATTCAGCCAACTCTTGTCTTAAGGTTCTCGAGGAAAACATACCAAAAGTGCATAGAAGAGGTATGACTTTTATGCAGGATAATGCTCCAATTCACACTGCAATAAAAGTTAGGGATTGGTTTGAAAGAAGGCGGATAAATCTATTGGATTGGCCACCTTATAGCCCGGATTTGAGTCCGATTGAACATATCTGGTTTCATTTAAAGTCTAAGGCATTAGAGCTACATCTAGAGCTTAAATACTTAACCGGATCAGTAGATTATGTTAGAGAGAAGCTGGGAGAAGCATTGCGGGAAGCATGGGAGGCTTTGCCACAATCTTTATTTGACTCTATATTAGGTAGTATGAAGCGTAGGTGTGAGGCAGTTATCGCAGCAGAGGGCTGGCATACCAAGTATTAGCAAAGAAATAATACTAGCATCCTTCTTCTTACTCAATTTTAACTTGAAAATAACTTAGTATAAGAGCTAGGAAGCATGCGTTGAGAATCAGTAAATTAATGGGGTACGAGGGCCATCGCTTCGGAAGCGCCCGCGCGAGAACTTTTGTCTTAGTACTGTATATGGTCCGAAATAGCCGATCGTGATGCGGAGTCGAGACTGTCAGGCGCTAAGTCTTCGGCGAATAAGATTGGGGGCGTCGGGCGGGGTGTGTGGGCTGCAGGCAGAGCAGCCGCAAGCAAGCACGGAGATGAGTGGATGGAAAGGGCAGCAGGAGCAGGACGACGCGCGGATCTGCAACGGTCGGCCGTGTGGCCTCGGCTTCGGAAGCCACCGGAGACAAGCTCTGGCAAGCGACGCCATATAACCACCCACCTCTTCCTACAGGTGCTCTCCGCCATGCTCTGCGGCATTTTGGAGTCCGGGCTTCGGCATCCGCAAGTGCGTTGGAGCGAGGCCGATGGACGAAGGACACGCTTTGCCTTTTGGCTCGAAATCCGACGAGCACCTCAGCGGACCACAGCACGGATACCCGGCAAGACCAATGAGAAGACTTGCGATTGATGCAGACGCCTGCGTTGTATATCCACGGTTCGTTCATGACGGAACCTGGCTTGTCCTGCTTCTCACTAATGCCAAGGATCGGCGTGCTCGCCTCAGATGCGGGCAAAAGGGTAGCACTTTGCGCCTCACCGGTCTCCAGATCTACGAAGTGGGTCGTTGAAGAGATATGTGCTTGGCCACCCTGACGCCGCCTGATCTTCCACCGCATCCATCACTCTTCTTCCCCACGCCGCGCCAGCCTATCGGAACTGTCCTCGCCCGCCCCAAATTTAGCAGCGGTGAAGCACTCGTTGGCTTTCTCTGCGCCACGCCAGCCAGTGTTCAGGTCGATCCAAGTCAGCAACAGTGGCTGTCCTGCTCCTTCAATCCTGGGCCTGCTACAAACCCTCTTCTTCGTATTACAGCGCTACATGAACACCGCCTCGACCGACAGCGAGCTCGTAGTTCACATGCAACCCTTCCGTCAGTCGTGGCAATATATCGTGTGTACGGCTAAATCTATCGTGATATCTACGTGCAAATGCGTTACGCTACAGTACATACCCCCGCGCCCGGTGAATCCTGACCCGAAATCCCGTCTAGTCCCAACCCCAACCAAGAAGCAGCTCACGGGCTCGACGGCTCCCACTCCTCATCCGGCGTCCTCATCAACGCCCCGGTGAGGCCCCTCATCCGTCTCCCCAGCAAATCGTCCTCGCTCGCCAAGCTCACCAGACTCTTCCTCCGCGGCCTGTTCCCGCTGCCTCTGCCGCGTCCGCCCCGGGTCGGGTAATCCGTCTCCGAGTCCCTGCCGCTCTGGTACGCCCCCTTCCCCCTCGCCGTCCTGACCGAGCCGCCGTACCCGTTGGCCTTCGAAGCCCGACTGGACCCCGACAGCGTCATCTCCAACGGCCTGTCCTCGTCGCCCGAGCTCTCCATCGTGCCCCGCCGGCGGTGGTGCGGACGGCCGCCCTTCCTGGCCAGGCGCGCCGCCGCCATGGCCTCGGCGTCGATGCGCTCGCTGATGTCGCGCATCCAGCGCGCGCACTTGAAGATGTACTTCCAGCCTTCAGGGAAGACCGACACGAACTGCAGGAAGCCGTGGCTGATGCCGGGTATCATGAGCACCTCGACGTGATCCGTGTCGACGAAGGCGCGGGCCTCGCTGGCCGAGAGGAGCCCCAGCTCGCGGCGTTCGCGCCAGGCTGCCGCTTTGGCCTGGCGGATGCGGCCGGCGAAGATGGCCGTGTCGTCCACGAGAGGGTCGCGCTCACCCGTGAGGAAGTAGGTTTTGGGCATCTTGACGAGAACCGATTCCGGGGCGAGGAGTGGGGAGAGGAGGTAGTCGGTTGAGAAGTCGGGACGGTTATGCGGGCCGATGTAGAGAATGATCATGGCACGCATCATCTCGGGTGTCAGGATGCGATCGTTGAAGTAGGATATCATGGATGACATGGCCAGGCGCGTCTTGATGGCCGTGGGCTGGGGAGCTGGGTTTGGTAATGTGGATTCCGACAGCTTCGATTCCACATGTTTGGCATCCACTCCCGTGTGTGCTGCAGAAAGGCAGATCGCCGTGGATGGTGACCTTGTCATGGGTTTGTCCGTGACAGTGGCACTGGAGTCACCGTTTTCCTTAGGCCGTGCAGCCTCGTCGTTCTTTTCCGCCGGCGGAGTTACATCATCCTCGTCCTCGTCGTCCGAGTGGTGGGGCGTCGACGGTGTGAGCTTCCTGTAGTCTTCACTCTTCCTCCGCAGAAGGCCCTCGTTGATCTTGCGGGTCTTCCGGTCCCGGATGAGCGCCATCTGCTCGTCCGTCATCCAGTTGCCGATGTTCATGTCCAGTGCCGGGTAGATGAGAACAAGTCCTGCAGGAGGCGGTAGCGCCTCTTCCCCCATCCAACGCCGAGTGTCTGTGCTGCCACTCTGCAGAATCATGAGCACCATGCCTACTGCAAGATTGCCCCCAGCACTATCTCCCGATACAATGATTTCGGGGATGCTTGCACCTGAAAGACCAAGGCATCGTCCACGGCTGGCTACAAGCATGTGGTAGACGTCGTAGCACTCATTCAGAGCATACGGATAAGGATACTCGGGCGCCTTCTTGTAATCAAGAGCCAGAACCGGGAGTCCGGTCTTGCCAGCCCAGCCGATGAGCTTATCGTCGTGGCAGCGGGGATCCATAGCCACGAAGCCGCCACCCGGGATATCCAGAACAATCTTGCTGTGCTCCTTCAGAGCCGATATGGGCCCATCAAAATACAGCCATGCCTGCACCGGGTCCTTGTATGACGACTCAGCCGGACGGGGAATGCGAATGGCACGGGGCGGGTAACGCATAAGACGTGGACGCTTCAGCCCGGTGATCAATTTCAGGTAGGGTGTCGTTCCTTTGTTCCAGCTAATCCGCAGATGGTCGACCGTCAGCGTCGAGCGGATCTTCCTCACCTTCTCATCGGCCTGCTCGGCGCAGATCAGGTAGTAGACGGTGAAGATGATGGAGCACAGGTCGCGTGCCCATTTCTTCCGTATGGGCATGGCGGACCAGAAGCCAGCATCCAGCGCGGTTGTCACCCATGTCGCTCGGAAGTATGATCGTGTGTACAGGTTCGCGAGCGGCTCGGGGCACTCGAGGCCGACGAGCTTGCCAAAGTTGCGGGAGACGTAGAGCCAGAGCAGGGTGATGACGAGGGTCTGCCACGCAGTGAGGCGGGTGGAGGCGAGAGACGAGATGCGTTTCAGGAACGGCGGCCCATGGCGGTTGCCCCTACAGACAGTGAGCGGCGCCGGTGTCCCGGGCCAGGGCTTGCACACACCTGTATAGATAGGCAGACCAGAAGGAGACAACAGCGAGGACCTGGACTCTCCGGAACTTGACCGACGGGCGCCCCAGCACATGGTCTGCAGGCGTCGGCATCAGCGGCTTGCGGGTGGAACAGCGCGCTGCGGTGCGTACGTACCTATCATTGTTCGGTTGGCGGCTCACCGGGCGAGCATGCGGAGCAGCTTGGGGGTGCCAGCGCGTTTATCGTGTCCAGGAGCAGTGGGGCGGACGTGCAAAAGGAGTTGTGGAGAAGAACCATTGTCGGTCGGTGGTTCTTGGTCGTGCTGGCTCGTGGGCTGGTCGCAAGGCTGCTGACATGTGAAAGCCAGCCGGCCGCATCGGGCCTAACACCGCCAAAAGCCGCTGGCGTCCGCCCGGTGCAACGCTCAGCCCGGCTGCGGTCGGCTGTCTGGCGCGCTCCGGTCGTGTCGCGCGGCGAGCGGCTGGCTCCGACGGCAGCTGACGGGCATCGCAGGGCTCGTGATGGTGTTGTGGCACGCTGAGGCTGTTGCTGCTGCGAGGCCGCCGGCACGCGGCATGGGGCACGCACTAGCGCCAGCACCCCGCCCTCCGCCCTCCGCCCTCCGCCCTCCGCCCTCCGCCCTCCGCCCTCCGCCCTCCGCCCTCCGCCTTCCGCCTTCCGCCCAAGCTGCGGAGCCCCGGCCGCGTCTCCACAATCGCCCCGGTCTCCCCTTCCCCTTCTCTGCACGCTCTCGCATTCTCCAAGCTCGTCCCGCTCGACGGACATTCCCCTGCCTGTCCTCCTGACACGTGCTTGGTCTGTCCGGTCTGGCGGGCCTCCTCACGCATCCTTTCCCTGTGCGCAACGCCATCCTCCTTTTCCGCCTCTGCCCGTGTCACCATTGCTAATGCCCAGCAGAGCGAGGGCAGACATCAGATCACGTGCCAGTCAGGACTCCGCAGCCTGGCTCAATACCGAGCGAAAGAACGCCCCCACTGCAAGCACTCACTCACTGCTCCAAGTTCAGATCATTTCCCACAAATTCCAGCCACTCGACCGACCAGCAATATGCACACAAGAGGAACCCACACCACACTTCACTCAAACGGTAACGACCGATACGCCATGCTTGACCACGCTGCTAACTCAGAGAAGCACTTCTCCTCTCCTTCTGTCTTATTTCCCATTCAACCCACTCACCCCCCTAATCAGCTCTCCCACCTCGAAACCCAGCCTCCTCATTGCGCTCTCATCAATCTCCTTCCCCGCAACACGCTTCACGATCAAACACTTTGTCTGCACGTCCTCGCGCACCTCCACTGCCTTGCCGCCGGCCATCTCCAGCTCGCCAGCCTGGACGTCGCGGATGTAGATGGTGATGTCCGGGCCAACGATGCCGCGCCACAGCGTCGCGACCCACTGCCAATGGTCCGCCGGGCTGTAGTTATCCGTGATGGGAATCCGACTGGCCCAAGCGTCCGCAGCACGCAGGTTGTACGTCGGCATGACCAGCACCGGCGTCCTGACCCCACCCCCACCCCCACCCTCTCCCTTCCCCTCCGTCGGCGTCGGCGTCGGCGTCCCCTCCTCCTCTCCCGCCGCCGCCGTGATGAACCCCACCATCTCCTTCGTCCTGCCATGCCACTCCGCAATCACGTCGATATACTCCCCCAATGTCGCGCCGCCACCTCCCTCATCTCCAGGACTCCTGTGCGCCGCCTCCACCGGCCCCCTCGGCGCCTCCGCCACCCTCGCGCGCATCTCCCCCGTCTTGTTCAGGCTCTCCTCCAACCACCTGCTCATCCCCGCCACCGCCCCGCCATCATCCCCCTCCACCGCCACGATCGCGCCGCGCACCGTGGCCGCCGCCGCCGCCCCCCGCCACGGCGGCGCGATCTTGCCGAGCACGCGGATCTTGCCCCAGAACGGCATGCTCATGACCATGGCCTCGACGCTGCGGCTCTGCGCGTCGGCGCCGAGCACCGCCGGGCTGGCACCGCCTCCGGTCGGCGGCGTGGTCGCCGTCTGGAGCGGCGGCAGGGTGAGGTTGTGGTGGGCGTCGGCGCCGCCGCCGCGCGGCGAATGGCCGCGCAGGATGTCCGGGCGCGGCAGCGACTGGCGGCGCGGGTCGGGCGGGAAGGGGTAGGGCGTGCCGGGGTGGCGGGCGGCGCTGGCGGGCGCGACGTAGGGCTGCTGGTTGAAGCGGCGGCGCTTGGCGTCGGGCGAGAGCGGCGAGGGGATTTGCGGGGAGAGGAGCGCATCGTCGCGGGTGCGGGCGGCGGCGGCGTGGAGGCTGGTGAGGGGGTTGGGGCCGGCGCTGCGGCGGGCGGTGGCGGCGGCTTGTTGCGCCTGGGCGGTGTTGATGGCGAGGTTGGACATCATGGGCGGGAGGTAGCGGGACGTGGGTGTCAGGGCGGAGGAGGGCGTGGGCGGGGGGAGCATAGGGGTGGACGAGGCCGTTGTGGGATGGGTGTTGTGGTGGTGGTGGGATGAGAAGGACGCGGTGGGCGTGGTGATGCTGCGGCCGCCGCACTTGTGGCAGTGGTGCTTGTCCGCGGTGGTGTTGATGGACGACAGGCTGCCCCTGCGTCCGCCCCGGCGCGGCTGGTAGCGGTAGTCCGGGTACTGCTGCTGGTGCCGGATCTTCTCTTCCTCGGCCAGCGCTTTCCACTCGTTGCGTACCGATTCGGGCGAGTGCTTCCACTGCTCGCCGATGATCTTGGAGATGTCAGGGTTGGCCAACCAGGGGTTCTGGGCCACGATGGCGGCCTGGTGGTGCTGGCGATATAGTATGAAAGCTGTGGGGACAAAGGCGGTTAGCCCTCCTATCACGACAAAGATGCTGATAAAGGAAGGCGGTCACTCCGCGGCGTCATTGGGGCGAAAGAAGACTAACTGGCACCAGTGGGCTATTTGGGGACTGGATGGGATAAAGAGGTCATCAGGAGAGGGGGGATAAGAGACGGGGTGAGGGGGGGAAAGCCAAAACTGACCGTTCCTTGGTCGCGGGATCTTGGGGTCTGGCTGGCACAAGCAGACGTGATTTGCCGCAGAGCCTGCAGAACCTGCGGAAGCACCGCCGGAGCTCATGCGAGAGTGCGTCTTCGGGGTGAGGTCGTCGTTCACCACGTCGGCCTCGTCCGTACCGGCGTCTCCTTTATCAGCAGCCAGCGACGCCGCCCTCTTCCGCGTCAGGCGAAATGGCGGTGACTCCGGGGTCGGCGGGCCGGCGTCGTCCTGTTTCGAGGCGGCTTGTTGTTGTTGGGCGCGGGAGGGACTGGCGGTCCGGCGGGAGGAGCGGGTAGAGACTGTCGTAGACGCCTTGCGCGAGATGCCACTGTTCGAGCTCCTCTCCACCACCACGGCGCCCTCCCCTGAGACGGGCTCCGACATGGCGACGTCCGTCATGGCTTGGGTTGAGGTTCTGCTTCTTCTCGCCAGGCCT
Source organism: Neofusicoccum laricinum (assembly GCA_029906385.1). Taxonomy (NCBI): domain Eukaryota; kingdom Fungi; phylum Ascomycota; class Dothideomycetes; order Botryosphaeriales; family Botryosphaeriaceae; genus Neofusicoccum; species Neofusicoccum laricinum. The sequence continues at coordinate 946,746 of CP123718.1, read as the reverse complement.
CAGTGAGCTGCGGTCGACCTCCACATTTGAGTTCCTGGACGGCGAGGCCAGCTTTGATAGACCGGCCGGCGCGTTGGCTGCGGGCTTGCCTTCGTGCTGAATGGTCAATAGGGCGGCGCTAGTCAAAGACATGGCCGGGCAGGGTGCTTTGTGTCTATTATGCCGGGGGGCCATTTTCTTTGTTTGAAGCGCGAGCTGAGGCAGCGTGTGCATGTAATTGTCCTAGACAGGTGCGTAGGCTGCGCTGTTCGCAACGGCAAATTCTTTCTCCCCCGGCGAGCGAGATTCCCAGATGCAGCCGGCGCTCACGCGCTGTTGCGGACCGCGCCCATGCCCGAGACATTCCTCTGCGGAAGCGCCATGCAAGGAAGCGCGCGCACAAAGAAACTTGATTCGAGACAATGCATACAAACGCCCGCCCGCTGGGGAATTGTGCCCTCTTCGCCGGAATGTAAGCCGTGCGCTTTCGCGTCAACGCCAGAAAATGCTGAAACGCGAATGGGTATCTCAGACAACCGCAACAGGGAAACCCCAGAAAACTCCCAAGAAATGCGCCGCGCCCGGGCTTTCTGACGACACGTTTACGCCGCCGAGTGCTCTCCATTCTCCTGCTCCATCTTTTGCGCCGTTTCCGCCCGCTCGATGTCGTACTTGCGCAGGGCGTTGAGGTTGAACGTGTAGTTGGTGGCGACGAGGTCGGCCGCTTCGCTGGCGAGCAGCTTGTGTGCCCTGCCGGACAGGTGCGTGCCGTCCCTGGAACAAGGTGTCAGTAGGCCTCCAACCAGCATGACGAAAACGAAAAAGGAGGATTGCTAACCAGAACAGATAGTGAGACGCGTCCTCGCAGGGCTCCGTCCGGTTGCTGTTGGCGTCGCCCATGTCAAACGGGAACTGCGCCCCGGTCTGCGGCAACGGCACACACGGGCTCCTGACCTCGCGGAACTTGGGGTTGCCCTTGCCCTCGCCGCGCTCGTCGGAGATGCCAATCTTGTGCATCTGCTGCTCGCGGATGAGGTTCAGCAGCCACTTGTCCGTCTCCAGCAGGTGCACATAGCCGCCCGTCCAGTCCCGCGCGGCCTTCTCCAGCTCGCCGTTCCACGTCTCGGTGAGCGAGACGGCTCGCTGCTGTCGGTCCGGGAAGTCCAGGGGCTGCAGTGCAAACGCCGGCAGGAACGAGACGTCTACGATCTTGGGCAGCACGACGTGCGGGCGGGCTTGCACGTGCTCGGCAATTACGTCAAGCTGGGCGAACAAGGCTTGCATGGTCTCCCGGATGTCGTCGTCGCCGGCTTTGTCCTCGCTCGAGGTGTACTGCCAGATGTCGCTGATGCCAAAGAAGACGGTGAAAACGGTCCATTCCTTGCCGTCCTGGCGCGCGGCGATCCGGCCCGTCTGCTTCTCGACGTTGATCCACTGCTGAACCTGTCTCTTGAGATCGGCAAGGAACTTGTGGTTCTCGGGGTGCTGATTCGTGACATTGGCGAGGATGTCGGTGTCCAAGACAGCGTCGGGGTGCTCTTTGAAGTCCTGCGAGCCCGACGACCTGGCAAAATTGTCGATTCCGTCGCACAGGAGCTGACTGGTCAGTCTAGTGCGGATGCGACGCTGGGGCCAGACGTACCTCTTTGCACAGGGCTTCGGTCCACAGCGGGCGGCTGATGTTGTGCTGCGGGTTCTTTGCTGGAATCTGCACGCGGTAGTCGCCCGTGTCAGACCAGGAGTCGCCGAAGACCACAATGCGCCTCTTCGAGCCGGAGAAGGCCTTCTGCACGCGGCTCGGGACCTGCAGCGAGGGCAGGACCCAGCCGATGTACACGACGGTGCAGACGGCAAAGAACACGAGGACGTGGAAGCGGGTGACGGTCCTCATGGCGGCGGGTGGGGGCGGGCGGAGGCGGACGGTCTCCAGAGGCACGGGGATGCGGTTTCGAGCAGCAGAGGGCGGCGGACACAGTCACAAGTAAATACAGAATGCGGCGCACCAGGCGGGCCGCGGGCGCGGCTCACCAGCATGGCGTGCTCCGTCCAGGACCGCCGCGCGTCAGACCTGGCATGGAAGCTGGTGGTAAGGCTTGCGTATGCACGACGGCCGCGGTAAGCTGGGTCGGTGTAATCTGCGCAGGGGCTCCGCCAGCGGCACCTCCCCCTGCCCATTGGGCCTGCGGCAGCACGACTGACGGCAGCTTACCCTCCTGGCGCCAAAACAGCCACGCGCTGCAGCTCGAGACGGCTGCCGTGAGAGCGCGCGTCATAGCACGACGTGGGCTGCCGGCTTTCCGGCCTGGCGAGCGAGCGTTGGACCCGCCGGAGTAGCCGCAAAGCTTAGCCTCGCCCGCCTAGAGCCTTGGCCGGGCTCGGTCTTATACGACTCGACGCGAAAACTCGGCGGAGATCGCGGCCGCGCTGTGGCGAGCCGCTGCTGCGAAAGCCGTCGTCGCAGCTGCGCCGCCGACACGCACACCGGCCGTCGGCGTTTCGAAACTTCGGCGTGGCGCGTTGCTGCGCCGTCGCCAGCTCTTGTCGGCAGCGTTGGGTTTGCCGCATCCCGGCCATGACTTCCGGCCACAGCGGCGCGCGACGTCAGCCAGCCCCCAGCCGGCTCCCACTCCTCGTCACCGCCCTGCCTCGCCTCCGCGCCCCAACCGGCTTGGAGCCACACGACACTGCCTGCCCATCATCTCCGACCTGCGCAACACTCCCGATGCACAGTCCCAGACAGCCCCTCGCGTGGCTGAAGCTGACGTTTCCCAGAGGCCACACTGGCCCGACCTGCCACATGCGACCCACAATACCCGCAATACCGCGTCGCTCTTAACGATGGTACAGATTGATTAATGTCCTGACCAGCAAGCTTGCACACAAGCATCAAAAACCTTGACCTGACTCTGGCTCTGGCCAAGACTCCACGACAGGCGCCATCCGCCTCGGCTTATTCTGGGTGACCCGTGGCCCGAAATCAGCGAGTCTGCGCCCGCCCTCTTGGACGCCTCGAGCTGCGGATACAATCCCCAGAACCCGTGCGGCAGCCCCGGATAGAAGTCCAGTTTTTGTCTCCACCCCACACTCCACCCGTCGCACTTGCTCGTACTCCCACAGCAATCCTTCGTCTCGCAGCGGGTCCCTCCCGCAAACTTGCAGGTATGTACGTGGGAGGTTTTGTGACCGCCAGGCCAATTGAGCCGAGCCGCCAGTGGGGAAGAGTTGTCGCTTTGGCAGTTACCTGGACGGTCCGAGGTCTCGGTCGCGTGGTGACACAGAAGCAGGGACTCACTCCTGAGGGATTGAAACATCCATCCGGATATGATACGGCAGGCTGGAATACGCCAATCCTTCCGGATACTTGCTTTCACCCCCCAGGTGTAACCTGCCTCCACTAAACCATGCGAATCGAGCTCCTGGAAGCCAGCTAGGCAATATGCACTCATAACATCAAGCATCGCCGCCGGCTCTCCCGTCCCAATGCTCTCTTGAATATCTGTGCACCTGCCCATGTCCGGAATTTGCGAGAAAGACGTCGGTCAAAGGCCGGCTCGATCTTTCGTCACGCGCCAGATGAGACAGTACTGCAGCCCTTTTGTCTCGTCTGCCTCAGGCTGAGACGCATGCGTGGCCAACTGGCATCAATTCAGACATATTTCTCGTCAACAGGAACGACTGCCCGCGGAGTATACGCGTACCTATTTCAAAGTATCCCAAGAGTCCTCGACTGGAATGGCCAAGGGATGCTCTAGTGCAAGCCGGTAGCTGATACTGGCGGCAACACAAGCGTGGTTGCGGACCAGCGTGAGGGAGTTGGGCTCTTCCATCTCGAGGCTGCCGAGTACACGGCCTCCCCCGTGGTAAAGAATAACGAGAGGCCCAAACTACTAGCCAAAGTAGCGGAGGGCTTGTATGCCAGAACCGTGATGTTGGTTCCGTCATGCACGGGTATCTCGATTTGCTGTTTATGATTCCTTCCAGGTGACTTGGCCATGGCGGCTCTACTGGCGGAAATGCCTGCGAGTGTTCAAGGGCCTCTTTCCCGTACTGCTCGATGCCTTGGCTTTGGTAAGTGTGTCGCGCACTGTAGCATTGACTGACTTCTTTGGGTTCTGAATGTGTCTTGGCGGCCTCCGCCATGTCTATGTTTCCATGATGTGCGGTAATTGTGGCTAAGCTGTTGGTCACACAATTATGAGCATGAGGTGAAACAAGGTGAAAACAGTCAGCATAAATCACTTTCCTCTGGCCGGTGGCAGAAAAGCTCGCAAAACAAAGCCACATCATTGAGACTGCTACCCAAAAAGGAATTATGAATCCTAGAGCATCGAGTAGGCGGTATCCACGGCCTTTGTTGTCCAATCGCACGAGCTGCAGGGAAAGTCGAATGCGGGAAATCTAACGGGATGTGATCTGAACTTCATGCCTGCGTCTTCAGGAACAACAAGGTGTCGCGCGGATGTTTGTGAGAATGACCGTAGGAGGTCATAGCTTCATAGTAGTATAGGGCCTTTTTTTGGTGGAGTAGCGTGGCAGAAGCACGGATCTCTGTAGACGGGGAAAGCATTTACTTGGAAAGGGCTGCTGAACTGTTTACTGCAGCTTTGCCTCTGTGTTTCGATTTCAGATATTCGATATACCCCGCTCGCCATACTGTGGCACTGCAATTGGCACACAAGCTATCAGCGCGTCGTATCACACGTTGCACCTTGTTGTCCCAGGAAAATGGCGCTTAAAGTAGGACGACAGGAGCAAAACGACGGTGGACTTAACGGTTTACAGGCGGCCCGGGTTTGACAGAGTGCTAGATGAACAGAACATGGTCCGCAGCAGGCGCCATCTGGAGGTGGCGAGCTCTGGTTGCCGGGAAATGGCGCGGAGAAGCAGGGTCTCCGCATTGCGAAATCGGCGCGGGCGCCATTTATCGATAGCGGCATTTTTCAGCATCCCGCCGACTCATCGCCTCATTTTGACTTCCAGGTCGCCTTTGCTCTTGCCGCAGATATCCTCTTCTCCTTCCTCTTTCTCGCTTTCATTCGCTTCTTCACTCCGTTCACAATGGCATTGCGACTTGGCTCCAAGCGCGTTTGCGCTGCTCTGCGCGCCCCCAGGCCTGTCGCCTTCGCGCCCGTCTTTGTCCAGCGTTATGCGTCATCCGCGGCAACAGCAGCTTCGAGCTTGCCCGACGGCGTGAAGGAGTCCATCGAGGTGAGATGATGCTCACGAAGCGAACTGCTGGCCCATTGGCTGTTGCTGACCTACCACACGCAGAAGGAGGCTTCTCTTGCGACTCCCGACCCTACCGCCGACTCGCAAACGGCGCGCCTAGTCAATGGCCAGATGCCGTACATGGTCCCTACCTACGTTCGCCCGCCGCCTATGTTCCACAAGGGAGAGGGTTGCTACCTGTATGACGTGGAGAACCGCAAATACCTGGACTTCACGGCCGGTATCGCCGTGAATGCGCTTGGCCACTGCGACCCGCAAATGGTCAAGCTGATGGCCGAGCAGGCGCAGACCCTCATCCACACCTCGAACCTTTACCACAACCCCTGGACCGGTGCCCTTTCCAAGCTGCTGGTCGAGAAGACGGTGGCTGGCGGCGGCATGCACACTGCCGAGAAGACCTTCATCTGCAACTCGGGCTCGGAGGCGAACGAGGCTGCCATCAAGTTCGCGCGCAAGGTCGGCAAAGAGCTTGACCCTTCGGGCGAAAAGTACGAGCTTGTGTCCTTCCACAGCTCTTTTCACGGCCGCACGATGGGCTCCCTGTCCGCGACCCCGAACCCCAAATACCAGAAGCCGTTCGCGCCCATGGTGCCCGGATTCAGATATGGCACCTACAACGACATCGAAGCTATTCCCTCGCTGGTTAACGAGAGCACCTGCGGTGTCATAATTGAGCCGATTCAGGGCGAGGGTGGCGTCAATGTTGCGACGCACGGGTTCCTGCTTGCCCTGCGCAAGCGCTGCACCGAGGTCGGGGCAGTCCTCATTTACGACGAGATTCAGAGCGGTCTCGGCCGCACCGGTCAGATCTGGGCACACGCCGCGCTGCCCAAGGAGGCGCACCCGGACATCCTCACAACGGCGAAGGCTCTCGGCAATGGCTTCCCCATTGGCGCCACCATCGTCAACGACTTCGTCGTGTCGAAGATCAAGCCCGGCGACCACGGCACCACCTTTGGAGGCAACCCGCTGGCTTGCAGGCTGGCACACGACATCGTCGGCAGGCTGGCGGACCCGGAGCTGCACCAGTCAGTCCTCAAGAAGGAGCAGATCTTCCGCCAGCACTTCGAGAAGCTGAAGCAGCGCTTCCCCGACGTGGTTACGGAGATTAGGGGTAAGGGTCTGATCCTGGGTCTTCAGCTGAACCAGGACCCCACGCCCATCCTGACTGCTGCTCGTGAGAGGGGTCTGCTTATCATCACTTGCGGCACGAACACGCTCAGGTTCGTTCCTCCGTTGATCATCAGCGAGGCGGAGATTGAGCAGGGCATCAACATCCTGGAAGATGCTATGAGTGCTGTATTCAAGAAGTAAATAGTACGTTCTGGGGACGAGGAGGCGGGGTTGCAAGACTCGGTTTTGAGCATCGCGCAAGATACCTGGTGGCACTAAGGGCGGAAGCCCGGCGTCTGGAGTTGGGAGATGGGGAAAAAAGTTCATCGCGTCTGTAGACTTGATCATATTAGCTACCACACAGTTTTTCTTCAGCCCGCAACATCTAGCATCGCCATAGACGTGCATGTTCTCCAGTGTCACATTCCAGCACGGTCTTCCGCACTCGCGTGGCCATGACTTTTCTCCGCAGCAGGATCCCTGCAAGGCTCGATAACGAGTCTTATCGGGCGGGCGGGCAACCCACATCGCCAAAAATTCCGTGCGTCAGTCACCGCGGCAAATTCAAACTCGACCAGCGGCGCGCGCAACAACCACCAGCCACCCAATCTGGCGAGCATACCCTTCCGATTCAAAGCGGGCGCCGGCGGCAGCAAGATGGCCCCCATGGACGGCCAACACCACCACCGCAGCACCACCAAGGTGTCGCACAAGCCCTACAAGTCGCGGCACGCCAGCAAGAACGCGCTGAAGGAGAAAAGCAAGGGTGCGCGCAAACCCTCCCGCCCCCTCTCCAGGCCCCTCGACGATAGAGACTCGCCCGTACTGACATCTTCCCGGACGGCCCGCAGGCAAAATCGACGCCGCCGACCGCGGCGCCCGCCGCACGCCGCACCAGCAGGTCCTGTCGAAGCTGGACCGGCGCAACCAGGCGCGGCAGAAGCGCGCAGGCAAGCACGCCGAGCACGTCGAGGCGGCGCGCGTGTTCGCCGGGCGCGACGGCGCCCCGCGCGTCGTCGCCGTCGTGCCGCTCGCCGACGACGTGTCGGCCAGGCTGGCGGTCGGCAGCCTGAACGGGTGTTTGGACATCGCCGCGGACGTGCCCGAGCGCGGCGTGCTGCCCGTCGAGGTGGAGCGGTTCAAGCAGCGCGTGCGGTATCTGGTGGCGGGGAGGGGCCTGCTGCAGGCGCTGGACGCGTGCCGCGTGGCGGACTTCGTGGTGTTGGTGCTCAGTGCGGAGGAGGAGGTGGATGCGCTGGGGGAGCTGGTGTTGCGGAGTGTGGAGAGCCAGGGCGTGTCGAACGTGCTGGCTGCGGTTCAGGTATGGCGGCGTCCCCGTGGGCTGTTGGGTGGCCGTTGCTGATGTTCTGGCAGGGTCTTGATTCGGCGGAGCCGGCGAAGCGGCGTCCTCAGATCCTCGGGTCCCTCAAGTCGTTCATCACGCACTTTTTCCCGGCGCAGGAGAAGGTGCACTCGCTGGATAATAGGCAGGAGTGCTTGAACCTTATGCGGTCGCTCTGCACGAGCATGCCGAAGGGTGTCAGGTGGAGGGAGGAGCGCAGTTGGATGGTTGTGGAGGATGTCAGATGGCCTAGTGGCAAGGCGGCAGCGGTTGAGGAGGAGTCAAAGGGCGAGGTTGTTCTCACGGGTGTGGTGAGAGGCAAGGGCCTGAAGGCAGACAGGCTGGTAGAGGTGGGAGACTGGGGCACATTCCAGATCGAGAAGATCACTGCTGCTCCCCTTGGGACTCGTAAGAAGGGCAAGGGTGAGGATATGGCCGTCGATGTGGAAGGCCAAGACGCCGTATTGGACCAGCCGACCGAGGACCAGGATGACTTGGCCGAACTTGCGCCAGAGGAGGCGGCTATGGAGGACGCCGATGACTATGCAGTCTCCGTCGCGCCTTCGGAGCGTAAGGGCGTGCTCCTAGACGATCACCACTACTTCTCCGAGGACGAGGAGGCGCCGCGCCCCAAGAGATTGCCGAGGGGAACGTCCAAATACCAGTCAGCGTGGTATATCGATGAACTTTCGGATTCCGGGTCTGACCTCGAGAGCGTGGCGGGCGACGATGACGGCGACTTCGACATGGACGGTCCAGCCAACCCAGCCGACGGCATGGAGGGCCTAGACATCAATGGCAGAGAGCCAACGGAGGCTGCTCCTTCGGAATACCCGCAGTCCGAAATGTTTATGGATCCGTCCCCTGATGACGAGGCCGAGCAGATCGAAGCATACCGCGCCGAACGCAAGAAGGAGGCGGAAGACGATCTTGAGTTTCCCGACGAAATCGAACTGCACCCGCAGGTACTTGCGCGGGAGCGTCTCATCAAATACAGAGGATTGAAGAGCTTGAGGACGAGCACGTGGGAGACAGATGAGGACAGGCCGTACGAGCCGGACTACTGGCGACGACTTCTGGAGATCTCGGACTACAAGGGCGCAAAGTCGCGTGTTCTGAGAGAAGCTCTCGTTGGCGGTGTCCAGCCTGGCACCCGCGTCAACGTGCACCTTCGCAACGTGCCTCTATCCCTTCAAAGCACATACGATCCGGCCCATACGCTGGCTCTCTTCTCGCTCCTGCGCCACGAGCACAAGCGCACTGCTGTGAACTACAGCATCACGCTCAACTCGGACTACGAGGAGCCGATCAAGAGCAAGGAAGAGATGATCATGCAGTGCGGTCCCAGGCGGTTCAGAATCAACCCCGTCTTCTCAGCATCCGGGAACACACCGAACGACGTTCACAAGTTCGACAGGTTTTTGCATCCCGGGCGCAGTGCGATCGCGACGTTTGTGGCGCCAATCACCTGGGGCTCTGTCCCCGCACTCTTCTTCAGACGCGCTGTGCTCGAAGAGGACTCGGGCGCGGATGGCGAGGACACGGCGATGGAGGCTGACTTGGCTGCTGATGCGGAGGGCGAGGTGCAGCTCATTGGCACGGGCACGTCGCTGGCGCCGTCGACGTCACGGGTGATTTCGAAGCGCATCATCCTCACGGGTCACCCGTACAAGATCCACAAGCGGGTGGTGACGGTGCGCTACATGTTCTTCAACGCCGAGGACGTGCAGTGGTTCAAGGCGCTGCAGCTGTGGACGAAGCGCGGGCGCAGCGGGTTCGTCAAGGAGAGCCTGGGCACGCACGGGTACTTCAAGGCGACATTTGACGGGCGCATCAACCCGCAGGACTCGGTGGGCGTCAGCCTGTACAAGCGCGTGTGGCCCCGCGAGGCGCGTGCGCTCCAGGCGGGGGAGGCGCTCTGAGTGGAGTGAGACTGGGGTAGGGCTCGGCTATGACTTAGGCATTTACTGGGGCCAGGCAAAAGGCTTATTTCGTTGAAAAGGAGATATCCGGCGTTTTTTGTTGATAGACAGAACAACGAGTCAATGACGAGAGATCAACAGGAGCACGGCAGGTTCAGGGACGGGCTGCTTGAGCTGGCGGCTTTGAGCCGGCCTCCGGCCTCGTGACATCAGGACGTCGGCATCCCGGCCGCTTCCCCAGCATTCTGCGTGTCTGCGTGGCACGCCGAAGGCCGGCACGCGCTAGGGCCGTCGTCCAGCCCCAGCAAGCCTCGCGCATTGCATCGTGCACACGGCCACACGGCCTGACGGCCTTCTCCCCAGCCTGCTGCTGCCCACGACCGAGGAAAAACGTCACTCCCGGTCAGCTCATACGACAATCGCCCGCCGGACGCTGCAGCTCTTAACGGCCGCCCTCCTGCTCGCGTGCCCGTCTGCCTCCTCCCTCTCGTTTCTGCCATACACCCATCGCTAGCAGCTTCATTTTTACCTGCGCCCCACCGGATGGCATCAGCTCACGGCCGCGCATCGGCTGCTAATTCCTGACGACCGCCCAACCACGAAAAAAAAAAAAAGAGATAATACCAACACCAAGCGGGCCCCCAGCGCTTCACCCAACCGCACGCCCGACAGCAGCAACTCGACCAGCCCGCAATGGACGTCAACCAGTCCGCCTCCCGCGACGCCCGCCGCTACCTCGCCGAGCGCGTCCGCAACGACTGGACCTTCCCGCCCGCCCCCAGCGCCGCCACCACCACCGCCGCCGCCGACGAGAACAATGCCGCCAACGACAAAGACGCCGACGACGACGACGGCTCGTCCGAAGACGAGCTGCGCGGCGTGACCGAGTTCCGCGAGAGGTACTACGGCAGCACCGACGACGACAACGACGACGACGACGACGACGACAAGCCGTCGGACGAAGGCGGACACGACGACGAGGGCGGCGGCGAGGAGGGGGCCACGGAGTACAAGTTCGACAGCCCGGAGCACGTGGGCCGCAGCCTGGAGGAGCGCGCGCAGCGGCGCCGGCGCAGGCGCAGGCGCGCGCTCGAGGAGGAGATGCGCTGGAACGAGGGCGTCGCCGTGTTCGTGCGCCGGCGGGACACGTGGACGGGCGCGGCGAGCGTGCGCAAGTACGCAAGGCGGCGGAGCCGGACGAGCAGCGAGATGATGCCGCAGGAGGTGGAGGCGCGGACGGAGGTGGTGCGGTTGCTGGAGGAGACGGCGGAGGTGGTGGTGGTGGATGGGGCCGACGCGGGAGAGGCGCCCGAAGGCGAGGACGGGGAGAAGAATGAGGTGGAGAAGAAGGCTGAGGGGAGAGTTGGCCGGATCAACATCGACGTGCCGGCGTCGGAGGAGCCGCTCGTGCCGCTGGCGCCGCCGCTGCTCGCGCAGAACTCCATCCGCCAGTCCATCACCCCAAAGGCCTATTCGGACATCTACGCCAAAATCGTCGTCGCGGGCCAGACCCCGAAGGTCCCGATCAACCTCTCGCACATGACGCGCGCGCTCGTCCAGGGCTGGAAGGATGACGGCGAATGGCCGCCGCGGGCGGGCCCTGTCGATCCGCTCATGGGGAGGAGGAAGATCGCTGCGGCGGGTGGAAGGGTGGGGACGTTGGCGGCGGTTTTGGGCGGCGGCAGCGGTGACGGCGGGGCAAAGGCGGGCGGCGGCCATCACGGAGGCGAGTTTTTGGCGCATCACCCACATCTACAAAAAGGGGTGGAGAGTGTTAAGAAAGTTTTCAGGCTGAGCGGTGGTCAGCACGGCCATTCGAATCCCGGTGGTGGACTGGTGCACGACGGGCAGCAGCCACCGGGCTGACTTGCGTAGTGATTGAGCGAGCGGGAGTTTACACATGAAAGACCTGTACAGGCTTGTTCGGAGAGGCTGGCTTTTCTTGTTTCCCTACCTTCCCCTATCCATCTCCCTCGGACGACCCGCCATTATCATTCCTACTCTCCCTACCTACCCCCGTTTGCATCCGATCTCAAAATCTCCACGGCGTCTATTCCTTTCCCCCGGCGATAACGATGCCGCAAAATTTGGATATTTGCATTATTCTTTCCCTCTTTCTATACACGAGGTATCCCCGCTCTCAATGTAATGATGGAGGCGTGGAGAGAAAAGGAACCCGGCAGGCGGATTGGTTTTATGACGACTGCTCGGATTTGAAAGTTTGATCTTGAGAAATATATACCCGGAATTGATACACTAACATCCGAATTCACATCCTCGGCGCTCTCCAGCCTATTGCTCTTCTCCGCAGACCTCGTCTTCTCCGTGGTTCCGGATACTTGCATTCAATGAACACTCGCGTTCACCTTCAAGTTTTTACCTGGTCATCCGGATCCCGTGCGAGCTGGCAGCCAGCTCCCCTTCGTCGAACTTTCTCCCCGACATCACCACACTCGCCTCGCCTCGTTTGCTGGCGTGGTGGTAGTGGTCGCATGCGAGGGCGAGCTCGGTGGCATGGTGGGCATTTTGGATGTCACGGGCGGTAAAAATAAAAATAAAAAGAGTTAACAATGGTACGAGGGTGAATTGATGCGTAGTTGGTTGAATGATGGAGGTGCGTGATGGAAGGTGAGGGGCAAATAATCGGCAGGAGTCTCAAGAGCGGCAAATCGACATGTTGTAGCTTGAGTCGACACACTTGAGATCTACTTGATAACTGAAATGAACATATCCAGCCTCTTCCTCCAGCATTGCATCAGCCATGCTCAATATCCACAAGCGTCGTGTCATAAGCCAACCTCTTTTGTCGTTGCTTGCGGGGAAATGATCTTTGGCCGCAACGCAACATGATATATACAAAAGCAATAGCCAGACAAAAGTAGATCAAAAGTACGCAGGTCGCAATCTGATCTGTCGTAGCATCCGTTTTGGCACCGATGCGGGTTTCTTGATGGCGTTTGTGAAACCTGACGCTCGAAATTACGGTAGCCGTCGGATAGCTTAATTGAAGCGGGGGTAGTAGATCACTACCCAAGGCTTGCCTACAGGATTCCGGAATCTCACGTCCTTGGGATTCCTAGTAAAAGTAAGTAAACAGATATTCAATTTCCCGGTAGGAACCTTTCCCCTTTCCTGGCATGTCTCCCTGAAGTCTTGCTGGCTGGAGTGAGGCAGGGTGCGGTTGTGTCTGCCCTCGAGTTGCGAGCCCTTGACCGGATCCTGCTGCTTTTTGAAGATGCCGATACCGACCGCGCCGAAGAGAACCGAGACTCCGTGTCTGAGGTAAACGACTCGGTTGAGAAGCTGGAAAAACATGGAATTGTTCTTGAGGCGCAAGAAGGCACTCTTGTGCCACCAGAACTTTCAGAATCCTTCCAGCTACTTGAAGCTGCGTATGACTTCCCAGCGGAGTTGACTCCCTTGCTGCTAAATTGCTCTACAGCATCGGAAGACATCTCCTCGGTGATTGTACGGAGAATTATTTTGAGAATGGCTTTGAAAGGGGTAGTATGCAATGAGCCTGTCCAGTCGCCAGGTTGATGGCCCAAAAATGCGAAAAAAAATTTCCTTTTTATAATTCTTGAAGATACAGTTTGCGCTTTGTCTGGATCGTCGCCCCTACAGAGGTGAGCCGAGAACCTCTCAGTGTCCGCTTTCACGCTCGCGGGCTTCGGCGAAATTTAGAAGTTGATGATTCTCCTCGACTCGTAGTATCGGCTCTTTTCGTATGATGTCCTGGCATGGCCTTGATACTCCGGGGCAAGACCAGCAGTTCCACTGGAGATACAGGTGCAGCATCGTACCAGTCCCACAAGGCATTTGAACTGAATACTGGGACTTTATCCAATGAGCTTTGGAACGAATGGCCATCATACGGGTCTATCATGAGGCGAGACGCATTAGTATTTGAGCCCAAAAAGTTGCGTGAAGTCTCACCTGATAAGTGAGACTTTTGCTCCTTCTTCGATGTATCCTCGAACGAGGCACCGTTTGAAGACATCAATGAATGGGGAAGGACGTTGTTGAGGCTGAGAATTCGGAGTGAATGGACGAGGGACGCAGGAGGAATGGGCGGGACAGCTCATGTCAAGGAATGCCAAGACCGGAACGTAGCCTCAGCACTGCCCCAGTCTCTTGGTGCCAGAAGTGCGCCTTGCCCACCAAAATCCAGGATTCAAGGGCTACCAGAGAGCTCGGAGTCATCGGGATCGTAGTGTAACGGCGGGCCTCTACCTCTAAGGATCAAACACCAAAGAGGGTGGTAAGCCGTGTGAGGGTTTACCTTGAGTGGGTACAAGGGAGGGTGTAAGAGAACGAAGTGACGAACACACGTGACAGAGCACTACGTGCGAAGGCCGTGTTACTAATCAATAGTGCGGATTGATTATTGAAGTTGACCACGGAGGGTCAAGTATCTAGCTAAGTGAGTGTGCTTATATACTATAGGAAAGCTATGACAATCTGGTGTTGCTCCATGTAGCCGGGCTACGCTGGGCGACGGTTGCTGTATGTCGCCCGGCTCGTGAGGGCGACATGTGGATCTTGGGTAGATCATCACGTGCACTAGTCACGTGGGGATGCCTTTTCTTGCAGGGTTCCTTCGTGAGCCCCTCACCTTTCTGCGTCTTTAGAGACTGTGCCGTAACACGTAGCAAATCCCTCCCTTTTCATCAGCGAACCCGGCCCAGCTAACCTTTATTTCGAGGCTAAATCTAAGTCACCAATAAGTGTAGGTTGCGAGGAACACTGCAAGGCTGAAACAGCCCCATGAGTGACGGTGTAGCTTTGCGGCGCAGCATAGAAAAAATCAGCCGTGCCCACTGGGGTCTCGACATGGTCACCAGTAGACGAACCGTCACCGAAGGGAGTGGAGAAGGAGATACACGAAACCATGTCGAGGGGAAAAGTCACCATGAGCATTCATGCAGCCACTTTGCTCGAAGACCTGACTTCGGGGTCTGCTGCCGTAACAGGCTCTGGTAGATAACGACCCCAAAAAAGGCAACTTCGAGTAGTCTGAAGCGATCAAACAGGATAACCATGAGACGGTACCTTAAGTAATTGAATGAAAGCAAAGACGATAGAATGGAGTCATATTCCCTACCGATGCTCAATAATGCCACCAATTTAAACGCCATATTTCCCTTCCCAAGCCGTTTTGTGCAAGCTGTTTCTACTCCATAAATGTAACTTTCTTACGTAAAGAAGCCTCTTTACCTCCTGTTGGAGATTATATGCAGCCGTAGGACCTTAGAAGTCAATGTCGATACCCATGAGATGGCTGCGCACAGGGTTAGCTTGATTGCCGATAGAAACTGACAGAAGATTGTGGAGACGTACCTTTCATACAGACGCATGAATTTGGCTACGAAAGCCTCAAGGTGGAAGATAACCTTCTGTAGCAAATATTAGGGTTTGTCGCGTGCTGAGATAGCATTGCTCTGTCTTTGAGACTTACGCTTCCCATCTTTATCCTGTGCTCGTAGAATGCACTCCACTTGATCACGTCGGCCCTTAGCTCGTCGTCGCAGAGGGGAATCAATTTCCATGTAAGAGTCTGTGACAAGAAATGAGCGAAAGCGCAGGGAGAGTGAACTGAGAAGTCGTACCTTGAGGATGGCCGTCGGCGGGATGCAGTGCGTGAGTAGATCGTACAGCTTCGCGCGCACTTGCATGATGCGTGCAGGCGAGCGCTCCTCGACAATCTCCTTTGCAATCTGAGCGATCAGCGCCTCCCAATCCGGCGGAGGGATGGGCGTGTTCTCTGTGATGGTCTCACTGCAAGTCCGTTCAGTCAACCAGATATCTTCCCAGCCGTTCAAACCAGCGCAGACCCGCCTCCCCACATATGGAATCAGGGCAGCAGTACTCACTTCTGCGCATGCACCGCCTCAAACATCAACAACGCCCTCCTCAAATTCCTCCCGCTCTCCCTCGCAATCCTCCGTCCCAACTCCTCATTCTCCTTCCACCCCTCCTTCTTCCCCACCACCTCCAGCACCTCCACAACCTCCCCCTCCGTCGGCGCCGCCACCCGCACCAGCAGCGTCCTACTCCTAATCGGCGCAATGATATTACTCGTGCTCTCCGCCAGCAGAATCAGCCGCAGATTCGGGCTGTACTTCTCCATCGTCCGCCGCAGCGCCGCCTGCGCATCCCTCGTCAGGTGGTCCGCCTCGTTCACGACCACGACCTTGAACCGCTGCTTCGCGGCCAGGTCGACCTGCTGCGTCTGCGCCACCTCCTTCAGCAGGTCCTGCACGACGACGCGGTCGTACGTGCCCACGTCGCTCGGCGTGATCTCCAGGTGGTAGTTGGACGCGACGATGTTGAACTCGAGCTTGCGGTTTGACGATGTCTGGAACACGCGGCTATCGATCTTGATCTTCTCGACGCCGGGCCCGTACAGCTCCTTGAGCGTCGCGACGATGCGCGTCTTTTTGCCGGCGCCCGAGGGGCCGTAGACTAGGAGGTGGGGGAAGTCACCGCTTTGGGCCTGCGAGGGAGAGAGGGAGTTGTGTCAGCAGAAGCGAGCATTGACGATTGGTGGTTGCGGAAGAGGTGGGCGGAAACGGTGGTGCTGGGCGGGACGACGTTGGAGGTAGCGGGCGAAGCTTACGAGCGAGCGTAGACGTTCGGAGAGATCATGATGGTAGGTAAGCGCATCGAGCGAGCGCGGCCGATGCTTGTCTACGAGTAATGCCATGGCGTGGACGCGGGAGGTGTGGTGTTGAAATTGAGTCGGGCGGGTGCGAATGCGCGAAGGGTTGAGGAAAGGTTGACGCGCGCGCGCATTGGGCGACGCGTCGCGGGCGCCGCCAATTTAGCAGCCCTATGAAATCACCACTTGGCAGGCCGCACGCACCACCGACGCTGCCTGCGTTGTGCTTTCTCAAAAGAAAGCTGCAAGCTGGTCAATGCCACGATATTCACACGCAGCATGTTTTCAGACTGATTGTGTACAGTGATCCTTTTTCCAATTTCCCTTTGGCCACCTATCCTATCGCACATTTGCAGATGCCACCCTACAGTATGTATAAAGTATGCAAAGAATTCAATCAATGGCTGGCCAGCGTGACTGTGATATATAATAGTACAAGAACGGATATGCGAGCTGTGGAATCGTGCTCAAATAGGGCTTCCATGAGAAATACATGAGTGCCTCCAAGATTGAGAAGTCCGTTCAACGGTGATAAAAGGGGGGGTGCGACCATTCGTCAGGAAGAAAAAGACGTCTCAAAAGTCATTCTCTCCTCCCCATCGTTTTTGCTTTTCGTCTCTTCTTTGGAAAACGTGAAGTCGTGGTTCAAATGCCAGATCCAAGAATATTCAGATGCGCCTCTTGTGTAAGAATAAGCGAGGGCAGACAAGAATTACCAGCGGAACGGCGGTGAAAAAAAAAAAAGAAACAAGAACAATTATAAACTTTCGGCTTCCCTTCAATTAGATGGGGCGGGGATTTAAGCCTTGACAGCGCAGAAGTCGCTCTCCAGCAGCTCGTCTGCAGTCGGCCGCTTCTCGTGCTCAATCTCAAACGTGCGCGCGAGGAAGACCTTAAGCTCATCGCTTGTGTTGTCGGGAATGGTCGGGCTTGCATTGCCGCCAGCAGCACCAATGCGGAAGATTGCCTGAAGCTGCGAGCAGTCGGCGTGCGGGTGGGAGCCCGTCAGCATCTCGACAATCAAGCAGCCAAGAGACCAGATGTCGGCCTTGCGCGTGTAGGCCGTCTGCTTGACAACTTCTGGCGCCATCCAAAAGACTGAGCCTTGGAGTGAAACGCGGTTGGCTCCCTTCTTGCCGCCCGAGGGCGAAAGGAGCGTGGATGCTTCGACACGCTTGCTGATACCGAAGTCGGAAATCTTGACTCGACCCTTGTTGTCGACAAGGATGTTGGCACCCTTGATGTCGCGATGAATAATGTCCTTGCTGTGCAGGTATGCGAGACCGGTCAAAATCTGGCGCACGAAGTTGGCAACCAGAGGCTCCAGTAGCGGACCGTAGTTGACCAGCATCGTCGCGACCGATCCACCAGGGACGTACTCCAGGAAAATGTTGAGGTGCGTTTCGTCGCTGTTTGAGCCGAGGTACTGTACGATGTTGGGGTGCTTCAACTCGCGCAACAGCCCGATCTCGCGCTTCAACGCATCGAGCATGTTCGTCTTCTTCGGGTCGACAGTTCCATTTGTTGGCAGAGCCACTTGCTTCACAGCCATCAGCTCGCCAGTCACGGCATGCAGTGCAAGATATACGCTGCCGAAAGAGCCTTGGCCGATCAGTGCGCCCTTCATGTACTTGACGTTCTCCCAGGAATCCGTCTCGAGGTATTCTTCCAGCTCTTCATCGTACTCTTCGCCGTCCTCGGCTAGGGCTGAGCTCAGACGCTTATTGAAAGAGTCACCGGCCTCGGTGCCTTGACTGCTGCCAGCGAAGCTACTGCCGCCGTCATCGAAGTAACTCTGGAGTGTGGTGTGGCCGTCGGGATCGGTGACGGCCACGGTTTCAGATCCGCTGTCAGGGCCGAATGAGACGTAGGATTTACGGATCGACGACCCATCTGTCGGGGATTCTTCTTCGAGGGGCTCAAGAACGGATGACGTTACTGAGTCGCGATATGCTCCTTGACCTAGCGACGGGAGTCCCAGCCGCATGACTGAGAGGGGTCGCAGCGGCTTCATTTGACCGCCATTGTTGAGCCACTGGTCTGCAATGGAAGGAAGAGGCGGGGCGTCCTTTAGACTCGAAGCAACGCTAAAGTTACTTAGCGTGCTGAGGCGACTAGCTGCTTTGCTGAGCCTGCGAGACCGCCGGACGGACATGCGAATGGTTTTGTCCATCTCTTCCTTTTCGACATTCGGGAAGTACGAGGCCAGGTCGGACGTGATGAGGTTGCTCGGTGGTCGTCCGCCGCAGAACTGCTTCATCGGTTTGTCGGGGGTCCTGCTGGAAGAGCGGTTGCTGTCCGTTCGTTCCAGATCCTTGGCGGTTGAGTTGATGTGCCGTTCGCGTTCCTTCTGCGATGCCGGAGAGAGCGGGTAACTTACTGCAGCTAAAGATTCGCCTGTAAGCTTCTCAATCTTAAGCTGACCTCGGGCTGTGTTGGGAAGTATTGTGGGGTTGTGTTGCTGACTCTGCTGTTGTGCGGCGATGCTTGCAGCGGCCTTCAACTGGTCGTCCTCAGGTTCGCCGGCATGGACCTTGCGAAGGATGAGACGGCTTCTCTCCATTCTGGTACGATCGTTGCAGACGCGGATCAATTCGACGTCGCTAAGTTTACGGCAGAGTGCTGGGTTGGGCTCGGTGCCATCAAGCACATAGAAGCAGTAGTTCTTGACGTGCGCTTCGTTCAGAGTACCCTTCCTAAGCACCTGCAGCATGATGTCCTCGGGTGACCTGCATCCCTTGATGTCGATGACAGAGGATCTGCCGTTGTCGAAGATAACTCTGATCAAAGCTTTGTCGGCGGGCAGGGCACTGCTGTTGGTTGAACCGTCCTGACTGGGGCTTGCGCGAACATGGTTAGCGAAACGTGCGGTTTGCGGCGTCTCAACGGGTGTGGTGGCGGACCTAGGGCCGCGTCCTGAGGACGAGTTGGCGCTAAGAGGCTGGCCAAAGTACGAGTCATCTTTCTTGGCCGAGTGCTTGGGGCTGTACATGGTGCCTGATGTCGGCGGACGAAGGCCACGGTTTTCTTGGTCGACGAGCGGAGATCCTGGCCGCGACGCTTGTTTCCTAGCTGAAAGGCCTGGTATAAAGCTCCAGTCAGTTCCGCCGATCTGTCGTGACATCCTTTTCTCGGAACGGGAAGTTGTAGTTGCACCTCTTGCAGAATGGAGAGGTCTCGGTGAGCCGGAGGATGGAGGTGTGAAGCTTGCGCTGTCGAGGAGAGCTAGCGATTCCTTTGGAGAGATTGTCAGCATGGGCAGTGTGGAAGCCACTCAGTTCTACTCACCCGGTTCGAGTTGCGTTTTGATTTGCGGTATTCCTTGTTCCTGAACAGCTTTGCTTGCGAGCCAATGCGGACTCTGTCGCCAATTTTCTTGATGCCCATTTCCTTCAACTGGGTCTGGTCCATCTCCATCAAAACCTCACCGTTGATGTTGTTTTCTGCGACGAGGTCAGTATTAGAACGTCGCCAGACGGAAGCTTTGACTGACCTCTGAAAAGCAGCACATAATGTGCGCAGTTTATGCTCTTCAGCCATTCTCCGACACGATCCTCATCCCAGTTTCTGTATGACCCTGTCAGCCTGCTGTTCCGAGCCCCGCTTGCAGTGTCCTGTGTGCCATACCTCACTGAGTCGGGTGTATCGTAGCTCTCGGAGAACTCTGACTCTGTCGGGCTGGCGAACCGCGTGCCATGGTGCGCGCCGTTCGAGGTAGCCGGGTGGCGGTGACTGGCGGAACTCGAGGGATAGTGAGATGAGGGAGTCGGCGCCGAGTTGCCCATAGGAGCGACATACTGCGACTTCGACGCGAGCATGGCCATAGTAATGTGCTCCCTTGATTTCGGGAGGCTGCCGGCGCTATATTACGGAGTGGATGCGCTCGAGGAGAGAGGGTGTCGTAAGTGCTATTTCCTCCTAATTACGGTCGTGCGAGGGGAAATAGCGTCATAAGAGCATGGCGGTCGCGGCGGCCGATCTTATCGTTCGCAGGAGGCTTAAGGTAAGTCGCCGGAAACAGTGCTCGAGGGTGGGGACGGCAATACGGGCTTGTTGAGGCAGCAACACGGTGCGAATAGGAGGCCGACGATGCTGTGCCCGGAAGTGAAGATGCACACAGGCCGCGATCGGTGCGTTGTCCAAGGATGGGGTCGCAGGCGGACGGGAGTCGAGGTCGACGGGCGCACTGGGCGGAAGCTCGCACAAGGATCGCGGGCCGGCGCGATTCAGCAGAGGATGCGAGAGACTGTGGACGTCGAGTTGTGAGGATGCGCAGTGGATTTTAGAGGTGAGACAGGGACATGCTGGGCGGTCTCACGCTGAAGAAGATCCGTGGCGGGAGCGGCGCAGTTGGGCGGCGACCGTCTAATAGTGCAGCACAGCGACGAACAAAGAGCCCGGCGGCAACAGAAGGAGACAACGACACCGACGACGCGAGAGGCTGCAGGAGTGAGCGGCGCCTTTGTTTCTCGAAGTCGAGACAGCTGAGATGTCCGCTCTTCGGCGCCGCGCTGGGCGAGGGCTGCCATTCGTGGGCGCGGACCCCCTGCTGCCCGCTGAAACACACTTGAGGCAGGCTAAGATTGGCGCGGCCAGCCAGACACGACGCACCACGCGCTGCCAGACTTTTATGCTCGCCTTGGAGTCACGCAGGGCGACGGCAGCCGAAGCTCTCGCCTTGTTCCCCTCAAGAGGCGCCGGCCGGGGATTCGCGGGCGCGGCCACGCGGGGCGCTGCTGACCCCTTGGGCGCGTTCGCGCTGGAACTCGATCACGGGCGCGCACGGCAGCTGCGAGCGGCGCAGGCCGTCTGCCGCTGTGGAGCTCGCTGATGACGCGCGCTCCCCACGGCCACCAGGTGCGGCGGCCTGTTGTTTCCTCTGTGTTTCGCCGGGTGTTTCTTCTTCATAAACAACTCAAATTTTCCGTTGCGCTGCGCCGCCCACACGCCGTCAGCAGCGCTGCGGAGGCAGTGGCAGTGGCGCCAAGGGCTGCTCCCCTCGAAACCCGCACGGCTTCAGCGGGCGCGCCAGTCAGCACCCGTCCCTACTGGCCATGCCAATGCTGTGGCGCTCTTGTGCACGCCAAAGGGGTCCAGCGGGAGATAACGTTCGAAGGGTCGCAAAGCATCCGCCCGCCCGGACAGGCAGCACGCTGCCGCAGGACCCTGCGTGTGGAGTGACTGCACCGCGGGCACGAAGCAGCAAGCAATGACGACAAAGCAAGCCTCAACCAGCGTCTCGCGATGTTTCGAGGCGCGTGCCGCGCGCGCCGGCGACGGCAACGGGTGTCAAACACGTGCAATGGCAAGGCCAACCCTATGACGTGAAGCGGCAGGGCGGACGCGAGGAAGAGAGTGGCCACCTCGCCAGAGGCGATGCGACGATGCCACGGAGCACCGCAACCAGTTTCGCGTGCTATCGAGCACAGCCGGCTGTTCCTGCAGCGGGCGATCTGACCAACCCAAGGAAGGATGCCGTGTTCTATTTAAACGGCGCGCCGGCAGAGGGCGGGCTAGTGCCACATGGAGCAGTGAGGGCGCGGTTCTCGGGTCACCTAGAGTGTCCGGTGGCATGGGCAAGAATGATGATGCGCAGGCTGACCGGCGGCGGCGCGTGCCTATCAAGCCTTGGACGAGGCCGCGATGCCGCATTCGACGGTGATTTGCGGGTTGTGACGGGCCATGTTTGGCGGGTGTGGCCGCCATCCCGTGTGCTCTGAGATGACGCACGCGGCCGGCTGGGGCAGGTGGCCCGCAGCGTGGAGAACAAGATTCTTAATGTGCTGCACTCTGGGTCTGGCGCGGGAGGCTGGCGGGAATGAGCCAGGAGCGTCTTTCCATGTTTCTATCCACCTTGTCGCTTAGTATAACAGAGCATCACGCCTCCAACCCAACTGTGCCCGCGTCTGCGCTGCTGCCATATACAACGACTCCCGTGCGTTCGCAACCAACAGCTCAGCTTGACCGGTCGACCCATCAGAAGACAGCCTGTCCAATCCCCCGGAACCGTCGTGCTGGCCGCTGCGTCGGGCGCAAGGCTGAGCCCAGCGGCCACTATACATACAGACCCTGCCAGATCACCCCGCCTCGGCGCGCCTCTCCCTCCTCTCGACCCAACTTCCCGTTCAGCCTCGCCGTGCATACAGTCCATGCGCGCAATGTGATGTGACGCCCGCCGTCATCCACACCAACCACGATCCTGTGCCCTTTTTGGCGATTACGCCTGCACGACGAGCGACAACATAAGCAGGCCGCGACCGGTGCACCATGGCATACGACTACCGCAACGCCGACCAGCCGCCGTCGCCTCGCGAGGCTTACCTCGAGTCTTCGGCCCAGCCGTC
The DNA here is from genome assembly GCA_029906385.1 of Neofusicoccum laricinum. Taxonomy (NCBI): domain Eukaryota; kingdom Fungi; phylum Ascomycota; class Dothideomycetes; order Botryosphaeriales; family Botryosphaeriaceae; genus Neofusicoccum; species Neofusicoccum laricinum. The sequence goes on along the minus strand of CP123718.1, from coordinate 924,156 downwards.
GTCCGCTTCATCCTATTCGACCTCTGCACGCCCACGGACCTCGCGCTCTTCGTCGGGGGACCGCTCGCAGAGCTCGCAGCAGGGCCAGCCCGTCTACGAGGCGGTCAACAATGCATTCGACAAGTCGGGCACCGCCAACACGCTCGACCCGGATCTTGTGGCACAGATAACCGAAGAGGTGAGAAAGCAGGTCATCGACACATTGAAGTCGACAGGCCAGCTGCCCTCGCAGCATCAGCCATCGGTTAAGCACACATACCCGCCGGAGTCGCCTGCAACGTCTGCGACCGCCTCGTTCCCGCCTCGCGACGTCTACACGCCACCATCTCCCACCCGGCACGAGAGCATCTACTCGACCGGAGGCTCGAACTCGCCCGAGCCGCCGGCGCAGGACCCTTACTTTCGGACTGATGGCAGAGAGCGGGACGGCCCAGCGCCAAAGCTCGGTGGTACACGTACTACGTCATCGGTCACATCGGACCACGGTTCGCAACACGGCTCGGCGTCGCAACACAGCAACACCAGCGCACATGCGCAGCACCCACTGCGGCCCCAGGTGCAGCGGCATCTCACTGAGGTCGAGGAGACGGCCATTGAGAAAACATGGCGGCAGCTGTTCGACGCCGACGGTCAGCCCACGCCGAGGCTAAGCCAGTTCCTACGTGGCCTCGCGCTCCACCTGGTATGCGTCACTGCGTAGATCGTCTCGTGTCACTGCTGACCACTCTGCTTGCAGATCGATGATTACGAGCCAAGGCATACGCTTGTGGTCACCCCCGCAAAAATGCGCAAGTTCTATGAGGATACCCGGACCCAGGGCGAGATCTATCCATGGAGCAGTAAGTCTGACGCCTCACGCTTCGGGAGACAAGCTGACCAGAGTAGCTATCTTCGGGACTCTGTCAAACTCGGCTATCTCGAAGATGTACAGAGATCTGCGTTGCTCGCACCACCTGGTCCAGGAGAAGACCGACGAAGTTCCGAACACTCCTGCATTGACACCTGCAGGCTTCAAGACTTGGATGACGTTGATGATCCAAGGACATCCGGACATCGAGTTTTCGCGCTTGGCTAAGGCTGTGATGCACATGCCCATCAGCAACGCCGATGACATTAAGGAGCGTTTCCCCAAGGAACTTCCCCGGCGACTCTTCCCGAGAATCGAAAATCTCCAAGCACGGCAGCGGTGCGCCGCTGCAGTTTGCTCCAGCGGAAAGATCACCATCCGGACTCCCACTTTCCCCCCTCCGCCTCCTACACAACCTCCTGCACAGCCTCCTTCCTATCCATCCTGTCATTCAGATGCCAGGGAGACAGCAATTGCGTCAGATTCCGATAATGAGCCAGTCGCGGTACCAATCGAACGTGAACGCAAGCCATACGTTGCACGAGAGGGTACCGGCAAGCGCTACGAGGACTTCTCGTCCAGTAGGCAAGCCAGCAGTGCCGCCACTCCGGTAACAGGAGCAACAAGTGGAAGTGCACCTCCCGATTCTGGGGCCCCGTCACGGATCCGTCGCACTTACTCCAATGCATCCGGGAGCACGAACGGCATGTACCGGACCACCAGCAGCACTGAATATCCTCCCAGCACAACGCAAACAAGGCAATACCGTACTGGCTCCACCTTCCATGGATCGCGACGGCGCAGTCCCTCGTTCAGCGCCTCCAATGGTTACGGTACTCGGTCTGAGCCGAATAATGTCGGTGACATTCCTCAATCATATTACGCCAGCAACATCTACAGCGAGGCTGGTGATGATGACAACACCGCACCACGTTCGGCGACCCGGACACAATTCGCCAAAAATGAGTGGGCCGACATGAATGGACACCGCAACAGCAGTTACATCCCTGGCTCCCAGGCAAGGCACAACAGCATCTACGAAGACAGCGAATACTACCGAAGCAGGGCCAATGGAGCCACTGCTGCATCATACGGCGCAAGTCCATATGGGGGTTACCCACCGCCTCCTCCGAGGTACACATGATGGCACTCAACCCGGTCGCATTCTACTCGCTCGCTTGAACACTTTCCATTCGACGAGCTGGATCTCGTCGTGCTCTCATGACTCTAGATCCGCATTTACCTTTTTCTCTTGTTTGTCAGCGACGACCATCCTGAATCATACAATGCACAAATCAAATATACCCGCTCCCATATTCATATTTCTTCTTCTCTGGTATCTTACTTCTTTGACACCACGACACTATGGATCAGATTGCAATTGGCCTTGGAGCACGGCTTTCACTTTTTCTCTTTCGGGGTTTGCGCGTTGTCCGTTTTTCTGATTACGAGGTTATGATGGGACATTCTGGATGACTAGGACGGAACTCCTTTTTCTTGGACGGATAAAGGCAACTTTTTTGGTCGAGACTTACATATTTTGGTCGATGACTGAGATTTCTCAACCTTTCTTTTTGGTCGGATTGAACGGGGAAAGAATAGGCAATTCCTCTGTTTTCATTCGGCGCTCTTCTTTCCTGTTCTTTTGATTCCCTTTTTTTTCCATCACTTTCACTTCTTCCGTTGCGAGGATAACGACATGAGTGAAGGCAGACCAGGGCCAAGCAGCTGAGAATTTTCGGGTTAATTGGGATTGGGGCGATGAAAAGTTGGAAGAAGGACGAGGGAAGTCTTCTTCTGTGTAGTATAGGATGCATGGGAGGCATGCATGGGCCAACACAAACGAAACTCCAGATTACTTTCTTCTAGAATTATGGGAATGGATTGGGGTCCTTCGTTCCGAACATTCATTGCCGTGTTTGTCAACGTGAAGATGCTCAGGACTGCTTGGCATATCCGTCTTTGTAACCCCGTAGCATTATCGCAAGCCGACTATTGTCCTGGAACAACCACGCAAGGGAAATTACAGTGTCAGTATGGAAGCTCTACTTTTTTTTTCTTGGATCAGGAAACTCTCGATCCAGGGTCTCCGGCCAGTAAGGTTTGCGGGGTTTAGCGTTTCTGACCGGGCTTTTTGTGTTTGTTGTTTCTTGAATCGTTCCGACAATCAATCTGCAGGGCCAATTCGATAGGCCCCCTGAGAGTTTCAGCCAGATAGGCACAACCTTTTAGACAATCGATACTATGCAGCTTACCTTAAATCCAAACGTCTTCCCGCCTGGGAAACGATTGCTAGATTCAACCGGGGCCTCGTCTGATAAGGAATCCCCGGTCGGCGGGTTGTGCGCTCGTTTTAGTCCAAGGGGATGGTTGAATGAGTAGGTGTTGCTGTCGAGTCGCGAAGCGGATTACGGGATGAGGAAATTGCGGGATGAGAGAGGAAATCTTAGTGATGCTTTTATTGGCTTGGTATGTGGGGAATGGTGGCTTTGGTGGTTGATTGCTTTTTGCGGTAGTGGCTTGGCCGGTGATGCTGGGGATGCTTGCCGTGCTAATTGACGGCCGTTCAACGGCTATCTCGGATCTTCTTCTCTTCCGAATCTCATACTATTTTTGGGTTCACGTTTCCCGTGTCTTGGTCAGGGGGCTGATGGGCTTAGAAGCGGTGATCTGCGTGGTTAGTAAGACCTATCGTCTTTTGGTGTGAGTAAGACCACGTGAACGTGTATGTACACCATACGTGCAGAAACAGTTCAACCACTACAGCATTTTTCACAGTAAAATCTTAAGAATGAACTCATCAGTTCTGAAAGTATCCGTAAGCAATATCAATTTATCAAGTCATCGCTTTCCGTCAGAAGGGCAGCACCGCAAAAACACGCTAAAAAGCTCACATCTCATGCCTTATGCCCTCTCACACAGCACCGTCCCCACAATGCCGCCATATCCTGATTCCCATCTAGAAACCGCCATCTCTCTACGAAAGATCCAACACAATTCTCCCCTGCAACGTCCCCCCTTCCATTTCCTCAAACACTCCCGTCAGCGCATCCATCTTCTCCACCCTATGATGGCTCTTCACGATCCCCCGCCTCGCGAAATCCATCGTCTCGATCGCCTCCCTCCGATCCCCCACCGCCACGCCCACGAACTTCAGCGCCTTCGCGACCAGGAACTGCGGCATGGCGCCGGCGATAGCGACGGGCTCGCCCTCAGGGATGCCGACGGCCACGAGGGTGCCGCCGAAGCGCAGCATGTCGACCGCCTGCGCGTAGGCGCCGTTGGCGGCGGTCAGCACGACGACGGCGTGCGCGCCCAGGCCACCGGTCAGCTCTTTGATCTTGTCCGGGATGGCTTTGCCGGCCGAGAGCGGGACAAAGTGCTCGGCGCCCGAGGAGCGGACGAACTCTTCCTTCGCGTCCGCGTCGACGCCGATCACGCGGTAGCCCATGCCGTGGGCGCCGAGTTGGACGGCGATGTGGCCGAGGCCGCCGCCGGCGCCTGGGTGGGGGGTGTTAGTGGGGATGTTTTGGGTGGATTAGGAAGGGCGGGTATGAGAGGGCAAATTGGAATACAGGAACATCATTGGGGAAAATCGCATGTTCTTATGAGTTCTGAAGACAGTAGTGGAGAGAAGGAAGTGATTTGAAAACAGAAGAGATGCAGATCTGGCATACCAAGAAGAACAACAAAGTCACCGCTCTGGGCGTTGCACTTGCGCAGAGCTGAATAGGTGGTCACACCAGCGCAAAGCATGGGAGCTGCTGAGGCACTATCGAGGCCATCTGGGATCTGAGAACATTCGTAAGTCCGGGAGAATGACTACTAAGTGGTTTGTGAAAGCTTACAGGAGTAACATAATTTGCCGGCCCCAAGACGTATTGCTGTCGACGATATTAGTCAAGAGACTTCGAGATGGAGAACAATGATGATTGTATTACCTGGAAGGTACCCGGAGTGTAGTAGCCACTGATTTTCTGCCCCGCATGGTCAGCAAACATGTGTGCGTTTCTTAACCAGGAAAGGTCATACTTGGTTCATGCACTGGCCATCCATTCCAGCAAGACAGGGAGCTTCGAGCTATCAGCAATGGCTTCATATGAAGATCGAGCCGTCTCTACCCACCACAAGACCCGCAGATTCCGCTGAGCCATTTGATACCCACGCGATCACCAACCTGCGTCCACGTGAGCCGGGGTATCTTGGACTTTTAAATAATCTGTTACCTTTACTGCAGCCGTCTCCGCACCTGGACCCATCTTGACAATGGTCCCAACACCTGCACGTTGTTCAGCAAAGTCTCGGAAAGAGCCGCTGATAGTGTGGGGTTACCTTCATGGCCTCCGACCTGGCCCTCGGACGTGGGGAAGGGAAGCTGGGACCAACTGGATAAGGAGAAAATAAATCAGAAGGCTGTTAATGCGGTGGCACGGCAGGCGTGGGGGTTCACCTGTTCATCATAATACCGAAGTCCGAGTGACAAACGCCGGAGTGCGTCCTGTGGGTCAGATGAGTAAGAAGAGGGGAATCGTCATCTCTGCGGGGTTCTCGCGTACAGATTGATCAGAACCTCGCCTGGGCCAGGCTCAGGCGTGTCCAGCTCGACAACTTTGGTGGAAAGAGTGCCGGGCTTGTCGTAGATAACAGCCTTGTATTTCTTGGGGATTTCGGGGGCAGCCATGGTGGCGGTGGTGGAGGTTACAGTTGGGGTCGTGTTGGGGGATTCGGACAGGCGCGGGCGAAGGCACAGAGCGCAGAGACTGGGGAGCAGATAAGTGAGGAAGAGAAGGAGATTGGCAACACGGCGGCAGCGCGCTCGGGGCTATCTTAAGGCCATATCTGCATGTCCACGTGCAGGAGCCAACACCCCCTTGGTAGGTGGGGTCGCGGGGCAGCGAGACAAATGGTGGGGTCTCTGGTTGAGGCGGCAGATCCAGTCCTGAAACAGACCAGCGGGGGAGGAAGTGGACCATAAGCGCCAAGCGTGGCTTCAGCCGGGCGACGTGCAAGTGCGGCAAAGAACGGGCAGCAGAGCGGGAAGCGTTGATGCGGCTGACGCGCTGCATTACCCGCGGGGCCTGATGTGGAGTTGGGCAGTGCGTTTGCGGGGGATTGCGTAGCTGCTTCCGCTCCGGCGCGATCCTTCCCTGGAGTGTGGAAATTGAATCAGCTCCTGCACTCCGCCGCTGAAAACTCCATCCTTTTGGATCAAATGCCATGCTTTTCACCATCGCATGTCGAATGGACTCCAAGCGGAACTTGGTTCTTGGTGTGACGCAGCTTGCTTTCTTTCGTTTCAGGGCCCGCGCAGCAGTGCCCTGCGACACGTAAAGCAATGACGGCTCGTTGCAGGCCAGACAAACGGCTTCACTGTCCATTGCCTCGCAGGTAGGTGTCAGAGGTAGCAGCAGACCTCAGCCTCTGCAGTTGTTGGTATATGGCGAGCAGACGAGGAAGTGGTCGCTGCCAGCTTCCAGCACGGGTGCCTTCCTTTCCTGCGTCAGCTGCGGCAAGAACACGGCCGTCAGGAGCCCTGACTGCCTGTTTCGCCGGCACCGGACCCTGAAGACGGGTGCGCGCCTCCAGAGATAAAAGCAGCCTCTGCGCCTCTTCCTCTCCTCTCTTGTTCAACCACCAACCCGACGCGATCACGGTCTTTGCATCGATACCTCACTCACTCACTCGAACGTCAACCATCTCAGGCCTTCCGCCCTTTCTCCATCCTCGAGCCTCACTCCATACCGAGCGTCAGAATGCCGGGATACGGGCGCTACTATAACAATCCCGACATCACCGCAGATAGGTTCGTCACCAAGATCCTAACAATGAGCAGATCAAAGTTACTGACAACTCTTCGCGCGTTAGCCTCAAAAACATTCGCCTTCCGGACAAGTAAGACCTCTCGTTCTCTCACTCCCGCTCCATGCTCATGTGTTGCCCGCAGAATCCGCTGCGATCGTTGCAACAAGTGGAAAGGCCATGCCAACTATGCCAAGAAGCGCCTCAACAACCTCCGTGAGAGGATTCGTAACAACGGACCAGGCCCCTACACATCTCAGTGTACACTTTGCGTACCCCGCCAAGTCATGGAGCTCAAGTGCTTCGTGTGTGAGAAGGACAAGGGCCTGGAGGACTTTGCCAAGGCCCAGCGCAAGGATCCCGACCATGCGGTAAGTCTCACACGTTCGTTTCCCTGGCATATAACTGACGCTTGAGGTGCAGAGGTGCAACGACTGCATGAAGGAGCAGTTGGAAACCGAGCCGATCGAGCAGCAACCCAAGTACCATGGCCAAATCCTCGTCAACTCCGACTCGGAAGATGACAATGACTCTTCGGATGACGAGTACTCAAGTGTGAACCCAGAGACATCTACTTGGGCAGATTCCAGTTCTGGTACCGCAACCGGGAACCTGATTGGCAACTTCGACAGCCTCTCTTGTCACGACGACGATGACTCGGCATCTACCTCTACGGGTGGCGTCTGGACCCCCATAAAGAGCCGTTCAGCTGTCGGTGGAAGCGTTGCTGGCGGAAGCGTCAGCGGCCGTACGATGAGCTACGCTGCCTCTGTATCCGCTGCATCGACCTCGACGAAGGGCGGCTCATCGCCATATGGCGGCTTTGATCCAACGAAGTACGGCCATCCGTGTGCTTCCTCGTCCATGGCGGATTCGATGGAGACGAACCGCCCAGTGAGCATTGCTGGCTCAAAGTGGGCTAAGGTCCGTGCCTTCAAGCCGGAGCCGAAGGATGAGCCGGAGAAGGAGGATGACGCTTGGGGTGAGGAGGAGGAGGAGTCTTCAAGCGATGATGAAGACAGCGACGAGGAGTATGGAACCTTGAAAAGCAACTACCGCCGTTAAAAAAATCCATATCTATAGTCACCATTGGCTTGCTGTTTCGGTGTGGTATCCACGGTGTTGCGCTGGGACACCAGCTCAACCTGGATACAACGTCGGCAGCAAATTGCCTCCATGTGGTCTCTTTTTTTCAGGACTACGATATTTGCGGGCTTGGCTCCAGCATGCACGGCGAGGGGGAAATGCAGATTCTGGGAAATGCAGATTCTGGGAAATGCAGATTCTGGGGAACGGCGTTCACGGTCGGGCATGAAATAGGTTTGCTGGGTGCGGCAAAAACGCATTGGCTAAGCGCCAGATCAAAGACGCATTTGGCCAAGGCAGGCCAGCTAGACAGCAGCATGAAAATAACAGCCATGAACACTTTGTAAATCATTTCGAATGTTTGTGACAAGTTTCAAGAGCGGCGACAGCAACACAGGCAAACGAATTTGCGGAGTGACTGCCTCTTTGGGTGAAAGTGCAGGGGCGCGTCTTTGATTTGCCACCTGACTTCGCGTGTGCGCTAGCGCGTCGCTGTCGATGTGGTCGGACCCCGTCGCCTCGTCCGCTCGTCCAGTTGCCTCACCACCCTCTCTTTCGGCCTGCCTACCTCGTCCGCCTTCGCTTGTGCCTTGGGTCGCACCCGCTCGTCCTTCTGCAGCTTCTAGCGACTTTGCGAGATCGTGCCATCACCATGTGAGCCGGTCCTGTCCGCCGCTCGCCTTCTCAACTGACAAACAGCAGGTCGAGCAGACGCCCCAACGCCAACCGCATTCGCGGGCCGTACGTCCCATCCTTTTGCAGCATCAGTCTGATGGAGCAGCCATCATTCCTTTATTCGTTGTCACGACCTCTAACCCCGTTGTTACAGGAACTCTGCTTTGACCGACTTCCTCGCTGTACGTCTTCAACCAGGCCCGACAACTGCTTTGGCCCAAGCACTTTTCTTCATAGGCTAATTACTCCAATTTTCCAGGCGAACAACATTTCTGCTGCTGAGATTCGGGACAACTACGACCGGCGCCGTGAGCAAGCCCGCAGCGATGGCGAGAACTCCACCGGCGAGGCACCCGACGTTGCGGCCCCCGCCTCCAACGATAATGCACAGACTGGGGATGCGGAGGCTGGCCCCTCTTCGGCATCGGCCAAGAAGCGGAAGGCAAGCGACATAACGGCTGAAGCCAAGAAGCTGGCGAAGATCAAGAAGAGCAAAGCCTTTCAGAAGAAGAAGGCCGAGCGGAAGGCTGAGGTTGGAGACAGCGACTCTGACTATGACGATGATCTTGCTCGGGAAATGTACAAAAAGAGTCAGCCTCCGCCCGGTCAGCTGGACAACTGCGAGATTTGCAACAAACGCTTCACTGTCACTCCCTACAGCAAGTCTGGCCCCGATGGCGGATTGCTGTGCACTCCCTGTGGCAAGGAACTTGCTGCTGACACCGGTCCTTCCAAGAAGCCGAAGAAGTCCACTGGCCAGGCCCGCCGCCGCAAGCTTGAGAGCGACCGCATGGATGCGAACTACAAGCCGCAGGGAGCCAAGGCCCTTCAACAGCTCTGCATCGAGAAGGTTGCGAAGCATCACGACGACATTGACGAGTTTGGCGACCTTCCTGAGAACATCCTAGAGAGGATTGCAGAAATCTTCTCCAAGAAGCGTGTGCTTACCCCCCGTACGCTGAAGCTCTTCCTGCGCCCTGACCTGGACGGAGTTGCTGTTCACGATGCTGCCTACCTCGAAACGGAGGACTACACCGAACTACTCGCCAATGTACCTCACATCCAGAAGGTCGTCTTGCGTAATGCTTGCCAGTTCAAAGACGAGAACATGGAGTACATGCTGGACAAGTGCAAGAACGTTCGCCACCTGCAGCTATACGCCTCGAACTTGGTTACGGACAACATGTGGAGGCAACTCTTCCTACGGCAGGGGGAAAAGCTGCAGGAGCTCAAGCTGCAATGGCTCGATGCGGCATTTGACGACGAGATAGTACAGACGATGGTTGACTTCGCTCCCAACCTTGTCCGACTGAAGTTGAAGTTGTGCCGTCGCATCTCCTCCGAATCCATCGATGCCATTTCCAAGCTCAAGCACCTTCGTTTCCTTTCACTCCAGACCTCCGCAGACGTCGCAAGCGAGCGCATCGTCAACCTCATTGGCTGTGTTGCAGCGGGGCTGGAGACGCTGTCACTCGAGCACTTCCTTGAAGCGAACGATGATGTTCTCGACGCCATTCACGCCCAGTGCCGTAGCCTCCACAAGCTCCGCTTCTCTGAGAACGACTACTGCTCCGACGCTGGCTTTGCCGCGCTCTTCACGGATTGGGCCAACCCTCCGCTTCACTTTGCTGATTTCAACAGCACTCGTGACGTCGACAATCAGAACCCCAATGGACCCGAAGATGCCATCGGTCTGGCTTCTCAAGGCCTGCGGGCGCTTATGAAGCACTCTGGATCGAGGCTCGAGGTCCTGAACCTCGCATCATGCCGCCACATCTCGCACGAGGCCTTCATGGAGGTCTTTGATGGCCAAAAGGTCTATCCGGAGCTCAAGACCATCGACATCTCCTTCTGCAACCCGGTCGACACGGTCGTCGTCGCGGGTATCTTCAAGTCTTGCCCGAAGCTTGAGCGCCTGGTAAGCTTTGGAAACTTCAGCGTCGAGGGCGTGGTCGTTCCCAAGGGCGTCACTCTCACCGGTGTGCCCAAGGCCTTGGATGATATCGAGCAGGCCGGCATCACCGACTTCGATATGGCGGTGGCAGCTTCGTTGATGGAGCCCTTGGAACAGGCCTCGAAGATGATGGTGGATGTGGGCGCTTGAAGAGGGACATGATGGAAAAGGTTTCTGAATACTATAGGGTGGCGATGAATATCTGCTGGAATTGCTGGAGTCTGACATATCCGAAAGGTGGAGAATTGCTTCAATATTACGGAGTTCGAATAACGAGATCAGGGTGGGAAGAAAGGCTTCCTTTCACGAGGTTCCTTGCTCAAACACAGCGGAAAGTCTCAACGGCTTTTCAATTGGCAGTCCTACCGCTCTTGCAACTTTCGTATGCCCACATGTGCTCTGTACGGCTTTATCCGTCTCAGAACCACTCACGGAGACAGAAACATTCCTGCTCATGCTGTTCGGATCTGAAAAACCGAATTGTCCATTCTTGATGGCTAGCTCGATGACTGCATCTCTGTCCGTGACATGCAGTAGCTGAATAGTCATCGCAGGTGGAATGCACAATGACTTGCTAACCTCCAACGATTTGAAACTCGAGCATGACATTCTTCAAGGTCACAACTGGAAACTTCTAGTATGAACCTCAAGGCTGATTCTCCATCCGCGAAGTCTTCTTTGGTCTCGCAGGCAGCCAACAACCGTCTTTGGTGTCGATATGGCGCAGGTGAGCAAGCGAGGAAGCCGAGCAGCCGGCCAAACTTCGAGTTCTCGAAGATCGGCTCAACGGCTACCAGCAGGAATTCTTCGAACTGCTCGTGCCGAAATCAATTTACAAAGAGGCTCTTATTTTGACGTGTTACGCCGCATCCGGGAAGTCAGAGGACGTTGGCAGCCACCGTCAACGCTCTTGGCATCGCCATCTTGACGGTTGCCCGCGAAGAGCCCGTCTGCAGCGCCTCCAGGAGCAAGCCTCCGGATGTCGCACAGAAAATCGGTATTCCAGACATCGTATAAGCATGCCTCCGCAGCTAAAAGCCTAGTAAGGTAGATCACTCTGTGAAGCGGAATATGAAGACACAGGTTTATGGAAGCTTTGTCAGTTTTCTACACTAAAAGTCACTCACCTGGGACACACATGGATACGAATAGAGACATGTTCATCCAGCCTGCAGCCAAGTATTCCATGTGCGCGCGACTGCCATTTTGTGGAAGCTGTCATCGCATACACTTGTAAATCAGTGGTATTTGTCAGGCTGCGAAGCAAGTTCAAAGACGTGATTCAACAAATAATTTATTGGCGTCATTTTCCTGATCCACCACGTAAGCACGTGCCGCCTCCTTCCTTCTCACGGTCCCAAGCTTAATAGCATCGAGGAGTCCCAGCCACTCATGCCATCAACAACACATCAGTGAGATCACCAGGATGCCCATTCTTGGAAACAAGACAAGAACTAGTTCATAACTGTTCTCTCGCTTCTGCATGCCGTCTGTAGCATTACCTGCTTATGTTACGGTACAGCCTTCGCAGGGTTAGGAATAACAAGATAAGGGAACGAGTGGTGGGCACAGATACGGTACAGGAAAAGACCCACAGGAAGTCACGAGGTCCACGTGACGCCAAGACATTGCTCTGCTCGGATAACATTACTCTGCTATGATCTGCCTCGGATAGCAGCAGAGCAATAGGGAGCAATAGGGAAGAATACAGGTCAACCATCAGATTGTTACAACTTCCCCTATGGTATATATAGCTTCACTCTCTAGCTAGTATTTGACCCTCCGTGGTCAACTTCAATAATCAATCTACACCATTGATTAGTAACACGGCCTTCGCACGCAGTGCTCAGTCACGTGTATTTGTCTATACTGTTCTCACCCCCTACCTTGTACCCACTCAAGGTAAACCCTACACGGCTTACCACCCTCTTTGGTGTTTGGATCCTTAGAGGTAGAGGCCCGCCGTTACAGCTTAGTCATTTGGCCACCCATGGCTTATTAGCGGAGAGCGTGCGGAAAGGTTGCTGCACTTCAGCATGAAGACTTGATGATGAAGCGGGTCAGGCGCATCAGGGGAAGAAGATTCACGCTGGTATTATCTGAGTTCGATGGCTCCCAGCAGCTTGTCGGGCCTGTTTTTGAGTCGGGGTGAGAGAACGGTGAGGGAGTATACTGGCCACGCTCAGACCTTGCACAGCGACCCGTCCGCACCCTCCTCCCACTTCTCACTGCCCACACACGTGAGGCAATAGAACACACTCTCCGGATCATACTTCTCCTTGATCCCACTCAGCTTCCCATAGTTCTCCCCATAGAAGTCCACCTGCCAATTCGGGTTGCCCCAATCCGCCTCATTCATGTAACTCCCGGTGCCCGGCGCCAGCCTCTCCATCGCCGTCACATTCGCGTTCCGAACATCGTCGCTCACGTCGGCGTCGTGGGCGGCGTCCCCATTCCAGCGGCGCGCGACGAGATCGAGCACGTACGCCCTGCGCCACGCCGGCAGCACGCCCGAGTACGTGTCGTTGGCATGCTCGTGGACGGCGCCGCCGTGTAGGCCGGTGTTGTGGTAGGTCTGCTGCTCGGGCGTGCCGGCCATAGCGTCGAGGGACTCGCGGAGGAGCGTGCGGTTGCCGGTCAGCGCGGGCCCGTCGAGCAGCCGCGACGCCGAGCAGCCGACGGTGCCCACCGGCGCGACGGTGTCGGGCTTGGTGTTGAAGAAGGAAGCCCAGCTGGGGAAGTCCCTATGCGTCACATTGACGGAGAGGTCAGTCCCGTTCAGCGCGGACAGCTTTGCGAGGACGGGCGCGTAGGCGGCGGCGGCGCGCGCTTCGGTGCTGCCCAGCTGGGTGAGCAATTGGATGTATGCGGTGGTGTAGTTGCCGAAGAGGGCGGCGGGAGCGGCGATGGACCAGGTGCCGTAGCCGGCGAAGCCTTGGTCGGCGAGGTAGGGGAAGGAGGAGTAGACCTCCGCCATGGCGTCGAGGAAGATGGACCTGTTGGCAGTGGCTGAGCCGAGCTCGATGTAGGTGACCGTAACGTTCTGCGTGGGGAATGCTTTGAACGTCATCTCAGTGACGATGCCATACGTTCCGGGGCCGCCGCCACGGAGCGCTGTGAAAAGGTCTGGGTGCGAGCATGGGCTGGCGGTGACGATTTCTCCAGATGCGAGGACGACTCGTGCTGAGAGGACTTGGTCTGCGCCCATGCCGTAGTAGTGGCCGAGACCAGTGTGTCCGCCTCCTTGAGTCCAGCCGCCAGTACTGCAGGGACCTTTGTTGTTGCCACCGACAAGAACGAGGTCTTTTTCGTCGGCCAGAGGATAGATGTCGGACCAGGCGTATGCTCCCTTGACTGTGAAGGCGCTACCGGCCCAGGATTCCGCGGCGCACGTGTTGACCGAGGAGTAGGACTCGTGGAAGTCGACGCCATTTCTGAAGTTGTAGAGCCAGATCGACAGGCTGCCGTAACCGGTAGAGCTATCGTCTCTGTCAGAAAAGGGGGAGAGATCACTGTAGGGATTCTTCGGACTTACCGTTTGAGAATATCATGGCCAGTGGACTTGATAACCAGCCTGATGTTGTTGTCCTTTGCAAATTGAATGGTCTTCACAATGTCATCTTCCGTAGTGACGTTGACGGCAAATACTGGCATGTCTCCGAGCGTGCAGCTGCCGGGAAGCTCGCCTGCCGCCAGGTCAACAGGAAGGCAGGACCTGTTGAACGGATAGTCGTAGCCTATCGGCTGATATGCCTGCCATGCAGCATCCTTCCAGAACTTGTTGACCTCGGCACATTGAGTGTCGTTTTGGTCCGGGCCTGGATAACACGAAGCTGCCACTGGCGTCGTCGACAAGAGCCTGCCGGAGACGGAGGTATTGAACGAAGACCACTTCTCATCTGTTAGCCAGCAATAATTTCCGTGGGCCTTCTGAAACGTTAGCTATGTCTCAGCGCTCAGGAGCTGTAAGTACTCACGCATTTGCACTGCGCAGAGACCAGACTGGCCAGATGAAATACGGGTAGAACACTGAAAATTCGCATCTTAAACAAGAGACAGGACAAAGTCTTGGTTGGGTGATCAATTAGATATTAGGGAGACCAGGGTATTTATATAAGTCCATGTTTACCACTTCAACAGGAAAGCGCCAACACCAAAAAATGGTAGATGTGTTGTAGCTTAATCCGAGAAACTCGGATACTCGAACTACATGCTATGTTCCCTCAACAACTGCACGGTTGCGCCGAGACTACCCGAATCCGAATCACACTACTTGGTATCCCGCAGATCTTCTGTCAGCGCATTGCCATTGTGTCCGCAAATATAAGTCAACCTTGTGGGGTAGTAGGTCAAGGCCCCACAGATCTCCACATATCAAAAGAGGCGCAGGGCCGTAGAGTAGAGGCGACTTGACATGTCGGTTGCCTGTGCTTCCTTAAAATGACACATTTTGTACAGCGGTGTACTTGAGCAGCTTCGCATTTGATTTTATCACTTTTTCGGATTCTGAGTCACATACGTATTGGCCACATGAGCCAACGCAGGACAGGGATAAATCATAGAATCACTCCGTATGTTCGTTTCGAAAAACATTCGCATGTGTGTCGAGATCTATCGCCTGTACTTTACCACTAGTCTGGCGTGCTTGCATTTTCATTCATCAGCAAAGTGAGTGAGCATCATTTCCATTTCATTTTCGTAAGGGTTCATAGCACGAAGACTTGTACTCCGAAATGCAGAATGTGCGCAACTTTGCGGTGCCACAATCTATAATTATAGGTGGGCACATGATAAGCTTAGCTTGTACTTAGGTCTTAGCGGGGTTGAGAAACCGGGTATGCTTAGCCTCACTTCGAAATTAATCTTGCACGCATAACGTCACGAAACGACGCGTCGCAAGGCGAGATTTGCCGGCAAGCATTCAAAACCTCAACTACCGCTGGAATGAGAATGGAACGACCACTAAAGATAGCTCTCATTGATTAGATCCTCTTAATAATGTAAACCATTGCCAATGCCTAGGCTGAAGGACTCTTTCTCGGATCGAGGTTCTCGGATCCCCGCCAGTGGTCCGTATATACTGCGCACTCGGTCGTTCTTTCCTCGCTTTGGCTGTGTAGGAATCTAGGGGGGTCAGGTAAACTAATACGTGTCAGGCATTCAGTTTTTCGGACTTGACAAGGTGAAGTCAACCCTTTCAAAACAGAGATACAATCCACCAAGAATACCTCAAATACTTCCGGTCCCAACATTTTGAACCCTCAACTTCCTTACGGGTGGATTGCACCATCCCGGCCTTTTTATTTGCTTTTTCAATAAAGACTCACAAACTATAGCTAGTGTTTGGATTTTCTGGACACGTCCTTAGTTCGTGAAGCATGGCAACACGAACATACCTTTCATACAGGGGCAGTTGAAGCATTCGTCTGGACCCAGATGTGCAGCGAAAGGAATGCCGAACCCGTCCGGATGAATACTTCAACTACCATGAATGAAGGTAGACACGTTTTGCTATACTACCCAAGTCAATCTCGTAATCATTGAAGTGTTACGGCACAGTCTCTAAAGACGCAGAAAGGTGAGGGGCTCACGAAGGAACCCTGCAAGAAAAGGCATCCCCACGTGACTAGTGCACGTGATGATCTACCTAAGATCCACATGTCGCCCTCACGAGCCGGGCGACATACAGCAACCGTCGCCCAGCGTAGCCCGGCTACATGGAGCAACACCAGATTGTCATAGCTTTCCTATAGTATATAAGCACACTCACTTAGCTAGATACTTGACCCTCCGTGGTCAACTTCAATAATCAATCCGCACCATTGATTAGTAACACGGCCTTCGCACGTAGTGCTCTGTCACGTGTGTTCGTCACTTCGTTCTCTCACACCCTCCCTTGTACCCACTCAAGGTAAACCCTCACACGGCTTACCACCCTCTTTGGCGTTTGATCCTTAGAGGTAGAGGCCCGCCGTTACATGAAGTGCACTTGGCTCGAAGAAAAAAAAGTCATATTTATCCTTTGACTATCTGTTTCCTTCTAGGACTTCCACACTCGGAACGATTACGGTATTGTATTCGAACAATGATGGCGCAGAACGCGATGGCTGTGGTAATGTCTCGAAATCCACTCAAGGTGAACAAAGTAACTCTTGGTCTAAAACAATGTCTTTGTATTACCACGACGACACTGTGCAAACTCAACAACATCGAGAAGCATCTTGAAGAATGTATATAACCTAAATAACATATGAACCAAACAGCATCTAACTCTTCGCACATACACGTTTACGAGCAGTTGGCAGCTTCTTTACACGTCAAAGCTTTCACAATCATCAGTGAAAGTCCCAGAATTACGAAGATCAGCCCGGTGCCTAGTATGGATAGAAAAGACGCCTTTGGTAAAGGCAGAAAAGAGCCACAGAGCTCGTCCTCTGGGGCCTCTGTAGGGATGTCATCCAACATCCACCGCACCCCCACTGGCCGCCGTGTATGGCCCGTGAGGCACGACGGCCATGATAAAACCGCGCTTGATCGTTCGAGGGCCCTGGCGGCCCTTGAAGGGCGCGACCGCGAACGGTCTTCCTCTGACGCTCCTGCCTTCAAGGACTGGATGAAATTGCTCGCTGACGAACCACAGGAGAACAGGGTGAGGCGCCAAGATGAACCACAGGTTGCACGTCAGCAGAGTAGCCAATCGCTACGGCGTATCGGCGGAGAGAAGCAGACCAATCCTGAAGATACTCCCGAGCCTTGCTCTCTCCGCCGGAAACCCGCGGTTCGTCGCCCGAATCACCCACCTCCGGTCCCGCCGAAGGATACCCCAGTTCCATCTTCACAACTTCCTCCACGTCCTCCACCCCGGACTCCTTGGCCGCCACCGGCGCCAGCTCCGAGGAAGAATAACTCCCGGTCACGTCTCCGGCGGCTCTTCTCTTCACGGAAGCCGCCTGTTCCTCCAAAGGATAGTCATTGATCAGCGGCCCTGGTACCAAGAAGAAAAGCACCCAGGATGAGAGCTCCTGTCGATGCTTGTAATACGGATAAGTGAGTATTGGTTGAGACCCTAATTTGTATAGACCGTTTGCTTTCTGCACCAGACCATTCTTTCCCAATCTTTCCAATTCTTTCACGTGTTGTGGAACGTGGCCACCTATGGTCCTGAAAACTATCATACTGTGAGGGCCACATAAATTTACTACGCAGTGATTAGTTATGCAACATCAGGCTCAATTCAACTCACTTTCCATGTGCGAATCCCAGTAGCCCACCTCCTGGCATAAACCCTCGTGTTTGCTCACGACGGCCGTGCCCAGCCAAACTCAGGTTTCGCTCATCAGTAAATTGATCGTTGTCAGAAGGATCTCACTAACGGCTGACAAAATCTTTTATAAGCATGACAACTGGCACTTCCAAGCCGATGAACCCAATTTAGCTACCCGCTAAGCTCCACAGGCGCATCCCTCACTGGTGGAGATAGGCTCCCGGCGCAAGTCTGAATAGCTACAACGTTCGTTTCCCTCAAACCTTGTGTAGCTCTTCCTGCAGGGTCCCTCGATGTTCCGCATGGAACACCACCGCGGTGCCAGACAGCTTGACGTCATACCTCCATCTACTTAAACGCTGTTTCTTGATGCGGCGCGCTATTGGCATTGCGTCATAGTTGAACGTTCGGCAGTTCCGCCAACAGCCAAAGCAGCCCCCAAAAGCCGTAAATGGTTTGGGAGCGTCAGCGGGTGCGACGATCAACAGGGCCTCGTTGCTCTTTTCGGCCGAATTCTTAATATTTCACCCGAATGCATGCAGCCCTACGGTGGAAGAAAGAATAGAACATGTCGCCTGCACAGTACCTGCACGCCTGCAGCACCCTCGGTCCCTAACTGCCAATATACCTGCAACATCGCCAGGGTCCGGCCACGTGCCCCTACCCAAGTTCCTTCTCGTCACGGCTCCGAAGTTTGATCAGCAGTCAGCATAAGGATGCCTCACATGTAGGGTGCGGGTAGGCCGAAACCGCTCAGGCAAGAACAACGTTTTCTATCAATAGACTTTCCGACTTATTTTTAAAAATCCCCTTTCGTGAACCTTACCATCTTTCATGCATCAGGGCCCTGTGACACGCCCAGAGAAAAAACGAGAAGAGGCGAGACGTAACACATCACCCAACACAATCTGTCTTCAACGCGGGCTGTAACGCGACGCGTCTCGGAGCGCAAGGAGGCCGAGGCTCGGAGCCAGTCGGTGTAGGAAAGGATTTCGAACCAGGAACAGGTGGGTACATACATGCGTGTTGGCTGAAGGAAGTTCTCAGCCCCGCCTGCGATGACGACGAACCCCCGCCGTGGCAAGCCGCGATCGCACCCGCCGCCATCGCTCTTCCAGCAACAAAGGAACCCCTGCGGAGAACCCGCGACGGAGGACGTGCTCGGGAACGGCGTGCATGCCCGCCCGCCACACGGCGAACCAGCCGAGACAAGCCGGCTGGCCAGAGAGAGAAAAGAGAAAGAATCCGAATGCGCGCGCGCGCGCCGGACCGAAAAGGACCATGCAAGGAATAATGCGCGCAAGAAGCAGGATCCGAGCAGCAAAACAAAGATAGTAACGCGGCGTTTCCGAAAAGTTCGCCCCGCGCCAGGCGAGCAGGCAGTGGGGCGCACGTAATCGAGCTTTGTCGCGACGAGATGCTGATCCTGGGCCGCGAAGCCTCTTGGATTACTTCATCGGGTTAGTGCTGGGAGGCGAAGCGGCGAACGAGAGGGGAGCGCGAGGTGCGGTTTGGTTGGTTGGCAGATCGGTTGGAATGAGGGGGTGCACAGCCACAGGGACAAGAGGAGCAGGCAACGACTTTTGGTCTGTTGAGTTGCGGGCGTAAACGAGCGTGCACGAGCACACCACATCATGTCATATCAGCTGCGAAGACGCGCCAGCGCTGGCTGTTGGAAATCAGCATGCGGTGGTGGATCCATTGCTAATCACCCCGAGGGTCGTTTGTGCAAAGGCTTGTTGCTGAGATCGGGAGTACTAAGCCTTGCAGGAAGGTGGCTTGCCGCGGACCGCTCACGTGGAATGGAGCTGTTGTGCTGATGGAAGGAGGCTTGGGGTGACGTATCGACTTCGGTCAGCTACTTTTGTTCTGAAATTAGCGCTTGTTCCTGTTGGACGGCGAGTCAAGTTCTTTGTGTGACAACGCGTTGCTGGGCTTATGGTGGCTGTCACGCGGCATGCGGCTTTTTGCCATCAGGAAATCTGAGACAGCGCGATCACACGTGATGGTTAGGCACATTCGTGGCCTTCAGAGCATCGCGGAGCACGGCGGTGACCGGCAAGATGACTGTACGCATGTCGGAGAGAATCGCACTGCTGCCGCACTTGCATGCATCGGGCGTGGGGTGACCGGCCGGTGAGATAGAAGCAAAAACGTTGGGCGTCAGCAACCACCGCACGGGGTATTCTGACCCGAGAAGGCTGCATGACAATAGGGACGATCCGCTCTCGCTAATAGGGCCTGTCTATAGATACTCCGGGCAGGCGCTTCTACTTACGCACGCCTGCATGGTCTGCCGGCAGTCAGACATGGCAAGAGGGCACAGCACAGGGGGAAATGGCGCAGTAGAAACACGGGATCACGGCATCCCAGCGCGGCCAGTGGCTGGCGATTAGATCCGAGGAACATCCATCCACTCGCTTGCGTCATCTATTTCTTATTCTTCGAGTGCATGGTATCTTGCATGGGCCGCTATAGCAAATGCTGGCATGAGTGCGCCGCAAATGTCGCAAATCGAGTGCACCTCGGCTTCGCCCACGGAATCCTCAGCCTCGTCGATCCAGCAGCTATCAGCTCCGCCATCACCAAGCGTGGCGCGGTTGTCTTGAGACGAGATGCTAGGAATGAGGAGGTCTTCCGAGCCCATGCGACGCGCGTCTATGGCGGGATATTGCCTCTCGGCGCCTCTCGGTTTTGACCAGCGCGATGGAGATTCTGTGGCAAGTTCGTGAGAGACTTCGGCCGCGGACAGCTCGCCGTCTCCACCGCCGTCGGCCACTCCGGCGCCGGGATCGACGCCGGGGTCTGGTGAGACATTCTCGTCTGTTACTCTCCACTGGTTGAGAACTTCATTTTGCTTCTTGAACATTGCGCTGATGTCTCTCCCGCTGCTGGTCTTTGCGTCCCCTGCCGAATCTGCCATGTTGGTCACTGCCACATTCACGAGACTAAGATTCCAACCACTTTTCTCCGGGTGCAGCCGGCGAAAGAGCGGGAGCAGCGCCTCGTTGACAAGACGCTCAGCGAGCGAGTCGACTGTACTGGTGAGACTGAAGATGAAGCTAGGAAGAGGAGCCGACCTGGACATTCGAGCGAATGTGCGTGGACGGGTGTTTGTTGCAGGATCGATGAGGGGTCGCGGACGCGTCGACAGGCGTAACGTGCGGGGATGTGCGATCCAACGTCTCTTGGCTGGCTGAGGTGCAGGAGATCTGACGCGGTCTGATGCGCCAGCAATTGTTTCTGCTTGCGAAGGAGGGGAACTAGGAGTGCAGATCTCTGTGCCGAGGCCTTCCTTGTGTTCAGCTTCGTCGTCACCTTCCTCATCTTCAAGGAGGTCGAGGTGCATCCTCTTTAGGAGGCTCAGTGCCAGCATCTTCAGCTCTTTAGTGACCTCCTCGTACGTGTCTAGTCGGACATAGCTGTCCTCTATACTGATCTGCCTTGGCACATCGCGCCCCTGGCTAACTTCCGAATTGTCGACGCCATGAAGCAGCCCCCAAACTTTGGCGCCGATCCCGTGAGGCGATCCGGGCCCTGCGAGGATTTTTTCCAGAGTCTCGGCGCTTACGCTCACGTGCTTTCTTACGTCACCGGCGGCCACGGCTTCCTCTGTGCCGCCGTAGACAAGCCCGTCGGAGAAGGCGGCGGCGCGGTGGAGGACCAACTCGCGAAGCTTTTGCGCAAACTTGAAACCGATGCCTGGGATCCTGCCGATGTCATGAGCATCGATGAAGTCAATAGCGGTGCTCTCATACGGGGGCAGCAGGGTTGTTTGGGCGCTTGGCTTCTTGACATTGCCGACGAGCTTGGACAGGAGCTTGTTGGTGGATATGCCGACGGTGGCGGTATAGTTTGTGTGGTGTTCCAGTTCGGCTCGGAGATAATGCGCCAGGTGGGAGCCAACGAGGAGGCGGAGGCGCAGCGGATCCTGGGCGACGTCCTTACTCAGCACACCGGAGGCGGGAAAGGTGTTGCCGGCAAAGGCGGTAGCGTCGAAGGCAAACCCATGAGTCGGGTCGTCCTTGGACAGGCAGAAATAGGCGTGGTGGAGGTCGTGGGGGTTGAGCAGATTGGCATTGTAGTCGACTTGATCGGTCACGTCGAGCCATATCTACCGGCTTGCAATCCCTGTCAGCCCAGGAACACTTGGAAGGATATTCATAGAAGGGGATCGGCGCAACACAATCAGTTGCAAGGTTATTTTCTGACCTCGTCGAAACCCAGCCCTGCCGGCGAAGTCAAATTGGGCGCTCATCTGGGGTAGAGTGCAGCAGAGCGGGCGGGACATACTTTCCACCCGGCCGTTCCACGAGAAGCGGCGCAGGAAGCGGTAGAGCAGCTTGGAGGCGTTGCGGAAGCGGGTCAGATCCTCACCCAGCACGATGACCTGAGACCGGCCGTCAGCAAGATCGGCGGGCCGCGCTGCACTCCGCGGGCTTACCAGGTCGGGGCACAGGCGCCTTGCTTCTTTGACGAGTTGCAGCTTATGCAAGCCCTGGCGAAAGCATCAGCGAGGCTCCGACAGAGGCACCTTCAGGCTGTGCTTACCCGGCGGCGGGCCTCGTAATTGCACCTACTGCCATCAGCCAGGGTGGACGAGCGCGCGCTGACGGGTCCAGGGCACGCACGTGACGATGATCTGCTTCTCTGCACGCCGGGCGGTCAGCGTCTGGTGGGCGGCGGCGCGGACGGGGGACTTGCGCTGCACAGCCAGCGGCAGCCGCTGGAGCTGCGGGTTCTCGGCCTCGACCACGGCGCAGTAGAAGGCGTCGTAGTCCTGCGGGTGTCAGTGCTCGTGCCCACCGTCTGGCCCGAAATAACACGGCACGGCCGAGCGCGCGTTGAGGGTGCGCGTTTGCGGCTGGCCTGAGTGGGCGGGCCCGGGGCGAGGGCGCGGTACGAGCAGCCTCAGCCACCAACAGACCCAGCTCGCACGCCGCGGCGGGGGGAGCACGAGAGAGAGGGGCACGCACGAAATGGATCACGACGCGGCCGTCGCGGCGGCGCGGGGCGCGAGGTGCAGCAGGGCGGGCGGCCATGGCGACGTCATTGGCAGCGGGCGCTCGTATTGCGCGGGGAGCGTCTATCGCGAACATGCGGTGTTGAGGGAAAGGGTGCCGGGCGAGTCGGTGCGGGCGCGCGGGCGTGTGCCAAAACGGGCGCGCAGGATGCGTTGCCACTGTGCGCGCGAGTCGCGGCGGGTCTGCTGCGGTGCCGGGGCTGCGATTGGCGCTCGTTGTTCCAGCGGATCGCCGCCGGTGGCCATGGCTGCCCATTATTTTTAGCTACGCGGCGCGCGCCCTCAGGATTGGCTCGGCGCGCAGGGTTTAGGCGCCGCGTCACCAAGTGCCGCTGCCCTCCATTATTCATTAACTTTCGCGCCCGCCCGCCGACGTTGGAGCTTGAAAACGGCCCTGCCTGCTCAAACACAGCGCACGAGTCTCCCAACACCATGCTCTGACGAGAAGCACTGCCAAACCCGGTCAACCGCCCCGCCCCGTCACCTGACGCCATCCGGCCTGCTCTCCGCAAATACGAGCCCGCGCAGCACTCGCCCATATAGCGCTATCGGCCCCCTCCACGCCCCTCACCTTATCGTCACCACCAGAGACATCCAGCGACACTTGACCTCCCCCAGGCCACGCTCTCACGTCCCATGATCGCCCTCCACCCGCCCAGCATGACCACCTCTCTGGCCATATTACCTGCCCCGGCGCCGCATACTCAGCCTTCGCTCTCGCACGCTCCCGCTGTGCAAGCTCCCCAGGCTCCCCTCCTCGCCCAGCCCCAGCCCCACGCCCCGCGCCGCCCCAAGCTGTCTCTCAACACGGCCACCGCCCAGGTCCGCACCTTCGGCAAGGGCTCAAGTCTGCGTCTGGAAACCCTCTCTGCCGTGTCGCCCACCGCCCGCAACACCTTCAGCAACGGCTATGAGCCGCAGTCCCACTCGGCCACCGACTCCAAGCCCTGGTCCACGCGCGTGATCCCCGAGGCGGACACGCCCAGCTCGGCCTCGACCTTCAACTCGTCCACGTCGGCCTCCTCCTACTCCTCTCTGGGCTCCGACTCGGCCAGGATCCCGTACAAGCTGCCGCACAACGTGCAGAGCATCCTGTCCAACAGCCCGCTGCCTCCCGTCCACAGGCACCACACCATGGCCTCCCGTCCCATGTTCCCCGCCACGAAGCGCGTCAGCTTCCACGCCAACTTGACCGAGGAGATCACCACGACCAAGTACACGCTCGCGCATTCCGACATTGAATCGTCCTCTTCCACCATTTCTTCGCTAGAACTAGACTCCAGCACCAGCGAGCCTGAAGCCGCACCCGCCACCACCACTACCACCACTACCACTCTGCCTTCCCGCACGGCCGCGAAGCTCGACCTCCAGCTCTGCAAGCCTACGGCCCCTGCCACCGTCACTGCGCAGCACCACTCCACGGAACGTCCGCGCAGCCAGAAGCGCGACTCGCCGTCCGACTCGGAATCCGACAGCGATTCGTGTCCCGAGACGCCAGTCGCCGGACGTCGCAAGCGCAGGCGCGAGTGGGTGTGGACGCTCGGGCCCGTTGATGGCCAGAAGTCGGACGCCAAGTTTCTTCCCCAGCAAGACGAGGTCGACAGCGATCCCGACCAGGATCGCGTGACCTGCCAGCAACGCTTCGCGCAGTTCGCAGAGCGGAGGCAGAGCGACGCCAGCGACGAGGGCAGCATCACAAGCCCGACCAGCAGCATCGAGGGTGACCAGCGCAGGTGACAGGCATCGAACAAAGACTCGAGCAAGACATACTTTACACATTTAGCGACGCATCTACATCCGGTGTTTTACACGGCATTCTATCATGGTTTCGGCGCGCATGACTGACGTTACTCACGACCAACGTCACGTCCTCTTATCACATGCATACACATGGGAGTCATCTGGTATTCGCCAACGCGGTTGGCTATATTTCGTTTAATCTTTTGCTTTTCCTGTTTCATATTCGTATGATACCACGGCTCCTGATCGAGCCATCTTTCTGTACGTCTTTATTGCACTTGTTGGGTTTGGGGCAGGATCGGGGCGGATGGGGAACAGGCGGATGGGGAACATGAGGCTATCGAGTACTGTACCGTTGTCGCCTGGTCGACGACGACCAATAGACGCAGTGTTTGCTGGAGGACATGAACTAGACATGTAATATGAAAAGACTCCGGTCATCACTTCAAACGCCACGGTGCTTCAGATGCCTGCCTTGCAGTCGTGACATGCGCGCGATCGTTGCCAAGATGCCAGCCGGACGCGGGCGGGCTGAAGCGAGCGACGACACTTCGGGACTGTGGCAGAGGCCGGCTGTTCTCGATTCTCGTACCCGCGATCAGTCTACCGTCAGCCTTATCACGATCTAGATCGTTTCATTGCGCTACGCGAGTGCCACCGTGCGTGTGCATCGTAAAATTATATCGGTGTGGAGACGGCAGGACAGAGGTGAAAAAATTGATACGAATCTGCATCATGCCGCCGTCCTGCGCGCGCGCGTGCGCCTGCAACCGCCGCGGCAAGATGCAACGCACGCCTGCCGCCCGCGTCTCTTGCAATTTACCAGAGGACGCATCGTGCAATTTCTTTTTCGAACCTTCGCGGGCTGCCAGACGCAAGTCGTTTCCGGCGCAGCCAGACAGAAAACCGCCTTGCGACAGCGTGCGGAAACGCCAGCTCGAAGCGGCAAGGCCGCCGTGCCTCGTTGCAGGGCCCCATGCCCGGTGATGTGGTCGGATGGGGCGCACGGATGGCGTTCGCTCTCCTCTGGCTGGCCGCTGCCCTTCGCGCGTGTGTGCCTTGTGCACGGCGCACGGCAAGCCTCGTATAACGATGGCGCATCCATTATATCGATGGGCTCGTCCGGCCCCTCGTATGTCGCTCCTGCTCATGCTCACCGCGTCCTGATCGGCTGGCCCTGCGGCGTGGCCCAGCTGACAGCGTGCCGGGCCCGAAGGCTCTAGTGTCGAGGCCGTCGCTTTCTTGACGCCGGCCTGACAGGAGCAAGAGGACAGTCGGGAGAGCAGCGAAACAGCAGCACCGTCCATTATTGGCGAGAGGAGGACGTATCTTGAGATTATTTCTTATTTTAGCGCTCGCGATGGTCCAGCCCGTCCGGGGGCTTCCCTGCCCTCGTCGCACGCGTCGCGCCGCGTTGTCGGTGATAGCGGGTGGTCATTGCTCCCGCCCATTAGGTGAACCACATATGCCGCTCGGCTGTCGTCCTGACGCGCTGATCATGTTTCATGATGCGTGCTTCAGGTTCTGATACACACGCGCATATACGTAGTAGGCAGAGTTATCATTATCCGGAGAAAAGAAACACGATGGCGGTGCGGCACCCCACACGTTTTAGCACCGCCTTTTTGTCAGTGTTGAATCTTGATACGAAACAGCCCGGAGTTTTACCTACTCCAGGCATTTTTGTCTTTCTGTCGCTGTCTAAGACTCTAAACTTTTGTCGTCCAGTCCTTCGCTCTCTCTCCGCGTCCGGTGGCCACGGCGCCGCATGGTAGAAGCTTCGCGGCAGCCACGTGGGTGCGGTGCCAGTGGTAGAAACTCGGGTCAAGGTACGCGTGGTCGCTGGTAGCGAGAGCCTTGGGCCGCCTGGATACGAAGATCTCAATTACTGTGCCCGGGCTTTTCGTCCTCGCCTTGCCGCTAACTGATACGAAACGCTCGAGTCTCGAGACAAAAATTTTTTTTTCTCTTCGTCATCCCCCACCGCCACGTATTCGAATTGCACACGAGGATCCCCCACTTCTCTGACGGGAAGAGGCCGATCACTGTTCGGAAACGAGCGAGCATCCGTGCGCGGTGGTGTGGTTCGTGTCGTTCGTCTTGCAGGAGATGACGACCGCTCGGGGTATAGTGGGCCTGGATTAAGAGAGGGTTGCAGCGTGTGGTGGCAGCCTTGCTGCCCCAATCGGGGAGATTTGCGGTGCTTTTTGACGAAAGGCAGGTCAGCCGGCAGGATATCCACCGACGAATTGGGTAGCCTGCGTCGTATGCGAGACACTCTCCTGCCGCTGTTGAACCGGGTTTTCCGTCGCGCGGTTCTTGACTCGAGTCTGTCGCTCTCCAGCATTTCTCTCGTGTACTTTTCTTGTCTGTCCCGTCTCCTCAGCTTGAAAGCCTTGATGTGTAGAGACTTTGCTCTTACGTTTGGAGGGCAATAAGCTTGACTGCTGTTTTGGGAAACAAGTAAACCCGACCATGTCTGCGCGCTTTTGCCATATTCGGGCTGGGGCCGCAGATCATGCGGAGATGAAGCCTTCTGTGCTGTGGCTGGACCATTCCAACTTCTGAGGTTGAACTGTATGTGATGTGTGCATCTGGCATCTGGCCAACTTCACATCTCCATTGCAGTGGTAACATCCAGAGGAACGCTTGAAGCTTGAGTGTGCATGCGCATTGCCTGCAGCATGATACGTGGCCCCCATTGTGACCTTCCGGAACGTCCCTCAGTATCATCCGGCTCACCGTCACATCAGTCTACGGATCCTGGCAGGTATGCATTGGCGCGCATTCGAGAGTTTCTTCTAGAAACAGGTGTGGATTTGTTCTGGTTCTTCTATAGCAAAGAGCGTGAAGGCGAGACTGTCCTTGTTTGGAAGCTCGATAGTGAGATCTTGTAAAGGCTCAAAATTGGCGTCGCAGCTATTTAAAGCAGAACAAAGATAGTCCCGCTTTCCTTGGCCACGGCGTCTCCTCACACATTCACTTCCGTCATCTCCGTGAGAACCCTTTTCCCATCGATCCACCTGACCACGCAGAGGATGACACTGGTACTCGATTTCTCCTGGCCCGTCTCCTTGCTCTTGAGTGTGAACTTGGTCAAGTGCGCCACCGCACCGCCTTTCTGCTCCGCATCATCCCATTTGAGGATCTCCGAGGAGCTCTGCAGGGAGAATTCGAGCGTGGTGCGACCCTTGATGACGGCTTCCTTCCATTGGTCGAAAGTGAAGCGGTCATGATTGACCCTGAATGGTGATGCGCTTGGGTCAGCTGGTGCGAGGGATTCCCGGAATGGATGGAGGCTCGCCTGGCTACGAAGCTCGGGTCGAACCCTTCTTCGTAGATCTTGAGAGCAAGTTCGTCGTCCGGCTGGAAGAAGACGTCTTCGAAGAGCTGGTCCACCCAGTCGCCGAGGGGCTTGAGTTGCGCTGACATTTTGTTCTGCATAGGTGTTCTTAAGATGCACGCCGCCACTTTGCAGGGTTGTAAATGCCGTACTTTTGCTCGGATTGGTATTGATTCACGAAGTTGTAAGTGAGATTCTGGATGCTGATGCCGAAATCTTCGAGGAAACGGTTGCGCCCTTTATACAATTTCCCACTACACACTCGCATCCAAATTCGTCCACGGACTAACATCTCATCAGGTTGCAACTCATAGGGATTTGGCAGGAATGCGGACTTTCGTAAGCAACAGGCACCGCTTGTCTCGCTCGTGTACTTGGGCGTAAGCACTAACGCCTGGTGTGGAGCGTTAAGCGAGCGAGACTCCGCAGCCCTGCGGAACTCCGCAACATTCACCCCATCTCCCGTGCGCGTTCACCAGCCACTCCGGCGGACTTGTCCTGAGCGGCTGTCACCCATGAGTCACCCCATGGATTAGCGGAGCAAGACCAAGAAAAATGCCCTCTTCACGTCAGGCGTCCTGTCTTGGCTGCGTCCGGTCGAAGCGGAGATGCGACCAAGGGTTCCCCAAATGCCGGCGTTGCACTGCAAGAAGAATTGACTGTGAATACACCGGGAAAACTCCAGCGCATTGGCACCAAGGGTCTGGGGGAAATGGCAACCCAGGTGTTGAGCTTGCGGAGCTGCTGGCAGAGGACTCCGTATCGAGGAGCTTGGGGTTGTACCAGAGTCCTGCAACAGCGGGGGGTTTAACGCCTTGTATCAACGGCGCATTCTTAGAGCTCGGGAGCGACACCTTCAATTTTGCGCACCTGCAGAGCAATGGCATTCCCGACCTCAGCCCCGCGGTAGTCGAAGGCCCCATGGCCCCGCAGGATCTCTCCACTGCCGGGTACTTCACCACCGGCGGCGTCTACCAATCCAGAGTAGAGTTCGCAGCAAAGCGGCTCGCAGGCATCCCAAAGACCTTCGTCGAGAGGACCCACACCATGTTCATCCACCGGCGCATGTTCCAAGACAAGAGCGCTCCAGTACTGCAGGACGCGCTCAGCGCCTGTGCACTGTACTGCCTGAAGAACAGCGAAAACCAAACGCTGGTGCTCCGCCACCTGGAGCAGAAAGCACAGCAGCTGGTCGCCTACACCGACCCCCTCCTCCTATCCACAGCCGAGCTCCTATTCTCCGTACAAGCACTGCTGCTGTACCAGACCATGAGACTCTTCGACGGTGACATCCGGCAGAGGGCACAGGCGGAAGCAGACGAGGCGGCGCTCATGGCATGGACAGTGCATCTGAAAGCGCACGTGCGGCAGGTGGTCCCGTCGCTGCCGCCCGTGCAAGCGCCGGCTCCTGACTGGCACCGCTGGCTGGTCCAAGAAAGCATTCGGCGGACAGTCTTCACCGCATACTTCTTGAAAGGGGTGTACGACTACCTCAAATATGGCACCGAGGAGGCCGGGACGATCCACGGGCTGTGCTTTACTGCGCAAGCGGCGCTCTGGGATGCGCAGTCCGAGCACGGCTGGCGGGTGGCGTACTGCGAGCGGGAAAGGCTCGAGCTTCGGATGACGAGCCTGAACGAGGACATAGTGAAAGCTGCGCCGGGCGACGTGGAGGAGCTGAGTGTGATTGTGTTAGTGATCTACTGGGGGGTGGAGGCGGTCGCGGAGTGGCTGGGAGAGCACCACGGTGCTAGGCACAGGCTGGAGGCCTAGAATGGAACCTAATTCTCGCTGTGTGGATTTTGAAGGCTGGCCGACGATGCACGTGTTGACGACCGCGAGACGGCGAGGCGCAGGTGCGATGAGTCAGCAGGACGCCGTGACGTCAGCGGGACGCGAGTCGTGTCTCGTCAACCTCAACGCCGTGCGGCCTTTCTCTGCTCTGGCAAGGCCCTCCTCGACGAATCGCAGCGCGGGCAAGCATCGGCGCCTGCTGACACGCGCCCCAGGGCCCCATCCGACGCAGGTACGGAGTACGAGGGGCACACCGACCCCAACACACGGGCGCCTGCCACGCCGCAGCATGCTCTGAGCGCTTAAAGAGCCTCTCCCAGGGAACCGCTTCGTTCGGAGCCACGGACGGCCTCCTCCTCCGACAGACCCTCCGAATTTAGCACACCCGCCCGCAGATCCGGGACAGCGCCCAGGAGACGGCCGGCCCTAGACATGTCCCACCACCAAGCGGGTCAGTATGGGATCCGGGTGCCGCGGCTTCTTCCATTGGCGCTGATGACATGGCAGCTGAGAGAACACCGCTCGTTGGGCCCCCTCCGCCGTCTGCTTCGCGATCGCGCCTGGCGAGGCTCAACAGCTGCTTCCTGTCGGCTGTCGACCGGGTAAATCCCATTGTCACCCGCTCGCCATGCCGGCTCTTCGAGATCTGCGACCAATGGATGTGTGTACGCGCCCGTGTCCGTCAGAATGCCCCGTGTTGACCGTGTAGCTTCCCGCCCTTTCTTCGCCGTTGCTGCCAGGATATGCTCGCAGCCGAATGGACCCATCGGTTGCCCTTGCTCCAGCAGCAGTCCCCGGCGGACATGGCTGCTGACTTGATCGTCAAGGCTCTTGATGAAGTCAAGGATGCCGAAGGCTCTCGGCTCACTGTCGTAGATTTTTGCTCTGGTGGTGGAGGTATGTGCCGCCCTGCATCCCTCATGACCGACTTTGCTCAATGAGTGCAGGCCCAATTCCTGTTATCGAGAAGCTGGTGAACAAGAAGCGGGCGGAGCGCAATAAGCCTCCGATCCCGTTCACCCTTACGGACATCAAACCCCACATTGATTCTTGGATGGCCGCATCTGCCCGCAGCGCGAATTTGGCATACTTCCCGCAGCCAGTAGATGCGACTGATCCCCCCGCCGCTGTCATCAGCACAGCATCCCCGGCAAACAACGCGGACTCGCAGTTCAGCTCTGACACGCGTGTCTTCCGCCTTTACTGCCTCGCCTTTCACCACTTTCCGGACGATCTGGCTCGCAACGTGCTTGCGTCTACCATCAACACTTCTGACGGCTTTGCTATCCTCGAGCTCCAGGATCGCCGGATTATGTCTTTGTTGCTGATGTTCCTGGACTTCTGGCTAATGTTTGTCGTCACAATCTTCTGGTTCTGGAACGACCCGCTGCAGCTATTCTTCACCTACATAGTCCCAATCCTTCCATTCACGCTTGCGTTTGATGGATTCGTTAGCAGCTTGCGGACGCGGACCTTTTTGGAAGTCATGACCCTGGTGGACCAAAGTTTGGAGGCCGCGTTGCAGAGCTCGCGGGGCCGGGCTGCGAGGAGGGTGCTCCAGGAAACCGGCACGGCCGAGATAGAAGGATGGGTGTTCAAGGGTGGGAGAGAAATGCACACCTGGCCAATTGGGCACATGAATTACATTGTCGGCAGGAGGGTCAACGGACGGCATTGAGCGATAGATGTGGGGTCTGCATTTGCATTTGCTTCTTGCAGGATACCCATGGAGGAGTGAAGGTATTCGGATTTTTCTTTTGCGCTTTCCCGGTCGTTTGCGTATTTTGGCATGTCTTAATATTCTGGAGGATGGGATCCTTGAACTTAGAGTACCTTGGAGAGGTGTTCCTTCTCTACGAATCCACTGTGGGCCGGAGGAGCCGTGCTATGCGATATAGGATATGATGACAAGGCAGCTCGGCGTTCTGCTGGCTTCCGGCGCGTTCAAGCAAGAAGGAGAAGCACCTCTTCGAATCTCTCGTTCAATTTGCACCCTTCCAGCATCTCATTGAGTTCCGCAACTTGGGACACTGCTGGATTCTCATTCCTTATGATCTGTTGCTGAAAGTATTCTTGGTGGTGATCAGGTCGGATGTGGTAGCAACTGCGGCTTCAATGCCACTCTAAACTAAGAAGTCTAATGTCCCATTCATATCGACAGCGGCTTTCTGAAACGTCCCACCTTTAAACATGATTTCAAGCTGGCTTCCCTGGGTATCATCAACGCAAGTTGCAGGGCATACCAGCCCACCTTCCCGACGCCTCTTTCGTCTCCCTGTTCCCGCCCTCACAGCGAGCGTTCCTGACTCGACCCGGCATCGTCCCCCTCTCTCTCATTCAACTCCCTCACCGTCTCCTCCAGATCCTTGGGCCCAAACGCCTTCGGATACTCCAACCACTCCCTCCAGCCCTCGTCCAGCGCCTCGTCCAGCGCCGCGAACACGTGCTCGCTCCACCGCTCCAGGTACCAGCGGTCGCGGAAGCAGCCGACCAGCGCGGCGTAGTGGGCGAGGATGACCAGCGCGACGGGGTAGTTCTGGCCGACGTGCTCGCGGAAGTCGCCGGGCAGCGTGGTCGGCCATATCCACACGGAGCTGACGTCGTCGGGCCCGCACAGCAGCACGCCGTACACGCGCGTCAGCGCGTCCACCGCGATCAGGCACGACGACCGCGCCTTGGACGCGCTCGGCGAGCCCGACAGCTGCGACACCAGCCGCGCGACTTGGCGCAGCCGCGTCGCGAAGGCGCCGCACGGCTCGTCGAGCGTGGGCCGGCGCGGCTTGTGGAGGATGCAGGCGAGTGGCCCGCTTTTGATCCACTCCCAGGTTGTGGGCACGGAGATGAGGTTGATGATGCCTGTGGGAGCGGGGGGGTGTTAGAAGGGGGAGGCGGAGGGGGAGGGGGTGGGCTTGCCTTGGCCGAGGAAGAGGGATTGGCCCAGCTGGTGCGTGTCGATGCGGTGCAGGTCGTCGAGGGGGTTGCTTATCGAGCAGAAGGTGAGGACGAGGATCATGAAGGTGAGGACGAAGTACTCGTGGCAGTTCTGCTCGTTGATGTCGAACAGTCCGTTTCGCAGGCGGGACAGCGCGATTTCCTGATGGCGGGCGGATTGGTGGCGTATTGCCGTTTCTGCTCCGGGTGCATGTGGGCGAGGTGGAGCGCGGATAGAGCGAGCATGCCGTGCATGAGCGAGTCCTGGCCGGCGTCAAAGTGTGTTTCGAGAAGCCGAGTGCTGCGAGGATGGTTCTCACGCGTGTGAAAGCAAGTTGCGGGACGATGTGCTGCCACAAATCACCCTGGCGGGCCTCGTTGGACAGGGAAAGCCCTTCGGTGGCGAGGTAGTGATACAGGAGACCGAGATCGCCCAGCCACTCGTTGGTAGAAATGGAGTCTGCAGCGTGCGGCAGGGCGTTGTCGACGCCATCTTGGCGCTGGCTGGACGGGGTCTGGCTGTGGCTTCGCTCCAGACGCTCGACATCGTCTGTCAGCTCAAGCAGAGCCTCTCGAATCGTCGAGACCTTGGCCATGGTGGAGAAGGCGTGGGGGCTGCTCGTTGCGGAAAGCGGGCCGGGGTGATGCGGGGACGGGCCGTGGGCTGGGCGCTGGGGCAGCGGCAGCGTTGCCGGCGACTGAGAGGCTTCTGTGCCTCGGCATTAGCGAGCGCGGCAGGACGCGACGCATCTCCTGTTCCGCAGAGATGGCCGGAGAGGCGTACCGGAGGCGCTGTGGCTGGCTTGAAACGGGCTGCGGTTGCTGGACCGGACGGCGTCTGTCGGGGCTGGCGCTGGTGACGGCTGCGCGGTGTCGCCCGGGCCCAGGGTAGCGAGCACGAGACTGCATTCCACCTCGTGGCGGGCGCAGTTGCCGCATGGCCGCTGCTCGTCGCACTGTTGCCTTGATTGAGACGGCTGTGGGTCGGGAGAGGGGGGGGGGGGCAGAGGCAACGTGCTGCGACCAACCTTAACGTGCCGCTGCTTGCACCGGATGCAGCCGAAGCGCGACTTCTTATGGCCGACCCGGGTTGGCGGCATGCTTTCCCCGGGCGAGGTTGCTAATCGCACGGCGTGCAAGCGTCGCGGGGCCGAGGGCGTGGTGAGTGCGAGGGAAGGGCGGGTAAAGTAGTGTCGCAGATCGGGGCGCCCTGGCCAATTATACGCTGGCCGTCGAGAATGCGACCCGGTGCTCCCGAACGCGATGGCCCGGCACAGCCCCCGCCTAGTTTAGAGTTGGATCTGCCCGCGACTCTATAGGTTGCGGCTGAAGCACTGCGGTCCTCGTGTCCACCGGCTAGCCAAGCCTGAAACGGTGCTCTGCGCAGCTGTCTCAAGCTATTTGATAATGCAATGCCGACTGCCTTAAAATGCTCTTCTCCTGGCCTGTTTAGGCCGTCGTGCCGGCCGCCTTTCTCCATTCTGCCTACACTCATTTGCCCTATAGCATTTACTTGAACGGGCGTTGTTTGCAGACCCATTGCGCGTCTGCACCATGGTCAGTTGCGATGCAAGGCTAGACCAGCCTAGTAAGCCGCAGCCACTCCGTAAAAAGCTCAGACTGATTGCCAAGCAGTTCAGGAAGCGGGCGTCTTCCGGGGCCTCCGGTTTCACGACATCAGCATCCACCTTGGCTTCCTTTTCACTTGGCTTGCGTGCGTACTGTCCTTCTACCTCGGCCTGCGCCATGCTATCAACTACACCAAGCCAAACGAACAGAAGCAGTAGGTCACCCTGTCCCTGGATAGCTTCACCGTCGCTGAGCTCTTGTTTAGGATCCTGCGGATTTTGTTCATGGTCCCCGCTTTCTCCATCACCGCCTTCCTGTCCATCAAGTTTTACGAGGCCCACGTCTATCTCGAGGCCGCGCATCAGTTCTACGAAGCGCTAGTCCTTGCTGCGTTTTTTATGCTACTTTGCAATTTCCTTGCTCCGGATCTGAAGAAGTTCAAAGAGACTTTCACGCATGTTGAGCCACGGCCATGGATCTCTCGACCCAAGTTTTTGAAGAAGCGTCGCGCCGCTGAACAGTCTGAAGAACCAGTTGCATCCCGGATCACCTGGTCGAGATACATCAACGTGAGTTTGTAGGACTATTTTTGGCATGGCCCTCTGCTGATTGGCATAGATTGTCTGCTTGTCTATCTTGCAATATACAGTCGTCAAGTTCATTGTTTCCATCATAACCTTGGCCACTGAGGCTGCTGGAGTCTTCTGCGCCGAGTCAAACAGTTTGAACTACGCGCACATCTACGTGGGTTGGCATTCTGATGGGCTTGTGAGAGCTTCTCGAGAGTCACCAGCTGACAGAATATCCTCAGATTAATATAGCCCAAACAATCTCCTTGACTGTGGCAATGGCCGTCTTGTTCCACTTCTACACGCAGTTCAAACAAGATTTGGGTCCCCACAGCCCTTTCCTCAAGTTCCTCGCCATCAAGATTGTCATTGGCTTATCTTACATGCAAGAGGTATGCTCTTTGTTTCACGAATGCGGAAAGGTTCGCGCTAACAACATGCTCAGGCTCTCTTCGACATGTTGGCCGGCAAAGAAGACGCCCCGCTCCAACCAACCGCCACCATCTCCATCCAAACTCTTCAAGTCGGACTCCCCAACCTCATTCTGTGCTTCGAAACCATGATCTTCGCCGTCCTCCATCTTTGGGCGTATCCGTGGAAGCCATACACGATGCGCCACATCAAGGCATCCCAGGAAGAGAGGGGCGAGAAAGAGAATCTGGAAGCGTCAAATGCGGTGAACATACCCTCCAATAATCCCATTCCCGCCTTTTTGGATGCCATGAACATCTCCGACATCTTGAAGGCAATTTTCGATGGCTTCCGCTGGCTCTTCGTCAGACAGCCGCGGACTGCTTGATGGAGTGAGGGAGTTGAAAACCAGCGGAGTAGATTTTTTTTTTTTAAGTGTTTGCCGGGATGGTTTGAGCTGTAAGGAGCAAGGCGTTTGGATGGTTCAGCGACAACGGAATGACCTCCTTTTCTCTCACTGCTGATTGGTATGGAAAGCTTTCTTATTCATTTGATCGAGCTGTTGTTTTGACGACTGTTTCAGCTGGCTTGAAACTCGTCTCGAATATGGAGGGCTTATACGTGCATCCTTACTAGACTAATGGTATTGGAGCTTGGGATCGACGCTGGATCCCTCGCTTTTGGCCACTGGCTGTGGACCCCGTGATAGGGCTGCTGGACAAGAAACGAACTGAGCGGAAGATGACAAGTATCCACTTGTGTGAAGGCGTACTGCCGTGCAGCAATGCCTAAAGTTTACCACATCTTCGTCTGCAAACAAGCTTCCTCCAATGTGAAGATCTTCGCCAGGATCTTGAAGCTTCCGAATGACATCTCGTCCGCACGGTACACTAACTCCAGTATGGTTTGAGATAATACTGCAACTGTGATCATGCTTTCAGATTAGCCATGATCAGTTGGGTGAATTTTCGCCTGGCTTTGGTGCCTTTGTCTAAGAGCGTGCTCGGGAACTGGGTGGAAGTGAGCCGAAGCTGGGACGAAGAAACATTGTTTGGGCCTTCAGCGTTCCCCGTGGAACTGAAACGCAATCGTACGGGCATTCCAGACTCTCATGGTATTACGCGTTGCTCTGGATGACGTTGGATGAGCTCGTATATGACGGACACATGCAGCATCTGAGGATATTGGGCTGGTGAGAAGATGTAAGAGAGCTTGAATGGGGTGGTGTGTAATAAATGCAGTTGCTACTGGAGATAGTGCATGCAGGTGATGTCTTTGGACGCTGCGGTTGCATTCAGAAATGACATGAGTTTCAAGGTGGGCGGGAAATTGGTACCGCTGCGTGAGACTACTTCAGTCACCACCCATAAATCAGAAAGACAACACAATTCACCACTACGATAAGACGCATTTTGTGCGGGGCACTCTTGTATGAGTATTTCCGCTATCAAGCTCTCCAACCGGTATCGCCATTATCGCCGTGTCCCAAGGTGCTCCATCAATGCAATCCGAGCATCCTTTTCGCAAAGCAAACAACGTCCAGAACAGGCTCCCATTCCCATTTTCAACGCGAGGCCACGACAGGACCTCGAACCAGCGTCCTGGGGAACCGGAATACCTGCTCATGTAATTAACCTGATCTCAATAACTCCATGTAATACAGAACCAAGTTACCGTGCTTTTAGTGAAAGTCGCTGCAGTATGACGCGGTGACCCTACTCTGATGACCGTTGAAAAGGAAAAGAAAACAAGCCGATGCCGATGCCAAATCGCTGAGATGCTGCTGTGAGCCTGGGGAATTGTGTGCCAGAGTTGAAAGGAAATTTTTGTTTGTTGTTAGTTCCACGAGTGAAAGAGGGAAGGTTCGACCGTGTCGCGTGGTAGCCAAGCCAGGTAAGGAAAGAGCCGTGCGAGGGTGAGTAGCTGGTGACCCGCACAGCACGCAACCGCTGACAAGACGAGCTGAGGCGCTTTAGTCCTCGGCCTCCATGAAGGTCCAGTTGTTGACGACCTCCTGGCAGGCCACGGCGATCTCGCGACGGGACATGCCGGCGGCGTGGCCAAGAT
Source organism: Neofusicoccum laricinum (assembly GCA_029906385.1). Taxonomy (NCBI): domain Eukaryota; kingdom Fungi; phylum Ascomycota; class Dothideomycetes; order Botryosphaeriales; family Botryosphaeriaceae; genus Neofusicoccum; species Neofusicoccum laricinum. The sequence goes on along the minus strand of CP123718.1, from coordinate 887,084 downwards.
AGAACATGCCGTTAATGTTGCTCTTGAACCAGCCGACGATGCCCTCTTCCTCGTCGGGCGACATGTTGTTGCGCGGACGGAGGCCGGCGCGGACGGCGTCAGCCATGTTGCCGTTGCGGACGGAGGGAGGCGGGCCGTACGGGCTCTCGATCCTGCGGGTCTTGTTGGGCATGCGCGCCGGGAAGATCTCGCCGGGGATGCGGCCACCGCCGCGCTTGCGCTTGCTCAGGCTGTTCGCAGCCTCGGCGGCGGCGGCGGCCTTGGGCGTGACCTGGATCTTGCGACCGCGGGCGGCGCTCGAGCTGGGGCCGTCCTGGTACTCGTCGTCCTGGTGGTCCTCGGGCTGCTCGGAGGTCGCCTGCGGCTCGTCGGCATCCTCGAGCTGCTCGAGCACCTCGTCGATCTCGGCGTTGCTGAGAGCCGGCTGCGGCTGGCGGCCGGCACGGGGCGGAGTGCCATGGAGAGCAGGGTTGCTGGGGTCGCTATCAGTATTTCACATAATATTAAAGCCATGTCCAGGTGAGGTGGGTGCGGTGGGGACTTACAAGACGGGAGGGCGGTTCAGACCGGGCAGGATGTTGATGCCAGTGAAGTCGCCGGGCTGGTGGACATCGCGCACGTGGGCACGCAGGGCAGACGAGTCGCGGGCCTGGTAGGTGCAGTAGTCGCAGGCGCGCTCGCAGGGCCAGATGCGCAAGTCGCCTTGCTCGGGCCAGTTGTGGTAGCCGGCGTGGTCCTCGACGTCGCAAGGCATCTTGTCGTGGGTTGCCTAGAGAAGCGGGCTGGTGAGGTGGACTGGGGGCGTGCGGACGGCGCGGGACGCTGGTCGGGGGCAGTTGTGGAGTTGGAGGAGGTTGGTCGGACAAGGTGTGTCGAGACGCTTTTATGACGGGAGGATGGGAGGGCGGAGGAGCACACCCACGCGAGCGACCGCCTTCTACTCGCAGCCTAGCGCACGTGTAGGTCTGTTGCGGCCGCGGCGCAGCGAGCCGGTGAATGCAAGAGTCTATGGCGGACGGGGAGTTGGCTGGAGGTGCTGGCCGTGGCGGGCGGCGCGATGATCCGGGCCGCACGCCAGCACCCGCCGCCGACCCTCCTGCCCGCCGCCGATCCCCAGGAGCCGGCCGCCCAGCGCCTTGTTGGTCTTGCAATGTGCGGGCCCAGTCCGCCAGCTACTGCTCCAGCTGCGCCGCGCCAGAGATCCGCGGAAACCATTGTCGTGCCGCCACACTTCCAGTCCAACCCTCTGTCCGCGTCCCGCCCGGCGGAGCCCTGCCCTCGGCCGTGCCGCGGCGAGAGCCTCCCCAGGAGCGCTTCCGCAGCTCCCCAGTCGCCAGAGATGCACGACAGCTGCCTTCCATGAACTGGCATGACGCAATGGCAGCTCTGTCACTCGCGAGCTACGGCTACCAGCTGCATGCCAAGACTGACAGCAGGCTCAGTTCTCCGGCCAGCCTCGCGCTAGCCGGTGTTGTCAACATTTCCACCTTCACTGCGCAGCCTGCTGCCGCCCGGCTCGCAGCCAAAGCTATCATAGTGACAGTCCCAATACCTGCTGTTCGAGAATATTGACGAACCCCAATTCACCGACTGTCCATGGCGACTGGCGACCGAAAGCGGAGTCAGTTGGGTAATTAGTACAAAATGCCCAGACATGACCGGGTCCAATTCATGGAAGCTTCTACATAGCGCTCTCAATGCACAGCTATTTCCCGCGCTTTTTGTTTGCCTTTCGAAAGCTCCAGTGTCTGCTGCGCTACCGGCTTCAGTGCGACAGATCCCCTGAGCGTGCGGCGCTACTTTACTTGGATACTCGGCATGAGAAGGGAGGTGAAATAGAGCTGGCGGGAGATTGCGTGTATTGGGACCGCATCCTTTATTGCCGCTAGGGTGGGCGGTAGTGTGGATGCTGGGTCGGCAACCGGTCAAGGTGAAGGCATAGTAACCGGCATAACGGGTACGGCCGGGGTACTTGATATCTGGCTTTTGACTGCATCCCAGTGCTTCTTTGATGCACACCACAAAGTACTCATTCTACTGCGACTTTGTCTTGTGCTGACTCAGGACGCCTTGAGTCGAATGAAAATGCTCCTGAGAAGCCCGGGGAACGAAGACTCAAATAAGACAGGCGTAGAGTAGGCTGCGCTTGACCTTGGCCGCTTTTGTGCAAGCGGTTCACTCTGGATGACTCTGACAAACGTCGTAGTGCTTGGGGAGATGTAAAGAGAGTCAATCTTAGCCGCCTCGGCGGTCACAGCCGGCACTTTCTAGCGCATTGAACTAAGGGACCGACACAGTGAGCTTCAGAACCTCAAAGCTCTGCCGAGAGCTGTTTAAAGAAGCGCTGAAATGGTGGACAATGTGAGACTGGGTGAGAGACAGCTTCTCCTATCTGCGGCAAGACGTCAGTGGCCACGCACTTGCTCGACATCCGTATGTGGATCTCCAATATCCGTTCAGATCATCCCCAAGCCTCAATTGACCACCACCGACGCAGCGCGCAAGGTCAGGAGGTGGTAGGAGTACATCTGTGAGTATCCGCCATCCAAGGTGTTTTCACACGTACACCAATGGAGCGTCGAGTCTTCGTGTCCGATGTGGTGGTAGTCTGCACAGGTCGTGTCTTCCAATAAGCTTCACATGAGCTTGTCCCTGCAGGTATTGCGAGTGTTCCGATTGGTCCGCGTACCTGCAGTCCCACCGTGCTGTCACGGCGGAAGACATCCGGAGCGAAGAGACACACAAACATGAAACGGATTTCAATACGTGGAAATCTACCGAGAAAGCAAGTAGACTCAAGCCCTCTTGCAATAATCCCTCCCGTGTGCAACTTGCCAGTTACACAGCCAGACCTCGAACGCCATGCCCAAGAAGCCCGCTGCACAGATGCCCGCCGAGTCACTGACACTTGTCGCGCTGAGACTGAACTCGCGCTCGCCTTTGGGCACATGGTCTATGATCTCCGCAAATGTGCTCACGTACACCAAACCGCCCAGCAACCCTTCCCAGAAGACAATGAAGAAAATAAACCAGACGGAGGGGATGAAGTCCCAGACGGCATGGGCCGTGAGGAGCGCAAGATTGGCAACCTGCAGGAACGAAGGGAGGTAGAGGTTGTGGATGCGGAAGAAGGGGGTCGAGCTACGAGAGATGAAGACACCGACTTGGTAGATGGCGTTGTATGTTGGATAGAAAGCCCGATACTCGGAGAAAGGACTAGACGAGATCGGGAAAAGGAGAGTTGGTGCGACGCCCTGATTGATGGTATACTCGGCAATATAGACAAGGAGGAGAGGGAGCATGCTAGGTTGCGTAGGGCTGAATCAGCAGAGGGATAACCAATGCTTACCGGCGGAACAGAGTGAACACGAGATGTCACGGGTCGCATAGGGCATGAAAGCACAACACTGGCAATAAAAAACAGAAGGGAGAGAGTAGGCACTTACTAGGGGACAACCAGGTGCCTAGATCGGTTCAGGTTAGCTCGTACGCTACTCCAGATCCTGCTTCGTCGCGATTGCAAGGATGTGAAACTCCGTCCAGAAGCTGACATCATGGAGGCACTCAAAAGCCCGTCGCTTTCTTCGAGCGGGTCTCTGAGGCCATCCTCGTCCGCATCGTCATCGGCTTCCAGCCGCTCATATTCGGCCTGTCTGGCAGACGTTTGCAGCGGGCCTCTCGGTAGAATCAGGAAGAAAGTTGCGAGCATAATCACAGGCAAAAAGGAAAACGCAAGAAGACTGGTGCGCACACTCAAGCCGATGGTGGTGGTCGCGAGCACATAGGCGCCGGCGCCCACCAGGCCTGCGCCTCCTGTTCCGCTGCCCCAGGCGGCTAAGCTGAAGTGCCCGTAATAGTGTGTCAGGCCCAGGAAACTCAGCTCGCCGCCGCCGGAGCTTAAACTCGCAAAGATGATGCCCAACATGCGGGTGCCGATGGCTCCGCCGTCGCGCGTTGCCGGTGTCAGGGCGATCAGCAGCATGCCCGCCGTGGAGAGCCCCACGAACACGAAAACGCGGACCGAGTATGGCACTTTGTGGATGAAGTACGGCGCGACCAACTTGGTCACGAAGGAGGGGATGACATCGGCGAGCAGGACGACGCCCTTGGGGACGGCAGGGCCAACCAGGTCGACGGCGGCGGAAAGGATGATAACGTAGAGGACATTGTTGATGAGGCCTGCAGAGTCAGCACACGTTGGCAGGGCGGGGCAGCGCGGTAGGGGCGAGCCAGGAGCGAGATGAAAGCGAGATGAGCGTGGTGCTGCCGGGCGTGCGGCGTACCGAAGAGCCAGAAGGCGGCGCAGACGCGTGGGTCGGCGCCCTCAAATAGCGATGTGAGCTTTGCCTTGTACACGGCCCATGATGCAGCTGGCGTGCCGGGCATGGGGAGCATTGGTTCGCCGGTGGGATGCGGTGAGGTCTAGGCGAGCGTTGAGCAAGCGGCGCTGGGCAGCGGGGACCAGGACGTGTCGCGGCAGCAGCGGGCTGGGCAGCCGGTGCATCTGCGTCCGGGAGCGCTGATGGTGCGACGAGCAGGCGGCGGCGGCAGGTCAAGCGCGTGGCTAGCTATTTATGGGGGGGGTGCTATGGGGAAAGGAAAGGACAAGCAGCAGACGGACCGCTGTTTTGTTATCGCGGCTGACCGCCTGAGTCGCGGGTGGTCGGTGAGCAGGAGCCGGGCCACGCGCGACCGCGCGGGCGCCGGTGAAGCGCGCGGCGATCCACCGAACGGGCGCGCTGGCGCTCTGGCGCCCTGGCCCTGGGCGGAGCCACAGAGCGTTTCGCAGCGCTGGCGTCTCCACCGGCTGCGCCGGGGCTGGCTCTCGTCGGGGGCAGGCAGCGTGCCGTTCGCATGATCAACAGGCACCGGGACCAGGCGCGCCGTCGATGTCACAGCCAGACAGGCAGAGCACCGCGGCCCTTGGGCCTCAGGCGCGGCTCTCGGCGGGCCGACCGCGCGACTTTGTGCATCGACCCCAGGCGGCGCCTGCCTGTGCAGGGTGCAGGGTGGGCACGGGCCGCCGGGCTCTGATCTGTGTGGGCAAAGCTCCTCCTAGCCCGTGTGCCCGTCTGCTGTCTCGCACTCCTCGCAGCTCACCACGCCTCCACCACACCACGGCCGCGAGCCCGCGACCGCGACCGCCGACCGCACTCCCGCCTGCTGCCCGCGATGCAGCACGCCCGTCGTCACTGACCGAGCCCACACGTCCTCGCCACGCCCACCGCTTCGCTCCACCGCCCCGTCGACGCATCATGGACGCGCGACAGTCACAGGGTCCTCCGCAGCGGCCACAAGACCGCCCGCTCATCCACAACCCGAACCACCACCCCAGCACCACCTCTGCGCCGCCGCCGCACCCCTCCTATCCCCAGTACCAGCCGCCTGTCCACGTGCCCTTTTCCGATCCGTTCCCGCGCCGTGATCCCTTCCTGTCCACCGCCACCCAGCGCAGAGGAAGCTACGGCATGTCGAGCAGAGAGAGTGCAGGAGTCGGATGGGGGAGCAACAACGGTAGGGACTTTCGCTTTTCTGGCATTTGAGATGCACACAGCACGCACACAGCGCCCTCTCCCCCCGCCACACGAGGTCAGGTTGCTTGCAGGCCTCGGCACGCAGCCAGCGGGCTCTGGAGCCGACGCGGAGAGTCTCTGGATATGAAAGAAGCAGCGCTGGCACTGGGAGCTCGGGAGATGGGCCGCCAAGCACCGTGGGCCGGCATGCGAATGCCTGGCGGCGGCCCGGCGCGCCCCAGACGTTCCAGCAGGCAGTCCGTATCGGCGCTGGAGGCTGTGTGGTCTCGGGGCTGCGCCTGCGCTGGCAGACAGCTCCACAGCATGCATGTCGCGGTGGGCGATTCTCGCGGCTGCAGGCCTGCAAGCACCGGCCCCGGCTGTTTGCGCACGACCCCTGGGCTTCCCCGCTCTGCCACCTCACAGCTCGCCGCACGCTGCAGGCATTGGCATCTGGGACATGTGCACGCAGCAGCCGGACTGTTTCTGCTTGGATTTTGGCCCTGCGAGCCTGGTGCGCTGCTCGCTCGCTCCTGTGCTCCCGCACCCGCGGCCGCGGCACGCTAGGCCCTGACCCCTGCGCACGCTAGGCATGCTTCCGCCGGATGAGATCGCGCTAAGTTCGGACACAACAGGAACGCCCCACGCCCACGACCAACAACCGCAGCACCAGCCGCGAGACCAGCCGCCGCCGCAGGCCAATCCGTCGTCCACCACCACCACGCGTCCGCACCAGAACTCGGCGCCGCCGCCGCCGCCGCCGCCCAACCTCACCCAGGGCCTCAATGGCCAGGGGCACGTCCCCTTCGCCTTCGAGACGCAGCGCCGGCGATCGCTTGGCGGCGCCAGTCCTCCGCAGTATTACGCTGGTAGGTGTCCTGTCGCACAGTCCCTGATCCACGCCAGCTCCCTAGACTCGACGTTAATCTTCACCAAAGCTGCACGTGATCCCCCTCCTCCGCCCCCCTCGTTCAGCACCCGGCACATGCCACCACCCTCGTCTCCCCAGCAGAGCAGTCCTCTGCCGCACTATGCTGCCCAGCGAGGGCCACCTCCACCATCCTTCTCCACCGGCCGGGATTTGCCCAGCCTGGTGGGACCGCCCCGATCCAGCAACATGTCAATCTCCTCCCTGATGGGCGGCTTCGAGTCAGCCGCTGCGTCACGCCAGTCGCAGTCGCACTACTCTCCCCCAGCTTCCACCGCTGCACCCTCACCAAGCATGCACGCCATGCAGCCACCCTCTCCGCGCAGGAACCTTGTCGGCGGAGCCAGGATGGACTACTCTCAGTACCGACGGCCAGAGACTCCGGACCAGTATCCTCCCGCCAGCAGGCCCTCGGACCGCCCAGCCTACAGCTCTGGCTCGCCCCCTCGCTCTTTTGCAGGGCCACCAACCGCTTCCCCCGAGGCGCAACGCCAAGGACTGCCTTCCACATCACAGCCTTACAAACCAGCACCCTTGCAAACAAGCACACCATACCACCACCAACCTTCTCGGAGCGAACCTAGCAGTGCGGACCCCCGCCCGGGCGCGTCTTCTGCGCCGCCTAGACCGAACAGCCAGCCCAGCCATCCTCATCCCTCGACTCAAGCCGATGCGCGGGACCTCTACGATGCAGCCAGCGCCAGACGGGCCTTTTTTGCGCAGTCCGAGGAGGAGCGCAGAGCAGCCCAGGAACACGCATATCAAGGAAGGCCTAGTGGTTCCAACCCTGGCGACACTTCTCGATTGGATACTGGCGGAAGAGAGCGTCCGTCGACGGTGCAGCCTCTATCTCATTCGATTTTCGACGCTCCCGATAGGCACCGGACCAACGTCGCCCAGCCTCAACCGGCCACCAGTCAACCACCGAGGAGCTTGTTTTGGCACCCACAGCCGCGGTCGCACGCCGCAGGTGAAACTGCCCAGCATCATGTCGAGGAGCACCGGGATCCTTTCCAGCATGGACCCCGCAGTACACCGGGAACGGCTTCAGGCCTGATGATGGGTATCAACCGGGGGGCGACCGGCGTCCATGTTTCAGCTGCAGATAACCATCAGAGGTTCGCGCTTGGTCACGAATCGGCCAGACGAATGGCTGAGCACTATCAAAGCCCGCCAACGTCGGATCCGAGCAGCATGGACAGGGGGAGAAACGATCCGCTCGGTCACCAAGGACATAACGGGTATGCGCCGAGGTCCTCCTCGTACGAATATCATCCCAAACCGCAAGGAGAGGAAATGCAGAAGTCGCGCTCGTTCCTGGGAGTCAGTCCCGAGACGAGACGAACTGGCCGTGCATCACCTCTACCTCAAGCCGTACAGGGCGCACAGGCACAGCCAGTTGTCCCAGGCGGAGACCCAAGCATCAAGAATGAGTTTGGGCGTATGTTCTCGGGATTGGGAAGTGGTCTAGTCAGTGCGCCACATGGCTCGGCAACGCCAACTCGTGGAAGCCCCTTCCCTCAAAACCGGGACTCGATGGCTCATGGAGACTCTGGTGATTTGGATCCGCTTGGTCGAACGGGTTCTCGTGGGGCGAGGAGAAGCCGGAAGGTAAAGGACGAGGAAGGCAGGCTAGAAAGTGATAGCAATGATGGCAGAATGACTCCAAGTCTTGCTGGCCAGCGGAACGCAAAGCGTCCGAAGCACAACCACCCAGGCCATCACCATCACCACTTGTACAGCCACCAGTATGTCCGTCTGTATTTAACAATGACATTTTGGCTAACCAATCCGCAGTCACCATCACCGTCCCGAAGACGAGCAAAGCATGGCGGCCGCAACCCAGCAAGCAAGCACGACGCCTACGTCTTTCAGCAAGATGAACGGGACGCAGAGTCAAAACATAGCATCAATCGTGCCGCCAACGCATCACCACCATCATCATCACCATGCACCTCACCCGGCACATCACCATCATCATCACCATCATGCGCCAAGGGCGACGACCAGTGTTCCTCCAATTCCGCCCACCAAACCGATCGTCGAAATCAACAGTCAAGCTGTTCTCGACAAAGTCAAGGACATGCCACGCTACCATCTCGGCAGTGTTGTTTACGAAGCAACAACAGCTCCACCTCCCTCGAAGAATACCAGCATTGACGATCGATACGGATTCCGGACCATTCCGTCCGCGCTGCCTGATCATTCGGGCAAACAGAACTGCACGCTCACTGTTCGCATCCCGCGCTACTACCTTAGCGAGAGGCAGCGAGACGTGATCGTTGTAAGTCGGCAGCTGTGGGGGTCGGAAATCTACACGCACGACTCGGACGTAGTTGCAGCGGCTGTTCACTCGGGTTGGATCCGCGGTGCCTGGCCTGAGGACGTCGACGTCAACATGCTGGACCCACGCATTAACGGCGGTAGCGAGCCCCCATCTGAGGCGGACCCGTCCCAACCACTAGTGTCGAAGCCGGCGCCCCCGGCACCTCCACCGACAGGCTTCGACGCGCATGTGACGGTGACGATCCTCCCATGCCTTACAGAGTACAAGGGCAGCGTCTGCTACGGCATCAAGAGTCACACGCGGAAGCGGCACGAAGGATACAGCTTCAAGATCGACAGGGTGGAATGGGTGGACGATGAGATGACGAAGAGGGGCGAAGAGCGGAGTGGAGCGGCAAGGAGAGAGAGGTTGGCAGCAGCGCAAAGTTTGGTGGCGCTGTTGACTAGCGGAGGCGGAAGGGATGGGAACAGGACGGACGGAAACGTTTCGCAAGGAATGAGGATGGGTCAGGCGCAGGCGGTTGCTTGAATGCAAGACAACACGGGATACGAAGGATAAAAAGCGGCGGGAAAGGGATTCTTCAGCACACGACAGGCGTTGTCTTGGGCTTATATTTCACTCTCTGCACGAGCTCATGATGATGGCAAAGCCACGGCCAAGACGAAAGGTAATGGTATTGCTGAGTATTTTGTTCAGGCGCGGGAGAGCGGGGCTGGGGTGTATGATGCGGACGGGAATTTTTCTTTTGGTGGGCTGTCTGGCTTTTGCTGGCCTGCTTCTTTTGCGCGACACAAGCAAGGCATTCTGTATATAGCATAGCTAGATACCCACCGACATAGGGCTGCGTAATGGCATGGATGTCGAGCGACATATGGTTAGAGCGTGAAACTCGGGCGTGGTCCCGGGGAAAGCTTGTTGGGGATGTTGGGAGCTTGGGGCACGAATGTTCAGCCTGACTGCAGGTGTGACGCGTGGGCATCCTCCCTCTCCCATTGGGCAGCGGGTCAGGCGTTCTGCAAGCTTGATACGTTGTGTTGCGCTGGGCGATAAGAGAGGGCGGAAGCGAGGAGAAGCGCAACTTGGTTTGCTCCCGCCGCGCAGCCCACTGGGTTGTGCAGTGCGTCAGGGAGATCTACCACTTGGACTTTCCAGATAAAGCGCTCCGCCGCCAGCCTGAGCGGCGGCATCTCCCCTTCACTCTCCGGCGCACTCAAGTCCCGAGCCACGACGAGCAAGCACATTTACCGGTTCCGGCAACTGCGGAGCGCAGCTACGGCGAGCGACAGCGAAGAAAAGGCGGTGGGCCGGACGTTGAGCTGTCCCCCCGATTGCGCCCCTATCTCCAACGAATCCACACCGCGAGAAGCGGCAGGCGGCGGCATCACTTTCCTCGCGAGCAGGAACAGCGGGCTGGACACGAACCGGTCAGTCTGCCTGCCAGGCACAGAACCCGGGAAGGGAGCTTTGGCCGCCGGGGAACTTTTTCTTTCTGACGCTGCAGGAGGGGCTCGAGCATTTTGGGCTGCCGCGAACAATATCGGAAAACGAGTTGCGCGGCTGCGGAAGCACTCGCGCAGCAAACATGGCGACGGCAAGGCCGGGCAGCAGCGGGTTCGCCGTGGCGACGAACTACAGCATTGTCATGGTGAGTGAGCGGTGTTCTTTTGCGCGCCCACCCCTGCTATTTTTTTTTTTTTTTGGTCGGCGGGGATCGCTGGCCCATCCCGGCCGCGCTTGGAGTTCGCCCTCTGGCCCAGCACACGACCCTTTCGCCGCCGGTGGGCGCTGCATGCCTCCCGCCAGCCGCTCCCGAGAGTCGGCGAACTTTGGCCGGGCGCGCGGGCGCGCAGCGCGTCGATCAAAGCTTTCGAGGCACACGACACGCCGAAAAAATAATGTCGACACCGGCGCCCGCCCTGGCACCTGGCCCAAGGGGCAGCACCGCAGCCCAGTCCCACAGAAATGATGCAGCACCCGGGTCCAGCCCCCACCGGGATTATTGGCGAGTGCGTCACGGGAAGGGTCCGGCAGCGCCTGCGACATCAGCGGACTCGCCTGCGCGCCGGTCAGCGGCCAGCGGTCCGCCGGGGTGCGGGGGCTACGCAGCGGGCGGCCGGGCGGCCATGGGCGGCGCAGGGCGGCGCAGGGCAGCGCATGGGTGCGGCAGCGGCAGCGCCGTGGTGAGGGAGCATGAGCATGTGCGAAGGGGACGATCAACCTGGACGCCCACGCGCGAGAGTCTCCGCCCGCCGCCCGCCGCTCCTTGTAACGCCGAGCTAGATCGATCTCCCACAAACGCCGTCACCACAACCAAGCCAGCGCCGCGCCCTCCCTCTCTCCACCTCACCTCTCCCTCCTACCGCCTTTCACGATCGCGCCTGCCCCCGCGCCCCAGCACTGCCGCCGCCGCTCCCTCCACGCTGCCTGCCGCTGGACCGCTCGCCAATCACCCCGCCGCCCGACCCAAGCCGCAAGCACACCCGAGCGCACGCCTCAATTGAGCCTCGTGAACGTCTCGGGTCGAGCAATTCCCCCCCCCCCCCCCAAAGCCCCAGGACCATCAGCCGCACCCAGCTCGGCCCGCCGCGCCCTCTCCTTTCGCCGTCTCTTGATTACACATAGCCCCGCCGCTCCCTCCTCGCCGCCCAATTCTTAAGCCCGCCGCGTCGCTGCTCTCTTTTGCCTCCCGCGCACCTCCCGCCTTCTTTTTGCTCCACGTCCCCCTCCCCCCTCCAGCTCGCCCGCCATGGCCGAGACAAACGGCGTCTTCAGACAGGAAATGCGCAGAGTGCCTCCGGGCGAGTTCGCGCGCCCGAGCAGGAAAACTAACGGCTCTGGTGTCCAGGCCGAGGACACAAGAATTTGCGTCGTGATGGTGGGCTTGCCCGCGCGCGGCAAGAGCCTGATTGCCACCAAAGGTGAGTTCCCGGGGTCTGGAGATGGGGAGACTGGGGTTCGCGGGGCTCGGCTGCGGCTCTCGTGAGCAGGGTGGGGGAGGCGCTGGGGTGGCATGAGGAATGTGGGGGCGTCAGCTCATGTCGCGAGAGCTTCGGGCAACACTGGCTAACAGGGGCAATTTGTCTGCGTACAGTCGTGCGATACCTACACTGGCTCTCCATCGGCGCCAAGACGTTCAATGTCGGCCAGTACCGCCGCACCGCCACGCCCACGCCCTCGGCCGACTTTTTCGACACGAGCAACCCGGAAGGCGAGCGCCTGCGCAAGGCCGCCGCCGAAGCCGCCGTCAATGACATGGTCAAGTGGTTCCGCAGGGGCGAGGGCGTCGTCGCCATCCTCGATGCCACCAACAGCACCAAGGGCCGCCGCCGCTGGATAGAGGAGCGCTGCGACCAGGAGGGCATACAGACGCTGTTCGTCGAGTCCAAGTGCGACGACGAGGAGCTCATAATGCAGAACATCCTGGAGGTCAAGACGACGAGCCCGGACTACAAGGGCCAGGATCCCGAGGTCGCCGCCCAGGATTTCCGCAACCGCATCCGCAACTACGAGAAGGTCTACCAGACCATCGACGAGGACGAGTACGACCTGACCTACGTCAAGCTCATCGACGTCGGCAAGCAGGTCATCATCAACAAGATCCGGGACTACCTGCAGAGTCGCGTGGTATACTACCTGATGAACCTGCACATCAAACCGCGGTCCATCTGGCTATCGCGGGTATGTGTCGCCGCCAAACGCGCTTAATGAATGCACAGCTGACAGGGGTAATGCAGCACGGCGAGTCAAAATACAACCTCTCCGGCCAAATCGGAGGCGACGCCGACATTTCCGAGCGGGGCGAGCTATACGCGCGCAAACTGCCCGAGCTGGTCAAACAATCCGTGGGTGACGGGCGGAAGCTCACGGTGTGGACGTCGACGTTGAAGCGCACGATCCAGACTGCGCGGTTCCTGGAGTTTGAGAAGCTGGAGTGGAAGGCGCTGGACGAGCTTGACTCGGGCGTGTGCGACGGGCTCACCTACGCCGAGATTGAGGAGCGCTATCCGGACGACTTCAAGCAGCGTGACGAGGACAAATACAACTACCGCTACCTAGGCGGCGAGTCGTACCGCGACGTGGTGATCCGGCTGGAGCCCATCATCATGGAGCTCGAGCGCAGCGAGAACATCCTCATCGTCACCCACCAGGCCATCCTCCGCTGCATCTACGCCTACTTCATGAACGTTCCCCAGGAGCGCTCACCGTGGATGGAGGTTCCCCTGCATACGCTGATCAAGCTCACGCCCAAGGCCTACTCGACCCAGGAGGAGCGCTTAAAGGCGGATATTCCGGCTGTCAGCACGTTCAGAGAGAAGGGAAGCAGCGCGAAGCATCAGGATACTCCTGAGCCGGCCCAGTCGTGACAATAGCGGCGATCGGACCTTTCATATCTTTTTGACGTTTCCCTGGGGGTTTCAACATCCTCTCCCGGCTTATGTCTGGCTCTTTCATGAAGGAATGAGTTTTGTCGTCTCTTGTCACTCCAGACACTGTACAGCACGCAAGAAAGGTCGGCGGGTTGTCCTTCGGTCCACGTTTCACATATTCTTTATCCGCGCACTCTTCGCATATACGGTTTTGATTTATCAGAGCTTTCATAGACGGGATCATCAGGGAACGGCAGCACAGCACATATGCGCGCGCGCAGCAAAGCATTCGTTGACGGACACCTGGCGGCGTTTTGAGGTATCACAGAAGGCTATGTCACGCATATCTCCTCTCTCTTAACAATTTGGTAGCTTGTTGGTGGGGATCCGCAACGGGGCGGTTTGGAAGAGGTTCGGTCTACGGGTATGATGGTTGGTGGGGGATCACTTTTCAAAATTGCATGTGGCCGGTGCCGCAGATATTCATGGTAATGCGAAAGCTTGGGAAATATGGGTTTTTTGTATGGCAGGCATGCTGGTTTATGGCAAAACGCAATTTCATGGTTGGCGCTTTGCCCGGAAAGTCTAACGTTTGCACCGGAGACGGTTGATTCTGAGCAGGCAAAGCTGTCGGCGGGACCGCCGGTGAGGAGAAGGAGGGCACGAAGGATTGTAGAAAAGATCATGTGGTCGGTTGCGATAGAGCGTTCTTGCGTACGTGCGGAGAGAAGGCATTCCCCTGCTGTCCCGTTTGATAGACAAGGAGTAGATCCTTTTGCCAGCGGTCATGCTCTCTTTTGTTCGCATGTGATGGTACCAGGGCAGGTCGCAAAAAGAATGGGGGCCCCCGAATTCGAAGCGGGTGACCGGCGAAGTCGAAGAATTCGTCCAGATGGCTTTGGCATGCAACCCAAAGCGCTCTTGTCTTGTCTCTCCTTCCACGTAACGCTTCGCGTGAACCACCGCTGTCGTGTCCTTTCTCCACACATTTCTCTCTCTCTCTCCAGCAAGATGAAAAAGGAGCCGAAGTCGGGTGCGATCGGATGGGCGGGTTTAGCGGCTGGCGACGGCTCTCTGTTTTCGTCTCGGAGGGGCAGAGCATGGCATGTGTCATCCATTAGGTTATGGGCGGGAGCGTCCCGTCTCTTCGGGACGCTGGGCGGCAAACGGATGGGTGGACGGGACGGGGAGACGCAAGGGGGGTAAGGATGAGCGGAGAGGGGAACGGATGACGTCATTTATCGCTGGTTTCCGCTTTTGCCATAGTTTGGCTGGAATTGCTTGCTGTGGTTAGCCTTCTTTTTCTTTTTTTTTTTTGCTGCCCCGGAATAGGAGAGGGGGTTCTTTGCGTGTGGGGATGATGATTGGGGTTCTGTGAGAGGTCGCAAGGTGTGTCTTTTATCCTGCTCGCGGTGTATCTATGGGATGATCCTTCGCCTTTCCTCCTGCAAGATTTTTCAGCGGGCTGAGAAACCTCGGCGTACATACACTCAAGGTCGGTTCAGGTAGATACTCTCATGCACCCCGTTTGTAACCGTGAATGTAGCCTGGTTATCACTGCGGCCATATGTAAACATAGGGCTCCAGGGCTCAAGGTACACAGATCAGGTCAGCTGAACCCTCCAAAGTCATTTGGGGGAAGCTGGCATGGTTGATATCTTGGATAGAGCCGCTCGTTGCCGATACTGGCGCCTCGAAAATGAGCTGCAGGAGGATGTGCGTGTGCTGCTATAAAAAATTTTACGGGCTTTTACAGATTCTTTTTGAGATCAATTGACGGCCGATCTGATCAAAATTAAAACACGGCTACCTTCACTGACGCATTTACCATTGATTTCCTAAAGTGTCAATCTCGGCGGTGTGCTCAAAATTAGGATTGGAATCAGATCGTCAACAGTCGGGGCTCTCTCAGGGTCCAAAGATCTTCCTTCACGAGCAGCGGAAGGTTGGGAACATTGCAGGAGCACCGCAAGCCGGACCTCCATTAATCTTCGAATTCTCCTGTAACGCGATGCTGATATGTATAGTAAAAGAGGTGTCAGTGGAAAACGCTGGTTCAACTATTGCGACGCTCTTCAAAATCTGCGCTCTGTTATCTCATCTAATCTTATCAGGAGTTGAGGAACTTTACGACAATCTAATGGAAAACAACAGGAGCTTCCAGTATTTTCCTTGGAAACGCTCAATCAAAACGGCCAGATTCGTCATGGCGTGGTAAGACCGAGGCGACTGAGGTATGCAGACTGATTCGTGGACCAGCCAAGCTCATGTTCTCCCTATTTTGCTTCATCTTGAACACAAATTCAGAGCTCTTTCAAGTCTTTCTTTATGGTTTGGAGCCCTCGCCGTTTGCTCTCCGACTTCCTCCATGCCTCGGCCTTCTAGCGTTGTGAAGCCGCTGAATCGAAACAAAAGCCGAAGAGATGAATACACGTATCTTGTTGGAGAACTGCCCGAGCGAACGTGTTTCTTTTGTCGTTTCGGCACTGGACCCTTAAGACTGCTCCAGAACGGTTTTCCCAGGGTCCAACGTTTCCATGGTTGTCGTTTCCTTGGGCGGCCCACTCAATTCCTGCAGTCAAAAGTGCTACGCCTCGCGTCTGCGGCGCACATTTAAGAGTCAAACCCCCCAGTTCTTCTCCATGACACCTTCTGGACTTTTCCTCGTGTCGACCACTGCCAGCTGCCCATTTGCTCGGAACGAAACAAGAAACCACAGCCGAGAAGTGGTGATCACATCTAATTTCAAGCTCGACCAGCACCACGCAGAACTACAACACGTTCAGTCCCTCATCTAGTTGAGGGTCCACTCCGGGAAGAAGAAAGAAAGGATAAGAGAGAATGGCACCAACTTCTGGAGTGAAATACTTCATAATTCGGAATGGCAATGTGATAAACGGCGAACCCACGGCAACGGAGGACCATCAGCGCCGTGAGAAGAAGAACAGCTCCAAATCCGAGAAGACGATCAGCTCCAACAAGGAAAACGAGGTTCCTGGCGGAGGAAACAATGGACGCCCTCCCTCGAGATCTCAGAAGCCACCGCTGGGCGAAAGGAAGTCGAGTCTAAAGAGGAGGAGCGGCCAAAGCAGCCGAACTGGCCGAACTGCGCAGAAAAGAAGGGAGAGGGCATCAGGTCGGCCGAAGGGAGTTGGAAAGTCGGATCGTCGGAAACCCGGTTTCCCAGCTGAGAGTCGCGTGTTCCAACGGTTGATGCCGGCAGAACCGGCTCCAAACGAACGGGATGAAACAAAGCGAAGGGTTCCATGGGACAAATTGTCAGTACGCAGCGCCGATGAACAGGCTGCGGCAATACTGGTTTCCATGACGCGTGGGTTAGGGCCTTCGTGCCTCCCTCCGGATTTCGGGAACAGACGAATTGCCGAATATAGTGAGACCATTGGCGGAGATGAGACGGACGATGATGAATGACTGGTAAGAATTATTCGAAGTGAAATTTGGCATCCTTCTGATGTATGAAATCAGCAGGCAAAAAGTAAGAACCTCCTAAAAGTGGTTGGGCGACATTCGAATGGGACTGAAGGGGTGCCTGATAGCTTCTATGGGCAGCTCGGACGACCAAATGGCCTATCATCAGCCTCTTTAGACGATCACATAGTCTTCCGGGTACGTAATGATCGTCGCATCTCGATAATCCACTTGATAACCTTTTTATTAGCTCAGCATACGGAATACATTAAGCAACCAGTCCATGTGTGTTGCCAAGATGGAATGCTGAAAGACACGAATTTTTTGGAAGGTCGTTGGAGAGTTGGATGAGACCCTGAGCGCTGTCTTTGAATATTTCCTAATGGGGTGATATGTAGAGACACTGTGGTGTTGGTCAGGGGTCGGGGGATAGCCGCGGGGATCTTCGTATACCATCACGGTAATCTTCACACAATGCTCCTCTTAAGGCTTTGAAACGCATTCTCAGAATTCCATTCGCGGATGAGCCGTTCCGAGAAAGTCGATGTACAGTGGAAGGATCCGGATCCTGGTCGTCAATGCAACAGTGGCGAACTCGACTCCACAACGTACAACTCCACAGAGAGGCGGGAAACCACGACCTTTCAATTCGGAAGACAGGTGTCGCTTTGATGAGTGAAGGGCGAAGAGGACGCACGGAGGTCATGCAGCGGCGGCTTCTAGGGGATGAACATCTCCACATGCTTTCACGTGATGCAGCCGAAGTGGACAGTGCCCCCATTCGTGTCCGTCGCACTATTACGCGTCGATCCCCCGTCGCTCTAGACGACACCTCATCTCCAAGATATATATTGACGAGGGTGCCGTGTAGCCGGCGACGGTTGTGTGCGGCATCCTGTTGCGGCAACGGGGCGGCAGCATGCAGGCGGGCGCACCGAGATGAAACCTTGTGTCAGGCCCCTCAAGCGCTACCACCCCAGAGGCCCCAGCTGTATCAAGGATGACTCGGTCAGGCACTAGGGCACGGGCCCAGCGCTAAGCGACTGGGTATATTTACCCTTCGCCCTCTCTTTCCAGACTCTCTTTCCTTTTCTCCTTGTACATAGATTTTCAGTTGAAAGCAATACCATCATTTCGGCTTTGCTGCCTCACACCTTGCGGCCGAGTCGTTTGTTTCTGTTTGTCGTCTTGTTTCCTGCTTCCCTGGGGATCGTCGGCGCGCTCGGCTGATACATAGCGCGCTGGTCGCCGTTGCTCGGCGTCTTGTGCTGGAGTCACTTTGATGGAGCAGCATATTGCAGCGCCCAGGCTGAGCGGCGCCAGACGCCGGGCGAGGCTTGGCGTGGTGTTACAGCTCGGAATCGCAGGCTCCGTCGACGGGCAGGCCAAGCTCGGCTCCCGGCTGCGCGTGACGTAACGCCAACTCCCACCGGCGACTGTGCGCCGCTGGCCGACGCGACGGTGCGCAGTGCGCTGTGGGCTCGCGGCGACGTCAACGACCCCGTCTGCGTGCAGGATTGTGCTGCCTCTGGGGAGAGCCGCATCGAACGGATGGCTGTCGGAGGGCGGCTTGGCGGCGGTTTCAGCAGGTGGTGCCGCTCGACTCCGCCCGCGCGCCCAAGAACGACGCCGTGTTGGCAGCGTGCGTTGTTTCCTCCACCCGGGCGCGGCTTGGCCTCCTGGGCGACGGGGCCCATTGCGGCGGCGGCGACCAGCGGCGCAAGCCGGCGGGTGGAGCTGGACCAGCGCTGGGCGCGCGCTGCTGGCGACGCAAACGGACGCGGACTGCGCGCTTGGCACGGCCAGCATTTGGCCTGCCGCGCAGGCGGCCTGGCTTGGGCGCGCGCTGCGGAGGAGCGTGGCACCGTGGGAGCCTGGGGAGCCGGGGAGATTTGGAGTGCTGCCCACGAGCGAGCTTATTTCCGGCAAGTGCAGCGATCGACGGGGCTGCTGGGCTGCTTGGCTGCTGGGCTGCGCGGCTGCCGGCCGTGCCGGCCCTGGGCGCGCCAAGCCGCACGTGAGCGCAACGCGCGAGGCGCAACCGTGGGAGCCGCGCCGCGGCGGCCGTGGGCCATGGGTCGTCCGTCCAGCCTAAGGGCGCAGCGAGAGGCATGACGCGCCGCGCCCTGCACCGTTTCACCCGGCCCGGCCACAGCGCATCGCACACGCAAACAGATCGTCCCCCGCCCCTGCGTCGCATCCGTCGTCCATCTAGCGGTGCCGTGAGCCGCGGCGGAGCGGCACTGCGCGCAGCCAGCGGTTTGCTGGGCTCCAGGCGCGCGCGCGCTTGGCGGCAGCGCGAGGCCGTCGTCGCGCGCGACAAGACCTTGGAGGCTTGGGGGTCGCATGGTCGCGCACCGGGGCGGCCAAGGGGCGGGTAGCGCGCCTCTGGGCCTGCTGGTGCCGCATGTTCCGCCTTGGACCGGGCCAGAGGCAGCGTCTCATCAGCGCTGGGCGGCGGACGCAGCGCTCGAGGCGCCGGCGCTGATTGGGCGTGCGCGCCCGCCAAGCCGACAGTGTGGACAGCCAAGTCTCCAAGACCGCAACCCCAAGCACATCAATCATCATGTAGTCCTCGCCCTCGCTCTCCTCCCGAAGGGGATCTCCCCTTCCTCTTATATGCCATGGCACCACGTTACACGCCCACCAGCCCTCACCACCCATACGCGCATACAAAGCCCCACGCCCGTCCGCCGATGACCGCGCTCTGAGCCCCGCCAAGCCCTCCCGATGCCCCCCATGGCGCTCGCCGGAGACGCGACTCCCATCGCCCGCCCGCAGCACGCCGTGCTGCCGCGCCAGCCCAGCAGTCCTAGCAGCAACGCCAGCAGCCGCACGTCGGGGAGCGATCGCATTCCGCTGCACCCCAAGGCATTGACTGCCAGCCAGCTCCATGCCCACTGCGCGCCCTCGCACGCTCCTGCGCCCCGCCGCCCCGGCTCGCCGCATTCCTCGCCAAAACCCGCGCCCGCTGCGTACCCACCCTCCGGCCACGA
The DNA here is from genome assembly GCA_029906385.1 of Neofusicoccum laricinum. Classification (NCBI taxonomy): domain Eukaryota; kingdom Fungi; phylum Ascomycota; class Dothideomycetes; order Botryosphaeriales; family Botryosphaeriaceae; genus Neofusicoccum; species Neofusicoccum laricinum. The sequence continues at coordinate 867,564 of CP123718.1, read as the reverse complement.
CTCCGTCATCTCCACGCCTGGCTCGCCCAAGCAGCCCTACTCGCAGAGCGCATGCTCGAACTCAAATACCAGTCGCGATGCCCGCCAGAGCCTCGCCCAGTCACTGCCTCTCGCCGACGACGACGAGAAGGCCGCTCTGGCACAACCCGCTCCCGCCGTGGTTCGCACCAGCCAGCCCCGCAGCTCGCGCGACATGGTGCTGGACCTGGAGAAGCAGTGCTACTCGCCCACCAGCAACAGCCGTCGTTTTAACAGAGGCAGCCACCTGCCCGTCAGCGTGAGCGGTGCGCCTCACGACCTGTATTCGCCCGCCGATCCCGACGACGCCGATCTGGAGGACAAGGCCTTCAGGATCCTCGTATGTCTTTACCGAAAAATGCTGCTATGCATACCGTCTTTTCTACTCGTATCACCGCGCTAACCCGTCTCGCAGCTCCATCTCTCCGGCTTTGCCTGCCTGGTCTCGCTTGCCATCTCGCTGTGGACCTTGTTCGCCGTCGTCATCGCCGCCATGCTGCAGCCGCTGCGCTTCTGCAGTATGCGTCCGGACTACCGCGAGCAGCTCGTCAAGTTTCTCGGCCCGTCGCTGCGCCTGCAGTTCCGTCTCATCTACAGCGACCCGCTATCGTCCATGTACAACACCCCGCTGTTGTTCCTCGTCTGCCTCCTGTCGCCATTCGTTGCCGTCGGTATCGCCATCGCCACCTGGATCTCCGCATCGTTCTGGATTTACGCTTCCATCATCGGTGACCCTGGCTCCAAGGACGGCCACAATGACGGTCGCGAGTCAGTCCTCGCCGTGCGATCCTACTGGGAGTCGTGGCTTCTTCGGGCCCTGAGGTAGAGACGAGAACTTCGACGTATCCACCAACACGGCGATTGAAATATCTCGCCACGACGACATCACGAAATCAAAAGGCAAAACATATCCTCACATCGGCCGTCTGCGACCGAAGTAATCCATCGGGGACTTTCACCTCACTTCATCCAATATGGCGCGGCTGCGGGATTCTTCTACCATGACTGCTCTTCTTGATTGCTTTTTTACGATGCATAGCTAGCGGGACACTGGATCTGGCGTTTTTTTGTGGATTTCAACGGATGGACCCTTCCGTTCCTGCCGAATGGCGACTGCAACCGGAACACGGTTTTTTCGCCTCCACAATGACCTTTATCACGACATAGTCACGACGAAGTCATGTGGACAGCATGCTCCATGCAAGCAGGGAATTATCGGAGGACAATTTCTTCTATATCCCGGATGGGAGGGGGCATTTTTTCTTCTATGTGGATGGGATTGGAGGGGCAAAGGCCTTAGCGGTGTGTGGGAAACGGTTATACCCAACTTGTGTTGAAATTTTGTGCATTTTCTCCGTAACAAACCTTGTATGCATTATACTCGCGAAGACGAAAAGGGCGCTCGGGACATATTTCCTTATTTTTATGATATCACTGCAATGAGAGCAGCGCCGCCGGCAGGCAGAGCGAAACATTCATACTTTTTTTTTTCTTCACCGTCACGAGCGCGAGAGGCCAAGAGGAACCAGATCGGCTCCACCCGCTTCTGTACACCAAGGAATGGCACAGACCACGGCTCGGGTATTCCGAGCTACTGCGCATCCTCAGTCTCCCCCAAAACACATGTCCGAGGGCTTGCATCGTCTGTCTATGTCCGATTCGACGTATCTCGGCTTACCTGGCCTCGCTTATTGCCTGGACAAAGACTCCTTCCTTCCCATCTTGACTGATTACACACATAGCCGGTAGCGAATTGCGTTCCCTCGTGGCCCTGTCGCGCCGCGCGTTCAGCCACCGATCCTGCCATCGCCCCAACCCTTCGGCCAAGGAACATCAGGACCGAGGGAGGAGCAGGAGGATGAGGAGGAAGAGCAGAGAGCAGCTGGAATACACACCGCCTTTCAGCGCCTATGCTTAGCCATGCACGCCAGCTGCCTCAGGCAAGCGAATACCAAGCACGATGCAGGAGCAGCTGGATGCGGGCAACGGCACACCTCTCACACACACATAAGGCCGAGATCGGGTGTCGGTCCGGCTTGTGACGCAGCTAGCGTGCAACGACGCGCCGGGCCGTTGGGTTTGGGCTCGGCGGGCGTTTGGACGCGAGATCAAGCCGCCTTCGCGGCGCCTTTGTGTGAGGGGACGAGACGAGGAGCGCGAATGAGGGTTTTCTGATTCAATAATCATGAGTTGTTGGTGATTGAGTTTGGGAGAACCATCGAGCGGGTGTACGGGTGTGGGAACGGTTCGTTACGCAGTACGGCGAGGCAGTGAGCGGCGGGTAGCACGAAGTGGATTGGCGGATGATTTTTCACCCTCTGGCGCTCGCATGCGACTACCACTTGCTCGCCCATGGGCTTGCCCGACGATCTGCAAAGGAATCGGGTGATGGCGAAGGACGGGACCGGGGGTGGGCTGACTAGAGAAAGTGGAGCATTTTCTTCTCTTTCTCGCGATGACGGGTCACCATGATGGGGGCTCGCCATCGAGGTACGGAGAAGAGGAGGGCTGGAGGATGACGGGGTCGACATCCCGAAGGTTCACAGATCTCTTCTTGTTCGGATTGTCTGTCCTCTGTCTCGTACCCGTCTTGGTTTGGTGGGCGAGTTCTTGGCATGCCAAGAGGGGGGGAAGACTTGGTCTTGGACACTTCTTGGTCTCGCGAAAGTCTGGGAGGGGGAACCACCGAACGTGAGTCACCTGCGACCTTGTTGCTCCTGCTTGTTTACCAAGACTCCGCCGGCCGCTTGGCGGATGAGGCCAGCGGAACGAAAAAACAAAGGGACCAAGCCGCAAAAAGCACAGGCGCGCAGGAGGATATGTAGTGCGGTGTCTGTAGGTTAGCTACTCACAGACCCGCTTTAGCTGCAAGCAGTTACCCGCATGCACGTCCGTACGTGTGTGCAAAAGATTGCAGGTCGTTGATCTGCTGTTCGCCTGGTGGCGGGAATAATGAAGTGTGGACGGAGCATGTGACATCACCAAGGAGACCAAGACTGACGGCGAAACGACCTGAGCACTCGGCACACCAAGACCGTGTTCGCCGATTATCGTGACAGCGGCGAGACGACGGCGGCATGTACACCGACCCCGATGCCGATTGACCGACGCGCCGCTCTGCTAACTGCACGATGCAATGTGTGATGTGTTGTTGAGCCAAGTGTTGATGAGCGAGCCAAGCAACAAGGTGATTGCCTACTGCCGCGTCCATTACTATCACTATCGCGGCTTTGCTTGGAAGCCCTCCCCACGCAGACGCATATGGCAATGGCGACGCGAGGGGAAGAGGTCGGAGGAACGGACGTCCGTAGAGTTTTGCCAAGTTGAGCGCTTCCTTCGCTGGCTGAGCTTGGAAGAGCGACAGTGCAATCGCCTTCTGGAAGTTTGTGGTGGAAGAATTACGACGAAAGCTTGCGCATGGCGTGCTTCCAGCGCCTCCAGAACAAAAGCAAGAGGCGAGGTTGTCGGAGCGTTACAGAGAAAGCCAACCTTAACAACAAGGCAAGAAGTAAAGTTACGCCAAAAAGGAAGCGAGTAGCATAGCGGAGACAGCAGCAGTCGCGAATATCATAACTTGGCACTTGGGGGTGGAAACTGGCTCGGAAGCAGGGCGGAAAAGGGCGCCGTTGATCATATTAAGCTCAATCCGGCCGGGAAGGTCAGGAAAGGGTCGGGAAGGGAAGACTCCGCGATGGCGGAGACTGTGTGGATGCCTCACCCGCCCGACACTGAGTGGCCTCGTTCTTGGCCTTGGCGAACCCTAAAAGCCAAATATTAGCTTCTCTCGTATTGACCCTTTAATAGGATGCGATGGCTGATTGGGCGCAGGGTCTCATGAGCTGAACGAGGGATTGCCAATGTCGATGCATTGGCATGGCCGCCTGATTGTGATTTCATTGCATTGGAGGGCGAGGCTGCGCTGCAGTTCGGACGACGGGCCATCCGCATCATTTGAAAATGGCCTGACTTCACCAGGGATGCGGCAACTTGGAATCTTGGTGTGCAGAGCTGCGCGACAGAGTGCGTCGGCGGGCCGGCGGCATCGGTCTCTGGAGTTGCGAGGGATTTGCGGACGCCAAGATCGCCCTGGGCCAGCCGGAGGAATGTCCGGCGTCTCGCTCCTCGCCAAGAATGTGGATTAGGTTGGTCGTTGGAAGAGAGGGAGGAAGGGAGAGAGCAGGGGGCTAGAAACGGGTTACTGGGATTGCTTTGCGCCCGAGCCAAGCGGAGAGCAGAGACACTTGGCCAATGCGCCGCTGGGTGCTCTCACGGCGGCATGCATCCGAACACTCCACGCCAAGGCATGTGGTCGCCTCGTGATGGGAGACGTCTTGGTCCTGGTTTGGATTTGATGGCGCCGTGGCTGTCGAATGTCTGATGATGGCTTGGACGAAAGCGGCCATGCAGGCCCAGCACACTTCTTGCTCTGCCTGCTGTGCGACATTTTGACACAAGAAGTCGGAGCGGAAAAGAATCCAATCGGATGTCACCATGGCCATCGTCTATGAAGTGCAAGCACGAGCAGCTCTCGCCACTAGTTTCGACTGTACCACAGTGCCTACGCGCGTGCGCCTGGGTGTCCCAACCTCCTTGCGCAGAGACCAATGAATCCTCAGCCTGTTTGCCTTCATGCCTTCTTCGCCGCCTGGCTGGCACCGCTGCCCTTCCACGCACTCAGGATGAGGTTGACGATGTGATCGACGTTCTTTCCGTTCTTGACCTGGGCAAAGATGGTGGGGCCGCCCTCCCTGGAGAAAAGAAATAACGCAGCCAGGTCAGCCTGTGGCATTCCGCCAGGGACATCGCAGCACTCCGGACTCACCTCATCTTCCTCGCATCCCTCTCCATCACACCGAGGTCCGCGCCCACAATCTCGGCCAGATCCGTCTTATTCACGACGAGCAGGTCGCTCTGGGTGATGCCAGGGCCGCCCTTGCGCGGGATCTTGTCGCCGCCGCTCACGTCAATGACGTAGATGATGAAGTCGGCCAGCTCGCGGCTGTAGTTGGCAGCCAGGTTGTCGCCGCCACTCTCGATCAGCAGCAGCTCCGTCTTGAACTCTCGGTGCAGGTCCTCCAGCGCCGCCAAGTTGGTGGAGATGTCCTCGCGCACGGCTGCGTGCGGGCAGCCACCTGTCTCAATTGCTCTTATCCGCTCAGCCGGCAAGGCGTTGTGGCGTGTCAGGAACTCGCAGTCCTCGCGGGTAAAGATGTCGTTCGTCACGGCGGCGATGCTGTAGTTGTCGCGCAGGGCAAGGCAGAGGGCCAGCATGAGCGCCGTCTTTCCGGATCCTACTGGACTGCATTGCTGCTGTCAGCGGCTCCGTGGCTCTCGGTGCATCTGTCGCCAAGTGTCTCAAGCTTACCCGCCAATGCCAATGGTAAAGGCGCGGTCCTCCCAGGTCCTGCCCTCAATGATGGGCATCTCGCGCCCGAGATACGAGCCGGGCCCATCGAGGATCTCATGGGTATGTCCATGATCGGCACCAGCGTGCGAATGCGACGGCCCGTCGTGCGAGTGTGAGTGTGCCATTGTGTCTGGGGCGAAAGCAGCGCTGGCCTAGGGGTGTTGGAGGCAGGACAGAGCGACCGCGCGGATCCGACGACGTGCAGCGCTTAGTTTGGCGGGCTGGAGGAGTGGGATAGTGCAAAGAACGCGCCGCGACGCTGGAGCGGGGCACAGCAGCGCGGGGCAGCAGGGCAGCAGCCATCGATCTCCCTGCTTAGTCACCAGCCGACGACATCGCTCGTCCTCTGCCTCCCAGTCCATCGGCACCCAGACTGCGTTCCTCGGCACTCCGCATGCGCAAGTTAGAGAGCTTTACCCTGCGCATCTGCAAACCTAGGCGATCCAGCCGCGGGAGATTGGACGAGCCTCCACCGACCATGACGCAGTATCAGCTGCAGATCCTCCCGCCCCTTTCAATGCTCTTCTGCTCGTCAACTCCAGGCGAATCTCACCATGCTACTCCGGCAGTTTCTCGATTCGTTTCGCAATGTGCAACTGTCGGGCGTCACAAATTCTCCTGCCAAGTCGGCTGTCCTTGACTGCTCCGTGAAGACTTGCTCCCCTCTTTCTTTTCATAGTCCGTTCGCAACTGCGCCTTTAGCTGATTGACAATCTTGCAGAGCGTCTTCAGCTATCGTGGGTCACTTGCATTTTGTGGCCATTGCTCCTGTCAGAAGTTTTGTTGAATGCTGCTGCTCAGAGGACACGTTCGCTGGTCTGGCGCACATTGGGCTCGGTCGTAACAGGGCGCAGGCCGGGATTGCCCAAGGTTTGTCTTGTTCCCGCCTGGGACTGCTTTTGCTACGCCGTAAAAGTTTTCTCTAGCATTTTGAGGTGATTTGATTCTTTTGTCGAGTCTTCGGCATTATTCCCATCCTTAATGTCTTTATCTATTAAGCTTCCCTCCGTCTTCTCTATTCGCCGCCAGAACTTTCTAGTCCGTGTCTCGCTCTGGTTGTATATCAAACCACTCCCATGAACACCTGCCTCGCTGCCAAAAGTATGCTTCAGTAGTTATGGTTGTACGTGTATGTTTGGTTTGCGTGTCCCCACAGGCTCTCCTCTTGAGTGTAGAGAGCTCCGGGCGGAAGCATGGTCGAACGACGGCAATAAGGGACTCGAGGGACCGTGAAGCATGTCGGGGAAATCATGGGAGTCCTCCGGCTTGCACCTTTGTCTTGTCCGTCGGCTCTCCTGGGAGACGAATATGTGCTGATGACAGGCTGTGGGCGATGCCCAAGAACTGAAGGGCGAGCATCCAGCGCGCGACGGCACGCGGCGGCGTCTTCGCAAAGGCGCGGGCGGAGGCAACCTGTTGGACTTGCCAGTTCTCTATCTTTCGGGTGGGTTATTGGCTAGCATCGGGCTACGGTGAGATGGTACAGCGCAAATGCTGTGCAGCTCGTTGGGGAGGGGATGCGGAGGCTGTGTTGTGCCTCAAAGCGCAGCTTCCGCTTGCGCCCACCACCGCGCTCCGCGTCCTTCAAGCTCCACCCGAAGACGCCGCACCCCTTCCCTTGGCTCTCTAGTTTCCTCTCTCCCTCCAGGAGTGTGACTCGGTCTGCAAAGCAGCTTGTGGAGCCTACACAGCTCTGCACCGTGACGCGACGGTCTCAATACCTTGCGACGTCCACCTCGCACCCCACCGATACACATCGATCTGCCTTTCGCCCACCCAGGTCGAGGACACAGGGCCTATCAAATCTTCCAGTCTTACAACAATTACCCCCCTCAGTCTTGGTAAGCGGCAGCCTAGCCTACATTTCTGCTGACAATCATGAACTGCTCAACCCGGATCACTCCTCACCTTCCGTCCGACACAACTTGCGACTCTTACGTTGACCAGTTCTGACAACAATACAACATCAACAAGGCAGTAGCCAAGCGCCCTCAGCCTCACGAAATTCGTCTTTTGCACATTGGAAACAACAACGCCCTATAGAGAGCAGATCTACTTCCGTTCATGGCCACTCTTGTATTCGATGGTAGAGGGCATCGGAGTCCGGAGCATTTGAAAGGATTTTGCTCGGCATTGGGACATTATCAACATACATTCTTCACATTAGGAAGAATCGAAAAGGAAAAGATTTTTTTTTTTTGGCTGTGTTCTGAGCGCGTCATTCCAGCAAAGCAGATTATAGAGGGGAGTATGAGAAGGGGAAACTTGGTCGTGATCATGGCGGATATCAAGCAAACAAGGATCTTTGTCCTGAGCTTCGCAAAGCGTGCCTCGTTGCCAGAGTCTTCCTACTCCAACCATACGTTCGGACAAGATCAAGTAGCAAATTCTGGAGCTGACAGACCCAATTCTGTGGGACTAAATCGAGCGGGACCTCTTCCGCCGGTCTGCGCATTCATAGAAAGTTTTACGAAGTTCACGAGCGTCCGTTCTGTAGCGAATCAGACTATTGTATACTAGTCTATCTATAGTTAGTGCGAGAGGAGGCTTTATCTAGCACCTCCCCTACCCTCCTCTCGACACCATGCCAAGATTCTTACCACTTTGCAAGATCTTCTCCTCTGCTACAGTTATGAGCCCGGATGCGTGTCAGATGCCTTCCGCCATCTAGCACACCCTCCACAAGCACTCCTCTGTGCAATTGACGTCGTTCCGCGGCATCCGGACGACACATTGCCATCAGTTGGCTATTCTTTCAACTACTATCGAAGCACTATCAGGAGCTCACGCTCCGTAGTGCTAATAGGAGTTACAATCCCACCTGCTACTTAAGCAGAAACTCTACTGAGACTCCTGTTGGCGTAAACTCGCATTAGACGCCACTATGAGCTCTCACAGGCCAATCATCATCCTAGATACGTCCCAACAGTGGGACAACTGGTATTTCGGTATCAGATCCAAGGCAACGAAGGTCAAAATCTTCAATTACGTCGATCCGGCGCTTCCGAGCCTTCCGACGCAACCAGTGGAACCTCCACTACCCACACGGCCAGTTCCAGCAGAAGGAACAACTGCTGTGACGGCAGAACAGCGAGAGGACTACCAACTCTCATTGATTGAGCACAAGGCTCTGCTCAAGAAGTACAAGGAGGTGCAGAAAGCACTAAATGAGCTCTCAGACCTTATTGAGGACTCAGTAAGCGCGTCAGCACTCCAAATACTCCGAGGAGCCAAAGATTCTCAACCGTACAACCAACTCAGGGCACTAAAGCAACACCTTGCTCCGTCAGATCATGTTACGCAAGGGACGCTTGTGCAACAGCTGGATAACCTTAGAAAAGGACCGAAGAACCAGTCCATTGACAAATGGCTGCTTCAATGGGAAGATCTTGCTAGGAAGGCAGAAGTGCATGATTTCCCTCATGTTAAGGGCAATTACGGCGCCTACGCTTTCCTAAATGCAATCTACTCACACAACGCTCAATTTGCGGCACCATTCCTCATGGATCTTCAAAGAAACCCGTCATCGATTCTCTCAATCACCTACCTGACGGAACAATATCGTCAATGGTCACGTGGCGAGCACCTTCGCCAACCCCACGGCAAGGAATCTTCATTTGCCGCCACGCTTAAGGGAGAAGAGCAACCGCAGAAGCCTCCAACCTGCCTTTGCGGAGAGAACCATCTTTGGAAGAACTGTCCTTATCTTAATGAGAAAGGGAGGCCTTCAGGATGGACCCCTGTCAAGGAGGTTCAGGCCAGGGTGCAGAAGAAGATGTCAAACCCCCCTATCAAAGCCAAGGTCGAGGCCTCCCTCGCTAGGCATGCAAAAGCACTTCAGCAGAAGAAGGACAACAAGAGTCCTCAGGACTCACCGCCGTCAGACCAGCAAGATAGAGCCCCACAGGTGCAAGGCGAGACGTTTGCCGCCCAGATCACAACCACCTTCGCCGCTCAACGGGCGGTAACACCAACCACGCTGGAGCAGTCTTGGATAACGGATACTGGATCTTCTCATCATGTATGCAATCGCTACATGAAGAAGCGCTACACCAAGACTCGCGACGCTAGCCCAGAAGAGACTATCACAAGCGGCAATTCGACGATTCCTGTTAAGTCCTTTGGCACTGTTACCGTCTATGGTACAGGGCCTGAAGGCAGCAAGCCAATTACGCTTCTAGACGTCGCCTATGTGCCCTCATTCATGGCAAACTTGGTGTCAATTGCCAAAGTTATGGATAAGGGAGTCCACATGGACACCAGCCGCATGCACCTACACAAGGACCATCAGACCGTGTACAAGCTTGAAAGATACCGCAATCACTTCTATCTGGAGCTTAATAAGGCTCCAAATGATCAGAAATCCTCAGCGATCGTGGTAGGCGTTGCAACCCGCAACCTTCCTGCAACCCAATGGCATGAGATCTTCGCCCATGCCGGCAAAAGTACTATTCAAGCACTCCCGGCGTCTACCGAGGGCGCCGAGGTCCAGCAAGATTCACAGCTATCACAGCACTGTGACGTTTGTGCGAGGACTAAAGCCCATCAGTTGATTTCAAGGTCAGCGAGCCATGAGGAGTCGTCTCAGGACGTCTTCTTCAGGGTATCGTATGACATGATCAACATGATTGAGGCATACAATGAGCATCAGTGGATTTCCCATGTTGAGTGTGCTAAGAGCAACTACACGCTTGCAGCAACTCATAGGAGTAAATCTGAATCGGCCGACATTCTTCTCTCTCTTCTTAGCAAGATAGAGCGTCGCTTTGAGCGCAAACCAGTCTTTCTTCGCTCTGACAACGAGGCAACGCTTGGAAATGCCTTCAACGCTGAAATTGACCGCCGAGGCATCACAAGAGAGACATCTGCGCCTCAGACGTCACAGCAGAACGGCCATGCCGAGAGAGTAGGCAAGACTATTATTGAGAAGGCACGAGCACTTCGTGTAAGTGCAAGGTTACCAGATAACCTATGGCCTGAGACTGTCAACGCCGCCGTCTACCTCATGAATCGTACACCAATGCAACGCATTGGCTGGAAGACACCATTTGAGCTTGTTCATGGCAAGAAACCTTCAATTGCACACCTCAGAGTCTATGGTTGCAAGGCATACGCATTGAATAAGAGCATCCCTCGCAAAGAGAAGCTCCAAGAGAGAGTACTCGTTGGCTACCTCGTTGGATACGATTCGACGAATATCTATCGCATCTGGTGCCCTCCCAGCAAGCGAATCATTCGCTCTCGTGACGTTACCTTCGACGAAGACTCCAGATACTCTCAGTACGCTAATGAGACCTATGGAGAGCTATCTGACGCTGAGGATGAGCCAGAGGAAGCACCAACAATGGTCAGGCCTCGCATCTGGCTTTCCAACTCGGACACAGAGGCGTCAGATTCAGACGTTGAGGAAGAGACCGTAGTGGAGGATACTCCTTCATCTTCGCCTAAGCCAGCACGTTCTTACCTATAACGTTGAGTCTAAACACCCTCTTTCCTGAACGCGTGCATGTCGTCCGAGCATCGGCCATGTTCCTTGAGTGCCATCTGTTTCCAGACCAAGGCATCGTTGCCTAATATGACAGAGTGCGGCAGCATGTCGACCGACCCAAGCGGCTTCTGGCCCGAGCATCTCCAGGATCAGCACATAAATAACTGTCTCTATGCTCCAGCTCCCAATATTCCTTCCTCTCATACTGAAAAGTGTGTAGTTACTGTGGTTGCTCTCAACTGTCGTAAGACGAATTTTTGGAATCCATTCGAGGGACCTTGAGCTCCTCACATTGAAACTGACTTTTCGTTGACCTACTCACCATGCGCGGGCCTTCGAGGAAGAGAATCTTTAGACTATCTTGGCCTTGATTTTGCTGCTTTTCAAACAGATAGAATCGGCGCTGGCCTCTACACCCTTGCGGTCGTGTGTGACCACCTCAACCTTGCGCTTGGCCTCGGCTTCTTCTACGGCTTTATGATGCCGGCTGCGAAGACTTCGCACTGAGACTCTTTCCTAGTGAATCCAAGCAGGCTGCCAGCGCCTTCAACGAGCGGGATCCACACGCGTAGCGACTCTGCTCTCCGTACCGCCATGACCTCCCGCGCCAACCGATCCAAGTCTTCACACAGAAGGCTCTTGTCACCTACGTCTCTCGACAGGCGAGGCGTCAAAAGTTCGTCTTCTTCCTGCACGCCGGTACGCTGCCTCGCTTTCTCAACTGCTTGATCTTTCCTTTTCGGAGCTGATGCCCTCCACATGTCAGAGCTTGCCGCTTGCTCTCATTGGGATGAGACTCTTTCCCCATGTGCTGCACCTCAGAGCTGGCCTGCATCTTCAGTGACGTTAATCTCAGATTTGACTTTCAAAGAGCTAGTGATCCTTGATCATTCATCCGCTACATGCCTCATTTGCGCATATCACTCATCACGAGCCTCGCAGCCCCTCAACCACCGGCGAATCGATCATCGCAGAACCTTCCACGAAGGAACACAAGGTCCAGTCTGTTGAGGTCAGATAACGACACAAAATGGCAGGTCCGAAAAAATCCTTGCACAGATGGCATTGCATACGGGGGTAGCATATTGAGGGCATGGTTTCAAGGTGAAGCCATCATTTCCATTTGCAGAACGTACGGCCGTCGCACTTGCATCATGAGCCTGATCATGATTCCACTGCAAGAGCAACATCAAAACCTGATCTGTTATATCTGTCCACGGCCTGGAAACAGCACGCTGTCGCCCTAAGCTTGCTGTCTGCTGCGTCTCACTTGACGCTGCGGCTAGGGTCTTCGATAGTGAACTGCTACGTAGATTTACCACGAATATGCTAGACACTGAGAGAATCACCAAGCTGCTGCGAAAGACTCTGGATCTTTTGAGGAACATGCACCTGCGCAGAGCAAAGCTTCCATCCAATCCTTAGTGCTGTTGCTCCCACCACATCGCACGGTTGTGAGCGTATCACGGCACGCCATGGAACAGGCATCGCGGTCGCCATCGCGTACAGGTGAAGTAGGAACCTGGATCTTCTTGCAAGATATTTTATGGCAGCTGAGATCTCTCTCCGGCCGTCGTAGGTTGTTTGCCATGGCTTGGCGGATCCGCCAAACGCGCAAGGGGTAACCCAGCAGCTTCAGTGACTTCTCCTAATGATGATCATTGTCGCTGAGCCTTCACGAGAAGCTTTCTTGTGGCCGGGTTTAGGTTTTTGGTGGTGAGGCCGCTTCGCAAATGCTTCAAGGCATAGCTCTGATGCCATGGCAGCCTCCCGCACTCTCTCCTCTCCTGGCCCAGCATGCCGATCATCCGATTCGCTAGAGCCCATGGACATCTCACACACTGGGCGGACGGGCGTGGATACTGTTGTTTTCCATATGCTTTCCGTGCCCTGCAACTGCAGCTCGCGACTCCGAGGCTAGAGTGCAGCAGGGCAGCTTGAACTGAGCCGGTGGCAATTCGCAAAGTCATAATGGCCCCACTAGAATCACTTTTACTACTGACTGGATTTTCATGCCTCGCTCCTACTGTCAGTCGCCATCCCAGAGCTGCATCTGACGAAGCCGCTCTGCCCGAGCGCGGCGCGCTGTCTCCCAAGCCTCCTTGGCTCATCGACAGCTACTGCTGTTAATCATTCCGTGTTCTTTGACAGCTTTGGGTGTCTCTCTTCGTCTTCTTCGGTCAGAGGTGCAGCGAGAGTGTTCTACGCCTGAATTTATCCCAAAAGAGCCTCCATCTCTTGCCGTGCTGGGCCCATCCCAGTACACGCTAGCTTTCGTTGCAACGCGCTGTGCAGACCTGCTCTGGCGGCTGACAGCCCAAGCCGTAAACACTGAACCCGCGGCTAGCTATTTCGCCGAGTACCGCAACCGCTGACTACTTCCAGCGGCAGGGCCTCAGGAGCGTCACCGCTGCAGTATCTCTTCGTTGAGATCAAGCTGCCCATGGCCCCATGCCATGGGTGGCTGATCCTGCTCCTTCGAACGCCGGGTCGAGCTCGCTCCTACCATGCAAGGCAATATTCCAGCGCGTTGCGCCAGCCCAGTGAGCAGCCCAGTGACCACGATTCTGTCTTGAGTCTAGCGCTGCCGGATCACATGCCTTTGTCAGCGGCCGAACGAGGTTCCTTCCTTCCAGCGCCCCGGCCTCCGGCAACTGACCTCGCCAAACTGACACTTGGATCCTCTTCCTCTGCCTATATAAACCCCTCTCCTCCTCGCCCTCAGCTCCTCTTTTCTTCTCAATCCACAACTGGATCAACACTACAGAGTTTAATCTCTGGCAGTGCCAGTGTCAAACTAAGGCTGAGTCGAACATTCCTTTCCCTTTTCTACACGACAGTGTTTACACGATAGGCTCAATTACCCTCCTACCACACCGGTGGTCCCGACAGACTCATGGCCTTAAGCTATGACTTGGAAGCTCTCCGGCTTGAAACTCAATTTTTTTCGTTGTTCGCTTTGACATGCTCAAAGCCTCAAGGAAGAGAATTGCCAACGTTTGTGGCTCATTTCCTCTTTGCCTTTTGCTGTTGCATTCTGCTTTTGAAGTGAGGCAACGGCGCCCTCAACAGAGTGGCCTCGCGATAGCGACGGAATCGTTGGGACCGCGCCGATCGCATGGCTGCACCCTTCACTCGAGTTCTCTTGTGACTTCTTTGCGACGGGGCTCTTCTAATTCTTGGCGCGGTCTTTAGCCGTGCCCGCGTGCTGGCGTGCCCGTACGCGATGCGGGCGACGTCCGATTATTTTGGTGCTCTGATGTCACCAACGGCTACGCCGAAACCTTCCATCCACCAACTTCGACTTCAAAAGCTTGCATCCCAGCCCGGATCAGAGGGGCATAGCCCTCGAAGCATGCGTTAATCCACTCGCACCCCACCACCCGGCTGGCTCAGCCTACCTGAAGAACGGCAGAGTGAGCTGGGTTGGCCGTCGCGATTTTGAACTGGACAATTGAAGCCATTCAGTTCGCTCACGATAGCAAAGGATTTAGTATTAGCTCATGCAAAACCTTTTCACGTTTCTGTCGGTGTTTCACTTCCCGTTATTGTCCGCAACTGTCGAACTGTCGCGCGCGCGCGCGCCACCACCGCTTCCAAAACCCAGCACACACTACAGCTTCTCTTCCTCTCTTTACAGCCATAAAACTACACTACAACATTGCATCCTCGTACAAAGCCCCTTTCAGACCCACGAACAAGCAACGGCCTCGCCCTTGCCAGCACACATACCACCACCCACCATGTCGACCGCTCCCGACCCCGGCCGCATCATCAAGACGCGTTCCGGCCGTGTTCTTGACCAGACCGCCTTTGAGATCACCATCAATGACGGCCTGGCCCGCCGCGAGCGCGAGCTGACCTCACGCCGTGCCAAGGTCAAGATGGCGGCTGCGCGCCTCTCGGAGAAGACCCAGGAGGTCAAGAGGAAGGTTACGGCTGCGCTCAGGCGCTAGACGGTGAGCTGCCTTGGCATACATAAAGCCACTGTCAACATTAGCTAATTAGATCTTGGTGGCACCAGCAGATTTGCACGTGACACCTGTCCAGCTGGCCATCGAGACGAAGTTGAGGGCGAGACGCAGGAAGGCAGTTTCGGTTGGCAGTAGACTGTAGACCAATGGCAATCGTCAACAAACAAACAAACAGCCATGCAGGAGTAGCTTCAATGATATCCTGGCTCGGGCAGTCTGCAGGATTTTGATGAACATGCTAAAAATTGAGAACACAGCTATCTCACTATCGTGATATCAGATATTCGCCCGAGCCGTGGACGAACGGTAGCAATACGAATCGGTCGAAGCATCGCCCCCCTGGAGACGAATCTGATGTACTCTCAGCCCATCAAACTCATCGCCGTTTGGAAAGAAACCCTTGTCAACCTTCATGCCTCCTCCGGGTAGCACGTCTACCTTGGCCATCCATGCTCCCACACCTTTGGGATAGAACTGATCATCCCAGGACGAATACAGCGAGTTAGTGAAATACACGCGGCGCCCGTCCCGGCTGACCTCGACCATTTGCGGTCCGCCTCCAAGGGGCTCATCCGGCTTCGAAGGATGGGGTGCCGGGTCAACAACGCCACCCAGCTTCACGCTTCCCGTTTCCTTCGGGTGCTTAGGATCGCTGACATCGAACTGCTTCAGTTCGCCCGTGACCCAGCACGCCACATAGAGGTACTGATCGTCAACGGACAGATCGATATCGGTGATGATGGGCGGCACCGCACCTCCAAACCCTTGCAGCAGCGGCGGCAGCTGGCTGACATCGTCCGCGCGCTTCGCCGGAATGGTAATCACCTTCTCGACCTTCCAACTCTCCCCCTCCTCCGCCCCCTCGTCCAGATACCACCGGAACACCGACCCGGACAGGTCCGCCGTGGACACCGCCACGCCGACGAACCCCCACGCCGCGTCCGGGTCGTGGCTCGGCCGCACCTCCAGCACCATCTGCTGCTCCGCCCCTAGATCGACCCGCTGCGCGTGCCGGCCCTCGGCCAGGTCCCAGAAGTGCATCGCGTGGCCGTAGCGGTTCTGCAGCAGCAGTTCGGGCACCAGCCCGCGCTCGATCATCGACGGGCTGCCCCACTCGCTCGACACCAGCGTGTTGCGGTTCAGGTGCCACCACGCGTCGTAGTGGAAGCGCTGCGGGCCCCGCGCCGTCTCCCACGCCCGCGTCACCGAGAACGTGTCGTGGTCCAGCAGCGCGATGCCGCCGGGCCCGTCGTCATCGTCGGTACCGGGCCGCCCGCCCAGGCACGTCACGAAGACGCCGTGCGGCCCGCAGTGCACCGTGTGTGGGCGCGAGTAGCCGGCCGCGGACGCGAGCTCGGCGGCGGCGACGGTCTTGACGAGCCTGGGGCTGCGCGGGTCAGGCTGGACGTCGAAGATGAAGAGGTTGGAGGAGCGTAGGCCCGGCACGATGAGGTAGCGGCGCTGCAGGTGCGAGGCGTCGTGGCCGGCGTGCGCGAAGGCGCTGGAGCATGCGTTCCAGCCGAAGTGATGCAGCTCGTTGCCTGGCGGCACCTTGGACGAGCCGACCACGCGGCCGAAGGCGCGGGAGCTGGGGTCCAGGTCGACGACGAAGACGGCGTCTTCCTTCTTGAGCTCGGGGTCGAAGGCCACGACGTACGCCAGCTCTTCGACCGGAGCGGCGATGGCGTCGGCGGCGGTGCGGTAGAATGTGGGATCCATGTTCCTGCGAAGCTTTGTTTTCTGTGGGAGCAATGTCAGCGTGCTGAACCTCAGGTTGCTGGAAAATGCACACACCTGCTTCTGGTCTCAAGGAAGATTCCAGTGGTGTCGCAGCCTCAGTCCTTTATGGACGCTCACAATGCCAGCCATGCGGTCATCGGCGACAGGGAGTACGACATAAAAAGGTCGGCGACCATCCGGGGGCGTTTATGCAAAGCTGATCTGGCAGGGGAGCTCTGAGGATATAGTTTGACCCCTCCTTTTGTACAATGCGGGGAAGCACGGATTGGTAATTGCAAAGCGAGGGGCATCCAATTGTCCGACACCCGAGCACAGTGACGACAGTACGGCGGGCACAGAGATAGTACGGCACTGCAGATCACTCCATGGAGCCTGCCGTGAGATAAGAGCGATCTGCAGAGCTGCGTGTTCTGGACCTCAGCCCTACAGCGCGGCGTTACTCGCACTTCTTCTCTTTCAGCTATTCTTGTCGAGATTTCTAAGACCAGTGATTACTCGGAGAGCGCCAAGGGAGGCTTGCTTATTGATGTATGCTCCAGAACGACCTGCTTATCTAATCCTTGTCGCCGAACCTGCGGCATCCAAATTTCCCAGAGACTTGCATCCGCACTGCCTTGGTACGCCAGCATTCAGCACGATAGAAAGATGGGCACAGAGCTAGCCGCTGGTGATATCCTGCCTTCTGGCATCCACTCAAAAGCGGGGGCTGCGGATATGAGGCTTGGCGGGCGGAGATGTAGATCCAACCCGGATTGTAAAACTTGGAACCGGCGTTCGTCGACGAACAACGTCTGGCTTCATTCGATTCCATTGCCCATCTCCAGCCTCACGAAATCGATTCTCTTCTCGTTGCAAACCGTATTCTTGGCTTGCGAAAAGCAGCCGTTGTGATTCATGCGACGGGGTGCAGTAGATGTCATGGGGAGCAACTCCCAGTCGCAGCGTCGCACTTCTCCTTCGATAGGAAGCTTGTATATGTTGCGGTCGCACAAAAGAGAGCCTGCTAGCCGCATGCCTGCCGCATATTATCTGAGGAAGGATGGATGGCTCGGGAGCACTTTGGTAGGTCGAAGAGCCTGGCGACGGAGCGGGGTGGGCATTGGGAGGTTGATCACTTCTCGCAGAAGCACCTGTCTGCTTTCTTTGAGTATTAGCTTGATCTTGGATTTGCTGGAACTTTTCAATGCCGAAATTGTCGGCGTCGTCCGCCCCGCACACTTCGAAGTGGGCCCAAACTTTCGCGGAAGCAAGACTCGCGGCGGCTGAGGCCGGCATCCGCGGCCGAAGAAGTGGACGCCCTAGCCTTTGGCCTTGTGTTGGGAGGTCTGGCTCTTTCTCTTGCTGTAGTCATGTAGGTGAGGTACCGTTGTGCTAAGTTGCTGGTCAGCTCGGTCACCGTCACTGCTCTCGGCTGCGACAACATCTACGGAGGGAAGAACGCATGTCAGCGTACTGGCAGACTTGGTCGTGCGGCGTCATTTGCCCCAGGCTGGCGCTGCTCGCGAGCCGCTGTCTTGCGCAATTGCTGACCATGTACAAGATGTCGCTCCTTTTCTTTCCATACGAACGGCGTTGCCAGCCATAAATCCATCGCATCCATGCTCTGCGGTGACTTTCCGCCGGTCTACAGCATGCCCGTTCTGTGGCCGTCCGCGGGTGCTGCCTCCTTCCCTACGCTTGCTGGAATCTGAATGCGTGCAGCTACGGAAGCTTCCAGACTGATGGCCACCGGAACTGAGACCGTGTCCCGCAAGTGAGCATGCTGCCGCTCAGTCAGCACGCGAGCTCAGTCAGCACGCGAGCTCAGTCAGCACGCGAGGTGCCTCTGCCCCTTTCCGGTTTAGTTCGGCGGCGGGTGTCACCCTCCGGGCCTCCTCCCTCGACTATAAAAACCCCTCGTCCCTTCGACCAGAGCTTCTCTTTTCTTCTTCAGCTCTCTGGCCTTTTGGCTCAGATCAAGTGTAGTAACTGTTCTTGCCCAGTGTAATTACTGGCACGTGCCTACGGGTACATCCAGTAATACAGTTTTTGGAAACAGCCTGGTGGCCGCTGAACTTCGTTCATGCCGCCAGTCACAGTGTCGCCGGTATTGCACTATCTCTGGCTGACGCGACCACCCTTGTCTTTTTCGTCATGCTGCTAGCCATGCGCTGGCACTTGAGGAAGAAGCTATCCTCTCTGCGTTGCTTACGCTGTTGGCCTTTCCAGCCGGCATGCCAGCTGCTCTTGTTGCCGCCGTGGACCCAACCAGCACACTCTTAGGCAGTGAAGCCCAGCCAAGAACCCATTGCGAGGCGGCGTCTGGCCATGCTGGAAGCGATGTCTTCGAGCCTGCCTGGCCACTGTCTAGACGATCTGCGGTTCTCAAGTGTCGTAATGGCCAACAGCATCGCGAGGCGCGGACTGTTCGCCTCGCGAAGGCGAGGGTAAGAGCAAAGCAGCGAGCCTCATGGTGAGCGGTACGCCTTCTGTCCTGCCTGAGCCTCCATCGTTTGGCAGTCCGCGATGCCGGCCCTGGTGTTGTACGCCACGTCCATCGGCCAGTGACCCAAGACCGCGGCGCGTGTCAGCTCACAGCATCCGAGTCCGAGCACGAGGCCTGCTAGCTGTACGAAGACGCCCGCTGTCTTTATTCTTCCCCGTCGCATTTTTTTTCCCTGGCCTCGAGCTTGTAAAGGAAGGGATTCCATTTGTCGCTCGCCGGCAGACCTGGACGCTTCCAGCGCACAGTACCCACCGCGCCGCCGCCGCAGGTTAGCGTGGCACTCGCAACTTCGCATCGCTTCTGGCAGCGATTTTGGTGCCGTCGCTCGCAAAGCCAAGCAGGAGAAGCTTCGTGTGCTTCCTTTCCGCCCCTCAGCAATCGCACACTGTGGGTGCAGCGACCCCTACACCTCAACAGCCCTCCTCGCCCTGGCCGGTATTCCTGTCACAGGGGATGCCGTATCCCATGCCCTAGATTATCAGCTAGCGGACAATGCTACGGCCAGCTTTCGCCCAAAGAGACGCTTTTCAACAGATGTGTACGCCATGAAGACGCCACACGCCAGCAGCAACAGCGCGGCATGGCAAAGCTTGCGCGAAGCTGCAAGATAATGGGTTCAGCCTGCGATTGGCGGACGGGTGCTCCGGGTCTCCTGGCAGGACAACGTAAGCGTTGCAGGTGCTGCCGACACCTCGCTTGGCCGCGAAACGCCGACAACACAACGAAGACGATGATGGTACAGACGAGACGATCGCGATGGGTCGGAGAACTACAAGGTGAGGTCCCGATCTATGGATAGCAAGAGGACGCACAGGTGGTAGCTTGCGCAACTACTGAACGCAGGCACCGTTCGCAAAGCCCCCGACGGCTCGATCTTCGACCCTTCAGTCTCTGATATCACCGAGAGCGGTTACGGCATCGCCAGTTTGAAAGATCGTATGGATAACAGCGATAGAGGGGCCTTTTGGAACGCTCAAGTCTATGCTCGATTGCCCTAGCATGGATGCGCGAGGGTGCGGCGCGCGGCGTTTCCACATCACCGCCTTTCGGCCAGCCTTCATATCGCGATTCGCGACACCGCTTGTGCGATTCGCTGACAAGCACTCTTATATCGTTCCCCTGCCTCTCAGACATCCTGGGCTGCAATTCTCTCCATGTCAGCATGCAAGGCGAAAGTGTCCGTGGACGAGCTGGTCGGCTTTGGACCTTTGGTGGCGACCGGTCAGGTCACGGCCTCCCGTCCCGTCCGCTTGCAGTTGAGCATGAAATGCGAATGGTATTCCGGCAAGATGCTCATGACCGCATGGCACTGACTATATCCAGAAGCCTGAAGCGATGAGACCGGTGAAGACGCCGATCGCATGCGAATCATCGGCCGCCGGATGAACTCCGAGAGATAGCAAGACACAAGGGCGATTCAGACCTCGACTGCGATCTCCTATAATACAGCGCCGCACGTATAGTGGAGTGGAGACCTAGAACACCTTTGGCCAGCGTGGTGAGGGGGAGCACTCAGCCGGCACAACACATCTCGGCTCAAAGACCACACAACCAAGGAGGGCCATGGTACTTACCTGGTACCACTCCATGATGAGTAGCAGTGGCAATATTGATTCAATGAACATGTTCAAGAGTGGTTGCATGGCAAAGCCTCAACACCTCGCGTGGAAGCAGTGTAAAATTGGGTTCGCTGGGTAAGTTCTTCAGCGCCTCCAGAACTGCTCGAAAACAATGTTTCAAGCTTTGATTCTCCAGGATTCATGACGCAAGGGGCTTCTAACACTTTCGCACATTGAAGTACATCAATAAAGGCATCATAGGACCGCAGAAGCAGCGCAGAACACAACGGGAGCCCGAACCTGGGGATACAACCATCTACTGGATACTGGGGTGTTCCAACAAGGCAGTGGAGGCTGCATGTGGCCCGTATCTGGAGGTTATGGTCTCAAGGAAAGTGCAAGCTTGCAAGCTATGGATTGGAGGGATTAGTCCGTTGGGCCCTCCCGCACGTCCTGCCGGATCTGCTCCGTGAAGGCCACTCCAAGCTCATACGAGCACAGCACCTTGGAAACAAGTGATTACCTCGAGGTTGCACAAAGAAATGAAAAGGGAATGGACGCAGTATGGAAAGTGGTACAGGCCCAGACCCTTCGGCCAGACGATCAGAAATCCCGCCGTCAGTATCGAGAGGCTTCTGGCGTGGAGCTTGGCCGTTGGACATGGAACCGTATTCCGCCTTCGTTTGACAATCAGGGTCAAGCGTTGGCACTTTCTCGGTTGGTAGATTCACCTTTCCAAGATGTGGCACATCATCGATTGATGCTTGGTTGATTCGAGATCCGGATGAAATACTTTGAAGGCTTGCAGCATTGCTATCCAACAGTTTAAGTTAGTAGGGCCAATTCGAAGGGAGTGTCGGCAAGTATTTCCGGGGCAAGCAGGTGGTATATTGGCTCCTCGGCTTACATTTGGCAGGAGACGAAGCGTTATCGAAGAAGACTTGAGACGGGAGAAACAACATATCCGTGCAAGAGTTCCAATCACGTCAGCAATATCTTGATGGCGATGCCATTCGCAGAAAGACGGCTCGGAATGGTGTGTAAAATAGACCCTACCGCCCTCCGGCAAGTGTCGGCTGACAGGTGTTTAGATTTGTCCGCTAACGTCTCAGACAGATGGCTCCTCGCGCTCGTCATTGCATAGTCTTTGTACCGTGACGACATTGTGGCAGTCACGCTCAAAGAAAAAGATGATGACATTCACGGGGAAGACCGTAGCACAGCCGCGGCTTCGCAGGCTCCTGGGAAATATGCTCCCATTGATGCTCCCGCACAGCTCGTGATTGACGCGTTTCCTACACGCAACACTCGATTGATCCCAACGGAACAAGGAGAGAGAAGCCAACTGGCATATACGAAGGTGCAGACTGGAAAATTGGAAATGCACCTTGATGGATCGGCTGAGGAGAGAGATATAGGAAAGCCTTGAGGAATAACGCATGGATAGGGAAGGTGGGAAGACCGATGTCATCCTCAAAACCAACACCATGAACCAAGTTGACAATGCTCGGGTCATGCTGGACTCAGAAGGTTCTGGTCCACAAGATATAAAGCCAGCAGAGATGACGAGACGCTGGAAACTTGAAACACGGAAAAGAGATGACGAGAGAGCAGCGAGGAAGATTCGAAAGACGATGGCGTTACCCGTAGGCAAGCCGAAACAGGAAAGAACCTGTCTTCATCGCCAGACACGAAGACCCGTCTTCCGAATTACCCACCCGGAGCATGGTTCGTGTTACAAAGGACCGCTGCAGCCAGCGGCTAGCGCGAAGAATACACAGGTCTTCCACGGGCTTGATCTCACTTGAATCACGCTTGGCTATGGGCAGTTCAAGCATTCGTCCGGTCAGCTTTGGTATATATTCGGCGGTCTCTTCATGTCCGGACGAATGCTTGAACTACATACCCAGATGTGCTTGATGAAGCACCTCCGCGGTGCCGGGCTTATTTTCTCCATGACCCTCGTGGCCGGTTACCCTCTGAACGCGAGCAAATCTCCGCACCGTGCTCGATCCCAACATGCCAGGTTCAGAACCACCCACCCAAACAGGAAAGAGAGACATATCAGAAGCATCGTAAGGTTCCAAGGCGGAGGTACTATCAAGTAACTATGACACAGAGATTGATGCAGACTGAGAATTCATGCGGTTAAAAGTCTAAAAAGCGGGCGCGGGAAAAAGAAAATATCTCCACCGGGAGCCGCTTTTAGCCGCGAATGCAGCGGCTTGACCACAAAATGTCGCATTCCTGGCAATTTCTAGGACGTGGTAGTACAGGCGAAGGAAGTGCGGGATGCTGTTAAAAGAGAAGAGGTTCCCGGAAAATGGGAGTGCTCTGTGTCGAACACGCCATGGCCACTGGCACCCGTGGCTCTCGGCAACGCAAAAGAGCATGGAAAATGAAGCACATGGAGGCGGAAGGGAGATAGAGTAGGGAACCCCATTTGCCATTCCCTTCGGAAGACTGACGCTGACAGAAGAAACAGTAAACGAGACGCCCAGGCCCAGGGAGCGGACAACACTGGCATTGGAGCATCGCCCACTGGAGAGAAGATCACCACCAGAGCCTGATATACGGACCATCATTACGGGAGAGGCGACAAACGTCGAGACGAGGACGGAAAGATAGCGAAGCTGATTTGCAAGAGCAATTTGAAAAAGCCGGAAGATAAGATACGGTGACAGAAGGAAACCCATGCCGCCCAATAAGGGTCCTGTTAAAGAGGTGGACCATTCATGGAAGCGTGCCAATTCGTTAGCAAATGAGAAAGAGGCGGAAGCTCTATGACATCACGACTGGTCCACCTCGGAGGAGCCAAGAGAACATGGACAAGACGACAGCCATTCGTTTACCGGATCTTGGATTTCATTGCTCGGAGATGGAGAACGGACACGAGGTGCAGTCTGTCTCCGTCTTTTCCAGATGAAGAGACCAGCGCGGCAGAGTCGGTACGTCTCAATCCTCTTGCTGGAGCATGGAATGAACCCAAACACAACACAACCAATGAAGAAGACTGAAAATGCTGAGGCAAAAGGAAAATATAGAGTGGAAGAAGGAAGGCTGTCACTTCTGGGTGCGTCTGCATCGGAAGGTTCTCCAGCTCGCGCCGCAGCCAATCCTTCGGGCAGCTGCAGCTAACTTACGAGGCTTGCAGTCATGCGACAGCGTACATACATACATGCAGGGGTCGCCGGGGACCTGCAAAGCTGGCGCAGAGAATGCAGGTTCCAGAACGCACCGAAGCTTCTATAGGCCCCCACGAAGGGAAGCTTCCTTCGACCTACCTGCGCATGCATGCAAGCACCGTCGGTCCCCCGCCTAGCCAGATGGGGCAATCAGGCTGGTGTTGCTGGTGCCCGCCGGCCAGGTCCAGCAGGTTGATTGTGGCGGACGGCCTTCCTTGCTCGGGCCTGCTTTCTTGATCGCGCGACGCTGCTGGCCTGGCTGGCCGGCGGCGCAGAGGGCCGCCGTGATCGAACGGGGCCGGCCGCCTCCAGCAACGGGCGCCAGAGATTGCGGCTCATAATCCCCTTGGGGCACACCACCGTCCCGGGCACGGCTTGGGGTGGCAGGCGGTGGCCTATGCCTCTCGCAAGTGTCGGTTGAGGGGAAGAGGGACGCGAGGTGGTCCGAGAGAGGGCCCCGCCGGGAGATGCACGATTGAGTTTATTGAGCGGTTCGCTTAGGCCTCAGGCATCCTCGGCCATATGGGGCGCTGGTCCTGACGATAGTGCGGGTGGTGTGCAGCGCGAGGCCGCGAGGCGGCTGGGGAGGCACGGCGGGCTGGGCGGGCAACAGAAGCGGCGCGGTAGGGCCAGCAACCCTGGCGGGGACGCATTGACTCGCGGCTCCACCCGGAGAGCTCGCAGGGCGCCAGGGCTCGCGCCAGCGGTCGTCTCGGGCCGTTGGTCGCTCTCGCTGCGCGGTACTCTGTGCTCGAGCTGGGGCGGGTCGTGCGGTCGTTTGGAGGTGGAGTGCAGGCGCAGGCGGGCAGTGGGGGGCCCCAGGCCGGGAGGTCGGCTGCTGGCAATCGACCCTCCGGCGCGCACGCCATTAGCTCCAGATGGCGCCAGGCGCTGCACGCGGCCGGCTCGACATTCCACCAGGCCTTCCAGAAATTCTAGAACAGCGCGCGGCTGGGGGAGGGGAGACCCTGACGATAGCGCGCCCGCCTAGGCGCGTGAGGGCAGCTGGCGGCTGTTTTGCCCGTTGTGTCCCAAGCGGCACTGGTCAGCTGCCGGCGCCGGCGCGCTGCAAACGGCGGGGTGGAGTGGTGGGCTGGTGGGCTCGTGGCCGGTGCTCGCTCATCCCAGGCGCGGTGAAACCGGAGAAACTGCACATGAGGCGGCGGCACCCGGGCGATCGCAGAGGCAGCGCCGGCGACGCTGGGGCACTGAGGCGCTGGGGCGCTGGGGCGCTGGCACGGCGGGCGTCGCTGGAGTCTGCAGTCGCGGAGGGCAGCGCTGCAGACGGCTGCGTGCGGGCTTACGGCCGGGTAGACGAGGCCGTCCGGCGGCTTATTGTTAGAGTACTATTGCAGCGCTATTGCGAGTAAGCTGCCTCTGCCTCGTTTACCCGGTGCGCGGAACCGTGGGCCTGGCGCGGCCGGCATGGCCACGGCGCTGGGCTGCCGGCACAGGGCGACAGCGAGCGCGAGGCACAATCAGGCCGCTGATAAGAATACGATGGCAGAGCAGCGCAGCGCAGCGCGGCCGCGCTCTGTGCTGCCACTGCTGTGCTGTGCTGCGCTCTCACACGCCCGGCCCGTACCGAGGCTCTGGGGCCCCCTGCGCGCTGATTGCAACGTCACAGCTCATCCAGGAACCGTCCCGCTAGCGCTCCACCGGCTGGGCCTCTGCGCGGTCTGTGGGCGCCAGCGCGGGCAGAGACGCGGACGGCGCGGCTGTGGTGCAGCGATGCAGTGATGCACCGCACACTGGCTTCTTCCGCCGCTCGGCCAACACCACCGCAAACGCGACCGCCCGCGCATGCGGCATGTGAAAGCCCCGGCCACGCCAGCCCTGCCGCCTGCCAGGGACGCGAGCAGAAAGCCCCAGCCAGCGCCGACTGGCGCCCCGTGGGCCATCGAAGATCTCTGCGCCCCGTGCCAGAAGCAGCCACTGTCCGCTCACGCACGCCCAGCCGCTGACCTCCGGCCCACCAATTCTGGTTTTTTTTTTTTTTTTTGGAGCCCGCGGCGTGGGGTGTGTTGGTGATTTCAGGAGAACGAGCACCAACACCGGCTAGAGTCATGACGGGCACCGCGGATACGAGAGCTGCGTTACAGCTGGCGAGCTGGGGAGATCCATGAGCCGTTCTTGCTCCGTTCAAAATTTTCGACTCCATGACACAGCAGGCCCGACAGGCAGACCACCGATAGCCAAGTACCGATCCAACGCGGCACGGCTTCGCACGGCTTCCGTCGACAGAAGCCCCTCACTATCATCCCACGAGAGCAGACCACACCCGGCGAGCAATGCCCGCAGGGCCCATGCTCTGCTGCTGCTTGGGCCGCCCTGCCTCCGCCGCCTTCTGCCGCCGCTCCATCCCGTCAAACAGGAACGCCTCACTGAAATCCATGTCCTCGGGCCGCACCACCTTGGTCTTATACCACCACTTGTAGGCAAAGTAGTCGAACACGAACAGCGGTGCCGCGATGTACGTCGCAAAGAAATTCTCTGCGCTCGGCTTGGCATCGAACGGGAAGATGGCCAGGTAGAACTCGGCCACCATGATCAGGAAAATGACCACCAGCCCCAAGTACTGGCTCCACGGCGCGAACATGTCGTGGAACGGCAGCGTCCTGTGGTCGATTCCCTGCGCCCTGAGGCCCTTGCGGAAGCGGATGTGCATCCAGTAGATGGTTGCCCACTGCAGGAATCCGCTGATGCCGACCTGCGCGCGTGTCAGCGCTGTGTCATTGCGTGTGCTGTAAATTTAGCACCAGCGCTTACCAGCGAGGAGAACCAATTGTACACCTCCTCGGCCGTTGAGTTGCAGTTCAGGTAGCAGAGACCGCCGCCAAGGATCATGGACAGGGTCATAGCCACGCACGGGCGTCCCTGCTTATCCTTGCGCCCAAACACCGGATGCACCCACTTCATGTCCGCCAGTGCGCAGAGCGTGCGCGAGGCGATGTATGCGGAAGTTATGCCGCAGGAGATCACGGTGATAAGGATGAACGCATTAAGGGCGTGCGCAAGCCCGAAGAGGTTGCATGCTCTGATCGCAAGCACGAAGGGGGAGGCAAGAGTTCCGGACGCGTTGACAAGGTTGGGCTCGTTGTACGGGATGCACATACCAACAAGCCCTGCTGGAAGTGAGCACAGAACCGGAAGGTGAGGACTGAGTTGCACTTACAGATGTTCACCACAAAGAAGGCGAACATGCGCCAGAACAGTGGCCGGACCGAGCGCTTGACCGTCTCGCGCGGGTCCTTGGCCTCGCCCGCCATGACGGCAATGTGCTCCCCTGGTTCTCAAGATCAGCAAAGACGAACGTCTCAGGAACACCGAGACTAACCGCCGCCGAAGCTGAAGCCGGCCTGGACGAAGGCCGCTGCAATCCCACGTATGCCGTTCACGAAAGCGCCCGGATCCTTCCAGTATCTAAACTCGATTGGGCCGTGCGTGGCCGGGATGCCGCCGCTCGTCATGACGATCATGAAGAAGATGATGGCGACGAGGGCGAGACACTTCAGGAAGGAGAACCAAAACTCCACCTCGCCGTAGAGCTTCACGGGCCAGATGTTGACGAAGGCGATAACGACGAGGAAGATGGTGATCCATGCCGCCAACGGCACCCTGTACGAGCCCTCCCAGTAGTGGAGCACAGAGATGCAAGCGGTGATCTCGGCAGGAATGATCCTGAGCACACGTCAGTTCTTGAAGACGCCCTCGGAAACAGAACTGAGCTCTCACATGACCCACTGATAGTCGTCAGTTGACAATCGGCACTCCGCAGCAGGATGAGAACCTTGCATTGAACCAGAAGTTGATGCCAATCGCGAAGCCGAGGGCGGGATCTACATACTCCTGCAATCGTGTAAGCCAAGAGCTGCTTGTGGAAGACGGGCACTCATCCGAGCAGACACTTACCCCCGCTTGTCTTGTAAACCCCCCATGGACCGGTTTGTAACTAGTCATCTCTCCAATCGATGTATACATGATGTACACAATTGCGGCCATGATGGTGTAGGAGACGGCGATTCCTCCCGGGCCGGCTATTGCGCAAAGTCGTCAGCATGGATGCATCACGCAACCCTTCGTCACTCCCTTCGTCACCTACCTTTTGACAGCGCGCTTCCAGTGCCAACCCACAGCCCGGTCCCGATACCAGCCCCAAAGGCCATCATCATGATTTGCCGTCGCTTCAAAGACCGCTCGTATCCGAACTCTACCAGGTCGACAACGCCGACGCCCTTCTCGGCAGCATCGGGTGACGAGTCAACAGCGACGTTGGCGGCATCTTTCTTCTCGATTCCGGAGCCAGCGTCTTGCGATACTGAGGACGGTGTCGTGGGGGCGAGCTCGGGCTCGCCAACGGATTGAGCCATGGCTGTCGCGGCAGGAAGACAACGCAACGCCCACCGAGTGCACAACGGGACGGGCGAACAAGAGCGATGCTGGAGCCCGTCGGGGGCGTCGCAGGTTCATCTACCGCGACGCTATCTGGCATGTCCGGGATCTCGATACTGGATTAAGCTCAAGGGAGCCGCTGCGGCGCTGTCACGGTGCGTCTGCGTACGCAACCACCTGCCACCGCAGGCACCAGCAACCCGTCCATAAACCTCCGATGTGCTGCCTATTGCAGCAACTGGCGGTGGCGATCCGACGCAAACCGGCTGCCTGTGGGTTGGGGCAGGAAAGTGGAGGCGCAAAGCTTTCACCAAGCAGGCGAAGGCGGGCTCGGCAGAGCTTGAGCTGCTTCCTATCACCGAAGCGGACCGGAGCAGGGCCGCGTCGGACGACAGCGCGCGGACGCGCGGTGCGCTCGCATTCACCCGCGACGCGGTCAGCAGCCTCACGTGGCCGAGAGTCCGGGGAAGCAGGCAAAAGTGGGGTTTGGCTCGAGCTGGCCGCTGCGGCAAGCGCCCTGGAGATCCTATCCGCGAGCCGGAGAGGCGCAGGGGACGGCCACACCAAGGCTTGGGGGCTCCGCATGGCGCGAGCGAGGTCGGAGAGGCTGCTGTGTTCTTTAGCTCTTTTCCTGGCTTCACTCCCGCTCTCTCGCCCTGCATTATCATTCACTCTCGTCCTCGGATCCTCGCTCCCCGACAACACCACCCTCACGCCGCCGAAAATGTCCGCTCCCACACAGAAGCACGTCGTCTTCGATGTCGTCGGCACCTGCGTCGGGTACCAGGTGTGGTTCGACGCGATCGCCGCGCAGCTGGGCGAGCGGTTCGCCAAGGAGGGCATCAAGCCGCAGCTGTTCGCGTTCGCGTGGATGGAGGCGGCGGAGCGCGAGTACACGTACCTCTCGCTCTCCGGGCGCTACACGGTCTTCTCCAAGGTGCAGGCGGCGCTCTTCTACCGCATGCTGTACCAGGCGGGCATCGGGGAGCCGCGCCGGTTCGCGACGGACGCGGACCTGGCGGTGATCACGGCGGCGTACAACAACCTGACGATGCGCGAGGGCGTGCCGGAGATGTTTGCGAAGCTGCGCGCGGCCGGCTTCACCTGCTGGTGCCTGACGGCGGGCGACAAGACGCGCGTGGGCGGCTACTTTGCGAAGGCCGGCGTGCCCATGCCCGACGCCAACTTCATGAGCTGCGACTCCAGCGGCATCGGCAAGCCGGACCCCAAGGCCTACGAGCCGGCGCTGCGGGCGCTCGGCGACGGCGAGAAGTGGTTCGCCGCCGCGCACATGTGGGACGTGTCTGCGGCCAGGACGGTCGGGTAAGTGCTCTCTCCCTGCCTCGGCCTCGGCCTCAGCCTCAGCCTCTGCCCGAGCTGACGACCCGGCGTGCAGCTTCAAGGGCGCGTACACC
This sequence comes from Neofusicoccum laricinum, assembly GCA_029906385.1. Taxonomy (NCBI): domain Eukaryota; kingdom Fungi; phylum Ascomycota; class Dothideomycetes; order Botryosphaeriales; family Botryosphaeriaceae; genus Neofusicoccum; species Neofusicoccum laricinum. The sequence continues at coordinate 837,901 of CP123718.1, read as the reverse complement.
AGCGTGTGGGAGAAGGAGCCGTGCACGGAGATCTTTGGCGAGATGGACGTGATGGCGGCGACGCCGCTGGAGATGGCAGACAAGATCATCGCGGCTTCGTCATAGCGTAGCCGAACACAAACAAACAAACACAATCTCGACTCCCTGGCACCTGGCCATAGCTCCCGATGCCGTGCATGCGCCTGCTTATCGATAGGCTGCCCGTCGCGCTCCTCCGACCCCCAGATGCCGTTCTCCGGCCTGATACGGGCGCGGGCCGCAGCAATCTCTCCGCGTGCAGCGCGAGAGCTCTCTGGCGCGCTCTCCCACCCTTCACTGCGCCCTCAGCACCCTTGGGCAAGTGCGCGCGCCCCCGCAGCCCACGGAGTCGCGCGTGCTGCCGCCCCCGATGTCGGGCCCGGCGTCGCGCGGGTCGAATGATCTTTCTGCCCAGCCAGTGCCGCCGTCGTGATTGCTCCCGAACACCCAGCTTCTTATATACAGCCCACCGTGACAGCTCCAGCGCGCCGTCAGATGCGTCCGTAGACCTCAGCGCAGCCCCACCGCCGACCATCTATCTCCCCACCAACCCCACCGCCGCCATGTCGCCCGCCAACAGCGCCCAAGCCCGCCTGTCCCAGATCTCGAACACCATGCGGCCGCCCGCCGCGTCGGTGTACTCGACCGGGCCGTCGACCGAGCACGCGCCGTACCCGTACCCGGTGCCCGACGCGACGACGCCGTTCTGGCGCACCGAGCCGCACGAGCTGGACAGCGCGCGCACCACGCCCGACCTGCCCGCCGAGACCGACGTCGTCATCATCGGCGCCGGCTACGCGGGCGCCACCACCGCCTACCACATGCTGCAGGACAACCCGCACGCGCCCGCCATGGTCATCCTGGAGGCGCGCGAGGCCTGCTCGGGCGCGACGGGGAGGAACGGTACGTAGCGACAGCAACCGCGCAGACGGAGCAGAGAGCAGCAGCAGCGGCAGCAGCAGCAGTTGGCTGGCGTCTCGGCGGTGCACTCTACAGAGGTTCTGACAGGGGGGGCGGCGCCGGTGGCGCCGCCGCACACACAGGCGGCCACCTCAAGCCGGACGTCTACTTCCAGGTGCCCAAGTACACCGCGCTGTACGGCGCGGAGGCGGCCGACGAGCTGGCGGCGTTCGAGTCGTCGCAGGTGCTGGCGGTCAAGGCGCTGGTCGAGCGCGAGCGCATCGACTGCGACTTCGTGCTCACGCGCGCCGTCGACGTGTGCCTCGACCAGGAGCACGCCGACAAGTGCAAGCGCGAGTTCCTCGAGCTGCAGGCCCAGGGCCGCCCCTCGGTGCGCGACGTCTTCTTCGCCGAGGGCGCCGCCGCGGAGGGCGTTTCCGGGGTCAAGGGCGCCAAGTGCGCCTTCACCTTTACCGCCGGGCACGTGTGGTGAGTTGCACACTCTTTCTTTGTCCCCCCCCCTCCCCCGCGTTTCCCTCCTCACCTGGCTGTCCCTGGCGCGTTTGCTGCCCGCGCTGCCGGGTCCGGCTGCTGGGTCGCGCTGCCGCTGGACCGCTGACCGGCGAAATTGAATAAATTGCAAAAGGGATGCAGTGGTACGGGAGGAGGGCTTCCGGGAGCGCGGGAAAATAAGCTTTTGGGTCCGGTGGGCTTGCTGCTGCACCTTGGCCGGCGGCGGTACTCACTCCCGGCGGTCGCGTTCCAGGGGAACGCGGCGTTGGGTCAGAGGCGGCTGCGTTCGTCTGGCGGGCGCCGGCGTGAAGCTGGAGACGCACGCGAGGCGCACAGCAATTAAAGCAGCGGCTGGAGGCGCGGCGGCGGAGGCGGAGTGAGGCGCGCGGAGCACGGCGAGGATGGGGCTAGAGATGGCAGAGGCCGGCAGCCACTTGACTAACGCGAACCACTGCGCAGGCCGTACAAGCTGGTCATGCACCTGCTCGCGCTCTGCGTGTCGCGCGGCGTCAACCTGCAGACGCGCACCCCCGTCACCCAGGTGTCCGACACGCGCGACCAACGGGGCTTCTGGACCGTCAGCACCCCGCGCGGCCAGCTGCGCGCCAAGAAGGTCGTCTACTGCACCAACGCCTACACCGCCGGCGTTGCGCCCCAGTACCGCGACAAGATCATCCCCGTCAAGGGCATCTGCAGCAGGATCGCGGTGCCCGGCGGCCAGCCCAAGCCGCACCTGCCAAACACCTACAGCGTACGTAAGGGAAATTCACGCCATGTCGCCATCACGAGCACCGAGCACCCCGTGCCTAACCGAGCAGCTAGTTGAGGTACGCGCCGGGCATCTACGACTACCAGATCACCCGCACCGACGGCAGCATCATCATCGGCGGCGCCAAGCAGTGGTTCTGGCACGACCGGAGCCACTGGTACGGCGTCACCGACGACAGCTCGCTCATCGAGCCCGCGAAGCAGCACTTCCCGGGCTTCATGCAGCGCAACTACCGCGGCTGGGAGCAGAGCGGCGCCGAGGTCGACAGCATCTGGACCGGCGTCATGGGCGTAAGTCCTCAGCACCGCATCCCAGCTCGACGCCGTTGTCGCGACTGACCCGCAGCTCGCAGTACACCGCCGACATGATGCCGCACATTGGCGAGGTGCCCGCGAAGCCGGGCCAGTTCATCATGGGCGGCTTCAACGGCCACGGCATGCCGCTGATCTGCCTGTCGTCCAAGGGCCTCGCCAAGATGGTCCTCGACGGCACGCCCTTCGAGCAGACGGGCATCCCGCGCTTGTTCAAGACGACGGCCGAGAGGCTGGCGAGTGACGTGAACTTGATCTTGGACAGCAAGCCGCAGTAGGAGCAGCCGGGGGCGAGCAGAGAACAGAGAACGGGAGAACGCAAGGCGCTAGTTCGTGTTAGATGTCTTAGTCTCTGTGTAAGGGAAGCGTTAGAATGTCGGAGCGCGAGGGATTCACTGCCGCACTGGGCGTTTGGGAATCTGTTAGCAGATGCATTGGACGTTCATTTCGGGGCTTCTCGTGGCTGAATGGAAAGCAAAATCTTGCCATCGTGCGAAATCCCGTGCGCAAATGTCGAGCTCGAAGTGGTGTGGCGGACGTGCCGCCCAGCGAACCCGCGCAAAACTTCCTGCCTCGGATCAAGCTGCTGAGCCCGCAACGCTTACGGAGTACGTAGAAAGTCCACCCGTCGCGTCGTACTTACGGAGCCCAGACCACCGCTCGGATCGTCTTGCGAGTACGGGTAACGGCCGTACCCGCGTGGAGCCCGTACGTCCCTGTCTCAGGTCCAGCAATGTCCGACGTCTCGCTGGCGGCCGCGGTGGTGGAGAAGGATATCTGAAAAAAAAAAAAAAAAAAGGCTGGACCCGGCGGTCCAAAGCGGGTTAGCCTTGCAAACGGTCGCGAAGCGCTGCGGTGGAGTCTTGCCGTCAGCAGCGGCGCGCCGATCTCTGATATTCCTGGCTGATGTGCTCTTGATCATCTGGTGCGTGGTTGGATTAGGAAAAAGCGTCGCGAGCATCTCGATAGCCCTGTCGGGCTCGTCTAAGCCCGAGATGCCCCGCAGGTGGTGCGGGCTCAACCACCGCCGTCGAGATGAGACAGAAGCTGCCTATCGTCATCTAGTGAATTGCGCCGCCAGGGCTCGGAGCGGAGATGGGCGGTGGAGGTATACTACGATAGCTGAGAATTAGCGGGCGTGCAGCACTAGTAGCTTCAGAAGGCGAGACGCTCTCTGTAGATAGAGAGGTGGGTGGATGCGCACCCGTGTCGAGGGCCATGCAGGATCGTCGGGCATTAGGTGTGTGGCTTTCTGCGGCAAGGACGGAGAGGAGATAGAGCTCCAACACATCAGCCGGAGCGTTGACTGGTCAGTGGAAGCTGTTACTGCCAATTATTTAATTGGGGTGGTTTGCGTATGCGTGCGTCATGCATCGGAGCAAAGAAGGAGAATTGTCTCTGGTGGTGGGACTGCTTCTCTGCATCGAACTTCTATAATCCCCGAGCCACCGTGCAGGTGCAGCATGCTCTGCGGCATGCAATGCCCTCGGTGCTGGGGGTTGAGGAGTTTCAATGCCAGACGGTCTATCGTAAGGGACTATGCATGGCAGCGACGGTCGTGGAGATAGACGTGCTCAGGCCATGGCGGCCAGGTGTCGGTATCTACAGGCAGATCAGGGACTGGCCACTGAAGATTATCAGAGCCTTTCGGGCAGTTTCTGGTCGGCCATCGGGAGGTCGGAGGTGTGCAGGGCCCGACTTGTGTCCCCTATGCGCCGTTTCTGCTTAGCCATGCGCGACATGTGTTCTCGCGTATACATACGTCTGGAGAAGCAGCGCCGATCCACAGGGCCAGGCGCCTTGCGTCCGTAGACCACTGTCCCTTTCCCCGGATGATCCGCCGGCCTTACTTTGATCTTCGTTCCTTGCTTCCAGACAGGCCTCTGCAGCGCGCCTAGGCCAGGCACACCCCTGCTCTGCCGCACTGGAGCCGCAACCACATTCGGCAGGTAATCGTCTGCGCTGACGAGGGTTCGGCCCGTACGAGCCCTACCTGCAGGCTGATCGGAGGACGTTCCCAATGCAGTGGCCGACGATGGGGCCATGCGACGGCGGTGGGAACGTGCGGCTTCTGCAAGCGCCAATGCGCTGATATCGCCCTTCTGCTGCTGCACCACCGCCACACAGAGAGGCATAGCGCGCGCCTGCGCTGCATCCACCACCACGTCGGCCGGCATCGAACAAATAATCGGTGATAAGGCCGCAGCCCGGGTCGACAGGTGCGTCCATAAGCTTCTCGGGGCATTTCGACTCCTGCCAGTTCCTGGATTGGAAGGTTCCTGAGCCTGCGAGACTTCCAGCCACCGGGCTGGGAGTTTCTGCCAAGGGCGGATCCACACTTTTTCCTCGACATGGTCAGATTTGGATGGTCTACGTGTGTTTTTCAAACAGCCTCGCTTGCAGATGCTTCCTAGAGGGCTGCAGGACGGCTGTCACTGAACTCGAAGCGCCGGGCGCTCTCCGATGCTAGGGAGAGTCCAAGCGCACGGACGCGAATAGTGTGGTATGCAGGCTGATAGTGAGTCTTCCTATGATGCCACCAGATAGCAGCTGCTCCGAGCAGAAGAGCCATGTCCATACTGCATCCACTTGAGCAGCTAGCAGGAGAAGGACGCGTAAGCCTTCATATGAGAAGCGAGAGTACAGCTGCAGTCACTGATAGTTGCGGAAGCTGAGGCTTGGAGCCTTGGATAACGCACGGGGCGTAGCCGTCCAGCAGGTAGACACGCGCGGGCTTGCGTTTTGGGGGGCAGGCACGACGCTGAGAAGCTGGCGGAGCTGCAGGAGAGAGGGCTGTCGCAGCGCTACGTATCGCAACACCAGACTGCACGTGGTCCGGCAACCGGGTGAGAAGCACATGTATTTTCCGAGGCCAAGCTTGCGGGCCAAGACTCGCGCTCGGGTGGGATAAGTCCGGTCCAACCCTGCTCCCCTCCCTCTCGCCGTTGACGGGCAACAGCAGGAGCCGCAGCCTTCGCAACCGTGCAAACCTCCCATGTGCATGCCGAGTTTTGTGGACCGGTTCCTTAGCGTCCGGCGGTGGTGCGGTCCGTGGGCGTGCGCGCTTTCGTCGGGATGCGGCGAGGCGAAGCTTGGCCCATCTTCGGTGGGGTTCGCTGTCTGTGGAGGCCGCAAGAGTCGTTCGGACAGCGAGAGCGTGAGAGTGGCGGGCGTTGCGGATTATCAACGCGGACGACGGCCGCGCGGCTTCGTGAAACAAAACCACGGTGCTCCGCTATCGCGGTGGCTGAGGATTGCGTGCTCGCCCTCCCGAGTGCTGCTGACGACTCGTTCCCTGCTCGAGCCGAGGGCGGCTTACGAGGCACGCCGACCCATCGTTACACAGCAAAGCCGTGTGACGGACGTGCGCGAGGGCTCGACGCCCCCATTTATCCACCCTATCGCAGCCCCCATTGCAGATTGAAGGCGGGGTAGCAGAGGATGGTGTTTACCTAGCAGTGCCTCGCACGAGCAAACATGTTGGACGTTGATCCCCTTCACGCAGGCGATGCAGAGTGACTTCGCCCCGGCGCCAGATAAGCTTCAGCCCTCAGCTGCGAGCGCATCGTGCACCAATTGGCCCGACCTCTCCGCGACTGTCAATTTAAGCGCGGCTGGCCAAAGCCTCCCAGTGGTCTCGGGTGGCACGAGCCAAGAAGCTTGTTATCTTGATTTGGATCGCACGGATCATGATGGCACCACGAGCTGAACGTCACAGACGCAAGATCCGTGCAGAAACGCTCGATGACAGCGGGAGTTTTGCTCAATGCTCGGGCGCGCGCGGATCGTAGGGACAATCAAAGACGAGCGCGCGGAGAACGCTAGACGGAGGCAGTAGGATCTCCGGGGCAATCCTGCGCCAGCGCCCGTAGCGAGCGGTAAGCCCCACGCGGCATCTCGGCAGGATGGCGCAATTGTCATCCGATAGGTGCATCTGCCTGCACGCGTACAACTTCAGACGTTTACACGCGCTGGGCGTCATATGTTTTCGGCACGATTTCTTTCTGAATTGACCGGATGCAGGCTGTGGAGTAAGACATGGCGGTAGTGACTGTGAAACAACCCGCGGTACTTGAGCGCTCGCCTCCCAGAACAGTGCAGTGCAGAAGCAATACGTCCGCCGCCAAGAGAACATGTAGACACAATGAAGCCAGTAATCCGTGCCCAAAGGAATGACAGATCGTATGGTGAGCCTTGAACATCAAGGCCAATGTCAATGCTAGACAACGGCCGGTGCCAGTGCCGGGCTGTCACTCGATGGACTGCTGGACGCCGGCGGCCGGAATTTCCATCGCGTTTGGGCGAGGCATCGCCGGCTCCTCCTCTCTGCGCCAGTTATGACGCTCACGGAGCTTGATCGTAGATCGAACGCGGCTACGTCGAAAAGTTGAGGCTTGCACGGTTGCTAGCGACAGGCAGGATTTGCCTGCCTCCCTCTTTGAGGGCCAACGCAGTTCCTGAGAGGCGTCAGCAATACCGTCTACAGATGCAAGGCCCACGCGTCATACCAAACAAACTCCGCAAGCATCGCCATTCTGCCAGACCCAATGGGGGCATGGGCGTGTGTAACGGTTGCAGCAAGGATGACGGTAGAAGCCGCTGCCGCCTTCCCTGCTATTTCCCTGGCCGGACGAGTTGCTGGAGTCCCCCGGCGGCGCACCTCCACAACGCCTTCCAGAGTTCCCTCCAGAGCCCCCTCCAGATCCACTGCCTGCTCCTCCACTCGATCCGGCGGTATCAGAACTCATTGGTGCGAGATGAAAGTCTGAGAAAGGTGATATTTGGCTGGGTGAAAGATTGGGAGCGGGAGTGTTGCCGCTGGCTCTGGAGTGCTACCAGGGAGGGATATTATAGTTCTCCTGGATGCTACAGCCGGGTTCTAGCCATGGATGATCGTGATGCGGCGCACGCAGGAGGTTAGTTGCCTGGTTGCCTGTTCCTCCATGAGAGAGCTGATAGGAGGAGGCGAATGCAAGAAGCTGAAGTCCGCGGCACCGGCGTCCAGCGCCGCAGTGCGTGTGAGGCGAGGTTCTCGGCGCTGGAGATGAGACGCCTCGATGGATCGGGACGTCTAAGCAGCGCGTCTCCTAACCAGAGGCTGGTAGCAAGCCTGGCAACGAGGCAGCACCGGAAAGGGGTGCAGAACGAACAAAAAGAGGTCCTTACGGGGTACGCGGATCGCGTGTGGTGGATGCCGGGGACAGGGTCCTGGAGCGGGACAAGGATACCGGGGGAAAGGGTTGAACATTCAGTCAGTATAGAGTGAGACAGATAAGCAGAGGTGGTGAGGAAACGAAGATCTGGGTCTGGATGGCCAATGAACGCATCGGTGCCGCGGCCAGAGCCCCGGGACGGCCCTTGAGGAAATGCAGGCGGTGGGCACGGCTGGCTGAACCTGGAGCGCCAGGAGGCGCATCGCAGAAGCAGAATCCGGCGTCGTAGAGGTCCCGGGCTCGTGAGCGCGGCGCACACTGATGAGGCGGAATGGCGACGGTTGCTGGCTTCCGTGATCCCATCTCTTGTGGACACCGGCGGGCGTGCGCGGCCGCGCCGGGCGGGGTGAGGCCTCCCTCTGACACCGCCCAGGCGATGCGGCGGGAGCGCAGCGGGCGCGCGGGCGTCTGGGGAGGGGTGCGCGCAGGCCCCGACTGAGGCGGCGGGCCGCCATGACGGTGCTGGAGACGAGCGCGAAGGGCTGGCGGCGGCGGGACAGGCAGTCTGTCGTTGAATCTACCTCAAGGCCGCAGCTAGCGCGAGCCTCCAGGACAGTCATGTCATGTGGTAACGGCGCGATTAGAGGGTCAAATATACGGCCGAACGCAGCGCTGCCTCTGCTCGCCAGCCGAGATTGAGCCTGCTGCTGCCACGGCGAGCGCGCTGTGCCGCCGCTTCCAGACCGCGCTGCACGTGAGGCGCGACAGCGCGCCGCCGGGCCTTGGGCCTTACTCGCGCGCGCGCGAACAGCCAGCGCTCGCCTTTCTTTTGCCTGAAGTGCGGAGCGCGTGCAGGAAAAGGCCGCCCCATGACCGCATCACACGCCATTGGCCAGGCCTGCGGCGGGAATAAGTACGCACACCACCGCCGCTGCCTGTCAGCCGGCCAGCGGCCAGGGAGCCGGCCCTCACGCGGGCGAAGCCTCGCCAAGCTTGCAGACAGTCGCACAGCGCGATGGCGTCGGCGCGACCGGGGCTGGTCGTGACGGCGGTGGCTCGACGCCGTGCGCCGGCGGTGCTGCTGGCAGCCTGCCGGGCGCGGAGCAGCCAGGCCCTGGCGCCCCACCGCACTGCAGCTCACGTGCGGGCGGCAGGGCCAGGGCTGCCGGCCCAGTTCCTGCGCGCCCAGCGCATGAACGCCGTGCAAGCGACACGCTACTCGTAGCGACTGCGCTGGAGCACGCCCTTATCTGGACGCAGCCGGATCTCCTGCTGGACCTCGGAAGGCGCCAGTCGTTGCTACTGTGGCTTGCATGATCGGCGGCGGCCTTGTTCGCTCAGCCGTGGGGGCCCGGCGCGATTGCCTGATTCCATCACTTCCATCACCCGGCCTGGCGCTCGCGTTATCGCTGCTCGCTCCGCGCGCACGGGACTTCAGCCAGAATAGCAGCAGCCGGGGCGCGCGCGCCAGAGAGGCCGGCGGCCCCATCGTCGATGGCTGCGCGCTGCTCCCGTCGCCCAGCGGCCAGCCGCCAGCCGCCAGCTCGCAGCGCGCGATTGGCGGCGTCTCCCCAATGTGCCAGCGTGCGACACGGCGCCGGCGACGCCGAACTGACGATGGGCGGCGGGCTGTGGCGGCGAGGCGGCGGCTGGGCGCGTGCGGGCGCGGGCATTGGTCGCGCGCAGAACGGCGCTAGAAGCCCGGGGCACTTCGCTTGCAGCTTCGGTGCACCCGCCCAACGGCTTCCATGCAGACGGGTGATTAAAGTTGCGCGCCATCGGCCGGGTCCGCCGCCTGCGCGCGCGCTGATTCGCCGCCGGCCAGATTTGAGCACGTCGAGCCGGCGGGCGCAGCGGCTGCGGCCCCTCTGCTGCTCCTCTGCCGCGCTGCCGACCCTCACGACCCTGTGCGGACGTCGTGCCCAAACCGGCCGCAGCGCGCCATGCTCAGGCACGCCGTGCGCGCGCGCCCATTGGTGGGATCGCACGGCGCCAGCGGCCTCCAGCGCGCATCGCCCGCCCGCCTGCCTGCGCCTGCAGCTAGGGCGATGTTACCCTACGCAGCACCGCAGCGCCCGTCGCCTCTGTCTGCCCGCCGTGTGGGGTTGATATGCACCCCTTCTTCACGCCACGCCCGCGAGCAGGGAGAGAGCAGCATCGCCAGCTGCCCTTAGATCCTCCTTCCCTCCACGCCAGACTCCTGCTTGGCGCCCGCCCCTGCCCCCGGCGTGGATCTTATCTCGAGCTCTGCCCCAGCGCGCTGCTGCTCTAAATAATGCACCGCGAGACGTCCATTCCAGCGGGTACTTCAAGAATAGCTGCCCGTCTCCTCGGCCTGGATCTGCACCACTACCTCGTCAATCCTTCCGATTAGGTTCAGAGCCACGCTCGAGAGAAGCTTCGTTCAGAGTCATGTCATCCCTACCTGCAAAACCCACCTCTTCCTCCTCCTCGCACGCTCCCGCCCACCCCGCCGCCGCGCCCACCACCACCGCCGCCGCCGCCGCTCCCGCCCACCCCGCCGCCGCGCCCACCACCACCGCCGCCGCCGCCGCCGCCGCCGCCAGCCAGCCCGCCGCGCCCCGCAAGCGCCGCAGGAGAGCGCCTGCCACCGGCGCCACCGAGGACTGTTTCACCTGCCGCAAGCGCCAGGCAAAATGCGATCGCCGCCGGCCGTACTGCACCCAGTGCATCGACTTGGGCAAGGAGTGCTCAGGATACCGCACCACCCTCACCTGGGGCGTCGGCGTCGCGAGCAGAGGCAAGCTGCGCGGCATGAGCCTGCCCGTGCCCAAGTCGCCGTCGTCGCCACCGACCCAGACCGCGCGCGAGCGAGCCCAGAGCATGTCACATGCGAAGAACACCCACGCCCAGCAGGCCGCGCAGCAGGCGTCGCTCGCGAGCCCGCAGGCGGTTGAGCAGGCGCGCCGCGCGAGCCACGTCAGCCAGGCCAGCCAGGCCAGCGACGTGAAGTTGCCGTCGCCCATCCGCAGCCCGCCCATGCACGAGTACCCGGGCCTGGATGCCATCAGCCCCATCTCGATCCCGCCGCCCGCGCCACAGCACATGGGATGGCACCTGCCCGGCTTTGGAGAGCACCTGGACGGCTACGGCGGGCCCTCCGCGCGCAAGCCGCGCCCGCAGCTGCCCGTCAAGCCGCTGCACAAGCTGCACACCTCGCTCGCCGGCTCCTACGACGACACCGGCCTCTCCACGTCCACCGGCCCGCTGAGCTCGTACAGCGACAGCGTGCTGGGCGACTACCCGTCGCCAAGCGAGTTCCCGGGCACGCCGGACGACTTCACCTTCGCCGACCCCATGATCCAGTCGTACAACGAGCACTACATGCACCAGCGCCCCTCGATGAGCAGCTCCACCGAGTCGCTCGTCTTCCACGACGCCCCGCGCTCGTATCCCATGATCTGCGAGGACCTGAGCTCGAGCATCAGCTCCGACCAGAGCCTGCAGGACTTCTCGGAAATGAACCACATGCAACCAGCATCGTACAGCCAGTCAGGCTTCTCAGATATGTTCTTCCCCGGCGGACTTGCAGCAGCAGCGGGACCTAACTTTGCGCACATTCCAGGCTACTCCTACAGCCGTGGCAGCAAGCAACCCCCTCCGGACCCTATGCCGGAGAACCATGGTTCTTCTTCTGAGCCCGGGGTTGCCCCCGCTCTCGCGCCTCCCGCCCGCCGCCTCTCCCCCCGAATGCAGTTTCTTTTGGATTATTACGACAAGGCAATATGCCCTGTCCTGGTGGCGTTTGACGGTCCTTCGAATCCCTATCGCATGCACGTCATTCCCTTGGCTTTGGAGAGCGAGGGCCTGCAGAACGCCATTGCCGCGTTGTCCATCAACAACATCCGCATGCGCCAGAGCACCGAGGCGAAATTCCTTGCCCTCAGCAAGGGCCAGCGAATCAGCAATTCCGCCCTCCTTCCCGAATGGGTGTATGCCCGGCTCACGGCCGACGAGATCAGAGAGATGCACGGAGAGCCGTCCACCGAAGAAACTCACTACAAGACCACCTCCATCCAGCTTCTCAACAGGCAACTTGCCGATCCCCTGCGCGCCAAAGACGATTCGGTCCTTGCCACCCTTCTCATTCTCTGTCTTTTCCACGTCTGCGACAGCGGTTTCTCAAAGTTTCGTACTCAGCTTGCAGGCGTGCAGAAGCTGCTGAGCATGCGCGACCGCAGCATGCAGTCAGGTTTCATCGGCTGGATCGAGATGTTCTTCACGTGGTTCGACGTCATGACCTCGACCGTCAACGACCGTGAGACGCAGATCAAGGGCGACGCTCTCGACATGATGGACCTGACCACCAACCTCGGTGCCCTCGAGCACCTGGCCGGCTGCGAAGGCCGCCTGTTCAAGCTGATTGCGCGCCTTGGACGCCTGAACCTGCTCAGCCAAAATCGACCGGTCAGCTCGCGTTCCGGCAGCACGCCCAGGCCCTCACCGTCGTACAACCGCCGTGGGGCTGATTACTACAGTATGCAAGGCTACGACCGCCTCGATGGCAACGGCTGGGGCTCGCCGGCGGCGCAGCACCAGCAGAACCCTATGGACATTGTCGACGCCGACCAGCGACACGAGTTCTGGTCCGAGTGGCTGGAGATCCGCGAGCGACTGCAACAGTGGGAGCTCGAGCCTACGGGCCGCAGTGCCGCCGTGTGCGACGCGGGGCCGTACGCCTTGCCGCCGGGCCAGCGTGACATTCTCCACATCAGCGAGAGCTTCCGCTACAGCGCGCTGCTCTACACGGAGCGCCTCGCACACCCCAACCTGCCGTCATCGTCTCTCAACTTCCAGAACCTGGTCGCACAGGCGTTGTTCCACATCAGTCAGATCGGCATCACTAGCTGCGTCAACAAGTTCCTGCTGTGGCCGCTCTTCATCACCGGCACCGAGTGCGTCGATGAAAGCCATCGAGCTCTGGTGCGGCAGCGCTGCATCGAGATCCAGCGCGAGAGTGGCTTTTTCAACAACCTGAGCGGCCTCGAGGTTCTCGAGCGCACTTGGCGCGAAGACGACGCGGGCAGGAACGAGAGCGAAGCCGAAGTGGCGGCGGAGGCGGCGAGGCTGGGCGCTGGGAAGCAGGCTTTCAGATGGCGCAAAGCCATGGACCGGATGGATGGAGAGTACATTTTGATATGAGGCGGATGGCGGTATTGTCGTGGCGGGCTGGGGTTTTACAAAGAACAAAAATCAAAGCACGCGGATATTTGGAAAGGAAAGGAATGAAAAAAGAAAACTCAAAATCGGTTTTAACGTGGACATGATGGAATGAACGGTCACGGTCGGTACGGGTCGGCGGCTTGCTTTGTGGTGAATGACCACGCAAAAAGAAGGCAAAAGCAACTCTTCTCTCTTTCTCTCCTCTGTCGGCCGATGAAGAACGATGATGACTGCGCAGGGGGCGTGTGTGAAAAGGGAGATTCCGATGGGTAGAGGAGGCGTCTGGTTCCAGGTGCCAGGGGGACACGAATCACTTTCTTCTTGTCAATACTTTCTTCTTCAATCCTTTTTTCCTCCAATTTTTTTTTTCTTTTTGTAGGCTTTGGACTTCCCCCTCGAGCGTTCAGTATTGTCCCCTGAACATGTTGATGTCTGTCATACGTCTATAGGTACAGCGCCTCCTCCCCTTGTCCATAAGAAATTATACCCGGGATACCACGAGATTACTGTTTCGTTGTCCTGAAGTCTGCTTTGCCTCTGCGAGTCGAGTGATAATCCATTGCATCTCAAGAAGCACTACGAGATCGAGACGGAAGTCCATTGCTCAAACCCAGATGCTGCTGCCCTTAAACCCATGTCAAAGATCAGCGCGATGCTCTCGTCACGCCTTTGTCTTCTTACAATATGTGTATCCGCATGCGTGCCTACATATGATTCCCTTCAACCCGAGCTGCCCCTTACAAGTACGCGCACACACCAACCACGACAATCAGCACCGCAAAGAGCCACTCAGCAGGCAGCGCGAACCCCTGGTAAATGTTGAAGCCGCTGTCCGAATACCGTCCTCCCGGCCGCGGCGCCGCGTTCGCGACGGCCTGCAACACCGCGACGGAGTGCCCGGCAACGACGGTGGTTGCCGCCCACGCGGCGATCCAGGCCGCCGCGTACGGAATGCTGCCGTCCGTATTGAGGTACGGTCCGGACTTGCTGATGGTGATGGTGGCGTCCTGACCGCGCGCGTGGACGCCGGCGTAGATGCTGACGGCGAGGAAGGCGCCGAGGGCGTTGAGGACGTAGAAGAGGTAGAAGACGTCGACGAGGCTGACGGCGCGGAGAAAGGAGGTCGTGCGGGCCTTGTTGCCGCTGCCGCTGCCGTTGCCGTTGCCGTTGCCGTTGCCGTTGCTGTTGCCACTGCCGGGGGTCGTGGCAGAGGGGCGATGCTGCATCGTGGTGGGGATCTCGCCGAGCTCGATGTCCGCTAGTGTTCGCGATGGAGGGTGGGCGCAGGGTTTGGCAGTGGTAGAGGCGGATGGGCTGGATTTCGGCATGATCGGCGGGTCTCTGAAGGGATCGATAGGGCGTAGTGTCCTGGGGAAGTCCGCAAGATCAACGGAATAGGTCATGCTTGCGCTGAGGTCTGGTGTTGCTGAAGTCTTGATGTCTGGCGTGGCTTTGTGGATTCTTGAGGATCTTGCGGTGGTGCGACGAGGGGACAGATTTCATAGTCGGGCTTCGATGAGAATGGAAGAGGCCCGTTGTACATTACCAGAGTTACCAGAGTTCTCACTCCATCTTCCACGGTACTGTTCGGAGTCACAGTCATGGTAGCGAGAAGGGCCGATGGACCCTCTTGATATATTTCTACTCTTTTAGGCCACATCTTTGTAGGCAGCAGCCCACTTGACCACACACCAAGCAGACCTAACTTCCCACACTCCTAGTAATATGCCAGTGTATCCACATTTGAGGTGTTGATGCGCTGATGATACGCATGCTGCACATTGGTTGATGCTATCAACCCTCAAATGGTCACGTCTGGGTGGAATGTTTGAATATGTACTTTCCAGCTCGCGCGGAGACGCACGACATCTGAACAGCAGGCGTCATGGTGTGGTCTTCGGTATACATTGCAAGGTACATATCCGTCGCGGTCGGATCCGCTTGCAGCCTATTTGCCTTTCCAGATTACAGCTTCAAGCCCTTATCAATAATCATGACGTAGGCACGTAAGACGGCTGTTTGTCGCATAAACAAATCTGCTCAGATATCCTGCTGCAGAAGCTTTGAGCCGCCATTCTCTGACAATATGCTCTTGGTACCCAACCACGACCAAGGCAAAGGAGCCATGCGGAATGCAAATACGCTGGAATTAACCTCTCGCTTTCGATTCCCCTAATGCTGCAGAGACAAGACCGATGAGCACAAGAAAGCAGCATGGCTGTCTCATGCTGGGAAGAAAATCCGAAAGAAGACCGCGCAGGGTAAAACCCGCGGTGGGAGGACAAGCTGGAGGACGTTCCCGGCAGCCATGGGCTGGCCAGGGCAAGGGAGGCTGAGCAGGCAACACGAATGTTTGCTGCGAAGACCGAGCGGATATCCGCTGGTCCGCCGACCGCATTTCCCGCGTTCCCCGACGTGGCCACGACGGCGCCCACGCACGCACGCTCGTAGAGCAGAGACATTGGTGTGCAAGGAGGAACCCGAGGCACACGCGGAGTGAGCACTACTTTTAACGCAGAAAACCGATAGCCCGGCTCGCATCCGGAGATGGGGCCATCGGAGGGTCAGTTTGAGAGGGGGCGGCTCATTGGGCCATTGTGTATGTATTAGCGGCCGGCTCGCTTAGCGATGAGGCGGGAGTGCAGCAACCTTATATCCAGCTATTGCTGGGACCGGCGCCGGAGCAACCGCTGCAGACGTGCCTAGCTGGCGGCAGGGTCGAAACGGCGTGCGGAAGACGTCGTGTTCGGTGCCCGTGGCTATTAGCCTTCGCGTCGGCGTCGCAGCAAAGTTTCAAACGCCTTCGGAGATTGGGGGCGTAGCATCATTTCCATTCTTCATGCATCGCCCTATACACGCATCCGTGGCACCCAAGGGTCCAGCTCCTAGCCCTACCGGCCGGCCGTGCCATTCGTTTCCGTGATGACGTTGTCGAAGGGGCCCAAAGTCCGCTGCCCTCACGGATCCGCGTCCCTGCTCTCCTCCGGCCGAGCCAGCAAGCCTTCCCGCTCCTCTGCCCCTCCCGTCGGGCCGTCCCCAACTTGGATGAGCAGCATCAGCGCTCCGGTGGCGGCGATCACGGCGCCGCAGACGACGAAAGGCAGCCCCGCAGCCGCGCCCCCAGCTTCCAGCCCGCGGTCAAAGAGCCCGGCAAAGGCGGGAGAGCCAAGCATCAGACCGGCAGGATGAACAGGAGCTGGACGATGACCAACGCAGATTGCAGAGCGACGATGAGCGTGGCGCGCGAGATTGCTATGTGGAACCGAGCGGATGCGTACTGGACGAGCAAGTTGTTGGTTTCGTATACGAGCGAATGCACCAAGTGCGTCGACACAAGAATGGCAATGCGCATGTCAGACCACAGGAAGGCGGCCGAGTCCCGCGCTCGAGCTGGCATTTGGCGTATGCGCTCCCTCACCGTTCCGGTGCTCTTGCGAGGCGGTGT
Organism: Neofusicoccum laricinum; assembly: GCA_029906385.1. Classification (NCBI taxonomy): domain Eukaryota; kingdom Fungi; phylum Ascomycota; class Dothideomycetes; order Botryosphaeriales; family Botryosphaeriaceae; genus Neofusicoccum; species Neofusicoccum laricinum. Next base: position 821,608 of record CP123718.1, on the reverse strand, counting down.
CGTGGCGCAGCTCTGAGCTCCGCCTGCAGAGTAGTCCAACGTTTCCGGGAGCAAAGAGGCCAAGGCAACCATCAGGCCCATGAGGCCTGTGCCGACTACTGTTGGCACGAAGAGACCAAACTGCATGAGACAGGCGGCCAAGGGCGAGGAAATGAATGTTGCAAAGAGCTGGGCGGCGCCGTAGCGGAAGAACGTGGCGACTCTGGTTCGGTCAGCCCACAGCCGCGTAAGAACAGTCCAGATCAAGGGCAACGTGCCTTTCCTTCTGAGGCATGACGTCGGCAGCAACGACAAAGACCATTGCGGAGAACACGGGGCCGCCGGCGGTGATGGAGTGCAATCCGGCCAGCCAGATGGTTCTGATGGGGAGCGTCCTCCAAAAGTAGCCTGCCACAGCCCGTCAGCGCGCATTGCGGCTTTCCAGATGGCGCTGCCACTCACACACGACCTGCATCCACACGGCTCCGGCGAGCAGGGAGACTGTCACCATGACGAGGACCGGCTTGCGGCCGCGCACGTCGGCGAAACAGCCCCACGGCACCGCGAGCGAGACGCCTGCAGCGGCGTCAACCATCCATCTGCGCGCCGGGGTCCGGTGCTCACCTACTCCCAACAGAGTCAAAGAAAGTCTGCCAGGCCCTCAGCATGGCAACCTCCCCCCGCACGGTCGAGATCTTGCAGAACTCCTCGGGCACGCCGTCGCCGCCGTCGCGCCCGACCAGGCTCGGATCGTGCTCGGCGTAGTACTGGCGGCAGAAGATCGACTCGTAGATGCGCGTGAAGGCGGGCGACGAGACGTTCTCGGCGGTCACGCCGGCTACGATGACCAGCAGGAAGAGGTACGAGACGGCTGCAGGGCTCCAGCTCCTGCGGCGCTGCTCAACGGCCGAGGACGAGGGCGCTGTCGCGGGGAGGGGCGGCGACCGCTCGTCGGGGCCAGCGGTGGGGTGTTCGCCCGCCATGGCGCTGGAGCGGGCAGGACGTGCGCGGCGGCCGACACTTATGGCGGCGACGGCATCGCCACGGCTGCCTGCCCGCGGACTGCAAGCGACACGTAGGATTGCGGAATGCGCTGGTAGGATAAGACGTGCGCGTCGCCATTGGCTCGCGCCGAGGATGGCGCCGTGTGGTGTGGCGCCGCGAGCCGCACCCAACAGGGAGCTGCTCGCGAGGGAGCACCCGCTCCGCCAGCGTCGAGCGCTGGGGCTGGCGGGCGGGCGACGACGGGCAGATCTATACAGAACAGCGCGGGCCGCAGCATGGAGGAGTCCGGTGGCCAGTGGCACTGACAGGCGGGCGACTAGTCACGCCGCACCGGCGGCGATCCTGCTTGCAGTTACATAATGGGCGCGCCCGCCAAGCCTGGGGCATTGGGTAATGCGTGACAAACACGTCCGACCGCAGGCCAGTTTCGATGCCGTAAAGGTAAGCAGGATGACCGCGTGCTGCCCGTAAGGGGGAACTATATAGCCCGCCCACCCCCAGACCGCGCCCCGTCGCCGCCCACCGCCCTCCGCGCGTCCAGCGCCGGGAGCCCCAGCAGCACTGGTCTCTAAACATTGTTATTCTGTCTCGGCCTACGCCGCACGCATGGCGCCCTCCAACGCGGACGCCGCCTAGATGACGGAGTCATACTCCGGGTTGACCCAGCCGGGGTGCCCTGTCGCCGCCCTGATCGAGGGCCCGAAGTAATGCATCAACCCCAGTGCCGGCACGCAAAAGAAGAAGGTAATGATGCCCTGGGCCGCAAACGTCCAGGTATACCCGCTCGCGTCCACCCACGGCACGATGAAGAACGGGTTAACAAAGGCGCTAAGGTTCAGGATCACCGCGTAGAAGGTGATGACGCTCATCGACTGCAGCGGGTAGCAGTCGACAACGTACGCCGCGACGACCGTGTTGCCAATCTGGATCCCTGCCGCGACTGCGCCGTGCGTCAGCATCCGCGGCCCGTGGCGAAAGGGCGTGGAACTTACAGAGGAAGAAGGCAATCTGCCCCACGATCCAGTGGTACCCCTGGTCGATGGAAATGCCCCACACGATCAGCCCGATGGCCGTCACCAGGCTGGCCGGGTACGCCAGCCAGAGCCGCATCTCGGCCACCTTGACGCCGCCGTTCTTCTTGGTCAGCTTGGTCACGATCCAGTCGGAGAGCCGGCCCGAGCAGAAGACTTCGGCGAAGAGCGTGCCGAGGATCAGCCCGATGAACAGCAGGCCCTGGATCTCCGGCTTGTACTGGACGTAGGCCGTCGGGATGTAGGTGATGATGGACAGGACCCACCAGTACCAGCCGAACGAGTAGATGCAGATGGTGCCCGACACGGCCGCGTACTTCCAGGTGCAGACGAAGCGCACCAGCGCGTCCCACACCTTTGGGTGCTGCATGCCGGGGACCGGCGCGACGTTGAGGAAGGGCAGCTGCGTCGTGCGCTTCAACGCCACGTCCTGGGCAATGCTGGGCCTGCGCTCCGTCTTCTCCACGTCGACGGCGGCCGGCATCTTGGCCAGCATCTGGTTCCGCGGGTACAGCGTCTCCGGCAGGAAGAGGACCTCGGCAACGAGGACGACTGCAAAGAGGATGGCGTTCAGCCACTGGACCCAGTACTGGTCGACGATGTTCATGGCTCCGCCGATGAGCGGGCCCATCAGGAGCCCCTGGTCGATGGCCAGCACCCACAGGCCCACCTTCTCGCCCCTCTCGTACTCGAAGAACATGTCGTTGATGATGGCCAGCCCGACGGTCGAGGCCGGGGCAACGCCAAGGCCCTGGAAGAAGCGTGCTGCCATGTAGCCGCCGTAGTTTGGCGCCTTCGCCGCGCCGATGGTCGAGGCAAAGGCCGTGGTCGTGCCGACGATGAAGACGATGCGGCGGCCGTAAATGTCGGCCAGCGAGGACCAGATGAGCGGGCCAACAGCAAGACCCAACGCCGGAACAGCCACAGTCCAGTTCATTTGCGCCAGCGATATCCCGTACTGCTCCATCACGAGCGCAAAGGACGGCACCTGGCCACGGTTAGCGCCCGCACTCCCTCGTCACCCGTCCCTCTTCTCTTCTCCTCCTACCGTGGTTGTGGTCAGGTACGTGAAGAGCCAGTACCTGTGCCAGGTCAGCACGGGCGGCGTTGTGGTTGATGTTCGCAGGACTCACAGAGACATGACAATGGCGAGGACGGCGTTCTTCTTTGCCCGGGTCCAGTTCAGGGGGTCGAGGGGGTCGGAGGTGGGCTGCGGGTGCAGCTTCAGCCCGTCCCGCAGCACCACGGCCAGGTCGGCCTCGACGGCGGCGGGCGCCGTCTCGCTGTCGGGGCTCGTCTTTGCACCGAGCTTGGGTTCGTCGCTCGCGCGGTCGCCCGCGGGGGGCTCTGCCACGACGTTGCCGGCCGGTTCCATGGCGGCGTGTTCGCGGGCTCGGACGGTGGTGCAGAGGACCCTGGGGGCGGCCCGCGGTATATAAGGCTGCGCAGATCGCGGGCGGGAGACAGGCGGCTGGAACAGGAGGGCGAGTCTGCCGCGGCGATGTGGCACAGCGACGCCCCCTCGGCGCGCCATCCACGGTATCGCGCTGGGCTGGCGATGACTGGCGAATTTCCCTCATCTATCGCACGCTGGACGGGACAGTCCCCTGCGCGGCGAGCATGCTTATCTCGTTGGAGGACGGAGGGCCGGGGCGCGGGCAGGGTCTGATTCGCCTGCCGCGCGGATCCATAAATCTAAGTTACGGCCGCGTTCTGATCTGGTCCGGGTTGTATCGTTACGCCGCGCCGGGCAAGCGAGACCCGCGCTGCTATTATGACGCGCTCCCGCTGGCGCTGGCCCTGCCCGCGACGGCCCTCGTCGCTCCACGCCCTGTGGCCCGCCGCCCGACGGCCGCCCCGCGACGCGGCGCGCCGCACTTGGCCCCCCGCCGTCAATGCCCGCTGCCCGCTGCCCCGCTGCCAGACGCCAGACGCCAGACGCCAGACGCCAGACGCCAGACGCCAGACGCCAGACGCCAGAAGCTCCCGGCCGTGTCGTCCGTGCCGCCCGCGCTGCGCCGCGCTGCCCGTTGTCCGACGACGCTGGCCACACGTAACGCTTACCCGCGCGCGTTAGTCACCCGCCGTCTGCCGTGCGGACGATAAGCCTGGCTGCCGTGATTGTTTCTCGCGGCCGCCAGCCCTGCCGCGGCCTCCACGATCGGCCTCGATAGGCCCGGGCCCTGACTGGCGCCATGACTACCGCTGCTGAGCTGGTGCTGCGACTCTCGCCGTCCGCGCCGTGAGCTGCGTCTGCGGTCTGCATGCGCCATGGCCGCGCCGATATTTGTGTGCCCTGCACCCCCCGCCCGCCGTGGCCACGGTGCTCCGACGCCTTCCACCCTCTCCTCCCTCTCCTCCCATTGCGCCCAAGGTGCCTGTCGCCATGGCGAGCAGACTGGACAGGTCGTGGCTCCCCAGCTTCGTCCGCCGCCGCAGCAGCAGCAGCAGCAGCAGGCGGCGGGCCGACGACGACTCGGGAGCCCCGAGCGAGCGCACCTCGCTGCTGCCTCCGCGCGAGCGGGAAGAGGGCGATGTCTGCGACCTGGAGGACGGGGACCGGAGCACCGCCCAGCTCGTGCTGGCCGAGTTCTGGATTCTGCTGAAGGGCTCCGTCCCCGTCATCCTTGCCTACACCCTGCAGAACTCGCTGCAGACCATTTCCGTCCTGATTGTGGGCCGACTGTCGCCTGAGGCGCTGGCCACCGCCGCCTTCTCCTACATGTTTGCCATGGCCACCGCCTGGCTGATCGCGCTCGGCGGCACCACTGCAATCGACACGCTCGCGTCGGCCAGCTTCACCGGCAGCAAGAACAAGCAGGACCTCGGCGTTATTCTGCAGCGCGCCTTCTTCATCCTGGCGCTCTTCTACATCCCCGTTGCCATCCTGTGGGTGTGCTCCGAGCCCGTCTTCGCGCTGCTCGGCCAGGAGGACTACATCGCCCGCGACTCGGCCGAGTTCCTCGCCGTGCTGGTGCCCGGCGGCCTCGGGTACATCTACTTCGAGTGCCTGAAGAAGTACCTGCAGGCCCAGGGTACGCCCTCCGTCCCAACCCAAGCACGCCAACCGCGGCTGACGGCTCGCAGAAATCATGAGGCCGGGCACCTACGTGCTCCTCGTCACCTCTCCGCTCAACGCCGGCCTGAACTATCTGCTCGTCTACACGTTCAGACTGGGCCTGCTCGGCGCCCCTCTCGCGACGGGCATCTCGTACTGGCTGTCGTTCCTGCTGCTCCTTGCGTACGCACGCTTCGTGCACGGCTGGGACTGCTGGGGCGGCTGGACGTGGAAGGCGTTCGGCAACCTGCGCGTCTTCTCGCGCCTGGCCTTCCTGGGCGTCGTCCACGTCGGAACCGAGTGGTGGGCGTTTGAGATTGTGGCGCTGGCTGCCGGCCGCCTGGGCACCATCCCGCTCGCGGCGCAGAGCGTCATCATGACCACCGACCAGGTCATGAACACGATCCCGTTCGGCGTCGGCGTCGCGACGAGCGCGCGCGTCGGCAACCTGCTGGGCGCCCGCAACGCCAGGGGCGCGGCGAGGGCGGCCAACACGGCGGCCTGGCTGAGCATGCTGCTGGGCGTCGTGGTGCTGGCGGTGCTGATGGGCGTCAAGGACTTCTACGCCCGCATCTTCAACGACGACGACGACGTGGTCAGGCTCACGGCCAAGGTCATGCCGTACGTCGCGCTGTTCCAGATCGCCGACGGACTGAACGGCAGCTGCGGCGGGTCGCTCAGGGGCATGGGCAGGCAGCACATTGGCGCTGCGGTCAACATGGTCAGCTACTACTGCGGGGCGCTGCCCCTGGGCATCTACCTCGCCTTCCACGGCTGGGGGCTCGCCGGCCTCTGGGTGGGCCAGTGCATCGCGCTGTATCTGGTCGGCTTCCTGGAGTGGGCCATTGTGGCCTTCAGCGACTGGGACAAGCAGGTCCGGAAGGCGTTTGAGCGGATGGACCACGAGGACCGCGCAGAGAACGGCGAGCACGGCCGCTGAGACCGGCCTGGTCCGCATTCTTGGCACACGACGGCACAGAGAGCCAGACGCACATAGAGCTAGACAGCACGCTACGGCGTCAATGAAAAGGCAACGATTCCCGTGCATCTCGCCCGCTGGGCCCCGCGAATGGATTCCCGACGGCCGGCGGCGCCGCTGGCAGCGGGGCACGTCATGGATCTGACTTGTCGGCGGCGGGCAGGGAGGCAATGACGTCTGCGGGCCCTGGGGTCGCGTCTCGGGCCCGGCAGCCCCCTGCCGCGAGCTGGTCGGCCGGCAGCTGTCGCGGGCCCTCCGTCGCGGGCGGTGCGGGCTGACAGCACGCGGCTACTCAGTGGTGATTGGAGGCCGCGGCGGATAACACGCCGGCCGCGGGTGGTGAGCAACGGGGTTAGGTAACGCGAGCAGAGCGCGAGCTGGGGAGCTGCGCGTCTGTGCTCAAGCTGTCGTGCCGATCCAGCTCCAGCTCCTCCAGTCCATGCGGGACAAGCTCTATCGCTCCGCCCCGCCCGGCCAATTGCCGTCCAGCCTGCTGCCGTGTAAGGCCGTGTAGTCAGAGAGGGGCGCCCAGGGACGTACCACGCAGCCGAGCATCGTCATGCACGCGGCTGGCTCTTTTACCTAACGCGAGCGAAAACCCGCCCAGGCCGCCGCCGCCGCCGCCAGCCCGCATACAAAGCAGCGCCCGCCTCGCCGCAGTGCTGCCTGCGTCTGCACGCCGCCAGTTCCCCTCCGCTGCCGCGCACCGAACCCCGCCATGAAGACCTTTGCCGTTGCTGCCGGCCTCGCTGCCCTCGCCGCCGCCCACGGCGACCACGGCCACGACCAGAAGCCCGTCGAGGGCCCGCACAAGGGCCTCTGGTACAACTCGCTGCCCGGCGACGGCGGCACCCAGGTGAGCGTCCCGCCGCGTCCGCAGGCCTCAATGGCTGCCCGCTGACCGCTGCCCGCCCCCCGCCCAGGCCGACTCGGTCTTCTCCGGCATCTCGACCTTCGGCCGCATCCAGTACTCGCCGTGTCTGTCCACCGACGACGTGAAGTACGACATTGCCTTCATCGGTGCGTCCGTCCGTCCGTCCGTCCATGCTCTTGCTCCTGCTCGCGACTGACCTCATGCCGTGCAGGCGCTCCGTTCGACACCGGCACGTCGTACCGCCCGGGTGCTCGTTTCGGGCCGAGCGGCATCAGACAAGGTTCTCGCCGCCTTAACCTCTAGTATGTTGAACTTTGGCGCATGCGCGCTGACTCTTGCGGTGTGTTTGGGACAAAGGCTCACGGCGGGTTGGATTCAGCGGCGGCTACAACGTGCCTCTCGACGCGAATCCCTTCAACAGCTGGGCCACCGTCATCGACTGTGGCGACATCCCCGTCACCTCGTAAGTAGCCCGCTCTGCTCCGCCCTGACCGCGCCCTGACCGCGCCTGCGCAGCTACGACAATGGCTGGGCCATCAAGCAGATCGAAGAGGGCCACAACAGCGTCCTCTCGCGCTCGCCCGCCACCAACTCGCACGCGAAGGGCCTGTCCAAGAAGGGCAGGACGCTGCCGCGCGTCATCACCCTCGGCGGCGACCACACCATCACGCTGCCGCTGCTGCGCAGCATCAACCGCGAGTACGGCCCCGTCAGCGTGATCCACTTCGACAGCCATCTGTAAGACTCACCTCTCCTCTGGCCGCGTTGGCCCCGCCCCACTGACCGCTTCCTCTCCGACAGCGACACCTGGCGCCCCAAGGTGTTTGGCGGCGCGCCCAGCGAGCAGGCGTCCATCAACCACGGCACCTACTTCTACCACGCCGCCCAGGAGGGCCTCCTGGCCAACGACTCCAACATCCACGCCGGCATCCGCACGACGCTGTCGGGGCTCTCCGACTACGAGAACGACGGCTACTGCGGCTTCGAGATCGTCGAGGCCCGCGAGATCGACACCATCGGCATCGACGGCATCATCAAGAAGATCCGCGACCGCGTCGGCACCGAGAAGCCCGTCTACCTGAGCATCGACATCGACACGCTCGACCCTGCCTGTACGCTGCCCCCGGCTCCCCCGCTCTTTTGACGGTTCCCGACTTGCTGACGCTGGTGACTGCAGTTGCGCCGGCCACGGGCACTCCCGAGACGGGCGGCTGGTCGACCCGTGAGCTCCGCACCATTGTCCGTGGCCTCGACGGCATCAACCTGATTGGCGCCGACATTGTCGAGGTCGCTCCGGCGTACGACACCAACGCCGAGCACACGACCATGGCGGCGGCGGACACGCTGTACGAGGTCATGACCATCATGGTCAAGCGGGGCCCTCTCAGCCTCAACACCGGCGGCGACAGCATGGAGGAGCTCTGAGCTTTCTGCTTGCAAGTTAACATGACCGGACTGTATGTGAAATGACCGCAATCGACTGGCACACCGTAACGAAGAGACGAGGAAGGCGGCGGACGTGAGGAGGGAGGGCTTTTTGCACCAAAACCACGGGACAGCATGGTACAAAATAGAATAGGAAATGAAAGCGAGCAAGCTCGTCATCCTGCCTGAGCCACGGACGCTTGACTAAGGCGAAAATGCACTAGCTGAAAGAGGCATGCGAGGCGAGGCTGACGCTTTCCGCCGCAGGTGCAACCGCAAGCGGTCCCCGCTCGACGACCCACCTGTACTGAACGCATTTCGAAGCGTCGTAGCATCATCCCTGCCGGCCCGTCGACTCGCGCACGTCGTAGTCAATCTGCACATCTGTAGTCCTCCTCATGATCCCCGACTCGGGAACGCCATTCTCCCTGCCCAGCTGCGAAGTGCTCGCCATGCTCAGCCCGCTAGTCGACCCCGCATCTGCCGAATCCCGCGTGTGCACCATTGCAACGGTATCGCTTTCAGCACCATTGCTCCCGTACAGCCCGAGATTGATTTCCTCTCGACGTGGCCTCCGTGCGAACACATGTGCGAACCTTTCAATCCGGTGCGGGTGTGGCCGTGTCCGTACTTCTGGCTGGCGTGGTCTCTTGCCGTCCGACTCCAGCTCCCGGTAGTCTCCAGGATGCGTCGGAAGAGCGGTTTCATGGCGGGCAGGTTGCCTGCAATTATCCCTATTTGCGTCTCGACTGCGACCCAGATGGTGATGTTGCGGCTGTCCCACAGAAAGCCTCCCTGCTTCCCGTGGTCCCGGAGATAGAGTGTGCGCACGACGCCTGCCGACGAGGCAAAGATGCCCGTTCCAAGAATGGCGATGAGTGATCTTTTCCTCCGATTGTTCATCTGGAGTCTGGAAAGCAGTGGGATCTGCGGGTACGGCTCGCGTGAGCTCGGTCGTCAGACGGAGAACCGGCTCTGAGACTTACCGGGATGAGGACGGCGAAGGCAAAGTCGGTGGTGATGGTTATCACCGAGTTCGGATAGGTCATTACCTGCAGCGTTGTGACGCTCCAGCATTCTGAGCGGACGTCGGGGTCCCAGAGAGTCCGCAGATCCCTGCATTGCAGCATAATCGTGAGGAAACCTGCGACAGTGTATACTGCCAGCGCCACTGTTTGACATCAGCCATCCGCTTTTCTCTCGCACTGAAGAGGCTCTTACCCATGATGCTTATAACCATCATCCTGTACCGTCCTTTGCCAGCAATACGGAGCAGGAAGAAGCCGACGGATTCCTTCGCGAACAGCGACACGAATACGTATATGGGCTGGGTGAGGAAGTTCAGGTATATACCAATCTTGAAGTCTTCTGGATCGATGTGTTGCCAATGTCTGTAGGGCGGTGAGGCTGCGCTGGCGCAAAAGACGTGTGGAAAACAAACCTTCCGGCACCGTGCTGTACTTCTAAAATCACGATGATCATAGCAACAAGGCTGACCATTGCTGCAAGACGCATTGTGTAATCCTGTGCTCTGTCTTGGCGTGCAGTCTGTGTATTAATTCTCCCTTCGCACCACTTACATCCCATCCGATATTACGCATCATCCGGATGCGCACATAGAGACGTGGAGCGAGAGAGAGAGCACGCTGGCCAAGATGGTCATTGTAACAGTAGCTGCAAGGATCGTGGGGCCCTCATTCTGGTCTGGAGGCAGGGTGACGTCCTGGCCAGAGGAAGCCATGTCTTTGGATGAAGAAAAATTGGGTTGCTACGAAGCCTCAAGCCTCGGGGGGAATCTAGGAATATTCAAAGAAACCAGGGCAGCTAAAGCACAGGAGGACGGCATGGGCGTACACTCAGATGATGAAGTGATCGGTGCATATCTTGCTGAAGGACACCAAAGGCCACTGCGCCACACGGTGACTTGAGGGATCAGTGAAGGATTCGGTTGGCGGCATCGGTCGAGCACGTTTCCCGATTCGGAAAACTGCAAGTTTCGGTTCTGGTGGGACATGTATCAATCTCGAAGCAGCCTCGATGATCCTAAAACCGAGCGTTGACCACCCAGTTTGACGAGCCCCAAAAAAGGACAAGGCCGGGCACCTTGCGCAAACACACAAGGCCGTCGCAACTTGTTCCACATGCTGCATAGTAGATCCTCCTCCTGCAAGTGGTCGAGCGGATGTGCAGGCATATTCCTGATCACGATAAGCTTAGCCAGGAACGGGAAAGCAACCAGGGCCCTGGCGTCCCGGAGTCTGTACTGTACGTACCAACGCCGTGGCACCACGGTGGACGGAACCGCGGAACTTGCCCACCCAATTTCGGAGTACCATCTAGTCGGGAGCCATGCGGATTGCCTTCGTGATATCTTTACTTTTCCATGCGAGACTGGTTATGGCGGGTGCACTGCCTAGACTTTCCTTGTCGGAGCAACGGTCAATGAGCACACTCAGTAGCAAGGGACCAAGACTTCCAGAAGACCACCTTTGTTCGATCTCAGCCCTCTTGTTCTGTGCGAACCCCGCTGTACTTCCGCTTAAGCCTCTCGACAACGTACAAAGGCGCCACCCAATTGATGTACTGCTTCTGAGGCATCAAAATTGTTCAATAGATTCACGTCGCCGGGCGGCAGCGTTGCGAGTCCTCACAACAAAGATCGCCTTGACAAATGCCTTGCCTGCCCCAAAACCGTGGAATCACTGTCGCAACAAGATTTCGAAACAAGGAGAAAGCCGTGGGCAATGCAGTTTACCGCGGCGGGCGGTCGATCAGTCTTATGCACTTCAAGAGCCGCAATGTTGCCGCCGTAAATGCATCGTTTCAGCAAAAAGTCAAGTCAACAGTGCCTGATACAGAACAAGCGTACCACAATCGCCTTGCTACTTGCCATGCGGTTACGGGGGTCAATCAAGGTTGTCTTACCCTCGGCAGTATCAACGGTTTTCTCTGCGGGCTGTTGATTGAGCGGGTTGAACCTCAATCACCTCCCCCGGTAACAGCAAACGGCATTTGCAATCATGTACGGTGTCCAGTTTTGAGGCACGTATGGCCCAGAAAGAGTAACAATGCAGCTGCAAGGTTGGACCCAGTGGCAGAGGACCGGCTGTGAAATCTCGGTATTGAAAGTAGGTGAACTTTCAACGGCAGCGTTCTCCAGTTCAAGCCAAGCTGTCGTGGAACCTGTTTGGGGAGCCAAAGCCATCTGGACGAATGCTACCTCGGCCTTCACTCCCAGCCCCACAACTGCCTTAACTCACGAGCACGGTCTGATGTCTTCCATCCCGTCTCCTTTTCAATTCTGACCATGTGCTTCAAAAGAGCAACTTGCTCTGCCGGATCCACGACGTGTTTTCCCGCCAAGAACATCGGCTGAACGCCGTTCACCCAATTCGCACTGGAAGAACACTGTGGTGAGTGACTGCTTACGGGGGCAGGATCTCATTGCTCACTGATCAGAGCAGGACATTGTGATTGCCGCAATCTGACGCGCATGCCACAATACGTCGCTCTGTGATAGTCAGAAACAAGCATTCTGGAGGGAGAAGAGAGTTGCTCACGGCATCGGCAGAGATGGTGTCTTCGGGCACTCGAACACCACCGTCGAGCAAGAGGATGGATCCGGCATGGTACATGATGTTCCCACAAGCTCACCCGACTGGTCAGCGCATTTTCAAATGTTATTCAAGGGATAGTATACTCGCTGAAGGTGTCCCAAAGACCACCACGGGGAACACCGTCGCCTCTCCCGCGGGCGCGGATATCATCGGTCGTGCGACGCGTGGCTGCTCCGAGTACCACCCTTGCAGTTCGCTCCACAGCATCTCGGTTGAGCGAGTTGCTTTTCCTGAATCAGCCGTAGATGCCGAGTAGTGATTGACAATGTTTGCAAAGAGGACGATTGCCATGTTCGCATACCGGTCGACCAGCGGAACACTCTCGTCCGACGCGTAGGTTGAGTCGATCCACTGATCACTGGGTATCAAGCTTTCCTGATTTGTCAGAAAGGAAGTCCAGATATCTGCGCCACATGCAGTCAGCTACTAGAACCTACCTGTTCAAGGGACGCACCTATGCGGGCAAACGGCCAAAAGCATGCCGCAACATATCCTCCTGATGAGCCGTTCCACCCCCTCGACTTGAAAAGCTGGGCGCATCCCTGCAGATGGCGCCTCCATTCACTCACTGGCGACTGCATCATCTCGAAAACACACAGCATGACGCAACTTGCGAGGATAGACGAGTCCAGATCCTCTGACACTCTTTCTATCAGTGTTCTGATGGTAAATTGATAGAGCTCCAGGCTGACAGAGTGTTGATGGTCCGTTGTGACGTCTAGCTGCCGTGAGGAAAGAGCCAGCGCGGCTGCCAGGAAACAGTCAGACTCGACGAGGACGCACGAGCATTTGGTTGAGAAGTGTCTGAGCGTGTCTGTTGTCTCGCACCACGTCGAGGTTTCTCGCAGGTATGCATCGAGGAGCTTGCCTTTCAGACTCTCGCTGATTGGCCAGCAGAGACTAAGCTGGCTGACTGTTCCTGGAAAGACATTCGACAAGCTTCCCAGTGCTGTGCGCAGTGCGGATCGTGGGTGCATGTCATCGGGAAGCAGGCCCGGCGCGTGGAGGTTTGCTGCATCTTCCGCGCTGCCCGGGCCCTGAGCAGCAATCCCATCATCAATCCCCGCAAAGACCGGAGACTCTAGATCTGTGCTTGCTGCATGGCCGACGTCCAACGCCGCGCTCTGTGGTACCTGGGAACGGGGCGTGGACCCAACGTGGATGTGGTCGGGCTGCAGCTCCGCTGGAGCAGCCTCACCCTCCACAAAATCGTCGTCGTCGCTGTCGATTTCATCGTATCTGTCCGTTATTTCCCTTGTGTTATCGACGATCTACTCGGTCGAGTGTTCTTGTCAGCCTCCACGCAATGCCTCGTGCAGAGCCAACGGCCGACCAACCTCGAGACTGGCTGAACGAAGCCTGGAGATCTCAAGCGCATCGAGGGCCCTGGCCTCAGCCGAGCTCAAGCCACGCATGCGCGAGGAGTGGAACATGGCCCGAATGCCCCAGCTGCACGTGCGGTAATTCCGCGCACAATTCCGGCATGTCGGCACGGTCTCGTCGCCTGTCGAGCAAGCCTCAGTGGACCAGCCAGCGGCAAAGAAGAGCGAAGAATGGGCCTAATTACACTTGAGCCGACGCTTTCGACATGTCAAACTGGAGGTCGGTCAGGCGCACGCAACCGCAGGCGCAGGACAGCTTCGGCGTACCATCCACTTCTGCTTCGGCGAAACGTGCGCTTGCTAGCGCGACTCGAAAAGGACGTGGGAGACATCGGGATGGGGTGTTTGGGCGACGGTGGCAAGGGAGGAGAGCAAGCAAGAGAAAGAGGGGACACAGGCCAAGGGCAAGTGGAAGCGCAAGCGAGCTACCCGCCGCTTTTCCCTGCAAGGTAAGCCTTCCTCATTGAGGGGCGCGCATCACCGAGCAACGCGCAGACATTGGCTGGTGCGAACGCGCAATGAAGTCACATGGGGCGCGTAGATGCGACCGCTCATGGATCCGTTCAACATTGCCAGACTGTGCCTCGCAGCCTTAAAGGATGCTTCGTCCTGGCAAATTTGATGGCCCGCCGCGGAAGCATCCACAGCCAAGTTGATATGGCTTTGCCCACTTCTATCAAAGCTCGGGTCGTCCGCTCGTCTGCAGGCGGCCCTCGACTCGCCCTGGAACACATCTCCATGCCCGAGGTTGGCCCAGGCCAAGCACTTGTCCGTGTGGATCACGTCGCGCAAAACCCTACCGATGGTAAGCTCTTGCATTTGCTGAACCTGCGAACCGAAGCCTGATCTATCCCCAGTGCAGTCCTTGGATTCCAACGCTTTTGGGGACGGTGCAGTCCTTGGTTGTGACTTTACCGGAACCGTTCAGAAAGTAGGAGACGGTGTCACCAGGTTGAGGAAAGGTGATGCCATTGCCGGTCTCATCTGGGGCGGTAAGCCTGCATGTCTCTCAGTTCATGTCCTAAATCTGATGGGTGACATTATCTGCAGGTGAGAATCAAGGGCTCGGAGCATACTCACAATACACCGTAGCAGACGAGAAAATATGCTTCAAAGTCCCCGGAAGCATAGCGTCCGAGCAAGCTGCAACTGTTCCACTTGCAGCCACAACTGCTTGGCTGGCCATGTTCTCGAAGACATGTCTCAACATTCCGAGAGAAGATGCCTCTAAGCATACCATCCTCATCTGGGGTGGAAGTTGTAAGGCCCCGTACCTTGCCTGAGTTCTACGTAGCGTGAGCCCACCCGATGCTAATTACATCTGTCCATTCAGCCAGTGTTGGTCAATACGCAATCCAGGAGGCGGCCAAATGCCAGCTCCGAATCGTCACAACATGCAGTCCGAAGCACTTCGACACTGTAAAGGGGTTTGGTGCGCATCACGTCTTCGATTATCGTTCTCAAGGTGTTGTTGAACAAATTAAATCTGCTGCGCCTGACCTGAAGTACGTCTTCGACACTATAGGCTCGAGGTCATCGTCAGGCCTTGCCTCCCGGGCAGTTTTCTCGACGGGTGGAGCTCTGTGTACCGTGCGACCAGGAAAGGCCAACACAGAAGATGTTCACAGCAGTGTCAAAGTGGCAGACGTTCTTGTGTGGACGGCATTCTTGAAAGAACATCGATATGGAAACTTTCACTGGCCCGTAGGATCACCCACCACTATGTGCTGCCCCAGGAGCTAATGAAGAGCAGCCCTCAAGGGATGACCATGAACTTGCTACAGAGCTGTTTGACAAACTCCCGGAATGGCTGGAAAATGGCATTATCAAAGCAAACGCTACAAGAGTTCTGTGTGATCTCGAGTCTGTCCCGAGAGGGTTTGAGATGCATCGGAAAGGGGAAATTTCAGGCTTCAAGGTCGTGTATGAGCTTGAATGAGGCACAGGTTAGCACCACTTGCAGATTAAGCATCTGACAGAGCTTGCGAGCAAGTTCCTTCCACGTACTTGAGGAAAGTGCTGCAGCCAACACCTGACGCGAAGTGTTTGTAGTCTCTCGAAAGAACTGAACCAGTTCAATATCAAATATCCCTCAGCATAAATGTCTCCTGCCGCAGTCGCGAATGTGACACATGCTGATACAGGTGCACATATAAGCCTACCGCCAGCTCGGTTTGCAGATGTCAAACCTGGTTGTCAATAACGATGGATACGCAGTCAAAGAGCCGAGGAAGTTTCAACCGGACGCAGGACTAGGACATCTTGGAACTCTTTTGATTGGAGAGAATGGGAGGGCCAGTATGCACCTCGGCTAAAAACTTTAAGTGTGCTTCACCTAAGACAGAGAGAGGCGGCAAATTAGAAAGACGAGGACATCTTATGAATGGAATATAGGGGCTTGGATGGTCTAGATCTCGGCCTACTACAGTGGTGAAGTAGTGGATGTAGCGTATTGAAAGAATAGCTAGCAAAGACTTATTTTAGTTCTCCACAAAGACCTAGTCTAATGCAATGACGTAGATAGATTCAGTGTTTCCGAGACTTCGCACCGAGGTAGAGAAAAATCCGAGAGAGCAATCAAAGAATAAACCGCCCTGGGAATATATAGGGCTGATCTCTTACATGGGAGGCGTCCACGCTAATGTGAAGCGTTGCCCGTTATCGGTCCTGTTTGGGCATGTAGATGGCTGCTGCATGGCCCGATAGCCAATCCGATGTCAGGACGAGCCGTCGTGATCTGCGCTAGGCAACGTGGAGAAACAGACAGGATGTTTCTGACGGAGCAGGCTGCCCGATCGGAAATGAGGACACTGTTCGTATCCGGGCTCGCTCTCGGGTTGTCTCGGTGATTGGTAATTGGAGTGGAACAGGACCGTCTTTTGGAGTACAAAAACAAAATGCCAACACTTCAGTGCTATAGGGCTGCACGAGCCGTGCTTGAATCTTGTTCTGTTGCAAAAATGTTTCTTTGGTGCTCGTTGTTCATCCCTCTTGCAAGCGCCGTTGCGGGCGCTGCTTCGTCTCCACCAGCACAGGCTTGCAGTTCCCTCAGGAACGAGTTTCCGGGCCTCGTTTTCTCCCCAAACGAAACGAGGTACAAGGAGGACAACACAGGTACATTGCCTATCTATGGCGTCCTCAAGCATGTCGCACGCTCACTGCGCGGTAGATTACTGGTCTTCGGCGTCATGGCTCGGCCCGGCCTGCGTGTTCGCCCCTTCATGCGTCGAAGAAATGTCGACTGCGGTAAAGACGTTAGCTGAGCTCCAGGTTCCCTTTGCAATGCGCGGCGGAGGTCATATGCCGATTGGAACATCCAACAACATCAACTCCGCCGGCGTCCTGATTTCTAGCTCCAACATGAAGCAGCTGCAGATCGGACCGGACCACAAGACCGTCACTGTCGGATCAGGCAACGTCTGGCTGGATGTGTACAAGTTCCTTGAGCCGTACGGAAAGACAGTTGTAGGAGGTCGTCTGGGTCCAATTGGAGTCCCCGGATTCCTACTCGGTGGAGGAATGTCCTTCTTCAGTAACCAGTATGGGTTCGGGTCTGCCAGCGTTGCCAAGTACACGGTAATAATTCCCGTTTCTGACGAAGTGCACCAAAGAGCTGATCATCGAGCCCTTCGCAGTGCGTTTTGGGCAGTGGAGAAATAGTCGAAGCGACAGCGGACAACGTGTACGCCGATCTCTTCTGGGCCTTGCGCGGAGGCGGTAATTCGTTTGCGCTCGTAGCTTCATTCGACCTCAAGACCTACGATGCACCGGTTGTCAGTGTTGGTAATGTTGTCTACGGCCCCGGGGTGCGCGACAAGTGGCTGGACGCCGTCCACACCTTTGCTCATGACGGGTCGAAAGACGCAAAGGCGGCGTTGATCCCAACCACCACCTGGGGACAGAGTACCAAATGGATGCAGGTGTACAACAACTTCCAGTTCTACGACGGCAACCATACCAACCCGCCCGCCTTCGAAAACTTCTCTGCTCCTGTTCTGCCCGCATTGCAGAACACCGTCTCGGCCAGAACCATGTACCAGTGGACTCTGGAAGATTATGACCGGATTGAGGCTGTGCATGGTATGCGCAATGCCTTCTATACCGTCTCTTTGTATGCGAATAAGGAGGCCATGGAGATTGTGCACGACACCTGGTTCGAGACAGCAAAACTCCGCCTCTCAAACGTGACGAACTTGCTCGGGAGCATGGCGCTGATGCCCATCACGGAGCGCTTTATCAGTGCCGGTGGCCGCGATCCCATGGGCATTGACGCCAGCCAGGCGCCGTACATTTGGGTGGAAGAGAGTCTGATGTGGTCCAGTCCAGCCGACGACCAAATCATCGACACGTTCCTGGCAGACGTCAACAAGGATATAAATGCCAAATTGGATACCAAAGGTCTACGCGCCCCATATCTATACCTGAACGATGCGTACCAGGGACAGCAAGTTTTTGAGAGATACCCGAAAGTCAATTTGGCAATTATGAAGGGCATCAGGGCCAAGTACGACCCGCAGCGCGTGCTGACGGATCTTATGCCGGGAGGCTGGAAGGTCGAACATGCTAGTCTTTTGTGAGCTGCATGATTGCGGGTACATTGCTTTCCGTTATTCGCTTATACAATGTCAGTGTTACTATGAAATTCATGATTATGGGAACCGCAAGCGGGCTTGCGGGGCTATCCGCCGCCAATGAAATAGAAGTACTAAAAATGCCTTCCAAATCGTTTCCTGACATAAGAAAATCCGGCGAGTTCACCTCTCCGGACGCGAGTAGTGATTCAAAACGAAATAATTTATCTTACTTGAAATGACAACCAGGCGGCCCATGAATGGGGAGATATTCTAACGGCATATCGACCCACACTTGAGAATCATTGGGACGACCGGTAGTTTCAGGAGAAAGTTGGGACGGGATCGGCGCCAATGTAGCGGTTGAGGACAGAGATGATGTATGCCGAAGCCGGGCGAGGCGATTCCTACAGCATATCGAAGCTGAGATATCCACATTGATTTGAAGTGTGGCCCGTTCTGGGTCGAGTACAGTGGTCGTTGTGGATATGAACCGGGGTGCGGCATGGTGACCGGAGGAACAACTAAAGCTGGACGTGGCATTGAGAGAGGAGGCTGTGGAAGATGCAAGGTCCATCAGTTTGGGGAGCCGAAGAGAGAGATGGCGTACGCACACGGAGTAGACTGTGGCGCGGCGGGGGCACAGGGGACGGCATATTCGGCGATCAGATAAGATGCGTGCCGAATGAAGCTAGCCTCATCAGGGTCGCCGTGTGAATCTCACCACCGAGGCGGCATCTGCGGCGGAACACTTCCCAACCGCACGCCACCACCATGAACGCGCCGTCGTCCGTGTTGCGTGCATTCGCCAAGCGGGCCTCCGTGTCCGAGCCCTGGATATGCACTTCCTGCGCGCGAGGCACTCGCCGTTCGTTTGCGCCGCGCGCCTCGTCCCGCCGGGCTATCAGCAGCACCAGCAAGCCCTCGCAAAGCGCTGCTCAAAACGTCGCCCCAACCATGGAGCAATTGCGTGCGCCGTACAAGAACAAGAATCGATCCACTGCGTAAAGGATCCCTTGCGGTTGCCCGCGCCTGCGGCAGCACAGCTGACGTCGCTCGCGGCAGATACTACGCACTCAGCATCATCCTCGGCACCGTCGCTCTGTCCTACGGCTCGGTGCCAATGTACAAGATGGTATGGCGAGCAGACTCCTGCACTTGACAGCGCTCGGCTGACCGCAACCTCCTCAGATTTGCCAGACGACCGGCTGGGGTGGTCAGCCCATCAAGTCGGCCGCGCACGCTTCCCTCGACGGTGACCCCTCCGAGCGCCTCAAGCCCGTGACCGCGTCGCGCCGACTGCGTATTACATTCAACGGTTCGGTTTCGGACGTGTTGCCGTGGAAGTTTGTGCCGCAGCAGCGCGAGGTGCGCGTGCTACCGGGCGAGACGGCGCTGGCCTTCTACACGGCGACGAACAGAAGCGACGAGGACATCATTGGCGTGGCAACGTACAGCGTGACTCCAGGTCAGGTGGCGCCGTATTTCAGCAAGATTCAGTGCTTTTGCTTCGAGGAGCAGAGGCTGAACAAGGGTGAGACGGTCGACATGCCGGTTTTCTTCTACATCGACCCGAGCTTTGTGGACGACATTAACATGAAGGGCATCGACACCATCACCCTGAGCTATACCTTCTTCAGTAAGTCGGCCGGCCTGGACTGGTGGCTGGGTTTGCTAATCCGCGATGCAGAAGCAAGGTATGATAAGAACGGCCATCTGACGCCCGTGGCGGCGTAGATATGGACAGACTCTGTAGACAAGATCCTTGTACCGCTACTGTACACAACCTCGCTCCCAAAGCACCCCGGCACCAATTGCCGAGGCACCGTTTCTCGCGAGTCGTGGACAATCTGCGCCATCTTGAAGTGCTTCTCGTGCGCTGCCGTCTCTTGGCCTCAGCTGATTAAAAGCCTGGCTCGGACCGAACGCCTGAAGCAGTCGGTGCTCCGCACGGGAAGCGACGATTTGAAGCGTGCGCATGAATAGCTGGCTAGTCGGTCTGCTCAAGTTCGGCTGGCAGGCAAGTTTGCGTGGGGAGTTGAAGTTTCGTCCGAGCGCAGTAGTCGCTCAGGATAACTCCGTGTGCCGAAGCCATCCTAACGAATGCTTCAACTCCCAATACTTAGCCAGATCTGACGGCCCAATCCAGTTGCCGTGTTATCTTCGCGCTAGCCGTCGCTTACAACACCCGCCCCCGCCTGGCGAGGCACCGCAACCAGCCCCTCCTGTTAGCCACGATCTGTAGCCGTCCATTGGCTCCAGTGCCTTTTCCACAATCTTCCAGCACAGTCTCCCCGCAGTCTGTCATTGGTCGCATGCCACTTTAAGCTGTTGTAGTTTTCCGTCTGCGTGTAGCGAGAGATGTCTACCAGCCTTCCCTGGCCATGGGCCCGATTGGCACGTTCCAGATCGACAGCCACAGCAGCGTTGCGATCAATTACAGTTCCCAAGGTTCTCGCTTGCCCGCTACCCGAGACCGTCCAACAAAGGGTTGACGCTATCGACAAGCCGCTGCGCTGAGGAAATTGCTCGGTGAAGCCGAAGACGGACCACGAGTCGCGAGGCCGTCCCCGACGCAACGCGGCGCGAATCTGTCCTGAACAACATCCGACCCGCGTGCATTCAGTCCCAGCCACGGCGTCCGCTTGCGTTGGCCCGGCGGCGTCGGATGCGCCCGAAGCCTCGCCCACTGCTGGCTGCGCCACAGGTGCGGCGCCCTTGCATGCTGCTGCAGCAATAGAGAGCTTCCACAATCGCTTCCAAGTGCCCGAACGAGCCGTCGCACACTCCGCCTTTTCCTGAGATGACGTAGCGAGCGTGGTGGAGCCCTGCGCTCCGGCCGCGCGCTGGCTGGGTTCGGGACACCGGCACCGCAAAATGTGGAGAGCGTCAGCTGTTAATCTGCACCGTGCTCCAATCCTTCGCTGAACCGCAAGACCTCCCTCCATCACCATGATGCCATGACTGCTTCCCTGTGCAATGCCCGCATCCTGCCTGCACCCCGCACCGTGCGAACAGAGAAACCAAGTCTTTGATCGCTTTACAGCTTTGTATTATTCAGGTGTTAACCTAGGCTAGTATCGTCGCTCGTGTCTCATGCTCTGGGTATCTGCTGAGCGCCATACAGATGAAGAAGAGAGAAGCAAGGAGGACGAAGAATGTTCTCCGTTCCGCCTTGCACGTCATATGTATCCTATCCGAAAACCTCCCCATTAAAACGTTCCCTACTCATTCCACCATGCAAATCCAATGCTGCGCTCCTTACAGAGCAAGCAAGAGCGCCATACCCGCGGCACCGAGCATGGGGCTGGCCGTCTTCATAGCAGCAGCCGCGCCGGCAGCCGAGGAGGCCGATGAGGCAGCACCTGATGCGCCAGACGCCTTTGCGATGTGTTAGTGACGTGCAAGAGCTGGACAACGAATAGCAAGTGAGACTTACAGCGCCAGAGGCAGCAGAGGAGGCAGCAGAGCCCGCGTCTTCGGTGGCAGACGAGGCAGCAGCCGAGGCCGATGACTCAGCAGAGCTGGCGGCACCCGCAGCAGACTCGGTGGCCGACGAGGCAGCGGAGCCGGCACTCTCAGTGGCATTGGCAGCGCTCTCGCTGGCGGACGATGCACCAGACGAAGCGGCACCACCAACAGCCGTGAAAAGAGTCGACATGCCGGTGGTCGTCGTGTAGGTCGTGTCGGAGGCCGAGACGGTAGCAACCAGAGGCTGGGTCGTGACCGGAGTGCTCGAGGCAGCACCGGCACCGGTCTCAGCGCCAGTGCCACTAGCAGAAGCGCCGCTCTCAGTACCCGTGGCCGAGGTGCCTACAGCAGCCGAGGACAGGACGCTGACAGCGGAGGCAGAGATAGTAGAGGCCGAAGCGCTGGAGACGGCACCTGCGCCGGGTGTCAGTCACGGTAGGCAACGCTTTGGAGAAACAATCACTCACTCGCGCAGTAGTTGGTGCCGTACGAGATGACCGAGGCGGCATCGTCGTTACCGCAGGCCTCGTTGGCGCAGTCGCGGACGCCGTAACCGAAGTCGACGTTCTTGCAGTAGCAGATGATGTCGCCCTGGCCACAGCCGAACTCGTCGGTGGCGATCGACACCATGTTGTTGATGCACGTTTGCTGCAACTGAGTGTCAGCGGACGGCCATTGAGGAAGCAGGCAGGGTGGGCATGCGTACGCCGCACTGGGGCAGGTCGGTGAGGGACTGGGCCATGGCCATGGCGGCGCCAATGGCGAGGACAGCAAAGGACTTCATCGTGGATGGGTGAGGTTGGGCGGACGCGGTGAGGTCGCTGTGGCTAGAAGAGAGCAGAGATAAAAGGCCGTAGGATGCTGACTAGGTGATGCTCGCAGTGGAGGAAGAGAGATCGAGGAGATCGGAGCCAGTTATGTAGCAGGTTGCGGGTGCGGGAAAAGAGTCGGCTGGGATGCTGTGGGCAGGGACTTTTATGTGGTGGGCGGGCAGCTGCAGCTTTGCGGCAAATGTCACTTTGCGCTTGCCCTCATCTCCGCAGCTTCAATCTTGTTTTGCCAGTGGCAGCAGCAGCGCGTGCGAAGCCAGGCCGCTCAGGCCAGCAACGACCCCTGCGCCGATCTAGTGCGCAGCTCGCCCGCAGCAGCTGGCTCCGGGTGGTTTGGGCCGCTAGCACGGGAGCGTCCAAGGCAGGCACTGCACCGGCGCGCCAATGCCAGGGCAGCACCGCCGTCATCGTCGCCCGTTGCTGGGCCACGCTGTGCTTCTCCGCCTCTGATCGACCGCCAGCACGCAGCTCGAGAGCGCGCCCGTCGTCATCGTCACCACCGCCGCCGCGCCCGGCGCCTCGCCTCACACCACAGCCGGTCTGTTGCAGTCTGGGAAATGAAGTCAACACACGCGTCGTTGCACGGCGCCGCTCGCCCACCTGCTCTGCCCATCGCGGCGTGCTGCAGCATCACACGCTGTTTCGCCCGATGCCCACCCTGCCGTGTGCCGGTGTGGCGTTGGCACCAGCCACCGCAAACACCGACATCTCATTCGCCCGCCCGCGCTGGCGCCCGCGCGGTCCAGCCTCCGCCAGCCCGCCTCGCCGCCGTCGAGTCGTTCTCAGCTCGACCAGGTCCCCTCGCGGCTCTATTGCGGCCTATCGACTGTGCCGGCTATAGTGCCAGCTCGCAGCGTGCCAGACGCGCGCGGCGGAGCGCTCCCGTTCTCACGCTCGGCCAAGTCATTCGGCGCACCTTCCCCCGTTCAATTGCATCACTTCCCGCGTCCGACGAGCTGCAAGACAAGCTTGATTAATCTGCCTCCCTCCACGCTACCGCCCGACACGTAGCCGGGCAGCGCGTCTAGCCCACCGCCAGGTCGATGTGCGCCCGCGCCCCGTCCAGTCCTTCAATCTGTCCCTGCTTAGCCGCCTGCTGCTCCGCCAGATGCTTTTTTTCCGCCGATGTGATGCACTGCATGTTCGCCCCCAGCTTGTTCATCGTCTCCACCCACTCGTCGTACGCGTCTGAGTCGAACACAATGCCTCCGCCCGCCTGGAGATATGCCACACCGTCCTTCACCATCATCGTGCGCAGGGCAATGCACTGTCTCTTGTCAGCAATCAACGTCTGTGATGTACGCCACCGCTCATTTCCGCGCTCAGTTGAATCTACTGCCGGCATGAATGCTTGAGCTCGAGACGGAATGTGCATGGGCATTTGGGCGCGGCATTCCACTTACCGTGTCCATGGCACCCTCTTCCTCGCTGCCGTTCTGGTTGACACTACCGTAGCCAAAGTAGCCGACGGCACCCGCGTACACTCCTCTCTTTTCCTGTTCCAGCTCGGCGATCAATTCCATTGCACGCACTTTGGGCGCGCCGCTGACGGTTCCGGCTGGAAAGATGGATCTGAACGCGTCAAAGCGCGTCTTACCGGGACGCAGAACGCCAGACACTTCAGAAACCAAATGTTGGACGTGCGAGAATTTCTGCACCACCATCAAGCGATCGACACGGGTAGAAAGTGGGTCGCAAACCCTGTTCACGTCGTTGCGTGCCAGATCCACGAGCATGACATGCTCAGCCCTGTCCTTTAGCGAGCTCCGCAGCTCTTCGGCAAGCGCCTCATCCTCCTCCATCGTCTTGCCGCGCTTGACCGTGCCCGCAATGGGATGCGTGATGATGCGGCCCTGGTCTGCCTTGACCAGCAGCTCGGGACTCGCGCCGACTATCTGGAAGTCTTCGCAATCAAGGAAGAACAGGTAAGGCGAAGGGTTCACGGTGCGCAGGTGGCGGTAAATGTTGAAGGGATGCAGCGATGTGGGTCGCGAAAAGCGTTGCGACGGAACGCACTGGATGATGTCGCCCCTGCTGATGTGCTCCTTTAGCTTGTGGACGTGGCCTTCGTAGCCCTCGCGTCCAATGTTGGACGTGTACTCGAGATCAGTCTTGATTGGAGGCTGGTCAGGCAGTGGCAGGTCCTCGCTCTTGAGCTTCGCGATCGTCTCCTGGACCACTGCCAAGGCATCATTGTATGCGCTCTCTAGCTGGTCCAGGCTCTGGGGAACCTTCATGTAGGTAATAACCTTGACTACCTGGAAAAAGTGATCAAAGGCCACAATGGTGTCGAAGAGCATGAAGAAGCTCTCGGGCACCTTCAGCACGTCCTTCATGTCCCTCCTGGTCTTCGGCTCGAAGTATCTCACGCAGTCGTATCCAACATAGCCAATGGCACCACCGGTCAAGGGCGGCAGCTTCAGGGTGGGCACGGAGGCAACACGGGCCTTCTCCAGCTCCTTCCCAAGCAGCGGAAGGGGGTCACACTCGTCGCCATGGCCGGGGCCGGTCTTGAGGACGCTGCGGGGGTCTGCCAGGTGAGTCAGAGGCACTAGTCGAGCACGCGGCTGCAATACGAACCTGCACCAACGAAGCTGTATCTGCCTATTGTCTCGGTGGTGGCGGCGCTCTCAAAGAGGAAGGATAGCTTGGACCTTGCAGGCTCTCAGTACGGGCAGGGCGGCGTCTGGAGCCGCGACTCACTGACTTGTGGGCTATCTTGAGGTATATGGACGAGGGGGTGAGGAACTCGGCGGAAATTGAGGAGCACACGGGCACGAGGTTCGGCGGGTTCGGCGTGTCCACGTAGGACGACAGCACTTCGCGGACCGTGTCGAGGGACGGCTCAATGCCTAGCTGGACGGGCGGTCAGCGTGGTCTGGCGGGCTGGGCTGGCGGGCGGGCGGGCTGCAGAGCTGCTGGCGGACGGCGGCCGGTCCAGGACGCACGCGTACCCACAGCCGGCGACGTCCTGCGAGCTGGAGGCGGCGGCATGAGTGCACCCCGCCATCAGCGCCGACACGGGGATCGAGGGGCAGCTCACCCGTGACGCCATGGGGGGAATGCGGCTGCCAGGCACAACAGAGGGGTCGAGCAGGAGCGCAGTGGGCAGTAACGGCGGGCACAAGTCGTCGGCGAGCAGCGAGGCAAAGGTGCTCAGTCAGAGACGCGACAATTTCGGCGGCAGAGGCTCGCTTGATGTCAGCGCGCTGGCGCGGGCGGGCAGCCGGGGGCCAGTAAGGACGCGGCTTGGCGGCTGTTTTGGCGGGGCTGGCATTCGCTGGCTTATGACCCTCCATCAGCCTCCTCCCGCCCTGCCGCCTCAGCCCGCGCTGCGCAATCCGCACGCTGCACAACGCCGCTCCCACCGGCCGCGGTGACACGGACAATGGCCGCCGGACTGTCGTGTGCCAGCTAAACCCCCGCGCCCGGGCCTCCGTCTCCACCGGTTTCTTCGCACGCGCCCGCCCCTTCCACCGGCCGCCCTACAAAACAACAACAGCTACTACTCCTCCCGCCGGCAAGACTCCTCCCCGCCGCCATGGCGAGCCCCGGCGAGCATCCCAGCACCCCACCGGCCCGTGCCATCCTGCACGACTCGCCCTTCTCCGACTACTACTCCGACAGCCCGTTCTCTGCCGGCCCGCACCGCGCCTCCAAGATCCAGAACGCCCTGCTCAACCGCCTGTCGCAGCTGGCCGTCCAGGTCACCCGCGAAGAGCCCGTCGAGCCCGTCGCCCACCATGTCCAGCGTGCCCTGGACAACCTCTACGCTCTCTTCGCCATCCCCGACACCCAGCCCCGCCCGCCCGCTGATCTCGAGGACTCTGGTCTGTTCATCGAGGACGACAAGGACTATCCGAGCGCGCGCGAGCATGCCGCCGCCGCTGCCGTCGAGGATGGCGTTGCCGACGACGAGCTGGAGGACGTCTACAGCACCATGATCAAGATGTCCATGGAGCTGCGCGAGGGCTTTTTGGAGATGAAGGTAAGAGCGCCCCGGACCCTTGGCGCGAGGCTCCCTAACTCATCAAAGGACCACCAGACCGGCCTCATGGCCGACATGACGCACGTAAAGAGCCAGAACGACGCCCTCAAGTCCGAGAACAAGTCGCTTCGCTCGCAGAACGACATCCTCCAAGCCCAAGTCACCGCCCTCCGTTCCAAGATTGAATCCCTGCGCACCCAGAACCAGTCCCTGCGCACAGACCTTCAGTCCGACTTCACCGAGCTCATGTCGCTCAAGCTCCAACTGATGGCCATCGAGGTCAAGTCCGCTCTGCACCTCGGCCAAGACAGCGGCGATATCCTCAAGCAGAGCATGGAGCGCTGGACCGACGAGTGGCACGAGATGGACGAGAAGTTCCGCGAACGCAGAGAGAAGTTCTCTGGCGCCGTCGACCCCAACCTCCTAGGCGAGGCTCACCAGTTGGCTGCCGACATCTCCGCCTTCTTAAATCTAGAGGATGGCAACCTCAAACCGAGAACCTCTCGCCATTCCCGCAATGTGCCCGGCACCCATGCAAGAGGTTCAAGCGATCCTTTTCCCACTGCCTCTTCTTCGGCATCAGCTCGCCCTGAGGAGAGATCCGTCGAAGAGCCCGAAGAACCTGCCCAGGACACTGTTGCAGGCGATCCCAAGGGGACTCGTGTTGTTGAGTCGATCCCCACCAAGGCTCATGATAGTGAGGAGCAAAAGCCGTCGACGGTGCAGCGAGCGCCAGGCTTCCTCGCCAGTCTTTGGCGCTCTGGACCGAGGCAATTTGCTATCCCCAAAAGCCTTCTTGCAGATCCTCGCAAGAGCGTCTGGGACGCACTTTCCGACGTGACCGGTGTTGGGATGTACGACGACTTTTACGACGAGTTCAGCACGACTGAGTAGAGAACTTCTGCCATGTCTGCCTACGACTTTGACGGCTGTCATAACGCACGTCCTGTTTGAATATTGCTTTCTGCTCTTGTATTGTTGCTCTCCTTTTTCCTTCATGCACACCGTTATACAGATTGGCTATTTTTTTTTCGTTTACGGCGTTCCTCGGCTGAGTTTGCTTTTTGATGATGATGTAATGCTCAAGGAATGCACATGAGACACAAAAGATACCCATCCATATCGAGGCGTACACGTAGTTGGTTCTCGAGAGAATGTTGGCCGAAGGCAGATGGTGGAGAGAAAGGATCGCGGCAAAGGGAGAATGGCTACGACTAGTTTTAGCTCCAATGCAATACGCAGGGGCTGGTATAACCACAGCCTCACACGTGCGATTGACTTCACAGATCTCAAACATAGCTCAATAAGGAAACGCTCGTTGATCCGCGGCCCCCTGTACAGAGTGAAAGTATCCACCCTCACGGATACGTCAGGCCCGTTTGACATTGCCACCCATTATTTTTCCCTGAAACCCAACAGAAAGGAACCAGCTGCTTGGATTCAGGGCGGCAGTAGCGCTCGCCGTAGGGCTTTCAGAATTGCCGGCGCCAATTTGGAATCCTCGTCAATCCCTTCCCCTCGAATGCTTCGAAACACAGACATCCCCACTAACACGCGCCGCCTTCCGCGCCGGCCCGCAAACGTTCGCTTGGGCGAAAATATGCGCACGCGCAACTTTCTTCTGGATGACATCCAAAATCCAGCAGAAGTCCGACGTGGCGCCTGTCCCCCGAGTGGTGGCCACCACCGCGGCCCTTTATCCCATTCAAGTTTGTATTGCGCACGCAAACGTGCCCAGAATGCGTGATGCGTTGCTTCGAGGCTCTTACAAGTGCCAACGACACCTTGACACTCTCACGTGACGGGAATACCGCTTCGGATCAGGCAATTGTTGAAGATGTTCTGAGATCAAAGAGGATGAACGCGTGAACACATGTCCTCATAACAGAGTCATTGGTCAATCTAACATCAAAAGTAGAAATAAAGACAGAGAAAGAAGTCAGTGGAAAGCAACGCAGGGGATATCGCTCTATACAACACTACTCCAGCACACATCGCCAAGAAAGCGAGGATCCTGAAACATCCGCCCTTTTTACCTTCCGACGTAAAGCGCCCCCAAACGATTGTCAAGCACATGAATCAAGCCTCGATCTCTCTGGCCCACTACCTAAGCCTAGACCCTACTTCCCGGCGGACAATTAGCTCGCTCGCTCGCTCGTGCTAAAGGACAACAGTAGATATCACAACACTCAAAACAGAAATGACTAATCGCAAAGCCGCGAAAGGGCGATGCGGAACCGGCGTGCTCCTAACAGAAACAGAGCCTTGGTGACTGCATAACGACATCGCGTGATGACGAATGCCATCTTGTCGCTTAGATCTTTACATAGACTTCGTCTCCATTGGGGTGGGAGTATGAGTGACACCATTGGTGGCGCTTGCGCTGCGCGGGCTGTTCCGTTCGGAGCGTGGTGGTTGCTGCACGCGTTTCTCCTCGTCACCACTGTCGTCATAATCTTCGTCGACCTCCATCTTTCGAGCTGCCGGCTCGTGTTGTTCTTTGCGCTCTTCCTTTGGCTGCTCTGGCGCATGCGGCGTCTGCGGTGGTGGCGGGGGGTGGATAGCGGGGAGCGACGGCGGGTGGTGCGCGGCCTCCGAGGGATGATACCCGTCATTAATGTGTCGCTTCTCCTCAGGACGACGAGCGTCAGCTTGCTCCGGAGGTGTCCGCTGAACCTGCGAAGTTTGAGATGCCATCCTCTCAGGTGGAGATGGGCGACGAGGAGGGGTCTCATCTAGGCGCTGACGCTTCTCATCGTTGGTCGGGGCCTTCTGAGCAGAATTTGTCTCGTCTTCCCACTCCCGCAAGCGCTTCGGGGCGGTCGGCGTTCGCTCGTCCCTGTCACGGGCAGCCGCTTCGGCGGCAGCGGCCGCTGATGGAGGCGGAGGAGCACCGCTCGCAATACCTCCAGAGCCTGCTGGATCAGGGTGGTGCTGGTAGCTCTGGTGGGGGTAATGCGAGTTGGGAGATGCAGCCTGACTTTGAATGAGGGGACGGACCTCTGGAGGAGGGCTTGCGGGACGGCCGTACGGTGGCACAGGCCCGGGTCCAGGGGGCGGCGGACCGTTAAGCGTAGCTGGAGGAGCGGGCCCGTTGGAGGCGTGAGCGCCATAATTAGGATTAGCAATTCTGTTTGGCTGGCCCTGCTGTTGGCCTTGCGGCACCTGGGGCTGCGGAGGTTGATGCTGCGGAGGGAGCGTTGCCTGACCACCCTGGTAGAGATTCGGAGCAGCGTTATGGCTCTTGGGCGACGGAGAGAGGCCTCGGCGAGCGGGTCCTGGGGCATTCAGTCGAGGCGGCTCTTGGAACTGCCTGGGGGGCTCTTGCCTAGGGCTAGCGGGGCGAGCTGACGCCCCTGGTCTGAGCGCAGGATCTCGCTGATCATAAGGCCCGATCTGCTGGGGTGGCATCTGTGGGTCCTGGATGCCGGCAAGGCGTCTGTTCCAGTCGTTTCCCCCGCCCAACGCAGCCGGCGGCAGAGGTTGCTGGGGTGCGGGCTGAGATGGCTGAGGCCCTCCCCATTGAGGCTGGGGTGGGCCATTCATGGCACCCGGTTGGTAAGCCTGAGGGTGGACGTCTTGCGGCAGAGGCGCGCTGTTTTGGTTTGGCATGCCGTTCGTCGGCTGGCCGTTCTGCAGCAGCTGCAGGCGTGCCTTGATGTGCACATTTGAGGGGTCAAGATCAGCTGCACGCTGGTATGCGTCCAACGCGTCTGCAGTTTGGTTGTTGCAGGATTCGTACTGGCATTGTTTAGCGATACGTGCCCCCGTGCTGTCTTGCATGCAGGGAGCAAACTCACCAGAGTTCCGAGGTCGTACCAGACCTCAGAGATGTTGGGGTTCAATCGAATGGCGCGAGAGTAAGCATCAAGCGCATCCCGGTATTGGTTGATCTGGTAGTAAAGGACGCCGATTGAGCACCAGAACGTTGGGTTTCTGCCATCACGATAGACGGCCTGCTGGTAGGCTTCGTACGCCTTCGGGTATTTCTGCTGCGACATGTAACAGCGACCTAACAGGTACCAGCTCTGGGCATCACTCTGGTCTGCAACCGGATATTAGTCGTTGGCATGGATATCGTGCATGGAGATTTATATATTACCTGACGCAACAGACTTTTCCAGATACTCAATCGCGCGCTCCTGGCTCTCGAAGCTGCTGCTTTGCTGATGGTGAAGCCAGCCGAGCTGCTGGAGCACCTTCGCGTGATTCGGGTCGCGGTCAAGCACGCGCCTGTAGGCATTCTTGGCCGACTCGTACTGCGGATGGGTTAGTTTGGGACCGTACTTCGGCATTGAATCGCAGGTCTTACGTCTTTCTGCTGTTCGTACACGTGACCAATCTGGAACCAAATGTCCTCCTCGGTCAATGGCCGGGGAGGGTCATTGACAATGTATTTGAAGCACTGGAATCGGTCAGCTCCTGGAATAAAAAAGCAGATTGATGTGCAATGGGGGCGTTGACATACTTCTAGACTGGAGGTAAACTTTTGCTGCTGCTTGTAGATTATGCCGAGACGGAAGTAGATCTCATTGGCCTTCTCGAACGAGGGCTCCATACGCATCACTTGCGAAAAAGCTTCCTCGGCGTGCTCAAGCGAGCCGTAGCGATCGTACAGGATGCCGATGCCGTACCAAAGCTTTGGCTCCTGCTGCCGCTGTTAACGAGTGCGTCTATTACGCGGCACGAATAATTACCTTCGGATCCTGCAGGTGGTAGAGAGCCTGCTGGTAGGCAGAATAGGCTTGTTGCAGGTCATCCATCATGAGGTAGCAGTGGCCTAGAGACGAGCGGTGAGTACGAGGCGGACGGTGCGACGAGATGAAGAGCCATACCAAGACTGCCCCAGACGTCGCCATTGTTCGAGTCAATCTTCAGGATGTTCTTCAGGTATTCGACCGCAGCCGGGAATTGCTCCATGCTCCGTAGAATGCACGAGATGGCTTGCATGGCCGGGACGGACCAATTGTTGTGGCGCAGAGCATGGTCATAGCACTGGCGGGCGCCGTCGAGATCGCTCATCATCTCAGACAGATTACCTGCACGTCAGTCAGAGGGAGGCCAGGCACGCGGGGGGACACGGGCGTACCCAGGGCGAGCCAGGTCTGCTCGTTGGCGGTGGTGAGGACGGAGGTGATGCTGCCCTTGGCCTGGCCCTGGAAGGGACCGTGGCCGTTAGGCTGCGGGTGGCCCGGCGGGCCGTGGTGGGAGGGCAGTCCCGCCGTCGGGGACGGCTGCTGGTGAGTGGCCATGTAGCCCGAAACGTGCCGTGGTGATGAGGTTGGGCAGATGGCGGGCGGCGCGAGTGCAGGCGCTCAGGCTCGCAGGCGCGTGCTCACTCGGCCACAGCGGTGGTGTAGACAGCAGCTGTCGACGCGCCAGGAGCAGCGCGGGCGCGGGCGAGCTGGGCCGGCGATTGAGGGCGCGACGGCAGCAGGGCGGCGCTTTGGCGGGCGGCGGCAGCACGCAGCTTGGGGCGCGCCTCCAGGCGGGCAGCAGAAGCGCGGAGGGCGGGCTGGTGCAGCGGTGGTGAGGGCAGCGGGCGGGATGACGGATGGGCGGAGAGGGGATGGGGATGGGATGGGGAGCGCGAGGCAGAGGGTGCGGGAGATGGAGGCGACGGGACTCGAGAGAGGGCCGGGAGAGGAGATGCCCCATTGCATTACATGAGAGGGCTGGGTTAGGGGAAGATTTCTGAGCGGGCTCGACAGCGACTTACTCAAACGCAGCGCACTGGCCGCACTAAAGCGCTTGGCGGCAGGGAAGCCGCGGCGGAGACGGCGCGGCTGCTCTCAATCGCGCCCACGGTACGCGCAGGGCAACAGCCATCATTCCCGGCCGCACGCCCCCCGGCCGGCAACGCGCGCCCGCCCACCCAGCGCCAGCACCCAGCCCGCGCGCCCGTACATGCCCTCACCTCGCACTGCGCCAATGCGCCTGCCTGAAAAACCGGCGGCACCCACACCGACACCACCGCTGCAGCACAAGCACACCGGGGTGCGTCAGACGGCGGCGCGCAGCTGACAGGTGCACCGCACCGAAGCGCGCCGCATGAATCTGCGCGCCGCGCCCTCGCAGCAGCAGCGAAACCGTTTCGCCGGGCCCGGGGCGCCGTGGAGCTTGGGTTGACGGCCGCGCTAGCACGCGACGCCCCAGGTGTCGCACGCCCAGCGCCCAAGCCGCAAGCTTCTGCTCGCCTTTCTTTTTCTGCCAACGCTGCCGCGACCCCAGGAACGCCGCCCACGCTTGGCCTGCCCGACCCTTGTTTGCGGAGCCCTGTGCGCGCATCCTGCACCAGGTGGCTTTTCGGTGCGAGATCTACAAGCCGCCTGGCCCAGCACACGAACGGCCGCCTGCTGCGACTGGCGGCTGCAACGCGTGCCCATCGCCGCGGATCGATGCGTGCCCAGACAGCCTCTCCTCCAGCTGTCAACCTGACGCCTGCTTTCGTCGCCACGAGCGCCCCGCTCAGCCCGCCCGCTGCGACCGTCCGCACCCCTGGCCGCCCATTGGCCCGAAGGCGCTGCGTGCCACCGCCCTCGTTTCAAGGCGGGATCGTCCACCGCGCGCTGCCTGCATGACGCACCTCCGTCCCCCTGTCATCCAGAGGCCCCAACGTGCTTTATCGCCGCCGGCCGGCAGGAACGATGTCGCTAACCCATCCTTGTGCGCCCGCCCCGTCATATAACCACGGCGCCCTCTGCCCGCCCCCACCCGCCCTACGCACATGAAGATTCGTCTGGCGACCTCCACCACCCACGCCCCAAGCACGCTACCTCCTTCCGCATAGGCCCTTCCCGCCGTTCCCTCCCTGTGCTCTGCCGTTCCCAGCGCGTGTCGCGAGAGCAGCTTGTACAGCCGGAGCCCGAACTGCGATGCGTGCTGCCCGGCCGTGAGAGGAGCTTTTTGGTGTTGTGAGTGCATTTTGCAGGAGGTAATTTCAGTACGGCGTTCCGTGTGCAGCGCGGTTCCTGGGTTTCGATCTTCCCGCTGCCCGGCCGTTCTGGCCCTGGACTTTCTATTTTGAGAACCTCGGCAGCGGGTGAGCTCCTTACTACGTGGAGGAGGGCTGAAGAGTCGAGGATTTGGCCCCCCTTCGTGTTTGCGAGATGGACGGCAGGGAGACAGGACATGGCTCATGACTTGCGTCTGTCTCAGCGGTTCCGCTGCCTTCGATTTCAAGCGTTGGCCGGAGCGACTCCTCAAAGCGATCACATCCAGGGCCAAATGCATGTCGGACGCTTATGCTTCCCCGATCTGGTCGCCCATCGCGTGTGCCTGCGACGATCCAGAGTGTCATCCTACTATGTACAGTGTTCAATCCGACAGAGCGTGGAAACGCGCGGCGAAGACGTTTCTTCAAAAGCATCGTGCGAGCCTGAAAATGCGAAGCTGCTCCATAACAGAATGCAACAAGCGCATTCAACGCACCAAGGGAGTCGGGAGCCTTTCCCCGGGCACAGGAAAAAACGCTCAGTCTACCCAGACAAACGCTCCAGCTTCTCATCCAAGATGCTGCGAAAGAAGTCGTGCGCGTATAGCAGCTTCGACCACGCTACCGAAATTTCGACCCCGCGCAGGGCGGCCCGCTCCCGGCTGGGCGTGCGCTGACATCGATGAGGTGAGACTCTGCACGCGAAGGGCGATGTGGACACGATGGTGCGATAAGTAGACATGCGGAACGTTGGGGTTACACGCTGCGAGGAAGGCTGACATACGTACGTGTAGCGGAGCAAGGCTTGTTATACGTCAAGCCCCAGCGGCTATTTCAAACGCTTCGTGCATCCGTCTTTCCAGCGCGGACGGGCTGCCGATAACACAGGCAGTCATGCGGGCGCGAGCCAGGGCGGTTGACGGCCGTTCGCGTCACCATTGCACGGCGGACGGCCGTCCGATAACACTGCGGTGCTAAGGCAAGCGTTGGGTTGCTGAGGCTCAGCCACGGGCGTGGCAGCAGAGTCGTTCGACATTAGCCTTTGGTTCACAACCTCGCGGCTAGCCCCACAGCGCCAGAATTCGAGGGTCTCTCAGGGACGGAACTGGCCCGAGCGGGAATCGCGGTCGACGAATCTCGGTGGATACGGAGGCACTCCCCCCACGGAACAGCGCTAGAACAAAAGCGAGGCCCAGGCCGGCCGCAGGTGGGAACTTGCCAGCGGAGACTGTGGAGCGGGGCCAGCGCTCGCAAAGGGGCTGAGCTGTGAGCTGTCGAGGCGCCCTGATCACATGAGATGGCGCTTTTTGCCCGGACTCCACCGCCGGGCCCTGTGCATCAGGCAACTGGCGCCGAAGCTTCTTCGGCCGCCGCGGCTGTCCGGCGCGCCGGCGACAGAGATGAGCTGTCACAATGCGGCCCGGCAGTCACGTGCGCATGTCTTCGTCAGAACTGGCTGCACGTGGCCTGGCTGCCAGATGAGAGCTGGAGTGCCACTGGTCCAGCCCGGCCCGCGGGGAGCCAAAGCAGCATGATGACGTACCGAGCTTTTCTGCGGCGCCCTCCCAGCAGCAACAAGAGAACCTTGGAAGACGCAGCGAACGTGGGGCAATGTCATACGCCTTCAGCGTCCGCCGTGGCCCGCTTCTTCTTGCGCGAAACGTCCAACTCAGGCGCGCCTGCTCCCGCGCGCTTTCTCCACTACACCCCTCGCGATCTCCCCTTGCCGTCCACCTCGCGCCGACCCATTCCAGAGCCAGCGCACGCAGGCGCCCGTTCACGCACTCGTCCACCATGGCCTCCGACGAAGACTACGCCGCCTTCCTGGACAAGGCTAACCAGGACACGGGCGCCTCAGCTTCAGCCCAGTCCACGTCGTTCAAGACCAAGGCGGTGGATTCCGCGGTGCCGCAGGTCCTGCAGCAGATCGAGGAGTACTATGTCTCCGACGCCGACGAGCCTTTCGAGCCCGTGAGCTTAAAGTGGGACGGCGATGCCATACCCTCAGAAGGTTGGCATACACTCCCGCCTCCTTGGGCACAAGTCGACAGAGCCGCTAATCAGACTGCCGCACTTAGGTGGATTCGCCAAGCTGATTGGACACGATTTCGACGCATCCAGTATCAGCCAGAAAGACTTTGATCCAAAGGGTCAGTACGCGAAGGTGTTCGACGCGGTGAAGCAGGCTGGAAGCCAGGACGTGAGCATCTTCAGGGTCCAACACGGGAGCACACGGGCGGAGTACTACGTGGTGAGTCTGGACAAGAAGGGAGGGAAGATTGTGGGTTTGAAGGCAGTGGCGGTGGAGTCGTAGGCGTAAGGCGTTCTTTGCCGGGACAAGCCAGAGCGGCGCGCGGTCATGTGATACAGTGAAATGAAACAGCGCTCTTGGACACGAGTGCAGATGCACAGCTATCTATATGGCAAGCCTGGGCAGCCGAGTGCATTGATTCGGCAGGGAGGGCACATGGCCACTTGGGTTCGGACATTATTGCTGCTAGAGGGCGCTAGCGGCTATCAATTGGGGCCAAGCATCTGGACAAGCAGCGGCAGAGGCATGGTTCAGGCGTCGAGCGGATCAGCGCGACACTGCCCCAGAGCAGCGAGAGAGGGTGGCACGGGGCGGTTGGGCGCAGCCAGGCGCGAAGCCGTGTGGAGGGCGCGGTCGCAGACAGAAACAGCGGTGCTTGCGCCTAGCGACATTTGCGCATTCTTGGAGACGGGCGCGATGAGACGGTCATGCAGCGACATGGGGCGGCTCAGGGGTGCGTCGCCCGGCGCGGAAATGCGCACGCCGCGCAACCTGCGGCTTCGTACGCGTCCTGGAGGCCTGCTGCGTCCGGTCGGTGTTGCGGCGGGAGATCGGCGCGATAGCAGCGTTTGTGGACGAGGACACGAGCACACGAGCCATGGCAACGCCAGAACACGGGCGCTGGTGAGCGTTGAGCGGCGGCGATGATGGCATGGCGGGAGGGCGCCTCAGCGGACTTGCGCAGCTCCTCGCCTGGCGTGCTGCCCGGCGACGCTGATTTGCTGCGGCCTCGCATTGGGCCAGGGGAATGCGCCGCCTGGTGGCCGCCTCCGCCGCGGCAGATCTAAGATCACGCCTCAATTCCCAGCTGCAGCCAATTTCTATTCGCCCTCCTGCCTGCCCCAGCCAATCGTGCCTCCGCGCCCGCGAAACCCTGCCGCCGCGCGAGAAACTAGGCACCGCCCCTTTCGGTCTTCGAAATAATTCTCGCGCCTCCGCCGTTAGCTTGAGCACCACCTCTGCCGCTGCGAAACACCTGCGAAGGCCCGGAAACAAGCGCGCCGCCGTTGCGCCCGTCTGGCCTGGCGCCTCCCACGCTCGCTTTCCATGTCCTCGCCCGACTCGCCTGCGCCGGCGATGGACGCCCATGCGCCGCCGCACATCCGCCTGAACTCGAGCAGCTCCAACATTGTCCCGACCGATGCTGCCGCCGAACGCCCTGCGGTCTCGCGCCAGGACTCGTCGCGCTCGTTGACTGTCGACACGAGACCCATGTACACCCAGCCCGCTCCCGTCCACGAGTCTGCCGAGTTCCTCATCCCGCCACGCGCCTCACGCACAAGAAGGTTCCGCGATGAAGAATCCCCAGGATACTCGTCGCGGAGGACCAGCTGGAGCTCTGAGTCGGCCGAGAGTCGCGGCCCATTCTTCTCACCCTTCGACGACTCGAGGGCTCCGTCAAGAGCCGGTAGCGACGACGACTCGGCCTTCAATACGCAGACTGTCTCGGAGAAGTACAACATTACGCCGTCAGCAGGCCTCCTGCTGTTTCCCGAGGACGTTGAGAAGGACGACTGGCTACACGAACCAGACCCCGCGGACAAGGAGGTCCGCGATTGCAACATCTGGAACAGGCGTGGAATGCTCAACGTCGGCGGTCTGGCCCTGCTCACTCTCGGCTTGCTGATACTTTTCATCGGCTACCCAATCTTGTGCGTCTTTTGGCTTGCTCTTCTTTTAGCTTCCACTAACGCCTCTTGCAGGACCTTTGCCCAGAAGCTCATTGATCCAACCGGGGGCGCGTGTGCCAAGGACCCGAACTGCGTTGACGTCCACCAAGATCTACTCAAGAATGTCCGCACCGGTCTCATTGATCCCGATACGCCCGACAGCGTCAAGTCTCGCAAGTCATACTACTCGGGGAAGAAGCAAGTTCTTGTGGTATGGAAAGACGGTCTGCATCCGGCTCCGCGATTTCGCTGACAGCAATTGCAGTTCTCAGACGAATTCAACACAGACGGCCGGACCTTCTACGACGAGGACGATCCATATTTCCAAGCGGTTGATTTGTGGTATGGAGTGACGCAGGATCTTGAGGTATGTCGCAACCCACCTTGGTTACCGCGCAGAAGCTGACAACTGCCAGTGGTACGACCCGGATGCTGTGACCACCAAAGACGGCACGCTCAACATCCGCTTCGAGGCCTTTGCAAATCACGACCTGGAGTACCGGTCCGGTATGCTTCAGTCATGGAACAAGCTCTGCTTCAAAGGCGGCCACCTCGAAGCCTCGATTTCTCTTCCCGGCCGCGGAGACACGGTCGGTTTTTGGCCAGGTTTCTGGGCCATGGGCAACCTGGGTAGGCCCGGCTACGCAGCAACGACGGACGGTACCTGGCCGTATAGCTATTCAGACACCTGCGACGCCGGCATCACTGCAAATCAAAGTTCGACAGATGGTATCAACTATCTGCCGGGCATGAGATTGCCCGCCTGCACCTGCGATGGGGAGGATCACCCGAGCCCTGGCAACTCGAGATCTGCGCCTGAAATTGATGTCATTGAAGCAAGCAACGCCCCTCTGTCGACTGGCGAGTACATTGGCGTGGTTTCGCAGAGCTGTCAGCTAGCGCCATTCGATATTTGGTACCAGCCGGATTACGGTAAGGCTGTCTCCCCGATCGTTATATTTGCACGCTAACTGAACCGCCCCAGATTTCTTTGAGGTTTACGACCATTCAGTCACAACAATCAATCCCTACGCTGGAGGACCTTACCAGCAAGCTATCTCCGGCCTTTCCAACCTGAACAACGACTGGTACGATGGTAACGCTTACCAGACGTATGCCTTTGACTATACTCCCGGTGACGACGGCTTCATCACATGGCATGTGGGCGACGAGCCAATGTGGACCTTGGATGCGAGAGCGATTGGGCCCAATGGAAACGTGGCACAGAGAGTCATACCACAAGAGCCGATGTCCCTCATCATCAATTTCGGCATGTCGGACAGTTTCTCGTCAATTAACCTGACTGGTATCGCCACTACTCTACCGGCAACAATGAGGATCGACTACATCCGCATCTACCAGGATGAGGGCAGCGAGATAATGACTTGCGATCCTCCCGGCTATCCCACGACAGAATATATCGCCAATCATCCTGAGCCGTACGCCAACATCAATTTGACCAGATGGTACGTTCTTGACGTTTGCTTGTTCGTCGCGTGATCATGAAGACTGACAACAGAACAGGCACCAAACGGACTATGATTGGCCCCAGAACTCGCTCGTCCATGATTGCAAGTCCAGCTCAAAAACATAAGAGAGCACTTGCCTTCCACCCGCAAACGGCTCCCTCATCTGCGCAATTCTTCGCGCCGTGCGAATCCAGCTTTGAATCAACACCCTGCCAATCTC
This sequence comes from Neofusicoccum laricinum, assembly GCA_029906385.1. Lineage (NCBI taxonomy): Eukaryota > Fungi > Ascomycota > Dothideomycetes > Botryosphaeriales > Botryosphaeriaceae > Neofusicoccum > Neofusicoccum laricinum. The sequence goes on along the minus strand of CP123718.1, from coordinate 782,794 downwards.
GCGAGCTGGCTTTGCTCCGCACTGAGCATCGCATCTCGGTTTCTGTAACCCGTTTAGACCGGCGTCAATCTGAGTTCTCGCTTTAGGACCGACCAACAGCATATGCATAACCCATGGAGTTGGAGTTGGTGTGGCGGTTCTTGTCTCCTGTTTTGGTATTATCGATGCGACGGAATCTTTCTGTCCTCACCAGCTACTCCTGGCGAGGGACTATAATATTCTATCTTCTTCTTTGGCGTTTGCCAGCATAGAAAATACCCTTTTTAGCGTTTGGTCTGGACGATGATAAATCGTCCAGATTCTTCTTTTTTTTCTTTTTTTAGGGACTCTGTGAGGGTGTTCCACTTTGCTAATGGACAATCGAGGGAGCCGGTTTCTGCCGTCTTTGCTCCCCTACTTACGATGGAATGCGCGGCTTGTTTGCGTTGATGCGATGGCGCTGTTGGGTTTGTTCGTTTCTCAACACTTGTGTATTAAGAACGGCTCGGGAGACCGCGACGAGAGAACGCATAATGATATTCAAGACCTTCTTCAACCTCGTTTTCTATTTCCTAAAGAGAACCTAATCGTGACTTCTATTAAACATTCCTCGAAAGCAATGTTGTAAAGGACTTTATAGTAAGCTTATCCATATCTTAGTATTTAGTAAATAACCTTCTAAGGATGGCCGCTTGCTGTTTTTACTGCGCTCTAATAAATGTGAAGTCGTAGTCCCATAGATTACTGCTATAGATTCCCCTTTATCCTCCAGACTAAACGACATACTAAACAATACCGCCACCGAGCATACCACCCAGAAGCGTCTGCAGCACAGCAAGAAGCTCCTGGCCGACCAGTGGGATCGTGTCGGGCTCCAACTGAGAGATGAAAACGCTTTGAGTTGTACATGAACCAACACTGTCGACGGACTTGCCCTCCAAGCGATCCGCAACCCAGCCCAACGCATTCGCTGACCCAAGGATTTCCTCCGTTGCATGCTCTCCAAATAGGTTCTTATAATATTCGATGGTCAAGCCGCCTTTGTTGCAGAACTCGGCGACGTATTGGTCGGTTTCTGCAGCCGGGCTGATCTCATCACCGTTCGCGTGGTATATGTACAGCGGCATCTGAGGGGTGCCGTAGACACCCATCTGACCTGCAATGTTGAGCACGCTGGCAGGTACGGGCTCTGACAGGGATTGGTCGCCGTTCACAAAGTAAGAGTATAGATCTTTGTTCGCTCCTTCGATAATATCGCCCACGAGGCAGTGGCTACCAATCTCGTAAAACTCGGCCGCCTTCTCCGGGATGAGGTATTCGTCAAGATACTGGCTCACGTTGGGGTACGCTTTGGCCAGGCCGGCGATGCCTGCGAACCCGAGTCCTGCGAAGGGGGTGGCATTGATGGTCACAGCCACGGCGGTGACGTTGGCAATGAGTCCTCCGAGAGCTGCGCCTTCAAATTTGAGCTCCGGTGCGTACGAAGCCTGGAGCTCAGCTGCCCACTCGCTTGCAAGCGACCCGCCCGAGTAGCCCCACATGGCATACTTTGCCTGAGGAGACAGGCCGAGGGCAGTGCCTTCGCTGAGTGCTACACGGACGGAGTCAAGCGTTGCGTAGCCAGCCATCAGACCGGCGACAAATTGCGCCTCGAGGCCTTCGTAGTCGGAGGTGATGATGTACCATCCTTGATTGAGGGAGGCGGCAATCCGCACAACCGTGTTAGTGGAGGACAATCGGGAGCGGACGAGGGGAAGCGCTTACAAACGGAATGTCAATCGACAGCGTACTGTTGGAACTAACAATACCACCCAATCCGCCTTCAGCTGTGCCGTTGCGCAGGGTGTAGGATGGGCTGCAGTCCGGGTTGGCCGAATCGTAGGCAATCTGATATGACAGGAGTTTGCTTGGATCGGCGTCATAAGGAACCAGGATTGTTGTGGCAGCCGCAACGGCATCCCCCAAGCTGTCGGTGGTTCTGTACAGGTACTGGTGCACAGCCTGAACCGAAACATTGACAGGCAGAGGGATGAACGGCTCCAGCCTGTTGGACACTTGACGTGAACGGATGACAGCGCCGGGCTCATAGTTGGAGATGTTGTCCGGCTGTTGATAGAACGGATCCTGGCTCGGGGGAGGAATGCCTTGTCCCGTTCCCAGCGCAGTGAAAGCCAAAAGGAGCACGATGGACGAGAAGGTCATGGTGACGGGCGTTTGGATCATAGGGGGCTACGGATGACTGAATCAGCCGTCTTGACTAGGTCGAGCCGGAGCTTATATACATACGACTGCCAGCTATGAGATGTACGCATAGTTATAGTGGTATCGGCGTTGTGTCTGTTGACATCTGATGCCGAGCTAACACACTACTTTGTGAGAGCGGGGGCATGTGCCTGTACAACTGCGGCGATCGCTACCATGGCGATCACGCCGGTTATTTTGCATTCGTACTTCGAAAGCAACGATTGGCCGGGCGGCAGGTGGTGGGAGCACCCCGGAAACCGAAGATGTTCCTATTGGTTTGTCTTTAGCTAGTATGAAGCCTCCAATAATCTTATAGTGTGGAGAAGCCGTTTAATACCGAGGCTCGTTTCGTGTCTAGCTGTTACGAACCCCAAGCAGGAAAGTCCTAGGAAGGAGGAGGGCCTAGGAAGTAGACGGACTTAGAAAGAAACTTCTAGGACTCTAGAATTCGGAGAAACTATCTCCTAGAAATATAAGTATCCTAGAAGATAGAACCGCCTAGGAAATAGAGACGCTGTTACGAACCGCAGAAGACACGGGCTTTATAACCCTAAGGGCAGGAAGCCCGTACGGGAGAAAGCGCCGCAGGGACCAGAGGGCCGCGCGGGCAAACAAGCCACAAAACCAGGAATCCCGCGCGGGATTCCAGGGGACACGGGAGCCCGGCGCGTATGAACACCGCAACAGGTGGAAGACAAAGCCCGCACGGGAAGCGCGACCGCAGGGACTTACGAAGTCGCGGGATAAGGCGCTAGACAGAATCCCCTACAGGAAGAAGGCCTACAAGGAGCAGAACACGGAAGGCGGGATCCTGGAAATTACGCAGGTAAGCGGATGTGGGAATAGCGGTTATCACGACCGCTCCGCACCGACAGATGTCGGAAACCCGGAAGATAGTTAGGCGCCAGCATCACGTGCTCCCTATACTCGTGACCTGGACCTACGCTTGGATCTGTACAGATCCAAGCCTCACAGATCCACGCTCCTCAAATCTAGGGGAGACAGATCTAGATTGTTATAGCTTTCCTAGTAGTATATAGACCACACTCGTTAGCTAGATACTTGACCCTTCGTGGTCAACTCAAAGTTCCAATTCAAACCCATTGATTTGGAGGTAACCGGCTCTCTGCGCACCGCGAAATCACGTGATACATCTTGTCCAATCGTTGTCCCCCATCTCTTGTCTCTTCAAGGTAGATTGATCCTGTCCTTCCTCGACCCATGTTTACCTGTTGGTTGAGCCTGGTAATCTAAAAGGGAACCGGAATCGATCCAGAAGTTCAAACCACAGACACACGGACCTCGAACCCATCGCTTAGACCAAGAATGTCGGCGGATGAAGATGATGGGGGCGGTTACACTACCGTCGGCGCGTTGCGTCGCGCTACGCGTCGAGGGGCTCAACAAACCGACTATCGCGCCCTCCACACCGGCAAACCAACGAAACAGCGCAGGGCTCGCGCGACATCCGTATCCGACCTGCCGAGCGACTCGACTCTGGACGACGTGATTGGCCTGCTTAATATTATCGTCGCGTAGAACGACCGGCTTACCGAGCGCAACGAAGAGCTCGCGGAGCAGGTAGCCAGGAACGAAGACGAGATCAGGCGCCTACGCAGCGTGCTCGAGACGTCTAAGGAAACGCAGGCCAAGATGGAAGAGCGTATGGGGAAGATGGAGAAGCAGATTGCCGCGCTGGTGGAGTCGACGCGTAGGAATCTGAGCTCACAGTCCCAGATCAACGCCACGTATGCAAACGTGCTTCGAGGAGGACCGCCGATACCTGCGAACAGCAGTCCGTCGTCTACTGCCGCTGTCCTAGTACGCGCGAACCATACGACCGTATCTACGACTCGAACGATGCCACCCGCGATTGAGCTCGATCTCACGAATGCCAACGTCGATAACGCGAGCGCGGGGGATATCCGCGCGCGTCTGCAGACGGCGCTGGAGAGTCAGGAGGCCACAAAGGGGGTTAAGTGCTGTGGGATCACGAAGAACCCGAGCGATGCGGCCAAGGTGCGCGCTTTCTTCCGGACGGAAGAGGACGAAGAGCTCGTCGGGTCGAACCTCGGATGGCTGGAGACGGCCTTCCGGGGAGCGAGGATTCGGGGCCGGCAGTGGCACCCAGTCAAAGTAGACAACGTCAACAAGTTGGCAGTTCTAAACGATGACCGCACCACAGTGCGCGCCGATGCAGGCCAGATAATCGGCGCTGAGAACGACGTCGAAGTAGCACAAGTCCGCTGGCTAAGCAAGCCAAGCGGCCGCCTCTACGGGTCGGCGGTGGTCTATCTTGCCAAGAAGAGCGAGGCAGATGCACTCCTCGCCAGGAGGGTGATCGATGTAGGCGGAGAGGCTGCGTATACCAACGTGTTCGAGCACCGTCCACGGCCAAGACGCTGCTTCAAGTGCCAGAGCTACGACCACTTGCAGTTCCGCTGCCGAGGGGAAGAAAGATGCACAAAGTGCGCGGGTATTGGCCACCGAGAAGACGGCTGCTCGTCGACGACGGTAAAGTGCGCTGCTTACGGCGGCCCGCATAGATCAGACGATAGAGGCTACCCGGAGTACGACAAGCTCTTGCGCGAAATGCTCGGCCAGCGGAATGAATAGACCGCTAAAAGTGATTCACGCGAACCTAGGAAAGAGCGGAACAGCGCAGTATAGCCTACTAAACGACGAAGACCTTAGCGACTTTAGCATCATGTTCATCTCGGAGCCAAGCTGCTTTCGCGAGCCTGGCGGCGAGACTGTAGCAGCACCCATTACTTATTTATATTGGAAGCAACTACTGCCGTCGACACCACGGCACTGTCGTTATCCCATCCGTTCAATGCTCTGGATCCGCAAGGACACACAAGCCAGGCAGATAGCAGTACCCTCTGCCGACATCACAGCTGCAGTCGTTACGCTACGGGACCGGATCGTGTTCGTAGCAGCCGTATACGTCGCCAGCAAGGAAAGCGTGGACGACCCGGAACTTACCAGCGCGCTCGAGCACCTGCGAGCAGCGATCACACAAGTAGGAAGCCAGACTAATAGGGCGCTAGAGCCCCTTATCTGCGGTGACTTTAACAGACACGACCAACTGTGGGGAGGTGATCAGGTATACAGCTCGCGGCGCAACGGGGAAGGTGCGCCGATAGTCGACTTTATGGAGGACTTTTACCTGCAGAGCTTGCTTCCTAGAGGCACGGTCACGTATGAATCGGCCGGATAGAGGTCTATAATCGATCTCGTCCTGGCGTCGCCCCGACTGACGGAAGAGATGAGCGGTTGTGGACCTGCCAGCACGGCATACGGGCATGACCATCTGGCCATCGAGGCCCATTTTGAGACAGACGTGCCCCATCAGGAACTAGAATCGCAATACACGTTCCGCAGCGCCAACTAGGAAGCCGTCAGAAGCGAGGTGAGAAAGCAGCTCGGCGAAGAGCCACCTCTAGATGTCCAAGACATCGAAGACCTCGCCAACTACCTCTCCGAAACAGTATCGGCAGCCATCCAGCGCTGCATCCCCAAAGCGAGACCGTCACCGTACGTGAAGAAGTGGTGGACGGCGGACCTTAGTCAGCTGCGGAGGGCGTTTACGTTCTTTAGAAACCAAGCGAGAGGACGGCGAAGGTAGGGAGAGCCGGATATCTATTTAGAAGCACAGGCAAGGGAAGCGGCGAAGAGATTCCACGACACAATGAGGCGCCAGCGGCGGAGATACTGGAAGGACTTTCTCACAGAGCCGACCAACATCTAGAAAGCGGCCAAGTATCTCACCGATTCAGGAAGCAGCGGCCTCGCCCGGATCACACGCCTCAAACACCAGGACGGCTACGCGGAATCCTGCGAGGAGATCTCGGAGACGCTAATCAGGGACTTCTTCCCGGAGCTCCCTGAAATACAGAGTACTCAGATTGAGGCGACTTAGAGCCTCGGTAAGCAGATAGAACACGCACCGCTGATAATAGAAGAAGTAAAAGAGGCCATCTTCCGGGCCAGCCCATTTAAAGCACCGGGAGCAGATAGAATTCCTGCGGTTGTGTGGCGCGAGCTGTGGCCAGTGATTGGCAAACACGTCTTTTAGCTGTTCAACGAATCGTTACTACAAGGCCGCTTACCCAGCCGTTAGAGCATCGCGAAGATTATTCCGCTGCGCAAGACAGGAAGGTCGGCGGAAGTGCCGCAAGGATACAGGCCAATCTCGCTGCTCTCGACGCTGGGGAAGGCGCTGGAATTGGTGGTGGCAGAGAGGATCTCTGCTCTGGTGGAGGAGCACTCTCTACTACCTAAGAACCACTTTGGCGGCAGAAAGCAACGGTCTACGGTACAGGCACTAACGGTCCTGCAGCAGCGCATCTACGACGCGTGGCGGGAAGGCAAGGTTCTCTCGCTCCTGTCGTTCGACGTCAAGGGTGCCTACAACGGCGTCTCCGGCGACGTGCTCCTCCGGCGACTCAGACAAAGAAGGATCCCGGAAGTGCTGGTCAAGTGGGTGGAAGCATTCTGCTCCAACAGGAGCGCCTCTGTGGTGGTAAACGGCGAGACATCTAGGGTCATGGACCTGCCGCAGGCAGGGCTTCCGCAGGGGTCGCCTCTCTCACCGATGCTATTCCTTTTCTTCAACGCCGACCTGGTGCAGTCCGTAACCAACAGGAGTAAAGGAGCTATTGCGTTTATTGATGACTATAGCGCCTGGGTGACGGGATCGTCTGCAAGCGAGAACGTAGCAAAGCTCCAAAGAACGGTGGTGGCTCGAGCCGAAGAGTGGGAAGCGACGAGCGGCGCGACGTTTGAAGCCGGAAAGACAACGCTCATACACTTCACGCGGAACGAGCAAAGACGGTCTGATGAGCCGATAGTGGTCAAGGGAAGAGAGGTGCACCCAAAGGCAGAAGCAAAGATTCTAGGCGTCGTCTTCGACCAGGAACTTCGTTTCAAGGCTCACGCGGGGAGGATTGCAAAGAGGGGTGTCCAGGCAGCCCTGGCGCTGAAGCGACTACAGGGCCTCCGGCCGAGCAGCGTGCGCCAGCTCTTCTTGGCCACAGTAGCCCCGGCGGTAGATTATACGGCTCCAGTGTGGGCGCCGGTCATGACTGCACCACTGCTAAAATCGCTCGAGACAGTGCAGAGAATTGCGGGTAGAGCAATCACCGGAGCATTTAGGACGGTCGCGCTGCCCATCCTCGAAGCCGAAGCAGCGATACTACCTGCCAAGATCCGCCTCGACCAACAACTGCTTCGATTCTGGGTCAACTGCCATACGCTGCCCCAGAAACACCCGTTCTGGAAGCTAAAGCGTGCCATCGACCCGGCCAACAAAAGGTTCGTGTCCCCGCTGCAGCGGATAATGATGATGGCCAGAGATATCGACGTCGGGCACCTCGAAACGATCCGCCCGTTTGTGAGAATGCCGTGGGCCGGCAGGCCAGTCGTCCAGATCGAGTCTCTAGAAGTGGCAAAGCTCCGAGCCAGCTCCCCACCACAGTCAGAGGTCGCCATCTTCACGGGTAGCGCGCAAAGGAACGGTAAGGCTGGTATCGGCATCGCTTGCGCAGACAGCAAGGGCGCGACCATCATTACTCACTCATCTGTAGTCGGCAAGTCTGAGGTAGTAGACACCCCTTTTGCAGAGCTCCAGGCAATGCAACAGGCTGTAGAGCTGATACAAGGGACGTGGTCGACCGCGATGGTGACTGAATACCCCGAAGCAGCTGAGGTAAAACACGCCATCTACAGCGACAGCAAGACTGCCCTTCGTCTCCTCCGTAGGCCACGACAGGGGCCACGTCAAGAGATTATTGGAAGCATCCTCCGCTTATTGGACCAGATCAGATGCAACAGGGGGCCACCCGTCGAGTTTAGATGGGTGCCAGCGCATGAAGGGATAGCAGGCAATGAGAAGGCGCACAGCTTGGCACTGCAAGCTACAGAGAGCAACCAGGAGCCTCCTCTAAGCAGACTGCTACGGTCGTCAACCATGGCCCGGTGCAAGGAAATCACCTCGAGACAGTGGAGGAAGACGTTCGAAGCATCCAAGGTCGGCATGTCCATCCGCAAGCTTGACCGCGCGTTGGCGCACTTTCACACCAAGAAGCTCTATGACCAGCTAAACTGCAAAGAAGCAGGGGCAATTACGCAGCTAAGGACGTCGAAAGCGAGCCTGAATAAGCCATTATACAAAATCAAACGAGTAGATGCACCTACGTGCGGGTGCGGAGCCGAGAGGGAAACCATAAGGCACTTCCTACTGGAATGCCCACGCTGGATGGATCTCCGGATTAAACTGCAAATCGACCTGGGAAGTAGATTCGGAGATCTCGCGTTCATGCTAGGCGGATGGTCGGGCACTAAAAGGCCCGATGGTAGGTATGGGGATGGCCCACCGGAGAAGTGGCGGGCAGACGTGCGCGCAGTCAAAGCAACGGCGGCATTTGCTCTGGCTACGGGAAGACTAATCGCAACCAAAGACTGAGAGCTCAATCCTTCTTAAGGCAAATTAACTCCTTCTCCAGCCAGCCGTCACGCCGCTACAGGGACTGACAGCACTCGGGAAGTGGTCTCGAAGGGGATGGCATGAGGGGTATATGGAAGGTAGCTCTATTTTCACATTTCCTTCGTTTTTCCTTGCGTTTTGTTTAAGTATTATCTGTTTGTGCTTTTGTTAGCCTATCTTCAAATTGTCGAACAAGAGGGAGGAATGGTTTCTTTGCATTCAGCGTGCTGGGCTTTGAATGAACCGGGATCCTAATGTAGATTAGCGTCGATTAGCGTTACTTGTCCCTATGGTCTTCTGAGGCCGACGGGTGTATGAATCATCATCATCATCATCATCATCATCATCACCTCTTCAAGGTAAACCCTTCGGTTACCCGACCTGCTGAGCGACTCTGAAGCTCAGTAGAAGGAGCCTACCGTTACACTTATCGCCCTTACCTATATATAACTGACCCAACCCTCTCCATTCTGGTTAATTGGTTTAGGATGCTCTTACGCACGTGCTATATCGTTTCAGGCGTCTTGCGTGGTGCCGTTTTATCGTGGGCCATCCCTCGCACCTTGGAAGAACCCTACATGCGCATTTCTCAGTTTTCCTCTCCTATCAGTGCATACTACAACCCTTCAGAGGGAGTGGCAAGTTCCGCGCCAAATAGCGGATCTGGACGGCGAAGATCTTCGCGTGGCGGAAACATGCCGTTCAACCTGGTTGGGCTTCTGTGTGCGCTCACGACTCAGGCAGGATGATGGCCCGAATTGGCGCCGACACAAGAGAACATGATGCCTCGCTGCCTATTTATTTTGGCTGGAGGGAAGATTGTTGCCTTTCGAGGTAAGCGGTCTTCTTACCCTTGAAGTTACATGCATCAAGCTCTACGTACAAGCAGCCCACCCCTCCGGCCGAGGCGCCACCCAACATCGTCACGATGCCGAGAATTTTCGCCTATCGTATACACGCAATTATGGCACAAGCACGGAGCACGCCGAGTGCCATACCATGACTTATCTGCCGTTGGACGGAGAAAAACACGGCGAATCTGATCTTGACAATTCCCAGCCAGATCTTTGAAAAACGGGGTCCGGTGCTCTCCCTTCTCTTGCCCTCCGGCCTTGTCTGTCTCACAACCCTAAGCCGACCGGGACCAGCATGGATCTCAGGATATCAACGTCTTTACGTCGTGTACTCCCCCCTGCCAACCCTCTTGTGGCTCTTTCTCCCGATGACCGCCGTTGCCATGGCGGTGACATATACCTCCACCTACGTGGCCACCGCTGCAGGATCGTTGATTCCGGCCGCTACAAAGACGTTCGTAGCTCCGCTCGCTGCACCAAGCGGTTACGTTGTTGATTTCGATAACCCCCAGCGCAAAGCCGATATCGACGGATACTGGGTCTTTGCGGTGGGAGTTTTCTTCACACTTGGGTTCTTGGCTATGCGCATGTTCGTGAAAGTTAAAATCACCCCGCCGTTGAACGTTGAAGATGGTGGGTTTCATGTATGATTCCCGTAGATGTGGTGCTAACTCGTGACAAGTCTTCCTGCTACTCGGGTGGGTCAGTCAAGCTTATTCTCGCGACGTAAAAAGCGCACACTGACCGTTCCCCAGGCGTTTGGCATTGCATGCCAGATCATGTTCATCTGTATGGGTTCCCGCTTCCGCTTTGCATGACCCTCCACTTACACAGCCACCAGACATGTGGATCCACAAAATCCATGGCCTTCATGCCTACGAAATGTCCGTTGAACGCTTCAACCTCTACAACATCGTACGCGGCCCGCCTTCTTAAGCCCACTGCCTTGTTTGCATAGCAGACACACTGATACGCCTCTCTCCAGCTCATCATAATAGGGCCCTCCTTCTTCGCGCTTTGTCAATTCTTCGCCAAATTCTCCATCCTCCTCTTCTACCACCGCCTTGCCCCAATCCCGTGGTTCCGCGTCTCTGTCTACCTCCTCATGTTCCTCTTTGCCGGCTACACACTGGGCATCATTGCCGTCATGATCTTCCCCTGTGTTCCTGTGGCCAAGTCGTGGGATTACACCATCACGGGCGGCCGCTGCGTCAACCGGACGATGACATTCATGGCGGCAGCGCTGGTGAACATCGTGGGAGAGTTGGCGCTACTCCTGGTGCCTATGCCGATTCTGATGAGGCTTCAAATGCCGAGGATGCAAAAAGTAGGCCTGTTCTGCATGTTTGCCGTTGGCATGTTGTACGTTTGGCTCCCCCTGGAGCGCTCCTCTGTGTCGTTGAGCTGAACCGCATACAGAACCTGCATTACGAGCATCGTCCGTCTTGCCGTCCTCGCACCAATCCTTACCAACAGTGGCCGCGACCGCCCCTGGAGCTACTCCATCCCGTGCATCTGGATCGTTGCCGAAGCAAACCTAATCACCGTCTGCGGCTGCCTCCCCGTCACAAAGAAATTCCTCCGCCACGTCGCTCCGCGTCTGATCGGCGAGTCCTCGTTGTCGTCACCATCCTTTGCCATTGGAACTAGAGCGGCGTATCCCAACGGCGGGTCCACCCAACTACGCACGATCGGGAGCATGCGATCGCGGCCGAAGCGCACCAAGTTGGGTGTTGACTGCCACCCGCTGGGGATGGACGAGGGGGAGGAGCAGAGCCCGGAGAACGAGCGGATTAGAGCGTGGAGTGATGGTGGGAGCGAGACAGCAATTGTAGTGACGAAGAGGACGACGGTCGAGTCTGAGGAGTCAAGTGAGAGGAGAAGTGGAGGGTATGGGCGGCCCATGGGGCTACCTGAGGCGCTGAGATAAGGTGGTTTTGCATGATCAAAAGAGGGAAAGGACGGCAAGAAATAATTCCCAAGGATGGAGTGTCTAAGACTTGAAGCAATGAAGCAGGGAAATCACAAGTCTCACAACAAAGGAAGTTTCGACGCAAGGATTGCAGAACCGCAGGATTGCGGTATAGTATGGGCTTCTGTGAGAAATGTCTCGTATTCCAGCAGTTTTTTGACGTATGGGTGAGCTACGTGAGCTTATCAGGTAGGTCACAAGTGTGGAGTTAACGCAGGAGAGACCTGTTGTTTCCAGAAAACTGATCTCTAGCCGAATTAAAGGAAATCCGATTAGACTTCCGAGGCGTGCGCGGGCACTGGGCATTGACAGTATGGAGCCTCGTCTCGGCAGAAGTGACAGGGAGGCTTGCCGAAGCAGTGCTGGCGGGTGCTGATAGTGTAGAAGCAACGCTTGCATACCGGGGCGCCAGTTTGGCTGTTGGCGACGATTTCACGGGCCTGGAAGTCGACCGCAGACTTGCGCATGGAGAGGGCGAGCGCGCTGAAGCGAGGCAATGAGACTGGTTGCTGCTGCGAGGGCTTGTGACTCTGCTTGTCGCCGTCCGTCATTTCCATGTCCTTCAGACCGGGGTGTCCTTCCTTCGCCTTCTTCCGAATTGCAAAGTCCGGAATGACATACGGCATGTCCTGGTCCTGGTTGAGGTCCTGATCAGCCATGTCTTCGTGCTCCAGACCCCCGTGGCTCTTCCTGTGCTTCGCCGCGCGCCTCTCGAAAAACCCCTTCTCCAGCTCCCCCATGATCCTGGGCATCGCGACTGTCTTGGTGGCTCTCCCGGGCATCTTTCTCCAGCCCTGCCTCCTTGACTTCCTGAAGTCGGCATCGTCGGCGATGACGGGATTGGCAGCTGTATTTGCAGCTCCCTCGGGCCCGAGGGTTTCTTCAGGAGAGGCGGGATTGTGCATGTTGCGGCGGCGCCTGTGGTTGTCGATGCCGAGTTCCATAATCTCGTGCTCGGCGGTGGTGTATTGAGCGCTGTCGCCGGGTGAGGCAGGGAGACGGTCTGGTGCCGAGGTCAATGGTTGCTGTAAGTGGAGGTAAATCTGCGGGACGGGACTCACAAGGTGGCTTCCGTGACATGGTTGAACGTGCCCTCGCGCGAGGAAGGCAGTGGCGGGGACGTATAGTGCGAGGAATCGAAGAAGGAAGAATATCCAAAGTCGACGGGAGAGGCAAGGGTGCCAAGACAAGATTGCCAGCGAGAGCGAGCGCCAGCCTCACCATGGGCAGACGAAGCGGCGAGACAGCAGCACCGTCACTCGCCGTGCCATTACAAGCAGAGACTTCCTCATTTTCGCCTGCCGCTTGCTCAGCGATAACAAGATACAAAGAACAAGATTGGGTACCCGCGGAACCACTCAGTCCAGGCCATCTCGCAGTGCGCTCAAGATGCTCTGTCCCATCTGAACAGGAGATACTGTTTGGACTCGCGCGCTGAGCTGAAGCCGCCTCGTTGCATGGCATAGGCATCTACGTGGGTCGTTTGTAGATCCAAGATCACCTCGACTGTCACAGCCTCTGTAGGACGTCGACAGCCATGGCTCGGTGTATCCAGGGAACGCGCTTTGCACAGCCCGATGCAATCCGGGTTTATACAATAGCGCCCGTCGCAGTCGCATCATTGTCATCCGTACGGCGGCCATGAATGAGTGCGTCTACATGTACGGGTTGTCAGCTTTCCACGGTCACGGAAAGAAAGTCTCACGTAGACAGAGGGGGAGACGGTGCCTCTTGCATAGACCGGAGAGCGCGGGTGAGGTTGGAGCGAAGACTGGGCTGCGGGCGGAGATCAAATCACAAATCCGCGATCGGAGCAGCAGCCGCGGATCCCACCGCCCAAGCCCAAGCACAAGGGCCGCGGCGACGTGCCGCCCAGCCCGCCGCAACGTCGACAGCACCTCACTCGGCCCACTTCGCATTGGCGTCGCATCGAATGACAAATGAGCTGACAGCGCTCCTGCTTGCGTCCGCGGCCGGCGTCGATGGCGTGCACTACTTTGCGCGCCCGAGCACCGGGCAGCTGCACCGGGGTGAGCCTCGTATCGTGATCCAATGGAAGTTTGGCCGGTACGAGACATGATGACAGGTAAGAGCAAACACAGCCCTTGCGGGATTTCTATCCATAATACCTGCGGTTCATACGCAGCCTTGCAGAGTCTGATTGGGGAATAAGAATAGGAACTTGAGCTTGGGTTTCAGTACGGCCAACGGCGCCATTACCGATGACCGTTTCAGCAGGAGAACTTACTCCGCGCTCCGCTTGGTCAGGAACACAGAAGGAGCATGGACGCCACCGCCGACACTGCAGCTTTCCGGCTCACAGCCCATCGTACGATCCCCTACGTTCTCAGCGTGCCGGTGCTGCCTCATTCGCGCACTTCTTAAGCCGACCTTTGTACCTTCAACCGCTACACCACCAATCTCTATGCCATGGCCGCGACATCACCTCTTCACCTCGTGGCCTACGTGGGAGCCGCATTGCTCGCCACTGTCGCTCTGCATGTGCTACGCCAGCTGCTCTTCTACAACAAGAATGAGCCGCCTGTCGTCTTCCACTGGTTTCCCTTCATAGGCAGCACCGTCGCCTATGGCATGGACCCGTTGGACTTCTTCGTCGGCTGCAAAGAGAAGGTCTGTTGATCTCACATATCCCCAAATGTGGGCTTTCTGACAATTTTGTAGTACGGCGAAGTCTTCACCTTCATTCTCCTTGGCCAGAAAACCACCGTCTACCTCGGTGTTGACGGCAACGAGTTCATCCTCAACGGCAAGCTCAAGGATGTCAATGCTGAGGAGGTCTATGGCCCAATCACCGCCCCGGTCTTCGGCTCTGACGTTGTCTACGATTGTCCCAACTCGAAGCTTATGGAGCAGAAGAAGGTACGAACTCGGCTTTGCACCGCATTCACTTGTGCTGCTAATCACCCACGGATCCTTAGTTTGTCAAATTCGGCCTGACTCAGGAGGCGCTTGAATCATACGTGCCGCTCATTGAGGGAGAGGTCCTCCAATACATCAAGACCTCCCGACGTTTCAAGGGCTCCTCTGGAAGCATTGATATTCCCGCTGCCATGGCCGAAATCACCATCTTCACCGCCAGCCGTGCTCTGCAGGGGGAGGAAGTTCGTGCAAAGCTTACCGCTGACTTTGCCGACCTGTACCATGACCTGGACCTGGGATTCTCTCCTCTGAACGCCCTGATGCCATGGTTGCCAATCCCGAGCAACTGGAAGAGAGATGCCGCGCGCGAGAAGATGCGCGAAGTCTACATGGAGATCATCAAAGACCGCCGTGCCAGTGAAAAGGACACTCACGACATGATTACCAACCTTATGCGCTCCACCTACAAGAATGGCACACCGGTCCCCGACAAGGAAATTGCTCACATGATGATTACCCTCCTCATGGCCGGCCAGCATTCATCCTCCTCCGCTAGCTCACGGATCATGCTTCGTCTCGCCTCTCAGCCCAAGATTGTAGAAGAGCTCTTCGGGGAGCAGGCCCGCGCCTTCGGCAAACACCTTCCCCCGCTTCAGTACAAGGACTTGGAAAAGCTCCCACTCCATCAGAATGTTATCAAGGAGACACTGCGTGTCCACTCCTCCATCCACTCCATCATGCGCAAGGTCAAGAATCCACTTCAGATTCCAGGTACCCAGGTCATCGTTCCGGATACCCACGTGTTACTTGCCTCACCTGTCATGACGGCCATGGGTGAACAGCATTTCTCGGACCCCAAGACTTGGAACCCCCACCGGTGGGATGATAGGAAGGAAGATGAAGAGAGTGAAGAAATGATCGACTACGGATACGGTGCTGTCTCAAAGGGTACAAAGAGCCCGTATCTGCCTTTCGGAGCTGGCCGTCACCGCTGCATTGGGGAAAAGTTTGCATACCTGAACCTGGGAGTCATCGTAGCGACACTCGTTAGAAACTTCAAGTTTTCCAACCCGAAAGACAGAGAAGGAGTCCCTGCTACCGACTACGCTGTAAGTCTATCTTCACTTTCTGTTGCATCCACTTTTGAATGCGTGTGAAATATTGATATCTTGGTGCAGTCTATGTTCTCGCGCCCCATGAAGCCTGCCATGGTTTGCTGGGAGAGGCGTTTCCCTGAAAATTAGTAGACAGGTGACGAGGAATCTACCATGACTTGAGATTGGTAAAAGATTTGGACGCCAATCGCCCCTACCCTGCATGAATGACATTCACATGCTGCAGTGGAAACGCTAAGATAATACTCCACACCCTCTGTTGTTCTACTGGTGTATGGCTTGTGAAAATCTGCTATGTAGAACTTGCTATTAGCAATCTCATGGATGCAAGAAATTCGAGCCTGAAAGAGAACTCAGCTTGCAAGATGATGCACGAGGGACGAGGGCCGGAGCAAGTCGATGAGGGAGGTGTCTTATAAATATAGTTGTACGTGATTTCGCAGCAATGCCCCGCGAAGCAGTGACATGCAAAAGTGCTGGTGAAGCTGGGTGGGGGGCGCAATATTGGTGCGCTCCTTCTGCGCGCCAGCTCTTTCCTTCTTATTTGGCTTCACAGTAGTCTGCGCCGCCAAAGCAGCATCGACATGCGGCGGATCACCAATCCTGTCAGTTTTCAGCAGTACCAGGAAAGACAGTCCGACTTGACGGTGGTTTTCCGCGACCACTGCACCTGCCAGGAAATTGACAGTTCTTACCGTAACGCAGGACGCTGAAGGCCCGGGCGCTAAGGCCTCGACACTTTGGATACATCCCAAGGGTGACTGCTCTTGCCAAAGACGCAGTGTCTTGACTTCCCCACCGAGCCAAAAGGCCTCGATCGTAGTTCTTCAACCTCTCCTTCCATTTTATGGCCAACCCAGTGCCATCTTCTCACCAGAACGTATTCCATGCCTCGAAGAACCACAGCAGATCATGAATCCAGGATCCAATAGCGGGTGCGAATCTGACTCGCCGCCAAAGACCCGCCCTTCTAAGGACGACGACATCATCTTCAGCCGCGAACAGCCTACACCGCCCTATCCAGTCACTCCAAACAACCCAGCTGCAGAAGAACAAAGCTTCGAAGACCTGGAGGCCATTGCTGCGAATGCCCAACAACGCGAGATCCTCTGCGACGTCGAAACCATCATTGAGCAAGTCAGGCAGTCCAAAACCCCAGACGAGACAACTCAAGCGTCTCCGCCCGACTCTGAACCTGCGTCCATCACTGAAATGGAGCAAGGCCCGGCATCCGAAAACATAGCAACACCGGCTACAACGGAGACAGAAAACCCAATGACCAAGGAAGAGGCCCTGATGCTGGCCCTAACATTCAAGGAAGAGTATGCCGTCTACCTGGCCAAGCACAATGGGTTCCTGGCCCGCGGGACGGCGCTTTCTGTAGAGGAGCAGAGGGAGATGGGGGGTTGGGTTGAGAGACTGACGGAGATGAAAAGGTTCATCAAGCGAGGGTGGGAGGAAAAGGTGTCATAATGGAGCAAGGGCCGGTACTGACGGCAGAGGAAGTACCTACGTGGCGCAGTTGAGGGTCTGGTGTCCTTGGATGGTTTTGGCATGCGCGAGGGAAGCGAGAGCCGAATGGCGGATTTGTATGCCTCATTGCTTCAGTCTTTGTAATTAGAGACAATGCCAGACTTTCCGTATGCAACGCGTGATATCTGGATTGACTTCATGCTGAAAAAGAGACGACATAGACGGGTCACATGAGCGCATGTTATGTAGTGAATGAAGGTGCAGGCAAACACTGGGAAACGAGTTCAATGGGAGTTTCCAGTTGCTTTGGGGAAATGAGAGCAAGCAGAGGAAACCGCGCCAAAGGATGCTTCTCGTTCACAATTCGAAGTGACGAGTGAAGGGAGACCGCGGAGACCGACCTAGACAACAGAAACAGCGAGTGACGGGCCTACGGGTGAGGGTTGGATGACCACACGGCGGGAAAGAAGAATGCAACTGAGATAGAGAGCAATGGAAAAAGCATGGGGTTCTGAGATCGCACATTCGTATTCAGATGATGACTTCATCTCCGTGGTTCACGTTCATATTCATGCAAGGCGTGGTGAAAGCGGCAGGTCGTGAGAGCGAGCGTCCAGGCCGGCGCGACACCGAGGCGCGACCCGGAGACCGGCAGCCTCCCCCGCCTTTTTTCCCGCGCGTCATCGACAACACGCTACTCGAATATGCATCAACGCCCCTTGCATGACCGGTAAGCTCTGCTACACGTGCTCAGTGCTCGCATCATGCACGTCACCCAGCGCCAGCCGCTCCCGCATCCTGCAAGCCTCCACCTGACCCAGCTCAACGCTCGAAAATCCGCCCTGCAACGCTACCGTGCCATCGCGTCTGCGCGTCACCGCTGATCCCGGCTGCTGGGCTGCCATGCATTGCAGGTCACAACCATGTCGGTAGAAAAGCATACTGTAGCCACCCCGGCGGCCGCAGCTCTCGTGCCCGCACGCCCGAGGCTGCTGCCGCTGTTGGCTCCTCTCATCTTTGCGCTCCTGCTCCTCTGCACTGATCCCCGCAGTCTCGCCATGAAGCTTCAAGCTCTCGCCGCCAGTGCTGCCGCCCTGCTCTCCCCCGCAGCATCCGCGCAAGCAACCTCCAACGCGACCCTGCTCCCGTTTGTCCTGACGCCTCTACCGCTCGGCTCCATCAAGCCCTCCGGCTGGCTGCGCGACCAGCTTACCCTCTCTGCCAACGGCCTCGCCGGCCACGAGCACGACTTCTACCCCTACGTTGCCGACAGCAGCTGGACCGGCGGCTCCTCCGAATACAATGGCTTGAATGAAGGATTCCCATACTGGCTGAACGGCCTCGTGCCTCTCGCCTATGCCACCGATGATGCACGCTTGAGAGAGCAGGTCAGCGACGCCGTGGCCAGTGTGCTGGCACGACAGGCCGACGATGGCTGGCTGGGTCCGGAGAAGGGTACCGCCCGGAATCTATGGGCGCGGTATCCCTTGCTGTTGGGTATGATACAGTTGGTCGAGGCGGAGCCGAATACCTGGGAGGACCCCATTATGGACGCTGTCGGAAAGTTTGTGGATCTCATGGTGGCCATGCTGCGGAATGACTCAACCGGCTACCGTTGGCACGAGGGCGACCAGCTGAGCGAGGAAGAATTCACCTGGGGAAGAGTCAGAGTGCAAGACCTTCTAATTGTGCTGCAGTGGATATGGGAAAGGGAGAGCACCACCGAGAGCCTGAGGTCGAAGCTGGCCGAATCCATGCAAATTTTGATTGATGGGTCTCTCAACTGGGCTGATTGGTGGCAGGAGGGCGTCTTCATCAAGAAAGACCTCAATTTCCTGACTACTGAGCCCTCCGATGGACCGCGTTATCCGTACGAACATGGAGTCAATGCTGGACAAGGTAGGTGCCGAGCTCTCTTATCTTCATGGCAATGTATAAAAGTCCACGACGAATGATATTCCTACTGTTATGTTTCATTTTCCCCGCGAAGTTGCCAGAAATTCATCCAAACCCCACCTCAGGAATTCGCAAGATCCGAGGAATTTTATTCATTAGTCCTCCAGATGTCTCGCCTTAAATACAACACCCCTCGTCTACTTCTCTTTTGAGCCATCTGTTCTGACTTTCACAGGTCTCAAAGCACTTGCAGTGTTCCGACGCTTCACGCAAAATGAATCCTTAGTGGACATCACTCGCCGTGGAGTAGATTGGACGTTCAAATATCATGCCGCGGCATCTGGTGCCATTCTTGCAGATGAGCGGATCGCCGGGTTGGCACCGTATTATGGGTAGGATTTCCTGCGTGGTTCTTCAACACCCACTCTAATAACCGCGAGATGCAGATCCGAAACATGCACATTAGTAGAGACGATGTACTCTCTGAGCTATCTCTATCAAGCGCTGGGAAACAACAGCTATGCCGACTTGTCTGAACTGATTGCCTTCAATGCATTGCCGTCACAGATGTCACCCAACTGGTGGGCTCGCCAATATGTTGGACAACCCAATCAAGGGTACTCAACGAGACTGGAAGAACATCCATTTTACAACGTCGGAGAATATGGGCAGATCTTCAGCGTTGGAGCCAACTATCCCTGTTGCACCGTCAACCACCATCAAGGCCTACCGAAATTCTTGTCTAATTCGTTCGCAAGGATTGGAGACAACGACATCGCCCACATGCTTTTGAGCCCCGGCAACTTGACAGCAAGCCTGGCAAGCGGTAGAATGACAGTCGACTGCGAGACAAACTATCCTTTCTCGGACACTCTGCAGTACACCATCGTTTCTGATTCCGCGGCGACGTTCCACGTGCGCGTCCCCACCTGGGCCGATGTATCGAGCTCACAGCTCTCCCTCAACGACACATTGAAGGCGATCTCCCCAGACCCTGCTAATGGCCTTCACGCCATCACCCTTCCTGCCGGCACGTCCAAGCTCACATATACCCTCTCCGCCTCACTATCGACCACCTCACGCGCGAACGACACGGTTACCGTGCAGCGCGGGGCGCTCCTTTTTGCCCTCTCCATCCCCAGCATCAACTCGTCCTCGGCACCACAAACATACAATGATCCGTCCGCCACCATCGCCAATGCTCCTTCTCTCGCCGTCGACTGGCAGCTCCTCAACGCATCCGCCTGGAATGTCGCCATTGATCCTTCAACTCTCGTGTTCAACACCAACCTTGATAATTCGACAAATGCGGGGCTTGCGAACCCGCTATTCGCACCGGAAGCGCCGCCGGTGTGGGTCGAGGCAAAGGGTTGTGAAATTGGGGGGTGGGGAATCTACCGGGGCGTGCTGGATGTACCGCCGCCCAAGGTGGAAAGACAGTGTGTAGGGGACGTAAAGACGTATCGGCTGGAGCCGGTGGGTGCGGCGAAGCTGAGGCTGCTTGATTTGCCGGTGATTGATCTGGGTGGCCAGTAGGCGTGTTTCGATAGATAAATAAACTGAGCAGCTGTCATTGCCACGTACAACCACAGGTCGCAGAATGCAGGGCTTCCCGTCCGCTCAGCCGTACTTAAGCTGCGAACCGGTCGGTAAGTACTCAAGTGGGTGATCATTGGGGAATACCGACTGTTGGACGTTTTCGTTTTGTTTTGATTTGGCGTCCGGATGAAAAGTTCTTTTTTTTTGCAGGCATGTAGGTCTGCCTGGTCGACATGTGTGGACCGGCGAGACTTTTCTTCGACGGTTCGACCATCTCTTTGCAAGCACTTTTGTCACCACTTCAGCATTTCTCGTTATGGGTAGCTTTAACTTTTGCGACGGTTTTACTATTAATTCTAAGGGCAAGGCTGAGGAAATTCGCAAAGAGTTTTCAACATCGTGGAAGTTGTGGAACATGAACATGACCAATGAAAGTTGTGAGGACATTTCAGCATTTCCAAATACATGGTTCTGCCCCCCGCAAAGCCCTACTTGAATTTGGCTCCCGTGGTCCCACCTACCTCTGGTGAGGAGAATCCGCTCCTCACCATTCAAGCCATAAAGTCAATCCAGCATCATTCTGAGACCTGATGAATCCTGAATATGAATTTTATGGCATCATTACAACCTTATTCGGGGGTTACGGGAACGAAGGTGTCTATGAAGAGCATGCCGCCAGTGAGGGAATGATAATCCAAGGACAAGCGGTGAAGCAAGAAGCTCTGGCGCCTCTTCCCATGATTGGCTTGTCCAAGAGTACCAAAAATTCGCGCTGGATGCCACACAAAGTTGCTTTTAAACTTCCACACAACCGGGAGCAGGAAAAAATGTTTGCGCCGTATCCTGGACAAAAGTTGCCCTGGGCTGGCTGAGTAGACGATGGAAAGAATATTTTTGTCGCTTCGCACGAGGAAATTATCGGACTACAACCATAAAGTCTTTGGTGCATTGATGGCTTGTAGTAATGCCTGGAATGTAGCCAAGTCGCCGGATCCGCCGGGTCAGAATTGAGGGGCCGCTCTCTAGGCACACTATGCAAACTGCGTCCCTCAATTGTTACTCTCCAACTCTTCCATGCTAACCCGTCTATGATATCGCGGGAGTTATCTTGCATTGGAAACCTCTCACTTACTGGATTATGAAGACATGCTGGAGACAACTGACCGCATGAGCGCTGCTGCATTTGAATAGTATTGCAGAATGTGGCGGTGGCTCGTCTCTAACAGACGAGCTTACTCTTACAGTCAGTGGACAAAAGTCTGGGCGAATCGCTTACCGAGGCGATCACCCTCCTACCCCATTAAAGCTCTGTTTCCCAACGCACGCTTCTAGAGACTTATACTAAGTTATTAATAGACCAGAATTGAATGAAGAGAAAGCCTATAATATTAATTTTCTATTAATACTTAGTATGCCAGCTTTTTGCAGCGATTACTGCCTCACACCTCCTCTGCATACTATCTAGAACATTATCAAATAAGTCCTGATCTAGCGCCTCCCACGCTTCTTGTAGTGCCTCTCCTGGCCTTTCCCGTATACATTCTATACTTCCACGTAGCTCACTAAGCTCTGGATATAGCTCTAAGACCTTAGCTTTTAAATGAAATCATAGGTGCTCAATTGGATTGAGATCTGGGCTATAAGGTTGCCAATTAAGGACTTTTACACGCTTTGCCTCAAACCAATCCTTCACCTTGTTAGCAGTATGAATAGGTGCATTATACTGCATAAACCACATACCTCTACGGTATACAATAGATATATTTTGTTCCAATACTTCAAGGTAGGAGTTAGTAGAGTATCTTCCCTCTTTGCCTGTAAATCACGTACCATTACGTGTAAAGGTGATCTCCCACGCTTGCCAAAGAAGCCTGCCCAGACCATAACAGATAAATCCTCTCCTTTTTGATATGGCTGGATCATGCCTGGGTCCCATTTCTGGCATAGGGTACGAAAAACCACTCCCTTAATTCGCCTGTCCCACGCTCTGCAGAGCACTCATCTGACCATACCACTTTCGCCCACTGCTGGCCAGTCCAGTTAACATGCTCTAGTGCCCAGGCAAGGCGAATAGCTGCATGTTGAGCTGAAAGTTCTGGCCGGCCAGCAGCGCGCCATTTCTTGATATTATAGACGTCCAAAAGGCGAGAGAGGGTACGGGCGTGACAGGTAACGCCAGTAGCCTCAATTACGTCTTTATACGTGTATTTTGGGTTGGGTCGAACAACGCGAAGAATATGTCGTTTATCTATGTCTAACAGACATTTCGGCCGGCCGGTTCGGAGTTGGGAGCGTCCGTCGTTGTGTAGTTGGGTGCGGGCGAGAGTGTTGCGAATGGAGGATTCAGGCGTAGAAAACAGCCTCGAAATCGTCACGGTTTTGCTGCCCATTGCCTTGGCTGCAGCCAGAATTCCACGCTGGCAGGGCGAGTATTCATGATTTCGCATATGTTCACCAAATTTAAAATCGCCCAGACTTTTGTCCTAGTACTGCACTTTGCGGGGGATGCTCGACTCTCAAGCGTAAGCGACACGCTAATTTCTGACATCATCTTCTGCGAGTCCTTCTCGGTTGCACCGACGCGCCAATGCCTCACTACCAAGAGATTAGCAGTCAGCACGCATACTTAAGGTAGACAGCGAGCTGCTTACTTCATGCTGCATTCTGTTCCTGATCCTTTTCTTTTCCCACCCACCCGACCGAAGCATGAGTGCCGGCACGGAAGCGTCCTTCGCGACGTCTTGGGCGTTGGCATCCGCAGTACTTGGAGCATCCCTGCACTTATCAACCCGAAGCTTACGATTCGACAACTATGGCTGGTGTATCCTGGGCCTCTGGAATGCTGGGTTGTGTCTGACTTTCCTCGCCCTCTCGCGCAGTTGCGGTTTACTTCCAGCGGCTCCTCAAACGCTCCTCATCGCGGCCGCCTTCCTCATCGGCTTTTTCGGCAGCACTTCTATCCACCGTCTTCTGTTCTCCCCGCTTCGGAAGTTTCCCGGTCCATGGAAGGCGGCACTCACCAGTTTCTACCGTGTGCACCTGGCGGCACGGAGCGGTGTACGGCTTGCTGTTGAGATTGATCGTATGCACAAAACATACGGCGACTACGTCCGGACAGGTCCCCGAGAGGTATCCATCCTTGATCCAGCCGCTATTCCGATCCTTTACGGAGCAAGGTCTCAATGCAGGCGGGGGCCATGGTACGACCATAACCCCGAAATGCTGGAAGAAGATAAACAAGTGCATCTCCTTCGGGATCCCGCCATACACGCTTGGAGGAGAAGAGCTTTGGACCGAGGATTCAGTAGCAAAGGCGAGTATTTCTTAAGAGCAGTTCTTATAGAATCTAACACTTTCCAGCCGTCACCGACTACGAGCCCCGCGTACAGGATACGGTCAACTCATTGCTCCACGCATTGGACGAGCGTGCCGGAACTAGTGTGGACATAAGCGAATGGGTCGGCTTCTTCGCATTCGACACCATGGGACGCGTGGCTTACAGCCAGGACTTCGGCATGCTTGATCGTGGAGAAGGCACGGTGGAAATCGACGGGCGCAGCACATCCATCAGCGCACTGCACGAAACGACTAAAGTCTTCGGTATCCTTGGTCCCGTTCCTTGGTTGATCAAAATGATTATTCAAACCAACTTGGCCAGCGAGCTGGCTGCTTTTCAACAGTGGTGCCATAACACTATGAAGCATAAGCAGGAGGTTCGCGGTCTCCTCCTTCCACGCAGCACTTACTGACCTCCCAACGCAGACTTTCAACCCCGAAATCTCCAGCCCTACCGATATGTCCAGCCATCTCCTGGCCTTCCACCACTTCGCCCAAGATCCATCCAAACGTCAAACCCAGTGTGCCCTCCAGAACGAGTCCATCCTGTTCATCATCGCCGGCTCTGATACCACCGCCTCTGCCATCACAAACGCCATCTTCTACCTGACGCGTGACCGCACCCGCTACCTCAAACTTCGAGCTCTACTTGACGCCTTGCCTGAAAGGAATGCGCGGTCATTCGCCTCCGTCCGCTACCTCGACCACGTCATCAACGAGACGCTGCGCCTCAAGCCGCCCGCCTGCGAGGGCCTGGTCCGCGAGACACCCGAGGGCGGCATCACCATCCCGGCATCTTCAACCTCCGAAACGAGGGGCGACGTCTCCATTCCAGGCGGCACCGTCGTCTCCGTCCCACCCTGGAGCCTGCATCGCGATGTCCGCCTCTGGGGCGCCGACGCCGACGCCTTCCGACCCGAGCGGTTCGAGGGCGTGGATTTGAAGGCGAAGACGGCCCCATTCATACCGTTCACGAGGGGTGCGCATACGTGTCCGGGAAAAGCGTTGGGGTATGTGGAGATGCGGGCGGTCATCGCGGGGGTGGTGGCGAGGTTTGACTTGAAGTTTGCGGAGGGGCAGGAGGAGAGCGCGTTTGATGAGGGGTGCTTGGATACGTTTACATTGACGAATCCGGGTTTGAGAGTCGTGATGAGGAGGAGGGAGGACTGCTGAGAAGCGTGGACACGAGACGTTGAGGGAGACTCAAACGCAAACCCGCAGTATGGGAGAGTCTGGAGGAATAGGAGACTGGAAATATTTACTCGATTCGTGCGTGATTTCTGTGCCCGTCTAATTTGTGTGTCCGAAAAAAGCTTCACTCCCTCGCTTCGGATAGCCATAGTGCTTGCCGTCCTTCCATGCAGCGGAAGGGGAAACGCGCCCCCAGACCAAAAGAACCGCCTTGAAGTCTGGAAATACAAAAAGTACGAAGATGTATGCTACGGCAAGCTGAGAGGCAAACCATGTGAACAGGTCATAATATCTTTTACTTGGAAGGGGACGACCCTTGGTGTCCAAAAATAGCGGCCGGATGAATTTTCGGGCTTCTAAGAGCATGTGAGTAACCAGGACCATATGCCTCATGAAGAAACAAGTGTGTTTACCTTTAGCTATGGATTGGATAACCGCAGCTGCCACAAAGCTCACGTAAAAGCCGGGGTTGAATCCATGCCAAAGGGCGGAGACTATGAAGCTGATCGTCCTTGCAAGAAACCCAGGTCTCTTAGAGGTCTGACACGGACAGCGTAGATACACATAGTCCCGGAGCCAGAAGTGAGTGTGGATGTTCCAATTCTTGATGTAAGTGTCGGCAGCCTGCGCGAACTCCAACTTGAGCGGCCTCACATTCTCCATAAGGTCCCATTTGATGCGGCCTGTCCGCAAGTCCACGCCGTTGTAGCTGAGGCCGGAAAGCACACAGGCACCTTCAGCAAGGTTCCAGAAGCCATAATACCTCACGCGTGTTGAGAGCCCAAGAATGTACATATGCCAGACCCGCTTGAATATGGAGCGTTGCATAGATTCATAGCTGAGCAGAATCCATGGGGAATACAGCCTGGAAATCTTGTAAAAGGCAACGGTCCATGCAAGCCCGTAGACGGCTTTCCTTGCTGCTGTCAAGAGTTGACGGGGACTCGCAGACTGGTCTCGCGTGAGCCATTGCTGATGTCGGGCAAAGCCGCAGGCTGGGCCGATGAGAAGTGAAGGGAAGAAAAGTACATAACCGGCGTAGTCAAGGATCGGCGGAAGTGTACGGAGAGCACTTTGTTTCTGGCGTTCTGAGAGCTTGGCATCCGGCTGCCTCCCATCATGGATATTCCAGCAGAAGGAAGTGAGTTTGATGACTAAGACCATCTGTGCACCACCGATGTCCAGGCTCGGTGTTCCTGACCTGGGGTTGACATGTGTGAGAGAGAGGTGGCCCATGAGGAACACGAACCCAATCCACGGCATCAACGGCCCGGAAATGTATTTCGCGATGGTGTAGGCGCCGGCGGAGCTGATGAACAACGTTTGCGAGCTGCTCCAGAGATCAAAGAACGCAGCAAGATAAAGCAACGAGACCCTTTCAAGGCGTGAGACTGGTTGAATGACTGCGTAAGGTTGTTACGTACGTTATTACGAGAAGATTCTTGTGTTTTGGATTCGGCATGTACCCCAAGACGCCCGCGAAGAGGTACGAAATCGGGAAGCATGACATGAACTTGACTGCGCTAATTAGCAGCTAAAACAGGCGCTTCGTAGTAGAACACTGTCTGACCTTCATTTTTCGAGACCCTCGTAGTCTTCGCTATGTTTTCGAAGGCTATGCAAGTCAACGTACGCTCATCTCTTCGCGAGAGTTATATATATAGCCATACTCAAAGACGAGAGCATTGTTGATGCCTGGAGCCTTGGCTTCCCCCGAACGGTGCAGTATCAGATATTGGTTTATGGGAAGAAATTGTTCTCAGGAAGTACTTCTCAACTTTTTCCCGCTGTCAGGGGGGGGGGGGGGGGGGGCAAGTGATTCATTCTCGGCTTTCCGTGTCACTTCCTCGGGGGCAAAGCCGGGGAAAGGGGTTCGGGACCACAGCCAGCCACAAGCGGTGAGCTACGGAAGCAACTTTTAGCGAAAGACGAGCGAAGGATGTGGCTGGGCTGGTCTGGTTCCCCTGGATAGCCGAATTGGTTTAGCTGGTTGCTGGGACTGGGCTGCGTGAAGGCGCTAAGGACAGCGGACTCTAAATGCCGAGAACGCCACACGTTGAGGATGTAAAATCTTCAGCCGCAAATTACCACCTTCAGGAGCTAAAATATGGCTACTCGTGCTTGCGTATACACAATCAAGCTATGCGAGCTGTTCTCACTGCAGTATACACGTTCGAACTCTTGGATCCATTACATGTATTATATTTTGTTAATCGCGGCATTGAGCAGAGATCAGCAAGATTCTGATTATGATATTTGATCGAATACGGTGAGGAGACTCACTTTGCAAAATCTCAGTCAGCTTTGACTCCATCCTACTCCGCAGAGGTCCCGTGGGATGCCCCATGGCTTGCGCCTCTATTATTTTCCCTCGCGAAGCGCCCGGAGATCCCCATTGAGCTGCATGATAGCGCCCGATCCAGATGCCGGAGTGATACGGGGCATCCGTGGCCTAGTTCTTGCGTGAAAAGCTCCTGTGGCCATCGAGACTTTTAAAGAGCAGACGGTCCTGTCATGCCATATCCGCAGCACAAGATCTTCAATCATCAACTCTACGGTTCCATCTTCGCCACCTTCGCCCTCTCGAAATGCATATCCTCCACCCATCTTACCTTGTTGGCGCTGCCGCTCTGGCGAGCGCCGTGGCCGTCCCTGCACCGGTGCCCGATGTTCCTGTGGTGGTCGCAGACATTCCCACCCCCAGCATTCTTGGCGCAGACCCCACGGTGTACTCATCCACCGCTTTGTCCGTCAATGCGGAAACTGTGACGGCTGTTGCTACCGGAACGACCGACACCACTGAGCCAACGGCCACATCGAGCACGTCTACTGCCGCTGCGCTGTTGCAGCTTGTTACCAACCTGCCAAGCAGCATCCCGCCTGCTCTCCTCTCGCAGATCTCCGCAGCAGTGCCTACCAACCCAGCCTCGGCAGCTGCACTGCGCTCGGCTATCGCGGAATTGCCCTCAGGTGCCCTTCCACCGCAGCTCGCAAGTTTGGCCTCGGAGCTCTTGCCGGCGCCATCTGGAAGTAAACTCAAGCGCAGTACGGAGGATCCTACTACCAAATGCACGAGGACCGGTTGGGACTGCTGCGAGCTGCCAGTAGGCCATGCCTTCGAAGCGACTTCTCCGGACACTGCGGAAGCTTTCTTGGCCAACGGCGCCTTCTCCGCGGCGGCCACTGGCACCTCGGCATCGGCACCTGCCTAATACTCCCAAGTGTTTACGGGCCTCAACGGCGCCACGCAACAGGCTGGATATCGTGGCGTGTACACGTTGGACAGCTACTCGGCCAATGATTGTGCTGCACACTGCAACAACGACCCATGGTGCATGGCGTTCAACCTCTACGTTGAGCGCGACCCCACCATCCGCCCAGACTACCCTGAGCAAGGCGTCTGCAGCGACCCTGCTTCAACTGGCATTGTCAAATGTACGCTTTACGGCTACCCGATCTCGGATACCACTGCCACGAACACTGGCCAGTGGCAGGGCGGATTTCACGTGGTTATTGCGGGCTCGAACGGATACAACAAGGTCCCCACTCCCCCGGCTGCTCAACCCAACTTCGACGGCCCGCTAGGATCCAATGGCGGGCCTCTTCCCGGCGCGATTGAGGATCTGAGCAAGTACTACCTGTACGAATTCTACACCGGACCGTTCGACCCGGCGTACTGCGCAAGTGGCTGCCAAGCCAACACGGCTTACAACAAGGAGCACCTCCGCGACTCGAACGGTCTGTACACGGCTTGCAACGCCTTCAACGCGTATGTTCTGTACGCCGACGGCGAGGCAAAGGGCACGACCTGTGCTTACTACAGCGACACCCTTACTGCCGATGACATTGCGAACAAAGCAACGAACGTCGGGCAGTACCAAGGGAGTGTACATGTGACTATCGGAGAGTCGTATGTTTACAATCTGGATCCCCGCGATGACGGTGGTGATGAATGCGACTTGGATTTCGGAGCTTCCCCGGTACCTCCGATTGAAATATGTCGACTCATGAGGTCGCCCGCGTTGTAAAGGCAAGTCTGAAGTTGTTGTATTGGAGAGGCTTGCCTCGCTACGGAAGAAGCGCTAACCGCCATAACACCCGTAGGACTACAACGCACTGATATCGACCCCCTCACTGGTGTTGCGCAGATATGGGGACCTACTATGCTATATAGTTCATAATTCAACACCTTGTTTTCTCATCGCAGCCTGAATCTCTCCGTTGCACTGACCGGCGCAGATTTCTTGCTGTGATAATGGCGCCCCCCATGTCGCGCCTGTAGGCGCAGCACTCTGCTCCACTACACATGACCCTGCTCATCATCAGTGAGTGTTATTTCCTTGAAGCACACAAAGTGCGTTTCGTTTTCATGTGCCTCTCTGTTTCTCGCACGATAACCTTGTGCCTGGGCTGCTCCGGACCGGCCATCTGGTGATAGTTCCCTCGGGCGTATTCCGGTAGCGGAGGGACGCTTCCGTGCTAAATTATTGGCATGCTGCCGCGAAGGGTGTGGTGGTAGTAGTTCCCAGAGGATGTATCTTGGGACCGGGTGTTGGAGCAGTCGTGGGATAATGCGCATGAAAACAAGCACTTTGGTGGGGGGAGGTTTCGAGACTTAGGGATGGAATTTTAAACAACTGTGCGCGAACGTAACGATCTGGACCCAATAATGGAATGCCTGTATTCAAGTAGGTCAGTGGACGATCTTGCGAATAACGGCTCGCCTCTTTCAATATATTGAGCCGGTGTGAGATCCGTGAATCCTGACAACTTGAGCTTTGGATGTGTTTGGAAGAAGCGGGAGTTGACATACCTACCTAAGAGACTGGTTCACGTTTCGATAGATAGATGTTGAAACTACCAACAAGGAAAAGGAAGTGGATGATCAGTGGAACAATTGATAACTACTGGCGGTGGTGCTTAGCCACCTCATCGAGCAACTCGGGCCGACCTTCCAATCTGATCGGGTTGGGAAAGCCGCCGAGTACACGGTATGCGCACGGGAAAGCAGAGCGAGGTAGATAACTTTGAGTCTTTTCGTAGCTTCTTACTGATGGCTTCCTCTCTTTCTAATGATCAAGTCCTCGGTCTGACCTGTCTTGAAGACCTTGAGAGCATGTCCATATTTCTGACTGCTTTGAGTAAGGGCTCCTTTCCGATCTATGCAAGTTTCTCATCATATCGTCATCAGTCATCACACGAATTATGCTGACCCCAGAATGGATGCAAGTGTATGGTGGGTGCACTGACATCGTAAAGCGAAACTTGTATCTGTTCAGGTAGTTGGAAGCCGCTGCTGCAAAATCAGACCTGCCTACGTTAAACCAGGCGTTTTGTTAAAATGGGACACGTAATTACGAAGGCAACCCTCGCTGGGGTGGCCTAAACGTGCCAACGGGATGTGGGCCGCACTTATCACAGGTTCAATGCGGCAGCTGTTAGAGTCCAAAGGACTTGTACGCACAGTACTAGTTCAGGAACATCGTTTCGCCGCGCTACTATTTAGTCTCTTATTTCTCGTAGCTCTCTCCACTCCTTAGCAACTTCTTCTTGTAAATAGAACGTAGCTGAATGTAAATTCACTATCGATTCCTAACAGCAGCGCTGTCTTGGTCGTTCGAGCGCAGCCAGTGAGATTTATCTCGGGCGTGGCCATGATGGCCCTATCCTTTTCCCAGACTGCTTGGTTGGTATTCGGTGCAATGAGGGTCAGACCATGGGACCCACAGTGACCGGTTGAGTACATTGGAACCCTTATGTGGTGGACTCGTATGCCAGAGGCAAAGGTGAACATTTGCGGCCAAATAGCTCCTCGGCCGATTGGCAAGCCTGATGGCCACCTCTTGCCGTAAGATGAGTATCTCCAGACTACTGGCTGTGACTGAAAACGAGATCATGTATCTGCCCCTGTCGCTGTTCGGTGGCATGAACCCTCTCATCTTCGTGAAACATGCCCCTGAAGGCCGAAGTGGAAGGAGATAAGATTTCCAACGAATTGCACTCTGATCCCGGACATCCAGAATGTAGCATTTGCTCAAATGTCGAAGAGACGAGCGAGGATTTTGGATAGACCTATAACGGTGACGCATGTTTGTGAAGGCTGCTTTCCTCACCAAAGTCGACTTGTTTTGCGAGATGGCGAGATCTGCGCTCAGCACTGTCTACCCCTGGGCCTGCTACATTTCGTACTAAAAGTAGTCTGTGTGGATGAAGGGCAGTCCTCTCCTGTGCACACCGCCACCCGCTAGCCAAGAATGCGTTTCTTCCATCAGCAGGCACCTACGAAACCAGACTAAGTCTCGACGAGAAAATCCTTGATGTTTACCAACAGAATTCCTGCTCTTTTCGCCACGTGTTGCTGCAATTTCTAAATTTGAGGCTCTGCGGTGATGACACCTTACAACGCTACCGTCCCCACAGTCTGCAAGGTTCCAAGGCAACTCGCAACACCAAACAGGCACGCAAGTCTGCCGATCAGCTCGTATACGGCGCGCATGTCCCGCCCCAGCGCTCTTTCTGGTGCCTGCCCGGTAGATCATATCCGAATCTCTCATCTTCGATGACATAGCGTGACGGCAAGGCTGAGGTGTGGAGCAACATGGAAAGAAAAAGGGGACGGCCTTGGGGGGGGGGGGCAAGCATCATGAAGGTCTTTGCCGCTTCCTCTGCCATCATCGGCCTTGCCGCCGCCGCCACCGTCACCGACGCGACCATCCGCGACAACAACGGCATCCAGTCCGCCACCTTCACCGTCGATGGTGCCCAGTGCAGCGCCAGCGATGCTATGCTGGGCTCGCGCCAGATTGCTTGCTCTGCCTCTGCCTACAGCTGGCACGTTACCGGCTCCAACTCCGACTATGAGCTCACTCTTTTTAAGGGTGTCACCATGTATGTGTCCAGCGAGCTTATGACGTGTGAAAAATCTAACAAGCAATGCAGCGATGCCGCCCAGGCTTCTGGCAAGATTCCTGTCTACTGCCGTGCCGGTGGCAACGGCGCCGACGACAAGGTCTGCACTCAGACCAGCGCGCTCACCATCGACATCTAGATGGTTTATACGGAAAGGACTCATGACGGACAATGTACATAAGCAATGATTCTCGGACACTGTAATTAGAAACGCTGCTCGTTCCAACCCGGTGCCATTCCATTTGTGACACTCGCTTCGCAATTCCCCGAGGCTTTGGAGAAATCACCGACACAGCGAAATAACTTCAAACGTAGCGGCAACCAGCCCTGCCACATTTGAAATTTTTCCGAGTCGACAAGCTGAGTTACTCCGGTGGATCTGGCCGGGCCTCACCGGATCGGCTCCGCGCTGGCCAATAAAAGTTCTAAACAGTTTCCGGTGGTTTCCTCGTCGCTCAGCCCTACCTGTAACCTACCTCGATGCAACATGGATTCTACATCAGAGTGTGGTAAGTATGTCGATTTCCGAGCGTTCGTACTCCGGTCTTTCTATGGAGACTGCCACAGATGGTTGGCTCATTCGGGCTCGACTGCAAGGTGTGGCACTTTCCCCACCGTCGAAGCACGCATTGACTATACGTGCCATGCTACATGCCTTGCTGAAAATACCCGACGGTGCTTGTCTTCATCCCTGATGCAAGCCACAAGTTCCAGTGGTTCAATGTGTACTGGCAGTTCCCCGCTGGGTACGTCAACGATGAGGTCTTGTGTTTGAATTCTTGGGCTTACAGATGGACCAGTGCGCTCGCTGGTGACGGCAACGTCTATCTTGGCAATGGCGTCAACAGCATCGCCGATTCTGCTTGCTCCGCCACTACTGATGGCCAGCAGTGCGCTGTTGATAGCTTGAGCATACAGGGCCGCACAACCATTCTCACAAAATAATTGCCGAGATATTGCCGCACGATGCTGCCGCACGGGATCGCGAGGTCAGGTTGAGTAAAAGGGCAGTAACCGATTGGTGCGTATTCATATGATTGTATTAATGCGCTGTTAATCTAACTGCTGCAATTAAGGCTGTGTATGGTGCGCGGTGGAGAGGTTGGAGGCGTTCGCGAGGTGGAAAAATTGCTGGAAGTTCTGCTCTTGGAACTCAGTTGAGAGAGAAGAGGGCCACGCTGGTGATTGCACAATGGCTCGCTGGAAGATAGGGGCGGTGGCGTTCTTGGAAGCAGTCATATGGTTCATGATGGAGCCGCCGCGGGCGGACTCGCCCATCACGGTGACGCGGTTCTTGTCACCGCCGAAGAGGTGGATCTTGTCTTGCACCCACTGTAGGGCCATATGCTGGTCAAGGAGCCCGAGGTTTGCGGTGACGTTCTCGTTTCGTTCGGATGATGGCGCCGAATTCCAGCCAAAGGCGCCGAGGCGGTATTTGATGGAAACGAAGATGATGTCGGAGGAGGGGTCGTTTGTTTCACTGTCTTTTAGCATGCTAGTCGGTTCGCCGAAAAGGGTCTTTGAGCCAGCAGTAGATCTTCCGTCTGGGTTCAGTTAGATGGACGATCTCGAAAAGCATGAGGGGCATGATACCGTGAATCAAGACAACAACGGATGCGCCTCGATGTTCGCCCCGGGCGATATCCTTCCGCCGATCGAAAGCACCCTTTGGTGCAGAGACATCGAGGAAAAGACAATCTTCAGTCTCAAGAGAGCCTTGTTGGATAGTTCCGAGTGGGTTTGGCAGTGTGAAGGTATTCGGGACGATTCCACCGGTCAGATTTTGCGGAATCCATTGGGCAGCGCTCAGTTGCCATGTTGCCACACCCTGAGGGCAGATTCGTGATGGGCGGTCTTCCTGCAAAAACGCTCTGTTCTCGATTGGAGGTACAGGTGGTCTGAATCGGAGATCGGCAAGAGGCGGGGCAGCGTATCTGATATCGGAAAAGCTGTAGTAAGCTACGAGTTGCTGTGCGTAAAAGGCAATGCGTAAGCTTGCGTAATCTCGGGAACGCCAGAGAGACGTCAGGCGTGTGCCTGTCTTACGATAAATTGAGAAGCTCGGTAAGATTCATATCCAAGGTCGACGATGGGCAGGGAAAAAAGGATATACCAAGCGTAAGCGAAGCCGAGAAACGGCACAAGCAGGGCGCAGAAGGCCATGGCCTCCGAGGGCCGCATCACGGGAGACATTGTGCTCATGCCTTCGGAAAGAAATGAAATTGGAACGAGGCATCTCGAGAAGGAAGAAAAAGCAGGAGGTTTTTTGTTTGAGTCTTGACGACGCGATTGCACACGATTACGAACACGATCAGGGAAATACGGAAAACGGCAGAGGCCAACAACGCAGGCATTAAATTAAAGAGCCAGCAATGCCAGAGAGTGACGCAGCCGCTGATGTGATGGCACGAGGATGGGTGGCCGGCGAAAGAGGAGTAGACGGAGCGTTTCACCGGAGCGCGATCTTTGAGCTTTCGCAGTCAGCAGCGGCGTCTGAGGCCAACGACGGAATGGCTGGCTGCACTGTGGATTTCCATGTGGCAGCGCGTACATTCGAGCTGCGGAGCCGATGCCTCGGTAGCTGGGGTCAGGTCCGAGGTGGGGTGCTCGTGCCACCAGCATGCGGCCATCCGGCTTTAGGTATTTTCGTTGTGGGACGTGAAGAAAGGCACAAAAGCCAGAGCGCCGGCGCGACCGGGGCGCAGACTCTGCCCCAACGACACCCACCATGCCGACCGCGCAGCTGCTCTTCAAGACGGCGGCCATCCTCGATGCCGTCAGCATCGTAGGCCACACGGCCATGGGCTTCACCACGGTGCACCCCGCGCTCAACAGCATCCCCGCCGCCGCCAGCCGCGACCGCAAGGTCGGACAGCGCGGGGCGCAGGGCGCGTGGAACTACTTCAACGCGTCGCTGCTGATCTCGGGTGAGCCCACGCTCTGCGACTCGGACGGGGCGACTTGATGCTGACGGCAGGGACGCGCGCTGCAGCCGCGCTGAACTGGCAGTGGGCGCGCACCGGCGGCCCGCAGACGGCAGAAGAGACGGTGGTGCTGGCGGCGACGGTGGCCATGGGCCTGGTGAACTCGGTCCGGTACGCGCAGGTGGGCGAGTATCCGCCGCTGGCGTGTCTTCTCGTCGCCCCGCTGCTGAGCCTGGCCGCGACGCTGCAGGGCTAGCGATGGAGGGAGCGCAGCGTCCACTCTTGCAATCCACTTCCATCTGCCATCTGCCATCGACCGTGTGTGCGCCTGTCCACGTGATGTGCTGAGTCACCGCAGGGTCCAGGAGAGACCCGATTGCGCCAACGCGAATCTCGCCGCTCCATCTCCCCTCCGCCTCTGTCAATTCTCGTACACGTATCCGTCACCGTCGCCGCGCTTCCGTCCCTCGCGAAGGAGCCACAGCCCTGCCACCAAGCCACCCACACGCCGTCGCCAATCGGGCCCGCCTGCCGGCGACCGCGCCGTCCGAGAATTAAGGGATAGGCTGCCCGTGAATTGTGCACACCAAGGGGACCAAGGGACCGAGACCGCTGCGCCCCAAACCTCGCGCTGTGGCCTGCAGTCGGGAGCACCCGTGCGGAGGGCGGCATCCCAACAGGCCTCGCCCTGGCTGATCTTGATCTCGTTCCATCCGCCGTCTCTCTCGCGCGATTCAGATGAGCTGCGCGTCGAGGGAGCTCCACAACTTAAGGTGCGGCCTGAGTCCTGCCGGAGAGAATCCTCCGCACCACCTCCGTCTGCTTTCGTCTTCGAAGGCCTCGCGCGAGTGACCGCGTCACTCCCGGGTGTTTCGTCTCGGTGTCCGGCGCCGCTGGCTTGGTTTTCGCATCTCCTACTCGACTTCCGTCCGAGCTTTGCGCTTGGCGTATCCTATCGTGCCCATCTGCTCCCGTTTGCATCTCCCTTTTCTGCTGCCATGCGCCTTGCCTCTCATTTGGCCGGCCTTGGCTGGCCCAGCACAGTACCGGCTCCGGCATCTCTCCTTAAACACTGCCACCGTGGGCTTTTCGAGATGGAGGTGGAGCCGTATTGTCTTGGCCGCCTGTCCGTCTCATACGGCGGCTTGGCGTTTGGGCAGTGCCGCCTGAGCAGCCTGCCACGCAGCACGACCAGCAGGCTGGAGTCGACTCGTGTTTTGCTTGGTGAAGGTGCCGCCGTACCATCGCTTGGTGCCAGGCGCGCGACTGTTTTTAACTCGTGCTGTGGTCGCTCTCCTTTTCGTATCGTCGTATGAAGGATGCCTCTGGTATCCTCGGCACCTTGGCAACACCGTGCTCTTACCTCCTTTAGCGAAGACGGCGCTTTGTCCAGCGTCCAAGCCGGAAGACCTATATTGGAGCCTCCGGCACCTCTCCTGCGAGCGCCATTCTTGGCCGCTCGGTCACGTCCACTCCTTTTCCTCGCAACCAACAACACTCACCCACAGTCACTCGCTCAGTAGGAATGCTTGCGTGAGGAAAGAACTACCATCTTGAGATACGACGTGCCTGAGGATCCTTGACGTCCGGGTCATCAGTTTCGACGTGGTGCCAAAGTGCGCATCCCAGCTCCGAAAATGAGACTTAACGATGCCTTTCTTCCTTTACTTCTGGCGGCTCGGGGCGCCCAGGCTATTGACATCGACTGGAGCAGTACAGGTTGGGATCTCAGCACCGTCAACACGAAGACACTACTGACGGCCGCGCTCTTCAGATGCCATCAAATCAGCAATGAAGCCTATCGCCAAAGGCATGACCGACTGGTACCACGGCTACCGGGTGGGAGACGTGCCTGGAAACTTGCCCGATCCTTACCATTGGTGGCAGTGCGGAGCCATGTTTGGCGCGCTTATCGACTATTGGCATTACACCGGAGACGACACCTACAACAACTGGACAGTCCAAGGCATGCTCCATCAGATCGGCGACGACGCAGACTACATGCCTGCAAACCAGTCCAAATCCCTGGGCAATGACGACCAGGGATTCTGGGGAATGGCTGCCATGTCGGCAGCTGAAACCAAGTTCCCCGACCCACCGGAGGACCAGCCCGGCTGGATTGCCCTGGCCCAAGCCGTTTTCACCACACAATACCAGCGTTGGGATGCTTCTACCTGCGGCGGAGGTCTCCGGTGGCAGATTTACAGTTTCAACAACGGATACGATTACAAGAACACTATTACCCAGGGCTGCTTCTTTAACATCGCCTCCCGGCTGGGAAAGTACACTGGCAACACCACCTACGTAGAATATGCCGAAAGGTCGTGGACCTGGATGCAAACGCTCGGACTCGTGAACGCGGAGTATCACTTCTATGACGGCTCAGACTCCAAGATCAACTGCAGCAGATTCGACCGCACGCAGTGGACTTACAATGCCGGCATATTCTTGCACGGCGCAGCAACAATGTGGAATATTGTATGTTCATAGTGACGAGCATCTCTCCATGTGCTGACCAAAGCTACAGAGTGCGACAGACGGCGACACGGAGAACGTGTGGAAGGAGCGTGTCACCGGCATCATTACCGGCCTCTCGGTTTTCTTCGCAAAGGACACCAACGTCATGGTGGAGACAGCATGCGAGACGGGCAACACGTGCAACATCGACCAGCGGACCTTCAAGGCGTACCTGGCGCGCTGGATGGCGTCGGCGATCAAGGTGGCGCCCTGGACAGAAGAACTTCTGACGCCCATGCTCACGGCCTCGCGAGAAGCGGCGGCACTGGCATGCAACGACAAAGGGGACGGGACGGCTGAGTGCAGCTTAAGGTGGACCAACAACGGATTCGACGGCAGCAGTTCGACCGGAATGGGGGAGAATATGGCGGCGCTGGAGATGATCGGCACCGCACTGGTCGACCTTACTCCAGGCCCGGTGACGAATTCGACGGGCGGCACGAGTAAGGGAGACCCGGACGCGGGCCTGGCGAGTCCGAACACGCCGACTGAAAACGTCGAGCCGATCGACACGGGCGACAGAGTGGGGGCGGCGATTCTCACGATCATTCTCATGGGAGGCATGCTCAGTGGTGCTTTCTGGATGTTGACGTCGGAGTAAAGGCGTAGGCGCAAAAGAATTCTTGTCATCGTTGGCTACCGCATATTAGTAACTAAAGCGATTCCCAAACTTGTTTATTTCAGCTTCCCGGTGAGTCCACCTTGCGCTGTGCGCTCCCTCTAGGGCCGACTCTGACCAGATGCACCGCAGATCAGACATCAACCCGGCGCACTTTTATTGGACGGGATTCGGTGTTTTCGCTCGCGTGGACAGCATTTAGCCACTCGTTTCCTTTGATCTTCCTTTGCCATCCACGGTCCTGGCAATTTTCCGGAACCATAAGCTCCTGGTTTGCGGCGGCGCCATAGCTTCACCAGCATCTTTCCGGATAGATGCAGCAATGTTCAGCCAGAAGCCTGTGCAACGAAACTTCACAAATACACTCTATTTACGTGTTGCTCTTGTCATTCTCCAAGCTGAGCCTGACAGCTGACAAGCTCATTCGGCTTGCTCAGATTCCAAATGTGAACAGTCAATCGGAAGGAAGGGGAAGGGCGGGGAGTCAGACAGCAGTCCAATCTGTCGACGATCCTTCGCAAGGACGGTTGGGCGGGAGGTCGTAATCTCCGCTATGGGAGGTCTTACCTGCGTTAGCGCTTAGCTCAACCCCACGCACACGACAAAACGCAAGGTCATCCTCCCGCTCCGGCAAGCTTTGATCGCTGACAAGGCGCTGACCGGGGCGATGTCGAAGCCTGTCGGCCGCTGTGCAAGGTGTGCTACCCATCGCGGCCATGAACAATACCCCAGGTTTCGGTCAGCAGCTGCAGGCGCAGACCCTTTCAGCACGTGAGCCGGCTGGGGGCGAACCGGCATGGCGCCAAGCCGGGCTGGTCCACACTTTGCGGAATTACCACCTCAATCCCGGTACACCATAGGCCGACGCTCCAGCTCGCAGCCCTGCCGGCTCCACGCCTGAACAGCGACTGTCGGCCATTGGCACGACAGCGGCCCGCCAAGCTGGCTGTCTCAGTCTTATCTCCGTCTGATGTTCCGCCAGCGCCTCATCCAGCTCAAAGACCAGCTGCCAAAGTGCGCAGTGGCACGTTTGATCCTCCGCGCAGGGCCCTGTGTGAAACCTTGTCGCATCTACCCCGCGGCCCGCGGTACTTAAACTGTGTCCCGGCCTCGGGCTCGACGGGCTGTCCGTCTCCAAGCCCCCTCTGACACCTCGCTGCGCACCCTGAAGACACCATGACGACAAACACCAGCAACGGCCAAGCGGGGAAAATCGAGACGAGGCTCTTCATCAACGGCCAGGTGCGCTCCGTTACTCCATATAGCGTTGCCCGCAAGCTCACCACTGCCGCTCCAGCTCGTTGAATCCTCGGACAAGAATACTTTCAAGCTGCTGTCACCCTCCACCCGCGAGCAGGTGGCCGAGGGTGCGCCAGTCCCACTCTGTGCCCGTCCGGCTTCCTTCGCCACTAACATGACACACAGTCTACGAAGCCACCGTCGCCGACACCAACGCGGCCGTCGCAGCTGCCAAGGCGGCACAGCCAGCATGGGCAGCCCTCTCGCCAGACGAGCGCGCCAAGCCCATGAAGAAGCTGGCCGAGCTGCTGCGTGATAGCACCGAGCAGATGGCATACCTGGAAGCCATCAGCATGGGCCGCCCGCTGGCCGCCTTCTTCGACAACTTTGCGTGCGCCTCGAACTTCGAGCATTTCGCCGGCCTGGGCTGGGACGTCCAGGGAACCACCAGCCTGAACACGCCCGGCATGCTGTCCATGACGCTCCGGCAGCCGTACGGCGTCGCCGCGGCAATCATCCCGTGGAACGGGCCCGCCATCTTCTTCGGCTCCAAGGCGGCGCCGATGGTTGCGGCGGGCAACGCCGTGGTGGTGAAGAGCAGCGAGAAGGCGCCTCTGACGGTGAGTACCCACCGCGATCCACCCGTGCCGGTGTGTTGCTGACGATGCGGCAGTCCGCATTCATCGCCACGCTGATCGACAAGGCCGGCTTCCCGCCGGGCGTCATCAACGTGCTCCACGGCCACGGCCAGACGTCCGGCGCGGCGCTGTCGTCGCACATGGACGTGCGCGTCCTCTCCTTCACCGGGTCCGGCCGCACGGGGCGGCTCATCACCGAGGCGGCGGCCAAGTCGAACCTGAAGAACGTGCTGCTCGAGCTGGGTGGCAAGTCGCCCTCGCTGATCTTCGCGGACGCGGACCTGGACCGGGCGGCGCGGGAGACGCAGAACAGCATCACGTTCAACACGGGCCAGGTGTGCATGGCCAACTCGCGCATCTACGTGCAGGACACGGTGGCGGACGCTTTCATCGCCGCGTTCAAGGAGCGGATGGGCAGCGTCAAGGTCGGGGCGTCGACGGCCGACGGCACGGAGATGGGGCCGCTGGCCGACGAGATCCAGTACCGGACCGTCACCAAGTACATCCAGCTGGGCAAGGAGGCGGGCGGCAAGCTGATCCTGGGCGACGGCGAGGCGCACGCCGACGCCGGCAAGGGCTACTTCGTCGCCCCGCACATCTTCACCGACCTGCCCGACGACGCGAGGCCGCTGAAGGAGGAGATCTTCGGGCCGGTCGTCAGCATCGGCGTGTTCAAGAGCGAGGAGGAGGTGCTGCGGAAGGCGAACGACACCGAGTACGGGCTGTACGCGTCGGTGTACACGAAGGACATCAGCCGCGCGATCCGCATCGCGAAGGGCCTGGAGTCGGGGACGGTGGGGGTCAATTGCACGAGCCCGACGGTGGTGGCGGACATGCCGTTTGGCGGGTACAAGGCGAGCGGCGTGGGCCGGGAGGGGCCGAAGCACAGCTTGAACAATTACCTGGAGGAGAAGACGGTGCTGATCAAGCTCTGAGGGGAGGAAGACTGGAGCACAGCTTGAACAGCTGATGGCTAGGCTCCGAGGAGAAAGCAGAGGTCCATACACGCCCGGCCAGGCCAGCAATGTCACGAGATCACGATTGGACACGCACTCATGCAGGCACGTAAGCAGTGAACAGCACATTCCCGATTGGGCTCGGCTACGGCCGGCAAGCGGGATCCGGGGGAGCTGTGATTGCTCGGCCAGCCGCTCCCCGCATTGATCGACTCTGGGGTTGCGGGGCACAAGAACGACGGAAGAAAAATCTGACAGCACGGCCACGTGCTTCGTGATGATATTCTGACACGCCGAGCCACATGTGGCTGCGTCTGCGCTGGTTCCTCGGCGGGCTAGCCACCCAGCGGACCCGCAATGGCGTTCCAGCCCCTGCCTCGACGGCAGATTGATGGCTCGCCGTTTCACGTCGCCCGGGAAATTGATAAGACCCCTGCCATCCTCCGAGGAGCGTGTGGCGGGACTGCTAGTCGCGCGCTTCCGCATCCTCGGCCGCTCCCACGTTCTGTCATAGTCATGCCACTCGGGCAGGCCCACGTGAGGGCAGGGCCTCCGAACCAGGCGTCTCGATCGCGGAAGGCCAGCTCCATCGGGAGGCAAGAGGAAGCAAACGGCAAAGTGGAAAGTTTCGCTGGCCAGATCGGCGGCCGTCCGACCCACGGAGCCCATGCCCCACACCCGGCCGGGCCGCAAGTGGAAGTAGTGCGACCAGACGACCGCTTGTCTCCAGGCCTGCATTCCCGACGCCACCGCGCCGCGGACGGGCCTCCACAGTCACACTCTGGGCGCTAATGGGGCTCAAGTGCTCCGTCGACCCCTCGGGGCTCGAAGAGGGGTTCGGCT
This sequence comes from Neofusicoccum laricinum, assembly GCA_029906385.1. NCBI lineage: Eukaryota > Fungi > Ascomycota > Dothideomycetes > Botryosphaeriales > Botryosphaeriaceae > Neofusicoccum > Neofusicoccum laricinum. Next base: position 741,180 of record CP123718.1, on the reverse strand, counting down.
ATCGCCAGACAACACTCCATGCGGGAGCGCTCTTAAGAGACGCACACGCCCTTCACGCTCGCCGTCCTGAGTCTCCATCAGCTGCTCGAGATGACTGGCGCACCGCTCCTTGCGTACGCCGCCGCGGCCCTGGCGGGCGGCCTCTCGCACGTCGCCTACTTCAACCGCTCCGAGCACCACCTCTACGGCATCCGCTACCTGCAGGCCTTCGCCATCGCCTACGGCCTGGGCGTCTTCGTGCTCGCGCGCCAGGGCGAGCAGCCGGCGGTCGGGGCGGCCGCGTCCATGGGCGCGATCGCAGGCAGCTACCTGGGCGGGCTGTTCGCCAGCCTGCTCACGTATCGCGCCTTCTTCCACCCGCTGGCGCGCTTCCCGGGCCCGTTCGGGGCGCGGCTGTCGTCGTTCTGGCTGAGCTTCCACGTCGGCAACTCGGAGGCGTACAAGACGGTGCACCGGCTGCACCAGCAGCACGGCGACTTCGTGCGGGTCGGGTCCAACGAGCTGTCCATCGCCGACCCGGACGCGGTGCACGCCATCTACGGCTTCGGCAGCAAGTGCACCAAGGCGGCGTGGTACGACAACGACGCGCCGCTGACGTCGATGCACACGACGCGCGACCGCGCCTACCACGACGCGCGCCGCCGCGTGTGGGGCGGCGCCTTCAACGACAAGGCGGTGCGCGGCTACGAGGGCCGCGTGCAGCGCTTCAGCACCGGCCTGGTGCGCCAGCTGGCCGCCTTCTCCGCCCGGCCCGTCGACGCCAGCCGCTGGTTCAACTACTTCTCGTACGACGTCATGGGCGACCTGGCCTTTGGCAAGAGCTTCGGCATGCTGGACCGCGGCGAGGAGCATTTCGCCATCAGCCTGCTGAACGAGGGCATGCAGATGATGGCCTTCATGAGTGAGTGCCCCGCCCCCTGCCGCTGCCGCCGCGCCCGCTGACGAGCCTGCCTGCCAGTCCCCACCTGGGCCTTCCGCGTGCTGGCCGCCATCCCGGGCGCCGCCGCCGGCTACTGGCGCTTCATCAACTACTGCTCGAGCCAGCTGGACGAGCGCATGCAGACGAAGCCCGAGGACCCGGACATCATGTCCGCGCTGATCGAGCCCGTCAAGGACCGGCAGCTGACCGACCTGGAGCTGAAGATGCTGCAGGGTGACTCGCGACTGATCATCGTTGCCGGGAGGTGAGCGACGCGCCCGTTGATTTCCCCCTGCTTTCCCAATCCCCCCTCCTCCGCACCGAAAACTGACCACCTCCCCCCTCCCATCCACCAGCGACACCACCGCCGCAACCCTCACCCACATCTTCTACCACCTCTCCGCCGCGCCCTCCCACCAAACAACCCTCCTCTCCGAACTCCGCCCGCACATCCAACCCGACGGCTCGCTCCGCCACCGCGACATCCAAGACCTGCCCCACCTCAACGGCATCATCAACGAAGCCCTCCGCCTGCACCCCGCCGTGCCGACCGCCCTCCAACGCCTCACGCCCCCCGGCGGCCTCACCATCAACGGCGTGCACGTCCCCGGCGGCACCGTCGTCTGGACGCCCGCCTACGCCGTCGGCCGCTCCGAGAAAGCGTACGCGGAGCCCGAGCGCTTCGCGCCCGAGCGCTGGCGCCCCGGCAGCGCCATGGTGCGCTGCGAGCGCGCGTTCGCGCCGTTCAGCGCGGGCGTGTACGGCTGCATTGGCAGGCCGCTGGCGCTGATGGAGCTGCGGCTCGTGGTCGCGAAGCTGGTGGTGGCGTTTGAGGTGGGGTTTGCGCCGGGGGAGAGCGGGGAGGGGTTGCTGGGGCGGAGTAGGGATCACTTTACGTTTGAGTGCGGGGAGCTGCGGTTGTGCTTTAAGGAGAGGGTGGCTTGAGGGGGCGCTGGGGAGAAGGGCTGGTGGTCGGTCGCCCTGGGAGCTTGCGGGTGCTGGCGGCCTTTGGTTGCTTTGCGTACGAATTGGGCGTCGTGGACTCGGTTCGATGTCTCTGTGGTGTTACAATCACTCTAATGATCATCAAGATGTTCCCAGGATGCGGATGTCAGAGCTCGCACATCGGCCAAACTGAGATTCCGTTATTCTTTCACGTGGGCAAAGTCACATCATCGGAATCGAAATTCATAAGAACGCAGTGCTGGTTAGCTCTAGTGTTGCTAAAACTATGCTCAACACAGCTTAAAGTCCATTTTGTTCAACCCCCCTCCCAGCTGGCGATGAGCATCCCCCACCAGCCCACCATGAAACCCTATCACTGCCGCACCAGGATCGACCGCTCAGTCATAAACCGCGACGCAGCGGGGGCACATGTAGTCCCCGCAGTTGAGACACTGGGCGCCAATGCCCTCCCAGTCACTGAGGCACCTGCAGCACACCCGGATGGCGGGCGGCGCCGGGGCCGGGCTGCCCGTGCTGGAGGCGGCCGTGGTAGCCGCGGGGACCTTAGTACACTTGATGATGGGGGCGCGCTGCTCGGAGCGCATCTTGGTGGAGGGGCGATGTGCGGGTGTCTCCTTGCGGGTGCTCTTGAGTGGGTCTGGAGGGGTGTTGTGAGCCTTGGCGGTTGGTTCGTGGTTGGGTCCAGGATTGGGACGGATTCATATATGCGGAGAACTGACGGACGCAATGCGATTGTTGGTTGACTGAGACATGGCTGACGCGTGGTGTGGTGATGCGCTTGGATCTTGTACTCGTGGGTGTGGCCTTTGTTCATTGCTTGCCCCGTTCACCGTGGCCGTTTGACAACGCAAGTGTTGCAGCTCGAACTGCGATGATAAGCTCAGCGCCCTTGGATACTTCGCGAACAATGATGAGCGATGTTGAAATCATCTCGCACAAGTTCGAGTGAGTGATGGTCGAAGGAGTGAACATCAAGTTTGACGATGCTCAAACTATTCGCGGTGGTATTGAACGAAAGTGTATTGTTTCCAAGTATTTGAAAGAAACGAAGGTGATTATGTCTTTCCCGAAGCCCAGCTCCATGACTCTCTCTCCCTCTCTCTCTCTCTTTCTTTCTTTTTTGTTTTAAACTTTGCTCCACGCCTGTCGCTCGTCTACGCCGTTAAGCAACATGCGCCGGTCGGGTGGTATTCGTAGATCGTTACATCGTACTGCATTTCCCAAGAGAGTGATCATCGTTTGACGTGCGTCCGATCCGGATCCAGTCTGGGTTCTCGTCCGTTGTGGTGTCTTGTCCCGCGGATAGAGTTTTGGCATTACTCCACTCCTCCCCCTCATGCAGTCTTGGCTTCAGATCTGCGGGCAGGTGCTGCAGATTGTGTGGCCGCAGTTCATGCACTGGTTCGTGTAGACTCCCTGGTAGTCTGTCCAGCACTTGCAGCAGGTCTGTCCCGCAGCACGCAATATCATTAGCATCGACGCCCGTCCAAGTCGTCGGGTACGGTGGCCTACCCATGAGTCAGGCGGATAGCCGTCGACCGGTGCGTTGCCGCTTCCACGGCCGTGGTTGTGGCGATTGGTGCACGTGGTGCTGTGCTGCGCCTTTTGCGATGCCGGCTCTGCGCTGTCCATGGTTGTGGTTGCGGGTTGGAAGGTCTCGAGCGGCGGGTCTCCGTTTTATGGCAATGCTGAGAGGCGCTGGTGGTTTTTTTTTTTTTCCCTGCCTTTTGAGTTCCCCCTCTCTGGCTGTTCGGGCGGGCCGAGCTAAAACGGTGGTGCGCGTGCGTGCGTGTTTTGCGAGGTTGAGTTAAGTTTCGGTGGTTCTGGTGACCTGATGGCGGACAGGGCATCCGACGTTGCAACGCTCTTTATATGAGACAAGTCTTTCAGCGCGTTGGGGAAATGGAGGGGGCAAAGCTCGTGGAACAGGAAGGGAGGATCGAGCTGAACGCCTTGGCGCGTCGAGCAGTGATGAGGCCTGTCGAGCCGTTCTTTTATATCTCCGGCGTTTCACCATCGACTTGTTGTTCAATCTCCGCGCGTTGCCGCCATGGCCTCTTGAGCGTTGCTTCCAGCACGACACTTGTGTCGGGCCGTGTCGCAGCCGCAATCGCCTTGCTTTCGCTTTCTCGAGGGCTGAGTCAATGCTGGCAGCGGCCCGGTCTTGTGATGGGAATTACCGGGTTTCGCAAAGTCTGAGCAGCCCACAGACTTTTGCACAGATCTCCATCACGCTGTCTGACGAGATAATGGGCGTTGGCCTTGCCCATCCATGGCGAAAATCGGTGAAACGGTTCATCTGCGATCTCAGGCGGGGAATTTCAGCCAATTGGAAAGGATGGCACGCGAAACAAGGCGGTTCAAACGGCCAGCAGCCGCAAGGCTCCGGGCCAACCTGGCCAATGGCGGCGTTAACCCTGCGGAGAAATGGTGAGACACGCATGGCCCAATCACGTCTGTGCTCGCCCTAGAACCTGGAATCCTCTAGTTGGCATCTCGGTGATAAGTGTCCGTTGGTGATGTTGGATACATGTGCTTTTCTCATTTCCTTGGCTCTTGCGCCGCGCCTGGAACGCGGCAGGCGGTATGAGTACTCAAGCACGTGCGCTACCCTTGGGCAATGCCTTCTGCCCGAACGACGCCCAGCCTCCGCCCATCACAGCTTCGGCGAGTACTGGAAGCTCTCCTTCACCAGCTCCTCGCTCAGCGCCCACAGCCTCTCGGCCATGTCCGGGTCGGTAGCATACGCCGGCGGCTCGTAGTACTGGCAATCCGACAGGAAGCTGCCCGACGGCTCTGCACGCACACCGGTCAGCACATCCGGCCCGGCCGTCACCACGATCCCAGACGCACCGTTCAACGCGGGATCGAACGCGGCCACGACAATCGTCGACGCGCCCTCGTCCGGGCTCTTCCAGTCCGTGGCGGTGCCCTCGATGGCGGCGTAGCCGTCCTTGTTCAAGTCGCGGCTCAGGTTGGTCCAGATGCCTGCGGCCACGCGTTAGCAGCAAGCCCGCGTTGGCGGCCCCTCCTCTCTCTCTCGAGAGAGAGCGACGCAGAAGAACGTCACCGAATAGCGCGGCGCACTCACTTCCCGGATGCAGGCCGTACGCGACCACGCCGCGCGCGCGCAGCCGCTCGGTCAGCGCCACGGCGAACAGCACGTTGGCGGTCTTGCTCTGGCCGTAGGCGGCGAAGCCGCGGTAGCCGTCGACGGCGGCGGTGAAGGCGGGCGGCAGCGCGTCGTCGGGCGGGCCGCGCTCCTCGGGCGGCACGGGCAGGCCGTCGAGGTTGTGGTCGTGGAAGCGGACGGGCGACAGGCCCAGGCCCAGGCTGGACACGTTGACGACGCGGGTGGCGCCGGGCACTTGGTCGGCGGCCTGGGCGGCGGCGAGCAGCTGCGGCGCGAGCAGGTTCGTCAGCAGGAACGGGCCGAGGTGGTTGGTGGCGAACTGGGCCTCGACGCCCTCGGGCGAGAGGCGGCGCGTCTGCGTCACCATGCCGGCGTTGTTGATGAGCACGTCGAGGCGCGGCGCGGCGCACCGCGTCCTGCGAGAGCAGGTCCAGCAGCACCGTCTTGACGGGCGTGGTGGGCCGGATCGACTGGATCTCGTCGGCCACCTCGTCGACCTTGGCCTGCGTGCGCGACGCCAGGATCAGCAGCGCCGGGTCGTGCGCCGCGATGGCGAGCGCCGCCGCCTCGCCCAGGCCGTTGCGGCTGACGCCCGTGATGAGCACTGGCAGCGCCGTGTCAGTCTGTTGAAGTGACGTGATGGGCGGTTGGCTGCAGGCTCGGTTCTCACCGTATCGTCCCTTGATCGCGCTGCTGAAGGCGGTCGCCGCATCGGTGGCTTTCGTCCGCACGCCCCAGTCCGGGTGAGACGTCATGCTGGCGGGCTGCTGGTGATCGCGAGTAAGGACGACGTGCGGTGCTGCGGCTGTGCAGGTGTTGATATGCGCGCCTCTGCCCCGCGCGACCCGCGGCAGCGATCGCGTGTTCCGAAAGCCTAAACAGGTCGAGGCAGCGGGAGGACAGCCTTCCTGCGTGCTGCCGTGCTGCAGATCCCGGCAATGCGATCAGTCCCGCGGGCTTAGGGTTCTGGCCCCGCCCAACACTTTGTCGCATCACCGGCCGGCGAGAGCAAGCCCGCCTCCAGCGGCGCTCCCCCACGCGGCGCTGCGACACCAGAACGACACCTAGCGGCCCGGTCCGGCCCAGGCGCCAGCGTCGGCACCATCGACCCGAGCAGGCCGTCGGCGGCAGAAGTAGAGGCCGTGAGGCCCAGCGGACGTTGCGACGCGGGCCCGCCTGGGGTGCGGGGTTGGTGGCTGCAGGTGGGGTACTCCTACAACATGCGCGGAGCTGCTGGAGAGCTTACCCCCCAGACTCTGCAACCACGCCCCCTGCCGTGGTGTGGCGTCATGCCGGCAATCACGCTGCTGCAGCGCAGCCGCGGCCGCCAGCATTCCGGTCGGACTTCCGGAGTCCTTATGTAGAGCGCCGTCGGATTCGCTGCTGGCCGGCAACAACCCTCTATCCTGCCCGCCATGACGAACTACGCGCACGAGAACCCGCGCCCGCAGACCGGGATCGAGGTTCTCATCGTCGGAGCAGGTCTGTCGCCGCCCGCAGAACACAACGAGACGCAGCGCTGACCGGCGGCCAGGCTTCGGCGGGCTCACCGCGGCCATCGAGTGCCACCGGCAGGGCCACGGCGTGCAGATCTACGAGTCGTTCCCGGAGCTCAAGTCGCTCGGCGACATCATCTCGTTCGGGCCCAACGCGGGGCGCATCTTCTACCGCTGGAAGGACGGCGAGATCGCGGAGCGCATGCGGCCCATCTCCATCGACCTGAGCGGCCACGGCTTCAAGATCCACAAGTACACGGGCGAGCACATCATCACCCAGCAGACGCCGCCGCGCGTGCGCGAGAGCCCGGTGTTCAACGGCCACCGCGGCGAGCTGCACACCGTGGTGTTCGAGTACGCGCGCGACGAGCTGGGCATCCCGATCCACCTGGGGCAGCGCGTCGTCGAGTACTTCGAGGACGCGGACCGGGCCGGCATCGTGCTGGCGGGCGGCGCGAAGGTGCGTCGAGGCCGCCGTCCACTCGCAGACAAACGCTGACCGACCGCACCACCGCACAGGTCACGGCCGACGTCGTGCTCGGCGCCGACGGCGTGCGCTCCAAGGCGCGCCAGCTCGTGCTCGGCTACGACGACAAGCCCAAGAGCAGCGGCTACGCCGTGTGGCGCGCGTGGTTCGCCAACACCGACATGGTGGCCGACCCGCGCACGCGGCACTTCTGCGCGCACGGCGACACCTTCAACGGCTGGATCGGGCCCGACGTGCACTTCCTGTTCAGCACCATCAAGGGCGGCCGCGACTGCTGCTGGGTGCTGACCCACAAGGACGACGCCGACATCGAGGAGTCGTGGTCGTTTCCGGGGAAGCTGGACGACGTGCGGGCCGTGCTGGACGGCTGGGACCCCATGTGCACCGCCATCGTCGAGAAGACGCCGAGCCTGGTCGACTGGAAGCTGGTGTACAGAGACCCGCTGCCGACGTGGACGAGCGAGCGCGGCAGGCTGGCGCTGTTGGGCGACTCGGCCCATCCGTTCTTGCCGACGAGCGCGCAGGGCGCCACCCAGGCCATGGAGGACGGCGTGACCATTGGCGTTGCGCTGCGGAGAGCGGGCAAGGAGAACGTGGCGCTGGGCGTGAAGGCGTACCAGGAGATCAGGTACGACAGGGTCAAGAAGGTGCAGAAGACGGGCGAGACGACGCGGGACATGTGGCACAAGACCGACTGGGAGAAGGTCAAGACGGATCCGGCGAGCATTCAGTTGCCGCGTGAGGATTGGATCTTTGAGTTTGATGCCGAGAAGCATGCGGAAGACGTCTTTGACGAGGTGGCGAAGCAACTCGGTGCATCTGGTGAAGCCAGACCCTCGCTTTAGTAGAGCGTTTGGAGTCGAGTCCGCATAATACTTGCGTTTCGAGTCTTGGGCTACGTCCGATACCCGTTCGTGCTGCTTCGGCAGGATTAAGAGTGATGAAGGCACAGGCATGGGCTTTACATCTATTCAGAGCTGATACTTGCGTCCTTCCGTCCGGTTTCGGCCGTATTGTTGCGACATCTATGAAAAATCCTGTGTATCAAGTACTTCCGCTGTCACTGTGAAAGTACGGAGAACAAATCATGCGCTAAGCAAACTCGTTTCCATTATTGCCGTATCGGGCTTTGTGTCCAGACTTCACTGCTTGTCACACTAGCTACTCGCACAATTCCAACGCCAGAGAACACCATCTCCTTATTTCACGCTGATTGTTGCCTCCGCAGCAGCTTTCTCATTGGAGAACACGTCCTCGATCTCCTCAACCGTCGATTTGCTCCCGTTGCGTCCAGCGTGGACTTGTCCGGTGCAGACATACTTCCTGAACTTGCGTGCAGGGAGCCGCATCTCGAACTGTGAAAATCTCCGTCAGCATGACACTCTCCGTGCAATGAAGTACAGCTCACCATCTCATCGATCTCCTCGAGAGTGCGGTTCTTGACTTCAGGGAGGAACAAGTACACCCAGACGACGGTCAGGAAACAGGACGGTGCCCAGATGTAGCCGTACTTGGGGCCCCATCCAAGGCTTTCGGGGTTGATGAAGTACGGTGCCGTGAAAGTGGCGAGCCACTTCGAAAGGTCAGTCAGCGGGTTGAGCAGAGGTCGGAGTGGTCTTTGACTTACAGCACCGAGGAAACCAATGGATGACGCGATACCGAAGGTGTAGGACCGGAGCCTCTGAGAGGGAATCTCTCCGCCGGAAAGCCAGGCGTACGTGGCAACCATGCCCTGCGGGGATCAGCGAAAGCAACCAAAAGTGGCACAGGAGGCATGCTTACGTTATAGCCAACGATATACACGACCGAGAGCCCTACAATTGCCCTTCCTGTCGCGAGAGTTCCAGGCTGCACGTTGTATACAACGGCCACGATGAGTTGGGTTGCACCGCCTGGTTCTTGTGAGTGGGCTTCCTTCGTCCGAACCAACAAGAGTCCAAACTTACATATGAACATGCCGACCATGAGGAAGATACGTCTGCGTCCGAACCGCGAGATGACGAAGGTATTGACCACAATCGCAGCCACTCCCACGCCGTTCAAGATGCACGAGTTACGGAAGGCGTCGCCGATATGCGCCATCTCGAAGAAATACGTTCCGTACGCTGCAGAACGTCAGTGTCTCACCTCCCCTCATCCACTGCCCGCAACACTCACCGATCATGTACATGGCACCCGAAGCCGCCTGCGTCGAAATAGCGCACACCGCAAGAACAGTCCTGCGGCGATCCACCGGATTCCGCCACAAATCGCTGATGGCCGTCCCCGTCGCCAGCATCTCCTCGGTGCGAATCGCCTGCTCGATCTCCAAGATCTCTGCGTCCGCCATGGCCGGATCGGGCCTCAGCCAGCGCAGAGCCTTGTGGGCCCTCTCCCTGTCGCCGTGGCTGAGCAGCCAGCGGGGGCTCTCGGGGATGAATAACATGCCGACGATCATGATGCACGGCAGGATGTAGATCAGGCCGAGCGGGATCATGTAGGCCTCGACGCCGGGGATGGGGGCGGTGAAGTTGTCGACGATGGTGCCGACGAGCGAGCCGATCGACGTCCACCACTGGAAGGCCGCCAGCATGACGCCGCGGTACCGCGCCGGCGAGCACTCCTGCAGGTACAGCTGCGCGAACGTCATGAAGACGCCGTTGGCGAGCCCGAGGATCAGGCGCCCGGCGTAGAGCCCGCCGATGCTGGTCGTCGCCATCATGATCACGTTGGCCGCGATGCAGGTGATGCACGCGATCCAGATGGCCATCTTGCGGCCCATGATGGTGGCCACCGGGCCTGGCGATGTTAGTGCGGTGGACGCGGGCGGTTGGGGCGGAGCGCTTACCGGCCGAGGAGGAGCTGATGAAGGCGCCCAGGGTCATCAGGGAGGAGATCAGTTGTTGGCGGCTGGTGGAGATGTTGTAGCCGATGGGGCTCGTCGGGTCCTTGTGCCCAAAGACCTGGAGAGCATGTTAGACAGGGGTGCTGCTGAGGAGCGAGCGCATCTCAGAAGGGTCACACACCTCGAGGAAGCCTGGCATGGCCTGCAAGCCGCCGATGAGACCAAAGTCGAGCCCGTACTGGAAGGGACACATGGATATCAGAGAGCAAGCGAGGAGCATCTTCCAGTGCGAGAAGAACGGCTCCTCTTTGGCTGGCACCATCTTGTCCGATTAATCGCCGGCAGACCAGAAGCGGAGATGGGGTTGGCAATGGCGGAGCGACGATAGGAAGAGATGAAGTTTTTGCTCCAGCTGCGAGGAAGCGACTCAAGCAAGGCACGGCCCAAAATAAGGATTGAGTTCGGCTGCTTGTCCAAGGCGTGGGCGCCCGAACTCTGTCTGCGGGGAATCTGGGGTAATGGCATGCGGCAGGGATGCAGTGGGGCGCTATAGCTGTTCTCGCTTCAATAATTGTATCGCGGCAGGGGAATGGGTCACAGCACGCCCAGGTGACCACGGTGACAGACATGGGGATGGCTGGACGTGGTCCAGCGCCAGCAGGGGAACGGGGGGAAAGCGGCAGTGGTTTGGGGAAAGCGGTTGACGATCGGTTCCACGTTTTGCAAGGTGTGCGTATCACGTACAGTGTGATAAGCATCCCGAAGTGGGAGGAGACAGCCGAGAGCTTGCCTATTCCGAGCCCGATGACGAGGAGCACTGCATTATCTCGCAGCCTGCCACGTTTTCCTCGGCACGCAGCCGTACAGTGAACAGTGATTACGAGTGGCATGAGTACACACCCGACGCTGGGTGTTTAACCGCCCTGTTGTTTACCCCTGATACTTTTCGGTTCCAAGGCAAAGCAGTGGCGATCATACGCAGCTGCGAACACACCCCCTGCGTTGTTCCCCGCAACCGTTTGCGCAAACAGGGCATGGCGCCCGCCACCCCACACTTTACCCGCCTGCACGCCAAGGGACACCGCGTGCGGAGGAATAGGGGAGGCGGCGTATCCCACCGCGCTGCTTACCAAAATCCTCAACTGCCGGTCGGCATTGTGCATCCGGCAGGGAGCCGAAGACGAGCGCGGCCGCTTTATGATGGAGGCGCTGCCGGCTCAGGCAGGCGCAGACGCTAGGGACTGCCACACCTGAAGCCTCGCGGCGTGGACAACACCACAACTCGACGTTGGACTCGCGGAAAGCATGATCGAGCTGCTCGCCCAGCACCCTGTGTGGGCCTCGGCCTGCGCAGCGCTGCTGATCCTGTTTGCGGATTATGCACGCATGCTGTATTTGAGATCCAGGATGGTACCGCCCTGCCTCCCTGCCTCCGATGACTTCATACCGCCATGCACCGGCGCAAACTCTAACGGCTGTCGCAGCCTCCTGGCCCGTTTCCATGGCCCGTTGTCGGGAACACGTTTCAGCTGCCCGATAAGAAGCCGTGGATATACTTTGAGAAGCTGTCGCGACACTACGGCTCGCCGCTGCTGACCTACTGGATCGGGAGGTAAGCACTCAAACACGCCGTCTCCAATCATCGCCGACCTCCCACGCAGGAACCCGACCGTCTGGATCAACGATGCCTGGGCCGCTTCCGAACTGCTCGACAAGCGCGCCGGCATCTACTGCTCGCGGCCGCGCATGCTGGTCTTCGCCGAGTTGGGTGCCGGCCAGAAGAACCTGCTCAACATGTACACCGACACCCAGACGGGGCGCGACCGATGGCGGGTGCACCGTAAGCTGATGCATTCGGGCGTTGGCATCCAGCAGGTCCGCAAGTACCGCACCTTCCAGGACGACGAGAGCAAAGTCGTGGCGTTCAACCTCTTGTCCAGCCCAGAGAGATACGTCGACCATTTCGAGCGCTACGCCACCAGCGTCGTGAGCATCATCGCGTTTGGCCGGCGAGTGGAGAGTCCTGAGGATCCGATCATCACGGAGGTCATTGCCGCCATGCATCTGGCAGCAGACCTGAACGTTCCCGGTACGTACCCAGATCCGAACGACGACGAACAAAACAGTTGATAAAAGCCCCAGGCAAGACATTTCCCATGCTCATGGAGACTTTCCCTTGTAAGTCCCGTTCACAGATTCTCCCCACCATCTCCCCCCTTCCTCCCTCCCTCCCTCCCTCCCTCCTCCCCAGCACCCGCATCTCACCCGCGCCCCCACAGTCCTCGCGCGCTTCCCCAACGAAATCGCCCCCTGGAAGCACGGTCTCGGCGCCCGCGGCCGCAAAGGCGGGCACCGCCTCTTCTACGCGCTCGCCGCCGAAGCAGCCGCCAAGCCCGGCCACGACGACAGCTTCGTCAAGCACCTGACGCGCGAAGCGCCGCGGTACGCGCTCGACGCGGAGGAAGTATCGTCGCTGACGGGCAACCTGTTCGGCGCCGGCTCGGACACATCGTCGTCGACGCTCATCACGTTCGTGCTCGCGTGCTGCGCCTTCCCCGCCACGCTGCCGGCCGCCTGGGCGGAGCTGGACCGCGTCGTGGGCGGGCGCCGCAGCCCGCGGCTCGAGGACGACGCGCAGCTGCCGTACGTGCGCGCGTTCGTAAAGGAGGTGCTGCGGTGGCGGAGCGTGGCGATTATCGGCGGCCAGCCGCACGCGCCCGTGCAGGACGACTACTACAACGGGTATCTGATCCCGAAGGATGCGTGGGTGCAGGGGAACGTGTGGGCCATACACCACCACGAGCGGGAGTTCCCGGATCCGGATCGGTTCGCGCCGGAGAGGTACTTGAAGGGGAGTGAGCTGGAGAGGCCGTTCCCCGGGGAGCGGGGGTATATGACGTTTGGGTGGGGGAGGAGGGTGTGTTCGGGGCAGGCGTTGGCTGAGCAGGGGACGTGGTTGAGTGTGGCGAGGATGCTGTGGGGGTTTAGGATTGAGAAGGCGAGGGACGGGGAGGGGAGGGAGATTCCGGTTGACATCAATGACTACACGTAAGTCGAACTCCGGATAAACCAGTGGTGGGCATGCAAATGATGGGCTGACTGTGAGAGCGGAAATGGTCTGAATTGGAGACCCCAACCGTTCAAATGCAGCTTCAAACCACGGAGCCAGGAAATAATGGAGACCATCGAACGTGAAGGCAAACAGGCATTGGAGGATCTACAGGCCTACAGTGGAACGACAGAGTACAGGATGTCGCTTTTTGCCAAGAGGAAGCAATGAGGTCTGGTAATAGTATAGCAACGGCCATAGAAGTAAGAATTCTGACTTCGGGTACAAATGGCGGGTTCTCCCTTCCATAACCTTTCCGTCTGGTGTTCAAATTTTCAGCTATGGGAACATTGCGTTAAAATCAAAAGTGAATTCCGCGCCACCGTCCACGCTAATAGCAGCAAAGAGCCTTCCTTGCGGAGCTTTCATGGCTGGACCTATTTCAAGCCAGCGCTGGTCTTCCACAACTTGAAGTTCAGGAACTGCGTACCAAGGCTTTCTCCATTCTTCGTGAAGAAAAGCTGATCCTCGTCATAATCAATCCCACAGCCAACAACATCGTTGCCACCATAACGCACACATGAAGACCCGCCGCAGCAGAAAAATGAGACACATAACTGTGCGTGGAATCAAGGCCACCGATTGAACATCTATACGCATACGATGGCCAGTCTAATCCTCACTGAAGGTATCTACGCCATGGTCGCCCGCGTATGTGTGCCAGCCCCAAGCAACATCAAGCCACTGAATCAAACACGTCGCAAGGGCTATCGGAAACCAACAGCAGGCCCTTCACAAGAAGGTCCGCTTTCCGGATTTACCAAAATCCAATGCCGTATCCCTTACCTCAAACTACTGTGGACCAATCTCGTCCAAAAATCGCGAAAGTCAAGGCCATGCTCAAACGTCTGGGCTCCGTCTACCGTTCTCAGTACGGTACTGTGATGGAGGAGTTCCCCTCCCCCCCCCCGGGTATAACCGTCCGCGCGGGCGGGATCCGAACAGGCGCCATCTGTGCAGGCATAGACCGATGAAGCTCTGGTGCCTTGATCGGAGGCCAGCAGAGAGTGAAAGGAAAACTGTGATGACACTTATGACGGAGTGAGAGACGGGATGCGAAGCGGAATGGGTGAGGTCGCTGCAGCGGGTGCGTGGGTTGGAGAAGTTGGAGCTGCGATTTTGCCCCTTGCCGTTGAATCGGGAGGCTGCTAAGGTGAAGGAGTCATTGGAGGGGGAAATGGTGAGGGAGACACTGCAGAAGCAATGAGCGGGTGGCTACGCATACCCGCATTCCCCAGATCGACTCGCCCTGGCCACCGCCAACTTTCAGCCTCATGTGACCGCCGCTCGATTGCGTTCGCTGGAGAAGCCACCTTTGGTTGCTAGTTTCTGATAGCGCGTAGCTTGCTGGGCTCTGTTTACCATTGTAAACCCGCAGAGGGGCTTCCAAAGTCGCAACCCGCAGCGACGGCCATCAAGCGCGCTCTAGTTTGCCTGAGATTGCTGCCTGTAGCCATAGCTGGAATGCATAAAATGAGATGTGCTTACGTCTTCTCAATCCTACTCTTCATTTTGGTAGGGCACTGTCAGAAGATCTGGAGATGGTCCATGGCTTGGCGGCCCTGGTCACCACCAGGGAGCTTCCGCCGCATGGCGGACAAGCTAAAACCACCCCTTAGCTTATGTGTCGCTGCTACAGCTCTAGTATATCATCAGAGGCTCTAGAAGCGCGGTAGTGCACCCCATGCCGCAAGCACACGCAGCCCGACGGGCCCCTAATGGTTGGCCAGCGTCTCACTTCGTCCGACCGCGCACGCCCTCACTTTCCATAACATTCTGCAACTTCTTAGATATGAAGTCGCACCTGGCGGCACTGCTCCCTAGCCTGTAGCCGACGTTTGTCCGGCTGCGCACTCGCACGTATAAAACCTCTGCCCCCCGCTCTCCGTCCTCTTCTCCTCCTCACACACCTCTTTGCCTGCTGGCTTTCGTCAGGCAACGCAACGAGCTTCTCCAACCCCTCTTCATCTCACCTTCTCTCTCCTGCCTTGACAGTCCTGACTGCAAGCTCAACATGATGTTGCTCAACATCGTCCTCGCCCTCTTGGGCGTCCTGCCCATGCTCGCTCAGGGCATGTGGAAGATGGCTTGCCCCGGAACCGTTCTTCGCGAACGTATCGATCCCGTCATTGCCTCTGGTCTGGTCTCCGGCCACGTTCACCGCGTTGTCGGCAGCTCGGGAATCAACTTCACGATGGACGACCCTTCACTCGCTCTTTGTGCTAGCTGTTCTTCTTGCACTGTCATTCAGGACAAGTCTAGCTACTGGGTCCCTCAGCTTTATTTCGCCAACGTCGTGTTTGAGGAGATCCCGGATGCGACTACCTACGAGCTTGTGCCCGATGGCCCTGTCAACATTGTCTACACGTGAGTACACAAACAAAGATCTGGACACAGATTCTACACTTAAGCTTTTACAGTCAGAACAACGCTCTGAAGGAGAACGGCGAATGGGAGACGGTCCATGCGTTCCCTCCCGGTCTCACCATGACTGCTGGCAATCCTGGCCGCGCCAACATGAACTTCACCGGTGACGCCATGTCCGAGGCCATCACTTTCAGCTGTCCTGACCAGCCGGGCCTCGAGGAGACCCACGAATTGCCTACGAACTGCTCTTCTGTTCTGGCCGCCATTCACTTCCCGTCCTGCTGGAATGGAGTCGACCTCACCTCGGAGGACTTCTCCTCTCACATGTCCTATCCCGAGGATGGATACAACCGTGGAAAGTGTCCCACGACTCACCCGGTCCGTGTGGTTCTCATCAAATACGAGTTCACCTTCGACACAAGCAGTTTTGTGGGCACGGGCAAGTCCGATCAGCCTCCTTTCACCTTCTCTGAGGGTGACACAACCGGTTATGGCTTCCATGGTGTCTTTGTAAGCACCCCGCATCACCTCTTCAGCTGGCGCACTGATATACGAACAGATCAATGGTTGGGATACAGACATCCTTCAGAGGGCCATAGAGACTTGCACCGATCAGATCACCGGTGACATCGCCACCACCTGTCCGGTTCTCGCTCAGTACACCACTGAACAGTGTCTCGACTGCCGGGTTCCTCCTCGTGTCGACGAGCCCATCGACAAGGTCATTGCGCTTCCTGGTTGCAACCCTGTTCTCTGGTCCCCCCCGAACGGCGGTGTCGGCACTGCCCAGGACTGCGCTGCCAACAGCTCCGACAAGATCGAGGACTTCAAGACTTACTTCGAGGACCTGACTGGCCGTGGCTGGGCTTACAATGGCTGCCCTCACTTCACTGAGCCCCTCGGTTACAGCAGTGATGGTGTTCAGACGCTTTCGTTCAGCCAACACAACATGACTCCAGCGAAGTGCGTGGACTTATGCGAGTCCGCACTGGCCGGCAAGAGTGGTTGGGCGAGTGTTCAGGGACCGGTTTGCGCCTGCTCTGAGGAAGGACCCTCGAATTACACCGTTCCTCTCCCGGAGTATCTCGGGCGTTGCGACCACCCTTGCCCCGGCGACAACAGCCTCCCTTGTGGTGGCAACCACAGCGTCTCGTTATACAGGGCATGCGGCAAGGATGAACACTGCCACAACCAGGAGTTCGTGCAGTACCTCAAGAATGAATCCTCGGTCGTCCACGCCAAGCGCGAGCTTGGTGGCAATGAACGCAAAATCTCCCTTTGGACCTACGGTGACCAGGATCTGGTTGGAGGGAGGCTTTCGAACATCAGCGGCGAGCTCGGTGAGCTGAAGAAAGTCGTCCACCCGGATGCCTTCAAGAGCCAACTCATCGTCTCGCTTCTAATCCTCACCCTCACCTTCTGCTTCATCACCATCATGGTCATGCTCTGCTTGTACACTTCTTGTTCTAAGCCGACCGTCCCGGCCCCTGTCGCCAAAGATGAGCATATCCAGCTTCGGACCGACATGGACCTCGTCCAGCGTATCATGCGCATGGACCCTCACGCTCGGGAGCTGCTGTTCATCAAGTTTACGGGCGAGGCGCACAAGAGCACCCCTCCTCCGCCTCCTTACTGAGCGGCTCTGCGTTTTTCCTTTTCCTTTTCCTTTTCCTTTTCCTTTTCCTTTTCCTTTTCCTTACCAATTACTCTGCATCTCCTTCTGTGGAGGTCGACACTCGGATGGGGATGGGTGATTAATAGACAGCTTAGCCTCATGGACTTCTTCTCTCGGCTTGCGGATGCAGCCAAGGAGACATCAAAGACAACGACACCTTTACAGCCTTACCAATGCTCCCTCTTGATTCGACTGACTCCATGACCGTGAAACTCTTGCGCCCCCTTACTGAACAGCATGCTGGCCATTTCTGTCGCATATTCTCACCCATAACTGTCCGTCACAGTGTCACGATCTGTGCATATGATGTTGGGTCGACAGACCCTTCTACCTTCAAAGGATATCATACGCGCTAAACAAACGAGCAGAGAGGGTTCACTACCTCCGCCCGCCGGGCCCCCATCCACACGCACAAACCCCAGCAAGAACCACCGACCCAACAGAGGCGCCACAAACCCCAACCCCAGCCCACCTCACTTATCACAGATATATGGCGCCTTCCCCACCCATTTCCCCTCCTCCGCCTCCTTCAACACCCACTCCGCCACGCCCGCCCGCATAATCGACATCCCATCCCGCCCGGACCCCAGATGCGTCGCCTCCACCTCGCCCGCGCGCCCGTCCTTCAGCCCGCCCACCCGGAACACCGTCCACGCCAGCTCCGCCGCCGGCTGTGCCATCACCAGCTGCCCGACCCCGCGCATCTCCTCGTACTGCGACCGGCTGAACGTGCGCATGAAGAGGCCGCCGAACGACCAGAGCAGCGACGACGCGTCGTCGGGCGCGGGGCAGGACGGCGTCGACAGGACGAGGGCGCGGCGGATGCCGTGGGCGGGGAGGGTCGGGAGGAGCGTCGCGTAGCAGTCTGTGATGGGCTGTGGGGTGCCCACGCGCGTGTAAGCCGAGGGGCGGCGCGAAGGCCCGTGAGTGCGGTTTGCGGCTTACCGTTCCTTTGCCGCCGAAGGGGGGCCCCGCGAACGACGTGAAGACGGTGGCGCCGCACTCGGCGGCTCGCTGCAGGGCTTCGCGGTCGGAGAGGTCGCCTTGGATGATGGTCGTATGGTCGTGGTCTTTGATCGCGGCGGGAACCTTGGACGGGTTCCGGGCGAAGATGGTGACCTTGTGGCCGTTCTCTAATGCGCGCTGGCAGAAGAGCTGGTCGATGGCTCCTGTGAGGCTCATGTGTCAGCCAGGTCGTTTTGGCCGTGGTTGGGAGTGGTGGAGAATTACCGGTGCCGCCGAATACTAAGAAGTGTATGGCCATCTTGTAGGCTCAGTAAGACGAGCCTGGAGGGGAAGTGATGCTTGTTGATACACATTCCGACGCTGGCTTGATATAGCAGGTTCCGGAGGCGGAAGTCCAGACGGCCGGTCTCCAGGTAGGCACTGAGCGAATTAGAAATCTTCGCCAAGGAAGCTGCTTCTTATAGCGACTCGCAATCTCTTCCAGAAATGGCCATGTTCCAATCATTGTCCGCTTATGGCGTGCGGCGTCGTATCTTGAGCTCGCATTCTCTTTTGACGGACATCAATTGGACAAGAATACGACAACCGTGTCCCACCAAAACTTCACAGCATGTTCCTGCCAAAGACTTGCAATCTGCACGCGCACCTCGACCCTTTTCATTTTTTTCCTGCGTAGTACATTACCTTTTGCGTAGATCATAAGAATAACTCACCGTGTCGAAACCCGTCTCATCAGCGCTAAAGTCCAACAGACCACGTACCCTCTTCTGACGCACCACAACCACTACAGAAACCCTGCCCCCCACCCCCGGTCGCACGAATAATACCTCAATGTTGCTCTCCCGCAACTCCATCCGCAGGCAGCGTGGGTGGTGTGGTGTGGTATAGAGGCACCTGTCGATGCTCGTGTCCGCAATGGTTGCGATGCCGTCGAGGCTCTGGTTTTAGGACAAGGCAAGCTCATCGAGGGCGAAGCCAACGTTATTAATCAGAACGTCGATGATGTGCTAGATTGGTGGGAAGAACAGATGGTTTCCTGAAGCCGCGTCGCTTCGAGTAAGACTGAGCAGCGTCGTAATCTGGTGGGCAAGTTCGCTCATAATCTCGGTTTTCCTCCAAGAATGTCCAAGTGTCCATTTCCAGCGCATGCTCCAGTCTGAGCTGCTTGCAAGACATGAAGTCCGTGGAATAGAAGCGGGGTAAGACTTGACTTCCACCGCGGTGCCTGTCGCGGTGAGTTGAGGAAGAAGGTGACCAAGAAGAAGTAAAGGCTCAGGAGAGCCAGCAAGCTCGGCAGCACGAACCGGCTCCACCGTACCACGATGAATGTCTCGTTTTGGTATGTGGTGCCGTCGGCGGTGGTGCCTTTGGCGTTCAGGCGAATCTAGTTGCTCAATGCTATCGATGATGGCAGCGAGAGTAGTGAAGACATCATTACTGGAGAGGAAGTCGTGTTGTACGTCCAAGGTCATGCCGGGGGAAGACGTCTCATTGAACAAACTTTCGATAAGGTTCAGTATCAAACCTATTTCGATAGAGGCTAGTAGAAAGGAGCCTCCAGCTTACAGAGAAGACCTCGATGGCAAGGCTGAAATGTGTCTTCCTAGAATTTTGGAACGGGAGCTGAGCTAGGTGCAGTTTGCGCTACATAGCCCACATCAGTGATACGAGGCTACGAGGCAGCACCCCAACTGCAAGGGGTCACTGGAAATATTACAGGCCAGGGGACGAAGACACCTATCTCCAAGCAGCAAAACCAGGCTCGACGGCCGCCACGTCGTGAAACTAAGGGATCAGGACTGACAGTCGGCATACCCGCCCTCTCGCATCTCATCGTGGCACACACAAATACCTCTGTACATGCACGTCAACCCGTGACCGTCAGCACCAGTCAAGCAACATAGCCGAAGGAGGGTCATCTGAGACGAAGTGTACGGGTAAGACGGCTGCCAGCCAACGAAAACACCAGCGAAACGCATAACGGACGGGACGGAACGACGAACCTCGGAAAACTTACATGTTTGCAGCTGAAGCGCTTCGTTTCCAAGACGCAGCACGCTGTCTTGTTCAGACGAGGGAGAAGTTCGAAAAAGTCGATGCACACGTTTGAATTTCCCAACAAGTTGAGTTTAGGTACAGCCTATGCCCCATCCACGAACACGGGCACACGCAGAGACACACAAGGGTAAGGAGATGATTTTGCGCCCGTTATCTACTTGCTTACACCGCCCAAACCAAAAAAATTGAGTGATAAAAAAAAGGTTATCAACATACAACATGGTGCTCAGAAAGTGCCGCCCGGAAGCTCCCATGTATTACGTTCCGCATCGGGAAGACCGCCACTCGCGCTCGCGCGAGAACCGTTCCCCAATACAATCATTCCGATAGTCATTTGTTTTGGCGCAGGATCAGACGTCTGCGCCGGACTTTTTCGCAATGTCCGTCCAGTGTGCTTGCTTAAACCCCCGTCCGTACAGAAATATTTGTCCACGCTGCCGGATCGTTTTTCAACGTGCGGGGAAAAGCAATTTAGGAGTCGTAGGAGCAGACGACACCCTGGTCGGCGCGGGCGTTCATGAGCAGGGCAACGATAAGGCCGTACAGACCTGTGCGCATCACGTCAGCTGTAAATTCAGGGCATGTTATTAGAGCTCCGCGTACCCAGGACTTCAGCGAAAATGAGAATCAGAATCATGCCGACGAACAGCCTGGGCTGCTGGGCAGTGCCCCTCACACCAGCATCACCGACGATGCCGATGGCGAAGCCGGCAGCCAGACCGGCCAAACCGACGGACAGACCAGCACCGAGCTGGATAAAGTTGGTGAAGAGAGCGCTCTGCTGCTGCAGGCCGTTGGAGATCAGGACGGACACGACCAGACCGTAGATACCAATGATACCAGCCATAATGACGGGGATAATGTCTGTGCGCGCGTTAGCTGTCGATGCTCCTCGTCGAAGGGAGACCGCGACATCGTGGGAGAACGAGATGAGAGGATCGCGACGGGAGCGGCTGGGAGGCGTACTCTTGACGATCAGGTCGGGCCTAAGAACACCCATGGCGGAGATACCAACACCGGCCTTGGCGGTGCCGTAGGCGGCACCGAAACAGGTGAAGACGATGGCTGACGTGCAGCCCATCGCGCCGAAGAAGGGCTGTCGACACTACGTCAGCGTTGTGTCCTCTGGACCAGTGCGGACGTGATGGAGGAGGATGTTTGTCGGGTGGGCGGCCTCGCGGGCGGTGTGTTGTCCGCATGACGACGCAGGCGTGTCGGAGCACTCACAGCATAGACGGGGCTGCAGGAGGCGGGTGTTAGCTGTGGATCTGCTCAAAGAGGGGCTCTGAAGCTCTGGACGCGGCGGCGATGATGCAGCTGCCCGGGGGCTTGAGGCAGCGGCATCCCAAGCTGTCCTGAAGCTGAGCTCGGTGCGACGTACCAGAGATCGGTGGCCATTGCGACGGTGGGGGGTTGAAGGACTCTTGGGTGGATGAATCGGGTGGTGCGAGGTCAAGGGGAGCTGGAGCGAAGCGGACGGGCTGGAGATGGGGGAGATGGCGATGGGGCTGGATGGTGATGCAGTCGAGGTGGACGCAGGTGCTCTGGTGTGGTTGCTGTCCATGCAGACTTGGGCCGTGTTTCTTGGCGCTCGCCAATCACGTGTGCCCTCGGCGCGCGCCAGCAGGGGACCTTTTCAACTTTTTCTTCGCCCGCCGCTGTGACGCAAACCCACACCATCCCACTCGAATCCAAAAGGGCGATCTCCGGAAAGGAACCCTTTTGCTTAATCGTCTGCAGCTTCTCGCGACTTGCTTTTTCCGCACAGCCCTCGACATGTCTGAGCAGTCCGCCGCCTGGCCCGTCGCCGACGCCGCCCTCTCGCAGGAGATTCTGGACCTCGTGCAACAGTGCTCGCACTACAGGTTAGTGGTCGCAGCCCGCCGCTTCTGCGTAAATGAGTTGCACATTTTGACTCTCGAACAGGCAGCTCAAGAAGGGTGCCAATGAGGCTACCAAGACTCTGAACCGTGGTGTTTCCGAGGTCATCGTCCTGGCCGCTGACACCTCCCCTCTGGCCATTCTCCTCCACCTGCCGCTCCTTTGCGAGGACAAGAACGTGCCTTACGTCTACGTTCCCTCCAAGATGGCTCTCGGCCGCGCCTGCGGTGTCTCGCGTGCCGTGATTGCTGCCTCTATCACTACCAACGAGGTAAAGAATTTTCTCTCTTCCTACAGGCATGTGTGCACTGGAGCCTTGCGCTGACAAACTTTTCTCTGCAGGCTTCCGATCTTATGGGCCAGATACGCACCCTCAAGGATAAGGTCGAAAGACTGATGATCTAAATTCCCACGAGACACATCTTGTTCCACCCGCGCACGATTTCGATGACCACAATGGTACATAGGCGCTCGAAGGGTATTCAGAAGGGATTTAACAGGGCGTATGGGGCTGTGGGGTGCATGCTGCTGGAAATAGCACTAAGTGGACACTGAAGGAAGCCACGGGTGCAGGTCTTTTGACTCTCCCGTATCGTAGGAAAAGCTTTGGATCCTTAATTGGACTTCCAACCGAATCTCAAACAATCGATATTTTTCGTCACACCAACGCGCTCTGATGCTACGACTGGAGCAAAATTGCAATCTTGAACGGCTATGAATTCATAACTGCACCAGGGAATGAAGAAGACTGACTTGCGCAAGGAAAGAAAACACCAATGAAATCCCATGCTGAACCACCATTCGCACCCCCGTCAACATTTCAGGGCCAAACGCAAACGCCGAAAGCAGAGAGTCAGAACGCCAAATGAAACCCCGAAAACAAGGCGAGGGGGCGGCCACAAAGGGCAAGAAAATGAAATACATACCGAACGCCGAAAGAAGTCCCAGAAAGCAAGTAAACAGTGCGCCGCACCAAGGAAACGGAGAGGATCTCCATCATCTTTGCAATTTTCCGACCCCTTCCGACCCATCGTCAACTCCCAAGACTCCACGTGCCATCCCTCAAACCACCGCAACACCCACACAAGACCGATAAACACCTTGCCGCTCGCCACTTCCCGTACCGTAGCACCTCACATCCAGAACATGGTATTGTTCAGGTTTTTATGCCACGGGTTGCCAGTCGGGTTACGACTGCTGTGCCAGTCCTTCTCGATATCGGTCTTCATTGCGCCCCAGTCCTCGTACACCTCGCTGGTGCCTTTTTCCTTGATAAGAGGAGTCTGGTAAGAGCCGTCAAAGTACTTCTTGAGGTAGACGCGGGCGCGGTCGCACAGACGGTCCGCGTAATAGGCCGGCGGCGCGTAGGAGACGGGCATGAGGGCGCGGACGTAGGTGTAACAGAGGGCGTTAGTCTGTGTACAACGTCAAAGGTTAGCACATGGCTGGCGGGAAGGGGGTTCATGTATGGGTTGTGAGGGAAGACCTACGAAATCTTGTATGCCCTTAGCGTCAAAGCCGATCTCGTCCATCAGGACGGTGTAGTGCGTGGGCCTGGACGTGCCCTTGATGCCATCGTGCGAGACCAGAAAGAAGTCAAAGTGTGCAGGCGAAGTTATGTCCGACTCAACTGTTGTTCCTGGCAGGACGTTCTGAGGCCCGTTGTTGACCTTCTGGCACGCGTCAGGTCCTGATCCTGGATAGAGGCGCGTGTGATGACGTTTCGTGGTTATGACCACGGTAACTCTAGAGTCCGTGCCCATCTCTACGCAGGCTTTCTTTATGGCATCAACCTCGTAGTCCATGATCTTTTCGTACTGGCCCTTGCTAACACCATCCCGGTAGTACATGATCTTGTCGGGGAAATAGCCGTTGTAATCCTTGTAGTCATTCAGGCGTTGCTTTACCATTTTCTTCATCGCTTCGTATTCGATGCTCTATAAAACTTATGAGCAAAGCATCTTGTTGGAGACTATGATATTACTCACCTCCTTTGCCAACTTTGTGGGATCTCCGTATTGAATGTGCAAAGAGCCTCGGTACTGGCTGAAAAATTCGTCAACACTTCCAACGACGCCAGCAACCGAAGGAACACCCGGCGCGCTTCCCGGAGAAGGATGCGTAACGTCTGCACCAAGCAACATGAGATTTCCCTTCACGGCTGGGCATAGCTGCCTCATGTTCTTGGGCTCATGGTTGGTGCCACCGAGCTTGAGATTGATTTTCATGGCTACGTTCGCGACGTAGTTTGAAAAGTTGTTGTGCGGAGGAGAAAAGCGTTTAGCCTCACCGTTTTCGGCGAAGGCATTGCTGTAATTTCTCTGGAAGCTTTTCGTCCGGAGACAAATAGACTGAATCCCCTCTTGTTGGTCTGCGACTTGCTTGAAGTCTTTGTAATAACAATCATCCCCAGAGACGAAGATTGCTAACGTTGAACCGCCTTTGGAGGCATCCTGCAAGCATCGCGAGAAGTCTTCATCAGTGAACCGATGTTTGTCGTTGAATCCCTGGTGCCTGTAATTGGGTTTAGGAATATTCAGGTATTGGAGAACAGTGTCAAAGAAGTTTTTGTGAAAGCGGTGGATTTCCAAAGCACTCCAGGTATGGATGTAATAGATGTGGGTTGTGAAATTGTCCGGTGTGCTCAAATACTTCTTGTTGACCATGTCCCATTTTGCGTTACCCGATGGAGAGATGTCCATCTTTCTTGCCTTGTCGTTCCGAACAACGATTTGGGGATGCGTGATTTGCCTACATGGCACATCCATGATACGTGGCGAGATTCGTATACCCACTCGGTTCTTGACATCGTAAGCACTGACGAAGCGTGTCCGTATCAGCGGATAACTCACCAGGAACCCCTGTCCGCTGGAACCAACAAGTGCCATGCACCTCAACCCCTCTGCCATGATGGCGATCTTGTTTTTCTCCGGGTCTCTGCACGCAACGCTGATCATGTCGCGCTGCAGCTGGGGCGGGAGCTTCGGCCGAAAAGGCTGATACGGCAAGATGCGCAATTTATTTGGAGGATACCAGAGGGGCCTCGTCGTAGTGCCGAGGTTCACGCTGAGGTACTTCTGGTATTTGTTGATATCCTTATCTCCATACTCTTGGTTTATGTTTAGTGGCGGTGAGGCAAACTAAGACTCGGTCGAAGACTTACCTTTTTTGAAATGATCAAGTACGGTTGTTGGATTCTCTTCGTTTGTCGTCTTGTCTTTCTTCATGAACGTTTGAATCGAAAGTGGAGCTCCAAAGCCGTTGATGGTCTTGATCCTCAAAGAGGGATCCGAGCTTTTATCCACCTGTTTACCGTCGGAGTAATTCGCATGGTCATAGTCGACCCAGACACGAACACCATGAAGTATCTTTGCAAGATTTGTAGCGTCATTGGGAATTTTGAAATAGCTGGGAGCTTTTTTGGTGAACTGGCCGAGACTCATAGGCCGATAGAAGACGCTCATGACCGTGTTCAAATTGAGCAAGATGTTTCCCATACCAGGCGCGATAGTTGAGAAGTACCCTCTGTGGCACACGAGAAGAGAATCCGCAGGATCGAAATTTTGATTTTGCTTACGCTGGGATGGCCCCGCAGGATCGATCCCGGCGTAGCCACTCTTTCGGAAAAACTTATTGTTTCCAATCTGGAAAGTCTGGAAATCCGGCTCCACATTCTCCATAGCTCCTCTCAGAACAAGGTTATTGAGAGCTTGGACGATCGGCTCATAGCTGTCCTGGTGGAAGCTTGAAGAATTCACGTGGTTCTTGAGGGCGGCTATATTGACGGTCCCCGAGAATTGGAGCCCAATGTTCTTTGGATGTTCTTGCTTGTTGAAAGCTTTGACTTTCTGAGCCTCCAAGATGATACCATTTTCGAGACGGTCCTCATTACCATAGAGTTCCTTCCAGGAGAAGATCATGGAAAGGTTATCCGTGACGAAGTCCCCGCGGCGTGTTTTGAGGATATCAGATTCGCGAATGAACCGTTCCATCTCGTCCTTTCGTTTCCCACGAGGAGCCTTCATAGTAATTCCATCACCACACAAAACGTACTTGTAGAGCTTCAGGCCTTCGTCGACGTGGACTGTGAAGTAGTTCGTAAGAACTTTCTTACCACCGGTCTCCTGTGCGAAATTCGGCCGAGCACTGTAAATATCGCTGGTGCTATCGTCCTCACTGATGGTGGCTTGAGCAGTGAATTTTGAGCGATTGTCGATACTGTCGGGAACAACGCCGTCGATTGTGGTTGGAAGGAGCTCTCGAGGTGGTAGAGAACTAGCAGGCTCAAAGTGCCTCAAGAAACATCCCTCTCCTCTGGCAACAAGAAACTGAGAATGTGTCTGCTCAACCAGACCACCTTCAATGAGAAGCTTGAACGATCTCTCCTTCTGGAAGCAGTCTTCCGTCGCTTCCTTTTGCCATGCGAGGGGGCCTTCTGATCCGCCGTCCAAGGAAACGCGTGTGGTGCAGTCCGGCCAAACATGATCGCCCATGTTGCAACGGAGGCACACATCGTTCGGAGCCAGCAACAAAGCAAGGTCACCCAGAGAAGGTGTCACCAAACCTTCGTGCTCTTTCTCTTTCTTGCTATTGCGTTCCTTTCTTCCCTCGGAAGAATTGACCCATCTCTCGAAGTCTCTTTCCCTGGCATAGCGCGCGACAAGATCCTCATTCGGCCAAGCAGCTGGCGGAAGCTTCTTTGATCCCACCATGTCCAGGTCCTTCTCGAGTTGATGCGCCTCTCTGTGGGTAAGGTCGACTCGCCTCGGACATCTCTTCAATTCATGGTTACCAGCACCACAACGAGGGCAATACTTCTCCTTCTGCTCTTGTTCTTGGTTTTGATCTCCCTTGTTCGTGTTCTGCTGTTGCGAATCACTAAGTTTTGGAGTTGAACCACTGGAACCTACGAAAGTAGCACCGGAGACGTTCCTGACAGGTTTGTCGCCTCCAGTGTTCTTGTTCTTTTTCCTTCCCATCACGAACGACTCCCGGATGACGTAACTCAAGAAGTCAACAAAGACGCACTAAATTCCCAAAAGACTGCCGACGCTTGATGGGAAGTGTAGTTCTCAGGTATAGATCTTGCTGTCTGGATGAGGAGCTCAATGGACGTACTAGCCATTTCTTATATCCTCCTTCCCACTGCGCTTCTCCGCTTCCGTGGGCCACTTGCTAGGGTGAACGTGCGCTGTGGCAAACTCTGCGCAATGTTGCTCTTCTTGCAAACGTGAGACCACGAGAGGCTACCATGCTCGGCGGCTGATATGGACAGGCTGTTTCCACGCCGATGATGGCCATGAGCCGTCTTCTTGATTGAAACAAATGTGGAGAAACCTGGGGAGTGCTACTGCTTGCGGGCGTGGGCCTGGCCGGGAGACACGATTGCTTGAGGGGCGGCGTTGGGGACTGTAAAACCGCCGGCGCTTGCGGGTTGAAATCTAGACGGGCGTGACACCATAGGCCCGTGAATTGAGTGGCACGCTCCCCTACGAATGCGCAAGAGACAGTCTGTTAAGTCAGTGGAGAAAATGGGCCTGGAGTCCGTGAGAGGAGGAGCTCCAGCAATCAAGTGGAGGGCGTACTCAGTCGAAAAGCTTCCCTCAGGCCAAAAACTTGGAAAAGGCAAGGACTTCAGCACTGCGGTGTTGTCGTAGTAATCGAAAGAAGAAAGAATGAGCCAAGAAATGAGACCGGAAGACGATGTCCCTGGTCCCTGGAAAAACAACCACACCATCAACGCACCCACTTCATGAATCTCATCGATTAAGATCTCGACTACTAATTTCCAAAGCAAAAACTCCGATCATGCAGACATGCCGGCCGTAAGTAGGTGAAACGAAGAGCGCGTGTCCCATTTTCGATTTCACGCCAGGGAGAAGTGCGTAGCGAAAGAGACCATCCCTTGGCCAACTGCTATCTTCCCGTCTCGGGCAGGACGTATCTCCTCTCGACGTCCATCTCGCGATCTGCCTCATCCTCCCCTTCGAAGCGCAATCGGACGTAGCCTTCTCTCAGTTCGCCAAGCGCGCCGCCAATCTCTTTGCCATCCTTCTTGAGTCCCTTGCCCGCCCGCGAGGCGACGACCTCAGCCTTGTAGAAAGTGGTTGTGCCCGGGTAGACCGCGAGGACGTTTCTCCTGAGCGACAGTTCCGAAAGGCCAGCGTTGGTGACTGGAATAGGAACCAGGTTATTCACAGAAGCACGGTATGGCTGCAGGGGAGTAGATGGGTCCGGGTCCGAGTCGATTATTTCGTATCTGGCATTCTTTGGTCAGCAAGACGGAAAAGCGTACGGCTAGCGCGAGCTGGGCTTACCGCCGTTGCTTTCCTTCACCAATGACGGAGGTGACGCTGCACAGGATGCCCTCGCCTTCTGTGTTCTTCTGCTTGTTGCGGTAAAACACCTCAGTGCCGACACTGAGACGATGCCGATCGCCGACGGTGGAGACTTTGAATAGCGTATCAGTCCAACCTTTTGCTGCTGGCTTTTCGGTGTCTCTGTCTACTAGACAGACTGAGCCCGTCAACTTTACCTTTGACGCTGTCCATGCTGTCGTTCCCGTCCTCGACCTTGACGCTGGTCTCGCGCGCTGCGCCCACGCTGGTACTTCTGCTTCCGGCTTTGCTGCTGCCGACGCCCAAGCGATCCTTGACGCCCGAGCTTAGTGTCGGCTTGGGCGAGTCGGCTGCAATGGAGTCGGTGTCGTCATTGGAAGCGTGGTCAATTTTGCTCCGCTTTGGGTTGCGTTGGACCTTAGAACTGGCGTGGCGGGAGCCATTGGAGATGGTGTCGGGAGATGTTGCTGAGGCGGCGCGGAGGGCAGAGAGAAGCTCAAGACCTTGTGTGATGGACATGCTGCTATCGGAGGAAGACCCATCGGTCATGCTGTTGATGGCTTCGTGGAGACGGATGTTCTTGCGGACCAGATCATCGAGTTCGCCGTCTATATCAGCCGGAGGCATGTCGCCGCGAGCTGTCCGACAGCTTAGCTTCATGTTCTCAACTTCAGGTCGATTGAAAGAGACCGCTTGGTAGGAGCCCGTAGCCAGACAGTTTCATGTCTTATTCGGGACTCGGGCTGCAGATCTCAGGATGCACGTGATACGCATCGACATGCGGTTGAACAAAGCAAGTGGCGAACAACACAATACGGAATGGAATATTGGAAAAAGGCACGCGAGAAGATGAGAGTTAATAATCACCTTCGATTGCCTGTTGCGCCACGCCAAGTTCGAAGATGCGCTTCTCAATCTCGTTGGATTCCCTCTGCAAAAACGCGTCAGTTCAGGGTCTCAACCAGCATTGCGACAGAGCCAAATCGGATTGATAGAAGCATTGAAAGACGCGTACTGAACAAGCATAACTTGGGTTGCTTTAGAACCCCGCGGGCTCTCCAGATCGAAAGCATAAGAGATTGCGACGAAACAGAAAGGCAACTCACCACAAGCTGATCGACCTTCTTGGCATCGGCGCGAAGCTGGTTCCAGATACTCCGCTCCTCGTCGGCGTCATCTTTGAGCTGTGCGCCGCGAGGGCGGCTGCGCGATGTCATGATGGAGGGTGTCGGTTGTCGGTGGATGGTGCGCCGCCGCGCGTTCCTTGCTCTTTTCTCCACGTTCGCTGCGCGGGGGGTTGGGAGGATCAAGAGGGCATTGAGACGTGTCCAACGACGCGATTGCGGGCCACGGCGCGCGTTCACGGAAGCGCGCAAGCTCTGACGGGCAGCCGCGTTGATGCTGGAGAAGGAGCGATGAGAAGGTCGGATCGCGGGCGGCAGCACTTGATTGTGTGTGGTTGGGCTGTAGTCCGCAAGAGGCGGCGGGATCACAATGGTCAAGCTGCATGGATCGGCGGACCCCTGCCGGCAGTCGGCGCACGGAAGCTTAGCCAAGTCCCCCGCCGTCGCTGTCGCGGATGCCCGTTTTGTTTCGATGTGACGTTGGATGCGAGGGGCCCAACACGACTGTGTGCCTTTTTCTTCCTTGTTCTTCCCTCAGGCCTGCCGTCTGTCGCTCTGTCTCCTTCTAGCATACCACTGTCGCTGCCCTCACGCCGTCGCCATGCAGGTCCCTCTTCTCCGTCTCCAGTGCGGTACGCATGCAGCCTGCACCATATTCTGCGCTACCCCGCTAATACCACCACGCAGGCGTGAACAGCTACGACTGGGGTACGTCACCCTCACCCGCCCGCGCGCCCTCCAGTCAGACGAAGCGCATAACAAACCGCAAGACCTGACCTCGCACAGGCAAGACGGGTTCCACCTCCGCCGCCGCCAAATTCGCTGCCGCAACGCCATCGAACGAGTTCAGCATCCAGGATGACAAGCCGTACGCCGAGCTGTGGATGGGCACCCACCCGTCGCTACCGTCCAAAGACGTCGATACCCAGCGCACTCTGCTGGACATGGTGCAGGACAACCAGATGCTCATGGGCCGTGAGATCACTGAGCGCTACGGCGGCAAGCTGCCGTTCCTGTTCAAAGTCCTGTCCATCCGCAAAGCCCTGAGCATCCAGGCCCACCCCAACAAGAAGCTGGCCGAGCAACTGCATGCTAAGGACCCTAAGAACTATCCTGGTATACCTATACATTTAGAAAATACAAGGTTTAGAGCATACAGCTAACATGGCCTGGCACTACCTCAGATGACAACCACAAGCCCGAAATGACCATCGCGGTCACTCCCTTCGACGGCCTCTGCGGTTTTCGTCCGCTCGCTGAAATCGCACACTTCCTCGCAAATGTCCCCTCCTTCCGCAAGCTCGTCGGCGAAGAAGCCGCCACAAACTTCGAGACTACAATCAAGGGCCGCGAGACGTCCACGTCAGAGGACGACACCAAGGCAAACAAGGCCGCCCTGCAAAAAGCCTTCACCTCCCTCATGACCTCTGACGCCTTCGCCATCGAAGCCGCGGCACAGGACCTTGTCTCCTCCGCACAATCCGAAGGCGACAGCTTCGCCGGCTCGGGCGGACCCAGCAACACGGGCGCCGAGCTGGCCGAGCTCGTCCAGCGCCTGTCCAGCCAGTTCCCCGGCGACATCGGGCTCTTCGTGCTCTTCTTCCTCAACTACGTCAAGCTGGACGTCGGCGAAGCCATGTTCCTCAAAGCCGACGACATCCACGCCTACCTATCCGGCGACATCATCGAGTGCATGGCGTCCTCGGACAACGTCGTCCGCGCGGGCTTCACGCCCAAATACAAGGACGTCGACACGCTCACCTCGATGCTGACGTACTCGTACGCGCCCATCTCCGAGCAGAAGATGGAGCCGCGCGACTTCTCGTACGTGACGCACAACACCAAGAGCTACAGTTCCGCCAGCGACTCGGAGCTGTACGACCCGCCCATCGAGGAGTTCAGCGTCGTGCGCACCGCGCTGAAGGCGCCCGGCGCCAAGGTCACGTTCGATCCCATCCAGGGCCCGAGCATCGTGTTGTGCACGTCGGGCAAGGGCACGATTGCCGTGGGTCCGAAGAAGGAGCCGGTTGAGCCGGGGTATGTGTACTTTGTGGGCACGACGGCGGAGTGCGTACTCGAGAGTGAGGGTGAGAAGGAGGAGGAGTTCGTGACCTTCAAGGCGTTTTGCGAGCTGGATGGGAAGAAGCTGAGTTCGTTGTAAGGGAGGCGGATACAAGAGGGGAGTGGAGGCGAAAACGAAAAGGAGGGACGTTGGTCGTGTTGGTGGTGATATCGTGAGCTATGATTACGTTTGATGCATTGGTACGCAGCGTAGGCAGTCAGTCCAGGCTCTCTAAATAGTCAGCAAGTGGGGTCGATTCGTTATTTTCATGAGCAGTGAATGGAAGAAATGCTATTAACTGGCGGGGAATCCGTTGGTTTGGTCATTGTCCTAGTGAACAAGCAGGTCACTACCAAAAGAAGCCAGGGCCGTAGATGGGTGGCGTGTGAAGGGCCGGATGCGAAGATGAAGTGGATATCTCATTAGGCCTCACAACCGGCGGCACGTTGGTCATATGTGGTTGTTTTGGAACGATTAATAAAAGCAAGACGCCTGATATGCAGTATTGTCGTCATCAATATCAGGTTCCCTTTACATACAGGCGCCCTCCCGTGCCGAGCGCAACCGCTTCTCCTTCCTATCTACGAGTCTCCTGCTACTACTCAGACGCTTACTTCACAGAGCCGCACACCGCACTTCCACGCTTTTCCATTTCCCGTTCCACACCGACGGGCTTCTGCCACAGCTCTCCCCCAAACAGCTCCACATGCTTTTACATGCCCGCTGTGTTCGTTCTCCCTCGCTTCCTTCATCCCCTTTACTCGTCTTCTATGCCAGCCCCGCTTCTCCAACTGATCGATGATGGTAAGGTTGTGTGGTGGATATTAAGGAAAAGGTTGGTAGTACTAGACAAGGGACGTGGACTTTGCAATCAATGAAAAGGGAATAAAAAACCAAAAAAAGAGTCGCTGAAAAGCACAAAAGCAAAGAACCGAGCGCAAGGAGATATATAAAAAAGCACGCAAATCCAGGTATCATGAACACGACCAAAGAGACCAAACAAGGGGAGGGACTATCTGATTAAAAGAAACTAGAAAGGGGTGTTTTGGTAAAGAATTGTTAGACAAAGAAGAGAATTTGGTTGATGGCATTTCTTGAGAGTCCCTGCGGGCTTCAATTTTTGACAGCAACGATAGGGGCGGGATTGATTTTTCTTTTTTTCTCTTCAAAACCGCGTTCTATTTGGTTCATCGAGTTGTGGATGGTTGCATGAAATGCAATCCATTGATCGCTTCGTTCGACGCAAGATGATTTCGATGTGTGAGCGTACGCGCTGATTGGTCGGAGGAAATGGAAGAGGTTTCGGGGTATACGGTATCTAGCGAGGGACAGAAAGGACGACGCCGAGATGATGCACGCAATTGGAGATTGGATGAACGTTCTCGGATGATGTGAGATCACACGATCGCATGAGGATGTACCCTTAGTTGGGCTGGGTGTTGATCTGCTCAGAGAGCCAAGCCTGCGCAGATGTCAGCAATTGAGGGGTTCCACGGAGGACTTCTCGCCCTGATGATGGAGGGGTAACATACCAGACCCTCAAAGATGCCCTCGCCGGTGGTGGCGCACGAAGGCTCAATCTTCCACTTGTGATCCTTGGCAATCTTATCCAGCTGCAGCTTGTTCTTGACCTCATCGGGCCTCATGGAGGAGGACACGTCCTGCTTGTTGGCGAAGATCAGAAGGCGGGCGTCCTTCATTTCGCGGTCGGCAATAATGCGAGAGAGCTCGCTGCGGGCCTCCTCGATACGGTCACGGTCGCTGGAGTCAACGACGAAGATGAGACCTTGGGTGCCTGTTTGCGTGACGTTAGCAGCGGCCAAATACGCGGCGATAAGGCAAAGCAAACGCCAGGAGGGGCGAGAGAGGACGGGAGAGCGTGAGCGTACCAGAGAAGTAGTGCCTCCACAGAGGACGGATCTTGTCCTGCCCACCGACATCCCACACGTTGAAGCGCGTCTTCTTGTACATGACGGTCTCGACGTTGAAGCCGACGGTGGGGATGGTAGTGACATCCTTGTCCAGCTTGAGCTTGTACAGGATGGCTGCGAAAAGACATCATCGTTAGCCTGGCGGTCCAATGGTGTCGCGTCGGCGGCGTTGCATTGACGCGGTGGTGCGAAAAAGCAACACAGGGTCAGGGAAGGCGTACTCGTCTTGCCAGCGGCATCCAGACCCAGCATCAGGATACGCATCTCCTTGGTGCCGAAGATCTGCTTCATCATCTTGGATATTGAGCCGCCCATTTTGCCGGATGTGTTGGTCGCGCTGCGACAGGCCTAGCCGCAGATGGGCGAGGACGGGAGTGATCGAAGATGGCGGAGGGCGCGCTCGTGGTGAGGGAGGGCAGGTAATCGTGGGAGTGTGGGAGCGGTTGAAACGCCGGCTTTAGACAGCGGCGGGAGTGGCAGGGAGATGAGCGGGCGAGAGGGCCTGTGTGAGACGCGCGCTGGTGCTGCTCGAGTCGGGGGGCGCGGTGTCGTGGGGAGTGGTGTGGCCGTGGAGGCGCAGAGATGCAGAGCGCAATTGAGTCAGTCAGGGCGCGGCGCGCTCCTTTACAGCCAGCCCGGGGAAAGGGGCCTCCTTCGCTATCTCGACGAGCGTCTTCGGTGGTGCTGGAGGGCGAGCGATGCGATGGGGGCGGTTCCTGGATGTAGGGCTTAGGCCTGTGGTCAAGTCAGGGGATTCGAGGTCAAGCTGCGATCCGCGAATTGCAAAGCCGCAGGCCTTATTTCCCGCGCACGCACCGCCAGGTATCGATAGTCGTTAGTCGTCCTCGCCCGTTGCGCCTGCCTCATGCGACCAGCGGCACCAGCACCAGGGTAGCGCTCTGAAATGCACCCAGTTCAACGGCGGCTACTGGAGGCGTGGCTCGTGGCTACTCGCCGCGCTGGCCTCGCGCTCCGCAGACGCCACACGCCCCCGGCCGGCTGGCCTGCGAGCCCGCGGCGAGACGCGCGCTATGGCGATCAATTTCACGATCAATTGCACGTATAGGAGGATGCGCGTGCGCATGCGCTGAGAGTTACACAAGAAATCGCCGATACCAAAGCTCCCGCCGCACGCCCGCTACCACTTGTCGTCCAGCCCGCTCGCCGTCTCCTCCTTGACGCGCTCGTCGTTAATCTCCCACCACCATTCGTTCGCCTCCGTCTGGAAGTTGCGCTTGATCCGCATGTCCTTGGTCTCTTGCCACGGCTTCGGGCTGAGGATGTAGTGCACGTTCTTCACCTCGTCGTCCCGCCAGATGGCGTCGTGCACGCCCTTCCAGCGCAGCGTCTTGAGCGCGTTGTATATGTACGGGATGGCCACCCACCGTCCACCGAACACGTCAGACAGGAGCGACTGATCGGCGAACTCGTACGCGTCCGTGTTGGAAGATTGCAGCGCCCGAAGAATCTTGCCATAGACGACCGCCGAGGGGTTGACAACCTGAAGCCCGCCGTTGGGCATTCCCAGCCCGGCGGGTGCTGGCGCGCCCTCCTTCTGCGCGGCATCTGGTGCTGAGTGCTGAGTGGTGAAGGCGCAGTTGCCGGGGACCCTGCCCCATGTCAGCGGAGGGTCCAGTTTTCCACTGCCGGCTACTCACCAGTTCTCGGGATAGTGCGATTTGTTCAGCGGATTGCACACGCAGGCGTGACTGGCGGCGAACACCCTCTGTCCCTCGGCCTTGAGCTCCGGGGAGTCCAGCTCCAGGTCCATCAGCTCGTCCATGTTCTTCAGCACCAGCATGTCGGCGTCGAGCTGCACGACGCGGTCGTACTCGACCAGGCTGAAGGGAGTGAGCTTGCTCCAGCAGTCGTAGAAGCGCGGGTCGTTGCTGTAGTCCTTGTGCGCCTCAGGCATCAGGTAGGGCACGCGCTTCTTGGGGATGCCGCGCGCATCCAGGGCGCGGTGGCCATAGGGCGGGAACTCGTCGGTGTACAG
The DNA here is from genome assembly GCA_029906385.1 of Neofusicoccum laricinum. NCBI lineage: Eukaryota > Fungi > Ascomycota > Dothideomycetes > Botryosphaeriales > Botryosphaeriaceae > Neofusicoccum > Neofusicoccum laricinum. The sequence continues at coordinate 705,848 of CP123718.1, read as the reverse complement.
CACGACCAGCGGGTACTTGGACTTGACGCGCTTCAGCGAGTAGTCGAGCGTGAACAGGCCCTGCAGATAGATGGTATTTGTGATCAGGACGGTCCACACTGGCACTCGGGTTAGCATGTGCAGTCAATTGCCCAGCGCCGGCGGCGCAGCAGACCTTTGTTGGACTCGACCACCCGCGTCGGGTCGGGATTGGCCGTCTGGAGAGCCGCGGAGTCATCCGTGGAGTACATTGTTCAGAGCGATGTCGTCCAACGGGTGGTGAAGAGCCTCCGGAAGCAGGGGCGGAGGGGTTCAGGACAGGATCTCCGCGACGCGGCCGCGCCGCCGGGAGACATTCTGTTTCTGGGTCGGCGCGCTGGTCGTTGGGACCCCTCGCACTCGGCCGCGCTTGAGTCGCGGGTCTGTCCCTGATCACTGGACGCCTGCTTCGGCCTTCCGCGCCCGCGGATCGCACCGACTGCCGCGCGAGAGCTGCGATCTCGCGCTGTCACTCACGCCGTCATCGTCGGCCCAATTGGCCGCAAGCCCCAACATGCACGGCTCCATTGCACGTCACCCGCGCCGGGGCACCCCGAATTATTCTTCCACGCCCCGCGGCCAGCCTTTCCACCGACAACGCTGGTGATGTCCGCCACCGGGAGCGCGCCCGTCGTCAAACATGGCCTCGAAACGCCTGCTGCACCGACGCAAAGACAGGTGGCAGCCGCGCCTAGCAACTACAAGGGCTTCGTCGCCGGCATCTTCTCAGGAATTGCCAAGCTGAGTGGTGAGTGCGCCTGCGATTGATCGTGAGAGAGCCGTGCTAACCTTGCGACAGTCGGCCACCCGTGAGCACTCCAGGCCCCCGTTCTGCGATCCGAGTACTGATACCGTCTGAAGCTTCGACACGATCAAGGTCCGCCTGCAAACCACTGACGCAACACACTTCCGCGGCCCGCTTGACTGCGTGCTGCTGACGATCCGCAATGAGGGCGTGCGCGGGCTATATAAGGGCGCAACGCCGCCGCTTGTTGGATGGATGGCTATGGACTCGCTGTAAGACATGAATGCACATACCCCGACTATGTGACATGTCTGACACGGCCATAGAATGCTCGGATCGCTCACCGTCTACCGCCGCCTTCTGCGCGAGAATGTCTTCACGAAGTACGAAAAGTTGCCTCCTCTCGGTCACGGAATGGCTGGCATCTTCGCCGGTTGGACTGTCAGCTTCATCGCGGCGCCCGTTGAGCACGTCAAGGCCAGACTTCAAGTGCAATATGCTGCAGATAAGGCGAAGCGGCTATACAGTGGTCCCGTTGATTGCGCAACAAAACTGGTACAGTCACCGCCTACGCCCACTTGTATCAGACCTGTCTTCTGACTCTGCGACCATAGTTCCGCAGCCACGGTATCCCCGGCCTCTACCACGGACTCAGCGCCACGCTCCTCTTCCGCACGTTTTTCTTCTTCTGGTGGGGATCCTACGACATCTTCTCCCGCTACCTTTCCGCGCACACCTCCCTCTCCACACCAGCCGTCAACTTCTGGGCCGGCGGTTTGTCCGCGCAAATCTTTTGGATCACAAGCTATCCGTCCGACGTGGTGAAGCAAAGAATCATGACAGATCCGCTGGGTGAAGGCAGGAATTTTCCGCGGTGGAGAGATGCGGCCAAGGCCGTGTACAAGGAGAAGGGCTGGAGAGGATATTGGAGAGGCTTCGTTCCCTGCTTCCTCAGGGCATTCCCGGCCAATGCCATGGCGCTTGTCGCTTTTGAGGGCGTCATGAGGTTTCAGGAAGCTGGGAATTGATGATGAGACCTGATCTGCTCAAGAAGGTCTTGTGTGAATTTTGTGAAGGTAAAAATATGGATCCCAGCTCATTCACATGGCAGCGTATGAAAAGCTGGCGCAACATGTTCACTGGGATAGACAAAACGAGAGAATCTCAACTCATTGAAAGTACCCATTCAATAATCAAGTATTCTTGGCGTTCGACGAGACGCTGTGATTCAGAAAGTACTTGACAGGTATCGTTCTTATCCACTTCCACCCTTTTTGGTTCGGTGAAGCTGCATATTTCGCAGACAAGCCGTAGGAGCAAGACTGCGGATGTGGGCTCCACTGCCGTCATGTGTGCCCCCCCCCCCCCCCCCAAGCTCAATGCGAAGACCGTCCATATCCCGATGATTTCACACGTCTGATCAGCGCTGGCGTTGCATGCGTACGTACAACGCAATCCAGCCATATCTCACAATCTATTTGTCAGCTTAACAACAGTATCAGCGCGCGGACTGTGCGATTGAACAATGTTTCGTGGCTCAACTGTTTGTGATGGAACAACTCTCTCTATTCGCTTGCCGTGGCACACGTTCGCGCCCATGGTCCGGCATCGCAGAAAAGGGAGCACTATAAAAGAGATGGTTAATCAGACATACAACGGAATAACTCACCTACACACTACTTTCAAGTTGCGAGAGTGTGTGTTGCAACCCTTATCATTGGACTCCTTCATTGATTTTCTTGATTTCCAGCCTGCCGACATGTCGAAGGCCAAACGCAAGAAGCCAGGTCCGTGTGAACGGTGTGGAAACCAGAGCCACCATCAAGACGACTGCACCGTGAATGGTGAGTCGCTCCGGTTAAATGATATTAGTGAGGGCAAGTTGTATTAGAAGGGCGCTGAGTTGGATTCAAAGTGCTGAATCCTAGACAGGGAATAGAGAGAAAAAGATCCGGGAAAAAGGAGCCTGGTCAACATACCTTTGGCAGACGATCAAGATCTGAACGATGAAACCCCAGGTCCAAGCTTCTCCGACTCAATTGATCAATCTTCGGAGCTTTTGGAGGAAGAACCTTCATCCGGTAGTGACCAAACACCGGATCTGGAATTGCCAGATCCAGTCCCAGCGGATGGAGAAGTTCAGTTTGAAGAATCCGTCAACCATGTCGACATGCGTCCGATGTTCAAGTCCCAGACTTCGCTTGGAGCCGGCAACAGCCCGGAAGCGAATCATCCTCTGCGTCTGGGATTTGTGCTCAAGAGTGATTCGGAGAGAAAGGCCCGTACCAATCATTTTAGCATGAAGCTGCCTAAACAACTCTTCAAATACTCGATTGGCCTACCAGCCGACAATACATTTTCCCGCGTCAAGAAGGAGTTCATCCTGCTGTTCCTTGACATAAATGGTCTTGCATCACAAAGATCAGACTTTGCCACGGATTATCTGAGCACCATCGTCTCGTGGAAAGACCTTCGCACCGAAAGTTGGCCGCAAGACCCACAGGATCAATTGGTGGCACAGACAGCTATTCCATTTGGGAAGATGAAAAATGAAGATAGTCAAGTCGTTGATAACAATGTAATCGTCAGTTTGTACGAGCAGGGCCCTGTCGACATCCAGACTTTCAATCAATTCACCAAAGGCAGTCAAGCTCCTGACGCTTCTGTCGTATCTGAAGTTGAACGTTCCATCAACCTTTTGATCTCTGAAGCTACATCTAGGTGTAACGGCGGGCCTCTGCCTCTAAGAATCCGCAGTTCAAAGAGGGTGGTAAGCCGTGTGAGGGTTTACCTTGATTGATTGATTGATTGATTGCTATTTGACGTCCGGCGGGTCCACGCGTGGGTCGGCAGTATGCCTATCACCGTGTGCCCTTAGGCCTCCCATGGGGCATAGGACGTGCCACTCTACCTACAGTCTACGCTAAGGGGTGACATATCTGGGACGTCGCGTCTCTGTAGGCTGGATATCGCAGTAAGGCGTTCTCTACCTCCTGCTCGGCTTTAGGGTGTGAAGGAGTGTTTGGGCCTCTATGGGCGGCTATACATAGGAAAGAAAGAGAGATAAAATATGAAAGGGGGAGTCAATTTAGATATGGTGGTGATGGTCTGAAGAGACTAGGGTTGACAGTGTGTCTGCCTGCTGGTTCCGGGCGCTAATATCCGTAAAGAAGCGAGATTCTTCTACGAACTTTGCGAAGAGGATAGCCCCTTTTGGCGTGGCTAGAGTCATAGGGATAATATCCCTCGGCTTGCCTCGAAGGCAGTTTGTTCGTTTACGGGCGTGTCTACAGAATGCAAAGTGTATCGTTGTTTTTGGCCGCCCATAGCGGCAGAGGTTATTTTGTTCAGTGTGGCGGAAACGTTCGTGGTACGCCTGGAAGTCTCCATGGCCTGATCGTGCGGCCAGTAGGTGACCTAGTGTCTTTCTAGGGAGGAGAAGTTCTGGTGGAGCACCCTTTGCCAAAGGGATTTCTAGGTCCTGGTTGTTACGACGGACCCGACCGTGTTGGGTTTCAGTCGGCGCGTAAGACCATTCGGCCAACCTCCCGTCGACTGGAAGTCGACAAAAGGTTCAGCAATGATCAGCCTGGTGGCTGATCGTGCCCCAACAACTCTATATACAGAGGCGTGTTCGTAACACTACCTCCCCTCTTAAGGCAGATGACCCCAGCTGCCAGACTCAGCTCGTCATCTGGATATAGAGTTACCCCCAACCAACCAGTCATGCGCCAGTCAAATACGACCGGACCTGCAGCGGACTGTGGCTGTGAGCCGGGGGAACGAGTCACCTGGTTGTCCGTTGTCAGTGGGGCAGTGGGGGAACCAGACCCACTCTCTTGCCTCTGGCTGGCCACCCGAAAAACCAGCACTCACTCGACTAACTGCCGACAACAGGGCTCGAACCTGTCGACCCATGGGTAGGCTGATCATTATGTTACGACGGACCCGACCGTGTTGGGTTTCAGTCGGCGCGTAAGACCATTCGGCCAACCTCCCGTCGACTGGAAGTCGACAAAAAGTTCAGCAATGATCAGCCTGGTGGCTGATCGTGCCCCAACAACTCTATATACAGAGGCGTGTTCGTAACACCTGGTAGGATTTTGGGGCGTTTTCTGTCCACCACTGTTCGAAGCTTTCGTGCGCTCGTTCCTTTACAATCCTCTTGATCTTTGCTACTGTCAGTGGAATGTCTGGAGGAGCAGAGGATGCGGCGCCCTGTTTAGCCAGGCGGTCAGCTTCTTCGTTGCTTGGAATTCCTTGGTGTCCCGGAATCCAGTAGATCATGATTTCTCCTGGTTGGATGCTGGGTGCTCGTTTGCGTCGTTTCCACAGTGTCGCTAGTTGTCGGATCCTAAGGATGCTCCCTTGGCTGGTATTGGTAGGGGTTCCTTCTAGTGCCCTACAGGCCGCTTCCTGGTTATCAAGGAGGACGTAGATGTTCGTTGCCCTTTGCGTATCTGCCCGCTGCGCGGCTGCCCTTATTCCTGCCTCGATAGCGATGATCTCTGCATCATAGACCTCGGCCGCTGTTCCTAGGCTTTAGTAGCCCTCATAGACTTTATATCCGCGTTGGAAGCCCACGTATCCTAGCCCAGTGTTGCCAGCTGCATCCTGGGACCCATCAGTGTAGAGGGTAATATTAGTGGGTGGGATTAATGAGATCCATCGCATGGTGTCTGCGGTTATCTCAGAGCTTCTTGTCTGCTGTGTCCGGGTAGTATGCTTAGGTTTAAGGAGTAGAGGTCTTTCGCTCTCTAGAAGAAGTCGTGCTATTCTAAGTAGTCTGGTTTGTCCTTTCCCCTTTGTACGAGTAACTAGAGGGTGGTTCTCGTTAAGGGTGCGAAGCCTAGCTGCGTATCTTAGCCGAATTGTCTCCAGCATGACTTCTGCAGGAGGAATGCCGGCCTCCCTATTTAGGGCTAGCGTAGGCGTTGTACGGAATACTAGTAGTATAGCTCTTAGTGCTGTGTTGACTGTTATGTTGATACGTCTCACGAGCGACTTGCTTAGAGTTGAGACCTCTCCTTGTTTCTTAGCCGAGTATCGTGTGGGGCCTGGCCACCATGCCTCTGCTCCGAAGAAAGCTACTGTGATAATGCATGCGCGGACTGCGTGCCGGAGGAGTCCCGCCTGCGCTCCATGCTGTGTGTTCCCGAGGGTACGGAGGTGTTCTGCAACCTTTATTGCCTTTCCTGTCCAGTGCTCTACGTGTGTCCGGAAAGAGAGTCGCTTGTCTAAGAAGATTCCGAGCCATCTGGTTGCTTTGTTGGGCGAAATGTTAAGGGATTCGAGTTTCAACCTCGGGTTAGAAGGTCCGTTCTTTCGCGTGAAGTGTTGGAGCTCGCACTTCTCTGGGTCAAAGGAGATGCCGTTTTGAATTCCCCATTTGAGGGCTGCTTCGAGATTTGTTGCTAGTTTTGCTGTTGCCCTCTCTAGTGTAGACCCAGTCCTAAGGAAGGCCACATCGTCTGCGTAGCCGAAGGCTTGTTTTGGGCTGTTCAGCTTAAAGAGAGGCTCAAGTTAGAGCATAAAGAGGACGGGAGAGGCTGGTGAGCCCTAGGGGAGCCCGCAGCTGAGCGGCCTCTCTGCAGTTGTTATGTCCTCAAAGCGGATCTTTGCTGTACGCTCGGCCATAAAACTGCTTGTCCAGCTGACTATCTCATGCGGCCAGCCCTGTTCTCGAAGTCTTGCTTGTAGTCTACCCGGGAGGACGGTATCGAATGCTCCTTTGACGTCGAGCGTGAGAAGTGAGGCAGTGAGTCCTTGGTCGAGGGCCTTCTCGATGTCGTGGATCACGCAGCTAGCCAGTTCTGTCGCCGATCGCTTAGGGAGTGCCCCGAATTGTTGTGGATTGAGTACTCCTTGTTGTGTTGCCGCGAGGCTGAGGCGTCTGGCGACTAGGCGTTCGAGCCCTTTACCGAGGCATGAGAGGAGGGAGATGGGTCTCCAGGCTCTAGGGCTTGTGAGGTTCCTTTTTCCAGGTTTTTCGAGCATTACCACTTCCGCGGTGCGGAATGGCTTGGGGTGATGCCCCTCCTGAAGACAGAGGTTGAAAAGTTTGGTGATGTACTCTTGGATGGTTACCCAGATTGTTTGTAGGACTTGGACGGTAATTCCATCGGCTCCTGGAGCCGTGTTTGATGTGTGTAGAATTGCGTCTCTGGCTTCTTCTTCCGTTACCCCTAGGTGGACTGAGATCTGTTTACGCGGTACTGTAGCGGCTTCTATAGGATTAATATCGTCTGTAGCAGTTCTCCTCTCAAGAGTAGCCTTCCTTAGTGCCTCGGCTTTGTCTCTCGGGTCTATATATGTCTCCGAGTCGATCGTTAGGGGCGGGCTTCGAAGCGGTCCCCTTTGTTTACGCCAGCTTGTGATCTTAAAGATGTCTCTGGAGGTATTGGCGCTATTAATAGTGTTCTGCCAGTATTGTCTCTTCGCATGCTTCACTTCCGCCTGAAGTTAGTGTTTTTCATAGGTTGCTAGGCCGTGTCTCCGAGCTTGACGGTATGCCTGTACCGCGTCCCTACAAGCGTTCGTCCACCATAGTGCACCTAGGTTCCGAGTGTTTCTTGGGCGGAAAACTCTAGCCATGTTGAGTTGGATGCACTGACTAAGGCTAAGAGCGGCGCCGTCTAGGTCATTTCTCTTGGTTGCTATAAAGGGTGGGAGGGTTTTGTTACGAACACGCCTCTGTATATAGAGTTGTTGGGGCACGATCAGCCACCAGGCTGATCATTGCTGAACCTTTTGTCGACTTCCAGTCGACGGGAGGTTGGCCGAATGGTCTTACGCGCCGACTGAAACCCAACACGGTCGGGTCCGTCGTAACAGCTGAATTGTTATTGAAGTTGACCACGAAGGTCAAAGCTATGCTAAGGAGCGTGACTTATATACGTGGGAGAATTCTATACAATCTGATGCCTTGCTTCTTCTGCTCTGTTCTTCCGGTGGGCGTTTGTAGCGGAGTTGGCAGAGCGCTGGTACTGCTCCTGCTGCTCTGTTCTCTGGGGTGATGATGATGATGATGATGATGATTCATACACCCGTCGGCCTCAGAAGACCATAGGGACAAGTAACGCTAATCGACGCTAATCTACATTAGGATCCCGGTTCATTCAAAGCCCAGCACGCTGAATGCAAAGAAACCATTCCTCCCTCTTGTTCGACAATTTTGTTCTCTGGGGTCCGTGCATAGATGATGATGATGATGATGATGATGATTCATACACCCGTCGGCCTCAGAAGACCATAGGGACAAGTAACGCTAATCGACGCTAATCTACATTAGGATCCCGGTTCATTCAAAGCCCAGCACGCTGAATGCAAAGAAACCATTCCTCCCTCTTGTTCGACAATTTGAAGATAGGCTAACAAAAGCACAAACAGATAATACTTAAACAAAACGCAAGGAAAAACGAAGGAAATGTGAAAATAGAGCTACCTTCCATATACCCCTCATGCCATCCCCTTCGAGACCACTTCCCGAGTGCTGTCAGTCCCTGTAGCGGCGTGACGGCTGGCTGGAGAAGGAGTTAATTTGCCTTAAGAAGGATTGAGCTCTCAGTCTTTGGTTGCGATTAGTCTTCCCGTAGCCAGAGCAAATGCCGCCGTTGCTTTGACTGCGCGCACGTCTGCCCGCCACTTCTCCGGTGGGCCATCCCCATACCTACCATCGGGCCTTTTAGTGCCCGACCATCCGCCTAGCATGAACGCGAGATCTCCGAATCTACTTCCCAGGTCGATTTGCAGTTTAATCCGGAGATCCATCCAGCGTGGGCATTCCAGTAGGAAGTGCCTTATGGTTTCCCTCTCGGCTCCGCACCCGCACGTAGGTGCATCTACTCGTTTGATTTTGTATAATGGCTTATTCAGGCTCGCTTTCGACGTCCTTAGCTGCGCAATTGCCCCTGCTTCTTTGCAGTTTAGCTGGTCATAGAGCTTCTTGGTGTGAAAGTGCGCCAACGCGCGGTCAAGCTTGCGGATGGACATGCCGACCTTGGATGCTTCGAACGTCTTCCTCCACTGTCTCGAGGTGATTTCCTTGCACCGGGCCATGGTTGACGACCGTAGCAGTCTGCTTAGAGGAGGCTCCTGGTTGCTCTCTGTAGCTTGCAGTGCCAAGCTGTGCGCCTTCTCATTGCCTGCTATCCCTTCATGCGCTGGCACCCATCTAAACTCGACGGGTGGCCCCCTGTTGCATCTGATCTGGTCCAATAAGCGGAGGATGCTTCCGATAATCTCTTGACGTGGCCCCTATCGTGGCCTACGGAGGAGACGAAGGGCAGTCTTGCTGTCGCTGTAGATGGCGTGTTTTACCTCAGCTGCTTCGGGGTATTCAGTCACTATCGCGGTCGACCACGTCCCTTGTATCAGCTCTACAGCCTGTTGCATTGCCTGGAGCTCTGCAAAAGGGGTGTCTACTACCTCAGACTTGCCGACTACAGATGAGTGAGTAATGATAGTCGCGCCCTTACTGTCTGCGCAAGCGATGCCGATACCAGCCTTGCCGTTCCTTTGCGCGCTGCCCGTGAAGATGGCGACCTCTGACTGTGGTGGGGAGCTGGCTCGGAGCTTTGCCACTTCTAGAGACTCGATCTGGACGACTGGCCTGCCGGCCCACGGCATTCTCACAAACGGGCGGATCGTTTCGAGGTGCCCGACGTCGATATCTCTGGCCATCATCATTATCCGCTGCAGCGGGGACACGAACCTTTTGTTGGCCGGGTCGATGGCACGCTTTAGCTTCCAGAACGGGTGTTTCTGGGGCAGCGTATGGCAGTTGACCCAGAATCGAAGCAGTTGTTGGTCGAGGCGGATCTTGGCAGGTAGTATCGCTGCTTCGGCTTCGAGGATGGGCAGCGCGACCGTCCTAAATGCTCCGGTGATTGCTCTACCCGCAATTCTCTGCACTGTCTCGAGCGATTTTAGCAGTGGTGCAGTCATGACCGGCGCCCACACTGGAGCCGCATAATCTACCGCCGGGGCTACTGTGGCCAAGAAGAGCTGGCGCACGCTGCTCGGCCGGAGGCCCTGTAGTCGCTTCAGCGCCAGGGCTGCCTGGACACCCCTCTTTGCAATCCTCCCCGCGTGAGCCTTGAAACGAAGTTCCTGGTCGAAGACGACGCCTAGAATCTTTGCTTCTACCTTTGGGTGCACCTCTCTTCCCTTGACCACTATCGGCTCATCAGACCGTCTTTGCTCGTTCCGCGTGAAGTGTATAAGCGTTGTCTTTCCGGCTTCAAACGTCGCGCCGCTCGTCGCTTCCCACTCTTCGGCTCGAGCCACCACCGTTCTTTGGAGCTTTGCTACGTTCTCGCTTGCAGACGATCCCGTCACCCAGGCGCTATAGTCATCAATAAACGCAATAGCTCCTTTACTCCTATTGGTTACGGACTGCACCAGGTCGGCGTTGAAGAAAAGGAATAGCATCGGTGAGAGAGGCGACCCCTGCGGAAGCCCTGCCTGCGGCAGGTCTATGACCCTAGATGTCTCGCCGTTTACCACCATAGAGGCGCTCCTGTTGGAGCAGAATGCTTCCACCCACTTGACCAGCACTTCCGGGATCCTTCTTTGTCTGAGTCGCCGGAGGAGCACGTCGCGTGAGACGCCGTTGTAGGCACCCTTGACGTCGAACGACAGGAGCGAGAGAACCTTGCCTTCCCGCCACGCGTCGTAGATGCGCTGCTACAGGACCGTTAGTGCCTGTACCGTAGACCGTTGCTTTCTGCCGCCAAAGTGGTTCTTAGGTAGTAGAGAGTGCTCCTCTACCAGAGCAGAGATCCTCTCTGCCACCACCAGTTCCAGCGCCTTCCCCAGCGTCGAGAGCAGCGAGATTGGCCTATATCCTTACGGTACTTCCGCCGACCTTCCTGTCTTGCGCAGCGGAATAATCTTCGCGATACTCCAACGGCTGGGTAAGCGGCCTTGTAGTAACGATTCGTTGAACAGCTGAAAGACGTGTTTGCCAATCACTGGCCACAGCTCGCGCCACACAACCGCCGGAATTCCATCTGCTCCCGGTGTTTTAAATGGGCTGGCCCGGAAGATGGCCTCTTTTACTTCTTCTATTATCAGCGGTGCGTGTTCTATCTGCTCACCGAGGCTCTGAGTCGCCTCAATCTGAGTACTCTGTATTTCAGGGAGCTCCGGGAAGAAGTCCCTGATTAGCGTCTCCGAGATCTCCTCGCAGGATTCCGCGTAGCCGTCCTGGTGTTTGAGGCGTGTGATCCGGGCGAGGCCGCTGCTTCCTGAATCGGTGAGATACTTGGCCGCTTTCTAGATGTTGGTCGGCTCTATGAGAAAGTCCTTCCAGTATCTCCGCCGCTGGCGCCTTATTGTGTCGTGGAATCTCTTCGCCGCTTCCCTTGCCTGTGCTTCTAAACAGATATCCGGCTCTCCCCACCTTCGCCGTCCTCTCGCTTGGTTTCTAAAGAACGTAAACGCCCTCCGCAGCTGACTGAGGTCCGCCGTCCACCACTTCTTCACGTACGGTGACGGTCTCGCTTTGGGGATGCAGCGCTAGATGGCTGCCGATACTATTTCGGAGAGGTAGTTGGCGAGGTCTTCGATGTCTTGGACATCTAGAGGTGGCTCTTCGCCGAGCTGCTTTCTCACCTCGCTTCTGACGGCTTCCCAGTTGGCGCTGCGGAACGTGTATTGCGATTCTAGTTCCTGATGGGGCACGTCTGTCTCAAAACGGGCCTCGATGGCCAGATGGTCATGCCCGTATACCGTGCTGGCAGGTCCACAACCGCTCATCTCTTCCGTCAGTCGGGGCGACGCTAGGACGAGATCGATTGTAGACCTCTGTCCGGCCGATTCATACGTGACCGTGCCTCTAGGAAGCAAGCTCTACAGGTGAAAGTCCTCCATAAAGTCGATTATCGGCGTACCTTCCCCGTTGCGCCGCGAGCTGTATACCTGATCACCTCCCCACAGTTGGTCGTGTCTGTTAAAGTCACCGCAGATGAGGAGCTCTAGCGCCCTATTAGTCTGGCTTCCTGCTTGTGTGATCGCTGCTCGCAGGTGCTCGAGCGCGCTGGTGAGTTCCGGGTCGTCCACGCTTTCCTTGCTGGCGACGTACACGGCTGCTACGAACACGATCCGGTCCCGTAGCGTAACGACTGCAGCTGTGATGTCGGCAGAGGGTACTACTATCTGCCTGGCTTGTGTGTCCTTGCGGATCCAGAGCATTGAACGGATGGGATAACGACAGTGCCGCGGTGTCGACGGCAGTAGTTGCTTCCAATATAAATGAGTGACGGGTGCTGCTACGGTCTCGCCGCCAGGCTCGCGAAAGCAGCTTGGCTCCGAGATGAACATGATGCTAAAGTCGCTAAGGTCTTCGTCGTTTAGTAGGCTATACTGCGCTGTTCCGCTCTTTCCTAGGTTCGCGTGAATCACTTTTAGCGGTCTATTCATTCCGCTGGCCGAGCATTTTGCGTAAGAGCTTGTCGTACTCCGGGCAGCCTCTATCGTCTGATCTATGCGGGCCGCCGCAAGCAGCGCACTTTACCGTCGTCGACGAGCAGCCGTCTTCTCGGTGGCCAATGCCCGCGCACTTTGTGCATCTTTCTTCCCCTCGGCAGCGGAACTGCAAGTGGTCGTAGCTCTGGCACTTGAAGCAGCGTCTTGGCCGTGGACGGTGCTCGAACACGTTGGTATACGCAGCCTCTCCGCCTACATCGATCACCCTCCTGGCGAGGAGTGCATCTGCCTCGCTCTTCTTGGCAAGATAGACCACCGCCGACCCGTAGAGGCGGCCGCTTGGCTTGCTTAGCCAGCGGACTTGTGCTACTTCGACGTCGTTCTCAGCGCCGATTATCTGGCCTGCATCGGCGCGCACTGTGGTGCGGTCATCGTTTAGAACTGCCAACTTGTTGACGTTGTCTACTTTGACTGGGTGCCACTGCCGGCCCCGAATCCTCGCTCCCCGGAAGGCCGTCTCCAGCCATCCGAGGTTCGACCCGACGAGCTCTTCGTCCTCTTCCGTCCGGAAGAAAGCGCGCACCTTGGCCGCATCGCTCGGGTTCTTCGTGATCCCACAGCACTTAACCCCCTTTGTGGCCTCCTGACTCTCCAGCGCCGTCTGCAGACGCGCGCGGATATCCCCCGCGCTCGCGTTATCGACGTTGGCATTCGTGAGATCGAGCTCAATCGCGGGTGGCATCGTTCGAGTCGTAGATACGGTCGTATGGTTCGCGCGTACTAGGACAGCGGCAGTAGACGACGGACTGCTGTTCGTAGGTGTCGGCGGTCCTCCTCGAAGCACGTTTGCATACGTGGCGTTGATCTGGGACTGTGAGCTTAGATTCCTGCGCGTCGACTCCACCAGCGCGGCAATCTGCTTCTCCATCTTCCCCATACGCTCTTCCATCTTAGCCTGCGTTTCCTTAGACGTCTCGAGCACGCTGCGTAGGCGCCTGATCTCGTCTTCGTTCCTGGCCACCTGCTCCGCGAGCTCTTCGTTGTGCTCGGTAAGCCGGTCGTTCTGCGCGACGATAATATTAAGCAGGCCAATCACGTCGTCCAGAGTCGAGTCGCTCGGCAGGTCGGATGCGGATGTCGCGCGAGCCCTGCGCTGTTTCGTTGGTTTGCCGGTGTGGAGGGCGCGATAGTCGGTTTGTTGAGCCCCTCGACGCGTAGCGCGACGCAACGCGCCGACGGTAGTGTAACCGCCCCCATCATCTTCATCCGCCGACATTCTTGGTCTAAGCGATGGGTTCGAGGTCCGTCGAGGGGGGGGGGGGTAGGAGAGGTGCTGTCGGGTTCGGTCCGTGCATAGAGGGAGCAGCGAGAGCAGCCTCTTGGCGTCACGTGGGGCTCGTGACTTACGTGGGTCTTCTCCGCGTCACGACTACGCTCCCCACTTTCTTCCTTATCCTGCAGCTGTGAAGTCTGCGCCGTAACACTAGGGTCATTGGTGAAAACCGCACTTTCAAGATTGGCGCCAACAGGTTCTTCAACAAAGCACAGTGGACACCCCTGGACGCGCGTTTTGTCTGCCATCATGGATTCTTCACCACAGCGAAGTTGGCAATGGGTAACGCCTTGTTGAATGTCAAAACCGCCACTAGCGCTTTCCTCAAGCCAATGACGGTCAGCTAATTCATTCGGCTATCAGTCGAGGCCAAGAGAGACCCAAAGGAGACCGCGAGGATCCTCAGCGGTGTCCGTGTTTGGATTGATTACGAGCGCGGCACATCAGAAGTGGACAATGGTGATAATGGCAAAACGCCCAATCCATTCAATACTCCGCAGAGGCGGACGAGGACTATCACTGGAGTCAGCAAGGAAACGTTGGGGAAGACAACTTTCATGAGGAACAACAAATACATCTCCGTATTCAACCACTTAACGTCGAGTATGTACTACATGGCCACCGTCTGCAATTTTATTGCTGATATGAAGTAGCATACACTGATCTCAAGCACAAGCTTGACCAAAACTCCCTTTGTATCAACCTCGGAGATACTACGTCCGGCAAAGAGTCATGATTCGCCCCAGAGACTCTCAAGATCCTGGCATACCAACCATACCGGGAGAAACTGAACATGACCCAGACATAGAATATGCTGAGACTGGCTTGTCGAAAGCCGGAACAAAATATTGCTCGGATTATGAGCGCCGGTCTCAAGTCAATGGGATTTGGAGCTGCAAATATCCCCCAGTGTCTACGTAAGAGTGCTACTAAGCCACTTAATCCACAACGGAACAAATGTCACTAACTGATCTGCAGCAAAGCTCTGGCCTTGAAATCACCAAAAATATGATGAGTGTACTGGCACGGTGCATAGAATCAGGAGTTGACAAGACCAACGTGCAGTATGGTGGTGGCACCTCTAATTTCTCCATCGTCAACAAAGGCGGATGGACATTGGGTGAAAAGTTTTACAACACTGAGACACCGCTCCCAAATATGCACATCCATTACATATACCATCGCGGCGCTCTTCGTAACTTCAGCCTTGCTCAACTACATGAACAGTTCCAGCAGAGGCTCAAAGGCCTGGGAATCCGATCCAAACCGATATCTTTGAAGTTCAAGGAATGGGAGCTCGAAGATTATTCCGACCATGCCATGGAAAGAGAACTGTTAAAAGTTAAAAACGAGGGTGTTTCACTTGTGGTGCTCATCTCGGAGAACAAAGACGCGTATTTGGAGTTCAAGCGCTCTGCTGACCGCGAGCATGGCTTTCACTCTGTCTGCATGTTGGCGGAGAAGCTCAACATGAATTTCGCCAAGGACCCCAGTAAGGTTCAGGGCTACCTCGGCAAGGTTGCGATGAAGGTGAACCTGAAGCTTGGAAACGTCAATCACATCATTCAACAAGGTCTTGGAACAGTGAACGGAAAAAAGGTTCCGGGACTGATGATCATGGGAGTGGACGTGACACACCCAACAGTGGCTAGCCCGCAAGGGATGCCATCCGTTGCTGCTGTTGTGGGCAGTGTTGACGAGAATTTCGGGAAGTTTTTGGGCTCGATGATGTGGCAAAAGCCTGAAGATGACGAGACGGAGGACCACTCGAACGGCCAGTACAGTAACAGCTCCAGTGCATACCAGAAAGATTCCACCAAGGGCAGCGAAAATGATGTGAAGAAAGAAGATTCCGGGACAAAGGATACCGTGAGCGCAGGCGCGGCAAAGCCTTCCAGGAAAGGCAAAAAGAGCAAAGAGGTATGTTTAATTCATACTGCGTACTTGGTTAATCACGTACTTATGCTTCAAATGGTTGTAGATTATCACAGAGATGCAAGCCATGGCAAAAGAACGGATAGAGGCATATGTTGACGCCAACAACGGAAACCTTCCCACGCATATCCTTTATTACAGGGATGGAGTCAGCAACAGCCAGTATGGCGAAATTAAGGAAAAGAAAGTCAAGAGCATCGGAGAAGCCTTTGAAGATGTCCGGGGGAGGGCAAAGAACAAGAAAACCAAGCTCGAGATGACCGCAGTCATAGTGTCAAAGCGCCACCACACGCGCTTCTACCCAGCCTCCAATGCTAAAGAGCCCATGGAGAGGATGGTGAATAATGGCAAAGTCCTTCCTGGCACGGTAGTTGAATCCGGAGTCACTTCGCCTTGCTACTTTGACTTCTTTCTTGTCTCACACGAAGGAATTCAAGGCACCTCCAAGCCAGCCCATTACTTTGTGATCGAACATGGGATGAAATTTTCAGCGCAAGAGCTACAGAATCTCGTAAGTAAAGGTCCTCCCTTGATCCACCTGAAAATCATACATCCCCAAGAGAACACGATGCTGAAGATCCCTGGACATAGACACAGCGGGTCTGCTGCCTCTACCCCCGCGCGGACAAGTCGGTATCATACACCTCACCTGCATACTACGCCGACCGGCTCTGCGAGCGCCGCCGCGTATACCTACAAAAGTTCTTCAGCGGTGTGAGGCAGCAAAGCCGAAAGGGTGGTATTGCTCTCAACTGAAAATCTATGTACAAGGAGAAAAGGAAAGAGAGTCTAGAAGGAGAGGGCGAAGGGTAAATATACCCAGTCGCTTGGCGCTGGGCCCGTGCCATGTACCTAGCGCTGTGCACGTGCCCTGGCACGTGACCGGGTCTCCCTCCTGGTTGCTAGCTGCTGCTGGTTAGTTACCCTACAGTCCATGGTGGTGCTGCCTGAGGGGCCTGACACTACCCCCCCCTCTTCCAAGCGAGGTCCTCTGAGCTCTGAAAAGAAATCAGGCATCTCAGGCGCGTTCTTGTGGTATGCGTGATATTCCCGGATCTTGTTAGGCGCGTTTTTGTAGTTTGTCCAGTGTTGCCATGGTGGGTTAGCATTCCATTCATCCCAGTTTCCTGTGAAAGTGACTTTGTATTGGACCCCGTGTCTGGAGTTTCGGCAGTCGACAACTTCGAGGACTTCCCATTCCTCGTGTATGGTTTCATCCTCATTGTCAAAGATAAGGTGTACAGGGCCTGGTTCTTGCACCTGTCCGGGGTACGGGTTGTCTGGCGCAAGGTGCAACTTCCATGGGTGGAAGACGTTGAAGATTCCTTGTTCTTGCATGTGTGGAGGTATGGCTACCTCGTACGCTTTGCCGTCGATGCATCGTGTGATTTCCCATGGTCCCAGGTTCTTTGGTGATAGTGATTTACTATTCCGCCCAAGTTCAAAGTTCCTTGCATCAACAAAGACCTTGTCACCTACTCGGAATGCCGGGTGTGGTTGACGGAACTTGTCTGCATGTCGGGCTTGCTCCTCCTGGATCCAGACTAGCTGTTCTTGAAGGAACTCCCTCATTGCATTGGTTCTTGCAACAAGTCGGTCTGCTCTTGTTACTTCGGCTGCTCCCGGGCCGTTATAGGTTCCAGGCGGTTCAATTCCTGTTCTTGGGTGGAATCCGTTGTCTGCGAAGAAGGGTGATACTCCTGTCGATGCACTAATATGTGTGTTGGCTTGGAATTCGGCTTGTGGTAGGAAGTCTGCCCAGTTGTCTTGGGCATGGTTAATGTAGAGGCGGAGGTATCTTTTCATGCCTTTCACTGAGCTCTCGCTCTGTCCGTCGGTCTCGGGATGGTAAGAGGTCGACATCTTTACCTTCACTTTGTAGCGTTCGAGGATTCGTTGGTAGAGGCGTGAGTTCATTGCGCTGCCTCTGTCTGAGACGATGTCAAGTGGAAATCCTCTCACGCAGAAGAGTCGGCGGTTTAGGGCCTCAACTACTTCTTCAGTGCTAAGGGTTGAAAGGGGCTCGTAGCTCCTTCCTTTTGTAAGGCGGTCCGTAATGGTCAGGCAGTGGTTGAACTCTCTGTTGTTGCGAATACAAGGGGGCAGTTTTTCTGCAAAGTCGATTGACACGTGGAGCCACTTCTGCTGCGGTATCGGTAGGGGTTTTAGCAGTCCTTGCTTCTGGTCTGTGTAGGGCTTGTGCCTTCTACAGTGGTGGCAGTTCTTTGCGAATCTCGTAACGTCTTCTCTTTGTCCTGACCACCAATATCTTTCAGCAAGGTTTCGGTACATTGCTTTTGTCCCGGGATGTCCAGCAAGCGGACTCTCGTGATGGTCTCGTAGCAGGCGTAGGCGTAGTGGCTGGTAGTCTGGGATGACAAGGGTATCTTTTAACCACACCCAACTCTCTTTCACTGAGAAGTCTTGGATGTTTTTCTTGTATCCCTTTCCAATCAAGTGGCTTGGCACGCGGCGGTTCCCTGCTTCGATGCTCTTCCGGAGGTCCTGGATAGCCTCGTCTGCCTCGTATGCTTGTCTAATCAGTTCCTCTAGGTCTAGGGTTTTGTCTGGGCTCGGTGCTTGTTCCTGGCGTGGCTCCTCTTCCTCAAGGTCGTCTGCTGCAAATAGGAGAGTGTTGACGGCAACCTTCATGTCTTGTTCAAGGTCGTCTGCTGCAAATAGGAGAGTGTTGACGGCAACCTTCATGTCTTGTTCAAGGTTTGAGTCCTGGAGGAGTTGCTGGAATCGGTGCTGCTTCCGCGGGTCGTCTATTCCCTTTGGAAGGTCTTGGGTGCGACGTGTGAGAGAGTCGGGTTTCTCTCCTTGCTTTCCGGGCCTGTATGAGATGACAAAGTTGAACGCGGAGAGAAACTCTGCCCAGCGGGCTTGACGGCTGGTGAGCTGCTTGGTTGTCATGAAGTATTCAAGGTTTTTGTGGTCCGTAAGCACCTTGATTGGTTTTTCAGCCGGTGTACTCATTAGTTCAGGCTTCCAGGTCTCGAAGGAGCGGATGATGGCAAGTAATTCCTTGTCGTAGATCATGTAATTACACTCCGCGGCTGACATCTTCTTAGAGAAGTACGCTACCGGTTTGAGGATTCCTTCGTGCATCTGCGAGAGTACTCCTGCGCTGACAAAGTCTGAAGCATCTGTTTCCACCCAGATCTCCTTCTCTAGGTCAAGGTGAGCAAGGACCGGGGCTGTGGTAAAGGCTTCTTTCAGCTTATCAAACGCGGTTTGCTTCATTTCGTCCCATTGGAAGTCGCGGTACCGTGTCTTCTTTTTCCCGTTCTTTGTCGTGAAGTGATCTCCTCTGGTCATTTCTGTGAGAGGCCTAGCGAGGTAAGAGAAGTTCTTGATGAAGCGCCGGTAGAAGTTTGCGAATCCTAGGAAGGCTTGGACATCCTTGACCGAGGAAGGGGTGTTCCAGTTTACTATTGCCGTGACCTTCTCGGGGTCCATGGTGATACCGTTGGTGCTGATGATGAGTCCCAGGTATTTCACGGTGTTCACGTTGAATTCACACTTGTCTAGGTCAAGCTGGAGTCCTCGTTCTTTCAGGCGCTTTAGAACTTTGTTCACATTGTCAGCGTGCTCCTCTACATTCTCGCTGTAGATTAGGACATCGTCCAGGTAGGCTGTGCAGAACTTGTCAAGGTATTCAAGGACGGAGTTGTTGATGTAGCTCTGGAATGTTCCCGGAGCGTTACAGAGTCCAAAGGGCATGACTAGGTACTCGTACTGTCCAAAGCGTGTGTTAAATGAGGTGAGATATTCGTGTCCTTCCTTGATGCGGATCCGGTTGAAGGCGTGGACTACATCTAGCTTGGTGAACACTCTGGCTTTGCTCAGCTGAGTAAGCGTCTCGTTGATGTGAGGGATAGGGTAGCGGTTTTTTTCGGTGACTGCATTAAGAGCCCGGTAGTCGACGCAGATTCTTAGGCCTCCTCCGGGTTTCCTAACAACCAAGAGAGGTGCGGTGCAGCTGGATGAACTAGGTCGGATGAACCCTTTTCCAAGATGCTCATCGATGTATTTCTTGACAGCCTCATTCTCTTGTTGTGACATGGGGCGGTAGCTTTTCTCATAGGGGGGCACGCAGCCCGGTCTAAGGTTGATTGCATGATCCTCCTTCCTGTGGGGCGGGAGTTCATCGGCAATTGTCTTGTCCCAGAGTTCCTCAATCCAGTGGTGTTCTTTTGGTAGCCGGGCTAGGCGTTCTTCCCGGCTATGCTGTTTCTTTCCTCCCATGAACTTCTGAAAATCGTCTTCCTTTCTCTCAGCCATGGTTGTAGCGCTAAGGTTCGTGGGGTTCGTGGGGTTCTCCCTGACGTTGTAGAAGTACCCTTCGTAGCCCGGTTTCCTTGCCAGGCGCAGGAAGGTCGAAGCAGAGCAGAATTTGATGTTGGGGCCTTGCTCCTTCGGGGGTTCGTATTTGTGTCCCACTGCATACTCTGTGTGGGGAAGGCCGTGGAGGCAGCCCAACTTAAAGCATTTGGCGCTGCAGAAGCGGACCGAACGTTTTTCCCAGTCGATGATGGGGTTATGGGTACGGAGCCAACCATCGCCTAGGATCAGTGGGTAATCTCCTAGCTTGGCGATGTAGCAAAGGAGTTGTTCTTTGTGTGTGCCGACAATAACATCTACCAGAGCGGCGTGGGTGATGTACTGGGAGAAGCTGCCGTCTCCCAGAGTCATACGGATCCGTTTTGTGAGGGGTATTCTTGGTGTTTTTGTTGCGCGGACGAAAGAGCCATCAATGAGTTCAGCTTGGCTTCCGTTGTCGAGAAGAGATTGTATGTTCATTCCTGCTACTGTAGCCCGTAGAATGAGGTGGGTTCCCTCAATCTTGTTTGCTTGTCTGTCTACTGCTACATTGGATACAGTGATCCTCTTCTGACGTGGGCCTGCTGATTGCTCACCCAGCTCTTTGTCCTGTTGAGGTCCCAGGGGGCGACTTACTCCTGGGACGTGGAGTTTTCCGACTCGCCGTCGGTGGCAAGCTCCTCAATGCTGGTGATGTGGGCAAACTTGGCACGGTTGTTGTTGGGGCAGACTGAGTCGGTGCTGCGGTGGCCGGAGCCACGGCAACGAAAGCAACGGCGTTCCTTTGCCATCTTGGTCTGCTCCTCAGGTGTCATCCTCTTGGGGTTCAGTTCGGGGTTGTACCATGGGCCGGTCCATCCTTCAGGCTTGGATGCAGTTGGGGAGTAGCGCTGCGGCTCTTCCTTGTTATCAGTACTGGTGGGGGCGTTGCGGTTGAACCGGATGCGTTCGTTCGAGGAGCCAGAGCCCTGGCCACGCTCCCTGTCCCTGTTTGTGCGCTTCTCAGGTCTTGGGTTGAGGGATTTAATCTCTTCGCGCCGGTATTCTCCCTTGCGGAGCATGTCTAGGAGTTGCTCAACAGTGTCGAAGCTCTGGAGGGCAACCGAGTAGGCCAGCCCGGGCACGACGCTGCCCTGCAACTTGTCGATCTTGTCCTCCTCAGAGGTGTCTGTGAGGTCCCATAGGGTGCAGAGCCTTGCGTGGTAGGCATCGATGGACTCTTTCTCGGTCTGCTTGGCGGCAACGAGCTCACACCTAGCTTTCTTTTTGCAATGCCCATGCCGCAGATCTTTCCCAGCTTCTCCATGAAGGCTTCAGGACTCAGGTTGCTTGTTAGGAAGGGGCGCATGGTAGGGGCTACTGACTCAGCCAGACGGGAGTAGATATGGCGAACCATAAGCTTGTTATTGCCGCGGAAGAAGTCTTGTTCAACTTCAAGCTTGAAGCCCATGTTTTCTTTGAAGGTGATAAAAGCTTGGATATTGGTGGAGCTAAGCTTGTCGACGTCACTGGTAAGCATCTTGCGGGAGCCGGAGTAAGGCTGAGTCTGTTGCGTGTCCATGGTGTCCTCGCTCTGGCGGCGGTTGAAGTTGTGGGGGCCTCCTGCGTCCCGCTGTATGTTGTCAGTGAGGTTCACGTTGAGGCGTGTCAGTTCGTCATTTTCCTGGCGGAGCGTCTGGAGCAAATTATTGCCGCGGTCTGTCGCCTTTTTATAGCCAACACGGAGCTTGTTGTACCTCTCTTGGAGACTCCTGTGTTCATCCTGCAAAGTTGCGTGGTCTATGTGCTTGTGTTCGTTGCTGGTCGTAAGGAGCTGGAGGGTGTAGTAGAACTTGGCGCGTTGATTGGCCGGGGCCAAGGTGTACCAGTTGTGGAAAGCGTCGTAGTTGGGCCAGCGGTGGCTCTCAAGCGCGATGTCGTTGGGAAAGCTCGGGCTATTGGCAAGGTCGAGGGAGTGCGCACAGGACTGCGCTATCTCCTCAGGGTTTGGGGCACTCTGAGAGATCGAACGCGTCTCGCGGGGCTGGTTCCTGTTGCTATTGTGGGGGCGGACGGTGTCGGGGAGTGGGGATTCCTCATTAGCATGGTCTTCGCATGAAGCCCTATTGTGATGAGAGGCAACACTGCTGGCGCGGCTGTGGTTTGGCATGGTGAGGTCTTCTTGGTTGGAATTTCTGATGGCTGGTGGATTTTGTGTCCGATGATGTCGGTCTGTGTGTGTGAAAGTCTTCACTCGGTCTGTGCTCTGGGTCAGGTTCTTGTTCAGGTGAGGGCAGAAGTCGTTCCTTGTGTGTGAACTGTTCTGCTGCGCAATGTCAATGTCGTGTGTCTGGTCAGGTTGTTGTGTTGGAGGTACATAGATTGTGTGAGGCAGCAAAGCCGAAAGGGTGGTATTGCTCTCAACTGAAAATCTATGTACAAGGAGAAAAGGAAAGAGAGTCTAGAAGGAGAGGGCGAAGGGTAAATATACCCAGTCGCTTGGCGCTGGGCCCGTGCCATGTACCTAGCGCTGTGCACGTGCCCTGGCACGTGACCGGGTCTCCCTCCTGGTTGCTAGCTGCTGCTGGTTAGTTACCCTACAGTCCATGGTGGTGCTGCCTGAGGGGCCTGACAAGCGGCCAGGTTGAGTGGACTGGGAAAATCCTGATCGAGGAAATCAAGAAAGTTTGGAAGGAGAATACTGTTACGGTACAGCCTTCGCAGGGTTAGGAATAACAAGATAAGGGAACGAGTGGGGGGCACAGATACGGTACAGGAAAAGACCCACAGGAAGTCACGAGGTCCACGTGACGCCAAGACATTGCTCTGCTCGGATAACATTACTCTGCTATGATCTGCCTCGGATAGCAGCAGAGCAATAGGGAGCAATAGGGAAGAATACAGGTCAACCATCAGATTGTTACAACTTCCCCTATGGTATATATAGCTTCACTCTCTAGCTAGTATTTGACCCTCCGTGGTCAACTTCAATAATCAATCTACACCATTGATTAGTAACACGGCCTTCGCACGCAGTGCTCAGTCACGTGTATTTGTCTATACTGTTCTCACCCCCTACCTTGTACCCACTCAAGGTAAACCCTACACGGCTTACCACCCTCTTTGGTGTTTGGATCCTTAGAGGTAGAGGCCCGCCGTTACAAATACAAGCCCTTAGCACGACAACATGAGCAAGAAAATGTTCTGGATGTAACGCTCCGGACTGTTCTCTTTGATTTTAGTCCCTCTTTCCTTTTTTCTTCATGCTGGGTTTGTGGATTACTTTTGCTTTCTAGGTTTCTTATGTTATTCGGTCCTGCGCTTTTTCACAGTCTCTGCGGCTTTGGCTCTTATTTTGCTGCTTTCGGCATTGACGGCTGGGATTTTGCGTTGAGGCGCTTGAGTCGCTTTCTTGTTTTTAATCATTTCCTTGCTGTCTCGTTGGCGTTATTTTTTACATTAGCATTCAATAATGCTGCGGCCGAATCCATTCCCTTTTTGTCTTCAAATTTGCACATCTACCTGGTCACCAATTTCCTGCTGTCTGTTCACCAACACCCTTCTTTATCTCAGGTGTGCACACCTTGCCTCAGAGTGAGCTATTTAAGGAGCAAGAGGTTTGCTATTGGAAACGGAAGACCAGAGAGATAGCCAGAAAAATTCTTTAAGTAACTCTCAATCCCACAGAAATGCTACTCCTACAACGTGAAGTGTTGAATACATCGACGGCTTACATTTGCATCCTGCAGGCTCTGTCCAAGCACCACCAATCAATGTGCAAATTGAGATCCTTGCTTCATCATTGCCAATGACAAGAATGTCAAGACACTCGTATTCTACATATTCAGGATGACGTCACAGTCCACGTAAGCAACACAGACCCCTCGTTTCATATTAGTTGCTTCCACTGCTTGCAAGGCTGGTTCACCTTCTCATCGCACTTTGTCTACGATTAACCTTCTATGACGACGGAGATTTTCATGACTTTCCGGGGAGTGTACTATGCCGAATGAAAACCATTCCGTCATTTCTGCTACGGAAGGCTGCTCATATGATCTCCTAGATGTCGCTTGGCCGTCTGGATCAAGGGAAGCAACACCCAGCCCGACAATTACACGCCATGACCAGAGCCATCCACTCCTGGACTCTGACCCAGTCTTCCCGTTCATCCCAGTGGATATCAACAGCACCAAAAGCATCACCACAGAGTCTGGTCACAAAGTCTCTATTCACGCACAGAAAGACCCGGAACGGAGATTCGCCTCCGCTTGTAGACTCAAGATTCTAGTGACCGTCACATTTGGAGGATCTATTCTTCAACAAAGCGTCTTGACTATTAGTAGGCTCGTCTACTCGGATTGTTTGGTGTCTGGCTTGACCACCACTCATACCATCCGAGACGTGCTGGCAGCAGCAGAGCATACAACGCCATCCGCATCCGGGACTTTGGACCACGGAACGCCAAGTCCATCAGAGCAGGTTTTAAGGAATAACGAGGAAACGCTCCGGGCGATGAGTCACCAGCAGTCATTCCTCGAGGCACTTGCGACAGTTCCGAGGCAACATCATGGGAGCCAGTCATCGGTTGGGGACCGGTCGGGCACAACCGCTGTGACTCGCCAAGCCGAGACACTCTGGGAAAGTGTTTCTTTCCTCAGCCAGATGCGGATTTTGCGCTCGTTGAGTTCAGATTGGACCGGCATGATCCACTGGAAAATATCTATAGGGACCAGGACTCCGGTCGCAGGACAGCCATTTCTGGTATCCTTCCAGAAGTCGAGCTACATGAAGGGCCGGTATTCCTTCTTGTTGGCGGAGGAGAGACCTTGGAAGGGCTTTTGTTGCGGGAGAGCTCCCACTTCATGACCACGAGAGCGGTGGGCTCGACAAGGGATATCCGCTTGAAGAAACAGTTGCGTAATTATAAACAGTATAAGTAACCTTAAATGCGGAAAGGGCAGCTAATTCGACTTAGCCAGGGGATGCTGCGGCACAAGGGAAATCCGCGGCAGGAATCTCTGCGGGATCATCTTCGAGGCCTCAGAGCACAAACCATATGCACACATGATCCCAGCCGAGACAGTCTTTGCAGACATCCGACCGCCACATACAGTAGGGATGAAGCCGGGAATCCAGCCGCAGTGGCACCTGAGCATGGAAGCCGAGCCAGATCCTCCTTCCCGTGTAAAGCGATTCTCCCTCCACCTCGGCGGCCCACATTTTCCAGAGAACGTCTCAAAATTAGCCAATAGCATGGCGGAGATACAATCTAACGTTGATGAAAGCGAAGAATTCACGCCTTTCCTTATGGGCCAGATGAGCCCCAATCCTAACCGAGCTCCGGAAAGATCCTTCCAGCAGATCAATCTCGCGGGATCGGGCTATCAAGCACAAAGAAAGAGGCGGAGGGTCTTGTCTGTGTTGGTCTCCATCGTGATCTTTCTTCTGTTCTTCGGCATTGCCGCGCCCAAGCTCTTTTCATCCTTTCTCAGCCGGGAATTCTTGACGACCATGCTTTTTGCAAGCATCCCTGCATCTTTCATAATTTCAATTACCATGCTTCTCTTGTGGAAATCATGATGGGGGAGCAATTCGCTGTAAAGTGCTGGTAGAAGAGTATCGGTATTGAATACAGACTCGCGCACACGTTTCCACTTAGTGCCTCGATTACACCCCCACACCATTTTACTTACCTGTGTAGTGCAGGATGCGGTTGCGTGCTGAACTCTCCTTGTTGGATTTGAGAGTGAAGAGTTGTGAGGTCAGAAAAGAGTGTAGATTCCGCCTGTCTCCTGAGAGGGAGGTCGGTAGGCTTGTTTATATACATGAGTGATAACTAAAGAACCGAGGATACTAAAGATCCGAGAGAGAGTGCCGATGCGGGGTTGGGCATCAAAGGGTGCTGTTGTATAAAGGATGGAATATTCGAGAAACATGAGATGCCTGAGATAGTAAGTTAAGAGAGTCTGACACTCCTGTAGTGTTTATTCTGATTAACAAGGATCCATGCCAACTTCTGCTTCAGCTTGTCTGAGCACCTGTTCTGACTGAGCTCCCATAATCTACCTAGAAAACTTTCTGAATAGCAAAGCTCAGGAGCAACGTCACCACTCGTTTCGGCCCGCCTCGCACCATCAAAGAAATCACCGGGACCTTCTCAATCATCGACGCAAGCTGGTACAACATGACAGGAGACTCCTTGGAACACGTCGGAAGCTTGAGCTACGTAACTCATGGACCCGTCTACTCACCCTTCCTAAGCTCTCTTCAGTGGACACCGTTCTATGGCCGGACGCCAAGCACTTAACCAATGTGCAATTAGCGCCCGGCCTTACAAACAGCTCAAGCCTGACGATTGGATGAGCTAATTTCATTCCTTTCACCGGGATAAACTCCACCGAGCTGGAGCTTCTGAACTCCACCTGGCTTCGGATGGCTCCGACAATCCTTCTGGAAAAGCATACTCGGGTCGACGAGATGGTCCTCTCCACGGCCAGCGCCTCGATCAACTGGTATTCCCCAAGTCTGGAAGAAGTCGGTGATCTTAATTTGCGAAACATCGGTGATGACTTCCAAGCCAACAAACTCACCGCCATTATAGGAAGCTTGAGGCTGAAAGACGATAAGTTCTCTTGCATCTACGGACCCTTGCGCGGCTACAATGTACGTGACCACATGCAGAAAGCGGAATATCAAGACAATTTGAGACAAAGTAAAGCAAGAAACAGAGAAAGAAGGTTCAAAAGGCGTGGACGGATGAATCATGTTCTTCCTAGCTCAATTTCCTCATTCATAAGCGCGCTCCCAACGTAAGCCCGCCCTCGTCTTGAGTCCTTCTCCATCGCTGAAAGCTATTGTCGAACGGCGCGAGAAAGAATACACCGCTGGTTTTCTTATTATTGCTACTAAGGTCTGCTATATACTTGCAGTAATCGGATTTACGGAAATACGCATAATTGAAGTAAATGAGGTGTGTAGGGGTAAGTGTATGGTGCGGCAAAAAGCAAAGAAAGAACGCGTGTATACGCAAAAGCAAACAAAACACGTGATCACGGGCCAATGTGGTTGACAGCTATCCTCCCGGTCTGATCATCGGGTTTCACATCTTGAATTCGTACCCACATATTTTGCAACATTCGAGCCCGATCAGTTCCAGAGAGGGTGCTGCCTCCTGCTGGGATGCCTGTGACGAAAGCCGAATCGCGAGTCAGGGACGAGACGCCAACAAGTATATCCGGAGCTCGTATCAAACAATGTAGGACGATGGTAACGACAGCGCATATAGTGAGGTACGATTCTTGGCATCAGTTCGTAAGGGGGGTAGGAGAGGTGCCCGCCTTATACTCAAGCTCAAAGCTATACCTAATCTAGTAACGAATGTACACGTGATTTCAAACAGCTCTTGACTGGGCTTTTGCCGAGATTGCTTGGGGGTTCTGACGAATAATTAGTTAATGCATCTGTGAGCTGTAAATTACCCACTGATTTGGTCGTCCAGAACTGGCTCCTCAAAGGAAGCTCGAAAAACAGACTGCATCTCGTAGGCTGACGGGTCGTCTGGAGTGTGCATTGCGAGTAGCGAGTGAGTGGCCTGCGACTCGCAAACAAGACGATGCAATTCAAGTCAAGAGGACGTAAGGGATAGATGGCATGCGTCCTGGTGTGGAAGACCGTCGTGGCTGACAAAACCTGCCAAAAGCTTTACGAGGATATTAGGGACCGACTTTTTACGAGGCTGAAGCTCAAACTCGAAGCTGGAGCCTGGATCAGTTGGCTTTGTGGCAAATCATACGCTGACTACGCATGTCGATAATGGCGCATAATCGCGGTTTGCTGCAGCTTGACCCAAGCCACTATGCGGCTGAAGTGGTCTGCTGACGCCCGGCTCTCTGCTTGCACCAAGTGAGTTCACACTGCAGCGTTTTCAGAAAGCATGAGCTTAAACATTGTTATTACTGCCATTCCAGCATTCTAAACGGGTGTATCAGCAGATGTAACTGAGTGAGCCAGGGTGCTGAGTTTACGTTCAATTTTCAGCTGACTTTGAGCGTCTCTTGGTTACGCAGCACAGTAGTACGTATATAATCCAGCCAAACAAGTATCTCAAATGGGCGACCAGGATAGAACTAGAGACGAAACTTCTGGCGGGTGATGGGGCGAATGAACGAATAGCCCTGGTTAGTGTGGCGGACAAAGCCGCGGAAAGTGTTAGGAATCGATAGTGAATTTACATTCAGCTACGTTCTATTTACAAGAAGAAGTTGCTAAGGAGTGGAGAGAGCTACGAGAAATGAGAGACTAAATAGTAGCGCGGCGAAACGATGTTCCTGAACTAGTACTGTGCGTACAAGTCCTTTGGACTCTAACAGAAAGAGTGCCTGACGAGGCTGCATACATTACAGCACAGCTGAGGTTCGGGTGGATCTTGCAGCCTGAATATCCAAACAGTGTAACATAATACGTGCTCCAGCATATGCCAAGCCACAGTGCGACTGAAATGCATTGTTCACGTCCAGCTTTCCTGTTTGTCGCGCACGATAAGACGGTAGTACACACCTGCAAGATTACACAAAGCACGTCACCTTTAGTGCCTTCGGAATTTCAGGGTCGAACATCAACTGTTGGAAATCACGTGTACATTCATTACTAGATCAGGTATAGCTTTGAGCTTGAGTATAAGGCGGGCACCTCCCCCCCCCCCCCCCTCACCAACTCATGCCAAGAATCGTACCTCGTTCTGCATTGTTTCAATATTCAACATCAACAAACGTAGAGGAAGAGATAAAGTACTCAAACGTCGAATGAGAGCGCTGAGCTGGCTTGTTTACTGGACGCATATTACTTGTGCACCGAACTGTTGCAGACCGCCGCTCTAGCTCATGTAAATACCACCATTGGCCTGAATAGTCTGGCCGGTAATCCACTTGCTCGCCGGCTCCGCCAGCAAGGCCGCCACCAGCGCGATATCCTCCGCCTTGGCAAGCCGATTCTCCATCGGCGTCATCATCTTCTGCATCTGCACCCCCTGCTCGGTGAAGCCGCCACTCGCGGCGGACCTCGTCATCATATCGGTCTCGGTGATGGCAGGCGCGACCACGTTGACGGAATGGCCGGCGGGCCCCAACTCGGCGGCCCAGACGCGGGTCAGGCCCTCGAGGGCGGCCTTGGAGGCCGAGTAGACGGTGCCGCCGGCGTGGCCGACGCGGCCGAGGACGGAGCCGATGTTGATGATGCGGCCCGGGCTGCGCAGGTGCGGCAGCACGGCCTGGGTGGTGAAGATGACGCTGCGGACGTTGACGTCCAGCACGTCGGCGTAGGCGTCGGGCGTGAGGGCGGCGAGCGGCTTGAGGAGCTCCATGCCGGCATTATTGACGAGGATGTCGATGGAGTCGCCGAAGGCGGCGGTGGTCTCGGCCACGATCTTCTTGGGCGACTCGAGGCTGCGCGCGTCGGCCTGGATTTTGATGGCGGCGGCGCCGGTCGCGAGGCCGTTGATGGTCGAGACCACCTCGTCCGCCAGCTTCTCGCTGCTGGGCGACACGAAGGTGATGGCAACCTGCAAATGGATCAGGACTTTGTTGGTCCGGGGGTTCTCAGCGTGTTTCTCACCTTGGCCCCGCGCTTGGCGAGCTCCAGAGCGATGGCAGCTCCGATTCCTCTCGAACCACCAGTGACGATGGCGACCTTGCCGGCCAGAGTAAGAGGCTGAGCTGCAGAAGACATTGTGAAGAGTGGGCGTGAACTCTAGGAGCTGTTGAGCTGAGGTGCTGAAGTGGTTGCCTGGGTTGGATGGTGGGTGGATGATGGACTCTCATCACGGCTTTTAAACCACCAGGACGCACTGGGTTGAAACCGCAACGCTGAAGGCCGAGGCCGAGCACCAGATTGGTAATGCATCACGGTAGAATGATTGCTCCGGAGAGAGGTAGAGAACGTGTAGGAACCAGCTGCCTAGCGTGACGCGCGGGCCAATTTCATCACTAATCTTCTCGTGTTCACCTACTAGATGGCCGACCTGGCACGCGGCTCAACTGACATGCCGACTCAAGCTGAAAACCTACCGTAGGTTTTTAGCACGACAGTGCGTCCCGGCAACCACCACCGTCTTCCGGACGCAGCTTACTATAGCGCTTGTTCAAGAAGCGTTGGCTTCCACACCCGCAGAATGAAGAGCAGAAACAGTCTCAAATTCCTCGTCACATCTCTCCAACTTATCCCCCAACTTTTCTCAATCCGTCCATCTGCAAACCCGCATGCTCTTCCGCCGCGGCGCAGTCTTCGACCCCGACCAACACATCCACGACCTCTCGCGCAAAGTCATCCTCGTCGCCGGCGGCAACAACGGCATGGGCAAAGAATCCATCCGCCAGCTCTGCAAGCACAACCCCTCGCACATCCACCTCGGCGCGCGCTCCGCCGCCAAAGCCGCCGGCGCCATCACCGTCCTCGAGCTCGGCCTCGCCTCGTCGCGCGCGCCGCCCGCTCCCTCGCCGCCCTCACCCCGCGCCTCGACCTCCTCCTCAACAACGCCGGCGTCTTCGCCACGCCCAACCACACCACCGACGGCTAAGAATCCCAGTTCGCCACCAACCACGTTGGTGGCCTGTGAAGTGTGTGGGTGTGAGCAATGTGTAGTTTCATGAAGGTAATGCACGCTATTGACAGACATGCATCCCTACTTGGGATATGAAGGCCAACACCGGATAGGATGGGTTGCGAAGGCCCACGTTTCCGGTCGATCAACGGGTTCGTACGTACATTTCGACTGCATGGCGATCTGCGTGGTGTTCGGCCATCATTGGTCCGTGAGCGACCTTTAAATCTTACATGCATAAAACCGCGAACCATTATGAGCATATCCATCGCACATGGGTACCTCAAGCATTCACGTAAACGGTCTTGGGCTGCGAAGAAGGTGGCAAACGCATCCAGATGAATGCTCCAACTATTCATGACACTGTACGCATGCTGCAATTCTTTCCGAACCGACCATGCGTGCTAACCCTCCATTGCATCGAGTTCTACTCCCCAATCAGCGCGCCCAAACCCCACCTCTCCTCGCCTCCGCGGTGAAGGAGCGGCGAAGAGCCCCAGTGCCCCTCTTGCCCCCCGCGCCCTTCAACTTCAACAGCGCGAAATCCATACCCATGACCGCAGGCGCGAGGAACAACACCGCCAGGCTGGCCCACGTCAGTCCCATGAACTTCGCGCCCACGCTCGCCTGGATGTCACTGTCCCCCACATACTGATGATACTGGTTGACCATCTCCGCCGCCTTGAACGCAGAAGCCGTGATGACGGCGCTGGCGATCAGCGACGCGACGATCGCGGCGTACACGAGGAGCGGGTTGAAGGCGGCGACGGCCATGGCGGCCAGCGGGTGCAGCACGGCGACAATGTAGTTCAGCAGGACGACGGAGGTGAGCTCGACGGCGAAGAGGTAGAAGACCGAGGCGGCGTTGAAGCTGGCGCGCTGGGCGGCGAGGTCGCGCTTCAGGCCGCAGGGGCGGAGGTCGTCGATCGTGATATTGTTGCCGGTGGACTGGTTGACCGCGGTCGAGAGCGCGGAGAGCGGGTCGAAGGACAACAGGCGGCGGGCGGAGCAGCCGCGGAGGTGCTTGGTGGCCGTTTCGTTGGTGTAGAGGCCGTGGCACGAGGTGAGGAGGTGCGTGCTGGCGAAGACGGACTGGATCGAGGCGGTGGCGCTTTCGCCGGGGAGGGCGAGGCCGTGGATGGCGGTGCCGTTGAGCGCGTTGGCGAGGTCGGCGGTGAGCGTCAGGATGTGGCTGTCTTCGATGAAGCCCTTCTTGGAGCCGACGAAGACGCAGAGGTAGTTGAGGATGACGGGCACGACGATCCAGAGGACCGGGATGAGGCCGAGAAGGCGCATGGTGCTCTTCGGGGTCGTGTTCGTTGGTGCGATGGTGGAGAACAGTGCTTGATGAAGGCGCGCAGGATGACGATGAAGAGGGAGGAGGCGGCGGGGAGGCTATATTTATATTTGCGGCGCGCTACCAAAAAGAAGCCGGTGCTGACATGTAGAGGTGAATGCCTGGGGTTGTCACTGCCAGTAATTGTATAGGTGGTTGATTGGCTACTAAGCCATGACTTTGACGCCTTGCGCCAGCTCTCCGACCAGCCAGCAACAAGAAGTCCTGCCAGCCGTAGTGCTTTTTCCATCAGGCTAGACTGTCCAGTGTAACCGGGCCATGTGCGATGTACAAGCCGCGAATCACCTTTTCTTTGCCGTTCTACCTGCAGAAACTCCGCATCCACAACGCCTCCTCGGTGCCTCAGGCTCTCAAAACCGCCCAAGTTTTCAGCATCGAGATGGCACTGCCCTCACAACCCAACGAGATTGCCTGTGTTTCACGATCTGCTCTCTTGAAGATTCCCTCGAAGTCTTCCGCATGATCCTGGACAAAACCGTCAAAGATGCAGAGAACATATCTTAAGTGGCTGACCTGCGCTTGGTTTCCCGTAAGTCGATCTTCTGTCCTCCCTGCATCCCTTTCCACCCATGCATCCTTCCCTGTCTCTATTTCCTTTCATTCACTTACTGAAATCAGCAATCCCCTTCGGCGTCCACCATTGCGGGCCCGTCCCAGGACGAGATCATCAGCGCCGCCAGCGCCAGCGCCGCCCTCCCCACCCTCCCATCCGCCGCAGCGTTGCCGCCGAACGCATTCCCACCCCCTGGCTGACCGAGCAGCTCCACCACCGCGTCCTCGCCCCATCCGACAACGCGTCCGACTGCAAGATCATCCGCCCGCCCGCTCGCTTCCCCGCTCCCCGACCAGGATGCACACCTCACCCGCCGCGATCCTGCAGCAGTGCGTGGCCGCCGCGGCCGCGTCCGTCGGCGCCGTCCACCTGGTGCACGACTTCAGCACAGCCGCGGATGCGCGTCTGGCCAGCACGTGCGGCGGCACCCGCACCGCCACCGGTTGGACGTCGCGCGCCACGCGGGGGGACTGCGTCACAGGCTGGCAGTGCAGAGAGAGATGGTCAAGCGTCTTCTTGACTACGGGGCCGAGGAGCTTGGAGGAACCGAGGACCCGTTGATGGGTATGGTTGGCCATGGTCACACAAGTGTTGCTCGCGTTCTCCTGGAGGCTGGCTGCGGCGCCAGGCCCAGCCGGGAAGTCTTGAGAGAGGCGTGGGGGTATGCTGATGTCGAGGTGGCTCGGCTTCTGGCCGTATACGGTTGGGACGTTTACGGTCGCGGGCGCTTTGCTTCTGCTGTGTACGTTTGAGAATCAGAATTGTTGGTTTTGTGGCTCACAACAAAACGACGCGTGCTTTCATCTATTTCCATACACTCCTCGGAGTGGGATCGTCCAGCATATTTTCTGATCACTTACTTAGCAAGGCACAGTGCGGTAGTCACATGTAAAATCAACACTGGATCAAACATGGTTTTCGATCGGTTTAATTCCTCGTCGCTTTATCCAAGCCCCAAGCGCCCGGAAATAATCATCTCAACTATCCTCAACCCCGGAAGAAATCCTTCCCCTCCACGGTCTCAGGTGAAGAACACCATCTAACCAACACGGCAGCCAATCTTGTTGCCGAAAGCGTCGCGGAAGCGCTGAACAAGGCACTCCTCGGCACTCTTCCCAGCAGCGCCGGACACCTGGTTGTTGTCGATGACCCACTGGCCCGCAGAGTCGCTGTGGTAGCAAGCGACATTGTTGTTGGTGCCAGCGCACTCTAAAACCCCGGGTCAGAAGCCGATAAAGGCAGGCAAGGAGCTTGGTGGCGTGGCATAGACTTACTGGAGATGGCGTTGTAGAAAAGACCGCAGGAGTCTCCGTATCCGGAACCGACATCGGCCTTGGTGCTCGAGAAGCCAATGCGGTAGCGTGTCATACCGTCCTCTCCCCAGCTGCTGAGGATAGCGGCATTGGCGACACAGTCTTCGCGCTTCTCCAGCGAGTCGGCGTTAGCAGCAGGAGCTGCAGCAGCGGAGGAGACGAGGAGGCCGAAGACGGCGGCGGTGATGGCGGAAGCGGAGAACTTCATGTTGGTTGTTCGGTTTGAAGAAGGGGTGTTGAGAGAGATGGTTGTCAGAGAACTGGCTGTATGAATGGAGATGCTGTGGATGCTGTTGTGATGATTGTACCTCTGGACGAACATGCCACCCCTTTATATACAGTTCTTCGAGCACGCGGGCTCTTACATTAGAGCTTCACCAGCTCAGAGACTGACCACAAGGCGGGTCGTTGGATGCATCCTTCGAATCCTCTCCGTGTTGGGTGGTAATAGCGCGAGTCGTTGCGCTGTGACTGCTGTCACGGCGGTGAACACTGCTCTGCATGCCCACTCCGTGCTGTGCGTAGCGGTACTGTGTAAGCTTCCTAGACCAGTTGGTGATTGAAACTTTCAAGCCTCGCAATGACAATCCAGGGTCCAACATTTCACCATGCACCCAAATCCTCCTGGTGTTTGCCAATGGGAGGAGAATATGCACACAGGAGCTCTGTTTCAATAGAGAAGATGAGCAGGGGATTTCCTAAATCGGTCGGCTGCCATGAGTCGGGAAATACGAGCCGAGCCCGGCCCGCAGCCACATCCGTCAAGAAGACTTGGGGGCGGCTTAACAATAGCCCTAATGCAGTTAGCGATGTAATAAGCACTAGCTGAATCCGGTCATGCCTCAGCTAAAAGGATGTGGCGATTACGATGGTTGTTCACATAGACTCCACGAGCCATACTAGTAGGGCACAACCAACGCAGATCGCGCAGATCTGATAGTTTATCTAGATCCATTCCCAATCCCTTTAGGCAGCATATGTGGCTGAGTGCGGAGCCCATAAGCTAGCCTCTTAGCTTCAACGGCCTATTGCAAGCGGCAGCAGTCAGTACTGCGAGGGTAACGCTGTCGATTGGCAGGAAAGTCGCCTTGACGTGGCTCGCACAGCATCCATCACCTTACTGCCACGACTCGCGTCCAAGCTGTGCAACCGGCTGAGATCGCACAGAAGCCCAAGCGGATTCTTCCTTCGCATCCCGCAAGCCCTTGTGTTTCCATCCATGGCCAGCGATGGTGCTGCCTCCGAACAACAGCGTCCGTATCGTTCGAGCGGTTGACAAACGCGGATTCCCACACTGCCAGGGCTTCCTCCGCTCAGCGCATCATGGCCATCAGGAAGTCCCTGTCGGAATCCCAACTTGAACAAGCTTAGTGGATCCCCAAACCTCAAGTCGACTGATGGAACAAAGAGGCTCGTTATGAATTTTACACCGTCATACGTACTTTCAGCCCCAACTCCGATTACTCGAGCCCATGCGTCACCGCCGACCCAAACCAGGAATCCAAAAGAGCAGAAGTGCAAGCCAACGTTCCAACACGCTGATCGCTTCCCACCAAATCCCCGAACACTATCCGCTGCCAACAACATAAGCCCCGCCCGGCAAGTCCTCAAACACAACAGTCCCATCGCCCACACCAGAAGGCCGCACCGGGCCCCGCGGACCCGTCACCGCCACACCCGCCCCATCCGCACCCAGCACCAACGTCCCCACCGTCCCAACCGGCGTCTCGAACCGGCCGCTCACCACCCGTCCCCCGACCGCAACCCACTCGGCATCGAACCGCCCCAGCGCGGTCTCAAACCCCGCCGCCACCCTCCCAAAACTCCCCAACCTCGGCTGGACGCGCCACGTCCTC
Source organism: Neofusicoccum laricinum (assembly GCA_029906385.1). NCBI lineage: Eukaryota > Fungi > Ascomycota > Dothideomycetes > Botryosphaeriales > Botryosphaeriaceae > Neofusicoccum > Neofusicoccum laricinum. The sequence continues at coordinate 670,409 of CP123718.1, read as the reverse complement.
CCCCGGGCGCCAGTCAGCCGCACACCAGCACCGAGCAGCGTCAGCGCAGCCGTGGGGCCCGTGGACCAGCCGTGCGCGTGGCTGACGCGCGCGTCGTTGTCGTACGGCGCGTAGTGCAGGGCGCCGTCCGTCGCGTAGCCCTCGACGACACATGAAGTCGATCAGGTCGACGGCGCGGGCGGGCGCGCCGGCGGCGTAGTGCGCCTGCACCTCGAAGCCGGACGCGAAGGGCGAGATGGTGGCGCCGGCTTCGGGGGCGGGCGCGCCGTAGGGGCGGAGCCAGCGCGCGGCGAGGGCGGTGCTGATGGCGGCGGCGCGGGGGCGCGAGGCGAGGCCTGAGATGATGGCCCAGGCGTTGCCGTCTTGGGGGTGGAGGGCGGTGGCGGTTCGGTTGGAGTCGTTGTCGAAGAAGAGGTTTTGGGTGGGGTCCCAGAGGTGGGTGTTGACGGCGTGGTTGATGGTGGTCATGGCGGTTGTCCAGGTGGTGGTGACGCTGTCGTCGCCGAGTTCGGCGGCGAGTTGCAGGCCGGTGTCTAGGGTGCGGTAGAAGATTGCGTTTGCCTGGAGCGTGGATCAGCGCGTCAGTAAGATCGTCTGGGGCTCGTCGTGAAGGAGTGCTTGCCTCGACGTTGTGCCCGCCCATCCCGGATCTCAGCCAGTCGTTGGAGCTGGTGACGTTGGCCATCCCGGAGGAGTCGATGGTACTCAAGGACCAGTTCATCGCCGACTTGTATTGGGGCCAATAGTTGTTCAGATACTCGATATCTCCCGTGTAAAGGTAGTAATCGAACAGATCTAGAAGAGTGTACAGGTGATACGTAAAGCTGAAGGAGAATCGGCCCGGCCTTGTGAATGGAGTACCTGCCCACGGCAGACGTCCGTCGGCTTGTTGAAGGACGAACAAAGAATCGATTCCATTTCTGATACCGTCGAGTCTGTTGGTTGACACGAAAATAGCGGGGCCGGAAATAGCGATGTCGCCGGGCCAGACCAGACGGTCTCGCTTCGCACCGTCCATGAGGACTGAGGTGCCATCTTTTAGGTCGTCAGGGCTTGTCCAGAAAACAGGCCGTGCTTACCGCCAGAGGGGAAGGGGAATTGCAATTAGAGAAGCGGTTGTATTTCAGACCTAAGATGCCGGGGACTTAGTTGCGATGGTTGCGTTGAAGTACCATTCCGTGCCCGGCATGCCCAGAGCGTTTCCGTAGGCTGGATCAGCACTGCATAGCTGGTTGGTGTAGGCACCAGCGTACCAGACCCGGTTCAGGTTCTCATTATTACTGTTGAAATATCCAGGATAGTCCCGCAGATCCTCCATTTCAGGAGAGGCGGTGAAATTGACCGACAGGTTGCTCAACGTAACCGTGCCGGTGGAATTGTGCCAGATGCTCATGTACCGGAACCCGCCTCGCTGGTGTGCCTTGTCCGCGCTGTACCTGCCAGTAGCAGGAATTGCAAACCAAAGAGGGCTGTCATACACAGCGCTCGAGGCTGAGTCGGAGTGGAATGGACTGATCCACATTGAACTCTCGGTGAAGGTGAAGCCGACGTATTCCTCTCTTCCCGAAACAGACACAATGTCAAATTCAACAGTACCTCCAATATTGATCCCGAAGTCGAGCGTTATGGACGAGTTTGAACCGGTGAATGTTACGCCTGTGGCGTTGTGGACATCGGCAAAGAGTCCATTTGGGTTGCTGATGTTTCCGTTGACGGCGTAGAGGGCTTTAGGGGCTACGGAGCGCTGATGCGGGGCCAGAATATACTCTGCATATTTCGTAGCAGAAGTATACGTCAAATGAAGAAGTATCGTGGCGGCATAGAAAGGAAACGACCGGAGCCTCAACATGATTTCGGGCGGCGTTTTTCGGCGGTGTTGTGGAATTTGATTAGGCTGAAACCTCCTGCATTGATGGATTTATGGAGCTACTATGCCACCTCATATACATAAGTTATCCCGTACGGAATTGCCTTCTTTGGAACCAGAATGGTCAACAACACCGCCGATGCGTCCACAACCCTCATCGGCTTCTCGGGAGAATGCAGCACGAAGGCGGTTCGCGACCCCGCAAAACAGGGGCTAGTGGCGCGAGACATTTTCCTAAGGTATGCAACGTCACCAGACGGCAGGAGGGGTGAGTAGAGTAGCCGCTCTTCTCTCGGGCTACTCTAGAAGGGTGAGTGCGTCAGGAGACCTGGAGCCCTCGATCGCACGTTGCTTGAACTATCGATACAATGCCAAAACGAATGATCCCACTCTCTGGCCACTGAGGATTGAGTCGAGCTGCTCTTTCGGCATCGGTCGCGGTCGCGGTCATCGGTTTATCACGTAATAACATGTTACTCTCCTCATCGGACGAAAATTCTCGGATAAGGGAGATCATCCCCTGTTCATCCTTCGATAAGCGCTTGGTAAGTACTTACATTTATGGTCGGCAAAAGAAACACGGCGGTGCATACTGTGGTTGCAGGTATAAAAACAAAGATGTGCCTGCAACAGTAGGTTTTTCCCGAAGTTTCGCGGGGCAAGCTGCAAAATGCCGGCGGAGATGGTGGCGCCGCTTCACGGGCTGATGGTCAAATGGTGAAAAGGGAGGTGAATTCTCTCCCGCTCGCGCCAACGTTCTTTCCAAATGACTAGGAGCTCGTAATGTAGGCACCACATCAGTCCTATACTGTTCTTGTTACCATCCGCTATCAGCCTTCAAGTAGAATGTCGCAAGCGTTGTTGTTGAGCAGCCTCTTGAGTCAAACTGGCGTTAGCGGGAAGGGTGAATACGCTAGAGATGGCGAGGAAAAGGAAAGGCGGTTGCTAGAATTCCGTTCGGACAGGTCCTCTCACGCTGTCCAGGCTTAGGAGGTGTGGAATTTTCTCATGGTGCCTCTTGCATCTTCTATTACACAGCCATGCACTGAAGAAATGGTCCCGAATACGACGGATGCTTGAAATTCGGTACGAGGACAGAGGTTCCAGGAAAAGATCGACTTTTATAGCATTATCATGTGCCGAAATTCCATCCGAAGGTTCTGCTAAGGGGCTGGGACTTCCAGTTTGCCAGATGAGAACTACTGTGACGTTAGGAGTAAGTATTATTAGAGACGGCCGTGCTCGCCACTTTTAGCCAATCAAGAGGCACAAACAATGCTTATGCCTGATACCACTGTGGGGAGAGTGGAGATTTCTTCACGCCATCCTCTAGCCAAAGGCTCTTATCCAGGATCTTCAAAGACTTTTGGCATACTGCGGTTTTGCAATGTCTAAGCAGGGGACCGACCAAACACAAGCTCCCGACGTGAGAACGCCGACGAGCATTTCTAAGTTCCTCGCCATTCTGCTAACGCTGGAACGTCGCCCAGAAAGGAAGCTCATGTCGGACTGCTGGTGATGTGCCGAAATATGCCGAGTGTGACAGGGGAGGTGGGTGGCCGAAAACATTGACCACTTAAGAACAAGCGAAAGTCGCCCATTCGTGCCAAAAGTACTCTGAGTCTGGAGCCAATCGCCGTTCAGCGTCGCAGTGCGTCCGCTAGGGAAGGTGCTCAGGATTCAGGAGTAGCCCTCAGAGCTGGTATAAATAATCTGCGTGTCAATACCACTTCCTCTGCCGCACCGAAACTCGCCTCTTCCATTCCGTACCGCACAAGACCGTGGCCATGAAGCTCCCACTGAGTCTTGCACTTGGTGCTCTTGCACTTGGTGTATCTGCCAGCCGTGCCGAGTTCCGGGACGAGTGCACGTCGCTGGTGGATTCACTGGACATCCCGGGGGCGCAAATCTCGCTCACGCAATTCGTCGCGTCTGGAACAAATTTGAGCTTTCCGAATAGCGACGCCAGCTGCGGTCGCCCTTCTCAGACCGTTACTGCCGACCTCTGCCGCATCGCGTTACGCGTCCCTACCTCCAATCGATCGAGCATAACCATGGAGGCATGGCTTCCGAAGGACTGGTCCGGCCGATTCCTGAGCACTGGCAATGGCGGACTCGGCGGGTGCATTCAGTACGAGGACATAGAGTACGCGGCGTCCCTAGGCTTCGCGGCCGTGGGAACCAACAACGGCCACGATGGTATGAGCGGAAGCTCTTTCCTGAACAACCCCGACGTCATCGAGGACTTTGCGTATCGGGCAGTGCACACGGGCGTCGTCCTCGGCAAGCAGATCGCCAGCACCTTCTACGGAAAGCAACACACGAAGAGCTACTACCTCGGCTGCTCCACCGGCGGTCGCCAGGGCTTCAAAGAGGCCCAGACATTCCCCAACGACTTTGACGGTATTGTCGCCGGGGCACCTGCCTTTTCCTTCAACAACCTCACCTCGTGGAGCTGCCACTTCCTCCCTCTCACCGGGCCGCCAGGGTCTGACACCTTCGTCCCCATGGGCATGTGGGAGACCATCCACGACGACATCCTAGCCCAGTGCGACGAACTGGACGGGGCCCGCGACGGCATTCTCGAGTCCCCCGACCTCTGCAACTACAACCCCTCCGGCCTCATCTGCGCCGCGAACGCCACCAACACCTCAACCTGCCTCACCGCCACCCAAGCAGCGACGGTCCGCAGCATCTTCGCGCCCCTTCTCAACACCGACGGCAGCCTGGTGTACCCGGGCATGCAACCCGGCTCAGAAACAACCGGCGCGCCGCAGACCTACTACACGGGGCAAGAGTTCGGCGCGGCCGACTGGTTCCGGTACGCCATCTTCTCCGACCCGTCCTGGGACGCCGCCAGCCTGACGCCGGCCGACTACACGCTCTCGGGGAACCTGAACCTCTTCGACATCGAGACCTGGAACGGCGACCTGGCGCCGTTCCGCGCCGCCGGCGGCAAGCTGCTGCACTACCACGGCCTGGCCGACCAGACCATCTCGAGCCACAACTCCCCGCGCTACTACGAGCACGTCGCGCAGACCATGAGCCTCGCGCCCGCCGAGCTGGACGCGTTCTACCGCTTCTTCCGCATCTCGGGCATGGCGCACTGCTCCGGCGGGCCGGGGGCCGGCGTCATCGGGAACGGGAAGAGGAACGCCGCGAGCCTGGATCCAGAGGAGAACGTCTTGATGGCGATGGTGCGCTGGGTGGAGGAGGGCGTGGCGCCGGACACGGTCACGGGGACGGCGTACGTCAACGGCTCGAGGGATGCGGGTGTCGCGTTTCGGAGGAAGCACTGTCGCTGGCCGGCACGTAATGTTTACAAGGGCCCCGGGGAGCCGGCTGATGAGACTGCTTGGGCGTGCGAGTGATCTTGGCTAGTTGCGCGGCTGTCTGCTGCTCTGCGGTGGTGTCAAGTAGATTGTGAATTCAGTGTTCGATTTAGCTGCAATAGCTGGACTTGCGGCCCAAGAGGCTTGAAATTTTGATAGTGAATGGCAGAGCAGCCGAGGTTTTACTGCAGATGGATGAGGTAGGTGAGGCAGTTCGAGTTGTCTGTGGCGTTTGAGGCTCCTCCCCTGGCGGACGGGGGCTTCAAGATTGGGCTTTGTCGGCAGAAACCCCATAAGTGAAAACAAGCACTAATACTAAATCTTCTATGGGCTCTCATTGGCACACTTGGGTCTCCAATCCATCTCGCACCTCGCGCCGCCGTTCTCAGGATATCTCCACGGCCAGCCTTGTCTGCTTGCTAAAAAGGAATTGGGTACAAATACCGGCGCTCCGCCTGCATCTTCACAGAAATGGGCATGAAGATTGACTGCATCTCACTCTTTTCCCATAGTAACTGCATAAGCTCATCCTACAATCAACTCGACGTGATCGGATCATCCCAATCATACGTCGGCCCCACACAGTACGTCTTCCCCATCTCCAACCTCCCACTGCACTCCGCGGCCACCCTCCCCAACGCCGGATTCACCTCCAAAAACAGCGCAATCGTAATCCCCGAGCTCAAGCACACGCTCGCGCACGAATCCCCCTCCACCATCCCGCCATACCACCGCCCACACCTCCCCGTCGTCCCCTCCGCCACCGCCGCCCCCGCCGGCGGCTCGACCGCGTGGCTCGCGTACCCGTCCACGCCGCCCGGCACGGTCGAGTCGCCCGGCACGGCGGGGCTGCTGTAGTTGGACCCGCCGTTCTGCGGCGCCAGGCACAGCGTGCGGCCGTAGGCGCCGGCCGCGGCGACCTGGATGTTCTCGCACGCGAACGAGATCCACGGGTTGAAGCGGGTGAGGTCGCCGGGGGCGAGGCGCAGCGTCGCGTTGGACTCGATGGACAGGCACGTGTCGCCGGGCTGGAGGGTGTAGGTGGCGGCGCAGGCGAGCGGCAGGCAGAGGGCGGTGTCGGCCGGGACGGGGGTGGACGGCGCGCAGGAGGAGAGGGAGGGGGCGTTGGCCATGAGGAGGGCGGCGGAGGAGACGGAGTGGGCGAGGGCGATGGCGTCGCAGTTCTGCGTGCCGGTGGCGGTGTGAGTCAAGTCGGAGACGCAGATGGTGGCGGGTGAGGGGTCGGGGATGATGGGGGGTGCGGGGATGGAGGTGTCGCCGGTGATGCTGCAGGTGGAGTGGATGTGCTCGAGGTCGGACTTGTAGTGGTCGTCGTAGATGGAGTAGGGGGTGCGCTGCATCATGGATAGCCGCTCGAAGTTGCAGTACGAGCATAGCTCCGACTGGGGCATGTCTTGGATTGTTTCTACCAGTGTGAAGCCGTTGATGACATCTGCGGAGAAAGGCGTGTCAGTGGAAGTCCATATTGCAAGAGGTCGAGGGGGTCTTACCGTTGCAGTACTGCTCGCCAGCTTCATCTTTGAGGCAGGTCTCATTGTATCCTGCCCACAGCCGACCTCCCAGGAGAGTGGGCAGCGCATTGGAGTTGGTCAAGTTGTATCCTGCGCACGTGGTCTGAACGTTGTCGAACCATCCTTTCAGACTGTCCCCGCAGCCGGCGTCGCATATCGAATCCGTCAAGTTGACGTTGTCCAGTGTTCCGTGATATTTGGGCTCCCTGAATGACGAAACAAATCCATCGCACTTGACCAGCTGCGTCAAAGCGGTCTTGCAGGTATCTGGGAGTTTGTTCTCCACCAGCCCGTCTAGGGTGTACAGCTGAAACCCGGGGAAGTCACGTTCGCCGATGACCTTGTCGGCACCCTGGAGCCATGCCAGTATGGATGACAAGAATCCGTTAACGTTGTCCCTGGCATATGTCGGCACAGCACCAAGCGGGCTAACCATTTCGACCATGGCCTTGGTGCACAAGTTGTAGACCCAGAGGTCGAAACTCTCCTCGATTTCGAAGCCGCGAGCCTGGCAGTCTTCGGTCTTGAGGCAGTCCTGCGAGTAGTCAGAGAACCAGCTGTATAGCCCGCTTCCGAGGATGTACACGGTCGAAGAGTCGATGATTCGCACGGCCCATGATACGGCGCACATGGCCGGGTCTTCGGTGCAGTCGGCGAAGGCTGGATCGTTTGGAAAGAGACCGGTGCGGAAGGGCCGCGGCGGGTTGGGCGTCGGCTGAAAGTACGGGGATTCGGTCTGAATCATGCCCATGAGGATGTTCTTCGCACCCGAGAGCTGATACTGATAGAACACACTGTGCTCGGACGCTGTTCCCCAAAGCCAGGCTAACTGGCTCTCGATCAGCACACCACGCGCCGAGTACACGTCGATCTGGTCCTGTGAGACGACGTCCAGATCATGGTCCGCCACCCACACCCACACGTTCTCCAGGTAACCCGTAGATTTCGGCGTCATGTGGAGGAGCAGCGAAGCCGCTTTGCAGCCCGAATTCACCTTGCCGGTGAGCTTCGGGCACTGCTCCCGCTGGAGGCCAGATCCGACGGCTCCACCAACGCGGAAGTGAGAATCCCAGAGACCCACGGAACCTTGGCTTGATTCGTGGACGTTCCATTCGACCAGGATGGCTCCAGCGGTGGGTCCGGAAACAGTGAACATCATATCTTGGATCTCGATGATGCCAACATCGCCATCGTTGCCCACCTTCACGGCCACGCGAGGGTGCAGCTCGTCCTCGAAGTTGGCGCCCGTGGCCATGATCTGTGACCACGCTTGGCCGATGATCCGCGAACCCAGCGGCACCTTCAGCGTATCCCTGATGATGTAGACGCCAAACGGGAAATACACGATGGATGAAGTGTTTGTCGCTCCGGAAAGAATGGAGTTGAGCACGGCAGTATCGTCCGTCTTGCCGTCTCCGCGAGCGCCGAGAGCCTTGACGTCGATGATGCGGCTTGTCGGCTCGTCGTAGTACTTCGGACGTCTGCGTGTAAACAGGTTGGGTTTCATGTTATCATAGCCTGTTGGACTAAGCAGTGCCGATGTGCGGTTCATGGCCGGGATGTCCTGCCCGTTGGCGAAAACACCTTGGCCTGTGGCGTTGTTCATGAGGCCGAAGCCCCAGCTCTCCAGAAGCTGCTCGTTGCCGCCTGGAACCAGCACCTTGTTTTGGAAGTCGTCCTTGACGGCGGTCTCCACGTTGAAGAAGCCAACATTCTGGAGAAGCAGAGACGTCGAGTTCTCGGCGTAGAGTGATGTGATGATGCCGTTAGGTGTGTTTGCGATGAGAGTGTCTGTGAGGACGAGAGACCCCACCGACTGCCCCGTGCTCCCGGGTCCTCCAGCCTTGCATGAAATGTCAGCGGTGATAAATAGCAATGGAGTCATGAGTTGCTTACGCCACCAACGATGATCATCCCATTGACACAGCTTTCAATGATGTAGTCTTGCATCGTCCACGCCCAGTCCCAATGCACTTGCAGCGCTGTGTTGCAGTTCACAAACACAAGGTGGCTCGTCGTGAACTGCTGGTTTCCGAAGTATGCACTACAGAATGTCAGAATATTTGGCAAAATTTGGGTCGGGGTAAGGGGAGCTTACCCAAAATTGCCGCCGACGAAAGTCAGATCTGCCAAGAACCCACCAGACCCATTCTCCATGTAGATCCCCTGATGGGTAGAGTCTTAGCGAGAGTTCAGACGGTGTATATTGAGTGCAGTTACTCACCTGCTGGGTATTTTCGGGCACATCCGAGTTGTACAGCATGTAGAACTCGATGTTCTCCAGACTTGTTCCCTGAGCGACCTGCCAATGGATGGCGCAGATGTACGCGCCAGGGTCTGTGGGTCTGATGTCGATCTTGAAGTTCTTGATGCTGCGTAAGAAGTTGTTTGTATTCAAGTACCTGAAGTTCAGTCAGCATCTGTCCTCGCGCCCGAGAGCCGTGATACGCCATACCATTCCTCGTTATCGGCCACGTAAACGTCACTGGTGATTACGCCGAGTCCAACAAAGCTGGATGCGGCAAGTATCGTTGGCACGTCATGCGGCTATCACACGCGTAAGTTTGATCTTCTCCGCCGCTTTCTGATGGGGTCGCGGAACTTACATCGCCAAGAAACTGCGTGTTGTAATACTGAATGATGGAGCTGCTGACGAGATACGTCCCTCCAGGAAACCACAAAACAGCGGGGTGGATGGTACTGGACCCGCAATCGACACCGCACCTACCGCCATCTGCGATGGCGCGATTGATAGCAGCCGTGTCGTCCGTGACGCCATCTCCCTTTGCGCCGTAGTCTTTGACATTTCTCCAAACCTGAATGCAGGCGCCCTTCATCAGTGGCCTGACTGCTTGGTAAAAACTGATCGCGGACACTGACCTTGTAGCCTTCAGGAGCAAAGGGACTGCTGCCCAGATTCTCCATCTCAGCCATCCAATACGTAGCCGCGGCACGCTTCTCTGCACCCCCTTCCTCCGACACCCCAAACACTCCAAGCAAGCCTTCCGGCTTCATGAGCGGCTCGGGAGCATTGGTATCGTTTGTCGGGAGGGTATACTTCTCCCTGATTGCCCTCGCGACATCGCTGTGGTTGCCCAACGGCTTCGGCGGCGCCGCCTCTCCAAGCACGCGCGCAGCCTCGGCTAGTTCGGCCGGGATGGTGTAGCTCCTGGCGACGGCCGCGGATGAGGAGTTCTCGGCGGCGTCGCCGGCCTGCCGTCTTGCCGGGCTGGTTGCATTGATTGCGGAGCCGGCGCTGTAGTCGAGAGGCGGGGCGGACTGTCGGGCGGCGGTGGCGCCGGCCTCGTCTTGGAACTTGTTTTTGTTGAATTTGGGGTGCTTGATGCGCGCCTTGTTCACGATGGCGAGGGCGGCGAGGGCTTGGTTGACTATGTCTTCGGGGCTGCCGGTGCTGTTGGATGGGGCTTCCTGCTCAGCAGCTTTGTCAATGTCCGCCGACCGCTCGTGGAGGTGGCCGAGATGGAGGTGGTGGTGGCCACCATGGTGGGCTGTAGCGTGAGCAAGGGAGAACAGTTGGAGAAGGAGAAGTAGAAGGAGCGGAAGCCGGGATGGACGACATCCTTTGGCCATGGTGTAAAGAGAATGAGCGAAAGACTATGAGAAAGAAGAGAATGGGGATCTTGGATGTCAGAGGATGAGGCGGGACAACATTTAATCGTGAGCTACCACCGGCTGAAAGCTGCTGCACATGCAAGGAAGACTCTGCCGACCACAGGACTTTCAGATACCACAGCCGGCGGAAATTTGGACAGTCAGCTTTTGTTGGTGGTAATCTGAAAATGCAGCCCTGAAACCTAAGATAGAATTGAATACCCGAATGAGGCATAATTCTTTGAGAAAGGTCGTGGTAGGATCTGGATGCTGGTTCTGAGAGCCGCCCAAGAGCCGATCTCGCCTGTTGAATTAAGCTTGGAAGATTGAATATCGTACGTTCTTATCCGTGAATCCAAGAGCTGAGAACGGCTTCCGATGTGCCGTCTAGATCCGGAGCATCAGAAGAGGAAAGAGAGGTCCAGCTGACGGAGTGTGGGGGCTCGACACAATCATATGCAGGGATATATCGGCTGCATCCGCCACACCGGTCCACCAATCCTACCGTAGCTGCGTGGTAACTGCCGAAAAGCCGCGGTCCGATCGAGGTCGCCAAGGCTGGTGCCTGAGCGTTCGCGACGGGCCGAGCGATATCGTATGCAGGTCCCTCCGTTGAGGGATCAGGTCGACCAGCATAACCTTACCACAGCCTTATCACATGCTAGGTTAGTGTCTTGGGCAATTTCAGGTGCAGTGGCAATGGCAGACACCACACTATTGCGTTGGACATTGAAGAGAAAATCAGTGAGTCGGACAAACCTAATGGTGTATTGGTACACACAGGTCAACCCTTCCATGGGAATTAGACTTAGTAGATGCTGGTTGAAGCAAGAAAAAAAGCCAACTTCGCGTTCAAATCAATACGAGGTGGCGCGCAGCTTGCGGCTGCAAGCGAGACGGGATGCATCTAAGAACATATGGGGGGCCAAAAACCTGCAGCCTCTTCAGTTACTCCGACGCTACTTTCTTGGCGGGGCGGGTAAATTCTGAGCGGAATCATATCCCAACCTGGCAGGATTTGATTGTGCTCGAAAGCGAGACTGCATCCCGGGACATGGGATGGAAGCTCAGGTTGGGCGGATGCGTGGGCTTGGGCCTCACTACACGTATATCATAGACCGGATCGCTCGAGGGACCTTGAGCCACAGGTCCTCAGCATTCCACACACTCTTTTCTCACGTGAATTGTGGACGACACAGTCCATCCCAGGGCACCATGACGAAGCCACAAACATGCTACGTTCTTTATCTTCTCCTCTTCTTTTCGTTCTCCCTTCCGGTCTTTTCCCAGGGCTGTAGCGCGGCGGCTCCCTGTGCAAGCGGATGCTGCAGCAAGTTTGGCTTCTGCGGATTGGGTCCGGAGTGTGAGTTGCACCCCGGCCAGCTGGAGAGCACAGCGAAGGGCTGACCAAGAAGCAGACTGCGACGAGTCTGTATGTGTGGCCAACTGCGACCAGAAAGCATACTGCGATCCGGGCAATTACACGACCAAGTTTGCCGAGGTTGAGAACTGCCCTCTCAACGTGTGTTGCTCGAAGTGGGGCTTCTGCGGCTTGACCGAGGAGTTCTGTGGTGACAAGAAGGTCAAGCATAAAACATGCGACAAGAGTGGCGGCGTCTCGCGGGTGGTGGGCTACTACGAGAGCTGGTCGTCGCAACGGTCGTGCCACACCTTCATGCCGGAGCAGATCCCCGCAGGCGTTTACACCCACCTCAACTTCGCCTTTGCTACCATCGACCCTGTGACCTTCGAGGTGCGGCCCGCATCCTCCGGGGACGCTGATCTCTACCGACGTCTGACTGCGCTCAAGCGCAAGGATCCCGGCCTGAAGGTCTTCATAGCCCTCGGAGGATGGACATTCAACGATCCTGGTCCAACGGCGACGACGTTCTCGGACATTGCGCGCTCTGAGGAGAACCAGAAAGCCTTCTTCAAGTCTTTGATCGGCTTCATGGCCACGTACGACTTCGATGGAGTAGATCTCGACTGGGAGTACCCAGAAGCCGACGACCGCAGCGGGCGGCCGGAGGACTTTGAGAACTTCCCCAAGATGATGGCGAACCTCAAGAAGGCCTTGAAGGGTTCCGGCGGACGCGACGGGGTCAGCATCACGCTGCCGGCGTCGTACTGGTACCTGCAGCACTTCGACATCAAGAAGCTGGTCAAGAGCGTCGACTTCTTCAACATGATGACCTACGACATGCACGGGACGTGGGACAAGGGCAACAAGTGGACCGGCGCCTTCCTGAACGCGCACACCAACCTGACCGAGATCGAGCAGTCCATGGACCTGCTGTGGCGCAACGACATCAACCCGGACAAGGTTGTGTTGGGCATGGCTTTCTACGGTCGCGCCTTCACGGCCACCTCGCCTTCGTGTCTCAAGCCCGGCTGCACTTTTGAATCGGGTGCCGAGCGCCAGCCGTGCAGCAACGAGATCAGCGTCATCTTGAACTCCGAGATAGTCGACATCATGAACGACAAGGGTATCAAGCCTACGCTGGATAAGGAGGCAGCCGTCAAGATCCTGACCTTCGATGATAACCAGTGGGTGGCTTACGATGATGCCGATACGTTCCAGATGAAAGCGGACCTCGCTAGGGGTCAGTGCTTGGGCGGGTTGATGGTATGGGCCGTCTCGCACGACACAAAGGAGGCAGAGTTCTCGGCCGCCGTTGCAAAGGCAGCGGGCCGAGTCGTGGCGCTGCCGGCGACGGAGGACAACACTGTGACGACCACGCATGATCAGTGCAAGTGGACCAATTGCGCAGAGGGTCAGAGCTTCCCTCCGTTCTGAAGCGAAAAGATGCTAATTTGAAACAGAATGCCCCTCCGGATGGACCAGGATGTTGCGGAAAGACGGCGGCGCCCGCGGCACCGAGTTCATGGTCGACCAGACCGGCTGCGGAGGCGTCGGCGTGCACCAGCTGTGCTGTCCTCCCAGCTCCGACCAGCCAACCTGCGGCTGGTACACACACAACAACGGAAAGTGCGACTCGAAGTGCCCCAGCGGCAGCATCGAGATCGGCTCCAACAAGATGTACTGCAACAACAACGGCTACCAGGCGGCCTGCTGCACCACGGGCTCCGACAGCATGAAGCTGTACAACCAGTGCTCGTGGGCCGATGCGCCCTATTGTGACAGTGGCTCGTGCAGCAACGATGAAGTCGCCCTGTCCACGACGGGCAGCGGCGGCGCCGTCTGCAACATGCGGTCTGCGTCGATGCGGGAGTGGTTCGTCCAGGAGCGGAAGTACTGCTGCGACAACGATGACGACAATTCCAAGTGGGACGACTGCCGCTGGTATGACAACCTTGGTTGGGGCCCCAGTGAGAGTGAGGGGTTTTGCCGCAGTGGCTGCCCTGCGGACCGCGTGCGCGTCGCCATGGACGAGTATGGCGGGAACTGTGCCGGAGGCGGACGCAGCAAGTGCTGTTTGCCCAAGTTCAAGACAATCACCAAGCGCTGGACGAGCGAGGATGAGGAGTTTTCGGCTGCGCTCGCTGATGTTGTGGACGGAGGTGAGGGCAGCTGCAGTAGCGGGGGCATATTGATATCGCGAGACTTGAGTTCTGCCTTTAACAATTCTCTGGGTAAGCAAACAACGCGTCTCTCCGTGCTAGACCCCCTCTAACGGTTTCCCGTAGATGAGCTGGTAACGTTGCAGAGCCGACAGTCGATATCCTTCCAGTCATGTCAGCTGGTGGAGGAGCTCATCATGAGATTGTTCTTTGGACGGCCGAGTTCAAACGAGATCAGTATCTGGAACGACGGAACGTCCAAATATTCAAACCTTGAGTACATCAAGTTTTCGGCTTACCTGCTAACAAGTGGCGCTCTCTACACCTATGGCTCCTACCAGCTCCCACAATCCCTGGCCGGGAACATGGGCTATTGGGACCAGAGGGCAGGAGGCAGCAACTCAGTCCCATGCGCGTGTACTCGGGAGGACTGTTGCGATGAAGACGATACCGAATGCATCGCCGGCGAGATCCCGGAGAAGCGCTCTCTGGTAGGTAGTGCCAAGGAGTACTGGCTCCAGCACCACCAGCGGAAGGAGGTGCTGGCGTTGCTCGAGAAGCGCACGCCGGAGAAAGACTACCCCTGGGAATTCATCAATGCGCTCAGCGCAGTTGTCGCCGGAGTCATCAGGTCATGGGCGTTCCGTTCGAACGGCGACTGGAACAGGAACCACCAGATCTGGAACTACGCGTACATGGCGCCAACCTCGACGGACTGCCTGGACGTCGACCCTGAGATCGTCGCCAGGACGCCTCAGTCTGCGGGGACCGCGAGTGAGTGGCCGTTGCAGTGCTCGCGCCGTTTCTTTTGACACCCGCTGACTTTGCTCTGTTCCAGCCGAACATATCGTCGAGATCAACAGCATTCCAGCTTTCTTCGGATTCGCTGGGGCTGGCACGCTGCCATCAGGCGGGCAAATGACAGTAGGGCGCATAGCCGCCGACTTCTTTACCACCACGATGAACGCTCTCTACGGTACCAACCCGCCGCCGCCGGCGATGGTGGGAGGCAGTCAGGAGCTGAACCCCGGGCGGCGCATCATGAACGCAGTTGGCAGCAACTCCAACGACGCCCATTTCGTGCTCGCGCAGTCGGGCTTCAACCGCATGAAATCAAGCGTATGGTTCCAGCACCCTCCATCAGGAAGTTGACTGATGCGTACACTGGCAGATATGGCGCTACGAAGATCCGACGGCTCTGACCAGAATGAACACCCTCCTGAATGACATGGCTCATCCAGAAAGGGCGCTGAACCGGATCAGAATGGTGGGCGACGGCCGCCACGAGTGGCGCAGAACCGAAGGCTAACCTCTCTTCACAGGCAATCGCGGTGATCCACTACATGAACGACGCGCGAGTGCACCGCTACATGGTGGCGGTCCTGCACGACATCCGCGAGGAGCTGATCCGAGCGCAGGACCACCACTTCCGGCAGACGGGCCAGCGCGTGCGGGTGGTGGCGGCGTGGGACGAATACATCCGCGACCACCTGCGGCACATTGCGAGCAGGACGCGCACCTGGGTGCAGACGTGGGCGCGCAACGTGCGAAACCGGTGGGCGACACGGACGGATGCCAACGCGGAGCACATCATCTCCGTGGCGAACACGTACTACAGCCTGGCGGCCGATTTGGAGATCAACGAGGACGGCATCGACCAGGAGCCCGTAGATTAGTTGTTTGTCTAGACTGGGTTACAGACGCAGATGCGGTGGCGAAAAGAAAAGCTACCCGCCGTAGACGGGCACCTCCTCGTCCTCGTCAACCTCGTACAGCTCGTGCATCTCGTGGTAGACAAAGGCCGACCAGAACCGCGCCAGCTCGAGCACCGACACGCGCATCCAGCCCGTGTACGGCGGCGCAAGCTCCGCCTCGTTGGGGGCCGCGTCCACCACCTTGACCCAGATCGCGTCGAGCGGGATGTCGGCGCTCGCATCGTCGAGCGCGGGCGGCGGCGGCGCCCGCAGCAGCGCTTGCAGCACCTCGGCGTCGACGACGATGCACGCGCGGTGGCGCGGGTTGGTGGTGCCCCCCTCGCTTGAGCCGCCCTGCTGCGCAACCCACTGGCGGAAGCGCGAGCGCACGTCGCCCATTGATGCGCCGGCCAGCGCCGTGGGGTCCTCGATCACGTCGGTGTGGAAGCGGCGGAAGAGCTCGCGGTTGGGCTCGGGATCGAGCGGGGCGTCGGGCGTGGAGGTGTAGCGCAGGTCTGCGTGGCACTCCAGCTCGACGTACCGGCGCATGGTGTCGAGCGCCGTCTGGAAGTCGCCAGTGTAGGCGGTGCGCACGATGGCAAAGCCCCAGGTATTGCCTTGCGAGCTCACGTCTTTCAAGCGCCGCCGAGGCTCGCGATGCCATTCGCGCTGGAAGTCCGGGTGGTCGGGGCTAGGCTGGATGAGATTCGCCGGGACGGGTGAGGCCGCCATGGTGGGGACGGGTGAGGTGAAGTCGGTTTCCGGGGCGGACGGGGCGGAAAAGGTCGCTGGGTGTGTCTATATATGTTTGAACGACCGAAGCCCGGACCATCGTCGGGCAGTATACGCGAGCCTCGCGCTACTGCAGCCAACGCTTGGCTACTTTAACTGCCTCCGGATCCATGGCCGCGGAAGGTACTTGAGCCGGACTTTTGGCATTCAACTCTTCTCCTCCCCTAACGTTCATTCGAGTCTACATAGAACTATCCAGCAAATGTTGAGAGGCTGGCGTGGTACTAACTTGAAACGAAACAGGAAGTTCAAGTGGCGGCCGTCCCGTCTCGTCATGAGCAAACCGTTGGAATATGCAAGGCTAACATAGTCGATCTGCTTGTTCAGCGCGGGGCATACGGCAGAGCATACGGAAGCAATGGTGGCAATACGACGTGGACGCCGTCTTACCTCCAAAGCTCAAAGTTTGATATCCTTGTGAATCGTTCTTCAGCAACTAATGTACATGGAATCTATTCCTCCAGGCGCACCTCAAGACATTTGCTAACAGCTTACCCCGGCCGCGGAACGTTTCCTAGAAACACTACAAGAACAGCGCAGTATCTGAGCGTTCGGCCATCAGCTATCAGTCAATCGCAAGCGAGGTCGTGCTACTTACGCTGCCGCCGCAGCGAGGATCTCGTGGCGTCTGGCTCGAGTGAACAGGGACAGGACTGCCGAGAATGCAAGAGTGAATATGAGTAGAACACCGATGCACAGTGCAGTGGTTCGAGAGCCTTGATCTGTATCATTGGTGATAATTGCCGCGGCGAGTCCCTCAATCCGGCTCCGCGTGTAGAGCACTGTCGGTCCGTTTGTCTTTCCTCTTGTTTCCTAAAAGTTGTCAGTCACTGGATATATGAAAGAGAGAGGTTCAGTGGCGTACTTTCGAACAGAATATGCGGCGGACAACATCGCAATGGAAGGCTTGCAGCAATTTCTCGATTACGCGGTCGAGCCATGCATGCTCTCTTCCGGGGCGAAGAGTGACCAAGTCTTCCTTGCATTCTTTCCACTCTTCCTCAAGTTCGCTTAGATTAGCGGCGTGGTCGCAATAGCTTCGGACACTATCGTACTCCGACGATGTCGGGCGGCGCATGAGCATCATTTCCCGTGCAGCAGCAAGAAGCCGGGCTATTTCGCAATGAGCAACCCTCAAGTATGTTTTAAGAATAAAGACTTACCGTATTCACCAAACTTGTTCTCGATACTACTCAAAATTTGTTTTTTGTACTCTGTCATGCCTTCGACATTGTTCACCTCGCCGCCATCGTCTGCGAAGCCGTCTTCCAATTCCAGATCTTTCTCGAGACCAGCTATCTCATTCTGTTTGTTCAGGAGCAGTCGAGATTGGATCCACCCGAAACGTCGGTACAGCATGAAGTTCTCATCGCTGTCAAGAAACGCTGCCATTCTCGGGTACCCTTTTGGGCATTGTTCCACTGCACAAAGTCAATGGGGGGTTGTTCCACAGCGAAAGATGGAAAGAGACACGTACATTTTCTGACTTTCGTCTTGTGTTCGATTGTTGACCATGGCAGCAATGTTGATAGCTGCGTAGACCACCTGCGTAGTGGCTTCACGTCGCCTTGTTCTGTCTCACTGTCAGAGAGCCCATGTTTCGAGAGTTTACGAGCCCGTCCTACCTTCAGATGGGAATTTGCCGAAAGATTTGTCTTTTGTGGGCTCTGTGCTCGGGGAATCTTGGGATGAAGACTTTTCTGAGATCGAATCGGCGTTCTGCCATTGAGCTTCGAGGTCGCCAGGCTGCGGGAAGGACATCGTTATGTTCACCTGGGAGAGATGAATAGATAGAGTAGTTGATGATGAGCATAGGCCATCCTTCGAAAAGCTTTATTGATTTATATGAGCTTGAGTGCACTGAAAGAAGGCGCGCAGAGGCTGTGGGGTCGAGTAGCCTGAGAGGGGCGGTGGTGAGATGCCCTGCGCCATCCCTACCTGCCTTCGCAAGGCGGGGCTTGACAGTCCACCCTTCACATCCGCAGCCTCGACTCCGCAATCCAGCCGCTCACCGGTACACTCGCGCTATCCCGAAGTTGGTATTCCCAGCCCCCGCTACCTGGATTCACTCTCGCGTCAACTACCCGCACAATCATAGGTGGTCCTCCGCGCTGGGGTAATCGCGCCTGGCCACCGATTCGGAAAGCCTGTCGGTGCTGTGGCACACTGCATGAGCTAATGCAGTCGTATCGGTGATAGGAAGATACGTACCGGCGTCCTTCCAAGAGGCGGGAAAAATGATCGATTCATGGATGAGTCGGCGCAGAGAGGCTGCTACTATCTCAGCTCAGTGCAACGAAACCCTTGCGCAGCCCTTACGTCTTGCACTTCAATACTCTCGTCTGTAGTAGACACTTGGTCCACGTTGGACATTCTCTCTGGCTCTTGGATTCCCGCCCCGTCGGCAAGGCTGTTTTCTGCCCTATCCTTGACGAGGGTGTCTTTCTGGATTTCATTGGACGACATATTATCCCGGAGGTGATGCAGTCTGTGGCTTGGCGACCTCGAGGCTGATGGTCTGATGGCGTCGGATTACCGGTGAATTGGTCTCCTGAGGCATGAACGCATATTTACCACTTCCTCGTCACTTGAGCCTCAAGGCGAACGCAAGGCAGAATCAGGCGATGGCTGCCTTCGCTTACATTTCCAGGCAGGCAGATGGCTTTGGTGCCTGCGTGTGTTGAGTGGCTGCAGATATCCGCCTCGAGCGGGGCATGTGTGGTACCAGCGCGGCTGAGCTGTTCAATGGGCGAAGATTGGAAGTACAGCCGCTGATCTGCGCCAATAATGTACAGCTGTACTTCCCCATTTCTGCACGTCTTACAGCAACATCCTGCAAAAGCAAAAAAAGCGGGAATCTTGATGCAGTGACAGCATTTCTCGAACGCAAGCTTTCGCGTCGGATGGCTGCGGCTTGCTGTACAATGTGCACACTCAGCCTCAGTGCGCAGCTACCCTGCAACGATACCCTGCGACGGCAATCACAGGCAAAATCTCAAGAGACTTGCGGTGGCCCCCAAGCCCTAAGGCATATTTGCTCTAATAACGTTGGAATTAATCATCCAGTGAAAGCTTGTCAGCGCTATCCGAGGCAGAGCTGTGCCGCACGACTACATATCGACTGCGGGTTGTGGAACCTTCCGGAGGCTCTGCTGCTTCCTCGTTGGTATCTTATATCCTCCAGCTAGCCTTCTCCCCTCAGGCATGTTCCAAAGATGGCATCCATCATGACTAAGAGCCACCCTGAAACCATTGGGTCTATGGGAATCTCGGAAAGCCCTACCGACATGCGGCAAAATCCGTTGCGTGGCGAGGCTACAGCTGCGAGGCTTAACGCAGCCAACAAGGAGCTCGAGAGGCTGCAAGCGGCGTTTGATGAAAACTTCAGGTCCCTGACGGAACCTGTGAAACACGACGTCACATCAGTGCTCATGCTGTCATGGGAGAAGGAAGGGAGTGATATGGATGTATCAGCCGAGGTACGCAGGTTTCTCAGAGAGCAAGCAATACCCACACAATCTGCTGATCGAATCTTCGCCACAGATCGAGGCGCTCGCATGTTTGTTCAAAGATGAATATCACTTCATTGTGGAGCACCAACAGCTGGAGGAGAATGAGAGCACGCAATTCCAGCTCAACATTGCACTCTCGCAATTTATGATGAAGAACAACAACCCCCACAATCTTTGCATCATATACTACGCTGGACATGGATTCACCGAAGATGGCCCCGGAAAACTGTATCTAACGAAGTGAATCCCCAAAGATCCCAAGACGAGACTCTGACACTGACCGTTCCGCAGCAACTCCAGCCAACAATCCCTCGAGCCTAACCGGCGCAAACGCAACCACATCGCCTGGCACCGCGCCGAAGAGAATATCCGCACCACCCTCGCCGATGTCCTCGTCATCTTCGACTGCTGCTACGCAGGCGCTTTGCAGGACTTCCGCTCGTCGGAGCACAGCTTCGAGTTCCTCGGCGCCTGCGGGCACGACCAGCTGACGCCGGGGCCGGGCCGGCAGTCCTTCACGTCCGCGCTCATATGGGCGCTCCAGCAGCTGCAGCGCGCGCACGGCTTCGACTCGGCCGAGCTCAGGAAGACCGTCACCGCCGCGCCGCACTTCCGCGCCGGCGCCGACTACCGCCGCCAGACGCCCGTGCTGTTCCACCGCGAGCGCCCGAACGAGGATCACGTCTGGATCGCGCCGACCGCGCGGCCGGGCGAGGAGCTGCCGCCGTCGCCGAGCAGGCCGTCGCCGCATTATCGGGTCGACTTGCCGATGGAGTACCTGGATCTGCGGTTCCGCTTCAGCAAGCGCCAGGATGAGGCGCAGGTGGAGGAGCTGGCCAAGGCCCTCAGTCAGTTCGTGCGGGAGCGTGGGAGTGACATGGGCGTGCGGCGTGTTGATCTCAGGGACCACGTCACTGTTTCGACCGTGGTGAGGGATGTGGCGCGGTTCTGGAAGCTTTCTGTAAGCACCGGGAGGTCCGAAAGGTCAAGGGATGATGTCGTAAGCACGCCCTCGAGGGATGAGGGTGTCGATGATGGCGGTGCCGACTGTGTTGTCGCGCGTACACTTTCGCTCTCCGATGATGGTGCGCTAGTCAGGAGAGATAGTGCAGCTGATGGTGAGGAAAAGGAGGTTCAGAATTTGAGAGTAGGCGTTCTCCGGGTCGAACATGTGGATGACAAACCCAAGTTCACAGCGCGCCGCGTGGCTGCTATTGCAGTGAAGGCCTTCGTGGCTGGAATCATGTTGTCTTTGTTCTTTTGGTACCAGTTCTTCCTCACTCCATACGCGCGAATAATCGCGCTTTGGGAAGCTTGGGTGCGAGATGGTCTCCCAGAAGGTGGCCGCTCTCTGATGTTGGGCGAGAACAGCTCTTGTTGCTCGTGATCACTGATTAAAACCAGAAGAATGTAGATTATTCAAGCTCTATGCTACTTTATCCACTAATTCAATGATGCGAACTGTGTGGATCCGTTCCCAGACCGTTTACAAAAGACGAAAACTTGAAGAAAGGTCCTACTCGGAGAAGGGCAGGATGTGGAAATAATTTCACAATGTTCCTATCCGAAGTTGCATAGATACATAACAAGTTCAAGCGCACGGATCACCTCTCTTGAGCATTGTAATGATATCGTGGAACCCAAAGGCCGCGTGGGCAACGTCACCTCCCAACTGAAAACATCCGTACTGCAGCTTCTCTTTCCCCAGAGACTTGGGTATTGGCTGCGCTCCCAGATATTGACCCACAGCCAAGCTATCCAGACCGGGGTTTCTGGTTGTAAACGTGATACTGGAGAAAGACGAGCTGGCGCTGTAACCGTTCGTAAGATACGAGTGTACGCCGATGCCGACACAGGCAAGCGCAACTAAAATTGCTGTCAGATACGCAACGAGGAGATTTTGCCAATTATAGGTGTCGTATTTCCTTGTTGATGACACTGTTACATCCACATCTGTTCTGTTCGAGAACAGGTCCGAGCTGAGCAGGCTTAGTGTGAGGTTGTGCGAGAGGTCCTCGATGGCCTTCACCACCGATCCATTCCGGCACATCCACGGAGAGAAAAGCTTCCCGAGAGAACTCTGGACACCAGCAATTTCTGGACATGCAGCAATTCCTGTCTTGAAGATATCGCTGTCTGCCCCATTCAGCGAGCCCTGTGAGCCGTAACCTAGCCTTGCCGATAAGATGCGAGAGAGCGCGTCAAACATATACCAGTAGGCAATTTGCCCAGAGTTGTACTCCACAACCGCGATCTCATAGTCTTTGATGCTTTGCTGCGCGACATGCTGCAGCGCCGCGATTGGCGTCGATTGAATACCGTCATTGAACTGAAAGTGGACTGTGTAAGATGTGTTCCATAGATGGCATGAGTAATTTCAGCTGTTCAGTCCCGGACCTCCGGTATTGAGGAATAGGTGACTGTACATTGACAGACTATCCGTAGTTTTGGCGCTATGGAATCCCTTGCGTGGCATGCTGCGTAGTTCGCCGCCCATAGTCTGATCCCAAGCATCCCGAAGCGAGTCTGCATCGCCAACATTTATTGTAGTGTTTGCAACCGCAGCAGTAAGGTTTTCGCACTTGATGACAGGCCCGTAGAAATCGATGGAATACGAGGATTTCGGAAATGGTGCATTGAACGGTAAGATAGAGATGGAAGATGAAGTCGCAGCTATGAGGAGATTGACCGCGGCTGAAGAGGATTCGACATATCCAACGCCTCCGAGGTTGACCGTCAAGATCGTTTGAGAAAGTAAGATATGGAACTTCAACGGAGGTAGTGTTCGGGGATAGGCCAGGTCGAATCGAAAGGGTCGCAGGCGTGATTGTTGCGACGATAGGAATGCACCTCAGTAATACTCAGTCTTTGCTATTAAAGAATCAGGGGGGAATTCAATGCATACTCACCATGTGCAAGCGGCTAGAATACACAAGATCTTTGCGCTAAGAAGGACCTCCAAGCTAAAGAATGAGACTGGATCCGTATTCAGGGAAAACACGTTGTCAAGGTTCTGCAGGCTTGTGGGCTTCTTCTTAACTGTCACACATAAACGCTGTGTGTAGGCGATGCATACCGCTGCTGCCAAATATGCCTTGGATAGGAATGCCAGACCAGTCCCGATCCGTATCGCGCATTGTTGACTTGTTTCTGTGGAGACGATAGTACCATCCAAGGAATCGTAATGGAAATGGTGTCTTAACGCGAAGGAAACTCCGGAAAGGAAGAAGGCTGCCATAAGTGCTGGTGGCCTCCAGTTTATTTCCAGACCGCCCCCTTCTCTGCAGAGGGATATGGAGTTTCATTCAGTCCTTGATATTGCCGTTCGTTGACATTTTGGACTATGGATTCACGAGAATTATTTGTCGACAAAAATGCCTGGTTATTGTTGCGAGAGCTCCTTCCATAGATTCTTTCCGAGTGTTGACTGGCTGATCGGCTAATGCTGTAGTGTCGGCCTTGGTCTTTATGGTTGCTCCGAAAACCTGATCCGCCCATGTTTTGGAGCTCATGGAAGCTGGAAGGTGTCTCCATATCTCTACGGTATAGAGCAAGAATAATCAGAGAACGCGGTCAAAGAGGGAGGAAACAGCTTCTTGCGAGCTGGTTGCTTTATGTATTCCCATAATATATTAATAAAATTTTTGTGACACTTATACTGCTATTCGTGGCACGACATTTACGGGAAAGAGATTTATGCTGGTTGCGATATCTATTAGTAGAGAGCGTTACCAGGTTCCATGAATGGCAAGGACTTCCTGGGGGCCAACGGTAGGGTTGCCTCCGCTACGTCATCTGAGCCAAGCAGGCAACAAGGCTGGATGCTTCCTATGGTTAGAATGCACCGTTCGGGTGAAATGAGGCTCAAGTTCAGCATTAGCTTTCGGAAGTTCACATGATTCGCACCGCTAAAAACTGTTCTTGCCATTGGCCCTGCATGTCAGTGTAACGGCGGGCCTCTACCTCTAAGGATCAAACACCAAAGAGGGTGGTAAGCCGTGTGAGGGTTTACCTTGATTGATTGATTGATTGATTGCTATTTGACGTCCGGCGGGTCCACGCGTGGGTCGGCAGTATGCCTATCACCGTGTGCCCTTAGGCCTCCCATGGGGCATAGGACGTGCCACTCTACCTACAGTCTACGCTAAGGGGTGACATATCTGGGACGTCGCGTCTCTGTAGGCTGGATATCGCAGTAAGGCGTTCTCTACCTCCTGCTCGGCTTTAGGGTGTGAAGGAGTGTTTGGGCCTCTATGGGCGGCTATACATAGGAAAGAAAGAGAGATAAAATATGAAAGGGGGAGTCAATTTAGATATGGTGGTGATGGTCTGAAGAGACTAGGGTTGACAGTGTGTCTGCCTGCTGGTTCCGGGCGCTAATATCCGTAAAGAAGCGAGATTCTTCTACGAACTTTGCGAAGAGGATAGCCCCTTTTGGCGTGGCTAGAGTCATAGGGATAATATCCCTCGGCTTGCCTCGAAGGCAGTTTGTTCGTTTACGGGCGTGTCTACAGAATGCAAAGTGTATCGTTGTTTTTGGCCGCCCACAGCGGCAGAGGTTATTTTGTTCAGTGTGGCGGAAACGTTCGTGGTACGCCTGGAAGTCTCCATGGCCTGATCGTGCAGCCAGTAGGTGACCTAGTGTCTTCCTAGGGAGGAGAAGTTCTGGTGGAGCACCCTTTGCCAAAGGGATTTCTAGGTCCTGGTAGGATTTTGGGGCGTTTTCTGTCCACCACTGTTCGAAGCTTTCGTGCGCTCGTTCCTTTACAATCCTCTTGATCTTTGCTACTGTAGGGTTTACCTTGAGTGGGTACAAGGGAGGGTGTGAGAGAACGAAGTGACGAACACACGTGACAGAGCACTACGTGCGAAGGCCGTGTTACTAATCAATGGTGCGGATTGATTATTGAAGTTGACCACGAAGGGTCAAGTTTCTAGCTAAGTGAGTGTGCTTATATACTGTAGGAAAGCTATGACAATCTGGTGTTGCTCCCTGTGGCCGGGCTACAATGGGCGACGGTTGCTTTATGTCGCCCGGCTCGTGAGGGCGACATGTGGGTTTTGGGCAGATCATCACGTGCACTAATCACGTGGTGATGTTGTTTCTTGCGGGGTTCCTTCGTGAGCCCCTCACCTTTCTGCGTCTTTAAAGGCTGTGCCGTAACAGTCAGCACTTGGCATACGCACCGTCATGCGCACAGCCTCACTACACTCCATCAGCGACCATTGCACGCATTTTGATTGGACAGCGATTTGCTCAACAAACGTACCATATAAATATTCGCGGAAGCCAATGTATAATAATAATAATAATAAATTCATTTCCTCCCGATATAGCTCCCTTGCGGGTCCATGCGGGGCTGGCTATCTGCGCTTATTTTACACGAGGGGGAAAACCTTATTCGCCAGGCAAAAACCCCTCCTCTCTTTTCAGGTTTGTCTTCCTCTACTTGTTCCGTTTTTCCTGCTTACCGGTAGTAGCTGCTGTGGCAGCCCTTCATTCGATTACTGGTATCACCTTCTCAGTTCTCAGTTCAGTTCTCCTCTCCGTTTTCCTAGTGGTCCTCCTGGTGGTCCTCCTGATGGTCCTCCCGGTGGTCCTCCTGGAGCATCTCCCTCGCCATACTAAACTGATTTAGTAGGCCCAGCTGGAGGAACCAGCTTGATGCGGCTCCAACGCCCTTCTTTGTGGACAGAAGTGTGTGGAAATCGGTGGTCCCTGCTTCTTGGAGCATTTGAGCTCTGTTCTGTTGGAAGTGATGGCAGAAGAGGAGGATATGCTTTGGGGTCTGTCTGTGCCAGCCACATGAGCAGGCTGGGCTGGGATGGCCAGGCACCTTGCGCCTGAAGAGGAAGTCTTCCAGGCCAATGTTTTCAGTGCGTAGTAGGGTGGTGATTGTGCTTTGTGGTTTGGATAGCCCATGGTGGAGGTGTCTGAGCTTTGGGTTCCATTGTGTATCTTGGGCAACTGGCTTGTTTCTCCTCGCCTGGCTTGTCTTGGCCATCCACCTTTCTTTCCAGATGTTTCTGATTGTTCTGCGGAGCCTGGTTCTTTCAGGGAGCTTTTGTGTGGTGGGAGGTCCTCTCTCTAGAAGAGTATTGGCCCTGCTTTGTAGTAGTGTTCCTCTAGCTAAGCTGGGCTTTCCCCTTGCATCTAGTACCGCTCTTGTGATGTCTTTGATGTCCTGACAGGTGTTTCTAGTCACTGTGGTTGTGGGTCCTTCTCTAGACCGGAGTGTATGGGTCAGAGTTAGCTCATCAAGGTGGAGTGAGAGGGGGAATCCCTGTCTCATGTTCTAAGACCTGTGTGTTGGTAGACTTGTATGCCCCTGAGATAGTGCGTAGGCATTGGTTCTGGGTCCTTTCTAGTGGTTTTATTGCTGTCTTCCTCCAGCCTGGGGTTCCTTCTGGGGTGTGCCACACCCCGCAGCCGTAGGAGAGAACTGGTCTTACCACTGCTATATAGATGTGGCGTGCCTTAGTGAGTGACGCTCCCCAGGTAGAGGCTGTAAGTCTGGAGAGAGAGGTGTATTGCTTTGTAGCCTTTAGGGAGGTTTCCTTGATGTGGGGTCCCCATCTTAGTTTGCTGTCCACATGGATGCCTAGGATCTTGATTGTCTGCTCCGGGTTTCCTTCGAATCCGGCAATGTTGATTTTTGCTGCCATGTTGAATCTCCTTGGCCTTCTTGTAAAGTGTATGAGGTGGTACTTGTCAGGTGCGAAGGTTGATCCATGGGTTGCTGCCCACTGTGTACAGGTCCTATTTGCCTCCTCTAGTGTTCTACAGTTTTGTTCTGTTGATCTACTAAAGGTAAGGATGTTGGTATCGTCTACGAAGCCTAGGGGAAAGGTGCTACCCGTGCGGAGCTTTGTAAGGAGGTTGGAGGCAAAGAAGAGGTATAGGATTGGGGATAGCGAGGATCCCTGAGGGATGCCTGTTAGGGTCTGAATTGGTGGACTAGTGTAGTCCCCAAAGCGGAGCTGTGTGGTGCGGTCTTGAAGGAATGAATGAGTAAATTTCTCCACCCAGATTGGGAGTCGTGCGGCTCTTATGTTATGGAGAAGTCTCTTGTGTGATACATGGTCGTATGCTCCTGAGATATCCAGGCTGAGGACTGAGGCTACCAGTCCTGGGTCCTGTGCCCAGACTGTGTGGATCTGTTGGGTAAGAAGGTCAATTGCGGTAGTTGCTGATCTACTTTTTCTTGCTCCCATCTGAAAGTCAGGGAGTAGATTGTGGATCTCCGTAGCCTGTGAGATTCTTTCTGCTATAATTCTCTCGAGCAGCTTGCCTAGAGTGTTAAGCAGGGCAATTGGTCTAAATGACTTAGCCTTAGTATAGTCCTCTCTTTGCGGTTTCCTGAGGACTATAGTGGTTGAGCACTTAAATTGTCTTGGGTGGTATGAGAGTGCTAGGCACCTCTGAAAGATCCTAGTAAGCGGTTCTGCTAGTGTCTGTGCACACTGCTTTAGGAACCTGTTGATGATCTTGTCTGGGCCTGGTGCTTTGTCTGGGGGAAGCTGTTTAATAGTATGGAGGACTTGTTCTTCAGTGATGTCCTGGGAGATGTTGACTGGTTTTGGATATATATAGCCCTTAAGGTCAGAGAGGTTCGTGTCCCTAGGAGGGGGGAAGAACTGGTTGGAGAGAATCCTTGTCTTGGAGGGATTGTCATGGCGTAGTATCTGGTCTGTTCCCTGGAGGGGTGGAAACTGAGGTAGAGCTGGGGGCTCAAGTGCCTTTGTTCTTGCCCATCTTGAGAGCTTCCAGACTGTAGATGGGTTTGAGGTAATCTCAGCCACTTTTCTACGCCATGCTTTTGTTCTGTCCCTTCTGATTTGCCTCTTCTTACTGTTAACAGTAGTCTGATATGCCACCCAGTCTTCCTCTCTTCCTGTAGTGGTCCACTTTCTCCTAGCCCTTCTCGCTTGTTGAACCAGTTCTGAGCACTCCTTCGTCCACTCCATAGCGGCCCAAGGTGATGGTTTCGCTGCTGGGATGGTTTCCTGGATAGTATTCTGGATGGCTCTCTGGATCTGTTCGGTAAGGTGGTCCAGGTTTGCTTCAGTGTGGAGAGGGGTTATTTCTATGTTTTGGAGTTTTAACTGTAGTGTTTTGTTGACTTTCTGCCAGTCTGCCTTTTTCCATTGGGGTCTTAGGGGCCGAGTGGGTGCGGGTATAAGAGAGATGTCAAATATTGTATGGATAGGTAGGTGGTCAGAAGATGATTCGAGTTCTTGACTAACTCCACATCTAAGGATTCTCTCCTCGAGCCACTGGGAGGTAAAGATAAGGTCTAGGGTACTTTCACTATTGCCTCTCCTCCAGGTGGTGGTGCCCCTTGGGAGGGCAAGGTTAAGGTTGGCTGTAGTTGCGGTTTGGATTAGGTGGTCCGCGAGGGAGTGGTACGTAGGGGAGGTAATGCCTCCCCAGAGGGGGTGATGGAGGTTAAAGTCTCCAAGAAGGATATGTTGCCCTTGCATGGCAAGAGGTCTTGGGAAGGATGGATAGAGTTCCTAGCTCCGTACTAGTATGGGCGGATGGAGGGCTGTAGTAGTTATGGATATGGATGGTATGGGTTGTCGTGGTAAGGGAGAGGGTAATAAGGTCTGGGGAGTGGATTGTTGTCTGCCAGGAGTCCACGGCAATAGCCTTACTTATAAAGAAGCAGGTTCTCGCTGTTCCCTCCTGAGGGAAGACTGTATGGTAGGCTGGGTGTTTTATTGTTGTCTTTATCCTAGGGTTCCTCCATGGCTCCTGAATGGCGAGGATGTGGTGGGCTGTTGGGATAATCTCCTGGAAGAATGGGATCATTACCCTCTCAGCGCTTTTGTTGACGTTATACTGTATGATTGAAAGGTGGCTTGTATCTATCATTAGTTTCCTTCCATCTCTGTGTCGGCCTGCGGTGTGGTTGGTATTTCTGCCTGTGTGTAGGGGTTCTCCTGACCCTCGGTCTCAGGTGCGTGCTGGGAGCTGTTAAGCCCTGTAGAGGCCAGTTGGCCTAGCAGTAGAGTTTGGCTGAGGGAGTGAGGTTGATGGAGGGAGCGGGGTCTGCCTGGCTTTCTTTTCGTGGGTTCTTCTTCCCTTATCCTCTTTCGAGACCCTATCAGGGTCCATCCATCCTGTGTTGAGTTTTGGGTTACTTGGGGTGGTTGCCTATACTTTCCTGGCGCTGCTGCCCTGGCTTGAGTTGCTCTGGTTTGCTGAGACTTACGCGCTGGGCATGCGTTGCTCCAGGCTGTGTGTTTTTGAGAGCAGTTTATGCATTGCGTTTCATTTTTACTGCACTCCCTCGTATTGTGATTGCCTGCACATTGGCCGCACTTCTGTTCCTTCCTACAGTTGGTAGCGATGTGGCCATAGGCCTGGCAGTTGAAGCACTGGGTTACTGTAAAGTTCGCATTATAGTATTCTGCTGTGTGTAGAGCAAAGTTGCAGATGAGTCCTTTAGTAATAACCTGGTTGGCTATTTCAGGGTCTGTAGTGCTAAGGATGATTGCTGAGTGCGTTTTTCCTTCTGGGAGCTTCTTCTTTAGCCAGGCAAGCTTGCTAATATGCAGGCCTGGGTGTAGAGATTGGTTTTGCTCTTGTAGAGTCTTGGTAGCCTGAAGGTCCGTGGTGTTGATTCCCTTGATAGGGATATTGTGGACCAGTACTGAGTATAGTTG
This sequence comes from Neofusicoccum laricinum, assembly GCA_029906385.1. Classification (NCBI taxonomy): domain Eukaryota; kingdom Fungi; phylum Ascomycota; class Dothideomycetes; order Botryosphaeriales; family Botryosphaeriaceae; genus Neofusicoccum; species Neofusicoccum laricinum. The sequence continues at coordinate 640,874 of CP123718.1, read as the reverse complement.
CTGATTTGGGCGGATTTCTTTCCCGAGTCCGGTAGTCCACTCTTGGTCCTGGAGAAGGGCTGTTCTTGTTTGTGTGTCTGGGATAAAGATTCGGATATCGCCGCTTGGGAGCTTTCTAGCTGCGAGTACTTTTTGCACGCTAGGCTTTTTCCTGCCTGGATCTTTCGAATGATGCTTTCATTTGAGAGGTTTGCTACTTCCTGTCTGTTTGCTTCATTTGGGAGGTGGAGGGTGATTTCTGTGGTGGTGGGGGGGGTAGGAGGCTTTGGGGCTGCTTGGGCCGCGATGCGTGCCCAGTTTGAGGTGGTAGATGGAGGTGCCGCCTCGATACGGCTAACTGTTTTCTGGACCTGTTTGACTTCTCTTAGGATATCCTTTAGGTTAGGTTCCTTGGCGGAGACTTCCTGGTGGATGGCGATGTGGTCCTGGAATATTTCCTTGGCGGCGCCGAGAAAATTTTTTATCTGACTGTTGAGGGCTGAAGGTTTACCAGTAATTGTCTGGAGGGCTTGAAGGATGGCTTCTGCTGTTGTGGTAGCTCTCTGGACGTGTTCTACGCTGATTCGGCCACGCTGCTGGCTTTGGGGGGTTTGCTGTAGGTGGGTAGGAGCGGGTACTAGGGGGGGCTGTTCAGCTCTTTCCCCAATCTCAATCTCAGCCACCACGTTGCTGCAGCTATTGGGGAGGTTGCTATTAGGATTTTGAGGCCTTAAAGGACCCCTAGGGGTCTCTTCTATAGCCGTAGCTTGAAGTCGGATTTCTGGTGCGTTCATGTTTATGAAGCCAATGTATAGCCTTGCCGCTTACTCGTCTGTATTTATAGTGAGAATATGTCTCGTGGCGAATGTAATGCACAAGGCTGAATGCCACGTGCTACCACGAAAATATTCTTACTGGTACGTAACTGTTGTGCCGAAAAATGTAATAGAGTTCGGGGTTAGTTTATCAAACTGGGGAAATTGGCCCGTTGATGTTCTTGGTTGGTTCTGACTCTCACAGCATGACTATATCTTTCCACACAACGTCAGACGAAAACCAAGAAACTGCTTTTCAATGGTTATCGCATGTATAGGGAGTTGCTTTCAAGACTGCTTGGCTACTTGTGCGCAACATATTTGCTTCCTTCGCATCTTTTATGCTATTGCTGTTACGGCACAGCCCCTACGGGGTCGAGGAAGGACAGGATAAGGAAGAAAGTGAGGTGCACCCGCAAGACGGGAAATGACCTACGTGGCTCACGTGATGCCAAGAGGTGCTCTGCCTGCTCCCCCGCCAAGAACACGGAGCACCGAGAGTAGGTTATAATGCTCTGTCCGCTCTGTATATAGAACCGCAGAGCATAGCGGAGCAGTATACTAGATTGTTAACTCTCCTACGTGTATATAAACCATACTCCTTAGTATAGTCTTGACCTTCGTGGTTAACTTCAATAATCAATCTACACCATTGATTAGTAACACGGCCTTCGCACGCAGTACTCAGTCACGTGTATTTGTCTATACTGTTCTCACCTGTAACGGTAGGCTCCTTCCACTAAGCTTCGGAGTCGCTTAGCAGGTTGGTGGAAACCGAAGGGTTTACCTTGAAGAGACAAGAGGAGGATGGCGGTGCAAAGAGTGAAGTATCACGTGATAGCGCGGTGCGCAATGAGCTTGTTACCTCCAAATCAATAGGGTTTGAATTGGAACTTTGAGTTGACCACGAAGGTCAAAGTACTATCTAATGAGTGTGGTTATATACAAGTAGGAAAGCTATAACAATCTGGTATGGTGTTTGGATCTTTTCTGATCCAGTGGGTGTTGGATCAGTAGAGATCCAAAGGTGGGGGTCTTGGATCAGTCCTGATCCAAGGTGGGTCCTCACGTGATGCGGGCGCTTAGACTTCTCTCCCGGATCCCGTTTTCTAATCTTGTGAACGGACGCGATAACCACCTTTCTCTTGACCGCTCCCTGTGCCTCTTGTTGGTTTCCCGGATTCTGCCAGCCTAACCGTTCAGCGTTACCGGCGGCCCTTGGTCGCGTTGTTCCCCTGCGGGTTCTCTGACTCATCGGCGCTTCGCTGGTTTCCTTGTGCCTTGTAGGCTTTCCTCCCGTACGGGCCTTGGTCTTGGTGACTAATCCTTTAAGCGCCGACTCCCTTGGGGCTGACCTTTCCGTGCGGGATCTCTTGTGGTGCGGCTCTGCTAGCCGTGCGGGAACTTGGTCCCTGCGGTGTTTTCTCCCGTGCGGGTTTCCTGCCCTTGGGGTACTAAAGTCCGTGTGGCCTGGGGTTCGTAACACCACCCTCTTTGGTGTTTGGATCCTTAGAGGTAGAGGCCCGCCGTTACAATTGCGGGACCTTCGGAGTGGACTCCGAAAAAGAGTTGGATATTCTTCAAATGCAGCTGGCATCCAGCGTCAGAGTCTACCTATAGAACAAGAATAAATGGAAATGGGCTCTCGCACTTCATCACGGGTGATCAGGTAGAAGCATCGCGATCTCCGGAGTCTAGACTCCCACCCTGAGATCATAACATGATTCGTACTTACTACATTCGACCACTGCCCCAGACCGGTCGCCCCAGAAATAGACCCGCAAAGCCCCCAAATAGGAACTGTGGTGGATCGCGTACAGGCTGATCCGTGCTCGAATCGGGGCTCTATTCGCTCGCTTCGCTTCCACGGCACCTCTCTCCACTGAGACAGGGTGAGTTGAAAGGAGTGGTAATTGCCCCCTTATAAGCCCCATCTCTATCCGAGAATAACTGATAGAAGCATCATTGCGTACCTTCCTAGCCTGCAACAACTCGCCATGCCTGGATCGTTGAAAAAAGTCATGCAGAAGCTCTGCCTATGCGGATCGCGCCAAGATGATCCGAGCGACCAACCACCCCCCCGTATTCCTCCTCCGCAACAACCTTCGCAGCGCGCATCCCGTGCTCCTGGCCCAGATCCTTCAACGGTGATACGGCCGACTACAGCCATTCCTCGGCCAACAACCTCCATTCCGCGGCCACCTACGGCCATTACTGCACTGGAGACTGCTCCCTCTTCCACGGAGATTCCGGAAAAAAGCCCGGATGAACTGTACCAGGCCCAGGCTCAGGCTCAGGCTCAAGCACCACCTCCCCCTGTAGAGAACCAATTCTTTGCCTATATCCCAGACCTCGCACCTACCATCCGGATCGTTTCTCAAGGGAGCCCAACGCCGCCATCACCGCTCGTCATCGACGAGCATCCGACATTCGGCTCAGCGCAGTCAATTGCCGACTCAGCATCCATAGACTCCGAGACACGCCCGACCACATCCGCTTCATCTAACGCGGACACTCCCATCTCGGCATCCTCGGAGTCCACCCTGGGGTACATTCCGGACGACCCACCCGTGAAGCCGGCGCCGCTGTTCGTGAGGAAGGCATCAGCAGCGAACGCACTACCGGCGAAGGCACCACCCGTGAAGACGCCGCCCATGGGCCCCCATTCGTTCCAGCGGCCCAAAACAGCCTCCCGTGCTCTATCACCACCGCCTCCCGGAGTGGTCCTGAATCCAACCTACACCACGGCCGAAGGCTGGACCTCATTCGCATCCATGGAACGACCACAAACACGTGCTTATTAGCGACCGCTAAAGAAAGAAGCCGCCCCCCACTGCCCCCTATGTCTTTCCTTTGCCCTGCCAGGACGCCGCCATCTCCAGCTCCCAATGGACATCCAACCCCTGGCTCCCTCGAAGCCGGGTTCCCAGTCGCTCTCTACTCTCCTTTCCCCCTTGCAACCCGGATTTCCTTTGTCTGAGGATGTTCCATGTGGCGGGCCGCCGAAGATGGTGTTTTACAGCCCGCGCGGATGTTGAGGACTTTGTAGATGCCATCTACGAACAGACAGCCCCGAGGCTCAGGATAAGTCCTTTTCCGGCCGGTCAGTCACGCCACACGGACCCGATGGGGACGGCGGCCGCCCCTGAGATGTGGATGATTCACCGTACCGCGCAGGTATGCTGGAGGATGCGTCCGCAGGAGTTAATTTCGAGAAGAGTGTAGCATCCGCTACGCTGGGTAATTGCATGATTAAACCTTATCGCTATCGTGCAGCTCATGGGCGCTGTGCACCCTGGTTTGGCGAAGGAGTAGGTTGGAAGGCCGGTTTGGTGTTCTTAGTTTATAATGGTAATTTTAGTGGTGTCCTGGAAGGGTTTGGTAGATGGGGTAGATTGTTCATTGCGGGCAGGAGACAAAAGGGAAGGAGGAGGTCGGCTTGGGGAGATGGCGGTTGGATAGTCATACGAACAGGCAACGGCACTGGCCAAAATAAAATTGTATTTAGAGGTAATGGTAATAAAATATTAAAAAAAATGTAAAAACAATTGATTGAATCCGCAAGCATTCAAAGTCTTATTTCAGTATTTGAACCTAAGCCGCCCTTGCCGAGCCAGCTCACAGTTGGTATTTTTATTCGACGTCTCTTAGTCGTTTAATTAATTTCCATCATCATCCGGCTAAGTCCAATAAAACCAGACGCCGCAGGGTGAAGTTTTGTTCTGTACGATATTCGTGCCGCATTCTCCGCAGGTAAGACACACATGTCGGATGATCCAAATTCCTCCCGCGCCTTGCTTTCAAAGAAAACATGCCCCCGCCTAAAACGCCGATGTAATGCCCCAGACATTTCCATGAGGTATTAGCCGCCTCTTGCCGTCCTGAACGCCTGTCCCGTTATTCTGTTACATATCCACAATTCCCCATCCCATCAATGGAGGTGCAGCTCATCATCCCTCCACTCATCGTCGTCGTCGCTGTCGCTCGCCTCCTCCCAATTCGCCAGGCGCCGCAGCATGCGGTTCTCGGCCTTGAGCTCGCGGATCTTGCGCTCGTACCCAAGACCCGTGTCGGCGCTCTCCTTGAGCGCGTGCCGCGCGAACTGGGCGACGCGACCTAGGCCCGCTTGCCATTCCTGGTGCTCGAGACGCAGCTCGAGGTTGGCCTGGCGCTCCTTCTCCAGCAGCGTGTTGTAGTGTGCGTGGAGCGCGACGATGGCGTCGTGCTGTTGGTGTGCGTAGGGGCGGAGTTTCTCGAGGACGAGGGAGAGGCTGGTCTCGTAGTCTTGGAGGAGGGAGCGGAGAGCGGCGTTTTGCGTGTCGAGCGACGAGATTGAGGAGTGGGCGGACTGGAGCTGGGCGCGCAGGTTGTTGATTTCGGCGGCTTGTTGGCGCGAGGTTGCGGCGTTGAGGTCGCCGTTGACTTGGGCGATGGTGGGAGACGTGCCTTCCTGCGCGGCGCGGGCCTGGGGAGGGATGTGTTAGCACAGGGGACTGTATCGGCCGAACTGTGAGGGTTATGGAAGGTTCCAGCGGGGAGGTACCTGTATCTGCTGCACGCTGTTCATGATGTTGGCCGTCTGGTTACGATTCTCCTGCAGCACATCGCTGAGCTGCTGGACGACCTGCCACAGATGGTTCATGTCGGTCTGGTGGCCGCCACTCAGCAGGCCGTTGACCAGGTTCGGCATTCCACCAGAGCCATTGGGCTGGTGTTGTGAGCCCGGGGTGGGAGGTTGACGCTGAAGGGAGTTCGCCATGCCGTTGGGAGAGTCGAGGTACGCGCTATTCATGTTCCTCGATGGGGGGACGTGTGGAGGCGGTGCGGGTGACGGTTGCGGTTGCGGAGGAGCTGTCGCTGCGGCGGCAGTTTGGTCGGCGCTGCTGGCGGAGCGTGGGTAGCGTGCCGTGAATGGATTGGCCGAAGGCTGACGCGGGCAGGTGACGTGGAACTGACGGGGTGTCTATGGAGGGCGAGGCTAGCGGCTGCGGAATAGGGTTCGGTTGGGGCGTCGTCTGCTTCCTGGGACGGCGGCAGCGTGGGCGCCGTGGACCGTCACGTCTGGCTGTCGATGTCGGCGCCAAAGCCGCTCTGCGGCTCGACTGCCTCGGCACGTGGTTTTTCCTCCTCCGCACTTTCCTCCGCCAGCGCCGATCGTTTCTGTTTCTGCTGACAGTCCTCCACACCACCTGTCTGTCTCGGATGGGCCGAACTTGGGCGACGTGCGGAGTGTACGGACGTTCCGCATCCTGGGTGTTGGATTTTGGGAGTGGGAGCGGTAGGCGAGGCCGGATCAACCGATATGTGACGTCTGGCGTACTATGCTTATCATCACGAGTCCCTGCGACGTCGCATAACAGCCTTTTTATGCTTAAGAGCTGTGCCCGTGACGGGGTTGTTCTAAGTGACTCGGGATCGAACGACTGCAAGAGTACAGAGATGTAGGATCTGGAAGTTTCCAAGTAGTTCTCAGACGGGATCTTCGAATTGGCTAGTAAACGTGTTACCCTCCGTTTGCTCCTATACGTTTGTCTTCAGTCTCCCCGTCTGTGCTGGCTTTTGGTTTACTAGTGTCGTCTATGGTCGTGTTCGAAATATTTTCAATAGTAGTCACTGGATAGCTTGTATTATCATTTTGTGAGGCATAATCGAACGAATTCGAATCAGAATCAAACGTGGATAGAAGGCCAATTGACGAACGAGAGTAGTCTGCATGAGCATTCTCGAAAAAAATGACACTCATGAACTGCCTTCAATCCACTTTTGACCCGGCTGGAAACACCAAATGAGCGAACCGACAGCTGCAAGTATTCAGCCGCCCCTTTCATCATGAAGTGCTCCCCATCCGCATCCGCGAACCATCGGGTATCATCCCTGAAACCATAACCCCAGAACGCCCCGCAGATCCTTCGCTCCCCCTCACCCCTCCAATAATCCCCTCAACTTCTTCCTCTCCACCCCCTGACTCCTCACCACCCAGCCCCCCTCCGCCCCCTCCACATCCTCATCTTGAACGCCGCCCATCCCCTCTGCCCACCCCCCAACTCTCGCCGTAACCCTCACCCCCAACGTCTTCGCGCCCGCCACCTCCCTCGCTAGCTCACCGTCCCTCGTCACCAAATTCCTCTGCACGTTCTCCCGCGGCGTCCGCAGCGGCGCCACCACCTCCCGCAGCCGCCTGTACCGCGCCAGCTTCCGGCGCGCCTCGTCTCTTCTTGTTGCCAGCGCCTGGAGCCGGTTGACCAGCTCCTCGTACCGCTGGGCCGCGGCGGTATTGCGGGGAGGTATGGGTAAGGCGTCGGCCCAGGTGGGTGGGAGCGCGGCGATGGCGTGGGTGGATGTGAGGTCGCAGGCGGGGTGGAGGGGGTCGGTGGTTGTTGTTTTTGTGGCCGAGTCGAGGTCGGAGGAGGGGGTGGGCATGGAGAGGGGCAGGGCGCCGGCGGTCCAGTAGAGGGCGTCGATTTGCTCGGCGACGTGGCGGATGGCGAGAGAGGGGTAGGCGGATTTGTTGTGGCGGCGGACGAGGCGGTTCACTGGTAGCGTGGATATTAGATATTTTGGATATGGTTAAGGAAGGGGGGCGAAAGAGACAAGGGTGGACGTAGGAGTGAGTAAGCGACGTGTGGAGAATGGTCAGAGATTGGGGGAAGAGGTCGAGCGATGGAGAACAGCAGGTTCCAGAAAAAACAGGAGATGATATTGCGCGTCAACAGAGCTCGACATACCTTCTCTAAGGACATCCTTAATCACGCTTTCTGGAATATCCGCCGCGTTCACGTTGCCAACCCGCCATCTCTCCGGAGCTTGTAGCGGCTGCAACAAGATACGCGTCTGGCTGCGGAGGAAAGCCGACTTCAGGCTGATGACAGTATTGTTATTTGTCGACATGGCAAACATAGGCCGCGGAACCGCCCCAAGCTGCGCGATTGAAGACGGATTCTGAGGTCCAGCGCTGTGAGGTCGGCACGGCAGATGTCAATGTTGTCGCGCCACGGCGGGGAGACGCGTTCCAAGCAATGACGCCCGTGCACCCAGCCCCGATCGGCGAAAAGCGCGGACCGAGCGCCGACGTCGTTTTGCCTGTCACGCACGGGCCGCAGAAAAGTTGGCCGTCGAGCTTGCAGCATCATCGCCGCCCATCACCGAAGCGCAACCTCCATCCATCCATCAGCCGCACGGCATCCCCACCCGCGCGCCCGACTCAACTCCAACCCCAACCCCGGCCGTCCTCCTCCCGCATCTCTTTCACAACCACACCTCGCCAAAATGGTCAAGCTCGAGGAAGGTGCGTACATCGTCTCCGCCGCAATCTCTTCCCACCCAGCACACGACCTCGTCACCCGGCGCGCAGCTCCCAGCGCCCCCGTCCCTCTACCACCCGAATCGCCCGCCCCTCCCCAATGCCCGCCTCCACTAACGCACCCCCGCAGTCCCCGACGAGGAGCTCTACGCCGATCAGGCCGGCCCCAACGCCGGCGATGACGACTGGGACGACGCGTCGTCGACGACCTCGGACGCCAGCAGCGACGTCTCCTCGATCATTTCGCCCGACGAAGAGACTCTCTGGGAGCGCGTGGCCGCGCTGCAGGACATGATCCCGGCGTCGCAGCGGCGCTTCGCGACCAAGGCGACCAGCAACGTCTCGTCGTGGTTGTCGACGGGCCTGTCCGTGGGCGCCAAGTGCCTGTGGGTCGTGAGCAGCAGCGCGCTGCTGCTGGGCGTGCCGTGGGCGCTTGCCTACGCCGAGGAGCAGCAGATGATCGAGATGGAGCGGGAGATGAAGATGCAGCAGAGCGCGAACGAGGTGAGTGGGGAGAGACTTGTCCGGGAATGCGCCGAGAGAGAGGCGTGTCTCGAGGAAATGCCCAGAGCGCCAGATGGATGGTTCTTGGTTTCTTTGGTGTTCTGGAGAGTGCTGACGTCTGTTTTCCTTCCACACAGCTCCTCGCTCCTGGCAGTGCGACGCAGCAGCCTGGTGAGGCTCGCCCGGCTTTGTAAACGCAAAACCGCCGCATCCCCCATAATTTTGTCATCGACAAACCCGTCATATCTACAACTAGCGGGAACGACCGCCAAAGGAAAGGTCGATAAAGCCATCGTTCTGTATAAACAACCGAGGGAGGGAGGAAGAAGCAATCTTTTACTAGACACGAATGCCAGGCTGAGTAATGAAGGAACCGAGACAGGGAACGAATTCTTCTTGCGCACCTGGCTTGATTTGGGAATTGCACGAATGAAGCTCGCCTGTATTACCACACATTTCTTCTCAGCTCATTTAGAATCAAAATGCCGAAAAACGGCAGACTTCAAAATTCTCACTAGAAAGCGACGCAGACGCATGACGTCAGACGTGTTCTGAAATAAAAGAGCGGCAGATGGGAGAGAAGAATAAGTTTTTCGTCTGCATGCTATATGTACATTATCCACAACACCGTGCTCGCCGCCACCTGTTAATCTCTCTAATCCGGGGAGCTCGCGTACTTCGCTTTTTTGTCGTGTGCATAGCCAAGAAAAGAAGAGCTGCCCTCAGAAACCCGTATCCTATTTTCGTGCACGAAAGAAGACGCCGCTATCAATAGCGCAATTAACCGAGGATAAAATCGTTCGCGCGTCAGGGGCCGGAAATCTGCAGACAAGAGAAGACGACGATACCTGGAGTCGCGCGAAGAAAAACGTCTATACCTAGCGACAGAAATGGAAGCAAATCGTAGCCCATTTCATCGCTCACAACATTCCCGCATCCGCCAAATCCGAGTTTGCAAAAGCCCCAGAAACAAGCGCGCCCGATGCAGGTTTTGGTAATACACCCGAGTGGTATGAAAAGGAAAAGTTATGCCGTACACGAGGGGAATAGAGGCCGCCGGATCGCATTTGCACCGCAAGAAGGAGCAGTGGCAGCTTAGAAAGGCGGAGGAGGGCCCTGGGCAGCAACGCCCTCCTGCTGCATCATGACCTCCTCGTCGGCGGCTTCGATCGATACGCCAAGACCGACCTTCGCTTGGTTCTGGAATGGATGTCAATGCGTGTTCTCTCATGACCGTGTTTGAACTCAATGACGTACCTTCGCATGATCAATTTCGCCAGCGAACGTGACCTGCACCGGCGGAGCGACCCGCTTCTCCAGCAGACAGCCGAGCTTGCCCTTGCTGTCGATCTGAGCGCGGAATGAGCTGGCGCGGAAGTCGTACTTGGCACCGATGGTGGTGGTGGCGTCCTTGCTGGGCGCACCCATCATCTGAGCCATGCCCGGAGCGAACTCCAGGTTGACATGGACACCAGCCTCGACCTTCTCAGTCAGCCTCCGCCAGTACGAGCCCTGAACACCACCCGAAGCCAGCAGTTGACCGCTGGCAATCCAATCATCGCCCTTGTAGCGCGCTGCGTAGCTGACCAGGCACTGGGGGCCGTGCGTCATGGCGGCGCGCTCCCACACGCCCTCGAGACCCAGCGAAAGCCGCTTTGTGACCGCCTGCAGGTAGCTGCCGATGAAGATGCCCGTCAGGCCGCCGTCGAGGATGGAGGGGTTCATGGCTTTGATCGAGGCGCTGAAGTCGGCACCCGTGTAATCGTTCTCGAGCTGCAGCATCGATTGGCCCGGACCCTGCGCTACCTGCATGCTGGTCTTGGTGACAAGGTTGGAGGTCCAACGGTAGTTGAAGCGGCCGGACACCGAGAAGTCATTGTCGACATTGGCTTGCATGAAGATCTTGCGCTGGTTTAGTATATCAAGGACGGTCTTCTACTCATGGCGCGCCGATGGCGGCGGGCCGGCATCAACATACCTTGGGCGAGCCGTACAAGGCGGCATATGCGTAGGGCGGCAGACCTTGCGAGCCCATTGACAGGGCGTGCGAGACCTGGAATAGCGGAGCGACGCTGAAGGCCTTGGTCAGGTCGGCGCGCAGGCCGGAGAAGGTCAAATTGTTGAGGAAGACATCGCGCTGGACTTCCTTGGAGATGTTGTCGATGGTGCCGGGGTTCGACAGGCCTAATGCGTCTCTCCGGTCCGAGTAGGCCGAGTAATAGGACTGCAGCTTCCTCATGACGGTGTTGTTGGTCAGCAGATCGAGCGCCTGCTGGTCGGCCTTCTCTAGTGACGCCATTGGTGCGAGAGCGGGTGCGCGGACGACGGGGAAAAGGACACAGGCGGCGCGGGAGTCGGGCGGGCAGCTGCAGTGATGGAGAGATGGGCGCGCGGGCGGCGGAGCGGGCGCAAATGGGGCGATGCCGAATGGAAGGCGAACTGGGCGAAGGTGATGATGCTGCGCAGCCAGAGCTCGGCGGCCGACTTTTTCGACAGCGCCGCCAGCCAATCAGCCGCGCATCACGTGCGCCTTACCCTGCTGCGACCTTATCGCCGCCTCATCAGCGGGGCCCGAGAGCTCAAGACGCGCGCAAACAGCTCGAGATCCCCGTGCCCAAACTCACAGGCCGCCCGGTGACTGCAGGGCTCCGTCGGCTCTCACGACTCGCAGCCCACCCACGCCCTGGCCACTGAAACGCTTCCTGACTGGCGTGACTGCTGCCCACCGGGCTCCGCTTTCTGCCGCCTGCCATCCAAATCCTTGGTCGCCCATCTCGTTGCGATCCCAACACCAATCCTGAGCCACCTACGTATTCGCTCTCACAGAAAATTCTGTCGCAGCTTCCAAAACACCCCCCACTCCTTACGCCGCCTTTTTTCGTGCCCGTGATCGCGGAAACCTCGTCGTCATGGACACCTTGCTGTACGTCAACTTTCTCGCGCTCATCCACGTGATGCGCCGCGCTGGGAACTGCGGAAATGCGCCTGCTCTTGCCCGCGCCAGTGCTGACTTGTCTGCAGAACCGCTGAGGTGGCGGCCAACTCGCCCAGGTACCGGCGGAGGTCGAGCACCTTCATCGATGCCATCCATGACCTGCCGGAAAAGGAAGAGATGGCACCCGCTCAGCTATACAGCACCGAGTCGGGTCGCCTGTTCCACTCCGGCCGCATCGTCATCGCGACTGTCGGCTTGCCCGCCCGAGGGAAAACGCACATCTCCGTGGCCGTGGCACGCTACCTGAGATGGCTCGGCGTCAAGACCCACGTGTTTCACCTGGGCGACTACAGGCGCGCAACCATGGGCCCCGGCAAGGACGTCCCCCAGGACTATTTCTACGTGAATGCCTCTCCCACCTCTGTTCTTCTGCGCAACAAGATCCTCAAAAAGTGCAGAGAAGACATCTACCACTTTCTCGAGCACGAGAACGGTCAGGTGGCCATCTATGACGCAGTGAATGCTATCTCCGCGGGCCGCGCTGCCCTCGCAAGAGAGTTTGCCAAGCGCCAGATCCAAACACTGTTCATCGAGTCTCAATGCACAGACGAGAAGATCATCGAGGAGAACGTGCGGAGTGTGAAAATTTCTTCCCCGGATTATGTGGGTTGGAAAGACGAGGACGCCATCAAAGACTATCTCCAGCGCATCTCGTCAAGGATACCGCACTTCGAAACTATGGAAGAGCCGGATCTGCACTGGGTCAAAATGGTCAATGCCGGCGAGTGTGTTATTGTCAACAGCTGCAACTTTGGTTATCTGTCGCAGCGTATCGTCTTCTACATGCTGAACCTGCACATCAAGTCGCGGCACACCTATTTTGCACGTGCCGGAACCACCAGGGAAGAAGATTCGTACAAAGCTGATGCATCGTTATCACCGGAAGGAAAGGATTATGCACAGAAGATGATCGAAACCTTGCTGAAGCATCGCGAAGAGGAACGTCAAGCTCTACAAGCTCAAGGTGGACCTGCAGCCCAGCTCAAGCCGCTTACTGTGTGGACATCGACTCGCCGGCGTACAGTAGAGACGTCTCAGCCGCTCTCCGATCTTGGGTACAGGGTCAGGCAACGCAGTCAGATGAGCCAGCTTCATCCCGGAGTTTGCGAGAAAATGACGGAGAGCCAAATCAGACGAGAATACCCGGACGAAGTCGCGAAGCACGAAGCTGATCCTTATCATCATCGGTACCCGCGAGCTGAGGTAATTGGAGCCTTCCCTACTCGATGCTTCACTGAAGCAGCAACGTTTTGCCTTGCTGACCTCCAATATAGTCATACCACGACCTTGCTGTCCGTCTGGAGCCTATTATTCTTGAGCTTGAGCGTGAACAGAATGATCTTCTGCTCATAGCACACGAGAGTGTTCTTCGTGTTTTGTATGGCTATCTGATGGCTTGCAATGCTACCGATATCCCTAAACTAGACTTCCCTCGCGACGAGATTATTGAGGTAAGCATTTTTTTAAACAATTTTCTATGACTTTCAGTCTACTACATTGGCGTAATGTGTTTTTCACCGTTTTGTTATTTGTTTGTCAAGTTATTCCACACCAAAATTGGCCCCACTGTATGAGATGTGCGGGCGATGCTGTCATATCCCTCCTAATTGGTGCAAATCGTCCATACTATTCACTTCTTCCTCTTACTAGGCGTATACTACCGTACACAAACACTGACGAACCTTCATCAGATTATACCCGCCTCTTACAACAACTCTGCCAAACGCATCCACATCCCTGGCCTCCCTGACAAGATGGTTCCCGCATCCCCCGAGGACATCGCCATTCCAGTACCCCCGTCCGGCTTGGTTACGCCGTCCCCACTTCCGTCTGGTCTGGCTACACCCGAAGCATCCCTGGCCACAGCTTCTGGTACCACGCCTGCAATCGGTACGCCTGCAGCCGCCGTCGGCGCTGGCAACACCATCGCTCGCCCCCGTAGCGCTACTGTGGGAGGTGAGGTTATTGGGAAGGGCAGTAGGGGTCTGGAAGCGTTGGCAGCATCAAGAGGGAGAAGCGGCACACTGACGCCGCAGGATGGCCGTGCGACACCTCAACCATTGGACATCAAGGCGAGCCATGTGGATCCGAGTTCCTAAGGAGGCTGAGACTATTTGGAATTTCCTATGGGAAAGATATTAGAAGAAGGAGAGGGTAGATGGTTGGGTTGGGAAGGATGGCTACAAACCATTGTCTCTGGCTAACCCGGTTGTGAAGGGATTAGATGGTAGGATTCGGCACTTTTTCCTAGCTTGTGTCATCTTTTGCATGGCTGGTATACTGGCTCCTTTCTTTCTCAGGAACCGTGTTTTCTCTTTGAATATATACACCGCGGCGGTTTTTTTCTTTTTCTTTTTCCTTCTTTTACTGGTATCCGTTCACTTGTTGATCTTGAAGCTACGTTCGTTACTATTGTAAGGATGTATTGGTGACTTTATGAATGGCAAGTTTCAGGGTTCGGTTAGTTATTGTTTGGGCGGGTTTGTGGAGTCGATGGATGCTGAATACGGTTGGAATGCATGGAACTTAGCATTCTTTTGATTTCTGCATTGGTATTGACTCCTCGCAATCTCACATACCGAGACTTGAAAGCTGCTCGGCCTTTCTAAAGGTGTCGTTTCCTGGTGTCAGTTCATCTCTAACCACCAGCACCGATACCATCTGATACTCCCTTTACAACGGTGCCTACTTCGCTATGAGGATCCTCGCACGTGAATCGGCCTAGATCTCATTCTCATAATCAAGATACTATAGTTACTGTTAGAAAGTTGCAACCATTGTCTTGCCAATCTCTCCAAGGGTTGGGGGTCAAACTGGAACAATACCCCAATCTCATGCAACTCCTGATGTCTCCTCAATTATGGGTTAAGCAGCAGCTCCGCTTCGCTCAACGGCATTGTTGATGGATGTAAATAATGTGATAGCAAGACAGAGAGACGGAGAGCGATTGCTTCAAGTAGTAAGAAGATCAGCGAAAAAGCTCTCGGACGTGTAAAGCTATATGCAGCCGACTCATTGAGCGGATATGATTCGGCTTTTGTCTCTCGCGGTTCAGACAGACTGCAGGCTAATGTGGGGACTGCATGGCCAAATTTAGCCCTCGGCCACTTACCAGTTCATTGGAAGCGCGGTCAGTCGCACCACATTGGCAGAGCCGCGGCACAATCAGACGCGAGGCTGCTCTTGGAGCTAAAGCCCGGGGATTCCGATGCCAAGACGCTCTCTACTCGCAGCGGTAATTGCTCTTTTCCCCCCCATCGCCGTGTGGCGTTGCCGTGGGTTGGACTACCTATTGGACCAACGGACCTGCGAGGGGAAGCGGCCACCACTTCACCCGGACTTTGTGCGCAGTTAAGAAAATCGCGTCACCGCGGCCGGTCTTACCTCAGCTCCCTCCGACTTGTTTCTGTGCACCACCAACACCACTCCTGCTCCAATATCTCAAGATGGTACCTCCTGCCGCATTTCCCGGCTAATGCCATGAATCACCCGACTGATCCTTCCCGCAAAAAGGTCCACGCGGAATCCTCTACCTTCACCTCCGGCCTCACCAAGGCTGAGGTCTACTCCCAAGTCCTTGAGCAGGCCAACGCCCTGATGGACGGTCAGAGGAACTGGGTACGTGTCGCATGATCCACGCGATCCGTGCGCATACAAAATTGGAAGAATTGAAGCTCATCGTGCTTGTCCAAGGTTTGGTACGCGCCTACCCCACCATCGCCGTCATGCCGGCAAGCGAAGGTAGACTCGAGCTGACAGTAACCGTCCCAGCAACACCGCCAATGTCGCATCCCTCCTCTGGCACGCCTTCCACTCGCTGCCCGCGCCCTCCTCTGCCGTCAACTGGGCCGGCTTCTACGTCCTCGACCCCTACACGCCAGACCAGCTGATACTCGGACCTTTTCAGGGCATGGTTGCTTGCCAGACCATCCGTTTCGGCAAGGGCGTCTGCGGTGCCGCTGCCGCAACGAGGGAGACACAGCTTGTACCCGACGTCGAGAAATTTCCGGGCCATATTGCGTGTGACGGCGCGAGCAAGAGCGAGATCGTGGTTCCCATTGTGCAGAAGGGGAAGACGGTAGCAATCATCGACATTGATTGTGCGGAATTGGAGGGATTCGATGAGCAGGACAGGAAATACCTGGAAGATCTGGCCGCGTCGTTGGCAGATGCATGCGATTTCTGAAACGGAGAACAAGGTACTTTGAAAGGAATATGATATCGAAATTATTTGCATCTTAGAAAGGCGATAGGCAGTCTCCAGACCCAATAGCTCGTATTTTTGTTTTTCTCCACCAGTTTGCGGAGAACGAAACGTTCCGTCCACCACCACTCTCCTTGCAACAGTATCAATTACGCGAGACTGCCGCAGTGAAGACAAGCGCTCATTCAGCAAAGAACTCAACATATCAAAGCTCTCGCTACCTCTATTCTAACTCCTATCTTAGTGGGGGGTTGCTTTATGGAGCGGTACAGTATGCCCATGAATGCTACTGTTGAAATTTGGACGTGTAAAGCGTTGGATTGACTGGCCTCCCCGAGAGAGGGGGGGGGGGGCAGGAGAGGTGCCCAAGATATGCCCAACTATCGCGCTAACTACTTCTGGCTAACTGTACACGTGATTTTACCAACAGCTAGTTACGCTGCTCGAAGAGATATCCCTATGATGCTGTCTCCTCGTGCAGCTGTATCTGCAGGATTTGTTAGCTACAGTGATTCTCAGATCCAATAGTACTTGCCATTTCATGCTTCATATCTACGGTAAGCAGTATGAGCAGCGAAATTGTGTGCAAGCTACGAAGGCATTGTTGGAAGGGTTGTTCGAATCACACCAGTCATAGCATTCGCGGAGGTTTGTATCGGGGCACACTTGGCCAAAGACGGCAACCGGCAGGGCTGCGAGGAGGAGGGTGATGATGAACTTCATGTTGTTGGAAGAAGCGCGGATATCGATGCTTGGCGCGTAGGTGTTTGAACGGGAGCAAGGGTATGATTTGCGGCACATCAAAGGCTGGGATATATACCTTCGCTGGCAGGATATCGGCAAATTCCAGAGCCAATTTAACAGTACGACTGTCTATTTGTTATATACGAGGCAAGTATCGGTGACTGATCTGTGTGAGGACGCGACTAAGGATGTGTGGGTCTTGTTGAAATTGTGTCGATCATCGCACGGCTCGGGCGTCCCGTCGCCAACAATGAGGCAGCCACCCACGTCACCCTCGCAAGATTGAGCATTATGTACCTACCTATTTCATTTGGTATACTGTATGCTCATAAGCTTCCCCTTATATCTACCTATCTTCTGAGATGCTTCCAGCTCTATGACTAGAGCAAATTCTGAGGGCCGAAAACCAACTTCCTTCTGGACTTCAGTTTATCTGCTACCGTCACGATTATCTCGCGCTTGACATCCTTCTCCTTGCCCTCTCCTTCTCTTGGTGCAGTTTCGAATGTGTTCCAAACCTCGACATACTTGTTGTCACTATCTTTGCTCGTGTAAATCGCATGGAACGCCTCCGCCATGCGCTCCCGCGTCTTCATCGCATTGAAGTCATCCAACGTGACCATTTTGGCCTGCTGATTTGTCGCAATGCAGTGGTATGCAGAGAACTGCACGCAATACAGCACGAGAGCAGCCAAGCCAGCCGCCAACGCGGTTGCGACGCTGGAGCCGCTGACGAGACTGCACTTCTCCACCGGCACGTTGCCGGGACGTTCCTTGATGACTTTGTCGCCCGGGAAGATGAAGTCGACGTGAGAGGCGCGGGTCCACTTCCACGCCGTGCCCCACGCGGTGGCCGCGCCAATCTTGAACCGGCTGGTATTCGCGGCGGGGTGGCTCTCGTCCGCATCTGCGCCTTGGTCGTTGGCTGAGCAGAAGAGGAGGATGTTTTTCTTGGCTGCCTCCTCCAGCGCCGCCTCGAGCTTGGTGATGTCCGTTTCGTTTTCGCTGGTCTTCTCGATGGTCCACGACATGGAAATGATGTCGACACCTCTGTCAATCGCGGCCCGCACAGCCTGGAACGGAACGGGTCAGTGCGTGGGAAAATGATGTGTGCGCTGCACGTACCTTTTCGGCACTCTTCGCTGTGATTTGCCTTTTCCCCTGCTCTCCAGCGCTGTACTCGTCGAGCCTTAGCACGTAAAGCTGGACCTTAGGGCAGACTCGACATATCAGGCTCGCCATGACTGTTCCGTGGAAGCCGCTGGTCGCCCAGTACGGTGCGTTCAGGTTGTTGTGATTCCGGAAGCTACGGCCACCGACGACCTTGTCGACCACAGACTGTTCGTCGATGTCAAACCCGTCATCGATGAGCCCGACCGTGATCGGCTTCGGCTCGACACCGTTAAACCGAGATGTGTCCAGGTCGATATTTTGAACAAATGTTGCAAAGTCATCCATGCATGTCAACCACTTGTGCTGGTCCTTGTGTTGCTCTTGAGTGGTTGCAGGTCCTGCCCCCGCATCTCTATTCTTCTGAGGTAGCTCGTCTCGTTCGATTGTGATGTTTATCTCTGGAGGGATGGGTTCTTGGCCCTTCGCATCTTTGGCTTGCTTGCTCGTAGCGCTTTCAATAAGTAGGCGCCTGTTGTGTTTTAGTCTTGCTTGGAATGCATCCATATTCCTTTTTTCTCTTGCCCGTGTCTCCAAGCCCTGCCGACCAGTCAGCTTCCGGATCCTTTCAGGACCAAACTTTACGTACCTGATTCTCATTCAGCACAACCGTCTCAAGCCTTTTCAGCTCATTGAGACCCTCCGCCTCGCTCCAGCTGCGCAGAATAGCGTTATTGCCACTCCAGTACAGACAGACCTGGCTGACGTTGGGTGCAGCTTTGGCTATGACCTCCGAGCTGAGATCCGATTTACGCCAGTCCCATACCTTGAGCACCTCGATTCCCTGAAGCGCCTTCTCAATCGTCTCATCGCTGTGGGACGGCTCCTCGCGATCGTCGATATACAGGTTGAAGATCCGCTTCACGCCCTTGCGGCGGAGCCAATCGAAGATGACCGTGTAATCGCCCCGGCCTTTTCCCACGTCCTTGGCCGCAGGCTTCGAGAGAAACTTCGACATTGCTGCCGGAGGCTTGGCCACCTGGATGTTGGGAAGCAGCACGTATTTGAGGGTATCTTCGAAGTTGACGTATTTCATCTTCTCCAATCTCTGTAGAGAGATGATGGGTGGCCCGTCCGCCAGAGACCAATAAAGCTCCTTTTCTGCCTTGATCTTTAGCTAATATCTCCCGCTCTTCGCGCTGGAGCACCTACCCTGGACTGGCCCGTAAAGGAACGAAACGATGCTTTCATGGTCCTCTCGGGTCCGCATGTAGTGCAGCTTCAAGAAGTCTTTGATCTCATTTGCCGTGGCATCGGTGACCGCTTCCTTTTTCCTTGACCTCCGGTTCGTGTCCGAGGCCGGTGCTCTGAGCGGAGCAGGGGACATCGTTCCGGAAGTTTTCACAGCCAGCTTGGATCCCTCTGCGTGGCCGCTTCTCGGGCCACCGCCTTGGGCGCTCACGTCCGGCCGAGTGGACTGCCGTTGAATGCCCCGCATGGGGAGTTCCTGCCGGTCTCGTGCCGCGTCCTTGTGCCTGCTCTGCGTCTGCTCCTTCGGGCGGTTGAGTTGGTCGGTCGGCGCCGCACGGGACTCTGGGGTCTTCGGTGCCTGCCCGCCTGGGATGCCTTTCGCGTTTTGCTTTGTGTTTCGGTTGGCCGCCGCCTCGCCCGGTTCGCGGCGGCGGTCGTCTTTCTTTTCTTTGGGTGCCGCGGTGTCGGCCTTTTCCTTTGCTTCTCGGCGCGTCTTCTCGTGGTAACGATATACCGACAGTCGGGAAGGGTCTTCGGTCCCGACGTTGACGTCCAGAGCGGCGTCACAGCAGCTGACCAGCGCGCGGATGACGTCCATTTGCGACTCGGTGCAGCGCTCCCATTCTACGGCGATGTGGAGCGGGGTTTTCCGGTCGTTGTTCTGCGCGCGGAGCGTCTCGGTGTCACGAACCCTTTCGATGAGCTTGAGGGCGATTTTCCGCGAGTATTTATGCTTGCTGAGCATGGCTTTGTGCAGGCAGTTGTTGTTCTTGGAATCTTGGAGGGATAGGACGCTGTCAACGTCGCCCTCCGCGTCGTACGAGTTGCACATGTAATCAACGAGCTTGGCAATCCCGGCCATGATGGCGGCCTGGAGGGGCGTGGTTCCAGAGTTGTCCTTCTCTTGCATCAGCTGGCGGTGGTTCTTTATGAGGTATTCCACAAGCGGCTTCAACGCCCTGGTGCTGTCTTTCCCGGACTCTGCGATCATATGCAGGAGATTTCTGGGGTTATGGTCGTTTGTCCGTTGGTCGAGGTAGTAGTACTCATCCGGCTTGCTGGCCATTGTGTGGATGTCCAGCTTGCTGTCTCTGAAGCCGGCGATGATTTTCTCGAACTGCGCCTTTCTATCCTCTTCTTGGTCTTCTTCATCCTCAGTCTCGGATGCACTAGATTCTCCCTCCTTGTCGGTATCATCATCTTCAGCCTTAACAGGTTCATCGGGGTCTTGCAGACGCGTCTCTTCCATGATATGCAGTGTATCAGCAGGTCTGGAAAGAGCTCAGAATTCGGCGCGCACACAGCTGGAGCGGAGAACAGGAGCGCGGTGTACTTCGTGGCTTGAGATAGCTTACTACAGAACTTGGGCTTTGAACTTGGAAGGCATCGCGGCTGACGCTGCAGGGCACATGCAGCGGGAGCGGAAGCCAATGTTAGCCCCTAAAGCTGGGCATCGGCTTACGTCTCTGTGGCTGGAACCTAATCCAGAAGAGACATCTACTGCGTGGTATGTTGGCCCGCTTCCATTCCCGAGGAGGAAGGTGGGTGAGCGGCTGAGAAATAGCCCCCACCGCATACGCGTTTCCCGCTAAGTTTGTGCAATATGGGATGCATGTACGCGATATGTATTAGCCCAAGACACGGCTTGCATCAAATCTCAGAAATCCAAACAGCCCTCCTTATCACATCATTCTCTGCTGTTGTGAACGGCATGACGATGTCAGAAAATTCGGACAGCAATCTGGCGGAGGCTGAAGAGCAAGGAGATGATGTTTACGACGATGAGAACATTTTCGACATCGGACTGAATCCAACTGGCGACGACGGCAGCTCATTCCGTACCAGAAACAGTCCGGCAGCGCCGTACCAGCGGACAAATGTCACCGAGCGCAAAGGGGCAGTCGACATCCGCTGCACTTGTCTCGACGTCATCCACGGTCTTGTCAGCCCCGACGCGGAAGAGTTTGCGACGCTCATTGTTCTCAATTTCAGATTCGACAGTCGGAAGGCAGCAAGACGGATTTCGGCAGTGAACATCTCCCTCCAGTTTGCACCCGAACATTCGGATGATCCTGCGCCGGAAGTCTTCCAAATTGCACCTGACGACAGCATGGTCCTGGTTCAGACTTCGCAACAGGAGGAGAAGAAGACCACAGCGGGTGTGAATCTCGGCGCACCTCCTCTTGCTGGTATAGAGCTAGGAGGCAATCTGGGCTGGGAAAGCAGCGTCAGCCGAGAAATCACGGATGCGACGAAAGTCATTGGCTCCAAGGACCTGCGCGGGAGGACCTACGGGAACGCGGACAGCGCATCTTGGTCACTTCTCGAGAACAAATCCACCAATACCGGAGTCCCCTCGACCATGCGTACGGCAATCCTTTTGAAGAGGCAGGACGAGAAGCCTTTCCGCTGCGATTTCAAGATCCACGCCACGGTCGATTTCATGAGCTCCGTAGAGACTGGCCTTCAGAAGCTGTTCGGGGGAAGGCCCAAAGACGATCCTCTCCTGTTTGATCCACTACAGCCTCCCACCAACAAGTTGCGGCCGTACGATCTTCAGGCACTGGGATCGGTGGACCTTGGCGGCCTCTCAGGAGTGACTTTCATGACTATACTTGACTCAGGAGTCAAGCATATCTAGGAAAAGGAGGCTGACTTATGCAATGTAACCACCAGATACTAAATCGTTGGCGTCCGTAAACCGTGATTCGTAGAAGTATGCTGACGGGCTGATGGTGTGGCTCGCCAATCTTGTCTGTTTTGGGCCACCTATCCGGGTTGGCCCCCAAAAGAAACGCATCTTCCTAAAATGGCACCTTTTTCCGCCCCCGCACATGCAACTAGCGCTTTGATGAGTGCATGTGGATAAGGCGCCGTCGCGGCCCCCAAATGTGGCTGCACGTAGCACCGCATGCAGCTGATCAGTGATTTGTGAGTGGAGCCTGGAGGATCACATCAGCCTCGCCGCCCACCGTGACTTTCAAGCCAACGAAGCCGAGCTCGCTGCAGGTCTCTGGATAAACTTTTGAAAAGCCCTCCACTGCGATCGCAAACTCATTTGCGGGGCTACGAACGCAAAGATGGCGAGTGTTGCTTCAGACGACGACCATTCTTCAACAACCAGTGACGACCACGACACATCTTCGGTGGAAGGCCTCGAGTCTGTGGGAGGCAACATAACAGACGAGCGCCAACGCATTACTACCGCAGCCCTACATGCAGATGGGAGTGAGGAGGAAGATGGCGGCGAATACGGTCTCCACATCGAGAAAGTGCCTGTATTCCAGGACGAATTTGAGTACGTCAACGCTGTGCATCTTTGTGTATCCACTTCTGATCAAGCAGCGTCATCACCATCCATGGTCTTCACGGTGATCGCAAGACAACTTGGCAAGCTCGAGATGAGTCAAAACGAGAAAGCGTCAAAGGGTTAGCAGACTTTGCGGATGATTTGGGCTTTCGCTTGATGAACTATGGCTATGATACGCTCAAAGACCGGCATAGTGTTCTTTCCAGAGAAGGAATGTCCGAAGAAGCATCAAAGCTACTGCGTGAAGTTGTGGATGCAAGAAAAGGGAGAGACAAAGTACGCGCAGTTTTGCAGTCGGGGAGATGAAGCGGCCGGGTGTCATCATTACTGATAATTGCTTTCAGGATACCTTTCGAGGCATAGTATTTGTTGCCCATGATATTGGAGGTTCAATCGTCAAGCGGGTACTTACAATTCCATTCCAGGAGGTGTCAACCGGCTAACTGCTGCAGGCTTTGTGTCAAGCGACCACGGATCCAGAGTTTGCCGACATCGCTTATTCAACCAAGTGGCTTGTATTCAGGCCCCGCATACGTAAGGCTTCTATGGTTGTTCGCTAACGATAGTTGTGCAGGTTTTCCTTGGCTGTCCACAAAGATGGTATAGTCCCCAAGATATGGAAGAAAAGATTGCACGGCTTGTATTCTCAGGTCCAAAAGCACCCAAGAGCAATGCTCTGCTCCATGTCAAACGTCTCGCAAGTGCTGTCATTGGATGCAATGACGCTTTCGTGGAATCTAAGGTCCTCCTCCGCGCGGAAATACTCAGTGTCAGGTCTGACGCTGCCGACCTGGATGAACGCGTATGATTTCAATACAACGACCTGACCAAGAAATCAGATCTGACTTGCAAACTTTAGATTTTCAGCGAAAATGAGGTATCGCTTAGGACCGGGTTTACGTATGGCTACGGTTTCTCTCAGCCTCATGCATTTCTGCCCTGCGCGGAGGCGATGATGTCTGACATGCGCCCATTATTTGTGGAATTCAAGAAACATCCTACGTTCAGTACGCTAAGAAATGGCTCAATAAACACCATTAACCGTCAAACTGACTTATCTTAGGCAACACTCCGGCAGAACAAGCGGAAGAATTCTCATATCTGGACATGCTCATCTCACTTGCGTCTCCGGTTCGACCAATACTTTTACACCGGTATCATGACCATCCTCTCATCAGCAGTCAAAAGTTCACCAACTGGCTGCAGAACACCCAATCAGATGTCCTGATTGTCCACGGGCAAAGGGCAATGCAACGGGTTTCCGCATGTGCCTTCGAAAAGGTATTGCAGAGGAAAAAACTGGAAGACATCAAAACTTTCTTCTCGTTTGCCCAGCACGATGATCGATATAACAACACGCAGGCTTTCCTCACAACCACACTGGCCCAGTGGGTCACGGCAGAAAAAGTTGCCAAAGCTGGTTTCAACTTCAGAAGGGAGATGTCTCGCCTTTCCATACAGCGTTCATTTACTAAACAGGACCTGCTCATCCTGTTAGCCAGATTGCGTTCCATCTATCTGGATGGAGAGACTATATTTGTGCTCGACAATGTGGACGAATGCACAGACAAGCTATCTTCGTTCTGGCGTTTGGTTGCTGACATATTCAAAACGCGGGAGAAGCCCTGGAAGGTCCTCGTCTTTACCAAGTCAGCAGACTCTCTTGACGAGTGGCTGAAGACCTGGCCAAGCATCGCGCTGGAAAGTGAAGGCTCACCTGAAGGATTTGATCCCTACGTCGCAGATGAAATTGACGGTAGATTGCACCAATTCGAAGCCGACTACCCAGGCGGGCCAACCATCCGGATGTATGTAGATGACATCTTGGGAAAATGCGGTAACGATCTTGGCCTGGCTCGACTTTTGCTCCAAGATCTCCGGAATTGCCAGTCTCAGCGTACGCCTTTGTCGCTCACAGCAGCCCTGAAAGCGCTTCCAGACACAACTGTGGAAATTCTGGTTGAGAGAGCAATGGGCGTTATACCTGAAGAGAACCGGAGCCTCGTAGCCAGAGCCATCACTTGGGTCCTATTTGCTTTCCGCCCTCTCAGTATGGGCGAATTATATTCAGCACTTACTGTTTCGGAGCAGAACCACACAAGCTCACCTACCAGGACTGGCGGCGGACCATCCTCGTCTGCGATGGATATGGTAAACGTGCTGGCCGACGCCTCGATCTTCGACCTTTCAAACGTTCAGGAAGTCAGATTTCAACATGCAAATCTGAAGGAATTTATCCTCCAGTCTGAGAATGTGTGGTACGATGTGAAAGGAGCTGCGCACGAAGTGATAACAGAGGCCTGCCTTGTATTCCTGGGCACTTCCTCTACTCGTGGGTCTTTGGGCCGAATGTGCACTATCCAGAATGGCATGTTGTCCACACCGTCACCCAAGCCACGAACGGATCTAGCAGCCTACTCTGCTTGCTACTGGACTCGGCACTACAGTCTTGCCTCCGAGAAGTTCCGGTTGACCCCCAAAGTTTTGGAGTTTATCCAGAATAAGACCGCGGTACGGGCGTGGGAGATGGCCTACTGGTTCATGTCAAACCCTTTTCAAAGGAGCGATCGGACATATCTGTCTGAGCTACCACTTCTAGCCTCAACCGGGCTTCAAGACGTTTACAAACGTTGGATAGAAGACAAGAACACGGCCCAAGACAATGAGCTTGCTTGGCTTCCTTACACTTTGGCAGAGGCCGCCAGGAATGGGCATCGTGACTTCGTCCATCATCTGCTTCAGTCAGCTGAACTCGACAATACCACGGCTGAGTTCGTCCTCGCAGCAGCGTCCTCGCACGGGGACGAAGACATCCTGATCGACCTGGTCTCCCACATCCGGATGGCGTTGCCTTCACTCAAGTGGCCACCCTTCCTTATCCGCCGAGCGTCATGGGTGGGTCACGCCCGTCTAGTGCAGGCGTTGATCGACGCCGGCGCCGATCTCAGCGGCAGCGACGGTGCAACCTTCGGCCAAGGATCTCTTCTCGTGGCGGCGCGCAACAGCCAATTGGAGGTAGCCAAGCTTCTCCTCAAACACGACCCGAGCCTCATCCATCTGGTAGACGAGGACAAAATAACACCATTGTACCTTGCTGCAGTTCGCGGCAATCCGGACTTGATCAAGCTGCTCATCGAACACGGTTCCAAAGTAGACGAAGATGAAGACTTTCCAATCGCCAAGGCCAGCATTGGCGGCTGTCACGCTGCCGTGCGCGTTTTCCTTGAAAATAACGCGCAAACGGACATCACTAGGGGTGAAAGTGGGCTGTGGCCGCCTCTACATGAGGCAGTTACAGAAGGATTCTACCGATGCGTTGAGACCTTGCTTGAGTTCAAGGCGGACGTTAACTACGAGTGTCCAGGGGGAAGTGCTTTACATCTTGCCGTTGCGAACAACCACCCTCAGATATGCTCCCTGCTGCTCACGAAAGGCGCCGATCCAAACTACAAGCTGGAGAAGGCGACGACCCTGAGCGCCGCAGTCATTGAGGATAGTTTCGAGATGGTGAAGCTGTTGGTCGAGCATGGAGCACACGTCAATGGTCGGGTCGATGAGGACACCCCAACAGCTCTCCACGAGGCCATTATTACAAAGCAAAGCTTTGAGATGATTGAGTACCTGGTGGAGAAGGATGCCGATGTCAACATCCGCACGCCCTTGGGCTCCCCCCTTTTCGAAGCGTGCCTGAGCAACAACGTCGAAGTGGCACGCCTACTAATCGAGAAAGGTGCTGATGTGCATGCCACATTCAGTGGCTCCTGGACACACTTGCACGGCGCGTTCAAGAGCGCTTCCATCGCACGGCTCCTGCTCGAAGCAGGAGCCCCTGTCGACAAGGTGGTGGGAGACACCGGACACTCGCCACTTTTCCTCGCCGCAGAATGGGGCCAGACAAAGGTCGTAGAAGTGCTCCTCGAGTACAAGGCGGACGTCAACCTGCCGAACCTACCGCTTGAGGAAGAATACATGTCGGGATTCACGCCGCTTACAGTCGCGCTCCGAGAGAATCACGCCAGCGTAGCGAGGCTCCTCCTGGAGGCCGGTGCGGACCCCAATGTCCAGCCGACAAACGGAATGCTCCCGCTCTACTACGCCGACGACCCGGAGCTTTTGCGGACCGTGATGGAGTTCCGGCCGGACCTGACCCTGGAGGACGACGACGGCGACACGGCGCTCAACGCGATACTACACCGCGACGATCCCCGGCTCTCAGACGTGAAGCTCCTCGTACACGGTGGAACCAACATCAGCAAAGGCAACAAAACCGGGCGAACGCCTCTCCACAAAGCCATGTTCTGGAACCACCTGGAAATCGCCAAGTTCCTGCTCAAACGCGGCGCAGACGTCCACATCTCCGCCTTGTCGGGCGGAACCCCGCTCCACCTGGCCTGCTGGCGGGGCTCCCTCGACGGCGTGAAGCTCCTGGTCTCGGCGGGCGCAGACGTCAACACGGCGAGCGCGTTCCTCGGGTCCCCCGCACAGGCGGCGTGTCGGCGGTCGTCGCCCAAATCCGACTACTTCGACGGGGACCAGGCCGTCGTGCTGGAGATGCTGCGATACCTGCTCGAGAGCTCTGGCGGGAAGCTCGACGTCAGCGCCGTCGGCGGCGTCTACGGGTCTGCCCTTGCCGCCGCGTGTTTCCAGGCGTCCCTGCCCGTCGTCCGATTTCTGATTGGCGTCGGCGCCAGGACGGACACGCGCGACTGGTCCGGCCGCTGTCCGGTGCATCTCGCGGCTGCGGGGTGCACGGCGAACTTCGAGGCGCTGCGCGATGCGAATGCTGATCTGTACGTTCGCGACAAGGCTGGCAGGACGATCGTGCATTTCGCTGTTGTCAGCCGCAGGCTGGACCTGTTGCAGTGCGTGCTGCAGGCGACGGATGGGCTGTTGGAGGTTGCCGATGAGGATGGGTGGACGGCTCTGCATTACGCGGCAAGGGGCGGCTATAACCAGTTTTCCGAGTCCTATTGGGATGAAGGTGCGCTGAGCGATAGGAAACATGAGTTTGTGTCGTTCCTCGTGGAACAGGGTTCGGACATCTGGGCACTCAGCAGCGGGCCCGCCGGCAAGCAGTGGTCCCCCTTGAAGGTTGCCAACTATCACGGCGCCAAGCAAGAAACTCTGGACCTGCTGACGCCGAAGATCAAGACGAGCGCGGAGGGGAAGCAATGGGACGATGAGGTCCACAAGTCGAGGGGGGCATTCTACCAGTCAACGTATTGTGATGCCTGCCTCTTCGTAAGTCATCCGGGCCTCAAACACCCTCTCTGTCTGCTAATACGAGGTGGTTTGAACAGAAGACCTGGGGGATGCGTTACAAGTGCAAGGAATGTTGGGATTTTGATTTCTGCTACAAATGTTACGACCGCAAAGATGTCCTGCATCCAGATCACGGGTGGGAAGCGATGGGACAGGAGTTCGAGGATGACCCGGTTCCCGAACCAGATGCAGCGGAAGAGAACTCCGAGAGCGACGACACTGATTGCGACAGTGATGAAAGCTCTAGCAAGGACGGGAGCGAATCTTCTGCATAGCCTTAGGCGCCATATACTCCTACTCTGTATCTCAAACTACATCCCGATAGCGTTATGGAAGCCGTGAACCATCTCGTCTGAACAGCGTGATATCCGTCTTGAGGAGAGGAAGCAGGGGGTAAAGACACTTCCAGAGGGTGGAACCCAGACGGAGGCAACCAGTGACTGAGCGAGTGCAATCAGAACGGATCGCACTCTGACCGCAGGCAACGGCGAACAGACCAGCGAGCCACGCACACGCCCCGTCACCCGACTGACCCAGCCAGACCTCAACACCCGCACCAGCGGCCCAACCACACGAACCGGCAACAACGTCGCCGCATCCCTCCCAACCCTCTGCTGCGGATAAAACCACGTCGGCGACGACCACGCCAAAAACACCACCACCCACACATACCTCACCCCCGGCTTGCCCCTCCCCCCACCACAGCCTGCACCCCATCCTCCACCACGATCCCCACCGCCTGCAGCGAGAAGAACACCAGCCCACCCGCCTCCCGGCGTGGCACACCCATCTCGCGCTCGCACACGTGGTGGATGGCTCCCGAGAGCAGGAACGCGGCGCCGAGGCGCGCGTACCGGGACGGCAGCGTGCGGCGCGGGAGGCGGAGGACGGCGTCGGCGAGCAGGGCGGCGTGGCCGGCGAGGCCGCGGCGGAGGCACTGGCGCCAGAGGTGCCCCAGAAGCGGCGGAGGGAGTGGTCGGCGGAGGAGCTAAAGCTAGTGATGACGAGGAGGAGGGCGGCGGTGTTGGTGAGGATGAGGAGGAGGAAGCCGCTGAGCCAGTAGGTGAGGGTGGCGGGGAGACGGAAGGGGAGGTCGGGGGGGTTTGTTCTTGGGGGTGTGTAAGGCTGGCGAGGGGGGTGGGAGGGAGACCAGGGCGTCCAGGGTGGGGTAGGCGGCCAGGGTTGTGGCCAGTCGTCTCCGGAGGAACTGGGGTCGGGTTGAAGGCGGCGTGGCTGGGATGTTCTTCACCTGCCATATGGTTCCGACGCGGCGTTGATTCCAGAGGAGAGCGATTGCGTGGTAGGCATGGGAGATACAACGTGAGAGGGAGGCCGGGTCAGCCCGCGAGACTAGGATAATTCCGGAGGCACTCATCAGTTGGACGGGAAGGCCAGCAGAAACAAGGCCTCCCCAGTATTGATGGCTGCACCACCGAAAGAATGCCTGTTGCAACATGTAGGTCAGAACGGAGAGCGCAGCTACGCTGCTGGGGCGGGTGACGGTAGCACGGCTCGGGACGAGTAGGACGGTGGCGGTATAGAGAGCCAGGAAAGTGGGCTCTGTCGTGGCGAGTGGCACAACGCCGTTGAGGTGAAAGAGAGGGCTGAGGGATATGTCGAACATGGAGGTTGTGGAGTGGAGTGACGATGGTGTTGTCCTTCAGCCGTTAATCGCACTCGCATAATGTGAGGATGTTGGAAGGAGCCGCGCTAACCGAAAGCTGTCCCGTTCCATGGCAATCTCAAATGACGCGAGCCGATTACGGAAGGTGGGTGCTCGCTCGCGGCGAAGCGGCTGCTGCGGAAGTGCTGCGCGTCCGAACCTCCCCCACCTCCAGACAGTGATATTTCCCATTCTCAAAAGCAATAAGTTCGGTTCGACGATTTCTATTGTACAATTGGCGAGATACATATTGCAATAAGCGGGGGGAAGCGGCGCCACCAGATAGTTCGAGGAAGTCGAGCAGCCGGTCTACAATCTCTGTGCATTACCAAATCCCAGCAACAAGCACCAGGAAAACCGCCCCCACCACGGCCACTCCTGCCACCAAGACCCCCAAGTTTGGCGTCGGCGGGAGGACAGCCCCGCGGCTGCACGGGACGGTTAGAGGGTAGCTCCGTGACTGCGCCGCCGACGGTGATGATCTGCGCCCTCTTTGTCCGGTGGGCTCCGCATTTTCCCTTGGAAGGGGGGTCTCTATGCCGAGAAAGGCGGCGAAAGAGGCACAGCGGATGTGGAGCGCATGGTGGCGCTGATGGAGACGTTCCGGGCATTCTCTGCGCTGTGAGGTCGTACGAAGTGTGCACGAGAGGAGCGGGTAGGGGGCTGCCGACGTGGGTTTAAGGTTTCGTCTAGCAGTGTTAATACCGCGGGCGATCAGGCGGGATGTCATGACGTTAATCCGTCCGGCCAGGGCTATAACAAGGCCTCGTTACTACCAATGATGGTTGGGGTGGTGATGGCTGTTACGGCGCAGCCTTCACAGTAACAGGATAAGGAAGAAAGTGGGGAGCGCAGTCGTGGCGCGGATGAGGACCCACGCAGTCACGGGATTTATGTGACGCCAAGAAGCTGCTCTCGGTGCTCTCCCTATGCACGGACCCCAGAGGACAGAGCAGCCGGAGCAATATTAGGAACTCTGTCTGCTCTGTTACAGCCCGCCCACCGGAGGCACAGAGCATACAGAGCAAAACTCCAGATTGTATAGAACTCTCCTACGTATATAAACCACACTCCTTAGCATAGCTTTAACCTTCATGGTCAACTTCTTCAATAATCAATCTACACCATTGATTAGTAACACGGCCTTCGCACGCAGTGCTCAGTCACGTGTATTTGTCTATACTGTTCTCACCCCCTACCTTGTACCCACTCAAGGTAAACCCTACACGGCTTACCACCCTCTTTGGTGTTTGGATCCTTAGAGGTAGAGGCCCGCCGTTACAATGGCGTGATAGCTACACGCTCCGTGGCCCGTCCATCGGATATCGCTGGCAGGCTTGGCTCATGACTTTTCGCGGTTAAATCACTAGCCGTTTGGGTAAGTGCGGGCTGTTGTCAGTATATGCCACAATTTCTACCACCGGGACCAGTTCTTGACGCAAAAACGTAGCTGGTAGAATGCAACAGGATGAGGGAGAATGCTGCGGAGGCGGCTCGGTAGACTGTATATAAATCCATCCGCGGAGTGGCGTGCGCAATCCCTAAACCCGATCAGCCGATCAAAGACGACGCGGGTGCCGAAACCGCCGTTCAGATCCAGGAGCCATTAATTGCGTTCTCCTACGGAGCCGGGAACAGAATGCCCATGGGGTCCAAGGCCGCACGAAGGCTTTGGGCGAGAAAGGAAGGCTTTAAGACTCCAATTGGAAGTAGCGGCACCACGGATGTTTGGAGATCAGCTACCAGACCGCCAAAGCGGAAAAGACGACCCCAATCATGGCAGCGGAGAAAGAACTAACATTATTGAAGGGACGGCAGCGCCGCGACGCTAGGCATAGTCGAACGCTTACTCAGCCCGAACCCGGCAAGCCGCAAGGGGTGCACAGGCCGATTCGCCCGTCCCGTTTTGCCGCACGCGCGCGCCATGCCGCTGTGGGGAAGCTGCATTGTGGATCTGTGGCCTGTGTGTGCAGGAAAAGAAACGCATTGCCCTTGCACGCCATGGAAGTCCGCAGGAACCTCCCAGTCCGAGATGAAGCTGCAACCTCTGTCCTGGGCTTTTCCTCGACATTGGCATTCCTTGACGCTCCGGGTAGCCTGAGGCGTCTGTCACCGCCAGCTTCGAGTGCGGGCAGGGCGCCGCCGCCGCCGCCGCCTCATGTGCCTGCCAGGGTTTATGCAGCTTATCCTGCGTCGCGGCACAGCATCCACAGTACTCTTATGGCCGGCTCGGCCGACATGCCAGACTCGTACGTGCCGACCCGGTGGACGCTTCCGCCGAGGTGACCCATCACTTGCCGCTCTGAGGACGAAGCAGCGATCGCGGTAGGGCATCAGGTGAGTGGAGCCTGTAGCACCTGGACCAAATGAATGGGTGGGCTGAGAATACCCGGCGATATGAGCGGTTAGTGGATGCTGGAGTTTTGGGGCCGGCAGTGCTGTTATAAAGAACAGCGCTGTGCGGACAACTGGAAGGAGATGCCTTCTTCCTTGCGGTGCTTGTTTCGTCGCGGCTATCTTGAAAGATGTCTCGACTCATCGATAAGCAACCCAATGTGCGCAACAAGCCGATGCAGGTCGTATGCCTCGGACTGTCCAGGTACGTGGTCTCTGGAGACAGAAAAGTGGCGATGTGGGGGTAACAAAACACAGGAAGGGAACCTTGGGGTTGTACTGGACTCTGAACCTCCTGGGATATCGCACGTACCACATGGTTGAGGTTCTGAAATATGGAGAACGCGATTTACCCATCACGTTGGAGGCGTACCAGGCCAAATACGAGGAGGGAAGACCGTACGGTCGAGAGGAGTTCGACAGGTGGTATGGCCAATACGACGTAAGTGTGGGATCGGGAAGAGACGACGAAATTGGAATAGAAAGCTGACGAGAATTCCCGACAGGCTGTTTGCGACCTCCCCGCCTGGTGGTTCGCCGAGGAGCTGTACGCCGCCTACCCCGACGCGAAATTCATTCTCACCGATCGCAACGTTGACAACTGGGTCCGATCAATGCACAACACCGCTTTCGCAGTCACAGGGTCGAAAATGATTGCAGCGCTCGGCATGGTTGATTGGGTCCTGATGCGTCCGTTCCGCATCCTGTGCATCAAGCTGTCGATAGACTTCTTCGGTTGGGGCGACGACGCTCGTACCGCCGAGGTGTACCGCCAACACATCGAGCGTGTCAAGGCCACCGTCCCTTCCGAGCAGCTGCTGTACCTACGGCTGGAGGAGGGCATCACTTGGGAGAAGCTGTGCCCGTTCTTGGAGAAGCCGGTTCCGGATGTGCCAATCCCGTCCGGCAAACGGAATGGCCCTGAAAATTTCGACGATATAGCGCAAGCGTTCGTGAACCGCGCGATTTTGGGGACGGCGCGGCGATTTCTGATGTACTCTTGCGTTCCAGCCATCGCGGCGGGTGCTTGGTATCTTCGCCGCCAGCCGGGCGGGTTGAGGCTGCCATGGTTGTAATTACGCCTCATGTATGGGACGACCGCTTGATGTAACTCCGGGAATAACGACAGAAGAGCAAATGATACTCTACTTAGTACGAATACAAATGTCGCATCGAGGACTCGGATTCAATGCGAAGACGGCTGGACTGCGTGTGGCCGCACTGCTTGATCGGTGTGTTTCATGTGCGAGGCTAAAGTGAAAAAGTCTTAGGTAGGGACACCAATTTATCAAGCATTGGGGCCGAGAATAAGGTTCCTTCAATTGGTGAGAGGGCGAGAGGGTGGGAGGAGGTGTCAATAAGGCTCAAATTCGTCATTGCACGTGAGCGGCTCTTAGAACTCCCTTCGGCATCCCGAGTAGCCGTCGTTTGATGCCCGACCAAACACCAAGGGTCTGGATGCGGCTCACGAGAGAATGCAAGAAGGGTCTCGGCTGGTCTTTGAGGTGAAGGTTCAAGCCTGTAGAACTTGAAATGGATTGTATATCTTGTGACGCCTGGCTAAAAAAGTATACAGATCTTGGGGACACCTCGAGAGTAGGAATGCCTGTCATTAATGCCCAATCTCTACCCTCGGACCAGTCTCAGAACACGATGCCCTTGCTTTGATGGGGGCAGAAATGGTCATGCTCACGGTGAAAGTGGAGAGAAAGGTGAGTGGTGGAGGCGCGGAGGGTGAGAGCAGCCCTCAGTCCCTTTCTTGGCCCCAGCGGCAGCGGCGCCAGGTGGTCTGTAAAGTCCGCCGTAGATCCGTACGTACAACTTGTCAACACCACCACCGAGCACTGCAACCACAGGAACCCAGGCAATTGCTGCCCTGAAACACCCCTCCGACCACTCCCTCCCCGCCCGCTAGCTGCAGCACTCCCATTGACACCCCGACACCACCGCTCCGCAGCCGCAACACCACCCCCGCGCCCCGAGCAGCCACCCCCGAACCACCGCTCAAGATGGATCCCTACTCCGCAGAAGGAGGTGCGCACCCTCCCCCTCCCCCTCCCCCTCCCCCAGGCGCTCCCCCCCGCCCGCACCGCCGTCGCGCATCTCCGCTCACGCGTTCCCGTGCCGCAGAGCTCGTCAACATCCACAACGCGTTCCACCAGGGCCAGTACCAGCAAGTCGTCGACTTTGACATAGCGTCGTTCTCAGCCAGCAACGCGCTGCCGGTGCGCGTGCTGCAGCTGCGGGCGCGCCTGGCGCTGGGCCAGTACGACGGTGTGGCAGCCGAGGCCGCGGCCGAGCCGGGCGTGCCCGACCTGCAGGCCGCCGGCGCGCTGGCCGCGTACCTGCGGAGCGCCGACGACAAGGCGGTCGCGACGGCGCAGCGGCTGGCGGCCGAGCAGGGCGATAAACTCTCCGTGCAGCTGCTGGCCGGCAGCGTGCTGGCGAATGCGGGGCTGACGGAGGAGGCGCTGGCGCTGCTGGCGAAGCATCAGGGGTCGCTGGATGCGTGGGTGGCTTCTTCACGGTTGGAGGTGGGGTGCGGTGTGCTGACGGGTGTGGTAGGGTTGCGTTGATCGTGCAGATACATCTGCAGCAGAACCGTGCGGATCTGGCTGCGAAGGAGGCGCTGCAGGCGCGGAAGTGGGCTCAGGACAGCTTGCTGGTCAACATTGCCGAGTCGTGGGTTGGTCTGAGGGAGGTACGTTGGACTCGTGGCATGTCTTGGAAGGGGGTTTGGCATTTGCTGATGACGGGAACTCCAGGGCGGTGAAAAGTACCAGCAGGCATTCTACGTTTTCGAGGAGCTCGCCCAGGCGCCCGCCTCCCAGGCCGTGCAGTCGCTCGTCGGCCAGGCCATCTCCGAGCTGCATCTTGGACGCTACCCTGAGGCTGAGGCTGCCCTGCAGCAGGCCATCGGCCTGGACCCCAAGAGCGCCGACGTTCTCGCCAACACCATTGTCCTGAACACGATATTGGGCAAGGATACTACGGAGCTGAAGAAGACCCTCCAGGAGGTGGACCCCAAGCACCCCTTCCTGGTGGAGGTGACGGCAAAGAAAGATGCCTTCGAGGCTGCCCAGGCCAAGTACACGCCCAAGTTTGAGGCTTGAAGCGGCTATGAGATTAATGGGAGAATGATCCGAGATTACGAACCCGAAGAGCCTCTGAGATAGGGGAATCGGGATCCGCCCCTAGGGTAAGATCGATTAAGACTCGAGATTCGCGAAGAAAAAAAGTGTCGCGTAAGCCCGAACTATGGAAGGCACGTGCATCATAGCGTAGCACATATACAGAATCCGAACGCCCCTCGGTTGCGGGTTACTATTATTGTCATTGCTAATATTGCTTCTTTTCCTTTCTTATCAGGTGGACTACCTGAAACGGGTTCGTTTATTTCTGTCGTGTAATCCAAGGATATCGGATACGTGATTCTGGTGGAGCCGCAAGTGTTGGTGTAGCGCCGTGCTTCCGTATCCTTGTCTGTCTGATAGTGCCGGCTTGTTCCTCAGAACCTCAACTTTGGCATGACGAACATGATTATGATGCATGCCATCCACAGCGCCGCGATTATGCCATAGAGCCTCACTCTTGCCCACCAGCCCTTGCCCTCAGTCATCCGTCGAAGTGTGCCCATCCGCTGGCCTGCAGCTTCCATTCCCTGTGCGCTCGTGTCCAAGCCCTTGCCCGCACGATCCAGTATATCCTTCTCAGATTCCAGAGAGCTGCCGAACTGCATTGTCTGCTGCTTCAGCATTGACGCCATTTCCAGCAGAGAACCTGTCAGAGTCTCCTGCTCGGCACGATTGTGCGACATCAGCTTCTCCGATTTCTGAAGGGTGGGGTCGGCGGCTGGGTTCTTCGTGCCGGTGAAGAGCGAAGATCCGGTTGCAGTGGCGGTCGGCTCGCCACTCTTGCTCTCGTCTTGCGGGCGGCGGGAGCGGAGGGTAGAGGTGATGTTCTCGGCGACATCCTGCAGGGTTTGGTTTCCGGGATTTTGCTTCACATCCAGGCCGTCAGAGGTGTTGCGGACAGCGGGAGCATAGCTGGGTACGTCGTTGTCGTCGTCGTCATCATCGGAGGTGGAGTCGGCGTCGGACTCGTCGAGCTGGTTGAGCTCGTACAAGCGCTGGTTCAGCAGCTTGATGAGGTCACGTTTTGCTTGCAGGTCGGCCTGCTGGGCCTGCTTGCGCGACTGGATCTTGACGGCGGCCGTGTCGTGCTCGAGGCGCAGCAGCAGCGAGCGGGCATGTTCAAGGTTCTGGACGAGCACTCAATATACGTGCAGGCTGGCATCACGGCAGCGCAAGACTACCTACAGCGCCGACTTTGGTGCGCTCGAGGCTGGACGAGCGCAGCTTCGGATCGGCTTGCGACGAGAGCAGGGCGCGCTGCAGGCGGTCGAGCAGGCGGGTGAGGCTGATCTGGGCGGGGTCTGGCTGGTGCGCGGGGAGGGCCTGCGTCCTTGCCATGGCGGTCGGTGGTCTGCAGCTGTCAGGGCGGGCGAAGCTGACGTCTGTTCACATGGCGGTCGCGGATCCGGGGCGTTCGCCGGAGCGGGCAGGCGCGCGGTGGCGGCGCGGTGGCCCGCGCGTGTTTGGAGCGTTTGCCTCAGGCTTGGCAGCAGTGCTGTGATCCCCGACCGAGGCCCACTCTCGCAGCGCGCTCTCCTTTTCTCCACCCCCAGAGCTGCGCCGTCGCTCGATCGCTTCCCGAGGCTGAGCGCGTCGATCGCCGCAGGAGGCGCGATGGCCAGGAGCAGGAGTGCCAGCTCATCAGCAGCATTGCGAGCGTGCCTCCCTTTGATGAGGACTCGGCGCGCCGCAATGCGCCCGTCCCTCCTGGCGCACAGCGGCGAAGCAAAAAGTACAAAGTTGGGGGGCCCCTCCGTCGCGTCCGGTGCCGCCTTGGATGAGCAATCTGGTGACGTTGGGCATCAGCGGCGACTCGGCCTCTGCGTTGCCGCGGAGGGACGTCCGATCTTGGCAATTTCGCGCCCTCTGCTGCTCCCTTCCCTTTGCGCTGCACGACAATGCTGATGACTCGCGAGCAACAAGGACGGACGCTTCACCATCCTTCGCCAACTGATTCAGCGCAGCAGGATCATCCTCGCCAGTCTCCTGTAGATCGAGGGATACGATGTCGATGAACCAAACTCTGCACCTCCTCCATCGGCGATGTGCGAATCGAGCGACGCCCGTATGGAAATCAATGCTGTTTTATGGCCGCCAGCTGGCCGCCGTTCACGCGGCATTGCGCGATGTGGCCATGATCAGCGGCCCGGCCTGTGGCTGGCCGCGTTTGAGGAGGGTGTGCGTGGCTCCGTCAGGAACGCTTCCAGAAAGCTTCACGTTCCCGGGGATGAGCAACCCGCCCGCCGGCACCTCAACCTCCGCCATAGAGACCACAGAGATTGCATCGGTGTCCCCTCATGATGATCACCACCAAGGCGATAGTGCGACAATTGGCCGCGGATCCCTCACAGCCTCAATCCCGCGAGCTCTCCTCTCCAGCCGGCCCGTCGTCAGCTTTACTGCTTAGCTCATGCTCGCCCTGCTGCAACGAGCCTCTGAGGTATGGATACGCGAAGTGAAGAGAAACCTGGCAGGAAGCTTTTCGGCGCCCGCGGAAGGTACCCCGCCACGGCAGCTCCATTACGTCTGCCCATGCCGGCCTTCCCTTCACGCCGTCAAACCAATTCCTGGAGCCTGCCGCGGGCCAAAACAGGCCTCTCGTGCAAACCGGTGAGGTTGTCGCTGCCGGACTGACCGGTGTTGGGCGCAATTATGCTGTGTAACTGCTCGCGCGTGGTGAGTGGGCGGCGGGTGTGGCCTGCGAAGCTCGTCTCAGCCCGCGACGGCAGACGGGCGGGTGCAAGGTGGCTCGAGGAGATCTGCCGACGTCTGCGAGAGCTTCGCACGGCGATCCGTACCATTTGCGCAGGGAATTTCCATACCGGCTGATACACGTCACGATAGTTTTCGCAGGGCGGTTACGGACGCAGCCATGGAAGGCTAATCTAAACGGCTCGATCGGCGCAGGGTCTTCCAAATGCCGCACGGCAAGGATGCGAATTGCGTTGGCCGTGCGCTGCGCGTGCTGAGACGCCGCCGGCCGGAGATCAAGCCGGGATGGGGACTGTTACAGGAAGCTCTGGAAACGAGTCGGTGCCGAGGGCGCAGCAGGTTGACGTCGGATTACTTTTTGCCCTTGGACACGCCAATTGGCCGTAAACGAGGGCGCTGGGTGGCCGGCAGTGTGACAGGCGCAATCCTGGCGCACATGGCGGCGCACGCTAATCTCTCACCGACCCGCGCCCTCCCGCCGCTCGACCAGGCGCTTGTTCTTTTTAACTGCGGCGCCTCCCTCAGCCAATCTGGCTGATTTCCCTGCTGCACCATCCTTGCCGCGCACACGTTGGCCCCACCACCGCATGACCAGCGCACCAGTGCATCCCAGCTCCCAGCCTCAGCCTGCGCGCCTTTTTTACCGTCCGCGCCCCGCCCGCCGCTCGTCTATTCCACTCCTCACTTCTTCCCCCTCGTCTTACTCGCAACACCCAACTTTTGCGCGCTGCTGCCACAAGCATTGCAAAGCTTTCACACCAGCCTCACAAGGAGCAAGAAAAAACAAGATCCCAAGAAAAAAAAGATTGGATTTCGCAGCGCGCGCCTCCGCCTGCTCTTCTCATAATGCAAAATCGCAGCCGCGAACGAGGAGCCCACACCAGGTACTTCCCAGCCGGTCCCTTTCCCACCAGCATTTGTTTTTTCCCACTCATGGAATCGCACCGCAATGTACAAAATAATGTCTAGTTTTCTTTGTGTTCTTGCCATCAAGGTTTGTATTACAGCCACAGGATTTCCATTCCAGCCGGAGCCACGCAGGAGAAGAGCCACACTGGGGACATGGACCGTTTACCCACCGGACTGGAGTTTTGTTTGGCCATCAGGATTTTTCTCTCCCGGACTACTTGCCGGATTGTATCGTCGCTTACTCGTCGTATGACGTCAGTGCGCACGCGCGCCCTCCCTGGCTATCAGGCCAGCTCTGACGATGTGGAGCTTGTCTCCCGCTCGGCTACTGCTCTATGAGCCTACGCAACAACACAAATGACGTGTTACTCCCCAGGGGTTGCCGCCGGCATCTGTCGACACTTCCACTACCAAGGACTTGCCGGAGTATCGTGTGCGGACCCACCCTCAGGACATTTCCCAGGATTGCTGTTCCCAGGATCGTAGACGTAAATCGACAAAACGTTCTGGCCTGTCTGGTAACGATCGACAGTCCCTGCGGGTGAGCGGGGGTCATCGGATTACTTCGACGCGGACGACAACATCTACAATGGGGAGCGTGCTCCCGAGGATGTCATTACACAATCTGCGCCTGCAGAAGGATTCTTCAGTCATGTTTTACCTCCGGTGTTCGTTTCCTGTCGGATTTCTTTTCAATTTCAACATTTCCACTATGGCCACAAGCACAGGACTGCCACGGACGGACCACTGTTTGGAAAGGCCGACTGGCCTCACTAGTACGTACTGATAGGCTGATGCTGCCTTCTCATACACCCACCTCAACGCTGTTGCTCGAGTAAAAACTAACTTGCTTCGTGCTAATTAAAGATGTTCACCTGATGTGAAATATTACGGCTGCCCAATGCGACTGGCTGTTTGCCTTGTTCTGGAATGATCGCCTTCCCTGGCCTTGTGTCCCTTCCCAATGAAATGTTGCTCTGGATGTCCATGGTGCCTGCTCCCGGTCTCTTTCCTTTTCAGTAATGGCCTGTTTGACGAACTCGGACCACCGGACTTGATCGTCACATTACATCATTCCTGGTTTGTTCAACTACCCCCTATCTTTCATATCGACGTCGCTAATACGTTCCTAGGTTTCCCCGGCTTCCAAGATACTAACATGGCAATTTGTTTTTCGCGTCTTTTTTTCTGCTCGTCCTTCACAACATACGTCCTTTTCCCTTTACACACACTAACATTCCCCTGCCAGTGAATTTTCTGAGTGCGACTCTGCGCCCGGAGACTTTTCTTTGCCTGCCCCAGTGGACGTTGCTTTGTGGACCCAGTCAGTGTCAGGGACCCCCTACACTGGAAGCGATCTCTTTTCCTTTGGCCAGGAGGATCTATCAAACATGGCCCGGAACTTCCTTCACTTCCCCAAGGATGATGAAGCATCTATCTCGTCTAGCATGGACGACAGCGCGTACATGAGCCAGCCTGACACTGGCAGACGCGGCAAGAAGCAGAACGACAGCTACCAAGTACCCCAGGATGCTAGGAGCCAGATCATGGAGCCGTTCGTTGGAGCGCACATCTACTCGCCTACCCTGAGCGTGGAGAGCCATGGAACATTCCACGGAACCCAGGCTGACATGAGCAACGTGATGTTGCCTCCTACCGCCGGATCGGAGAATGGAGACGGCAACTTCAAGATGTCTGATTTCACTAATTTCAACAGCGCTCAGGTCGCTTCGCCGACCGACTTCACGTTTAGGGCACCGATGCACAGCCAGTCCGGTTGGGGCAATGAGGCTCAGAGCTACAGCGCACCGTTCGCCTCGGGCTCCATCGATGCCCCCTCTACCTACCTGCAGCGCCAGAACAGCTACCCCAGCCGGGCTGTCGTCCAGCCCTACTTCGCTCAGTACCCTTCGTACGGTATTGACAGCATGATCAGCAACTCTCAGAATATGCCCGAGCAGAGGAGGGCACGATCTCCGTTCGAACAGCTACCTGCCACCGCAGCTCCAGCTGACGTACAGCGTCCCACTCTGCAGCAATCTGATTCCAAGCCCCGCTTCGAGGGCTCCGATGTCCTTTCGCCCGCCTCTACTGTCATGACCTCGCAGTTCCCCATGTTCCATGGTGGTTCCGAGTACGGCGAGGAGCAGGGCTTTATGCCGATGGCTACGTTAGTACATCCGCACTGCTTTCACGTTGACTTCGCTAACGAAGTCTCCAGTTCTGAGAGCATGATGGAGTCTGCCACCGTTCATCCTTCTGCTGTGAAGCACGATGACATCGAGGACGAGGACGTTGAGCAAGATGCTGCCCGCAAGTCCAGCGAGGAGGCTGAGGTCAAGTTGGCCCGCACTCACCCTCTGTACCAGGCCCAGCCCCAAGCAGACGAGATGTACCACTGCCCCTTCGAGGGTCAGGCCAACTGCCAGCACCGGTCGACCAAGCTCAAGTGCAACTACGATAAGTACGTCGACTCGCACCTGAAGCCCTTCCGCTGCAAGAACGTGGCTTGCATCAACGTCGAGTTCTCTTCCACTGCCTGCCTCCTCCGCCACGAGCGTGAAGCCCACGGAATGCACGGACACGGCTCGAAGCCCCACTTGTGCGCTTACCCTGACTGCGAGCGTGCCATCCCTGGCAACGGCTTCCCCCGCCGCTACAACTTGTACGACCACATGAAGCGCGTACATGACTACACAAGCCCCTCTCAGGCAGAGTCTGTCTCTCCTGGCAGCCAGTCTGCCAAGCGGCCTGCCAGTCGCAAGCGCAAGTCCACCGGCGCCACGGAGCAGTCGGACAAGCGTCAGAAGACGGCTGCGCAGATCAAGCAGGCCAACACTGCCCGCCAGCGGGACCAGGAGAAGGAGCGCCTTCGC
Organism: Neofusicoccum laricinum; assembly: GCA_029906385.1. Taxonomy (NCBI): domain Eukaryota; kingdom Fungi; phylum Ascomycota; class Dothideomycetes; order Botryosphaeriales; family Botryosphaeriaceae; genus Neofusicoccum; species Neofusicoccum laricinum. Next base: position 599,712 of record CP123718.1, on the reverse strand, counting down.
AATGCCTGGGCCGAGCGCATGGCTGTCCTCCAGCAGCGCCTTCGCACCATTAACGAGCCCAAGGATACCGAGAGCCACCAGCAGATCATCGAAGATGCCACTGCCCTCCAGAAGATCGTTGCCCAGCTCACTGAGATGGGTTGAATGAACAATTCACTCTACTACTTCACGGATTCGTAAGCTTCAAGTAACCCCTTCACCACGTTTTGGCATCGTCCTGACACGCAAATCAGTACTTCATCAACAACACTTCCTCCTAGGATTTCCGGAAACACACTCCCAGGAAGCATGGCTTCGCCATGCGCTTTTATTGAGTGAACCTACTGCCCGTAGGAATTGGCCACATTGCCACATCGGACCATATCCATGGACTTGACCAATGGATGACCCAATCCCAGGACTTGCTTTCCACAGGCCACCTTACCGGAAGGACCCACTCCCAGTAGGCGCATCTCTAGACACAACATCCCGAACCAAGTCTGGGGTACCCAGGAGGGTGCCTGGACTGGCCAGGATTACGAGGAAGCGTCAAGGTTTAATAGACTGCTTTTCGAGGGACGGAGTTGTGGTGACTGACAGGAGTGCAGAGATGGGCTACCCCCGACATTGCTGCGTCGCGGCTTGTCGGGGCCATCTCGACGGCACTGGTGGAGGACACTAACGGATTGTCGGTTGATTTTGTTCGGTATTATTAGCTTGATTTTTCTTTTGCGATGAATTTCGTTTGTTGTTTTTTGTTTAGATGAATACGAATGCGCATACAATGAATGGCTCTGTACAGAATTTTGTTGGTGCTGAAATCGTGAAACCCGCGGCGAAAGCGGGCGAGGGCAAAAGGCGCGGCGTGGTGTTGCGGGGCACTGATGCCTTGGGCAGCAGCTGGAGGGGCGTCACATGCGTTTCGCTGCGACCGGTCACGTCAGCGGTGGGCGCGCGGGCTGGCGATCGATGCGCCGGTCAAGCGAGGACGCAGACGCCTCCAACAGGCCTCACGGCCGTAGCTCCAGCGCCGCACGGATGGTGACGGAAAGGCTAAGATCCGAGCCCCCAGTGAGCCAGATCTCCAGCATTCACATAATCACCAGCCACAGCCGCAGTATTGGCTCCAGCGAATTCCAAAACAGCCTGGGGCTGGCCGTCTGGATTAGTTATCCGCGCATCGCACCCTCACGCCCTCGAGCCATGGCCGTACCTGGGGGCTGTGCCCGAATGCCGGCGCTATTGCGACTCGTTTCTCGTCCGACGGCGGCGGGGCACCTGCCTGTAAGCATCGAAGCTGCGCGCAGGTCGCTTTCTACAAAAGCCGCTGTGCGCCTGCCTGCCGCTGCTCAAGCTGTTCGTCCTCACACCGCGTCTACCCCGCTATTGCCGACTGCAACCGCCACTTCTACACCTACACCTACAACTCTCAACTCCGCACCAAGAGCAGCGCGCTTCCACTCATCCACCAGAACAATGGCCTCTGCTACGAGCTTCTATGAGTTCAAGCCTCTCGACAGTAAGTCTTCCCCATGCGCTCTGCCCCACCGCAGACGGCCGTCGAGGCCTGCCGCCTGCCTCCGCGACGTCACTGCCATTCTTCCGTTGCACGCCACCCTCCCCCAGACAATGCCTCCGCACGCCGCTGCACCACCCCCTTCCGCGCACCGTGTCTCAGACATCACACGGCCCTGCAACGGCCGCCGCCGCCGAAGCAGAACCCCAAACGCCGCCCACGACCCGCGCAATGCGGGCCGTTCCATCGCGTCCCCTCAGTCGCCACCAGCTCTGACGCACCCCCGCCACACCCCCATCGCACCACACCGCCGCCACAAATACTGACGCACTCGGCACCGCAGAGAAGGGGCAGCCGTACGACCTCGCGTCGCTCAAGGGCAAGGTGATCCTCGTCGTCAACACGGCGTCCAAGTGCGGCTTCACGCCTCAGTTTGGCGCGCTCGAAGCGCTGTACAAGGACGTCAAGGCGGCGCACCCGGACGACTTTTTGGTGCTCGGGTTCCCGTGCAACCAGTTCGGCGGGCAGGACCCGGGCTCCAACGACGAGATCCAGTCGTTCTGCCAGGTCAACTACGGCGTGTCGTTCCCGGTGCTGGGCAAGGTGGACGTCAACGGCGACGGCGCCGACCCGGTGTGGGAGTGGCTGAAGAAGGAGCAGCCCGGGCTGATGGGGCTGAAGCGCGTGAAGTGGAACTTTGAGAAGTTCTTGATTGGTAGGGATGGTAAGGTCAAGGGCCGTTGGGCTAGCACGACGAAGCCGGAGACGTTGAAGGAGACGATTGAGAAGGAGTTGGCTGCGCCTAAGGCTTAGGTGTGTGTTTGTGTGTGTGTGTGTGTGTGCAGGGTGGATATGGGTGAAATTGTTGTGGTGAGGGCATTGATATCCAGGCGTGTGAAAGGGAAAGAAATTGAGCTGCGGTCGTCTAGACAACTGCGTTCCCCATTGAACACTGCTGTTTGGCATGGCGGTTGTTAATTATTTTCGTTTCTGTCTAATGATTTTTAAGGTTGTTTTGGTTGTGTAAGACTAGTCGAACGGCACTCTCCTCAGACCTTCGTTGCCCATCCGCTTCTTCATCTCCTGCATGGCGCCCACACTACTCGGCACCTTGATGCCGCAGCAGTCGCCCCAGCTGTTCGGGTTGTGCTTGTGCTTCATGCCATCCTTCATGACGACGAAGTTCCCATCCTCATCCGGCTCCCCTTCGATCGAATATCCGGCCTCCTCCTCGGTGGTCATGCCCTCGACAGCCGGTATCAGCGAGCCGAACAGGAAGTGCTGCATGACGGGCAGCTTGCCCAGCACCTCGGCGACGAACATCTTGCGCATGCCCTGCTCGATCTTGCCCCAGTTGCGCGCGGCGCTGATGTCGTCCAGCATGGGGCTGTGCCAGCGCAGGCCCTCGACGTTCTTGACGCTGTTGACGAAGGCTACCTGGTCGAGGTACAGATAGTCCTTGGCGCACTCCTCCAGCACCAGCGCGCTGTGGATCGACTTGGGCCGGATAAAGCGGTGGTGCAGCAGCTGCGCGGCGCCGAAAAGGAACGGCAGGAACTGGTAGTCGTCCAGCCCCCACACGCCGTGCGACCCGGCCGGCTCGAGGTAGTACGTCGTCTGGACGTCGCGCATCAGCGCCAGGTACCGCGGGAACACGCGCAGCGCCACGGCCGGGAACGCGCCCCGCGGCACCAGCCCCAGCTGGTACAGGCACAGCAGCCAGCACATGAAGTTGAGCTCGTGCCCCGACCCGTAGTCGATCCGCGCCCCGTCGCCGAAGCTGCCCGCCAGGTACGCGGAGCATTCGGCCACGGCTGCCGGCGCCGTCACGCCGACGCGCGAGTGCCAGGAGGTCTGCTCCGAGGTGATGGCGTCGACGTAGCGCCGAAACGCTTTGTTGCCGAAGCGCGACCCGCCCGCGTCTTCGGCCGGGTAGCGCTGCAGCACGGCGGCGGCGCGGTCGAGCACGTCTAGGATGGCGGCGACGGTCGGGTGTGGTGGTGTGGCGGCGACGGCCGAGATGGGCGTGTCCTGCACGCTGTCGGCGAGGGTGAAGACGAAGGCGAGGAGGAGGGCGTGCGTCGGCGAGGCTTGGAAGAGGGAGTGGTCGTGCGGCGAGAGGATGCGGCGCGTCGGCGTGCGGAAGGTCCAGCTGCTGTTGCTGCTGTTGTTGGTGGCGGCGCCCGCGGGCGTCGGCGGCGGCGGCAGCGGAGGCGTGGCGGGCGCGGGGATGGGCGATTCGGTGGGTTTGGTGGGGGTGGTGCGCGGGGTGAGGCGCGGGAGCTTGTCGGAGAGGTCGGGCGGCTGCGAGGGGGCGGTTGTGCTTATCGACGCCATGGTGGGTGGGCGGCGGTGGTGTGGTAGTGTGGGAGGGTTGGTCTGTGGGGAGGGGAGCTTGGAAGGCGGCGGCGGGGCGGCCTTTGGCGCAGATTGGCGTTGGCGTCACGGCTGCTGTCTCGGACCTGGACCCTGGGCCGCCGCATTGGGTAAGCGCGGGTCTGCCTTGTCTTCTTTTCGAGTCTGCGGCTCACATTCCAACTCGCGCCAGTGGCAAGCCGTTCTTTGGTGAATGTCTTCTTTGCACCTTGCGGCTCGCTTGGCTGGGCGTTCAAGTGGCCCCGCATCCTCACCGTTTTCCCAGCCGTGGTCAGCATGATGAAGAGAGTTCTTCAATTTTCACTTCTCAATATTTCATATGTGCAGAATCCCCATACGCACCCAAGCCTAAGGGGACTATCGGACGAAGATTCACTTGGATGCAGAAATATATAAGATTTCCCGTCAAAGCTTTGCGCACCAGCGCTTCGTGTCCCCACGGAGTCCGGGAGCTGTGCAGCACAGCACCCCACCGCAGCCGTCTCAGAGCTGACTCAAGCAGGATGGAGTCGGTCTAGTCCGCGACCCCTGCATTGTTTATCAGATGCCAATGTTGATTTCTTGACAGCCCTTCTCAACGCCACCCCCAAATTTCCTACTTGTTGCCGCCTGATTTCAATATCCTTCCACAATCTTTTCTTCTGAACGCCCCGCATTAGCGATGGACCAGTCGTCGGTTACCCCTGTGCAGAAAGCGTCCCAGGACGTTCCTGATCCAATTTCTCATTCATGCGACATCTGTGAAGACAAGATTCAGCAGCTGATTCAACCAATTCTGGAGTGGACTGATGAAGAGCAAGGTCTTTCAGGATCAAAGCACGTCGATTTCGGATGGCTGGACTTCATTATTGCCAACGAACAATGCTCTCTCTGCCGTCTTGTCAGACGTGTATATGATCAGACCCGGCCTGAAGGCTGGAGTGCAGAAGAAAGAATTTACTGCGCAATGAGGGGAAGCCCAGCGCGGCTGACGCCGTTCGGCAGACGCAGGGACTGGAACATTGACCCCGAGTTCCACTACCGCCGGCCCGGAGGCGATTCACGGCTCATCGACAGCCTGTGGACACCTGCGTTCCAACTGGTAGCCGACGACGCACCTCTGCTGCAGATCGACGACGGTACTTTCCAGCTCGGTCGGATCCTCGCCCCCAGTTGCCCTGACCCAGATTTTCTACGCACGTGCTTCCAGACATGTCGTAATACACATGGGAGCACCTGCGAAGATCCGGTGCGGGTGTCGCCGCAGTCAAACTACTTTCCACTCTCGACTCCCGGCGCAATACCTCCTGGCATGCGGGTAATCGATACCGTGGAAGATCGGGTTGTTCCCGCCCCACAAGACTGCTCCTATCTTGTTCTCTCCTATGTTTGGGGCCATACCAATTCTTTCAAATTGACGAAAGCGAATCTGGATCAACTCATAACTAAAGGTGCTCTGCTGCACGTAGATGTGCCCAAGACAATTTCCGACGCGATTCAGGTCACCAAGTTGCTTGGCGAGAGGTATCTGTGGGTCGACGCGCTTTGCATCTGCCAAGACGATGTCCTGGAGAAGACTTTCCAGATCCAAAGGATGGACAAGATTTACTCCCAATCAGCCCTCACGATAGTGGCTCTCGATCAAAGCCATGCCGACGGAGGCCTTTGGCGTGACGGCTCAAGAAGTGGGAGGTCTCAGCAAATTGTGGAGAGCATTTGTGGTCTACGATTCATCGGCTCAGGCCCAGGGATTGATGTCCTCCTGGACTCCAGCCCTTGGATCCAGCGGGCGTGGACCTACCAGGAATACACTCTTTCCCGTCGCCTCCTATTTTTCACCGAGTATCAAGCCTACTACTCGTGTGAAACGTCAGCCTGCGCCGAAGACTACGTCCATCGAGTGCATAGAGATGGCCTCCAACAGATGCAGTGCTTCAAGAACGATGAGGGCCTGCATAGATGGTTCGAGGCCACGAACTACCCGACCATGTGGCCGGTTCTTCTTCGGGAATACTCGAAGAGGCACCTCACTTTCGATTCCGACGGTCTGCATGCAGTGTCTGGAGTTCTGGGGAACTTCTCGAGGGGAATAGAAGATGGGTTCCTTTGTGGCCTGCCGGTCTCGGTTCTCTTCGAGGCTAGCATGCGTTGGTACGCATCCAACCCTCTGCGCCGTCGCGGACCAACCGCTGATGGAGAGGACTTCCCTTCCTGGTCATGGGTCGGCTGGGTGGGGGAGGTGACTTATGAGGACTATGAGGAGAGCGATGCGATCTTGGACGCCCGGATCATCTCCGAGTGGTCCTTGGAATATTGCGATGGCGTGGTGCGCAGCACTGACCTTCACTTCCCTTCCGCTTCCGGTAGGCTTGTCTCTTCATCGACCAAGGAGGACATCGAACGGACGAAAGAGGCTCTCCGGCAGATAGAAACCGGCGTCCTGCAATTTAAGACCATGTCGGCCATGTTTGCCGTTGAGGAAACCTGCTGGAATCAGTTCGTTTTCTCAAACGACTACGACTGCGAGTACAGCGGTCTTTACAAGGTCTTCGACCAGGATATCTGGGTTGGAAGCATCCACCTGGAGCATATTACTGCCAAGGAGCTTCCTACCGGGTTGGGAGCACTCCACGAGTTTCTCGTCATGTCCATGTCCGGCGGCCGCTTGAAGTCTCTCGTTGTTCCGGACCGGCCGCTGGACGATGATGTCCATCTTTACTCAGAAGACTTGCTCGAGGAATACGAATGCGACGCGTACAACGTTATGCTGGTCAGTTGGGAGGAGGGTATTGCGTACCGCCGAGGTATTGGGCAGATTCATAAGGCGTCGTTTGAACATGCTGACTGGGCCATGAAGGAAGTGAAACTTGCTTGAAGCCGGTCTGTCGTGGTAGAGCTCGCGGAAATAATAGGGGGTGTCTCATGACAGGACTGGTTGAAGCCCAGAATGATTAAGAGCCGGAGATTCTTGAACCTATGTTCCGGAGAGCGTATATATCTGGAAAGTTCTTTTGAGACTCAGTGCAGCACAAGACTACAAGATAATTTGCAAGCGAAATTGTGCCCCGCTGCCCCGCTGCCCCGCAGGCAAGCGCCTGTGTAACCCGAGATACGCGTTGATGACAACGGAGGCGCACGATCACAACGTTTCTTGAAGAGAACCCTAAAAAGGCGCACAGCAGAAGGGTGATGAAAAGCATGTAACGCTTTCCATTATAGCAAGAGGGAAGATGAGGCTGATGAAATTCGAATAATGGCTCGCGACGGATGACCACATGATCCCTCAGCGGCGAATGTGATTGCGGCTCACATGTTCTTCGGCAATTGGCCAGCTTTGCCTAGCTGCTCCATGTCTCCACCTTCACAGCCTCGTCCATCGTTTCATTTCCCGAATTCCTAATCAAATGGGGCACGGCTACCTGCACATCGGTCCCAAGCCGACGGTTGCTGGCGCGGCGCCAACTCCTAAAAAGGGGTGCGGTTCGCTCGTGCAATGATAACTCACGTGTTGCACTCTGCGAGAAGCCTGGTAACTATTACGAATGTCTTGCGCTCGCAAAAGCCTACCTGCTATCTCAAGGCTGTCGTCGACCCTAAAGAAGCTCTCCCGGTCGAATTTTCATTGATTGATTGGAAAGAGTATGCATGTCAAAGTGCTCATTGAGAATATGAGATCCTTCAGAGCAGAACAGGGCTTTACGTGGATAAGTAATCGAGAAAAGGTCACTGGGGCCCTGTCATGAGCTAGAACGCTGGTTGGTGGTCTTTCTCACCTCCTCAGTTGCTGATGCCTAGCGGTCTTGTGGCACTGCCACGAATGTGACGTACCATATTTACATAAGCGCTCCACCCTGCAGGCTCTGAAACACTCCTATCGGCGCAAGGTGTGGCCACCTAGGGTATCGTGCAAGGAATTATGCACTGGACAGCTTCGAGAAATACGTTTTCCGTTGCAAAGAGGCACCGGGATTTATGAACTTGAATATTACTGTCTGGCCGGTTAAGAAAGGTCGCGAAGTCTAAGAGCTCATGTGCAAGTAGTTTCTTGATCAAGATGTCCTGTCCGACTGTAGCGTAGTGTATCTGTGGGACGCCTGTGGGGGGTTCTAAAAATGGTTTATTGCCACCAGTTTGGATAGGTGAGAAAGCTGAAACGGTCTCGTTACCAGTTCTTGGGCGCCTCCTCATGCACGACACCATCCTTGCTCTCACGTGGATGCTCGAAATGAAGTAGTGCAGTCAGGCTGATTGGACCCTGCTCTTCTTCTCTTTCACGGCGTGGCGCCGCCTTTCTTGCCTTTCCCCGCACGCCACGGACTCGGCCTTCCCTCACCGCTTCACAGCCTGAAGTGTCCAAGGACATGATGCTGTCCTCGATGGAGCCAAAAAGTTCCCACAGCAGAGCTACGACCACCCCCTCGGATACAGAAGCCTGGAGGATCATTAGTACCATGATAACCATCAGCCAGAACGACTAAGTAGTCGGCCCGTCGGGGAAATCCTTCGCCTCCAGAGTCTGGAGGGTCTTTGGCCGACTCAACGGGGGGACCTGACGATTTCTCCACGTTGGGGAAGGTAAATCAGGAGAGCTGGTCAGTGCAAGCGGTGGTCTGGATCTGGCTATCTTTCTTCAGTTGGTTGAATGGATATGGCCTCGGGTTGCGAGGCACTGGAGTGCCCACAGGGCCAGACATTCGGTGAGCCGCCATATCAACACTGACTCGTAGGCTGACCTCCTCTCGCGCTTCCGCCGTCTTCCAATTTACCGTCTTCGATCATGCCAGCTGCCTCCTATATAACCCGTCACAACGGAATGGTGCACACTGTCTTCAAAGTGTCTCTACAACACCTCGCATTATTCGATGATCGGACTCCTCATTCAGTCTTCGTTCCGAACTCAGCCTCGCTCAGAGAGTCTCCGTGGACCCTGATGAAGCTTTACGATACAACATAGACACCATCGCTCTTGAGACGAGGGTATTTTCACAGGCAGAAATATCCTTGAAGTCGGTATGTTGGAATGTGCCCAGCTACCCCTGACTATCATTAGACATTGACGTTGTCTCGAAGCACCCTCCCGTGCTGTCTTGTAGCTTATCGGGTAGATGTGAACTTCACGTTCCTTTTCGATCCGACTCTGCTCCCGTTGAATCCCACGTTCAAACTGGGTCTGGAACCGCGGCCGGACCTGGCCGATGCCCGTTACCTATAACAACATGAACGGGAATCTATCGTCGCCAGGAATGAGTCCTGACAGTGAAGGAAACACCTCAGAAGGGATCATAGTTCCTTATCTTCGGTCGCTATCTAGAGAGTCTTGCTCTTGCGGCCAGGACTTCGCGAACAAGGTCACTCTTCGACGTCATTGGAAAGAGGCATGCAAGGACAACCCAGATCGAAAGCAGAGGGACTTCGCTTGCCTCATGCCTCGCTGCGAACGTGCGTTCAAGCGTAAGGATGGTTTGAAGCAGCATGTGAGGGAGTTTCACACCCATGACGACCAGGGCGAGGCGATGGCGATACTGGAGATTGTGTACTCCAAGGAACGTTTTCGACCGGACGAGTGTGACCGGGAACTTATACGAATTCTCTCTCAACCGGATTGGGAGCGCCGACTCGAGGATAGAGGGCTTATTTAATCATTGGCAATAGGAATTGCGCTCGTCATATCGCCTTCGAGCGCGAGAGAGCTGGTTTTCCTTCAACGAATACTTCGTCCTTCTCCTCATATTGTGCTTCATTTCCTCATTCAAGGCATCTTGTACTGCATTGCGTGGGCTGACAGTCTATCTACTTACGCGCTGAACAAGATTATTTTAGTATCTGTACTTTGTGAAGGGCGTTTCCATTATCTTCAACCTATAGAGCAAATGAATTCACAGGATTTGGTTTCCACATGAACCTATACGTTCTCTTTCTTCCCATTCATCACCGCCACACAGGACGCTAAAGCGCCGTCCGGATACCTAAGCTCTGCTATCACCAAATCTTGGCGTTTACAAAGGTTTGTAAGCCCACGTGGTAAGCGGCGATGAGGACGGCGCCTGGTCAGCCGAGCGGTTGTGCCGCTTGTGGCTTGCTTGGCTCACTCCCGATAGCCATGCCCGTCAATGAAGACCCATGTCAGCGCCTATAACCTATTTATTGAAGACCAGAAGGAGAAACCTCAGGAACTTCAACTCAATCAGCCAGAAATGGCCTTAAACCCAACCATCCAACCGTCAGATGAACCCCATAAGACCTATGCCCTCCAAGCCCGCCAACCCGCCCCATCCCGCATCCCCGTCGAAACTCCTCAAAACCGACCCCGCCTCCCCCGCCACCACCGTCCGCCTCGCCCTCGCCGTCGAGCCCCTCTCCAACCTCTTCCTCGCCCACGCCATGCTCTGCTCCCCACGCGCCACCATCGCCCGGCTCTTCTTCCCCGATGCCGCCACCGCTGCGCCAGAGGACTCGGCGCTCCCGCTGCTCGTGCGGTGGATCGGCGTCTGGACGCTCGCGGCCACGGTTTCCCTGCTACTGGCGCTGTCGAGCCGCGCGGCGCTGGCGGCGAAGGCGCTGTGGGTGCCGGTTGTGGTGGGGAAGGGGGAAGGCGGTGGCGGGGCAGGCGGGGTCGATTTGGGGGGGGGGGGGGTGGCGTTTAGGTTGTTTGTCAGGCCGGGGTGGTTCTGGGTTGGTGGTTGAGGGGGGGGGCGAAGTGCTTGATGATCTGTTTGGGTATTCAAGTGGACGGAGAATGCGTGAGGTTTGTTTGGATCAGTTGGAAGATAAACGAACACCAAGTGTCGTTGATGGACACTGTTTGAAAAGGGTTTGATAATGCAGCTGAGCTCTCTTAGACGTGGCTGTTGACAATTGGTGCGGTGCAGAATGTAGTACGATTCTTGGCATGAGTTGGTGAGGGGGGTAGGAGAGGTGCCCGCCTTATACTCAAGCTGATGATGATGATGATGATGATGATGATTCATACACCCGTCGGCCTCAGAAGACCATAGGGACAAGTAACGCTAATCGACGCTAATCTACATTAGGATCCCGGTTCATTCAAAGCCCAGCACGCTGAATGTAAAGAAACCATTCCTCCCTCTTGTTCGACAATTTGAAGTTATACTCAAGCTCAAAGCTATACCTAATCTAGTAATGAATGTACACGTGATTTCCAACACACCCCCTTCGTGGAGTGATAAATCAACGCTGTGCCTGATTAGGCAGTCCACGATAATGACTGTATGGTGTTGTCTAACAACACGAAACAAACGATAAAAGGCATACCCAACGCCTGCGAGTGTTGCAATCTCGCTTTATAGATATTCAAATGGCAATATAATGAGTGCTGCATTATTGCCTCCAACTGATGCGTAGGGGTAAGCATCTTCGTTAAGAAATAACGAAAACCATAACAGACTTAAGGAAGGAAGACTTCCACCATCACGTTGGTACAGGTAGAAGGCCGAGCTGCGCAACAAAGATCCTGTACTTTTGCTTGGATAGCGGCTTGGTCAGCCCGTCAGCGAACATGCGGGCAGTAGGGGTCCATCTAAAGTGGATGTTGCCTGCTTGAGCCTCCTGACGCAACCAGTGGCTGTGAATGTCCACATGGCGGAGCTTAGTGGCCAATTTTTCCACATTCTCTTCCATGAGGCGGAGAGTCTGCTTGTTGTCACATTGAACTTCAATGAGATGACCCGGATTGTAGTCCACTTGCTTGAAAAGGCGTCTCCACCAATAGCATTGCTTTGCCGTCTCTGAAAGGGCGAGAAGCTCTGCTTCTGTGGTAGATGTGGTGACTGTTGGCTGCTTGGTTGCACGCCAATCAATGGGAGAGTCATATAACATGTATAATGACCCTTGGTGACTTCGTCTGGTCTCAATGTCATTGGCATATGACGCGTCACTGCTGATGGTGAAAATGTTCTTCTCATCAGAGCTGTTGCCGTGGTAGCAGATGCTGTGATGCTTGGTTCCAGCTAGGTAAGACAGAACACGCTTGGCCAGATAGATGTGATGCTCAGATGGGTTGCGAAGATACTCTGACAGCCGCGTAGAGGCGAATGCAATATCAGGTCTCGTACAGACAGCAGCGAAGTTGATGGAGCCTATCATGCTTTGGTAGGCATAGATATCCTGTGCTGTTGCGAAGTCCTCGTTGGATCTGATATCCTCGTCTGCAGGAAAAGGGGTTCTCGCGAAAGAGTGATCTTTGACGCCGTACTTGCTGATCAGTCCATTGATGTAGGACTCCTGAGATAGCCATAATTGACGCTTCTCACGGTCCCGGACGATTCTTATAGCAAGGAACCACTGGACTTCTCCCATTGCTCGCATCTCGTACACCTTGAAGAGCTTCTCCTGGAATGCATTGGCGTATTCTTCGTCTTTTTTCTTGAAAGCAACAATAACATCGTCCACAAAGAAGAAAACCAGCAAATAGTCGTTGAAATAGAGACATGGAGCATCTCCAATAGGGCGTAGTCCTAGGCTCTTAAGCGTCTTACAGAAGTGTTTCTGCCATAATGCGGGCGACTGCTTAAGACCATAGAGGGCACGGAGGAGAAGAAGTACGAGTCCAGAGGCAACGTTCATACCCTCAGGCGGACTGCAGTAGACTTCCTCATCCAACGGTACATGAGGGAATGCATTGACAACGTCGTACTGACGCATCTCGAGGTCAAATGCACAAATGATTGCCAGCAAGAAACGAAAGATCTTAAAGGCAAGAGTAGCGGCGTACGTGTCCTGGTAGGTATGCTGAAGGTCACCTCTAACACAGATGCGCGCTTTGAACTTGATGAGATTGCCTTTCTCATCGAATTTGTAGGTGTAGACCCAGGTAAGAGGGATGACTTGCTTCCCTGCTTTTCTCGCATTGAGAATGGGCACTCTTCTCCATACCTCCTGATGCTCGTTCTTCTTGAGAGCCTCATCCATAGCCTCCATGAACTGATCCTTGAAGGGATGCGTCATGAGCTCTGAATGATTGCTTGGTGGTGGCGGCAGTTGGTCCTTGTGGATCTTCGGCATTGGTTCTCTCATAGAGAGGCCTGCCACAAAGGCTTTGAGGTAGGATTGGTCGTCCCAGTTGTTGTTTTCAATCACTGCTGCTTGAGCCCTGCGTTGATGGCGTGTTCTGGGGCCTTGAATGATATTCTCAGGTGTTAAATACCCTGAAATCATATCAGCTCTTGGTGCCCTATTGCCAACTTCGGCTGTAGCGAGAGGATCGGTGTCGTATTGTGCAGGTAGAAGACGCCGTTGTGGTAGTTGTGAATCACCCCCTGAGTCTTGAGGGGTTTCTGGCCCTGGAGACTCGTCGTTTGGTGGCGTTGAGGAGTCACATGAGTCCTCAGTGGGCATTGGAGTGGGCATTTGACCTTCAGTAGGGTCTGCACCCACCCCTCACCTTCAGATTCGCTTGTGTCAGGAGTTGTGACGTCTTCAAGCTCTGAGTCTTCAGTGTCTGAGTTGGATAGGTGAATTCTTGGCCGTTCCAGCGTGTGAGGCTCTTCTTCTGCTTCTGGCACTTCGTGATGGTGCTCGTTGTCGTCAGGGGAGTACCTTGAGTTCTCGTCAAAGATAACGTCCCGTGTGCGAATGACTCTGTCCTCTGGAGGAAACCAGATGCGGTAAATATTCGTGGAATCGTATCCCACAAGATAGCCCACAAGAGCACGTTCCTTAAGCTTCTCAGAGCGAGGTATATGCTTATCCAGTGCATATGCTTTGCAGCCATACACACGTAGATGCGAGACATTGGGCTTCTTCCCATAGAGTAACTCAAATGGAGTCCTCCAGCCAAGCCGGCGGGAAGGGGTACGATTGAAGATATATACTGCCGCTTGGACAGTCTCAGGCCACAGGCGATCTGGTAGGTTGGCGCCCACTCGCAAAGCTCTTGCCTTGAGAATGATGAGATGGCCTGACTGCTCAGAGTTTCCGTTTTGCTGAGGTGTGTACGGTGATGATGTCTCCCAAGTAATGCCCCGTCTTCTGAGCTCCTGACTAAATGCATGACCAAGCGATTTCTCGCCGTCAGAGCGTAGGAAGGCCGCTTGGCAATCAAAGCGAACTTTGAGAAGTTGCAAGAAGTCCAGAATGATATCTGGCATTTCTGATTTGAGCGCATGTGTCTTGGCCAACGTGAAGTTGATCTCAGTACACTCCAGATGCGTGATATACTGATCACCGTTGAAGGCCTGGATCATGCTGATCATATCGACTGATGCTCGAAAGAATGGTTTGCTGCTTGACTCCTTATGTGCGGGAGAGCGTGAAACCAATTGGTGTGCCTTGGTCAGAGCGCAGGTGTCACAATGCTGAGGCAATGAAGTGTCCTCCTGGATCATGATACCGTCCGTTGCCTCTGGAAGGGCTTGAATGGCTTCTTTGCCAGCATGAGCAAAAATGGTATGCAGTGTTTCTGCAGGAAGCGTACGAATAGCTACACCCGCCTTGATACTGCCTGAATCCTGCTGGGGATGATCTGTCTTGTTGATCTCAATGAAGAACAGATCCTGATAGATCACGAAGCGATAGACCGTCCGACCCTTGCGGTGGAGGTGCATATGGTACGTGTCCATGTCCAGGCCCTTGCGTTTGGCTCTGGTAATTGAAATGAGGTTGGCCATGAAGGTAGGGACGTAAGCAACATCTCTTAATATCAGAGGCTTGATTCCCTGTGGTCCCATGGCATTAACCGTGACGTCGCCGAAAGAGGTGACTGGAAGCGTGACATTGCCGCTTGTAATGGTGTCCTTTGGAGTAGCATCGCGAGTCTTCGTGAAGCGATGCTCCATGTGACGATTGCATACATGATGAGACGAGCCTGAATCGAGAATCCATGACTGCTCAAGAGTGGTGGCTGCAACCCTGCTCTTACTTGAGAAAGCTGTTCTGATAACAGTGGCTAAAGAGTGCCTCGAGCCATCAGATGAGTCCTGCCCGATATCCTCAGCGGTTGAGGCCTGCTTTGGATCCTTGCTCGCATTGGACTGAGTTGGATTGTGCCGTAAAATAGCCGCTTCCACTGTTGCCTTGATGCGAGGATTCTTCAATGCCTTGGCAACCTTTGCTTGTGCTTCCTTGCTTGGTACCCAATCTGAAGGACGTGCGTCCTTGTTGAGGTAAGGGCATTCATGGTACCAATGAGTGGCACCACATTGACACTTTGGAGTTGTCTTGCCTTGCTCTCCGCCACGAAAGGTAGCAGCAAAAGCTGAAACAGACTTCCCTTCTGCTAATGCAAGGGTACGGTAGCGTTGACGATAGTGCTCCGTCAGGTAGGTAATCTCAAGGGCCTTGGTAGGGTTCCTCTGAATCTCGGTCATGAGGCCAACAGTGAACTCTGAATCGACGTGCGATAATGCAGTAAGGAATGCAATAGCACCATCGTTGCCGTCCACATGAGGTAACCCATGGACCTTCGCTCTACGAGCGAGATTCTCCCACTCTGAAAGCCACTTGAGAATATTCTGACGCTTGGGAGGCTTCCTCAACTCGTCGAGTTGTAGAACGAGGGTCTGGCGCGTGAGGAAATCTGAAGGAGCGATATGCTGCTTCAGGACCTTCAGGTAGTGATAGGGAGAGGAGGACTCGGCTCCGCGAAGGACTGGAAGAAGATGGGAGGCTACAGAGTCTTCAATAAGGTCTGAAAGATCATTGAGAGATCGCTTCTGCTCCTTATACTCCTTCAGCTTGATCCTATAGAGGTCGAGTGCTTCCCGATTCTGGGTTGACGGAATGGTTGGCTTCGGTTCTGCCTCCGGAAGCGTCGGCTTTGCTGGATCAATAAGTTCCCAGATGTCAGCCTTCTGTGCACGTCCCTTGATGATAGAATACCAATCTTCCCATTGCTGTGAGCCCTTCAGGACTACTACAGTCTTTGAGGAGCTCATGGCGTCGAGATGGGTCAATCAGACAGTTCAAAGATGCTTAAATAAGATAAGAGAAGTGCACAGGCAATGATAGATGATCAAAGGACTCTTATTTGATGATAACGAAGCAAAGCGGAGGTTCCGTGATGCTCTTTGAGAGAGAAAGAGGGCAGAAATGCCAAAAGTGCTGCCCGGATGCCGCGGAACAGCGAAAAAACCACTTAAAAGAGGTTTGGGAGGATCGTAGCGTTGACAGAAGGCATCTAATACGCTTCCGGGCTCATAACTGTTGACAATTGGTGCGGTGCAGAATGTAGTACGATTCTTGGCATGAGTTGGTGAGGGGGGTAGGAGAGGTGCCCGCCTTATACTCAAGCTCAAAGCTATACCTAATCTAGTAATGAATGTACACGTGATTTCCAACAGTGGCCAGTTCTCTAAGTGTCATCGGCACGATCTTTTACCTGGACGCATGTGCGGTGACAGAGGAACCACCTAATTAAAAAGTCCAGCTATGTATGAAAGTTACTCGTGTTGCAATGATTTCAAAACCAAGCACATAGTTTCAGATTGAGCCCCAGGGGGGTGAGATGGTTTCTTGTTACGTCCACTCCCATCTGTCCATGCAGCACTTTCCCAAATATAAGATGAACTTCGAGATACCAAGAAACACCGTCCCAGAACGGAGATTGATATTGATCACGAAAATTGAGAGTGGTTCGGATACCTTGTGATTCTTCAGGGATCCGCGATACGATACATGTCAACCACATTGGCCCATAATCACGTGTCTCGTATTATCTCTTCTGATCACCACACCACCATCACTCCACCCCCGCTCTCATGCGCGGCAATTCTTTGTCCCTAGCACAGCCCCATTTGCTTACGCGTCCTCTTTGCCATTAGATATTTATATAGCACTTGACAGCAGTAATCTAAGAAGACAGCGGTGTCCTACTTTCTCGCGCCGTTCGACAATACACAATCTTCTTCCCGCTCACCTTCCCCTCCCTCAGCTCCTGAACGCCTTCCAGGACATTTTTCAAAGGCTGCCTTCGGACGTCTTGCGCATGTGCTTTCACCTTCCCATCTTCGAACAGCTTCTGGGACAATCCCCAGAACAACTTGGCAAATTGCCAGTCTTTCTCGTCCGCTGGGTAGTGCTGACCAAACTTGTCGAAAGCTTCGCCCGTGGCAGTGTAGCCCAGGGTGAACTTTATCTCAAAATCTGCTCGTGAAAAGTCTGATACCGGGAGGAGTATCCCGTACTGCGGCTTCCTCGCAGACGACTCGGTTGACAGGGCCTCGGCGCAGATCTTGGGAGACTCGCTTTCGGAGATGCAGTCGAGGGCGTAAAACAGGGCATTCTTGGTGTGCTTTCGGATTTCTGTGCCGCAGGTTGGACTGCTGTAATCGAACACGGCAGACGCGCCTAGGGCCTTGACCATATCGAAGTTGCGTGGCGAGCATGTTGTGATGACTTCGAGCCCCGACCTGAGATGCTTGGCGTAAGCATTGAGAATGGAGTGCGTGGAGTCCGCGAATCACTTACAGCTTAGCAAACTGGATGGCAAGTGCACCGGTGGCGGTGCTCCCACCGTATATGAGAATGGGAAATCTCTCCGCGCTTGGCTGCATGGGAAGCGGGAGACTCATGGAGAAATACATTGCCTGTCCGACGGTCGTGACACCTGCGCCGAGTGTTGCAGCTTCTTCGAAGCTCATTCCCGCTGGTATCTTCATAAAAAGGCGCTCTCTTGCCGACAAGTATTCTGCAAAGGCTCCGTCCTCATGCTCGCTTGCGTTGCCTCCGTGGGCAAAACCGGCGATCCGGTCCCCGACCGCGAGACCGGGGATGCCGTTGGGGTCTTGCACGACACCGGCGTAGTCGACACCGCCAGTGCAGCCTTCGCTCGGGATGATGTCAATATGCTTCCAGTCAGACGGGTTCAAAGCAACGGCGATGTTCTTGACGAGAGCGCGGCCGGGGCGTAAGCGTGGTTTCGGGACGTCAACCACGGCCGCGTGGCCTGGGGACTGGATTTTATTGAGGATGACGGCAAACACTGATACCAGAGCATTGACAGAGATTCGGAAAGGTCAGTTGGGGAGAAGGCGTCCGTTGTTTGTTCCAAGAATTATGGCCATGGCTGCCGAAGCCAATAGATATACAAAGCAGGCGCATATTTCAGCCAGCCACCCCCCGTACACTGCATTGACTAACTTCGTTTGCCGTTTGATTGGATGCTCTGTTCTCGTGCTTGAATGTGCAGCTGCTGCATCATTCTGCAAATTATCAACTGAATCCGAACTTCGTGCGAACTGGCTTTCGGCATGATTACCTTCATTATCCGTGGCAGGGTGGAGGGTGGGCGCGTCCGTTAGGTAGGGAACCACAATGGATTGAGGAGCCCTCTGATGAAACAATAGAAGAGAACACACCATTTAGTGGGGAGTCTGAAACATTGATCTGGACGTTACTCAGTCCACAAAACTTCGTAACTCGGATTTCATCGGAAGTCTCTCCCGTCTGAGCTTTGAAATCCTCACGACGCTCGAGGATGTCATAGTCCGATTTTGCAAGATGGCGCATGTGGAGAACATATCCCCGCAGATAATTATTAAGCATTCTGGCAGTCCTTTCCCCCACTTCCCTAAGTTTAAATCGATATCGAGTCTGCGACTGATAGCTTAGCCCGCCGTTAGCGCCCACACTGCAACAACCGCAAGACGTGAGTCACATCGCCATTTTAAAGCACCGCCTATAAGAACAAAGCCGGCATCAGCTAAGTTCACCACAATAAAAATTGCAACGAAGATCTTAAGTCCAATAGATACAAAACTTCGCATTTTATTATTCTTGAACTTTCCGGCTCCTTCCAATGCAACCCACGCAATGGCAACGCCAAGACGGCGGCCAATCCTTTGTCGTCTCGACCGACCCAGGCCTCGTTTCCCATGAGTTCGTCCAGGACTCCTTCGCCGGCCCGAGCATGTATTGGGCCGGTCCGATATCCCAAGATTCCCTCGACACCATCCTCAAAAACTCCTGCTTTTTTGGACTCTACGTCCAAGCCTCTCCACCAGGCTCGAAATCCGACCAGCAAAAAAAGCTCAACCACTCCACCCTCAAGCAAATCGGCATGGCCCGCCTGGTCACGGACTTCGCTACTATCGCGTTCCTGACGGACGTGTTTGTCTCTCCAGAGTTCCAGGGAAAGGGTCTGGCGAAGTGGATGATGCGGTGCGTCAAGGAGCTGACGGACGCGATGCCGGAGATCAGGCGGCTCATGTTTATGGCGAAGAGGGCGCCGCATGCGATCAAGTTCTACGAGGATGCGCTGGACGCGGCGGTGCATAATCAGGAGAAGAGCCATATCGTGTTTATGAGCACGGATAACACGCCGCATGTGGACGCTTGACAGAGGAAATTGTGATTGCGAGCCGTTGAGGAAGGAGGTTTTGATATGAACCAATTATTTGATGAAACCGTCCAGATGCGAGAAGATGAAGAAACGAAATACAAGGCTGCTGCGAGGCCTTTGTGGGGCCAAAGCATTCACATGAATGGATAATAGGCACATCGACAATAAGCAATAGATCGGTGAATCTAAGTTGATGCACTGGGCATGATTTCGAACACGAACAGTGCGTGACTAGTAGCCGAATATTTCCAAAAGACATCTTAACCGAGACTTTTCGCGTTGTGCTGGAGATGGCTGTCTGTTTCATATCAGTGATGTGAGTTGGTCGATATTTGCTTCTGTTTAAACTGAAACTTACTACCTGGCCCACTTAAGGTTTTCTTGGCTGGTTCTCTAAATCTTTTCTTGTCTGGCTCTGATCTCAGGGCAGGAAAAAAGTTGTTCATAGGAAAATGTAGACCGTGTGGCTCATCTAACGGGTCAATGGAAGAGCTACTCATGTGTTCACGCATCTTGTT
Organism: Neofusicoccum laricinum; assembly: GCA_029906385.1. Classification (NCBI taxonomy): domain Eukaryota; kingdom Fungi; phylum Ascomycota; class Dothideomycetes; order Botryosphaeriales; family Botryosphaeriaceae; genus Neofusicoccum; species Neofusicoccum laricinum. The sequence continues at coordinate 580,049 of CP123718.1, read as the reverse complement.
GAAAATTGAAGCGGTGCAGAATGAGGTACAATTCTTGCCATGAGGTAGAGAGGGGGGCAGGAGAGGTGCCCGACTTATCCTCAAACTCAACGCTATACCTAATCTAGCAGCTAACGTACACGTGATTTCCAACACATCTTTTGCGTGTTTTGAGTAGCTGCGGCCAAGACCAATTCCTCAATTCCTAGCACGCATTTGACCCTCTGTCTTTCCGGATTCCTCGTGTCGACATGAGCTCTGGCTTGTTTGATCGCGCGCTGAATCCCCTCTTGGCTGTTCTTCAGCTCCTTGAACTCCAAAAGGATTGTACAACATCCCCCCGGCCTCCATAGACCGCGGCTGAAAGCGGTGTGAAATCATACTTGTCAGGAGCAGGGGCAACTGCAAATCCGTCAATGGCGATCAACATTTTGACAATCAGCAATGATCCATTGCGGGCAGCCCAAAGCAAAGGTGTCTGGCCGACGGCATTTGGAAGATCTGGATCCACCTTTGGCCCCTGGGCGAGTAGACATTGCACCGCGTCCGCGCTCATGCTCTGAAAGGCCAAGAGGAGGGCCGTATTTCCTTCTAACAGATCTCTTCTATTGACCAAGATTTTTTTCACCAGAACGGGCGGCCCAAAAAAGCGGAATGACTTGATCTTGGCCTGTCGGAGCAGGATCGATGGTTCCAGAATCCAGAAGATTACCAGCGAATCCGAAATAACGACTTGATATGGCAACCATGAAAACACGATTGGGACTTACGTTGGCTGCGCGGAGTATTGACAGCACTGAGCATTTGTAGCTAAAGTCTGCGGCTCTTTTCGAGACCTCCCTGTCTGCTTCTGATTGCAGGTCAGGAATCAACCCCTTGCCAAGAAGCAACTCGACAATATGGTGCTTCCCAGATTCAGCCGCTCTCATAACCACATTGGATCCTGATTGAAGCCTATAGGGGCTCGCGCGAAGAGCATCAAGCAGTGATAGAAGTAGAGATTCCAAATTGTGGGCCACGGCATAGTGGAGTGGCGTCTCACTTGCCGCATCAGCGATCCCTGGGTCAGCTTGCGCTGCAAGGAGCTTTCCGACAATGTCCATATTTTGGCATTCAGCCTCCACGGCGTCAAAAATCGGGGTTCTGCTGGACTTGTCCTGAGCATTCACTGCCCATCCAGCTTCGAGGGCGTGCTGAAGGAGAATAACGTCCCCCTGATTGATTGATTGATTTATTCATTCTGCATGCAAGCCGTTGGCTTATGGCAGTGTACTAACTGGTGCCTGTAAGGGCTCTAGTAAGTGAAATGAAGCTGTTTATGTGGGTATGTGGTTTTAGGGTGTTCAGTGCTCCTTGCCTCGGCAGTTATCTATAAGAAAGCGCTGCCTTTTAGAGCTTCTATGCTCCGCCTAATAATCGGGCCATTTATAACATAGGAGAAAGGAGGAAAACGAGTATAATTGGTACATGGAGAAGAAAATAGACATAGGAGATGGTTTTTCGTGATTTTTAGTTTATATCCCTGCTGTCCAGCAGTTCGATATCCCATATATCACCTCGTTCTTGTTCTGGCTCTTGTACTCTTTTACCTACTGCTGTTGTTCCTAAGAATTCTAGTAGTGGTTTAAGGGCGTCTGGGTCTAGAAAGACTTCTTTAGTAACAGCAGTGATACTACTAAATGTAGTAATATCTCTACTATTAATAAGTATTGATGGTAAGTCCTTTAGAAGCTTTTCTCTCTGGCGGCGCCATTTTCTACACTGAAATAGAAGATGGGCTACGCATTGTTGCTCCCGATTACACCACCAGCAGCTTGGGGTATCTGCCAGCTTGAACCGATATAGGTAGGTACCTATAAAGGCGTGATTTGTCTTAAGCTGTAGATACTTGGCTGCCAGCCGCTTTGGTACATCTAAGAGACCTTTCTGGGGTTCTTTTATCAGTGTTTTCTTCCTCGCTCTGAGCGCATCTCTAAGATATCCTAGCGTGGTAGCGTGTAGCTTTCTTGGAGGTCGTTTTGCTGCTCTTTTTGCTGCCTGGTCTGCGCGGTCGTTGCCTGGTATGTTCGAGTGACTTGGAACCCAGCTAATAATAACTTTGCGGTCTTGTTGATAAACTTGTTGTAGGTCTTCTAGAATCTCCCTAAGAATAGGGCTTCCATACGCGGGTGGGTCTCGGATAAGCTTAATAGCTCGTTGAGAGTCCGAGAAGATTCTAATCTTTTTTTTGCTCCTTCTCGCTATCTGCGCTGCCTCTCTAATTGCGTAGAGTTCAGCGTCGAGAATAGTAGTCCGAGCACCTAGTGGGATACTTTTTTCTTTCCACTGGCCGTTTTCTTGAATAACGTCCCCCTTTCTGACAGCGTAATGTACTACTGTTCCGTCAGGGCCAGGAGCTTCATTCTGCCTAGTCGAGGTTGCGAGCAAGAGATAGATGGTCTCTAGATCATCATGAGCGATTGCAATGTCCATTGCGGTCTGACCATCCTCGTTACAGAGATCTAAGCCGATACCGAGAGCGAACAACTGCCGAATGAACGGAATATCTTGTCTTTCCACTGCGATTTGAAGCGGTGTCACCGATGAGTGAGGTGGTCCTAGCAACTCCTTCTCTATAGCATCTATGGCCAGGAGTTGTTGCGCGATTTCGTCTTGATTCTCAATGAGGGCAAAACAGAGAGGTGTTCGATGATAGCCGTCTTCCAAATTTAGTAAAATATTTTCTTCCTGGACTTGGGGAGAGTGTAGGATGTAGTCGAATGCGCTTCTGATATCGTACTCGGCCAACAGATGAATTAGACGAGAGCCTTCTACAGGCCAGTCAAAACGCCATTCGTTGTTCAAGAAGTCTATAACATCAGCGAGGGTTCCCCAGGTCCTGAGAACATCGCCATCGGATGGCCAGGAGAAGAGCTCTGGAAGATCGGTCTGGGGTATGCCTTCCGCCTCAACTTGTGTAAGGTGCCATAGGAGAGAAAATATGGCATAGCGCGCAAGCGGAAATGCCGAATCGAGATCTTGTTCAGCCCTGAACCCTTGTTTGGGAGGCAGTTCTCTTGGTTCTTCCGGGTATGGGTACTCTGCTATCTCTCGCAGTTTCAGATATCTGATACAAGATCGAGATATTTCGAAATGCGCCCAGCCCTTTGCACTCCACCGTATCGAAGATTCTAATTTCTGGAGGCCACACTGGAGAAGGTAGTCAGGAACTGATTGGTGAATGGACTGCGCGCGATCGTTGATGATTTGAACAAGGCCTTTTGAAAGATGGTTGACCATAGCCTCCAACTGACGTGTTGTCAGCATATAAGGCATAATAGCACGCACTAGTAACAGTGCGGCGTCGTACTTTTGCAAGTTCGACACGTGTGTTATCTGTAAAGAGATCTCCATTCCGATATTCGGCGACTGATCGATAGGACATCGTTGCAGATATGGCTAGAGCATGTCGAAGTTGTGTTGCGGTGAGAGGATACTCTGCGTAACATATCCATTGTAAAGGTTTGAGAGTGGGTCCACGATCGTCTTCGGTAATGTCTTCAAGAAGCGCAGCGTAAAGAGCATGCAGTTTTGCCGGGATTTCTTGCATGCGCCTCTGAATGACTCGAAGCGTGCTTCCTCTCGACTGCAACGCCATCACCTGTGACGCGACCAAGACCGCCCATTGGAAAACTCCATCTGCTCTTTGAGATATCTTCTCCACCACATCGTTCCTGTCGCCCTCTGGGAAATCTGCCAGGGAAGAGAATACCACATTCCGAATATCCGCAGAATTCTCTTTTTCGACTCGGATTGTGAGGCTGTAATCAAGGTTGAGAGCGGGATAGTAACGGCTCGCGAAGCAAATTCTCAAATGACCACCAATGTTTTGCGCCTGCGCAATGAGCTGTTTCGCATAAGAGACCAAACCTGTTGCCACTTGTCTTCCACATTCATCAAGAGTGTCCACGCAGATGGTGATAGGTATTCCTCGCGAAGCTCTTGGCAAGGTAGATGCAATAAATGAACGGAGCTTGCCTTCAAGCCAGTTACAATCTTTTCCAGGTCTGCCCCATTGATCGCAATTTTCTTTGAATATTTCGGTCAGCTCAGCTAGTTGCTTGGCCAGTCTGGCAAGCAGCTGATTCAACAGTGATCGGTACAGCCCAACTATAGTTTTCTGGATGGCGGTGCCCCGTCCATGGAAGAAGAAAGAAGCGACCACTTCTGTATTTCCATGCGATCGGGATCTGATGTCGACGACGAATTCCATGACGGTAGATTTGCCAGCACCCGGATTGCCTTGTATCCAGAGTAACCCGGTGGGCTGCGGGAGCCATTTTCTGTATTCTGCATGGGACAGTAACCAGTTACACGTTCCATTGAGCTTTGCCGTCAGGGCTTCGTCTTGACGCTGGAGCTGCTCTGGGAACGCGAGCGACTCTAGGCACGCTTTTGAATAATCAGCTACTGATGCCAAAACCCCGAAAGAAACAGGAGAATACTCTTACTCACCTTGTTGCTGTAAAGACCGTGATGTACCGAATGACAGATCTAATCTTGCGTTAGTGATGGACCTTAGAATCCGAAGCGTTGCAGTTGCAAGGAATCACTGGAGGCGAGCGCTTTGAGTCGAGGCTTGGAGGATATTTCTGCTCCTTCATGAAGCTTCCTCAAATGATGAAGTACGGCCTGATACACTAGGTTGTCGCGTCCGCTGAATTTCACCATCTCGGAGTGATTTTGATTTATGGGATAGATGAAAGGCGGCTTTTTCTCCCGAGCAAAACGGCCGTGGATAGTGGTGGAGTCTTTATCGACCAATATGACAAGAGGTCCACTCATTGACAATGTATTACCAATCTTTATAGTAAAATAATTCGTTAGTCATTCTCCTAGATTAAAAATCGGATTATTATGTACAGACTTTGACAGCGGTGGGTGATCTCGAAGTCTCGTCGAATGAGAAAACACTTGATTCTTCCGAACTGAATGTGGCCTGGAAGTTGTCGTGTTGAGTCCGCAGTATCTCAGAATCTTTCCCAAGTGTAAGAAGGAAAGCTTCGTTGGGACTTTCCCAGGCCATAGGGAGCAGTGATTCGACAGCCATTCCACGACAGGGTACTCCGAACAAAAGTACGCCGACAATAGAACGCAAGATCTTTGTGTCGGCTTCCTGTGCATCGCTGTCCCCCATCTGAATCATCGCCTACGCCGAAAGTCATCCTCCAGATTCTTCATCATACAATCGTTATACTCACTTCCTCAGCAACCAAGCCGCCCAAACTATGGCCAATAATGACTAGGGGCCTCTCAAGAATTGACTGCTGGATAAAACATCAACGGTTATCCATTCCGAAACCTCCCAGAAAGGATTCGCTGTTCAAAATGGAAGTATCATACCCGTAGGTAAATATCCGAGCTTGAGGCAAGTCGTTTGGAAGACCCTCTCTGATCCACATGAAGGCGCCGTCTCTCTCTTTGAAAGAGCCAAATGCGTGGCCGTTAAGACCGGAAAGTGCCACAACGCTGACGGTGTTAGTTACGAATCACATGAAATCTTGTTGAAGTAGAATTGAATACACACTCAATTATGCAGGCATCATCTTGCTGATGGAATGGAGTGAAGCCCATGAAGTCCGAATCAAAGATGATGTCGTCCTCGGGAATTGCAGACACTTTAAATCTCCACTCCGTACCGCGCTGACGGTGACTTCTCTCAAGAGACAGGCCATCTGGCTCCTTTGCGAATGATACGGTAGCGATTTTCTCCTGAGAGCTTATTGGACATGTGGAGAGAGAGGCGATTTGGACCGGATTTGAATCGTCCAGACGTAGTACGCGGTTGATGATACCCCGCAAAGTTTCTTTGTCTCTGTGCCAATATGAAATTCGTCGGACTCTGTATGTCTTGGCTGATGCCGAAGGCTGTAATGCGGGGGAGGCTACAACGGTGCCGCGTTGACGTTTCGACAAAATTGCGCCGTCTGAGTCGCCCCGACAACGCTTCCCGAGGACAGTGCTAGGAAGCTGAGAAGGCATGTCTCAATGATTCAATCAACACGATGGCTGTGTGTTCTGTTAGGACTTGGTCTAGCGGATAGCAATCAATGGTGTAGAGCGTATTTAGCTCGAGCCTCTCAGCCTCGTGCTCAAAAACGCGCAGCTGCGCTTGCACTTACAGCCTTGCTAAGATGGGACGAACTTGAAGTTTTCTGGTCAACAGTGCTGTAACAATAAGAGTGTGATACTTGAAAAGTCATCTGGTACGACGGGTAAGATTATGAGCTGGTGAAAGGGGAAGGCGGCAGGGAAGAAGTAGGCTGCGGAGAAGAAGCAGGCTGCAGCACGTGGCGCTTCATTATGGGGGCACAGAGAATAGCATTCGTGATTGGCTGCCATGATTCTGACCTACATTTGGTCGTACATTCATATTCTTGTATCTCTGATGGCGGAACACTTGTGCAATTGTGCATCTCTGCCGGAAAGAAGAGAACGCAACACGAATACTAAAGATTTCGGTGGTCAAATGCAGACTCGCCGCTTGTATGAATAAAAATGGCCCTTCTACATGAACACAGGCTATTAGTAAGTTTGTATTGCCTAATACCTCATGGACCCGAACTCTCCGCCGTGAACAGTCTCTATGCGTCCAGCTTTTTTTACGTCCGAATCCTCCGGGCTTGAACCCTCTTCCACCCACGCTGGTGGATCCTTTCCACGATCTTTGACAATGGAATATCCCACCCACACTGCCAATGCAGACATGACTAACTGAGAAAGTAAGGCAGGCTATCACGAAGAGAACGTACATAATCCACAAAGCCATGGTCTTTAACAACAAATTTACGTTGAGATTGGCCGACGTTGCTTTGCAGTGAGAGACAAGTTTTGGATGACGAAGCAGGCTTGAACGAGCACTGCTTTCTGCAAGTAGGGCTGCGGGGTGACATGCCGCTTACCAAGGCGTCCAGCGCAACCTTGCACGCGCATAATCGATGGCAGATTTCCGTGGGCCAGGCATCGGGAATCCAGCTATCGGTTTTCGCGGTGCATTTTCTGCGCCGAGGTGGCACCGTCATGTTGCCTGTCCGGGTAACGCGGCAGGTGGGCAGGCTGGCAGCACGGGAGGCAGCGTGGGAGGCAGCGTGGGAGGGAGCGTGGGAGACGCTCGAGCAGGTGAAAGAAACAGGTTCCTGACGATCGCGGGAGCAGCGGCTGCGGTCCTGACAAGTTGCGAGGGCGCGCGTGGCAAGCGTAGAAAAAACGCAGCACTGCAAGCCGCATCGGGCGCTAGCGCGGGCTGGTGCCCAGCAGTGATGATTTGGCGGGGCAGCAACGCGCGCCCGCGGCCTGAAGGGCAAGTGACGGCGGCGGCGGGCGGCGGCAGAAAAATAAAACATCTGCTGCTTGCTCTTCTCCTCCACGCCCGCCACCATTCTCCGCACACTCTTCTGTCGCACCAGCTCGCGCCTGCTCTCCCAGGCCTCCCCCGCCCACCACCGTGCCCTCTTCCACGCCTCACGCCCGCGCTTCACCCCGCCCGCCAAAATGAGCGAGATCGTCCACCCCACCATCAAGGGTACGCTCTGCTTCCCCGCTCCGCCCGCCCTCAATTGCGCCCTCCGTCGCACCCCAGTCCCCAATTGCCCGCAGACGCGCTGACCCACACCCCGCAGATGGCTGGTTCCGTGAGATCTCGGACATGTGGCCCGGCCAGGCCATGACCCTCAAGGTCAACCAGGTGCTCCACCACGAGAAGAGCAAGTACCAGGATGTCCTGATCTTCGAGTCGTCCGACTACGGCACCGTGCTCGTGCTCGACAACGTCATCCAGTGCACCGAGCGCGACGAGTTCTCCTACCAGGAGATGATCACCCACCTGGCCATGAACTCGCACCCCAACCCCAAGAAGGTGCTGGTCATTGGCGGCGGCGACGGCGGTGTGCTGCGCGAGGTCGTCAAGCACGAGTGCGTCGAGGAGGCCATCCTGTGCGACATTGACGAGGCCGTCATCCGCCTGTCCAAGAAGTACCTGCCCGGCATGAGCGTTGGCTTCCAGCACCCGGCCGTGCAGACCATCGTCGGCGACGGCTTCAAGTTCCTGGCCGACCGCCAGAACGAGTTCGACGTCATCATCACCGACTCGTCCGACCCGGAGGGCCCCGCCGAGTCACTCTTCCAGAAGTCGTACTTCGAGCTGCTCAACGGCGCTCTGCGCGAGGGTGGTGTCATCACCACGCAAGGTTGTAAGCCCCCTCCTTCCCCAGATACACCTTCTCCCCCGCGCCCCAAAGCCCACCAATGTCTTGCCCGACCAGCTGGCTAACCTGCTCCTCACGCACAGCCGAGAACCAGTGGCTTCACATGCCGCTCATCGCCAAGCTCATGAAGGACTGCAAGGAGGTCTTCCCGACCGTCGAGTACGCCTACACCACTATCCCCACCTACCCCTCGGGCCAGATTGGCTTCATGGTCTGCTGCAAGGACGCCGACCGCGACGTCAAGAAGCCCGCCCGCTCTTGGTCCGTCGAGGAGGAAGAGAAGCTCTGCAAGTACTACAGCAAGGAGATCCACGAGGCTTCCTTCGTCCTGCCCAACTTCGCCCGCAAGGCTCTGAGGCAATAGATTCTGTGCCGATAAAGCGAGTGGGTGGGTTGTTTCGAGGCGAAAATTTGATTATAGACGGGTTCATAGTGCAGATACCTGGGTACAAAAAGCAATGGATGACTTACGGCCAGGGCTGGAATGATGTTTTGTGGTGACTATATCTTGAGACTCAATTGCCCGTGGAGACAGCTTCATGCAATTTGGGACACTCAGGACTCTTCAGAGCTCAAATTGGTCCATGGTCTTCGAACTACAATTACGATATTTCTCTCATCTGGCGAAGTGTCGATGTATAGGGTATATATTTCCTCCTTCAAGATAGCGCTTGGTCTACCGCATCAAAAACGCCTATCACCGCAACCACGACGTCCCCACCACCACGGCAGCGTCGTCACCCTCCCCTGGTAGAGTTGAACTCTCATGCAGAGCTGTTGGGGGGAGGTTCCGGGATCTTGACCCTCGCCGAAGTGGGTGTCTGTACGTGGTGAGCACGGCGAGGGACATCTTCTGACGTCGGGAGAAGTGGTACCTGAGACGGCTATTGCGAGTGCACATCCGCTGGACAATGTCTGGTAGGCAGGGTTAGTTCTTGCCCCGTGGATGGATACGGCTGTTGGACTCACAACGGCTGCACCAATGCACCAGTCCTCAAGGCCCAGGCGGAGGTTGGTGATGAAGATACGAGTATATGCTCGTAAAAGGCATGCGGTGAGAGCAAGAGCCTGCAGGGGTATTATGACACCAAAATGTATGGCGATGACTTTGGTAGATCCTGACATGGTATCAACGTGATCGACGTCTCTTGCAGGATCAGCAAAAGTGTGTGCTCTGTCGTCGAGGGGTCCATGCAATAATTTATGGCCTTCGAGAGTGACGAGGGGCATCACTCAGCTGCTTTAGTTGAATAGCGCGTCGCGCGGTGGATCGACACACCCGCGATGTTTGAGAAGTGTGATGTACCTTTCCGCTCCCGGCTAAACGAATGACGCGCTTTGCCGGGGCGAGGTAACGCACTATTTGGTGACACAAATCGTCAAATTGAGCGTCCGTTCCTGGTGCTGGAGGTTAATTCAACATTCCGAGCAGATCGTTGTGGTAAAAGCCCACCGAGGCGGGAAAGTGGCATTTGACAGCTGCAACGCCGGTGAGCGATAGACATGTGAAATTCAGCGTTTGTTGTTCATATGACCCTCATTGTAGCGGCGCCAGTTGGTTTTTTGGCCTATTGATGCCAAGCAGTCGCGCTCGCTCATCGATTGGGGTCTGCCTCAGAAATGGCTCGGGATTCCGCCAGGCTGGCCATGTATTACGAAACTCGAATGAAATGGTGGATGCTGGCGTCGGTCGAGAGAGAGAGCTCGTATTTCCGGTGGCTTTTGTCTGTCCACTGTTTCCGCGCAAATATTACTGTCGGTCGTTCACTAAGTCGGCGAACGCGGCCATGGTTGACTCGACGTCTCTAACCGGGATCTCCGACTTCCGGTCAGCCGCCCGTTCCTTTGGGTATCCGTCGCCAGCTAATAGTCTCTGCTTTCGCTTTTGCTCTCGTTTCCTGTGGCCTCGGCTCCGGAAGTGTTTATTCCAGTCGTTCTCAGTAACAGCCACAATGTTGCAGGTCTCGCAAGTCTTCCGCTGCCACAGGTCCCGCCGCTTGCTGAGGTCGTATTCGCGTTTCGGAGTCAGCATATCCGCAGCGGTTTCCGATATGCTTTGCGGTTCAGGAAGCTGCTCGCCTTCCAGAAACCTCGCGGCTACGTCGAGCGCGGGTGATTCAACCGTCTCCCGCCACCGGGACAAATCCGAGCCATCAAGCAAATACAAGCTCTTGCTTGCGTTCGCATCGGCAAGGGCATGGAACAGTTTGTTCCGTATCCAGCGGATTTGCTGCTTTGCGTATTGGCGGGTACCAGCCTGAACCCGCTCGATGGCCTGCGATTTGAGCTTCTCCAGCTCCTTCTCGTCTACAGAACCGGACGCGAGTGCATGCTGGTAAGCTTCAAACTCCTTGTAGCCGATCGAGACACAGATACCGCGGGTTCGGTCCACAGGCTGGCCCTCCGATTCGCGCTGTTGCAGGAACCGACTGAGGGCATCGACCTCGGAAAGTAGTCCATTGGCAAGCATCTTCTCCACACGGGCATCCAACCTGGCACGGAGCGGCTCATCTGCTGCATGAACCCAGAACAGCGCAGCTGGAAACCTTTGGGATCCCGATGGCGTTTCGCGTTCTGTGTCTCCAGCCTCTTCCGCCGGTGACGGCTGCTTTCGGAGGCTCTGCTCTTCATACATCTGCGATGCAGGCTTCCCTGTCTTGAGCCAGATCTCCAGGGAGCGCCGGATCTTGCGGCGGTCATTAGGATGCCAGCGGTCAGCCATGACAGGGTCGACTTCCCGAAGCTTGGCCAGGATGGCTTCGGTAGGCTCGTCCAGGATGGGGTACATCTCGCCGCCTCCATTGTCATGGGTCTGATCGGCAGAGTTCTGGGCACTGTGCGCAAGACTTCCCTTGAACAACAGATTTTGGATGTAGTAGTGGGTGCCTCCAACAAGAACGGGCAGCTTGCCTCGCGAGTGAATGCTATCGATGACACCCAAGGCCCTCTTCACAAATTCAGTGACAGTCCACGTCTCCTCGTGATGGCCAATGGTGCCAAGCAGATGGTGGGGAATGCCTTTCATCTCTTCTTGGGTGATTTTGTTGGTGATGACAGGGAGCCCTTCATACAGTTGCATGGCATCGCTGTTGACGACCTCGCCGTTGAAGCGACGCGCTATCTCAACGGCAAGCTACCTGGCGTGGTTAGACTGCTGTCGACGTCGAATCCGGCACGGCATGGAAGCATCCCTACCTGCGACTTGCCAGTGCCGGTGGCGCCGATGACGGCGATGACAGGCTTCTCCGGCTTGAGCGGCGCCATGGTCGCGGCAGCCTTGTGCAAAAGTCTGGCGGCCCTCAGCATGGATGCATGGGCGGGTTGGTCGAGCAGGCCAGAGGATTGTTCTGCGCAGCACAGGCAAAAATTGATGGCCGGCGCGGTCCAGGCCGCTTTGAGCGTAGGCCGGTCGGATTTCTCGGGTCGCCGGTCGGAGCCGCTGGTCGAGGGCCCGACATCACCCCGTCATCCATCTGGTCAGTCAAATATCGCGCCCTTGCCCGCCATGTAGTCTGAACATCCCGCTTCTCCCCACCACCTGTCTCGCAATGTCCGGCTCCAGCTCCACGGCCAACGGCGTCGCTCCGTCAATTGGGGTCAAGAGCCTCAACTACAAATTCCCCGATGGCAGCAGCGGCCTGAAGGATGTCATCCTCGATCTCCCGCCGGGAAGCCGCACGCTGCTGATCGGAGGTGAGTCACCAGAGCAGCCTCTCGCAGGCCCGTCACGAAAACACCCACTGACGCGGCGTCCGCCTGCGCAGCGAACGGAGCCGGCAAGACGACGCTCCTGCGCCTCCTCTCGGGCAAGCGCATGGCCCCGAAGGACACCGTCTCCATCGCCGGGGTCGACCCGTTCTCGCACGGCCTCGAGGGCGTGACGTACCTGGGGCTGGAGTGGGTGCTGAACCCGATCGTGCGCACCGACATCGACGTGCCGACGCTGCTCTCGTCGGTCGGCGGCGACTTCTACCACGCGCGCCGCGACGAGCTGGTGCGCATCCTCGACATCGACCTGCAGTGGCGCATGCACGCGGTCAGCGACGGCGAGCGCCGCCGCGTGCAGCTGGCCATGGGCCTGCTCCGCCCGTGGTCCATCCTGCTGCTCGACGAGATCACCGTCGACCTCGACCTGCTGAGCCGCAGCAACTTCCTGCGCTTCCTCAAGCGCGAGACCGAGGCCCGCCCGTGCACCATCGTCTACGCAACCCACATCCTGGACAACCTCGCCGAGTGGCCCTCGCACCTGGTGCACATGAGTCTCGGGAAGGTCAAGAAGTGGGGCGGCATCGATGAGTTCTACACCAGGCTGGCCAATGGCCCGAACACGGGCAACAGCCAGCTCGGCGAGATTGTGCTCAAGTGGCTGCAGGAGGATCTTGACGAGCGAGGCCCGCGGAACGGCCAGGCCTCCGAGGGCAAGACCTACCCCGCTCTCGAAGGCAAGGGCGGCTACGGTCTGGAGAAGAAAGAGTAGACGGAGATGGCTGTTTGTCTGGTTTGTCTGTGTTTTTGCATCTGGGTTTGGGAAAAAGAACAAGACCGGCTTTCAACACGGTCAGGCTTCAACGCCTGCGGCATTTGCATTGGGTTCGGAGTTAGTGCTTCCACAGCAAGATACAAGGGATCGAGTTAAACACGAGACGCTATCGTCCAACATTGCCACCCTAAGCTACGACATTGCTGCAGCCCTCGTGAAACTTATTGATGAGCCTAAGCTCGTATGAAAGTGGCCGCCAAGTATTACTGCCGCTTTGAAAAGCGGCCGCCGTCCCCAACGATGGAGGTGTGATCTGACGCTCGTGATGACTCCCCGGCCCAGCCAAGCAAAAAGACAGCAAACTCACACCTTCCCACGCGGTATGCGGCCCCCAAGACGGCAAAATAAAAGAATATTGCCACGGATGCGGTTCGAACGCATGCACATTTCTGTAGCAGAGAATAAGAGAAAGCTCCTGCGGAGCCCAGATTGACTTAAATCTGCCGCCTTAACCACTCGGCCACCGTGGCGATTTGAAGCTGAAAACGGACCTCACTTGACTTATGGAGGTTGGCGGCCCTAAAACCTGATCGCTCGTGCACACCACTCGCTCCTTAGGGTGCCAGCAGGCGGAGAGCGAGTCGGGAGGCCGACGTCCATGCAAAAAGCGGATTTGCGCTCCCGTCCACGATGCAGATCTGATGGAAGGAAGTGGGCGCGGCGAGGAGATTGTGTGGAAAAACAGGGATCGGATTGGGGGTGAAGCGAGAAAAAAAGAAGCCCAGATCGAGCAGGCGCGCACGTGATGGCTCGGTCACGTTGGTTGGCGTCTCCCGGGCGGCTGCTCGCCAGACGGTCCTCAAACATCGTGTTCCACAGCCGAAACTGCGGCATCTTGCGCTGCGGTGGCACTACGGTAACTGCTGGCGTTCGCGTGTGGTGAGCCCTGCGGCTTTGCCCGAGTAAGACAACACAAGCAGGGGCCGCGTCGGCCACACCGCAGCAGGCGAGGCTATCCCGCCCGCTTCACACCCTAAGGCAGCCATCTGGCCTGTCGCGCTCGAGCCGTGCTCCTACTCCTACTCCGTCTCCGTGCATACACTGCGACGCCCACGCTAAAGATAAGCATATGCGCAACGAACCTGGCTCTGCGGAGCAACAAACTCGCCGATCCAGCTGCAGTAGCGCTGTTTCAAGGTCCAGTGAGGCAGTGAGGCCGCCCGTGTAGCGTTTGTGAGCGTGGCGGAGTCATCGTTGCGCTCCACAAGCATCCTTAGCCGTTCCTTCGTGCGTGCCGGCCCCCATCTGACCACCGCCCGTGCCTGGCCTGCAGCTCGAGCGAGCTGAACGGTTAAAGTCGAGCTGCAACCGCTGCTGCTTTCCGCACACTCCAATTTTTCCATCTTCCCACTCCTGCTGAACTCCTATAGCAGGCCCATTGCGGCCGAACCGGCATCAGTACAACTCTCATCCACACTCTCAAACCCCACAACCACCTTGCATGCTGGTCGACCACACCACCTGCCAGCAGCCAACCGTCTCCCCCGGACATGCTCTCGTCTAAGGGGCCCGACCTCCTCCACGGGAGTTGGCGCGGCGGTAACCGTAGCAGAGCCTCAGCTCGAGAATTTCGAAGTTTAGAGCTCCGCGCGGGCCGCGCCAACTACAAACAGCAAAAGCAAAAAACCACTCGCGATGGTGTGAAGCGAAGCCACACCGTCGCCGCCCCCAATGCCGTTGCCGCCGCCGTTTCGAGGATGGAGAGGAAGATGAGCACCACCAGAGGACCAGTCGTCTCCGCCGACCCAGCCGCCTGCATCGAGAGAGCCTGCGCTCCCCGCGTCCAGCAGCACGCGATGCAGCACTGGATTTGGATAGGAGACTCGCCAGTTTGGGCCTGGCCATGACCGGACGGTCTTGTTGCTGTTGCCGACGACACAGCTACCTGGACCTTTTTTAACGGAACTAATCACAACAATTTTGACAAGAAAGAGAGTGGGGAAGAGAAGCACTTGAGGTGTGGAGAGGATGGGAACGTGGGGGACTGCCAACGATGGAAATCGGACGGCTCTCCGTTCCTCGAGACACAGACGGCGTTGGGGGTGGAGCGGGGACCAGGCCGGTCTTCTGCTCTGCCGACGTTGACGTTGTTGCAATGCTGCACATCATCGACAGACGCGGCTGGCCATCGGGCTGGCTGGCCGCGTCCACCTACCATCACCACCGCCGCCGTCACTCGCCCTGCGCTGCACGCACTTGATGCCTCTGCTCGTGGACGGCGCGCCGGAAAGAATTACACCACCACTGCCATTCTTAGAGCCGCTTGATGGCTGGAGGGAGCTTACACACCCTAATTAGGGCCTTTTCACTGGAATATCTCGAATTGTATCCCTCGGGCGCTACTGCTGCACTATCTGTTTACCACCTTCTCGCGATCGCCTGTAATCTTCTGTTTTGGAGCGGAATGGAAGGTTTGACGAAGACGGTTTTGGGAACTTTGTGGGAGAGCGGGCTTCCACCCTCGGGGTGGATGGGCGTCGCAACGGGGATTCCGTTGGCTCCGGCTGTTGTCTCCTCCCTTGTCTGAATGGTGCTTGGCGTCTATTCCTCGGTTGTAGTTTTCCAATCTTCTCCACTGCCTTAACTCCCCACGCTATAATCTTTCTGTCAGAATTGAAAGCCTACTTGTCCAAATTACGTCCTTGGGTTTCCTGCGTGCGCGCCATTTGTCCGGGGCTTTCTCAACTGTGCAGATGATCGGGACTGCCGCTGCTTTCAACCATTTTTCTCCAACCTCATCTCAATAGTGTTTTCGGTCTTCCTTGGGATTTCCCGGCTCGACGCTCGCAGCAACATCGACACACACGCTAACACGTTCGACACTCCACGCGCCAGGACACCCTCCAACAACAGAAACCGCAAGACTCCGCGTCACTGCACCCACCCTTCGCCAGCCAGCTGCACGCCCTCTTTTTCGTCAAACGCAGCCCGCCACGCGCAGGTGCTTGAGGAAGAAGACCGCAGTGCGACGCGCAAACCCAACAACGGCGCAGCCCATCAGCGCCAGCTATCGCTAGCTTGTGTGCAGCGTACACGTGCATAACAAGGCGCGGTTGGCAGGGAGGAAGGCGCAGGAGGCGGCATGTTGCGACGGGTTTGCTCCGCCACCACCCGCGCGTCAGGGAAGGCGGGAGTGGGGGCCGCGGCGACGTTTCATGTTTGGCAGGGCCCCTGCTGTGCTGCGGTGCGGTGAGTGTAAGCTTACTGCTGGGCAGCTTGCTTGCTTGATCAAAGCATTCTCTGCATCCGGATCGATGCTTCAACTTCAATGACATTGCAAATCGATGTGCACATGCACGTTGGCCTAGCGTTCAGTCTACTCTGTCATTCAAGGATGACCGTCTGGAAAGCCGGTTTGCAACGCTCCCACCGTGCCAAAACCACCTGCCCAAGCCAAATACGAAACGCAACCGGCCCTCGCCAGCCTACTACCATCACATTCAAGACTGGGGGAAGATCAAGATCATTTCCTTCGTCATCGATGCACGTAATCGGTGGCGTGTCTCCGTGCGATATTGCCGGTATATGTGGGCGTTTGCGGGGGAGCTCGGGCAGGAAATTCGAGGTTCCCCTGTTTCTGTTGAAGAGGCATCAACTTGTGAGTATTCGAAGGAGTGAGCGAGGCTTCATACCTTGGTGGAGGACGGTCGGTCTCTGCGTCTCTTTCTCTCCTCTTCAGATCTTCGAAGAACACTGAATTGCTGTAGAACGCCACGGAAAGCGCAAGCACGCAGAACATCCCAGCATCTGAGCTTGACTCGGATACCTTCATGTGTGCCGCAGCAATAGAGGCAGGTATCCTGCAGCTCCCTACACACCAGCCATCCTCGTCCAAAATGTAAAAGTCCCGGGTACCGCCGCACTTGGCGCCAGCCCATAGTCGGAATGAGTTGGTTGAGGTTCGGACTAGTACTCTGCCTGGCTTTGCGGTAAGCAGATCCATGGCTTCCGGGGAGGTCGGAAAATCTTGCGTGCCGTGAGCTTCTTCCCAGAAGTCCCTGTAGGTGGGCCAACGTCTCTTCAGTCCTCCACGAAGCCCCGACCGTAGCTTTCGAGGTGTTGGTATGGGAGCTTCAATGCAGCTCGGCCAAGCTGCAAGCATGTATGGACGAGGATCCATTACAAATTCCGGAGAGGAAGAGTCCAGCTGCCATTTGTATGCAAACTGATGTTCAGTTGGGTCGTTTGTTGCGGATATGGGTTCCAAGTTACCCATCCTGTCAAGTCGCGCCCACTTCGCTACCGCACCTATCATCATATCGTTGGGAATGTGCACCTTCCAATCCTTCAATGAGCCCCAGGACCAAGACGGGAGAATGACATCATTAGTGGTTGCTGGGTTCTTGATCTCGCGACCTGGGCCAGTGCACCATAAGATTGCAGCGTCGAAGTCCTTTTCAGGCAACCCGTATATGTAACCTTGCAACTCATCGTAAAGATGCCTAAATGCTCCAACGAAGGCATTGTAGGTGTCGGAAGCAAATGAAAGCCTGCGTTCAGAATAGTCCGATAAGCATTCTTTGTATTGCTTAAATACGCTTTCCGCTTCGTAGTCTTCTTGGCGCTTCACGTCCCGTGAGAGGAAATCGAGATTCCATCCGTCGGTGATCTCTGTTAGGGAGTCCTCGGCGGCCGTGTTCATGCCGCACTTGAAGAACAGTTGCCAGTCTGTGAAGATGAGAATTCTTCTTGAGAGTAGTTGCTCCTGGTACGTCCAGCCCCGGTTTATCCATTCACCGTCTGCCAGGCACTCCCTGAGGTTTGGTAATATTGGTGCAATCTCCATCCCTGGTAACTGCAGATTCACTCGCGAAAATGGTCGAGAGGAGTCTTCTGCGCCTGGAAGTCCATGTTGAGAAGTGTCTCCAGCAGTTGCACAGATCGTGAAGAATGCTGAAGAGTATATTACGTCCATCGCCGAGATCTGATCATGCTTCTGGGATGCATCATCCTGCACGATGCATAGACGGTCCACCCACAGATATTGCATGCTAAGTTTCTCACATACAACCATGGCGTCCACTACTGTCTTCGGTAAATTCACGTGGTCCAATTGTCCCGCCACACTCAACATCGCCAAGTTACTCGTCTTGGTTTCAATCTCGCCTGCCTGCTTTTTGCCCCAAACATAACTCAGAGCAGCGAACTTTGGGTCTTTCGGCGCTTCCACGAGGCATCTTTTACCGATATCGACCACTCTGAAGCTTTCCGGTAGTAGCCTTGTCCTCGACTTGTTCCTCGAAAACCAATGCTTATGGTTCGAGCTGCAGTCATGGATCCATGCTTTTGCTTTTGACCAGTCTAGCTGGGTTTCGGCATTGGCCTGAGCTTGTCCAGCATGTTTTTCGCTCAGTCTCCGTCCTTTCATGGGCTGATACACTTTGGCGTATCGTTCAACCTGGCTTCCTGCTGGCCTTCCTTCCTGGCTAGGCCACCAGGCAGTCGTAAAGACGAGATCTGGATCTCCCAAATGAGGTTCGATGATGGTTCTTCGGTACTGTTTCGCCAACCGCTCAACGTGCCCGTATACAAGGACGGGATCCTCGAGATGTACGTCGAGCACTCGATCGCTCCGCGCACTGCCAAACATTCGTGTGACCATACGGCAGAAGACACAAGTCTGCCGTTGTTGAATGGCTTTCAAAGTTCCAATGTTGATGAGAGGAAAGCTTGTCCGGGTCACTTTCCTCAGGCAAATGAAAATGTGGTGAAGCCGAAGGTGTAAACAGAAGGCACAGAGGATTTCCTTCTCATATTCATTTGGCCTGCAGCCATAACACTCTGTGTGGAATATTGCCTGGTAGTCGTGTGTCGTTGGTGGCGTTCCAGTCTCAACACCCGACGCCCCATCAGGGATCATGTGATGTATGCGTGGGTAAAAGGCGCACATGCTGCCGTCGCACTCGCAAATGTCGTGTTTTGTCGGGGTTTCCATGGCCCATGTTGTCGGACGAGATGACGGCGCGTGGTGCCGGTGAAATAGCGGGAGCTCTCTCCCTATAAAGACTTCATTCGAGTGTGGTCAGGCAGCAGCTGTGGAAAGTGGCTGTGCGGCGGCTGTGTAACCATAAGCATCTAACGTGGCTGAGCTACGCTCTGTCATGGTCCAATGGAACTGCAAGCAGATAGCCGCGTGCCTAGCCTCCTCAACAGTCTCAATAGAAGCATTTTGCATAAGCAACCAGCTGGCATTCGTTCAGCTTATAGGTCAGGGTTCGATGCCAATGGTTTCGGATGCAGGTTTGAGATATATCTTAAAAGGTTCTCTAAATGCAAGCTTCTTTATTGCACGCCGATTGTCAGTGTAAAATGTCCACTTTCCCAGCTGCGCCATTTGAAAATAGCTGTGTAAGCCTTTCCAGTGCTCATCCTGTGATTGATGCGCAGCTCAGTAAGCTACGATGTAATTCCAGCCTTGACCAATGAACTTTGAAATATGTTTACGTTTATGACGAACTAGATCATACAAAAGATTATTTGGCAAAGATAGCTTGACACCATCAAACCCTACACAGCTTTCTCAGTGGCAGCGAACAGCAGACAGACCACTATCTCTCCTTCAGCGCAGGGGTATCCCGATAGGCCGGCGGCAAAACCCCCTCCAGCGCAGCCTTGATCTGCAACGCCAGCGTGCGCGAGTGCCAGCGGTGCTGCTGCGTGTAGCCGCCCATGACCCAGTACCCCTCGACGCGCAAGTGGCGCTTCCACATCCCGCGGATCTCGCCCTCCGCATCCACACCCCACGTCGCGTCGAGCCGGGCCGCGATCGCGCGCGCGCCCAACACGTCCCCTCCCTCCACCTCCACCTCCCCCGCCCCCGCCCCCAGCACCTCGCCCGCCGTGTCCCGCACGTCCCGGTCCGCAAACCCCGTGCACCACACCACCGCGTCCGCGTCCGCGGCCCCGCCGTCCGAGAGCCGCAGCCCGGTCGCCGTCCACGCGACGGGCTCGACGCCGGCCCTGACGCCGCAGCGGCGCTGCGCCAGCAGCGCGGTGCCGCCAACGTCGACGTAGTGCCCGCCGGCACGCTCGACCAGGTGCGCCAGCAGCGCGCTGGACGCGGCGCGGCTGTCGAGCACGGGGAAGCCCGCGGCGGCCAGCGCGGCGTAGCGGTCGGGCTCGGCGGCGGCGAGGGCGGCGAACAGGGCGCGGGCGAGTGCGGCGTCGACAACGGTGGGGAGCGTGAGGGAGAAGTGGTCGGCGGCGGCGACGCCGGAGTCGTAGGCGCCGAGGCTGAGGGGGTGGCAGATGTGTTGGATGGGGACGACGTAGGTGGGGGAGCGGACGACCATGGTGGTGTGGAGGCCGGCGGCGTGGCAGTCCTCGAGGATGTCGAAGGCGGTGTTGGCGGAGCCGATGATGAGGACGGACTGTGGGGGGGTTGGGGGGTTAGAGAGGGTTTGGACGGGCTGGGACGCGGCTTGCCTGAGCGCCCTTTTCCTTCAGCTCTTCGGCGTTCTTGTAGTGCGTCGAGTGGAGGCTGATGCCCTTGTACAGGTGGTCGTCTGCGACGGGCGGGAGGTAGGGCTTCTGCGACCCGATGCCTGTCGCCTGGACCAGGTGCTTGGAAACGGCTGTGCGTTGGCCAGCGGGGGTCTGGAACTTGACTGTCCACCGCTTGGACGACTGATCGTATACCGTCGACTGGATCTTGGCTGAGGTGATGATGTTGAGGTGGAAGGCTGCTACTTACCGTCGTACCTGTTCGGCCAAATCGTCCTTGGAGAGGAGGTGTGGGGATTGAAGCTCCTCGTCATAGCCTGTAGTCGAGACTTGGGGTCAGTATGCCTCGCTTGTAGCAGGTCCGTACTTACTCATGTAAGGCAGCTCGCAGAATGACGCCGGGACGTGGAACCGCATGCAGTCGTAGCGATTAGCCCAGTTATCGCCGGGCCGGGCGTTTCGCTCGGCCATGATGCTTTCAACGCCCAGGGTCTTCAGGCGAGCGGCGAGAGCAACGGCACTGTACGAACCCAGTACTTGGAGGTTACCCAAGGCCACTATCGAGCATACCGGCCGTCTTGTTGGACTTGACTCACGCATTTCCGCCTCCGATGATGAAGACGTCCGTATCAAAAGTTGCCAGACCATCCAACTGTCTGCCAGGAGACTTGAGCAAAGACTCGTCCTCTTGCTTTACGTCTAAGCTTTCGAGTCTGGTGCTCAGAATCCAAATCTTCCAGTTGGTGGTCCCGTTGCTTTGAGAAGGCAGAAGCAATATCCTCCCACTACACGTGGCGCCTGGAGAGCTGGTCTTGAAAGAAAACCCGTAGTCAATGAATTGCTGTGTTCATGAGCACTTGTCAGCTGCATATCCTCTTTGGCCACGACTTCCAAGGGCCAAGTCATCTGCTCACAAGAGTCGGAGTGGCCGGGATGAACTTCGCGGCCTCTAGCTTAACTCCAGTGACGCCCCTCAGCTTCTTGGTTTCCAAAAAACTCGCGGCAATCACAGCGGGATCTCGGAAGGTGCGCAGGTGGTAGGTCAGCGCCAGAGCGTCTTTCCAGTATGCCTGACCAGCATAGAAGCAGCTCTCCAGCGCCTCGGCATCATCGGTGGCCAGAGCAGCATTGAATGCGTCCAGCACAGCGAGCGCTTGCTTGCTCGGCTCCTCGCCGGCTATGGAAGCCGCGTCTACAGCCCCTGGTGCAAGAACAGGCACCGGCTGCCGGTCCAGCATCGTCCGCAGGTCCGCCGGTGGCGGGTACTCATCATGCAACGAGAGCTTGTCGATGCCTGTTTTCATGGGTCACTTTATCGGAACGAACTTGAGCTCGCTACCACACTGTGGGTTCACTTACTAGCAGCCATGTTTCAATAGCGATGGTGTAAGGTGGAGAGAATTTGAACCTCGCTCGGGTAAGAGTGGCAGGCCAAGAACACAAGGGTACATATACTGAGCAGCAGCGCTGAGGTTGGCAATAAGCCAATCGCGTGATCCGTGCGGCGCGTACTTCTATGGGTCCACCACAATCCGAGCCATTATTGTTCCCGCCCAGCCCCCCTGAAGCTCAGCGCGGCAATCGGCTACACCTGATTGCCCATTGAAGGAGTTCCGGGATCACGGAGTTGGTATGGTAAATTTGATCCTGCACCACTTCCTTGTCAGCGCACGTTTTCGCGTGTGGGCCGCTGCTGCAGAGATTTGTCCGTGCTTATCTACGGCTGCGGGCTGCCTTATGAACCTTGAGCCCCCAACGCTGAGCGTCGGCGTGCAAACAGATACTTTAGCTCTCGTGCAGGACGTCAGGACGTAGGAGACTCCTGAAAGGGTAACAGACTGGTCAGCTACCGAACCAAGCAATCAGATTGCTTCAATTTTGATTCGCACTATGATCACTGAAGAGTGCGGAGGAGTGTCGACGGGTGCGACCGTTTTGACTGCACAACCGTCTTCACGCCGCAGGGATCGTCAGGGGCGACCAACTTCCCCGGGCCGGGGGATGGTGCGCTGAGACACTTCGACCGGGGGTAAATACGTTGGCCCCCCACTTAACGGAAAACGGTCCGGTCTCGGCCTACGACAGCACTCGTATGGAAAACCCTCTGATACGCCCTATTTGAGGTGCTTTCCGTGCTCCCGACGTTTACCTTTTAGTTTTCTGCAGTGGAGAAAGGTGATAAAGACTGGAAGTTCCGGGTGGTAACTGCAGGGAAACTTGTATGCAGGTGCAGATTGCGCACGTCAGAATGACAACTCACTTCCAAAACAGGAAGGAAGAGGCGGTAATATTTTAGGGGAGAGGACTATGGGGATGGTCAGTAAGTGACTCTTCATGTCGGAAACGTGGTGTATATGAAAGCATTTCAACATAGGTACATTCTCCAGTTTATACTCTAAACCGTGAGCCGTTCCTTCTCTTCTTCTTCTAAAGACTTGAGACAGGGAGCAAAGAACAATTCGCCACTCTTCGCCTTACGGAACGTCCCCATTGCGACGCCTATCCAAAGAAGGGTGACCACCACAGACATTGTTGTCCCGAGGACGAGGAAGAACCGAGAAGGTAGTTCTTTTCCGATAGTAATGGTAGAGACGGTGTAAACGCCCAGTGGGAACGTGAATCCCCACCAGCCCATGTTGAAGGGAAACTTGCTCCGCGAGATGGTTGCAAGCGCGAAGAACAGCCACACCAGGCCAAAGCCCCACATGATGACTGCCATCAACCAGCCGCACACGTAGAGAATGTCGCCCGATTTCAGCACCATATCCTTGTCTCCAAGGCTGCCGGTGATGGGGAGCACCTCCCTGGCCACCTTTCCTAGCTGCATGATGCCGAACCCTCCTTGACCCAGGGGACCAAGAGGTAGGAAGACGGATACAATAACCTCACGGGGTGGCAGCTTGTAGATGGTCAGACGCTGGAAGTAAATGACCAGTACTGCCATGGCGAGCGGAACACCCGTTCCCCAAAGAACGTAAGAAGCAACGACGGTGATGACCGCGTGCTGCGGGTTGGGGAGCACTTCGGCAACGATGCCTCCAGTGGCGGCTGCAACAATGGTCGAGACAATGGGGAGCAGCCATGCAGCCGTCATGGTGCTGAGTTGGGTGTCGTGGATGCTCATTATCGCAAACGGGAGGTACATGCAGACGGAGATGGAGATGGCTGCATCCATCCACCAAAGGGCCCAAGCCTGCCTTTCATCAGAATCCTACGGCCAACGTTGCAGGTTCTTACTCACCAGTTGGATTGCTCTGTCTCCCCAAACCGGGACGCAGACGAATACAGTCATGTTGATGATTGTAGCCAGTCCCATGGGAAACGTGCCGAGGAACAGGCTTTGTGCCGGGTGTTTGATCATGGCCATCCAGATACGCGGATAGAGGGTGTACCGCAGGACAGAAACTACGAGGAAGACACCAAAGAGGAGAACGTTGAGGGCAAAAATGACGACAGACAGCCGGTAGAGCCATGTGCTGTTGAATGGGAGATTGTGGAGTAGAATGGATACAATGCCGGTCCCCATGTTGACCGAGAACCAACTGAATGGAGAGTTGGCGCCAAGGGTATGGCTGCGTAGAAGGACCAGGAAGGACTCTTACGACGGGGTGAAGTTTCGAACGATTCTACGCCACCCACGCTGGTGTTTGGCGTTGGCGCAAGGCCGCTCGTCGTAGGCATCATTGTTAGTGGGCTCGACAGAAGGATCCATGGTGACGAAGCTTGGTCTGATGGAATGCGGCTCGGGAAAATTTCATCTTTATAGCTCCACCTCACGTTGGCTCGGGTGTGGTGGCGTCAGCCTCGTGGGTCATTAGGGCCGGGGCATCTGAGTCATCCCGGGCGCCGCCGTGACACCATCTTCTTCGTCTGTACATTCGCTACGGAGGCCCTCCCTGCTCCTGAACCCAGCCTGGATGCCATGCGTACTAAATCTCGTGCGCTCAAGTCCAGGCACGTCTTCCTCATGCTCATGGTCACGCTCAAGGGTTGGACCCAGCAGTTAACTGACTGCCTACGAAATTGCCACGGGATAATGGCACCCGTGCCAAGTTCCAGAAGTTTTATTCTACTCGGTCACGACGTCTACGATAATGCATGGAAGAAAACAGTTCCGAGGATGCAGATATGGACTTTGTTTCCGCAATTACCCCTGGGAGCGGAGCTGTAAAGCTGCACGTATGACTGGATTCCGGAAACGGATTAGACGGGAGCCTCGGGAACGCTAAGGACGCGTGCTTTTCTTTGCCAGACAGGACAGCCAGACCGCCTTGTATCTGCTTTGTTCGAACAGGATCTCGATTTCCATTTCTCGTTTGCCGCTTGGGCAGGAGGACACGGAGAGACGTAGCGAGAAAGCTTCGCGCTTGCGACGCTTTGCCACTACTACGAAAGCGCGGGCTGCAAGCAGTCTCCGGGAATGCTCGGGGCGGCAGTATCCATGGCCATCAAGTCTACCATGTTGTTCAGCACCGACAATTCTCCTCGCCACCACCAGCGACACCAGGTCGCGTCCAAGCCCAAACGCAAGCCCGTTTAGCCAACAGTCTCGCCACCCCCATCCTCCCCACCAACACGCTCCCCTTCCGCCAGCCTCCGCACATACCACGCCTTCCCTACCCTCAACGCCTCCTTGCTCCAGTGCCGTTGGTCTCGTAGTGCTTTTCGAGGTGGTGTATTTTGTGGCGGATGTCGCCTGAGATCTTTGCGTAGAGGGTTGAGAGAGTAGCTGCAGGAGCTGCAGTTGGTGGGAGCTCAGCAGCGGTTGTGTCTGTCATCTTCGTTTCGTTCCTGCGGTGGTCTTCGTGCGCAGCCATGGCTTCCAGCCTTCCGGTGAGATTGAGGAGGATGTGGAAGTTGAAGTGGCTACTACGCGTCTGTGGCGCTGTATAAATACTCTGGGGAGATGCTGGCTGAGTCACAGCGAGGTGCTACCGTGTTGGTGTAGCGCCTATCCTTGGTCCCGTGGCCGTGGTTATGATTGGCGGGGAAACCCTGGTACCTACCGCTTATGGTTGATATTTGCAGTTTTGACCGATCGTTTCGTAGTGTTTACCGGAATTCCACATTCGCCCGTTGACTACGCTTTTGAAGGAAGCCCATCCACTTGCCAACCTTCACATGATCATGGCATTCAAACCTGCACCACGCACTCCCAGAAAAACACAAGAACAAATTTGAATTGGCCAAACATCTATTTGCGTGTGAAAGAAAAGCCAGGCCAAAGAGGCACTGGATGCCCGTGGTATCATCGTTCTGTCTGCAGCACATAACGCCCTTTTCTATCCCAACCCAATGCTCATCTACAGATAGCTCCATGGAACATCACCAGACTCAGACCCTCTTGTAGCCCGCAGCGGCGTCAACCGAGGTGGCAGCAGCCCTGACGGCATCGTCGACGGAGACGGTGGGCAGGAAGCCCTGGGGGCTGACGTCCATGCCGGCGGTGGCGATGCCAGCAGCGGTGCTGTTGACGCCGACGGTGATGTAGCCGACGAGGCCGTCGCTGATGTCGGAGCCGAGGTACTCGACGCTGATGTAGGAGCTGTAGCCGTCGACGTTGGAGGCCAGGACGACGGAGTCGACGTCGTTGGTGGTGCGGTTCAGGGTGGCGAGGTGGGCGCTGTAGGGCTCGAGCTGGTAGACCTTGTTGATGAGGTCCTCCTCGAAGAAGATCTGGCCGACGTGCTGCACCGCCGACGCGTTGTAGCCGGTGCCGTTGGTGACGTCGGCCTGCACCGTCAGGTGGATGTGCGTGGTGCGCGTGACGTAGTAACCCGGGAAGATGGTCAGGAACTCGATCATGCCCTCCGAGTCGCTCTTCTGGATGCCGCGCAGGAACGTCTCGTCGTCGGTCGTGCCGTCTGTGCGCTTGCTCCAGCCGTCCAGCAGCTCCGCCGTTTCGGGGTCAACGCCCGTGTCTGGTCTCAGGTCAGCCAAGCTCGTCACAGAGCAAGGAGTGAACATATTTCACTTACACGACGAGTAGGAACCGGTGGCATTGCAGTTCCAGATGGTGACCGCAGCGCCGGAGAGAGGCTCGCAGGTCTCGATGTCGAGGATGCCGATGTCGAGGTAGAGATCCAAACCCTCCTGATTCTCACGAAGATCGTGGCGGAGGATCTCGCCATCCACACCGTAAGGCCCCCAGATTCTGATTCCGATTAGTTTTAGTCCCAAAAACAAGCAAACACAACTTACGTATCAGGAGCAAGCACGCAGGTCTCGTTCTGGATGGTCGGGTAGATGGAGCGCTTGTCGATCTCGGCGACATCGCGCTTCTCCTTGATGCGACCATCGCGGACCTGGCGCTTGTAGAGGCTGCGGGCACGCTTCTCCATGACGGCCGCCTTGCGCTTCTCGATCTGGGCGGCGCACTTGTTGGAGCCGCGGGAGACCAGCTCGTGGCTCATCTGGCCCGCCTCAGCACTCCGAGTCTTCGACTACACGCAGCCTTACGCTGACGGAGCACAAAGACGCGTAGTGCCATTGGTCTGCCAAGTTAGGCTATGCCGAAGTAAGCAGTAGACCCGATCGTTATAGGACGGAATAGGGGCCTTGCGTGCCGAGTACTGCCCGAACAGTGCCGTGATCCGGCGACAGTGCCACCAGGCATACGTACGCCTCGCAAAATTGCAGTCTGGAGCGCGAGGAGGGAAAGAAATCACCGAGTTCCGACAGGGCCATCGTAAGCTTGAGGCGACGCTCAGATCCGCATCGGGCGCGCGTCAGCAAGGCTGATGGGGTTTGATGGAGGCGGTGCGCGTCGTTGAGCCGCGCGGGGACCGTTTCACGGCCCTGCTCTACTTGGTTGAACTTCGGCGCCGTCTGCTATTCCTAATTGCTCCTCTCTTTGCAATGCCTTCGTTGCTATTGGTCCGCGAAGCTGGCTGCCAGCAACGAAACGCCTACAGCGCTGCCGCATTGCTGCACCGCCCACCTTACCTATCGTCATTGCCTGCGTGGCCTGGGTATACCCGAGGGATTCGTGCTTGGAACTCACGCCACCGTTTCGATGTTTGTTTTCGAGGAGCCAAGGCGAAACGATGGAGTTGCCCGCTCCATGCGTTCCCATCGCTCTTGCGATGCGCGCTTCTCTCCCTTCCGCTGGTCAGACCGCCCTTGGGCATATTCACTCCCTGCTTCGTCTTCAAACTCGCCAGCTATCATTCACTGCTGCGAAACTCGCACTCCTCTATGCCATTGAGCCCATTGCTTTCCACAGCGCCATGAAAACGACACCGCATCATCCACCGGGCGGGTGAGCCATCCGTGCTCAGGAGGCGCGGAACCTCTCTCCCCCACATCCCCGGGACGCCAAGACCGCCACGCCGCAGTCTCGGCAGGCCCAACCGGCGAAAAACGAGTCGATGTGTCTGGAAAAACCAAGGACGCTGATGCAGAGGCCTGTTCAGGCATGCCGGCACGACCGACACCTCGGCCGACCTTGCAGCAGCCACATCGGCGAGTCGTGGCCTGCGCTGGAGAAGCATTGAACGCCACGGCCGCAGGAGCAGTAAGGCGATTCGCGGGCGCTTGGCGTCTGCTATTTCTGAACAGTCGGTCGGTCGGTCCGGGTGCGGCCTGGGACGCAGGGAGTGCGGCCGGCCTGCCGACTGGGCGCCGGGAGCGGTTGTCCAGCGCGATTCTCGCCAGTGTTCCGTGGGTCCAACTCCTCGTTCACGGAACGGCATCTGGACGTTTCTGCAGTGGGAAGCGAGCCGACGAACTTACAGGGTGGGATTGGCTCTCCGACTCCTCGCATTTGTGGTGCAGGGCTTCTTCATCCTCGCCGGTCGAGACGTTACCTGCGGCCGTCAGGGCACTGCTTGACATCTCCTCGAAGACGAGGCAGCACGAAGCTCGCGATAGGATTCCGTCTGCAACGGAGCTCCATCGGATTTCCGGAGCGGGCAGCTGGAATGCCACGCTCACGAACCCCGTCCAGAAAGAAGAGACACGCGCGCGCCGCTGCCCTTCCCGAGGTGTGAAGCTGAGCTTGCAGGCTCAGCTGCAGTGCTTCTGTTCGATCTGGAGCAGCAATCGCGCCCCCGGAACCTACCGGTGAGCGTTCGAAGTTGCCACCGGGCATGCGGCATGCCTCGTAGTGGCAGCAGTGGCGTAGCTGTCAATCGACAGGTAGGATCCTTCATGGCGTTAGCGTTCTGTACAGTCATTGACGCGGCATGCAGGTGCAGATGATTCTACCCAGACGGATCCGGCCCGGTCGCTGAACAATAAAGAGGGAGACGGTTGGACACACGGAGTTGAGGTCTCATCTGCGGCGTGGAAACCCGCTGTGGCATAAAGCGAACGGTCAAGTTATGTGGGTGGCTCGCAGAGTATTACAACAAGTTTACACACGGGCAGTTGAAGTCTTCATCCGGATGGGTTGGCACTTCCTCCACTGCGCCTTTGCGTCCGGACGAATGCTTCAACTGCCCATGAATGCACACCCGTGTTGCAATACCTGCCGAACCGACCTCGTAGACGATATCGTCATGCTCGTAGACCGCGGAGAGCCGCGACAAGTGCCTGCCGAAAACGCCGGACCCGCTTCTCTGTGACTGCGAATGGCAGAGCGTCAAGACGTGGACGGGACCCCTACACACCTGCTTCGCAGCGCAGCGCCGTTGACCCGTCATCCGAGCCCGCGAACCAACACAGGCATCATCCACACGCCGCGCACCGAGCAGGAATCCCCGACGCGAAGCCACACCGCAGAGGGAAGAAGCCGCCACCCCTTCCCACCCGTCCGCTCGAGGTTCTCCCAGTTCCATCAAAACCGGCGGCACTCGCGTTTACACCGACCCGCCAACGCCGTCTCCGCTCAGACGCAGTCGCACGAGCGTGTCTCGCCTCGCCTAGAGTCTCCTACGGGCGGTGATATTCGCCCACGCCGGACACCTCCGTCCTCCGGCGCAGCGCCCACCGCCCCCCAGCCATTCCTTTCGAGTCGGCGCTCCAACGCCCACGTCCCGCTCCGCGTCCGACGAGCTCGAAACACACGAGAAGCAGAGCCAGCCGCATGGCAGCATTGACCTCGTCTTATCACTCGGCAGCGCTCGATCAGGGAGGCAGTGCAAAAACGGAAGCTGGCGACGAGAGCTGCGGGCGCGGGTTCAATGCACGCCAGCCAGGCAGTCAGGTACTACCCGCCGAGCAGTGGACCGCTGCCCAGACGGCGGCGTGGGAGCACACGGGGCGCTGTGTTCGCGCAGCTGTGCTGGCGGCAGGGACGGTGGAGCGAGCGAGCGAGGCCGCACGCATTCGGGGCCACAGTCGAGTCGAGCCCGCAACACCATGGTGCGCTGTGCGGATGGTGTCATCGGCCGGCTGACTCGAAGCGGCTGGCCAGCTATCAGCGCGATCAGGGGTGTGAGTAGCAGGGCGGGCGGGCCGGTCTGAAACCTGGCGAGGGCGTGGCACCGGAATCGGCTATCGGGGGTGCCGCAGGGCGAGGCGGCATGGGGGGGGGGGCACACGCTGAGATACGTGCGAACGAGGAAAATCCGACTGCCTGGGTCTGCGAAAACAGAAGATCGAAAGAAGAAGAAAGAAAAAAAAGGGTGGCGACGATGGTCCCGAGAGAAATATGGGTCGTCCAATCCGGAGTCGGAAGGCAGCCGGCGCAGGTGGGACAGTCGTGGTGGCAGCATGCGAGATTTGCTGTGCATGGGATTGAGAGCCGGTTTGTTTTGCGGTTTGCAACCGGGGAGGGCCCAACGAGGGAAGTGGCAGCAGCAACTCCTTGCGGAATGGCAGAAGAAGAAGGCGCGTCGGCGAGAGTGGATATGGTATCCGCTGTCGGGGCCTGAGCGTCCCTTCGCACCATCCGGGAGTTCCACCCGCCGTTGTGAATGCTCGAAGCTGAAGGGGCGTTGCTTATCAAAGCCAGCGCCGCCATTTCCGCACCGCGGCGTGGAGCTTAGAAGCTGGCGGGCTAGACGGAGAGGGCAAGACGGTTGAGACGCCCAATCTGCCATCCCAGCGGAGGATCGCACGCACTGCAGCGTCGGCCCGATGCCCTGCGACAATTTTTCGAACCTCGCCGGCCGCTGTCGCCGTCCTCGCACCCTGGCTCGTCGCCGCCGCCGTGCCGTGCAGGGGGCGCAGCTCAAGTCGCGGGGCCTATGGGCGTTGACAGCCGGGACCTGCAGGGCTCTGGCAAGCAGGCAAGCGCCCGGTGCAAAACCCATGCAGCCCTCAGCGACACCTTGGCGTCGACGCAAGCCGAGCACCGGAGGCAAGACCGTGTCGCCGTTTCTCGGCACGGTCCGATGATGAAACGAGCCTGCTCGGCGCCCGGGCCTGCCGACCCCTGGCCAATTTGAAGCGCCGAAGCAAACGGACGTAGGCCTGTGAGGTCATGCCGCCGGCCCATTCCTAAGCATGACCAAGCCCTGCTATCTCGTGTACGTGGTATGCTGGAACCCTCCTGTATAATGCCCACAGCCGATGACGGGGCGCCCCATTGATGGGCCTGCTATATAGAGTAGGCGTGGTGTAGCGGCCCTGCATGTCTTCGCATCAGCTTCACTCTCTTCTCCTCTCCCCCAAGCGTCTCTGGCAAGATGTACCGCGTCCTCGCAACCGCTCCGCTCCTGGCGGCTACCGCCCTGGCGGCCCCGGCCGCGCCGGCCAGGTACGACTACATCGTTGTCGGCGGCGGCACCAGTGGTCTCGTTGTTGCAAACCGCCTCTCGGAGCTGAACAACGTCACTGTAGCCGTCATCGAGGCTGGCGGCTCGGTCTTCACCAACGAGAACGTCACCAGCCCCGACGGGTACGGCCTGGCCTTCGGTACGGGCAACTTGCTCCCCCCCCCCCCCTGAGTGGCCCGGAGCTGATCGTAGCAACCAGGCACGCCCATTGACTGGGCCTACGAGAGCGTCAACCAGACCTATGGCGGCGGCAAGACGCAGACAATGCGTGCTGGCAAGGCCCTCGGGGGCACCAGCACCATCAACGGTGAGCACCGACCCCGTGAAGCTGAAGTGAAGCACCCCTGACGGACGCCTCTCAGGCATGGCCTACACCCGGGCCGAGGACGCGCAGGTCGACGCGTGGGAGGCGGTCGGCAACACGGGCTGGAACTGGGCGTCGCTGCTGCCGTACTACAAGAAGAGCGAGCGGGTGCAGCCGCCCAAGGCGGACCAGCTGGCGGACGGCGCGACGTACGACCCGGCGTACCACGGCACGGCGGGCCCGCTCAAGGTGGGCTGGAAGAACGGCATGATGAACGCCAGCTTCCCGGCGGTCCTGAACCGGACGTACGCGGCCAACGGCATGCCGTACATCCACGACATCGCCGGCGGCAGCATGGCCGGCTGGAACGTCTTCCCCTCGACCCTCGACGTCGACCTCAACGTGCGCGAGGATGCCGCCCGCGCCTACTACTTCCCCTTCGAGAACAGGACCAACTACCACGTCCTGCTCCACACCGAGGCCCAGAAGCTGGTCTGGGCCGAGTCGGGCGCCGAGGCCACCGCCGCCGGCGTGCTCGTCAAGGACGGCTCGGGCAGCACCCGCACCATCTACGCGAACAAGGAGGTCATCCTGTCGGCCGGGTCGCTGAAGTCGCCCGTGCTCCTGGAGCTGTCGGGCGTTGGCAACGCTGAGTAAGTCCAAGCGGATTTCCCCGCCGATCAACGCGAGCGGCGCGTGCTGACAGACGCATCACCAGCATCCTCAAGGCGGCCGGCGTCGAGGTCAAGGTCGACCTCCCGGCGGTCGGCGAGAACCTGCAGGACCAGACCAACAACGGCTTCGCGGGCGTCGCGACCAAGACCTTCACCGGCACCGCCGTCAACGTCGCGTACCCCAACGTCGACAACATCTTCGGCAACCGGACGCGCGCCGTCGCCGCCGACGTCAAGCGGTCGCTGCGCAAGTACGCCGAGGCCGCGTCCGCGTACTCGGCCGGCGTGGTGACGGTCGAGAGCCTGACCAAGTTCTTCGACATCCAGTACGACCTGATCTTCAACGCCAAGGTGCCGCTCGCCGAGGTGCTCATCTACCCCACCGGCACGGCCTTCAGCGCCGAGTTCTGGAGCCTGCTGCCCTTCGCGCGCGGCAACGTCCACATCGCCAGCGCCGACGCCGCCTCCGCCAAGATCAACCCCAACTACTACATGGTAAGCCCAGTTGCCCCTGGCTCCCGCATCAGCCGAACGCAAGCCCGAGACTGACGCGTCGCATCCAGTTCGACTGGGACATGACCGAGCAAGTCGGCACGGCCAAGTACATCCGCCAGCTCTTCGGCACCGCGCCGCTCAGCGCGCTGCTCGCCAACGAGACCTCGCCCGGCGCCGCCGTGACGACCGACTCGCAGTTCGAGGCCTGGATCCTGGAGAACTGTAAGCCGCCAGCACCATCTTCCCCCCTAAAAAAAAATAAAAATAAATAAAAACGAAAGAAAAAGCCACCGCTAACACCCGCCCGACAGACCGCTCCAACTTCCACCCCGTCGGCACCACGGCCATGATGTCCCGGGAGCTGGGCGGCGTGGTCGACCCGGCGCTCAAGGTGTACGGCACCAGCAACGTGCGCGTCGTCGACGCCGGCGTGCTGCCGTTCCAGGTGTGCGGGCACCTGGTCAGCACGCTGTACGCCGTGGCCGAGAAGGCGGCGGACGCGATCAAGGCCGACGCCTGAGCGGCGGGGGAAAAGCTTTTTGGGCTCTTGGCTGGCTGAAGTGGGCAAGCGCCGTCCGCAGCTCTCTTTCTGATTTTAGATGCACGGGTGGGATAGACTGGGATTATAGAAAATGGGGAACGCCGGGAAATACCTGCTGCAGCTTGGGCAAAGCAAGGCTGCGGAGTAAAAACCACCTTCGGCAAGGGCCGAGAGCAACCGAAGAGAGCAGGTTACCTTGTTGAGTCACCACTGCTGCTGCTGGGGAAGCAAGCTGTGCGCGAGTTGTGATTGGGCAGCCCGAGGCAGCGGCGCCATATGCAATGCACGCCAAGCACATGCCGCGATGTTCCTGCTGAGAGACGACCCGGATTTGATGTCAGCACTCAAAACGCCATGCAGCGAGCGCGCTGCTGATCAGCCGCGTTGCCTAAAAATAGCGCACCACGACGCCGGCCGGCACTTCGCGCAACCGTCTTCCAGGAAACAACCCCACGATGCGAGGACGAAGCGACACGGTCTGCCGTCTGACGCGGCGGCACCTGCCGACGACTGCCAGATCTCTCATTCGAGTTGTGGTATGCTGGCACGAGATTTCTCCCACGCACGGGTGGTTGGAGCCGAAACGCGCTTCTCGCAACCAGCGGCACGAACCAGCGCCAGCTAGTCGGAGCGACGAGCAAACGTCGAACGCCTCCCAGCCCGCTCGACGCTCGCGGGTCTGGAACCCGCCCGGCCTCTGCACGCAATCTGCCAGCACAAGACCGCGGGGCGGAAGCTTGGTGCCGAAGAAGCGTGCCAAGGACTTCCCACGGGAAGTGCCCGAGGCTGACCAGTGACCACCCGCCATCCTCTTACCCGTTTGGGCAACCGCACGTGCGGGGCGAGCTCGTGCCGTTCGTCTGAGAAAGTTCAGTCGCACGATGGCTAGCGGGACTCCCCCCTCCCCCCGGGTCTCCGCTCCCAGCCTCCGCGGTTTGCAAGTCGTTAGCACGTACCCACTACTGCAGACTGTATAGTGCTTTGCGGCGGGGTGCGTGCTTCGCTCCACGCCAATCGCGGCACCGCCAGCACCGCGGCTCGCGTTCACCGGTCCACTGGCTGGTTCAAGCCGCCGGCACGCCTGACGGACGAGATGTCGTTCCGATCGGTGACCGGTCCGGCATATGCGCTCGTCTCGGGCCCAGCACGAGCGTCAGGGCTACCCTTTTGGGCATTAAGGCTGCGCGCAAAGCTCTCTTTCTTCCTTGGCATGGCGGCGTTGCCAGCGCCATCGAAGCTACACTTGCGTCCCCGGTACGAGCTGCGGCGTACTCCACCGTCTAAGCGACAGGCAAGCAAACCGCCAGACACCAGCGTCAAACGTTCTCGCCCCGTCGGGGGCGGCGGCGGCGCATCCAGCTTGCGGGCGCGCGGGACGATGGTCGGTCGTAAGTCGTCTCGCCTGAACGTGGTGGTGCGAGAGGCGGCAGGTTGTGGCGGAGCTGGTCAGTCGCAGCGGCAGCATCTGGTATCTCGGCCGCTGCTGTGGTGGACACCATGGCGAGGGAGGGTACTTGTATAAAGCCACGCCACCGTCTTGCTTTTCCGTCGGCCAGCCCGCATCGATCAGTTGTCTGATGTCCGCTTCCCCCATCATCATCAGTCCCCAGCCAATCACCATGCGCACCTCAACCCTCCTCCTCACCTCCGCCTGCGTCCTCGCACCCGCGCACTCCTTCTCCCTCCCTCCCTCCCTTCCCCCCTCTCCACCCTCAAAACCCGCGCCCTCTCCACCATCGACGCCATCCTCCCCCGCAAAAACGGCAACACCGCCTGCCCCGCCATCTGGACCACCATCTCCGCCGACCTGACCAAAGACTTCCTCCTCAACGGCGAATGCACCGACCTCGCCCGCGCCGCCATCCGCTACGCCTTCCACGACGCCGGCACCTTCTCGACCCATCTCCCAACCGTGGCCCCCGCCTCCGGCGGCGCCGACGGCTCCCTCCTCCTGGGCCCCGAGATCGACCGGCCGGAAAACTCTGGGCTGGAGCCCTACCACGCCTACATCGCGCGCAAGCACGCGCAGTACAAGAGCTCCGGCGCCGGCGCGGCCGACCTGATCCAGTTCGCGGCCAGCCACGCCATCGTGACGTGCCCGGGCGGGCCGGCCGTCCGCACGCTGGTCGGGCGGACCGACAGCGCGGCCGCGTCGCCGACCGGCGTGATGCCGCCGGGCTTCGGGCCGGGCAGCGACCACGACAGCCTGCTGGCGCTGTTCGAGGCCAAGGGCTTCTCCGCGGCCGACCTGGCCGCGCTGGTCGGCGCGCACACCACGTCGCGCTCCTTCGCGCAGCCGCGGCTGGCGGCTGGGACGCCGCAGGACAGCTCGCCGGGCCGCTGGGACGTCGCGTACTACGCCGAGACGTACGCGCCGCCGGCGGGGGTGGGCAGGTTCGATAGTGACGTCGCGTTGGCGGATAGGAGCACGGCGGTGGGCAAGGAGTTCGCGGGCTTCGTTGGCAATCAGGGTAAGTGGGTGGGCAAGTTCGCGGACGCTATGTTCCGGCTGAGCGTGCTGGGTATTCCGCCCGCGACGTACAACACGTTCGTGGACTGCACGGGCGCGCTGCCGAGGGCGACGAGCGCGAAGAGGGATATCAGGGCGGCGCCGATTAACGATCGCGCGAGGTGAAGAGGTGGTCAAGCTGGTTTGTCAGCGAGCGGAAAACGAACACACGTTCCTTTATTGGTGGGTAGACGCGGGTGCTGCGGGCGGGTCTATTCTTGCACATACTTTTGCTTGTCTTTCCCTTATTTTCTCCTGGGGGGACCCGAGTCACGACGAAACGGAACATCCCTCATGCGGGCAAGGGTTGGGGGGCGGTTGTCAGATTGTTTCCCAGAGGGCTTGTCCGCTTGGCGGCGGGAGCACTTGGCTGCCGCGTCAGTCACGCCAGGCGGACGGAAGCACGGAAAAGCGGAAGCGAAAGGGAGCGGCGGCGGGAAGCAGGGGTGGCAGATCGAGTTGCTATATTGGAGAATTGCCGATACGGAGCGCGCATGCGTCATGGGGACGAATCATGGGGCGGGTCGGTAGTCAGAAGATTGAGCGTCGAGCCCGTACGCGGCCAAATGAAGGAATTTCGTCGCAAGCTCTGCGTCGCCATGCTTTTTCCCTCGCGTGCTTCCCCCCCCCCTCCCTCCCTCCCCGCCAGACGCGCGCGCTCTGCAGCGAGGCGGCAGGATGGAGCCGATGGTGGTGTGGCACAGCGGGGTTTCAGCCCGCGGCTTAGCGATCTTAGAGCTGCAGCTTCCGCGCACTTGTCGCTGGGCCACCATCGCTCCGGCAGCGCGGTCGTGGGAGTGCTTGGTACGAGAATCAGGAAGCGGCCAAGCGACGTGCCCGGAAGGGCCGGGAGGCCGTGGCAGCCCATCTCGTGTCGTGTGTCGTGCGCATGAAACGCCTGTTTGCCGGCAGCTGGGCGGGTGATGTCTGCGCCGCGCGGAGCGGCGAGGGGCGAGCAAGCGCTGGCCCTGCAGGGCGGCGGCCAGGTGGTTGCGGTTCGCAGCGACGGCCCTGCATCGAATAGGCACGCGGCGGAGGGCGCGAGCAGACGAAGGTTTGGCGCTTGCGGTGGACAGAGCGAGCCTTAATGGCGGTGGTGGTGATTTGACTCGCACATCGGGCGGCGATTGGGCAGGGCGGGCTGCCAAGGCCAACGGTGCCGCGCCACCCCCGAAACAACACCTTCTACGGGGACGCACTGACTCGGCCGGGCCTCCCCTTTGATGAGCCTCGAGGCAAGCTTCACTGCAGAGCCTGGTCGGCTGACCCGCCCAGAACCGCCCTCCATGCCCGATAAATTCAATCATCCGCGCCCTCTGTGAGCCTCTTCACCCTCGCCATCTGACCTCCTTTCGTTGCAGTGGTAGCGACAGTCCCTCTTTTCGGCCCAGCAGCCCACCCTCTTTATACTCCTTTCATTTTTCCCGTCGCTCCCTCAACAACACCACCAACTCCCGGACCACGCCCACCATGAAGCTCCTGTCCACCGCCGCGCTGCTGGCGCCGCTGGCCTCCGCGCGCTACATCATGTACGCCGACGAGTGGCATCTCTCCGACCTGGGCAACGCCACCACCAACGCCGGCATCGACCATGCCATCATGGCCTTCGTGTCGACCAACGACTTCCTCACCGAGGAGGGCGGCAGCTTCGAGCTGTTCGAGCCCGTCGAGACGTTCCGCGCCCGCTTCGACCCGGGCGTCAAGGTCATTGCCGCCATCGGCGGCTGGAACGACGTCAACTACACGCTGACCATGAAGGACGAGGCCGCCCGCACCCGCTTCGCCAACAACGCGAAGAAGCTGATCGACAAGTACAACCTGGACGGCATTGGTGAGCCCGCCACGCAGCCCCAGCGCGACGCGCCGTGACTGACCACGTGAGACAGACATCGACTACGAGTACGTCGGCGGCAACGGCGCCGACTACAGGACGGTGCCCAACTCGGAGAAGGTGTGGGAGATCGACGCGTTCCCGCTGCTGCTCAACGCCACCCGCGCCGCCATCGGCGACGACAAGACGCTGTCCATCGCGGTGCCCGGCATGGAGCACGACATGATGGCCTTCACGCCCGAGACCATGCCCAAGATCGTGCCGCTGGTCGACTGGTTCGGCATCATGACGTACGACTTCATGAACCGCCGCGACAACTACACCAAGCACCACACCGACCTCGTCGGCTCCAAGGAGTCCATCCAGCGCTACCTCGACCTCGGCCTGCCCCCGTGCAAGGCCACGCTCGGCTTCGCCTTCTACGCCAAGTACTTCACCATCGACGGCACGTCCGACTGCGCCACCGAGCCGCTGGGCCCGGCCTGCAAGACGGCCGCGCTCGAGAACGCCGACGGCTCCGACAACGGCCTGTCGGGCGCGCTGACCTTCGAGCCGTCCAGCGAGGGCGTCGCCGCGCCGGCCAACCTGACCGAGAGCCCCGACGGCACCTGCGGCGCGTCCGCCGGCTACAAGTGCACCGGCACCTACTGCTGCAGCTCCGGCGGCTGGTGCGGCGACAGCGAGGCCCACTGCGGCCTGTCCTGCCAGGCCGGCTTCGGCGAGTGCAACGGCCTGACCGCCATCCAGTCGTGGGCCAACGCCAAGGCGGGCGCCGTGTCCGACGAGGTCGCCGGCGGCCACTACTTCCTCGACCAGGACGCCTCGCTCTTCTGGACCTGGGACGAGCCCGAGCACATCGCCAAGAAGTTCCCCGACATTGTCGAGGCGCTCGCCGTCGAGAACGTCATGGCCTGGTCGCTGGCCGAGGACTCGCTCGACTGGCGCCACCTGCTCGCCATCCAGGCCGGCGTCAAGGAGTACTGCCTGTCCGAGATCGACGGCTTCAACGCCGACGCCTGCGCCGCTGCCGGCAAGGCCAAGCGCGTCCAGCTCGACGCCCACGTCGACATCCAGCTCGGCGCCTACCACCGCAACACCCCCCGCGACTACGCCGCCCCCATCGTGCCCCGCGGCGCCGCCGCCGGGTTCGCCGAGGTCAACGCTCACGGCCACAGCATCTGAGCGGACGGCGGGTCCGCTGGGGCTGCCCTTTCCCTTCTCCA
This sequence comes from Neofusicoccum laricinum, assembly GCA_029906385.1. Lineage (NCBI taxonomy): Eukaryota > Fungi > Ascomycota > Dothideomycetes > Botryosphaeriales > Botryosphaeriaceae > Neofusicoccum > Neofusicoccum laricinum. The sequence goes on along the minus strand of CP123718.1, from coordinate 541,603 downwards.
GTAAGGCGTACGTAGTTTCGTCAATATAGACTTGATTTGAAGTGAAAACAACGTTATTCCTGTCCCTGCATTTGAAGAATATATGTGAAACTGCCGAGGATCCAATAGGCGAGTGGCTGCTCTTCGTACGATCTTCGGGATACCAGCGCGCCACCCTTGGCTCCCGCTCGGCTGACGTGTGGGGCCCCACTGGAGGGACCAGAAGGCGAGACGAACAGGCGAAGAACAAACGAAACTTGGGCGCGGAACCCTGAGCGGCTTACCTACTACTAGCGAGGTCATGTGACGATGCTTGTCCTGGGGTCGGGGCCGCAGTGGCCGACGGTCGAGCCGGATGCGCTGCTTGCCTGGGACGACGCGTGGTTGCCCATGGTGGTGTTCATCTGGAAGAAATAATGTCGGGCAAGGCGCTCACTCGCTGGTCGTGGCGAGCATCCCCGCTACCAAGGTACACGAATCGGGTCCCTCGGCCTCCACGCCTGCAAACGGCGGGCCAGGGGTTTGGGAACAAAAGTGGCATAAGTCATGCCCTGTCCTGCAGAAGCCAGTCGGCTCCAGGACGCCACCACGTTGGATTGAGACTTCATAGAGGCAATAGGTCGGTAACTTATACCAGGCAAAGTCAAGAAGGAGACCGAGCAAACCTGGTTTCCTGAACGAGCTCCAATAGGAGAAGGGTATTTTTGGGGCTTCCAATAGTCGTCCTTGCGATCCTGGCAAGGAACAGCGAAGACAACAATACTTCCCTGGTGATGGGCAGGGGCTATCCGGTCGTGGCGAAGTCTCTGGGGGCTATAGCACCCTGACCGAAGGACGGGTAGGAGCAGTAGGAGGCGGGTGGCGAGTTGTTGCTGAGGGGGTCCAATGTGAGTTTTGTTCGGAACGCGCGCTGGGCTCGGCATGCTTCAGTTTGGCAGCCCTCTGCCAGGACACCGGCGACTGCCGTCACCACGTGGGAAAAAAAACGAGCCTCCACAGCCTGGTCGGGGTTCCTGCTCTCGAGCGTGCTCGCCGCGGCGGTCCTCTCCTAACTATCGAGCGCATTGGCGCAGATCGTGTCGATCCAAGGAGTGGTCTCGTCCCGAGCGTCTCGCAGGGCGTTCAGGGCGTCGTTCTCGCAATCGCCCTTGGCGAGCAGAGATCGCGCCGACGGGCTGAATTCGGCGGCGGTGTAGAGCAGGCCGGCGTGCTGGGCTCAGAGCGCGTTCAGCGACTGGATGTTGGTGGTCCCAGAGCAGCGGCGGCAGGCGCCGCTCAGGCCCTGATGGACATATTCAGGCAGAGGGCAGTGCACCGGCCCTGACATAGCACCTGAAGAAAGGACTGCGGCAGGCGACGCTGGACGGATGACGTGCAAACGGGCGCTCTGGCGCTCTGGTGTCTCTGGTCGGCAAGGAGCGGTGTTGAAGTTTGGCGTTTGGCGTTTGGCGCAAGGCGAGGGAGACGTGCGCGGGAGGCTGAAACGCCGCCCGGGTGGAATTGGAGCGGCGGCATTCTTTTTCAAGACGGGCTGGTTCCACGAGGGCTTGCAGAGACCGGCGCGCCGTTGAGGTCTGGTGACGGGCCGGCTGCCTCAGGCCGGCGCACTTGAGCCCAGGCAGGCAACCCCCCACATGCAGGCGGAGATTGAGAGCAGCCGCACAGCCCCGGTCATCAACGTGCCACGGACGGCGTGTCGCCAGAGGAGCAGCCAAACGGCGGTATCCCGACGGCGGCCCGGGTTGGGGCGCGTGAGCATGCCGGCAAGGATACGAGGCGGTGATGAGGGCCAGAGAGGGCCAGAGGGCTGAGAGGGCTGAACGGGCAGCCGCGGGCGGCGCAGGGAGCCAGGTGCGGTGCCTTGCGGTGCCTGGCGGCGCCTGGGCTGAGGGCGGAGGGCTGAGGCGTGAGATGGCGAGGTGCGCCGGGCCAACGCGTGTTCGCCGCTGTTTTGTTTCCGGGCAAACGGCCGCGGCCGCGCTGCCTGTTCCTGACCGCCAACTCAACACCAGACACCGCGTCTCGCCCCTCCCGCGCCGTCCCCGCGTTGATGTCCCGATCGCTGCAGGCCGGCCGGCTGGCTGCACTCTACCCGCGGCGGCCACGACAGCGCCCGGCAAGGCCGCGCCTGCGGCCATGAGCTTGAGTGCCGCGCAGGCCAGGCCGACCGGGGGGCGCCAGACGACCCGCAGCGCTGATGTGTCCCGCAATTTGCTTGGAGATGCTCTGCGGCGGCGCCTGACCGCAGTTGGCAGTGCTGGCGACGCTGCCCCAGCCAGTCGAGTCGCGATGTCATTTCCCTAGCGGTGCGGATCCTCCCTAATACCAGCATGCGTTTCAGGCAAGCAGTACAAAAGTACTCGCCCACCAACGCCCAGTTCCTCACGCTCTCGCGCAACTTCGCAAGGCCGGCTCGCTCGCTCGCTCGCTCTTCTCTGACTTTTCAGAGGTCCATTCTTTTCTGTCGCGCGCCATCAGCAGCCGGATTGCTTCCGCTCTCTTCGTGCCCACACCACCCACGGTCTTTACAACCTTTCACCATGCGTTTTAACAAAGCCGCTGCCGGCGCCCTCGTGGCCGGCGCCAGCCTCGCCCAGGCCCAGGAGTACTGCAGCGACCGCTCCACGCTCGTTGTCACCGAGTACGTGACTCTGCCCGGCCCGGTCAACTCGACTCCCGTCTCCGCTGCGTCCACGCCGCTGTCCTCGGGCGTTGAGGGCGCCAACTCGAGCCCGGTGCCGAGCTCGTCTGCTCCGCCCGTCGACGAGACCACCTCTGTGCAGGTCGTCACCATCACGCCGGTGCCTGCCACCCCCACCCCGCCGCCGATGACCACTTCCACCATCTACTCGACCACGTCGAGCGTCAATGCCGAGGGCTCCACTGTCTACCAGACCGCCTACTCGACCACCACGGTAAGTCGCCAATTGGGCTTCCCCGATCCGGCAACCGCTGATCTTCTCGTTTAGGTCTGCCCCGTGTCCGAGTCTGCGGCCTCTGAGGGCGAGCTCACCACTCACATCTCGTCCACCCAGTACACCACTGAGCTCCACACCATCACTCAGTGCTCCGAGTGCTCGTCGACGCCGTCCCCCACCCAGTGGACCACGTCGACCATCTACACCACTTCGGCCTCTGTCGACGCTACTGGCGGCACCGTTTACATTACCGTGCCCCACACCACTACCGTAAGACGCCCACTTCCTCCACATTTGCAAATTTAATGAAATTGACCGTTTCGCGAGCAGGTCTGCCCCGTGACGGCCACTGAGCTGCCCACCATCAGCTCGACTTCCACGACGCAGCTCACCTCGTTGATCAGCTCCAAGTGCACCAACACTCGCACCGTCACCGTTGACCCCGAGCCGATCACCGTCACCGTCACGCCGTCGGCCAGCGCCAGCGCTGCTGCTGATGGCGTTGTCGGCGCTGCCGCTTACGAGCCGAGCAGCTCGTCCTCGGCTTCAGTGGCCGTTGACACGCCCGTGTACACGCCGGCCCCGGCCGCTGAGTCGACTCCCGCCGTCGCTGCCGGTGTCGACGGCGCGAGCGGTGCCTCGTCGAGCTCGGTTGCCGTTGACACCCCCGTCTACACGCCGGCCCCCGCTGAGTCTTCGCCGGCCTCCGTTGCCGTCGACACTCCCGCCTACACGCCGGCTCCGGTCCCTGCGTCGACTCCCGCCGTGGCTGCCGGTGTTGACGGCGTGAGCGGTGCCTCGGGCTCGGTGGTTGCAGTTGATACGCCCGTCTACAGCCCCGCTCCCGTTGCTTCCACGCCCTCTGTTGCGGTTGACACGCCCATTTGTCACGACTCAAGAAGAACAAGTCAGATTCTCGAAATTGACTAAAGTTTCTAAGCTAGAGAAAGGAAAGAGAAAAGAAAGGGAATAAAGGAGAAAGGAGGAAACTTATATATCCAGCCTAGGTACTAGTTAGAAGTCGAATAGCCGGTCTTAGGCTTCCCTTTCCCGTACGTTCCCGCTAAGTGTTTGCTCTTAGCAAACCCTATGTCTTAGACATCTTGTCTTAGATAAGTGCTTTAGCCTAATTGGGCTTAGTTTTCTGGAGAATGAGATGTTGACGGTCTGAATCGTCACACCATTTACACTCCCGCTCCTGTTGCCTCCACGTCCTCCGTCGCTGTTGACACCCCCGTCTACGCTCCGGCTCCCTCGTCTAGCGCTCCGGCCGTGAACGTCGAGTCCGTGGCGCCCTCGTCTTCCGTTGCCCAAAGCACCTCTGCGACCTCGAGCGCCCCGGCTGCTACTAGCTCTGATGCTGGCCTGGTCGGCGCCGTCGGCGGCACCGTCACCAGCCTGACTGAGGCTGTCACTGGCGAGGCTACGTACTACAGCGGCGATGTCTCTGCCGGTACTTGCTCGTTCACCGGCTACTCCCTGCCTGCGTCTCTCTTCGGCACCGCCCTGTCGGACTCCAACTGGGACGACGCGTCCAACTGCGGTGCTTGCGTCAACATCAAGGGCCCGTCCGGTAGCTCCATCACGGCCATGATCGTCGACCAGTGCCCTGGCTGCGGCGACAACCACCTCGACCTGTTCCAGGACGCCTTCACCGAGCTCTCCGCGCTGGCCACCGGCGTCATCGACGTCAGCTGGGAGATTGTCGAGTGCGGCATCAGCTCGCCGCTCACGCTTACCAACAAGGACGGTGCGTCCGAGTACTGGTTCAGCATGCAGGTCGTCAACAGCAACCTGCCCGTCAAGTCGCTGTCCGTCTCCACCGACGGCGGCAGCACCTGGACCGAGACCACCCGCACGACGTACAACTTCTTCGAGTACGAGCAAGGCTTCGGCACCAGCACCGTCGACGTCAAGGTCACCTCCTCCACCGGCAAGGAGGTCATCCAGAAGAACGTCACCGTTGGCTCTGCCACCTCGCACACGTGCGACTCCAACTTCTAAGCTGGGTAGCATGGCACGTTGGCTCCTTTTAGCGCATTCTTCTCCGAGTCGATAATTCGGCGCGGCTTCTGATATCCAGGGGCGTGCTTCATCTCGACTTCCGCATTGTTCTTTCATGTCTATAATTTTCTTTTTGAATGCGATTACGTTATACCTTTGCATATATACCAATTGAGAGAGTTGGGGAGAAAGTTCATCCTGACGCGTTTCACATTGTTTGACGTTGACAGTGCTCGAGACCTCGCTTCCCATTCCGCATGACTTCGGCGGATTATCTAGACATGATGCTTACCGAGCATATACATACTACTGATCAATAGCACACGCATTTAGTATACTCCGCTTAGCTGCCGCAGCGTGCAGCGGGTAGTAGCCGCAGCATTTCCTCGGCTGATGCTGTCATTGGCTCGGACCGTTCCAAAGTACATCGTGTCTCGCCGAATCGAACCCGCAGCACGCGGATACATCTGCATCCACATCCGAACACGGCGACAACCTGCCCCCGTCAGATACGGATGCCCACGGTGACGGTGGGTCGGCACGAGTGGATCAGAGACGCTGCCAATAGCAAGCAGCCAGGACCCATCTGCACATGTGTCGCCGAGCGAATACCCGAAACGGACGCACGAAGACGCCTATGTCCGACCGGCCGACCGCCCAACACACCCATCGGCTCCGCAGAGCCCATCAAGTCGAGCGGCTATACAGTGGCACCCGTCGCACGCCATGCAGCCTGAGCGGAAATAAAGCCAGCTCTCAAAAATTCCTGTTTTGGGCGACGAGCCGCGGGCTTCTAATTCCGCACTCGGTGAAATGCGGGGTGATCGACACCCCGCAGCTTCCGGGCGCCCACCACGCCGCCAGTCACAGCCGTCACACTTCCATGACAGCGAAGGGAAGCAGGCCTGAGCCCTAGTTTTTCTCTTTGCACGGATCCAGGAACGAGCAGCCAATCGAGAGGCGGCGACAGGACGGTGCAAGCACCGGCCCGGCGGGTATCAGATGCAGATATATCTGCAGCAAGCGGGTCCAAGGTTACGATAAGGGCGGAACGGGTCCGCCCTCTTTCTCGGTGGGGTCAGGCAAGCTGTTTGGTCGCACATCTGACGCCGTCTGGACCGAGGGCAAAGCAGAACGGCAGTCGAGGAGGGGCGGCTGTTGTGGAACTGACTGGGCGTTCGAAGCTAGGCTAGCTTCCAAAACCCACCTGTCTACCCCGCTCCCTCTGTGGCCTGGCGCGCGCCTCTACCTGCCCCGTTTTCCGGACCAGCCAACTGTTGTCGCAGGAGGGAGATGCAGGGGGGGCGGCGGAAGGCGGGGTTGTCGTGTGGCTTGTGTGCCGGCGTCCACGCCTCTTTGTGCATGTATTTAAGGGACTGAGGCTCCCGTCTCTTGCCTTTCCGCAGGACCGAAGGAGACCGCATACACATCTGCGAGGCTGAGGGATACATACCTGTTAGCCTGCAATTGACACACAACCAGCAGGCCTACCAGCCAGCCAGCACACTCAACCTCGCCCCGGCCGCCCAAAACGAAGGCACCGCGCCTCCAGAACCGACGCCATGTCGACGAACCCCGAGAGCACAGCCCCCACGGGCGAGCCGCAACCCGAGATCCCCAAGACCTGCAAAGCCGGCGTCGTCGTCAACGAAGGCCCCGACTTCCGCGTCGAGGTGCAAGACGTCGACGTGCCCAGCCCAGGCAAGCGCCCACGCCCACGCCCCCCACCCCCACGCCTCGCGCTAACCACCCCAACCAACAGGCCCCGACGAGCTCCTCCTCCGGCTCAACGCCACCGGCCTCTGCATGTCGGACATCCACTTCATGGCCAACGACTGGGCAATCCCGCCCATGTCGACCTTCGGCACGCGCTGCGCGGGCCACGAAGGCGCCGGCGTGGTCGTGCAGGTGGGCGCCAACGTGAAGAACTGGAAGATCGGCGACCGCGGCGGCGTCAAGCCGCTGTGGGACGTGTGCGGCAGCTGCGAGCAGTGCCGGAGCGGCAAGGAGAACTACTGCCAGCAGGGCGTGTACACCGGCCTCGTCGCCACCGGCACCTACCAGCACTACATCACCAGCCCGGCCCGCTACACCAGCCGCATCCCCGACGGCGTGCCCGACCACGTCGCCGCGCCCGTCATGTGCTCGGCCAGCACCATGCACCGCGCGCTCATCGACAGCGGGCTGCGGCCACGGGACTGGGTCGTCTTTCCCGGCGGCGGCGGCGGCGTGGGCGTGCAGGGCGTGCAGCTGGCGCGGGCGATGGGGCTGCGGCCGGTGGTGGTGGACGCGGGGGCGGCGAAGAGGGAGCTGGCGACGAAGATGGGGGCGGAGGCATTTGTGGACTTTAGGGAGGTGGAGAGCGTGGCGGAGGAGGTGAAGAAGGTGTGCGACGGGCTGGGGGCACACGGCGTCATCGTGACGGCGCCGCAGGCGTACAAGGATGCGGTGAGCTACATCGGGGACCGGATCAGCGGGAAGATTGTCTGCGTGGGGCTGCGTGAGCCTTTCTCTTTTCCCCTTTCTCTTTGCGAGGCTGACGATGGGACAGCTCCGGCGGGCGCGACGACCATCGGGGCGGACCCGAACCTCATCGTGTTCAAGAACATGACTATCGTTGGCAGTCTGGTCGGCACCATGTCCGACACGGCGGCGGCGCTGGAGTACGCGAAACGGGGGCTGCTGCAGCCGATTGCTGAGGTGCGGGGGTTGAGCAAGATGGCGGAATCGGTGCAGCAGCTGCGGAGGGGAGAGATTGCGGGAAGGGTGGTGATCGACTTCAACCAGCCGTGAGAGCGCGTAGGAAGAGGGCGCGGGTGAGAAGGGCGAGAGGGGTGTAAGATGCTGCAGCGGTAGGCACGGGGATAGAGAGACAGCTGAATGTATTCCGGTGTTCGGTCGTGAAGCGGGCCATCAGGGTACCACCCGCGAGACGCAAGGGCGCGGAGCTCGAAACACAACTCCGGGGCAGGCTCAGGGCCCCCGGCCTGGACCCTCTCACGTGCGGACGCGTTTTCGGGGCGGCGCGCGCGCCCTGACTCGGCTCCCAAATTAAATCCAAACCTTCCATCCCTCTGAGCCGCCATGGTGTCACACATCCTGCCAGGGCGCCTGTCCAGCGTCCTCTCGCACCGCTCCAGACCGCCCAACATCCCTCCCCAACCTGCGACACCCCATTGACTCTCATACTCGCGCCCTCGTCAGTTGACCAGCACGCCAGACCCGCCGGGGCGCAGCAGTTCTCTCCGCGCCGTCTCCGATTCACCCGCTCATTCACCAAGGACGCCCGCCGCCAGAAACATCCGTCCGGCGTCCGCCTACTTAAACCGCCCTCCACGCGGCCCCCGAACAATCCCCGGCCGCCATGTTCGTCGCCGAGTCCTTCGACGTCTACACCGACCCCAACTACACCTACAGCGCCCCGCTCCGCGCCGCCCTCCGACGCCTCCGCCGTCACTCCACCAGCAGCCAAACCGCCGCTCCCGCGCCATCCGACCCTCAGAGCACCGCCGCCACCGCCGGCTCGCAGCCCGACGCGTCCCAGCCCCGCCGGCCGACGAGACTCGCGCCACCCGAATCCGCCTTCCAACCACACGCCCGCCCGCGGCCAGACACGCCCGCAGACACCAAGACCAAGCGAGGGAAACACAAGCCCGCAGCCCGCAACACCCTCGCCATGGACGCCGCCGCCGCCGCCGCCGCCGCCCACAAGCGCCGCCGCACCGACGACAACGGCAACGGCAACGGCAACGGCAACGGCAACGGCAACGGCAACGGCAACGGCAACGGCAACGGCCACAACACCGGCCACAACACCGGCCACGGCCACGGCTACCACACCCACGGCGGCTCCGTCCAACCCACCTCATCGAGCTCCCACCCGCCGCCGCCGCCACCACCACCCTCCTCCTCCTCCTCCTCCTCCACCACCCCCACCGCCTCCTCCTCGTCTTCCCCCACCACCACCACCCTCGAGACCGCCATCGCCGCCCTCCCCAAAACCCAACTCCGCGACATCCTCCTCCGCCACGCCGGCACCAACCCGCCCCTCGCCCACGACCTCCGCCTCGCCCACGCCACCCACGCCACCCGCGCGCTCTCGCGCTCCCTCCGCTTCGACCACGCCCTCGCCGCAGTGCGAGACGAACTGCACGCGGCCGCGGCCAAGGGCACGTCCGCGCGGCGCGACGACGAGGCGTTCGCGCGGGTGCGGGCGGAGGTGGCGAGCATCGGGCGGGCGGCGCGGCCGCCGGCGTCGTTCGGGACGCGGCGGAACGCGTTGGTGGCGCTGCGGGCCATGGGGCGGGCGGTGTGCGCGGGCGGGGGAGACGGGGTGGTGCGGCGGTTCCAGGCGGCGGGGGAGGACACGTATGTGGGGGCGGTTGAGGACATCGTGGATGGGTTGAGCGAGGAGGAGAAGGCCGAGGGGGGGGGGTGGGGGGCAGGGGAGGGCGCCGCCACGTTCGAGGACGAGTTGTTCGAGTTGGTGGAGCTGGCGGAGGGGATGGGCGTGTTTGATGGGTTGTCGGTGGCGGCGGAGAAGCTGGGGCTGGTGTTCGATTATGTGGATAGCGATGAGAACGGGGGTGGGGATGGGTGGGAGGGCAGCGTCGACGGGGAGGGGGGTTGGACGTTTGCGGGCGTCTTGCAGGGAGTTTGGAGGGCCCTGGACGTCGACGATGCTTCCGGGAGCGCGCAGTACCACGCCGCGTTCGACGCCTGTTTCGCTTTGGAGAATGCGATCGAGACCATCCATGACCGCGGGCTATGCGGGAACTGTTTTGCCACGCGTCGGAACGCCCTGATCGCCCTGCGGGAGATTGCCGACGTTGTTTTGCACCCAGCTGGCGACATCGTGACGCACCAGATTCGAAGACAGTTCCAGAACGACAGCAGCATGGCATCCGCCTTCTCCGACATCTTGGGCAGCTTGACGAACGAGGAGAAGCGCGAGCTTTTGGGGACGCACGACCGGGACCAGACATTCGGCAGGAAGTTCTTCCAAACGGCTCAGAGGGCCAAAGAGAATGGTATCATGGTGGGCTTGAGTGACATATTGAGGGAATTGGAAGCCCAGTTTGGTTCTCAATCGCAGTAGGTCGGTTTGAGAAGAGCGTCGTTGCAATGCAAGGAGGCTGATGACGGTAGAGGCGAGATGGGTAAACCTGGCGCGCCCGCAGGGAAGGAGGAGAAAGCGAACATGGGAATTTCCTAGGTCTTCCGGGACTTTTCAAAAAAAAAAAAAAAAAACCCTCGATGTCGATTGGGAGTCGATCTGCTAGTCGAATGACGAGCAACTTGACGCCGGCGGGAATATTGCTGATGCCATAAGGAAGGCCGTAGAGGACATCGCCAGCGCCAGCGGCACCGAAATCTCGGTCACCCCCTCAGCCACCCGCCGCAATGCGTTTGTTGCCGTGTACAGGATGGTCGATAACCTCCTCCGCACTGTTGTTCGAGAGCCGCTGGCTGATGGGATCGGAAACCTGCTTATAAGCGAGGATATCTGGCTCAGCAGTTTCTGCACGACTCTAATGAGCATCGTGATCAAGGCAGGGAAAAAGCAAGCCTTGTCCACCGAGAACAATGCTGGTATCACCCTGGAGACGGAGCTAGCTGAAACCAACAAGCTAGCAAAGAAACACGACACCTACAGGCCTGAGTTGAAACAAGTCGTGTGCGCTCTTCGACGTCGGTGTCGATGAGAAAAGAGCGCTTTGGTCTATCTTTGGGAGTTTCTATTTTTTTTGCTCTTTCCAATGGGTTGGGCTTTTCTTTGGCTGAGCCGGTCTCAGCAGTACAGGTCTCGGCTTGACGGACGGCAGAAGCGCTCATATTGATCCGACCAGCATAGACTACGGCTTTTCGATTACCAGTATACCCAGCCCTTTTCTTTTTTTCACGCAACCTTCCAATGAGCTTGGTCGTAGGTTGGTCTTATGTAGCATTTAAACACGAGTTCTCCCTCTCTCACTCCCTCCCCGTCAAACCCGCCTTCGTGCGTCCTCACCTGCAGAATCGCCGCCCACGCTCAATCCTGCACCAACTGCGTATCCCCGTGGCACGCCCCCTCGGACCGCACCCTGTACGCCGGCGGCTCCCCGCCCGGGAACGGCAGCGCGAATGAGACGGTCGTCTGGTCCGTCGGGTACCGCGTCCGGTGGCCGGTCCCGGCCGTGTCCACGGCCACGATCAGCCCGTTCTCGCCGCCCAGCACGTACGCCTCGTCGTCGCCGTGCGGGAGCGTGACGTGCGCCAGGCCGGACGAGAAGATGACGAATCTGCGGTGTTTCACGGGCTTCAGCGCTCCGAGGTCCAAAAACCTTCACGGTCAAATTCGGGGGGAGGGGTTTTCCGTTTGTCATGTTTTTTGTTTTCCAGGTCTGGTGTTGCTTCTCCCAACGGACAGGACCAGGGCTTTCACGCACTGTGGCTGCGGCGCGTTGTGCACGCCGCCGTCGAACCGCGGCGTGATCACGGCGAGCTCGGCCGCGGCCGAGACATTGAAGCGGAAGCGCAGCGCGCCGGCGATGCCCGGGGTCGAGGGGACCTCGAGAGGCTCGACGAACTCCCAGCACTCGAGGGCGGAGTTGTTCTGCGCGTTGGTGACGATGGCCGTGGCGGTCAGGTGGATGGTGTTGGTGGTTTGGGCGACGGCGGCGGCGCCGCCGACGGCGACGAGGAGCGTTTGGACGAGTTTCATTGGCGGTGCGGGTGCGGGTTTGGGTTTGGGCGGGAGGGAGAGGAGCGATGGCGTGAGGTTCTTATGGCCCTGCGTCTTGCCCCGCATGTCAGATCTGTCGTACCGATATGGAGCATCTTTCCGGCATTGCGAATGCGGTTAGCGTGCTGCTGAGTGAGCGATAGTCCCCCTTGACGTGACTGGCTTGACGTTTGGCCGCAGGCGGATCTGTCTGCGTCGTTCCTGGATTCTCCTGGGCGCTGTCGTCCCGCAGAGCCGCGAGGCTGAAGTGCAGAGTCGAGATTGTATGGAGCACAGGTCCCGAGGGGTGGCGGAGATGGCCCGGTCCCACACCTCCGGGTGCGCGGGCAACCCGATGCCGGGCCCCTGATGACCGACGACGGTGACCCTGGCTTACGGAGTCGACGTTCTCGGAGGCATGCAGCTGAGAAACACGGCCGGCAACGATGGCAATGGGCGGCAGATTATCAACCCGTCTCGGCCCCGAGATCGGCCTTACGTCACTCCCGCGGTCGAGGCGCGCGATCTGACGAATGCTCCCATCTCCGCCATATTGCCGCCGCCGTGCTTGAATATTAACAGTCGCTGCGGCCCGCCTCGTCTACAAAGGAAACCAACAGACACCACCAAGCAACCCATCGCCAATCCACAGCGCCCCAACCGCACCTCAACCACCAATCCACGCACTCCGCGATCCCTCAACGCCAAACCCCCAGCTCCGCGACCACCCGCCCGCAGCCCACCGCAACCACCACCAACATGGCCCTCGCCGGCAGCATCCAATCGCGGCACCTCCCCATCACGCAGCTCCCGCTCGCCCAGATCCTGCGGCCGATCCCGCCCGTCATCGACGCGCCCAAGGTCGACTCGATGGTGCAGACGCTGCGCGGCGAGGCGTGCGACCACGTGCCGTCGCCGGCGCCCGACCGCATCGAGCCGGGCCGGCTGCCGCCCGTCGACGTGCTGCACTACCGCTCCAAGGCGCAGGGCCGCGACTACTACTTCGCGTTCGGCGGGTGCCACCGCATGCAGGCGTACGAGAAGGCGGGCGTGGACGTCGTGGACGTGCGGACGCTGACGGTGCTGAAGCCGATGCTGAAGATGTATCTGGGCGCGAGCGTGGATAGGATTGTCGGGGAGGAGGAGTGAGTGGGCGGGTTTTTTGGCTGCCGGGGTTGGCGACGGCTGCCCGGCGCGCTGGGCGGCGGTTGTTTTTGGTGGTGCCGGTGCTGATACCCTGGAATCATGTGTTGGGATTCGCTGCGCTGGTGTAATATCTTTGGTCTCGCGGTTGTGGAATTAGGAGCGCACGGAGGGGTTCTAAGCACGTCCGTTCGTCTGGAGAGTCTCTACCCACCCATTCATCGCTATCGCCTTGGGATTGTGCTACGGTACTCTCCGCCACGATGCAAGCGCCCTTGAGGAGGTGTATTTAAAAGGAGGAGGTTAAGAAACAACATGACCTCTCGCCGGAGAGAGCGCACAAATCAAATTGCAAGTTCGACTCGGGATCGGAGACCCAACGGACCCCAACAGTAAGCCGTGCTGCATATTGCCAAGCGATCTTCGTATTTTCACTCCGTTCGAAACAAAATCTCGGCAATGCCAACAGCATGAGCCTACCAAATTACAAGCGACTGTTGGTGGCGGGCCCGAGACCAGCTGTTGCCGACCCCAGATACTTGACTTCTGTCTTAACGTAGGAGATAGCCGGCGCAGTCTACCGGTATAAACACACCAGGAACGTCGGCCCATAATGCGGTGCGTAGCTCCTCAGCAACATCTCTCAGATCAACCATTCAACAACATGTTCTCCCTCCTCTGCCTCCCGGCCCTTGCGGCTCTTTCCGCCACGGCCTATGACGCTGGCGTCGCTACGGTCCTCAACACATGCTCTGGGAGCGTCAACGCACAAATCATCTCGAGCGACGGCAGCGGCGCGGAGTCAACAATCTCTCCCGGCGGAACATTCTACGGCAACGTCTACTCCACCACTCCGTACAGCATCAAGCTACGGGACGACAGCGGAAGCGAACTCCAATTTGAAACCGTACTCTCCGGCGACTCTGTTCTCTACGACGTGGCTTGGGTGAACTCGAACCCCGGAGCCTCGGGACTCGACACGTTGTCGGTGTCCGCGAGTGACGGATCGTGTGCGAGTTTAAGTGCAGTAAGGAGTCTGGTTCCTGTAGTGTATACGACCTGGGCTCCGAAACGCAGGCCAGCTGTGGCTCTGATGCCACTCTTACCCTCACTCTGTGTGGTTGAACGCATGTATCATCCGAATCTTATATGGAACCATGCAAAGTTCTTTTTAAAATCATGGAACGACTTTTACAAGGATGGCTCGGTGCTGAGTGATCATTTTACTCGATTGATGGTCCGTGGTCGCCGGGCTGCGGCGCAGCGGATCGGGCCGCCGTAGCCAGGCGAATCGTACACTGTGCCACAAGAACAAAGTATGCCGACTCCCTCCGTGCGCCGTAGCTGAATCGATGGTGATGAACAACCCCAATTTCACGTGTGCGACTGGCATTGCCGAAGACCATAGCTGTCTGCACGAAAGCAGTTTACGTTGCGACTGGCCTTCATCATGCTCCTTACGCTACCCTCTTTCGGAAGTAGCACTGTGGGGTTTACTGGTGTTATTGGCGGAGGCCACTGTCATACACCCGGAGTTACATGTGTTCATGAAGGTTCTTTCTGCCGGCCACTGCGCTCAAACACTCCGAGCTGTGATGGCGAACCCTTTTCGATCTACTCCGCATCTCAAAAGACCGAAAGTCGAAAGGCAGCAACTAAAATGCTCTAGCGAAGCGACCATGGGAAGCATCAATATTGATGGGTGCACACTGAAGCGGTGGCACTTTGTGACGCGAAGGCGCGTTTAGTCTTTGAACGGGAAATGAGATCATGTTCCTTGGCGTGAATCTCGAGCCGAAGTGTGCTGCACCTATGGAGTACTTCGTCCGTGCGCGCCGGTTGTTTGCTTGCTCAAACGTCCGCCTTCACGGGGCCTCGGTAAATCAAGTCCATTGCCTGACAGGCAGGATGCTTGTGGATCACTTCACGTCGCACTCTTCACGATGCGTTTAATTCGAAACGTCAGGGTCGAAACGAAACTAGAGTTTTCCCAAACGCTGGTGTGGTCATAGCCGACGAGAAGGCGAACTGACCGCAAGTGCTGATCCATTGAAGTCGGTCTGCAAAGTACGTCCTTCTTGGTGGGTCGTAGCAAACGATAGCCAAATCCTGCGACCCGAAAAATACATGGCCATGGCTCCCTTTCAGCAATGCGCTGGCGGCGTGCAACGTGGGGGCCGTGGTTGTCTAAATTTAGCGTTGCATCATCAGGTCCATCAGACCGCAAGCGGCCCCCAAATGGAAGCTCTGCAAAGCCCTATCGTCATACCAAAGGACTGAGTCGCTCTGTGCCACCTCGGCACGGTACTTCGCCTCGCACGAATCCGATAGCTCGATGGCGATCAGGCACACTCCGCCACTGCTGCCTGGCAAACCCACCTGTTTGCGGCTGCGACGGCCCTTTTTTGGATCCCCCGGCGCCACTGCGTCTGGCAATTTGACTTGGCAAGGCGGTGTTGGCCGGCGGCTAATGGCTTGCACTCCACTTAATTGGCCCTGTTCGCCGACATGTCCGAGCCCTGATCCTTCGCGCGCGCACCGTCCCTCCACATCGAGTGATCCGTCCCGCATGCTCTGGAGCCTCTCTTGGCTCAAACAAGCAACCAGAACTTATAAGTATTGTGGCATCGCGCCGCTGTCTGGCGGTTTCTTTGTCACGCAGAATCTCAATCCCACCTGGACGCGACAATTGCCGACCTCACGTAAAACCTTTATCTCTCAGAGCGCAGAAGCATATCCAAAACAGGAAAACCATCGCCATGTTCTCCCAGGTTTCCCTTTCGCTCCTGCTTGCAGGCATTGCTAGGTACGCCAGCGCGATCGCAACCTTCATGTCTTTTAGCTAACGCCTCCAACAGCGCAGCAGACCAGAACGTCATGTCTTTCGCTTTCCCCGGTGACGGCTACTACACCATCATCCCCACCGCCGGCGTCAGCGGCTCTATCCTCGACATCCAGGACTCCCGCACCACCATGGTGTACCAGTGCCCCAAGGAAGCCGAGACTCTCGACGACTACGCGAGCTCGGTCGGCGTGCTGTGCCCGATGGGCACCAACCTCCCCCAGACCGTGACCTTCGGCGACGGCTTCTACGGCCAGTCCACCAGCACCGATGTGGAAACGCTCACCGTGGACCTCAACATCGAGTGCCAGGTCACCGCCACGCCGGCCAGCAACGGCGCCGCCGTGGCCACCGCGTCGCCGACGTGCACCATGGACTTCGGCGACACCAACGACGGCGAGGACGCCGTCGCCGTGCTGGAGTGTGCCGGCGAGGACGTCATCGGAACGGACACTGCGAACATTGTGAGTCTACCGATCCTGCCAAACGACGCAGACACTGACGATCTGTCCAGAACACCGCCAGCCTCATCGACTGCTTCACCTCGGCAACCGCCACCCCGACCAATGTGTTCACCACCACATACGACCCCTCGAACGTCTGGTACTGGACCGTCACCGTCACCGGCACCGCCGAGGGCGTTACCGTCTCTCCTACCGGGACCAGCGCGGCCGCTCAGAGCACCAGCACGGGAGCCGCTGCCGGAAACGCCGTCAGCCGTGTCTCGGTTGCCGGTGTTGTTGGCCTCGCGGCTGCTGTCCTTGTTCTGTAGGGGAGGACGATGGACGAATGGAGGGATGTACATAAATGAGCGACGAAATACCCAATAATGAAATTCCTGCTGTCAGCGAATCTCGGAAAGAGTCTGCTGGCGAAGAAGAAGCTGCAGTCCATTGATAGTCGATTGAAGGGTGATCGGGGCTGGAATCATGTAAACCCGTCTTTGTACAAGAAACTTTCTACATGTTGAGAAGCTCCCCGAAACCACGGTTTAAATAGTTACAGCGAGGCCCAAGTAGATATAGTAATACGGAGATATATGCTATAGATATGTAGTGTCCACGCTATGTTGATCTATGGTAGATTAAAGCCCGTATGCAGTAAGCACCTCAGAAGATCTATAATGCAAGTTTCGCCGAATCGCCTACCCATGAGTCTCGTACCAGTCTCGTACCCAATCCCAATGAAACATCGGCCTGTACGAGACAGGGAAGAGCAAGGCCCAGTTCACACCCGGCGCATCTGTCTCTCCTTCGCTACATTTTTAGATGCCAATTTTTGCTCGTGTCAGAAACGATCGGCCCATTTACTTCTGTACACAGATCCAGCTTCCCAGCCCGGTATCCTGCGGGCGAGCATTTTTCAGTGCCCTTGGGTGGTACCGGCTCTTCATAAACGGGCATGACTTGACCGGGGATGCCTTGTTTCCGCGTTGGACCCCTTTCGATTACACCATGGAGTATCAAGCCTACGACATAACGCCTCATTTGAAATTCGGCACCAACCACATCGGTTTAGCGGTCGGTGATGGCCGATTTCGCGGGTCATTGGGACTTTTTGACGGACGAGAGCGGTACGGGAACCGACTTGCGATCTTTGACCAGCTGGAAGTCACAACGGAAAGTGGCGAGCATATTTCCTTCGCCACGGATGGAACTTGGCGATCCAGACCTGGCCCTATCCTTTCATCAGATCCACAATTAGGGAAATATTAGGACTTGCGCATTAGCAATGATAAATGGCTAAATCAGACAGCACCGGGACCTGACTTAAGCAAGCTGGGCAAGGTTGAGCTTTTGCAGTCAACTTCCAGAAAGCTCGTCGCAGAGTCGGTGGAGAGAGTCCAGTGTGTCGAAAGTCTTCCTGCACAACAGGTGTTCATAACCCCATCAGGAAAGCAGATCATTGACTTTGGTCAGAACTTCGCGGGCTGGATAAAAATCAAGCTGGAAGGGCGCTCAGGGCGTCGCGTATTGCTGACATTCAGCGAGGTTTTGACCAAGGATGGAGAGCTGAACACGAACTACCTCTGCCCTCCCTTGCGAGTCCCTCAACAGAATTCGGTGATCCTGCCAGGCGAGTAAATTTGGTTTGAGACATGGTTCACCATACACGGATTCCGCCACGTGGAAATCCAAGGACTGGATCACACCGTTGACCCAGCCGATGTCGCAGGCAAGGTGGTACACTCCTCGCTGTCACGGACCAGCGCATTCACCTGCTCCAATCCCGACTTGGAACGCGTCTACCGCAACCTGAGCTGGAGCGTCCGCTCGAATCTCACCGACACAGCCACTGATTGTCCAACCCGTGAGCGCTCGGGCTGGACCGGAGACATCCAAGTCTTTGCGCCCACCGCCACCATGTTCTACGACTGCCAAGCGTTCTTCCGGCACTTCATGCGCTCCGTCACCCTGGAGCAGCTACCAAACGGAACCATCCCTCCCTACATCCCCAGCCAGTCCTCCTCGTTCACCGGCGGCCTGAGCTGGCACTGGCGCGCAGCAGCACACTCGACAGGCTGGGGCGACGTGGCCGTCATCCTGCCCTCGGACATGTACCGCTACTACGGCGACGAACGAATCCTCCACGCACAATACCCCAGCATGCGCCGGTGGGTCGACCACCTGGCCACCAGCGCACGCACCAAACAGAGCTGGCGAAGGCGGCTCTTCGGCGGCGTCGGCGACCTCGAGAAGCGTATCCTCGACACCGGCAACCACTGGGGAGAGTGGCTCCGCCCCGGCGAGGACCCCGGCGCATCTATCCTCCACCAAGCCCTCGTCGGAACGCCGTCCATCTGTCCATCTCAACGGCATACGTCGCGCATTCGAGCCGGATCCTGTCCAAGGTCGCGAGGGTCCTGGGCGCCGATGGCGACGCCGAGCACTACGCAAAGCTCGCCGACACCACCCGCCTGGCCTGGAACGCGGCGTTCGAATCGGCTGCGACAAGTAGGACGAGTACGTCCGGGCGGTGGCATTCGATCTCATCCGAGCAGAGCACCGGCCAGCGGCCGTGGCGCGCCTAGTCGAGCTTGTCGAGCGGTCAGGCTGGCATCTCGGAACGGGGTTCCTCAGCACGACGATGCTGCTCCCGGTGCTGAGCCCGAACGGCAGGGCCGACGTCGCCTTCCGGCTGCTCCTCCAGGACGCCAAGCCGTCTTGGATCGGCCTCCTCGGAAAGGGGGCGACGACGCTGTGGGAAACGTGGGAGGGCTACGATGGCGGCGGGAATGCGAACTGCTCGCACAACCACTGCGCGCTCGGTGCTTTCGGTATTTGGCTGGAGGAGCATTTGGCCGGCTTGTCGCCGGTGGAGCCCTGATTCCGACGCGTCCGGGTGGCACCGGTGGTGAGGGGCGGGTTTACGTACGCGTCGGCGGAAAGGGACACCCCCTTCGGTCTGGCGAGGAGCTCGTGGAAGCTTGTGCGTGATGGGGTGGTGCAACTTGAAGTCACGATTCCTCCGGGTACCACAGCTGAAGTCCATCTAGGGCATGAATTGAAAGAGACCGGTTCGAGTGTCCATGAATTTGAGTGGACGCTTCAGCCTTGATTCTGGCTGGACGTTAAAATGATATACTGGGAAAAGGTTTATGATACCTGGAGCGGAGCTTTAAGCAGCGGAAGTGGCTCTGATTGTACACAGCGCTCGAGAAGGTTTCTTTACTCTTACAAGAATTGCAAGTATCAGACCCTGGTAATGTTGATTACCTCACCTCTTCGATAATTCACTGTAGGTTAGAATCATCAATGAGCTTTGCAGATCAAAGATTCAACATAACAGTTACCAGGAAGAAAAAGCTTTAATTGGTTACTATGCACGGCAAATTACCGGAAGAACGAGTCTGCCTCCGTAAAGTATACGGTTAGAGCCGCGAAACACCTCCGCAGACCTATCCGGTCCAACATGCTGCATGGGAGAAATGGTTGATTCCTCGTCATCCGCTCTCAGAGCAATCTGCAACCTTGTTCCCTTGTCGAATACCATCGAAGTCGGCGGAATCGGAATCTTCACTCGGTAAAACTCGTTCGGCTCAATGGCTGTAGCGAAACGCTGGTCGAGAATGGGACGATGAACGGTCGATTTTTCGGAAAGTGTCTCCGTTGTGACAGCCGGAACCAGCTGCGCAAGAATGAAATAGCGGACTCTTCATGATTGCCGCGGAAAACGACTTTATCCCCGTTGGCGTTGATCAGGTAGAAGTAGATGAATAGGTCCATGTCTTCGGCGTCAGTTGACACGGTCAAATCTAGATATGGGTAGCCCAGGACCTCAAAGTCGTGTTCGAAGGGATCGGTCTTGAATTCTGCGGATCC
This sequence comes from Neofusicoccum laricinum, assembly GCA_029906385.1. NCBI lineage: Eukaryota > Fungi > Ascomycota > Dothideomycetes > Botryosphaeriales > Botryosphaeriaceae > Neofusicoccum > Neofusicoccum laricinum. The sequence goes on along the minus strand of CP123718.1, from coordinate 521,692 downwards.
GGTCATTCCTGCGTAGGTGACGAAGTCATTCGGCGATGCGGGAGTGTACGGCGTGAATGACAACTGCCCACCAGGTGTGAAATAGGTGCATATGTGTTCGGTGTCTTCAGGAGGCCACGACATCTCTGTTCGGTAAGAGGCCTCTGCACCTCTTCGGATAAGAAGCTGGATTCTGGGCTCTTTTTCCAATCCGTTGTTTCTCTTATCGAGAAGGAAGTGGTTGAGGAATTGGCGCTGTCGTTCGATCTGGTCCGGCGCGTAGTATGCGGCCAGGTGGTTTCCAGTGTGCATCTCCAGGAACTTCCACTCGGATGAACTATCTTCAAACGCTACCAAGTTACCCGGCAGATGAACTCCGGAATCCATCCAGTTGCCCGCGGTCAGCACGGGTATTTTGATCTTCTGCAGATCTCTGTGGCGGGCAAACACCGGCCATAAACCTTCGGTGCGGAACTTCCAGCGAGTTTCGAGACCCAGGAAATCAAAGCGAGACTCTCGAAGCTCTTTCTCGCCCACGCCTTCCCGCTTGCCGTACTGCTGAGGGATGACGATGTGTCAACCACATTGGCCCGTGATCACGTGTTTTGTTTGCTTTTGCGTATACACGCGTTCTTTCTTTGCTTTTTGCCGCACCATACACTTACCCCTACACACCTCATTTACTTCAATTATGCGTATTTCCGTAAATCCGATTACTGCAAGTATATAGCAGACCTTAGTAGCAATAATAAGAAAACCAGCGGTGTATTCTTTCTCGCGCCGTTCGACACAAGGCTTAGGGCAGAATCCCCTACGAGAAGCAGGCCCACAGGGACGAAGAGACGGAAGCTGGAATCCCGGAGAAGACACAGGCAAGCGGGCGCGGAACAGGTAAACATGGCGACCGCTTCACACCGACGGATGTCGGAAACTAGGAAGGTGGTTGGGCGCTAACATCACGTGTGCCCCACACCCGTGACTAGGACCCACACTGGATCATGGTGATCCAGTACGACCGATCCTACCCGGTTGATCCAGTCACTTTGATCCAACAATATTGATCCAGATTGTATAGCTTTCCTAGTAGTATATAGTTACGCTCCTTTAGCTAGACATTTGACCCTTCGTGGTCAACTCAAAATTCCAATTCAAACCCTATTGATTTGGAGGTAACAAGCTCATTGCGCACCGCGCTATCACGTGATACTTCACTCTTTGCACCGCCATCCTCCTCTTGTCTCTTCAAGGTAAACCCTTCGGTTTCCACCAACCTGCTAAGCGACTCCGAAGCTTAGTGGAAGGAGCCTACCGTTACATTCGGTATCTGCTTTACCTCTACTGCCTTTACCGGCTTCGTTACTTCGTCCCTCTCCGCCCTCTAAGGTCTGTTCATTACAATCTGTCCCTTAATGCCTAAGGCATGCGGGATCAAAGGGATCAATTCCTTGGCATTATAACGGTAGGCTCCTTCCACTAAGCTTCGAAGTCGCTTAGCAGGTTGGTGGAAACCGAAGGGTTTACCTTGAAGAGACAAGAGGAGGATGGCGGTGCAAAGAGTGAAGTATCACGTGATAGCGCGGTGCGCAATGAGCTTGTTACCTCTAAATCAATAGGGTTTGAATTGGAACTTTGAGTTGACCACGAAGGGTCAAGATGCTAGCTAAGAGAGTGTGTCTATATACTGTAGGAAAGCTAGTTACAATCTGGTGTGCCCTCTCCTAAGGGCATCATTGCTTGATGCCGTTTATTGAGGGCATCATGAGGTGTGCCCTTGGCGGAGGGCACTGGTGGGCCGCACGTGACGTCGGCGCTTCGGGCAGCTTCTAGGATTCCGACTTCCGGCTTCTGTCGCTGCTGAGCGGTCGTAATAACCGCCTTACTCACACCCGCGCCTCTGCGTCCATTTCCTGCTTCCTGGATTCCGTATCTCTTACGGGACGTTGATCCGACCAGACCATAGTATCCCTGCGGTCCTGTTTCCCTTGCGGGCTTTCAGCCCTTGGGGTCATAAAGCCCTTGTGCCCTGGGGTTCGTAACAGGCATCACGGGATACACGTGACTCATGGTGGGTCTTCATAGCGCGTGTCTGCGCCCCGCTTGCTTCCTTTCCTACCCTATCCCGACTCTGTAAAGGCTGTGCCGTAATATATGTCTATTTTCTTCTCCATGTACCAATTATACTCGTTTTCCTCCTTTCTCCTATGTTATAAATGGCCCGATTATTAGGAGGAGCATAGAAGCTCTAAAAGGCAGCGCTTTCTTATAGATAACTGCCGAGGCAAGGAGCACTGAACACCCTAAAACCGCATACCCATATAAACAGCTTCATTTCACTTACTAGAGCCCTTACAGGCACCAGTTAGTACACTGCCATAAGCTAACGGCTTGCATACAGAATGAATAAATCAATCAATCAATCGACCTCATCTTCTATTGTTGAAATTTGGACGTGTAAAGCGTTGGATTGACTGGCCTCCCCGAGAGAGGGGGGGGGGCAGGAGAGGTGCCCAAGATATGCCCAACTATCGCGCTAACTACTTCTGGCTAGCTGTACACGTGATTTTACCAACATCTGTTCAGTCCACTCTGGTGAGCGAATCGCACCGCTTCCCTTTGTGGCTGATATTCGTGGTCGTGGGCTCTTCTGGGGAGTGGAGTTTCTTCTCGAAGTTGGGCGTAAGAAGCTCTTCTCACCGGCCGTCAGTTATTGCGCGTCAGTGGTTGATGCTGCTCTGAACCTCGGTCTCAACATTCTCGGAAACCTGGGGCAAACAGGAGAGTTTTATGTGGATCATGTCATCTTGGCACCCCCATATATAGTGGAGGAAAATGATTTGGTTGAGATCGTGGAGTTGCTGAAGCAGTTGATCGAGCGCGTCTCTCTGCGTTACCTTGATCAGCTAAGTTAACCCGGCAAGGAATGGACAAGAATTTGAAGCGCTTTTCGGTATCCGCAGACATTCTAATAACAGTACGAATTTGAAGGATATCAGAATACAAATAAACTAAATAAAAGCTAAGGAAAGCCAATCCACTCTTCGCTTCCTTCATTTTGTTACGCCACATGTAATTACATTTGGTGAGGGCACAGAGTACAATGTTCATAATGCAGATGGCAAGAAGTGCGCAGCTGCCCTGGCGGTAACGGGGCTTGTTATCTGTGAGGAAGATCAGCATGCATGGTGACGGGTATTTGCAAACTGTGGTGGCCTGCATCTAAGGGATGGGTGAATCACCTTCACGGTAGATGTTGGATGAGGTGATGCCGCCTGCTTGAACAAGCATCTTGTACATTGCCGCAGAAAGTGTACGGGAGCGGACAGTGTTTGGGATACGAGAGTTCCAGGCAACTTGGATGGGATGTGCTGTCACACTTGTAAATGACTCTGTCTCCCGGTTTCACGTGTGTCTTGATATCTTACGTGATGGGTAACTCAAGAAGATGGTCATGATAGCCCAGGCCACCCATTGGTTAAGCTTGTTGATGTCCATGACATAGAGTACAATGACAAAAAGGGGGGGCCCATATCTGCGAGATCACTGCAGTGAGACACAGACTGTTAATAACCTCAGCGAGATAGGTTATCCCAAGCATCGTGAAGATATGGAAGACCTGCGGCGCGAATGATTAGCGTTGTGCAACACAATGGGTGCTCTCAATGCTTTGGTTTACCTGGGATGGAATGACGAGCAAATTAGTCGTGAATGTGTTAAACCCGAGAGCTTTCAGAGTCAGGGTAAGATAGTTTGATGGCGTAGCTAGTGTCGGGTTAGCGTGGAGTAGCGGGAGCAATCGATATGACAACGTACACATGGGGATCTGGAATGTCAGGCCAAGAAGGTACAGCGGCCATATTTCGAAATCTTGCAAGCTCTGCCATAGCATCCTTGGAGTGAGAGCCTCGCGGTTGTGCATGCCGCTTTTGCTGGGGTCCTCTCTGATGACGCGGTTGGCCATGATAGTCTCCTCTCTGCACTAGGATTAGTCGATCTCATGGCCTCAACCTGCCATTCTTACCTTTCAGTGAACCAACCCCTCTTACCTCGTGCCCAATTTGCTGTTTGCGTAGGACCAGGTGGCATATGCACTTATGCGAAGAGACCAACGATAAGAGTTAACAGGCCCTGCAAGAGTCACTAATAGGGTTATTGAAGGATGGGAAGGCTCGTTTTACCTCAAGCAAGAACAGCCATAGCCAACCAGAGTGCCCTTCGTGGCCTCTCAGATGGAGGATACCAAAGGCCAGGAAGCTCGCTAGGATATCCGCAATGCTCAGGACTGTCCAGAAGAATCCCAAGCGAATCGACAGCTCATGATGTTTGTAAAAGTATGAGAGGTACAAGATGATATAGGGATATTAGTAATGGTGCCCAATGGCCGAGCTGCAACCCTGACTATTTACGTCGGGAATGAATCCGCCCTGTAGAATTCCGAGTATAGCTCTCTCTACATGCCAGAAATGACGCTCTGCCACCGAGTTTGAACTGAGATGCAGCAACAATAGAACATCTTGGCATATGTCAGCGAGACATCAGGAAGCAGCGAGACTATACAGACAACGTCATTTGAGTTGGGATCCATCGGTCAGGGCCCATCCATTTGCTGACCAGCTGAGACGGAAGCTCGGCGCAGAGGAAAGAAAGCTTGAAGACAGTGTTTCCAAGATTGGTGTTCATACCGAGATCGCCCAAGAAGTTGTCGGTGAGAGCCTGCGGGAGATTCGAGCGGTCGAGTTCCTTCGTGTTGTAAGTCAGCATGCTGTAGAATAGTGAAAAAAAAAGAATTAAACTTGCCAAAGCTATGAACATGATGCTGTTACGGCGCAGCCTCCACAGGTTGAGGAAGTTAAGGATCAGCCCCGCAGGGAACAACAGAAGTCGGAGTCATAAGGATCCGAGGTCACGTGACCCTCGCGATCAGTTGGACCCACCCGCTCAGTTGCCAAGGCCAACTGAGCAGATAGAGTCAACTGAGCCGATACGCTCAGTTAACTACCCTCGATCAGTTGCCAAGGCCAACTGATCGCGCTCTACCAACTGAGCATATAGATTGTAGACACTCTCCTACATGTATATAAACCACACTCCTTAGATAGCTTTGACCTTCGTGGTCAACTTCAATAATCAATCTACACCATTGATTAGTAACACGGCCTTCACACATAGTGTTCTGTCACGTGTGTTCGTCACTCCGTTCTCTCACACCCTCCCTTGTACCCACTCAAGGTAAACCCCCATACGGCTTACCACCCTCTTTGGTGTTTGATCCTTAGAGGCAGAGGCCCGCCGTTACAGATGCACGCCCATGCCGTGATTCGAATGTCGATCTTCCGGATAAGTTTCTGCCCACGTCAATAGCCGATCTGTATCTCGATGTATCATTGCTCACATATTCTTTAGCCCATGTTCACCTGGTAGAAGGGTCAAGGCGATGTATATTCTCCCAATCCGCCCAGGGCTGGTAGTGCTTGGCGACATCCGGATCATCGAATACAGACCGTTGGGTGGCGACAGCAAAGCCATCGAACTTCTTACCGCGTTGATACCAGAACCTCCGCTCGGAGCCGGGATGGCTCAGGGCAAGGTCCTCTGGAGATTCCCGCTTCACTTCAACACGTGGCACCTTCTTTGCCGTCTTTTCGTCGTCATCAATTACCGGATTATTATCCTGAGGATTTCCGTCGACTGGAGGTCCACCAAAGCCATCCGCGCCAGAAGTCATGTCTTCACCGTTGTAAAAAAGGGGTGTCGTTTCCGGGTTTCGTGAAGAAGAGGGCATGATAGACAGATTGGCTTAAATACCGGATTTGCATCTGGAATCGAGACGCGGGATAAAAGAACCCCACAACCAGAAATATTTTTATTTTGCCAATAATCACGCAAGCATTGCCATGGACGGATATAAGAACCTTGTGGTGGCAATGCCGTCTCGGTCTGGGGCTTCTTTTTCGGGGGTTGCCTCGCAGCTGAGGTGATAGTGCTTCCAGGCGGAAAAGCTGGGAGTTTCCCGAGTTTGTGTTCTTTACGTTTTTCAATCTAGAACGTATGAGCGGTTGTCGAGTGACTTGGCCGCAAGTAAGACAAGCGAGGTTCGAGAAGGACGGTTACATTGTTGGTTGATGGACCAGAGGGTTTGCCCCAGGCCGACGCAGGACACCCGCAAATCTACTTCCGGCTTGCTCAACGCATTTTTCGCCGTAGATCAGCCAAAACCTGCGGCTTTTCATTGGTAAAGCTCTTGCCCAGAGATTTTCCCCATCACGCAATCAACACGCATAATTGACCATTTCCTATGCGGGATGTCTCCTCAAGTGCGGACCATGCCGCAAAGCCTACACTCACGTATTGGGATTTTTAAGGACTTCATGGTGCATCAATGCTTGCTTCTGAGACGACCGCGAAAGTATAGAGCGCTTGGTTGAGGTTGGACGGTATGGTGGGTGTGGTTCGTTCGCTGTTCTGCCACTGCACTCACCAGAGCATCTCTAGACTCAACTAAAGCTCAAGGTGTCCTACGATTGTGCAATGGATTTATCTCATTAGCATCTTATCTATGACGAGCGCGATGGGGCGTATAACGAAATTCCTGGAGCCAATCCCCTGAAGTGTATTACGCCACCGTTCGACTGCCCACCAGTGCTTTTTGAAGCGAGCGTGCGAAGACGGGATTCCGAGCTATCGCGCAATAGTTTACTAGGATTGCGGTGCATTGACATCCCGCTCGCTGCACTGCTGATAATTCATGAATATAAGGTAATTATCTTCTCGAATATTGATTATGAGAACCTTGAGCTGCAAGTTCTCTCTTGTTTCCAGCCATTCACATCTTAAACACCTCGTTAAATCCGAGACAAATCCGAGCACAGCACACCTCAAGGCCATGTCCACGGTCACAGAAACAGCACAGGTTCTGGTTGACAACAGCAAAGAGAAGCGTGTCTCAGCTATTACCGAACACAAGCAGCCATTGAAGCTTAGTGGAGTTCTTGATCAATACGAATCTTTCGATGTCACTCCTGTGATCGGGAGAGAGTTCCCCAACGCCAAACTCAAGGAATGGCTCGAAGCTCCCAACTCGGATGAACTGATACGAGACTTGGCCATCACAAGTAAGACTGCCCTGCACGATACTTGTCCATTTACTGATGCGTTCCTACTCATAGTCTCACAACGTGGCGTCGTCTTCTTCCGCGAGCAGGATGACATCACAAACGATCTCCAGAAGCAGCTGGTCCAGCGTCTTGGCCAACTTTCCTGGAACTCAGACATGCCCAAGACATCTGGACTGCATACTCACCCGGTGTCTAACAGTGGACGAACCCTCGGCGGCAAGGACGATGAGATCAGTATCATCTCCTCCGAGCAGCAGAAGAAGCTCTATGTTAACGCACCCTACAAGAGGAAGCAAAGCCACGCCGACGGATGGCACAGTGACATAACATTTGAGCCCATCCCGAGCGACTACGCCCTTCTTCGCTTGACCGAACTTCCCAAGACTGGTGGTGGTACGTCAAACCCCTTCTCCCCAAGAGCCCCTGACGGCTGCTGACTGAGCTGAAAGACACACTCTGGGCTTCGGGCTACGAGGTCTACGACCGCCTCTCTCCGCCAATCCAGAAACTCCTTGAATCTCTCAGTGGCACCTATGCCCAGCCCATCTTCGAGGAAGCTGCCAAGAACAACGGCTTCGAACTCTACAGCAAGCCTCGCGGCGCGCCCGAGAACGTTGGCACGGAACTGAAAGCCACGCACCCCATCGTCCGCACCAACCCCGTGACTGGCTGGAAGTCCATCTTTGCCGTCGGCCACCACGCCAAGCGGATCAACGAGCTGACGGAGGAAGAGTCCGAGACTTTTCTGAAGTGGTTTGTGCGTCTGATCGTGGACAACCACGACTTGCAGGTCCGCCACCGGTGGCAGAACCCCAATGATCTTGCCATCTGGGACAATCGCAGTGTGTATCACACCGCTACCTATGACTATGATGGACTCGGAGCGAGGACTGGACAGCGTGCTGTGAGCTTGGGAGAGAAGCCGTTCCTTGACCCGCAGAGCACCAGTAGGCGCGGGGCACTCTCGAAGGAGGCGTAGGCGGAGGAATACCACTCGGACTTGAAAAAGCTCCCGTCAATGACCCAGCGTGAAATGTTGAGTTTGTAATGGAAATCGAAAATGACAGTGCCGTTTTATCTTGTTTATGACGATTTAGATCTCCAAGACAGCTTCTCAACCTGCGGATTCAAGTGGGTAACTGCGATAAGCGATGTCCCCTCGTGTACATTCTCACTCCAGCCGACAACCGCATTAGTCATTGTCGTCTGGGTCTCGGCTCGTCAGGAGGACACAGGTAGAAGACACGGGTAACCTCTGATGTGATGTAGCAGCCTTCGACCTGTGTATCTGTGAATGACGATGGTGATCTGATCAGCGGGTCTTTGGGATGTTATCACGGGTCCAGTTGGCGTCAAGTGAGCTTTGGGGAGTGATGAAGTTGCATGCGGGCTCATAATGTACCGCATGGGCGCATCTGAGAAGATGCGAGACAGTGGGTTGACGCGGCTGGAAAATTGCTCGGGGAAGTAGTGCGATGCGGTGTTGCAAACGCCGGGTGGGTTTATCGTGCTTATGTAAGCGGACTAACGTCACGTCGCGATCTCCAGACCTCGACGCAGGTTTGAGCTCCCCTAAGCAGCACAAATGGCAGCCCGCGCGAACGTGCTGCTCAGGCACGCCCCCGGCCGGGCACCTCTGCGCCCGCTCAGCCGGCTTCCTCCCGCACGCCAATGGCAGCCCTCGACCCTGCGCCGCGCTCTCCCGTCGCCCGCCGTCCGCTTCTCCTCGACCTCCAGCGCCGCCGAGTCCGCCTCCAAAGCCGCCACCGAAACCGCCCATGAGGTCAAGAATGAGGTCAAGAAGGAGGCCCGCTCCACCGGCTCGCGCCTCAGGAACTACCTCTACGGCACCGCCTTCGCGCTGGCCGCCGGCGTCGGATACCTGTACTTGACCGACACGCGCGCCAGCGCCCACCGGTACCTGGTGCCGCCCCTCATCCGCACCATCTGGTCCGACGCCGAGGACGCCCACCACGTCGGCACCAAGGCCCTCGAGACGCTGTACCGCCTGGGCCTGCACCCGCGCGAGCGCGGCGACCCCGACGGCGCCGGCGACCTGCGCATCACCGTCTTCGGCCACACGCTCGACAACCCCATCGGCATCTCCGCCGGCCTGGACAAGAACGCCGACGTGCCCGACCCGCTGTTCGCACTGGGCCCGGCCGTCGTCGAGGTCGGCGGCATCACGCCCCAGCCGCAGCCCGGGAACCCGCAGCCGCGCGTGTTCCGCGTCGTGTCGCAGGACGGCCTGATCAACCGCTACGGCCTCAACTCGGACGGCGCCGACAGCGTCGCCGCGCGCCTGCGCCAGCGCGTGCGCGAGTTCGCATACCAGACGGGCCTCGGCATCGGGCCGGGCGCCGAGCAGAGCGTGTTGGACGGCGCGGCGGGCGTGCCGCCGGGCAGCTTGGTCGGCGGCAAGCTGCTGTGCGTGCAGGTGCGCAACCGCCCTGCTTGACCTCACACCACCGCGGGGGGAACAGAAAGCTGACATGGCGCCACGCTGCAGGTCGCGAAGAACAAGACGACGCCGGACGGCGACATCGAGGCGGTCAAGAACGACTACGTCTACTGCGTCGACCGGCTCGCGCGGTACGCCGACGTCATCGTCGTCAACGTGTCCAGCCCCAACACGCCGGGCCTGCGCTCGCTGCAGCGCGTCGAGCCGCTCACACGCATCCTGACGGGCGTCGTGCGCGCCGCCCGGTCGACGGATCGCCGCACCAAGCCCGCCGTCATGGTCAAGGTCAGCCCGGACGAGGATGCGGACGAGCAGCTGTCCGGCATCTGCGACGCCGTGTGGGAGAGTGGCGTCGACGGCGTCATCGTCGGCAACACCACCAAGAGCAGGCCCGTGCCCCTGCCCACCGGCTACGTCCTCCCCGCCCACGAGTCCGACACCCTGCTCGAGACGGGCGGCTATTCGGGCCCGCAGCTGTTCGACAGGACGCTCGGGCTGGTGGCGCGGTACCGGAAGATGCTGGACCAGGGCCCCAGGCTCGAGAAAGACGAGCCCAAGGCGCTGGCGGACGCGTCTGCGGGCGAGTCGCTGGAGACGTCCGTTGTCGAGAAGATCGAGGCGGCCGCTTCGGACGCTTCTTCGGCGCCGGTCAGGGTGGAGGTTCCCGAGCCGAGCGAGACGGTGTCGACGACCCCTGACGACCTGATGGAGACTGCGCCGGTGGTGACGGCTCAGCCGCCTTCTCCCGTCGAGGCGGCGGCCGGCGATCGGACGCCGTACTCGCAAGCGCCGAAGGAGATCTGGGCGACGGGTGGCGTGACGAATGGACAGCAGGCGCTGCAGCTGCTGAACGCGGGTGCGAGTGTGGCGATGGTTTACACCACCATGGTGTACAATGGCAGCGGTGCGGTGACGAAGATTAAGAACCAGATGAGGGAGGAGATCAAAAAGCAATAGACAGCACATCAAAAGGGGTTGAAGCATTGTGGTTTACCACCGGGTTTCGAAACAAAGGCGTGTGTATGGACAGCGTGTGGGCGGCTGACTGCAGTGGGCTATCAAAAATCTGTAGCAATACCATAGGAACAAGTCAAGGTCTTGCAGCTGCCGATCACACAATGTCTGTTTGTAGCACTATCAGAGATTCAGCTGCCCCACCGAGGAATCCTTGGCTAAAACAGAATTGCTCTGCGCAAGAATAATACCAATTGATATGGTTGTATTTGCTGAAGGAGCACTTGAATGGCGAACGGTTGCCTTAAAATCAACTTGTTAACATAAGGTCACCTGATTCTTAACGTTGTCTTACAGTGCTCTAGCATCCGGAAGACAAATCAAATCTCAACGCGTCCTTTGCTGGTTTGGAGACGCTTGGAAGGACTTGCTCCGAGTTGGTGTTCGTGTTCGGCCGAAAACCGGGTATTTGCGAACCCGATGCTGACACCGAATGGTGGCGTGCCGGGATGTGAATTAGAGTTATACTTCACTGATTGCTCGCCATATATATAGAGGCAAATGGCCAATTCGACTTGAGTTTACTATCACACGTCATTACAGCTCCATCCACTTCCAACATCCACTTCTGCTCCGTCAACACCATGCCGCACACTGTTCTCATGTTCGTATGCCGAAAGCCCGGCTTGACTCCCGAGTTCAAAACCCACTACGAAGACGTTCACGTTCCACTTGTGAAGTCGATTGCCGGGGAAAAGTTTCCTCTCTCTCACACGAGAAGTTACATCCATCGCACCGAGAGCAAAGAAGGCCAAGCCAACTCGTTCCCGGCCACTGTCTTGGCCGGCACGCAAGATGACTTTCGCTACGACGCAATCACGGAGATGGAGTTCAAGGACGCGGCCGCATTTCAGCAGTACTATCAGTTCATGGGCGAGGGGGAGAATGGTCCACGGATCGATGCGGACGGCAAGTCATTCTTGCATGTTGCAAAACTGCGCATTGTCATGTTAGAAGAAGTTGTGCAGAGCACCAACGATAGCCTATGAGATTGCTCGATCCGCGTGCACCACTCAAAAGTGGAAATTCATCACAAGACGCTGCACGAATTAATTCTATGAATTGCTTAATATATTCGGGCTACTGATTTTCTGTAAGCTACCACAGCTATGCATAATGTAGATACTTACAATCACATTGCCCATCTACAATAAGCCGAAACAAGTTCCAGCCCCGCAGTCGCTCGCGTGCAGTTACATAGCCAACACCCTGTAATTGTCCTGGCGGCGCGCGGGGTGGGGAGCGGCTGGTGCGCGGCGGATGGGAGGGCTTCAGTGTGGGCGGCCGTGGCGCTGGCGGTGGCGCTGTGAGAGGGTGCTGCGAGAGGGTGCTGCGAGAGGTGTGCAATCGTCAGCGGACGAAGGCTGGGCAACAGTTGACAAAAGCTGGGTGGGCGTCCTTGGCGAGGTCGCGTCACTGGTTGTGGAGTTAAGACGGACCCCCGCTGCTCCGTCCACGCTGCCCCACCACGCTCTCCTAACTCCGTGTGTAACCCATCGTGCCACTATCATGATCGCGAGCTCCCAATCAGGACGAGGCGTTGCTCCTGCTGTTGGCTCAGTCATTCTCTTTCTCAGCGTGTGCCAAGATGTATTCCTGCATCCGGCGGCCAGCAGTCCCGTCCTAAGTCCTGTTGTCGAGCTATTTCCGTTTTGTCACTGCGCTCCTTCTCTGTTAAAACCTCATCCTCCCAGTCCCTTGGTGTCAGTGTCACACCAGCTCCCAGATCCCCAGACACCAAACCCCCATCCTCGTTCCCAATTCCTCGCCTTGAACTTTTGTCCCACCCCCACCCCCAACCACCGCCACCGAAGCTGCCTCCGACCTCTCCCCCGCCATCTGCGGCAAGACCGTCCTCATCACCGGCGTGATGCCCAACAGCCTCGGCGCGCACTTCGCCTCGACCATCGCGGCCCACTCCCCCGCCCTCCTCATCCTCGCCTCGCGCACGCAATCCGCCATCGACGCCACCGCCGCCGCCATCACCACACAGCACCCGTCCGTCCACACGCGGCCGCTCCTCGTCGACCTCGCCAGCCTGGCGTCCGTCTGCGGCGCCGCCGACCAGGTCGTCGCGTGGCGCGCGGCCGAGGGCGTCGCGGTCGACGTGCTGGTGCTCAACGCCGGCGTCATGGCGTGCCCGCACGGCACCACGGCCGACGGCTTCGAGCGCCAGCTCGGCACCAACCACCTCGGCCACTTCGTGTTCGGGAACCGCGTCGTGCCGGCGATGCTGGGGCCGGGGCGGGCGCCGCGCGTGGTCGTGGTGAGCAGCGAGGGGCATCAGCTGGGGCCTGTGCGGTTTGCGGATCCGGGGTTCCAGGTGGGTTTTTTTTCCTATCGCTGTTTCGAGCGGTTGTTGACGGTGGGGCGGATAGGGTGGCGAGTGCTACGACAAGTGGCGGGCGTACGGCCAGGCGAAGACGGCGAATAATCTGTACGCGCTGTCGCTGGCGGAGAAGCTGGGCGGGCGGGGATTGCTGGCGTTCAGCCTGCATCCGGGCGTGATCGCGACGAACTTGGGGAGGCATGTCGACATTGAGGGCGAGGACTGGCAGTCGCTGAGTAAGTCATGCCTGTTTCACGTTCCTCAGTCAACGCTCTGCTGATGGTTTGCGCAGTGGCGGCGTTCCGCAGCTTGGGCAACCCGCAGGGTTTCCCGGAGTACTGGGAGAAGAACCCGTTCAAGACGCTCGACGAGGGCACGGCGACGCACGTGGTCGCGGCGTTTGCGGACGGGTTGGAGAAGGGCAACGGCAAGTTCTTGAGGGACGCTCAGGTTGCCAGCTGAGACATGGTCAGTCCTTGGGCCCGGAACTCGTATGACGCGGAGAGGCTGTGGAAGCTGAGCGAGGACCTGGTGGGCGAGAAGTTCGATCTTTGACCCGCATGTTGGGGATGTTAATCTGGAGTTGGCGGAGTGTGGGAATGCGGTATAAAGGAGCGAGTGTGGCATGAGCTTTGACTCGAGGCCTGCGGCGAGTGCCGGCAGGCTGGTTGGGGCTCGCTTGCATATCCAGTAGTAACTCAGCCGTGCAGGGACCTGTCTCTAAAAGATGTGTTTTCTTCCTGATGTAGAAATAATGCGGACTTCTACCTACGACAACACGGCTCCACCCGAGATCCAATCGAAATAGGGGATAGGCGCTTGGCTGATGAACGATTCAGCCGAGGATCCTATGGCCACGAGAGCAACATGATCCACAGGGGGCGAGTGGCGAGTGAGCTGTGGACGTATAAGAACCAAATTTCCACAACACACAGCATGCCTGAGGAGTTACCTTTTTCTTGCCAGCTTTCCGGGCGCCAATCTCCACAATGTCGCCCACGCCCACCACCTCACGGAGCAACCTATCCTCGCGAGTGGTGGATATCCTGCTAATTCTTGCCATTCTTCTACTTCTCCGCCAGCTTGTCCACTATAACGTATCCCGAACCTTTGAAGATGGGACACCAGGCCCGGACCTAGCTGCCGTTCCCAGGAGAGAATGGGATTCTTGACCCGATCTCGGTCACATCACGCAACATTCGGCTATCTCATATGTAAGCTGACTCGTTCAATGCCCTCACTTTCGGGTTCTGCTCCGTATTCGGCTGAGGTTGTTGCTAACCCCGAGCTGTGTCCAAAAAGAATGCCACGACCGCCGACTTGTCTCCTTGTAAAATCACAATCAATCCATGAGAGTTTTGAAGAAGAGAAGTCCTGGACCCGGAAACGTTCTTCCAAGCATGCTACCCATAGATAGAGTAGGTTCAATCCCGTTTGAGTGTCGTATGCAACTGGCGCTGACCTCGACTTTTGGTAAAACTGTAAGGCTCGGCGTTTAGGCGGCTGCTTTATTAATTGTTTGTACGGGCCGAAACAACCGGGAATGGTGCAATACCCGATGCATACCCGACGCACACCCGATGCATGGTGTGATGGATTCCGGGCTACGGGACCACCGCACTCAGAACGGTGCTGTAGCCGACGGCTAGCGAGAACAAGCTTCCGATATCCACTACTGTAACGGGGCTTAGGGAATCTTCCGGAATGCATTAGCACTTGCTTAAATTCACTTTTGCGCACGGATGAATCCTTCTGACCTCCTACGACTGAATAAAGTTGATCCGTCCTGCTGAAAGGATGCTAGTTGTTACGAACCTCCAAGAGCGCAGGCTTTGTAGCCCCAAGGGTAAGAAGCCCGCACGGGAAGAAGGCCCACAAGGGTATAGAGGCGGAAGTCGAAATCCTAGGAAGAGGCAAAAGCAGACGGGCGCGGAACAGGGGAACACCGCGATCGTCTCGTACCGACGGATGTCGGAAGAAAGACAGCTAGGCGCTAACGTCACGTGCGCCCCACACCCCAAAAAGGGCTACTTTGGATCGGGACTGATCCAAAGCCCTGATCCATCTCCCTGATCCAAGAGGCATATCCAAATGCCTGATTGTTACGCGAGGCCTCTCGTCCGGGTAGGTTTGTCGAGTCGGGTCCTGGGGGTCGAGGCGGGTCGCGTCACGGGGTTCGCTACCGCTATCGGGATGTCGCTGAACTGTTCAGAGGATAGCAGCCGTAGCCAGGCAGGGAAGGCAAGCAGGGAGTAGGGTTCAAAGATTGTAATTGACCACGAGGGTCCTATCTACTGCAAAGGAGTGTTGACTATATACATAGGGAATTCAGGTCGTGACCGTGGTTCGTGACCGTGTGGTCTGGGAGGTCAAGTTTGATGGTCAGGCCTTGGCGTCCTGACCGTGTTGCGGCTGCTGAGTCATCAGCGTGGTCAGAGGCGGTGGATCGCAAGGACCTCCTCCGCGCCTCTTAACCCCGTTTCCCACTTCCTGCAGCTGCGCCGTAACATGCTAGCTAAGAGAGTGTTCTATATACTGTAGGAAAGCTAGTTACAATCTGGTGTGCCCTTTCCTAAGGGCATCATTGCTTGATGCCGTTTATTGAGGGCATCATGAGGTGTGCCCTTGGCGGAGGGCACCGGTGGGCCGCACGTGACGTCGGCGCTTCGGGCAGCTTCCGGGATTCCGACTTCCGGCTTCTATCGCTGTTGAGCGGACGTGATAACCGCCTTACCCACATCCGCGCCTCTGCGTCTATTTCCTGCTTCCTGGATTCCGTATCTCTTACGGGACGTTGATCCGACCAGACCATAGTATCCCTGCGGTCCTGCTTCCCTTGCGGGCTTTTTGGCTGCTGCCTAAGCTGGTCCCGTAGGCGCTGTGTTCCCCTGCGCCCGTTCTTCCCGTGCGGGATTCTTGCCCGTGAGGCTCTTTGGTCCTTGCGGCGCTTTCTCCCGTGCGGGCTTTCAGCCCTTGGGGTCATAAAGCCCTTGTGCCCTAGGGTTCGTAACACTTTGACCTTCGTGGTCAACTTCGCAATAGAATTTGGACTCTATTGGTAACAAGGCCTTCGCACATAGTGCTCAGTCTTCATTTGTCTACTCGTTCCTCACGTACTGTGAGGCAGCAAAGCCGAAATGATGGTATTACTTTCAACTGAAAATCTATGTACAAGGAGAAAAGGAAAGAGAGTCTGGAAAGAGAGGGCGAAGGGTAAATATACCCAGTCGCTTAGCGCTGGGCCCGTGCCCTAGTGCCTGACCGGGTTATCCTTGATACAGCTGGGGCCTCTGGGGTGGTAGCGCTTGAGGGGCCTGACAGGTTGACCAGGACGACGAAACGAAGGACGAAAGCACTAGCCCGTTAAGCATTAGTCAGGAAAGCGACCTTATTCGGGAGCTAGTAAAGAAAGACCTCGTAGAGCGCGACCGCGAGCTCTCTCAAGCGCAACACATTTACCGCGACTAAACTACCAAGACCGAAGTCTCTTCCTAGCTAGAGATAACTCGCTGGCCATGCTTCTTTAACGGCCTCGATCTTTCTAACGTCTCTCCACTCGCCTACGCGGCGGACCCGGTAATAGAGCCCCTGCTAGTTCTACTTTCTGAGAGCCTGGATCGTCTTGTCGAGCGTGCGTACTAATCCATCTGTAAGGATACAATTAGCGTGATAGGAGGTAATAGCGGCAGTAGATAAGGGCGCGGGCGAAGAGAGGGGGTCAAATACGGACGCCCGAACGTTTAGAGTGTCGCTCACGGTGTTGGTTAGTTGGTTCGGCGGACGATTCGGTGGGCAAACAAGATTTCGCGGGCGCTAGAGATATTGTTGCACGAAAACTTGGTGAGGATCCCGGGGCTTGGCGCTGGCGCGATTCGCGACGCTCCACGTCCCCAGGCGCGTCCGGGCGCGAACGCCGCAGCCGCCGCCGCCGTCGTTGCGGAGTATGTAGACCGGCACACCAGCTGGCTCAACCGGCAGGGCCCCAGGGCCCCAGGGCCTGGAGCGCGCCGTACCCGCCCATCTCACAAGCACCTTGCGCGGGCGCTACTGCAGGCAAGAAAGCCTCGGCCCTTCGACGGACTACACATAGCATCGACGCCGACGCAGACGACAGCCCCGCACGGAATACCCGCCGCTCCGCCCCTCGATCGCGCTGGGCCGCCGCCACGAGGACGTCCTGTTTCGCAACAAACGCGGCGGTGTGGCGGCGGGCGCGACCAAGATCTACGACGAGGCCGTGCTGGCCAGAAGTGCACAAGAGCGTCGTCGAAGCCTTCGTATCGCAGCTCTGCACCCGCGCCTCCCCCCGCGCAGGGCGTCGCCGCCGCCGCCGCTTCCGCATCCTCGAGCCCAGTGCCGAGCACGCCTTCACCGGTCTGGGCGCGGCTTCGTCCACGCCTTCGAGCTGACAGTGTGGCCACCGTCCCGGTTGACGACTCGGTAACGAACCGTTAACTAAATGCCATTCGTTATCCGAAAAGGCAACCTTCTTGTGTTGATGTTAACTCAGCTCAGCCAGGGACGTGTCCCTGCCAAGCACGGAGATACGCACCAAAATTTCGCGTAGTAGTGTGTTCCACCCCAGGCGCGACCGAGCAAAAGACATGGTTTACAACCGGTGAACCTGAGTTGCGTATACCCGCAATATTCCGAATCGTCCACGGGGCCTTTTCCTCTATTCTCCAAGAAGGTAGCGAGGACCGGCATTACGGCGCAATACCCGTGGCCATGGTGCTTCTTAAGTGGATACCCACTTGGCTTCTTCTTGCCGTACTGGTCAGTCCATGCGCGCCCGTCCAAGCGCTTCCTATGGTTGGACGTGACCATGCTGCTGATCGGAAAGTTCGCGCGCAGCCATCTGACGGAATGCGCTTGCAGCCATTATTGGCTTCGATTGATGCCTGCCGTAACGTCACGTGTGATCTGCAGGTGGTGGGGCAACGCTTTGTTGATGGTCCGTGCCGCGCGCTGAGTCCCCAAGAAACACAAGAACAACCACCGCCCGCCAGACACCAGTCATCTATGACACCCATCTCTCACCCAACATGGCGCAAGACTATGAGAAGCTTCAGGAGTTACTTCGAAAGGCAGAGGCGGAGCTACAAGAGGCAGAGGCGCGCGCGAAAAAGGCAGAGGCTCTCATAGCCCCAAGAACGCTCTTCGAATACCTAGAAGCCTACCACAGCATTTCCCTTTCGATGAAAATTACGAAGGACCTCACCCTGACCACCCAAGGCGACGTTACTAAGCCCGCCGGCCGCCTCTACCCTCAACGCATCATTCCGTGGGATGCCTTCCCAGACGAGCAAGAGGATGTATGGGCAGAGCTCTCTGCCAGCCCGACCTTCATGTTCAATCAAGCCTTTCCCTCCCGAGCAGAGACAGATTTCGTCAAGAAGCGTCTGGACCCCATCGACTGCGAAATTCAGCTGCGTGCGTTTGCGCGGGACGCCGTCGAGGACCCGGTGAAGACGGTTATCAAGCAGGTCTACGAGGACGAAGACCTGCGGAAAAAGCTGCGTCTACGGGGAGGCGTTACTTTTGACAGCCACACCAATCTTGGCCTATCCGGTGTCACGATTGATATGCGAGCTATGTCCATCGGCGACGCACCTACACAACCCGCCAATACGGAAGGAGGCATCCAAGGCAAGCCAAAGGGCGGTGGGCGGGCCGACCAGTTCTGCATACACCGGCAACAAGACGGCCCAAACCTCACCGTGGCGGCCATCGAGTACAAGCCACCGCACAAGCTGCGCCGGGAGGACATCGTGGCGGGACTGCGCGGCGAGATCATGCCAGCCCGGGACGTCATCGGCAAAGAACACGACAGCGCCGAGTCTTCCATGAAGCACCTTCTCGCAGCCGTCGTCACCCAATGCTTCTCATACATGGTTCACAAATGCGTCCAGTACGGCTACGTGTACACCGGCGACGCCTTCGTTTTCCTGTACATCCCCGACGACCCTACCGTGGTCCATTACTCCGTCTGCATCCCGAGTCTCGACGTCGACGATGAGGACGAGGACCGGCTCCATCGGACGGCCGTCGGCCAGGTGACCATCTTTATTCTCCGTGCTCTTGCTGCAGAGTCACCGACCCAGGCGTGGCACCAGGCGAGAGGTGCGCTGCTCGCGTGGGATGTCGAGTACATCGACATCTTGAAGGATATTCCGGAGACGGTGCGCAAAACGACGCGCGAGACATTTTCGTATCGGCCTCCACGCTGGAAACGCACCCCTGTTCGCCCTCGCCGCCAGATCCGCGCGCAGTGCTTGCCAGCAGACGACCGGGACGGCGTGCAGCCTGGTGAGGATGACGACTCGGACAGCAGCATCCCGCCCTCCCCAACTCCAGGGCCCACCACGCGCTCCAAGGCTCAAGCCCTCCGTCAGCAGGCGAAGCAGCCGAGCAGTGCCGACAAAAGCAAGATCCAGGCAACTACAAAGACGCTAGTGGGGGACCAGCCGTACTGTACGCATGCCTGCCTGCTGGGGCTGCTGCGCAGCGGTCCGCTCGACCAGCAGTGTCCCAACATCCAGGCGCATAACCCGGAGCACATCAAGCCGCAGGCCTTTCTCTACCTCATCCAACGCCAGCTCGCGGCCGACCTCGGCGCCGACGCCGACTGCAAGCCGCTCTACATCCGCGGCTCGCGGGGCGCGCTCTTCAAGGTGCGCCTCTCCTCGCACGGCTACACGCTGGTAGCCAAAGGCATGCGGGAGGACGACGGGCAGCACATTCGTCACGAACACCGCATGTACCAGCACGTTTTAGCGGCGCAGGGCACGGCGGTCCCTGTGTGCGTCGGCCTGGTGAAGCTGCGGCTGCCGTACTTCTACGACGCTGCCGAGTACACGCGCATGTTGTTTCTCAGCTGGGCCGGCCGGCCGCTGTTTCATTTCGTCAACAAAGACAACGCCGTCACTCTGAAGGCGGAGGCGACGGCGAAGCTGCGGGAGCTGCACGCTCTGGGGCTGCTGCATAGGGATGCCGAGATGCGCAACGTGCTGTGGGACGAGCGGACGGGGGGGGTGATGTGGGCCGACCTGGAGCGGGCTGAGGCGAGAACACGGCAGCCGCTGAGTCTGGTTAGTCCCAATCGGAGGCAGAAGGGCCCGGCGGCGGCTAAGAAGGCAGGCGGCAGCCCGGACGTGTTTTCGCGCGAGCTGGTATTCCTTTCTGCGCACATAGATCGATTCTTCCTCCGCTTATAGCTGCTGTCCCGAAGGGAAATTGGTTAGGAAAGGGGGCGTTGTTGGCAGCTCAGGCGTTATAAGGAGGTCGGAATTCTCTCCTTATTATACCCAACAGAGGTTTATGCATTTTATCTGCTCGCTAAACAACAACGGCTAATCGACAATCTCTATCCCATTCCCACTACACTACGCATCACTGACACTATTGAATTGCTGGAAGCAGAGAATGAGCCCTGCTGCCAAATGCAGAGATCACGTACGTGGGCTGGCTAACCAATGTTTCCACTAATAAAAAGCCGTCGTCTTTGGTGGCGGAGTTCAGAGAGCCCGAAGACGCCAACGCAGCAATTACTGGAGGCTTTTATATGGTAGGTAGAGATGCTCCCCTGTAAGCTCTACAACCGGACCTTTAAAGTCAAGCGATACGTTGACTGCCAGAAATATAGTCATATCGGAACCTAGTGTCAGGCACTACAAGCCTGCGGCTATTGCGCAGGCCAGCGCAGTCTCAAGAACTGCGATCAGAGAGAGCTGTTAGAGTCCAAAGGACTCGTACGCACAGTACTAGTTCAGGAACATTGTTTCGCCGCGCTACTATTTAGTCTCTCGTTTCTCGCAGCTCTCTCCACTCCTTAGCAACTTCTTCTTGTAAATAGAACGTAGCTGAATGTAAATTCACTATCGATTCCTAACAACGAGCATGGAGGTCGAAGATGACAACGGGGAGACAGTATGGATGTACGCTGTCGTAGGTGTAACGGCGGGCCTCTACCTCTAAGGATCCAAACACCAAAGAGGGTGGTAAGCCGTGCAGGGTTTACCTTGAGTGGGTACAAGGTAGGGGGTGAGAACAGTATAGACAAATACACGTGACTGAGCACTGCGTGCGAAGGCCGTGTTACTAATCAATGGTGTAGATTGATTATCGAAGTTGACCACGAAGGTCAAAGCTATCTAAGGAGTGTGGTTTATATACATGTAGGAGAGTGTCTACAATCTAATATTGATCTGTTTGATCTGTGTTGCCTCTTGGGCAGGAGCGTATGGATTAGACAGATCAATGTTGTCTTGATCTTATTGATCTGTCCCTTAATGCCTGAGGCATGCGGGATCAAAGGGATCAATTCCTTGGCATCACGGGATACACGTGACTCATGGTGGGTCTTCATAGCGCGTGTCTGCGCCCCGCTTGCTTCCTTTCCTACTCTATCCCGACTCTGTAAAGGCTGTGCCGTAACACTGGTGCCTCAGCCAATGTTGGCATTAGATGGGGCGGATTGGCTGTCTCAATGGGCCGGTGATGATTGCCACAACCCCGCGCCATTGTGGAAAGCTATGGTTGATGGTGATCACGAAGTAAAGCAATGGGCTTGCCGGCGCACCCACAATGATCACTCCGATTTCATTCGCGAAGCCGGGTCGCCAGATTGGAATCACTGGTCCGGCTCTGAAACGGCTGAAAAGATGAAAAAAGCAGACTTCAATGGCCAGGACCAGTTTCCAGAGATCATCTCAGTCGAGCCAACGACTGGCGGCTTCGTGCAGATCCAGCAGCTAGCCACCGAGGAAAATAAAGGAGACAAGCAATGCGTCAACGTTTGGGGCCCTGTAAAGGTCAATGAGAACGACTCTTTCACGATACGAAATCGTCTCTTCGACTTTGACAGTTGCCGAGAGCTAGATCAACGCCTCCCATTGCAGTGGCTGAAGTGGTTCGACGGCACGAACACGGTCTTGACACGTGTAGATGTCACACCACGAACTCCGTCCAGGCCCGGCTCCATCTTCGCCTCCACTTGGCTGTTGGACTCGAACCAGGAAGATAGGACGACGCAATCGGTCACGTTCGATCCAGACACGCCATGGAAATTCAGCTCCCGAAAGATCATGCACGAGTCCCCACTATTCCAAATCTGGGATGGTACCCGGGCTGAAGCCATGCAAACGCGGTTTCTCAGCGGCAAATTTGTTAAAGCTACTGGCTCCACCCAGCACGGCGCAGACATTGCAGCGGTGTTGTTGGAAATCACGTGTACATTCGTTACTAGATTAGGTATAGCTTAGAGCTTGAGTATAAGGCGGGCACCTCTCCTACCCCCCTCACCAACTCATGCCAAGAATCGTACTACATTCTGCACCGCACCAATTTTCAACAGGGTATTCTGTGCGTGTTCAGGAAGATGATGGCGAACCGTCCTGTGCGTTTGTGTCAGTGTTGCGAAGCGAGTCTTCCGTCTGTGCCACAGGTGGATATTGTTGTAGTTGCCGTTATCTCTGAGAAAGGCCGGAAAGATAACGGCCACGATTCATGACGCCTACTCGAGTACGCACGGATCAGGGACCCCGACTTCGTGCGTGGATATTCCCGGTACTGAGTACGACGGCCATGCAGGTCGCTCAGACATTCTACGCGAATTCTAGAAGTTGGTGACAAGCCGTTCCATGCATTGGTGCCAATGTAGCCAAGCAGCGATTAATCGTGCTTGTTCGCGTGTAAGCGTCGGCTCGTCTTTGTGCCATTCGCCTTAGCCATACCAAACACGGGAACTGGCTGGGGCCATGGCGTTTCACCTTCCTGACGGGGCATGGCGCCAACAGGGTCGGAGCTGCGGCGATCAAGATAGCACCCCACAATATGAATGTCACGCAGGATCACCGCCGGCTCGGTGCCTGGAAAAACATGATCGCAGGACGAGCTTCCACATCTGCCCTGGCGCCGTGCAGCCACGCACTCCTAGCGCGTCGCGCATTGATGCTGCCCCAGCAATAAATGCCTCCCGAGCTCCCAGCTCGGAGTTGGAGCTGTGTGCGCCGTCTCTCGTTTCTCGGGAGCTGTCGTTGTTTGTTGACTGCGCAAGACAATGGTTCGTCTCACCGCTCTCCTATCCGTGGCCGCGGCCGCGCAAGCTGCCCTGGCCACGCCCATCCGCGCACGCACTCCGTACGCCGTCAAGGAAACCCACTACGTGCCCCGCCAGTGGTCCAAAGCTGGTCCCGCTCCCGAGAGCCATGTGCTTCACCTGCACATTGGCCTGAAGCAGAGCCAGTTCGACGAGCTCGAGCGGCACTTGTACGAGGGTGCGTCTCTCCATCCTGCGGGGCCTTGTCACTGGTCACTGCCAAAGCTGACCGCCAATGAACAGTCTCTGACCCGGACCACCACCGCTACGGACAGCACTTGAGCGCTGAACATGTGAACGATCTCATCAAGCCTTCCGACGAGGCCCTCAAGGCCGTGCACGAGTGGCTCGGCGAGAGCGGCGTCGATGTTTCGGCGTTGAGGTACAGCCCCGCGCAGGACTGGATCGATGTCGCTCTGCCCGTCGCAGATGTTGAGCAGCTGCTCGACGCCGAGTACAGTGTCTACCAGCACGAAGACGGCAGCAGGCTTGTGCGCACGGCCCAATGGTCTCTTCCGCAGCACCTGCATGAGCACATTGACGCCATCCAGCCCACCACCTCGTTCATGCGGACGGGTGCTCAGGCCAGCAACGCTCTGGAGCTCGCCCCCTGGGTGTCGTCCAGCTACACCCCTCCCAGCAACACCATCATATCCCAGGTGTGCAACGTCAGCTCCGTCACCCCCGAGTGCTTCCAGAACCTGTACAGCACCAAGGGCTACATCCCGCACACCGGCAAGAGCAGGGTCGGCTTCACCAACTACCTTGGCGAGATCCCCATCCGGCCCGACACAGACAAGTTCCTCTCCAAGTACCGCCCCGACGCTGTTGCGGATGCCTCCACCTTCACCCAGACCTCGATCGCCGACGGCCCCGTGCAGGACGGCCCGTTGAACTACACTCAAGCTGAGGACGGCACCTCCAAGGAAGCCAACCTCGACGTCCAGGCCCAGTCTGGCATCGCCGGGCCCATCCAGATCAACTCCTGGTCGACTGGCGGCAGCCCGCCGTTCAACCCCGACACGAGCACCCCGACGAACACCAACGAGCCGTACCTCGTCTGGCTCAACTACGTCCTCGCCCAGGACGACCTGCCCCAGGTCATCAGCACCTCCTACGGCGACAGCGAGCAAACCGTGCCGGAGGCCTACGCCAAGAAGGTGTGCTCGCTCTTCGCGCAGCTGGGCGCCCGCGGCATCTCCGTCCTCTTCTCGAGCGGCGACTCGGGCGTCGGCACCAACGGCACCTGCATCAGCAACGACGGCAAGAATACGACGCAATTCCTCCCCGCCTTCCCGGCCAGCTGCCCGTACGTGACCACCGTCGGCGCGACGCACGAGTTCGAGCCCGAAGTCGTGGCCTACCGCCCCTCCTACACCGACGCCACCGGGCGCGTGCACAACGTGTACGCCAGCGGCAGCGGCTTCAGCAACTACTTCGCGCGGCCCGCCTACCAGAAGAAGGTCGTCGGCGACTACATCACGAACCTGGGCGGCAGGTTCGACGGCCTCTACAACAAGACCGGGCGCGCGTACCCGGACATCGCGGCGCAGGGCCAGTACTTCGCGTACTTCTGGAACGGCACCGAGGGCGTCATCTCCGGCACGTCGGCGTCGACCCCGCTGCACGCTGGCATCTTCGCGCTCGTCAACGATGCGCTGATCGCGCAGGGCAAGCCCGTCCTCGGCTTCCTGAACCCCTGGCTGTACAAGAGGGGGTACAAGGCCTACACCGACATCACGGGCGGCAGCGCGGTCGGCTGCTCGAGCGAGGGCTTCCCGGCGACCGAGGGCTGGGATCCTGTCACGGGCTTTGGGACGCCCGTGTTCCCGTTGTTGGTGAAGGAGGCGGGTGGGAAGCTGAACCACACTGCGAGGGGGTTGTAAATATGGTAGACATCATCTCGTAAATAGCTGTATATCAACCGCTTGACGATGAAGCAAATTCTGCATACAAACGAAGAGCTATTGTCCTTGGTCGGTACGCCAGCATGTACACAGGGATCAACCCCCGCGAGCTTTTTAAGTTCTCACACCAAATACATAAGTCTTTCTCTATGAAGAGGCAACGGCATCCACCGGAAACCTGATGGTGGATAGAAGCGTACGGGGAACCGCACGACCAAACCATGACAGCTACGTCGAGCGAAGCGGCCTCTTGCGCTGAACCTCCGAAACAATTCGCATCGCCTCTCAGCCAGTATACAAAAATGATCATGCCGCACCCTTTTGCCACATCACCCTATCATCGGAATGTGGCCATGAGACATGATCCTTACTGGAGTCGGAAATTAATCAGGCCTGCCCGACGGATGGCCAGGAACACTTCTTGTCCATCTTTGAAGTAGTTAGTTCTAATGCGGTCAGCCCATCCGTGGAGGCCACCTCCTACAGCATGCATCCTCGGCCGATTTCACGTTACGGTGGCTAAATCCAGCAAAATAAACGTACGTCCATCGACCAATACCACGTCTACACGCGCACCTGAGACTACGCACAGTGACACTAGTGTTGTACGGCCCCGTCTGACAAGTGGTGGGGGCTGATGGGGCCAAAAACGTCATGACCTGTTCAACCCGTCAACCTTCAGACATAAAACAAGCTCAACGCTCTGCCACATTGATCGCAAGTCCGTAGCTTTTGGGGTTCCCATCGTGGGGCTCAACGACCATGACTTCCCCCCGCAACCCCTCGCCGCAGAGCGACAACCTGGAGCCATGGCTCATCGCGAAGGAGAATTTCTGGAGGAGTCTCCCGCGCGCACAACAAAGAGTCTTCCCTTTACCAAGACCGGAGACCGTGAAGCGGGACATCGATGATCTGCAGAGAAATACGAACAGCAAAACCAGAGCCTGCCTGATGAAATGCAGCCCGTTCTTCGAAGGAGTGCGAGGCTTTGATGCGGTCATCTCGCCAATCGCAGGGCTGGAGCCGCACGGCATCGGCGCTTTGGTCTGGGGAAGTGTCACAATATGCTTGAACGTCAGTCCGAGAGCAAGTCGCAGACTGTCGGTTGCTGACCCGGACCACAGCTCATCAAAGAATACACCGACGTGTTCAGCAAGATTGAGGATTTCCTTGCGAGCGTTGGCGACCAGCTCGGACGCCTTGAAGTCTACAAGGACCTGTACAGAGCCAAAACGCCTACGCGGTTCAGCAGTGCCCTCGTCCGAGTGTTCGAGAAGTACTTGGCTTTCTTCAGCCACGTCAAAGAATTCCTCGAAGCGTCGAAGCTCCGGCATTTCAAAGACTCGCTCGGGGTCTCGAGGCCAGACCACAACAAGCAGCAGCTGGTCAAGCTTTCCATGGAGCTCGTCAAGGCGGAGTGCGAGAACGCGGTGGCCGAAGCCGGCGTTGCCGAGGCGCAAGCTCGCGCGAGTTCGAGCAAGGCGCACGGAGATGTCCTCGGCAGGGTCGACGAGAAGCTCGATCTGGTTCACGGCGCGGTCGAGCGTGTTCAGGATAGCTCGGACCGGATGAGGAGGGCTGAGATCTTCAACAATTATCTCCTGTGGCTCAAGCATGTCGACGTGGAAACCAGACTCAAGGACCTCTTGGGACCAAAGGAGAGCGTCGAAGCTGGTTCCGGGGCTGCAACTAGCTCGTGGATTTTCGCGGACGAGTGCTTCGAGAATTGGATTACACCGGGCAAGGGCAGCAACCACATCCTTTGGCTGACTGGGGACCCTGGAGTCGGCAAGTCGACGCTGGCAGCATATGTTACCACTGAGATGCAGAAGTGGCAGCCGACTGGAGTGGCTTATTTCTTTTGTGAGTAGAACGGCATGCTTACCACTGAGATGAGACGGCTGCTAATTGGAGAGCTGTCAGGCACATATCAGAACGCAAACACCCGTACTGTAGTCGCAATCCTGAGATCTTGGATCTGGCAACTGCTCCGAAAGCCGAGACACCTCCAAAAGGCATCTTCTGGACACCTTGCCCTCCCAGAGGACGAATACTACTCCACGCAGTCAGAGGATCCGAGCTGTGATGTTATGTGTGATGTCATGCGCCAACTCTTCCAGCAAAAACGTCCTACAACGCTGATTGTGGATGGTCTGGATGAATGTAAGGAGCCTTTGAAGGACACAGCAGAGGAGGAAGATTGGGAAAGTTTCTTTGAGCTGCTCAAGGACGCACCCGAGGAATGGAAGATCCTTCTCGCCAGCAGACCCCGAACCTGGTTCAGGAAAGCGCTGCTGAGGGCTCTCAACCAGAGGGGCGTTGAGCGAGAGATCGTTTCCTCAGATAATAGCGCCGACATCGAAACCTTTGTGGACCAGAAATTGCAGTCCCTCGCAAAGTCGAACGGATGGGATGACCGGCTCACGCAAGATGCTGCCCGCGTACTGATCGATCATGCAGACGGGATGTTTCTGTACGTCAGTCTCCTTTGCCAAGACCTAGACAACAAGAAAGCGTCTAAAGTCCAGCAAGCTTTGGGTAATCCTCCAAAAGGTCTCAAAGGATTCTACGAACGGACAATGAACGACATCAACAGCCAGCCTGAAGATCTCCGCGACGAGTTTCGTACCGTGCTAAAATGGCTTGTTGGCACGTTTCGTGCTATGAAACTCGAAGAGCTTGCCTCTGCCTTGGATTTGACTCCAAAAGTGAAGGACGATCTGCACTGGATGCTTGGGTCCTTCATACGGATCGAACCGAACACCGGCGAAGTACTGCTTGTACATGCATCCGTACGAGATTACCTATTGTCACCCGATACAGGCCTTGTGGATACCGCTCCTGGATCGGAGCAGGCAAGGCTGATCACCGTCCACAGAGAGATTCTGGGAAGATGCCTTGGATATATCACGGCTGACGGCAGAGACTTCGTTGTGGTTGATACCCACAGATTCAAATCCGAACAAAGGATGCGCGATGCTCTCAAACACGAGCCGTTCCTTGAGTACGCCGCCATCCATTGGGTTCAGCACCTTGTCGGAGTTTCAAAACAGCAAGACCGCCTCGACGAGTCAAAGTATGATCTTGAAAGTCTTTTCCTATCAGAAGTTTCTATGCTGCAATGGTTGCAAATCTTCCATTTCCTCTTCCAGTTCAACTTTCCGGGCTCCAATGCATCTAGGCACCTGATTGGAGGTGTGGTGTTTCGTCCAGGAGAGGAGAACACTTGGCAGTCGTTTATCCAGAATCACTACAAGTCGTTTGTTGATCACTTGGGTTGGTCTGACGGCGGGAGGTTCACTCGGTGGGACAGATTCATGCACGTGAGGTAAGTGTCCACGAGCACATACGAGGTCGGCTCGGAGAGCATCGCAACATTTTGGTACCCCCATGAGCAGTTGGAGGGTTCATCCAGACAAGGTTTGGCTCTGCCTTAACTGCACATTTGCACGCGGATGAGTGTTTCAACTACCCACGTCTGAACTCGTTGCAATACTTCTCAAACTCACCACGTATCCCAAAACTAGACCATGAGCTAAAAATTGTCAATAGGCATGGGTTCAATGATTACGAAATAGTAGCCAGATGGTACCAGTCTCCAACATGTTTCTCCGGCCCACTCCTTGCGGCGTTCTTCAACTTCACCGAAGTCCTGAAAGAAATGGTAAACGGTGGCGAGGACAAGGACAAGAGAAGCTCACTCGATACCACGCCGCTGGTCTGGGCAGCCACTGCGGATTCATGTTCTGCTTTGCAGTGGCTTCTGGACGCCGGTGCAAGCAAGGAGGTTACGTATCGGCACACAGGGGAGACGCCAATCTTCCGAGCAGTTCGGGTTCCTCATGCCGTCAACAGGAGACCCGGCCGGTATCCCGCGGCTTTGTTGCTCCATGAAAAGGGTGCGAAGTTGAAGGTGCACCCAAACGACAACGGGTGGCTGGAAAGAACAGTCTTGATCACTCTGATCGAAGAGTGCTTCGATTCACCAGGAGCCACAGAACTTGCGCGAGCAATTCTCAATGACGATCCAGCCCGGGATGAGGATTACGTGCGACGTGGAAGTGTGCTGCAGACTGCTGCCTGGTTCGCTCGACCACTGGTCCTAACGGAGCTATTGAAAGACCAACACATTCGGTCGCGCATCGACGACCAACCCCGCGGTATTTCAGCACCCCTGCATGACGCTTGCTCCAGCAACGACCCGAAGACTGTGCAGACTCTTGTCGAGCATGGGGCTGACCTGAATCTTCGGAGTTTCTTGAACTGGCTCACACCACTCCACGCAGCAGTTCTCTCAGGAGGCGGCACTATTCCCACCTTGCTGAATGGAGGTGCAGATCCGAGCGTCGGCGAACTGAACGACAATACTGCTGTGCATCTGGCTGCGGCCTACGACGTCAAAGTCGATTTTCAACTCTTCCTCGATAAAGGTTTCAAGATTGACCATCCAAACGGAAAGGGGAAGACGGCATTGGAAATTGCAATCGAGCATTCCAACTACGCAGTAGCAAGTCAACTCTTGGACCTGGGTGCCGATCCCGAGAAGGTCCCGACACACCTGTACCAGCAACACCCAACAAAGCTGGCTGACGAGAGGCTTGACACGCTGAGACGGAAGTACTGGGTACCCTGCTGGAGCCTCGAACTATGCTGGATGCTGAGACATGCCAAGATGGACGTTTCGTCGTTTTCATCTTGTCCTCCTTCGGTTCAAGAGTCCCAAAAGGCGCTAGAGACATTCCCAGTCCTTCCAATTCCCCTCGTCGCGAGGATTTTCAGGCAAGCCGGACTATACGAGGCTCTTCTCACTCGCCGAGACGAAACGGCCATTGTCGACGAGTCCATCACGATCCATGGAGGCTCGGACCAGCCCTACGTGATGAGCCAGCCTATCTTTGGCGCCGCGTCCACACCCGTCAGACGTCTCGTCCTCACCGTCTTCGGCTGCTGCCAACAATTCGGAGGGCAGCATGCGTGGTCGTTCTTCGAAGCCAAAACCGTCCAGGAGGCGACAAAACGCTGTGTGAAATGGGAGCCTGAAGTCATCTTCGGCCACAATGGTTGGAACTTGGAAGAGAAAAAGAAGGTGCTCTCGGATCAACGCCCGGCCGTAAGTCATGCTTCTGCAACAAGTCGTACAGCCAAATTGATATTTCTTAGGATAACACCCATCTGGAACGTCTCAAGAAAGGTGACCGTGTAGCGATTGTGCAGAGAGCCCATTTCCCCGGCTGGACAAACAAAACGGAGTGGGCAAGTGTCTTTGTGGAAATCTCCGTGCTGCGAGACCAGCTCACTGCCAGCGAGAAAAACCAAATTTGGCAACATCACCGAGACAAGAAGGGCTGGTGTGTGCTTGGACGTTGTCAGCGATGTGCTATTGAGAGGAACCGAGGCGACAAACAGAACACAAGAGCCGTGTGAACATTTCGCGAAAGCTGGAATGATGTCGACAAGATTGCTGCAGTCTGAAGATGCGGGAAAACATGGTGTTCTAGAGCCAAATTGAATAACCTGATTTGTTCCTCCACCAGAGAGGGTTCTGAGAGCTTCAGCTGTCCGTCGGCGCCCTTGAGGAGAAGAGGCCCGGAACGATGCCTGCTCTCGGAGCTCCAATGCTGTTCCTTGCCATGTTGCCAAAGAATGAAGGAGCTGGCGAGAACGGTGGCCAGGGCCAAGGTGAACTAGGCGCCGTCAATGAACTTGGTAGCTGCGGAGGAGAGGAAGAGGCCATCGAGGGTGGCGAAACCGCCCAACATGTGAGCGGGGTCCTGGTGGACAACGCCGGGTGGGCTGGCTGCGGCGCCTTGGCGGATCAACGACGGGCCGCGGTCGCGATTTACCCGCCGGTGACGCGCCCTCTCCGCGTCTCATCATCCACCACCCACTGCCTCGGCGCGACACCCATCTCCATCATCCCGAATCCCCGTCGCCGACGCTGTGTCTTGGACTCCGGTCCCGGGGATGCGATCGCTCGACCCCATGCGCATGTGTCGTGGCCGCCCCGACCAGTCGCGCGTCGCTGTGCCGCATCCCCAGCCGCCGCTTCCGCAGTGACCCGACTGCCTGTCGCCGCAGCTCTCTCCCAGCTGGCCACCGTCTCGCGCCCCATCGTACCCGGTACAGATCCCCTTCCATGGACACAGAGTCGGGGCTGCTCATCCAAAGCCCGGAGGGTGGTGGGGTAGGTACGCGGCATCCACCAGGGACCACCACTCCATAAGGGCTCGCCGAGCGGATAGCTGTGCTGCACACTACGGGCTTCTCTGCCGGCACGACTCTCGCAAGCAGGCCATCTCGCCAGGCACTTCCGATGGAAGGCCTGGGGTCTGTAGGGACTGTGACAGGTCGCCGTTTGCGAATCGGAGCCGGTCGAGGTTGTCCTGTGTTGGGTGGCGTGGAGCTGGCTCCCTGTACCAGGACCGCTCCATTAGCATCCACTCCGCGGGTAGCTGTGCGAGTCTACGGAGAACCCTCTCCAGGTGCTTGATATCGCAAGCAGGCCGTTTGGCCAGGTCCCACCCTATCGGACGCTCGTCCTCTGATAGAAGGCCTGGGGTCTGTAGGGATCGTCGTCATCGATCGCCGTTTGCGCCTCGGTACCTGTCGAGGCTATCTTGTCCGACCGCGTGGAGTTGGTTTCCCGTAGAGCCAAGGCTGCTCCGAACCTCAACGTCTCGAAAGCCTGGGCGGGCGGGTTCGCTCGCTGAGAATGCGTGCGGGTTGTCCGTTTGAGCTTCGGCTCGATGATTCGATGGCTCGGTTGCTGATACGTCTTAGGTGCTCCTTCTGATCTGTTTCCATGGCCTCCGACGCCCCCGCCAACGAGCTTCTGGTGAACACTGCCGTTGTAGCTCGTTGGCACTCTCGAGGCAACGGCAACACATATCTTGGATACGGACATCCGGAAGCAATCTGTCAGACCGCGGTGGACATTCGATTCCAAGACGCTGCGCGCAAGGCGTTCGTCAAAATCCGCGTCCCGGTGGGAGTAAAGGCAGCGACACGCAAGATTTATGTATACTTTTTCATTCATCCTGAGAACATTCTGTCCCTTGAGCGTTTGGACCGCAACCAAGCCACAATCCCCGAGCAGGTCCAAAGTGCCTTGGTGCGCAGCAAGCAATGTCCGTCTTCGGAATCCATCACGGGTCTCAAGTTTTCCCTCTCAAAGCCAGGTGCTTTAGTCGTGCCCGTGGATACACCCTTAGCGCCCAAGACCAAAGCATCCGGGAATATCCTTGACGCCCTCTATTCGCTGGGCCGGGCCACCACCTTCACCCTCTATGTCCCTACCCCACGCATCTCCGACTCCAGACAACTCGACAAACTGTGCTCTTCGGCGTGTGGCGGTGCTTTGAAATCAATCGAGGATGCATGCGCTTTGGCAATGCTCTACCGTGGGAACGGAGGCCGGGTGATTGAGCATCTTGACGACCCGTTAACGGACACGGATCCTCTCGCCAACGATGATGCCACCTTCCATACCAAAGCTGATAGCCCGCCGTCATATGATGAGATTGCACTGACTCCACCGCCGCCCAGGCGGGCTCAGCGTCATCGTAAGTTCTTTTCCTTCAACATGATCCGCACGCTTCGATGCTATCCTCCAATTCTAACCAATTGAACGGGCCTGTCACCCCAACGCCAAGATGAGCAGCCGCCGTCGAAGAAGACGAAGGTTCGCCCTCAGGGCGGTCCTGCAACACCCTCGCGAGCCTATCACACAGGCAAGACTGGCAGCCTCGCCCAGGAATGGAAACGCACAGTCGAGGAACAACTCCAGGCGCTGGCGGCAGATGTCACAGCCATGAGGGAGGAAATGCGCAGCACTCACGCAGCTCGTGGAACCTCTCCGGCGCAAGGCTCTGCTGCGAGCACAGCGTCGCAGGAAAGCAGCAGCAATAGCCTGTCTGAACGGATGGACCGAACAGAGAGGGCAATTGAGGAATTGCGCGCGCAAGTGGAGCAGTCGGAGAAGCGGTTCGAAGAGCGTTTGCTCGAAGTCACCGAGCGCGTCACGGCGGAGGCTGAGCAGAGCGTACGAGAGCGCTATGAAGACGATCTTCAAGACGTACGCGACGAGACAAGCGAGGAGACGGACATGAAGATCGAGGAAAGCTTTTTGAACATGAAGGACGAGATGCGGGAGTACATCGCCGAGGAGCTGAAGGCGGTGGAGGATGTGTTGAAGGATAGCATACGCGGGGCGGTGCTGTCTATAGAGATAGTCTAGCATCACACGGCTCGGCCCGGATGTGCTGGAAATCCGGAGGTGGAGCTGTCCAGAAACAAGACCATGCCCAGCTCAACCAAACCCGGGCGCGGGTGCTCGGCCTCGGTCTGTCGCGGTTGTCTTAGGCCACGCTACAGCCGTCAAATAAGGCGAACATCGGCCCATGCTGGACGTCTCTGACTCGAGAAGAGACGCTGGGCAAATCAGACGGGCTGAAAGCCTTCCTTCGGCCGAGACTGTCCATTTACGGGTGGTTAAGGGTGGATATCTCTGATTTGATCCCCGATCTCCGAGGTCGGACCCCGACCCCGAACTCCAACCAGTATAAACATGTCCAGAAGTATCGCGTCGAGGATCAGATAAGATCAGTGCTGTATTTTTCTCCCCCTCGTCCTACAGCCATCGCCTTCCCTTTTTACTTTTCGTGTCGCTCGACCAGCTCAGCAGCCCTCACCTCCCCTCCATTCTCCTGCCCCCACACCAGCCACAATGACGCTCCTCAAACGCGCCCGCCTCGTCCTCGGCCTCCTCGCCTACGCCCTCTCCCTCCTCTCCGACTCCCTCGCCCGCTCCCTCCGCCGCTCCCTCCACCGCCTCGCCTACACCCCCCCGCCCGATCCCGGCGCTCGCAAAAACGTCGTCCTTGTCGGCGCCTCCTTCGCCGGCCACCACGCCGCCACCCTCCTCGCCGCCTCCCTGCCCCCCTCCCACCGCCTCGTCGTCGTCGAGCCCCGCTCCCACTTCTTCTTCACCTGGGCCTTCCCCCGCTTCGCCGTCGTGCCCGGCCACGAGGCCAAGGCGTTCATCCCCTACGGCGCGCTGCTGCGCGGCGCGCCCGCCGGCGCCGTCGTGTGGATGCGGGACAAGGTCGCGGCGGTCGGGCGCGACGCCGTGGTGCTGCGGAGCGGGGAGGCGGTGGCGTACGAGGCGCTGCTGGTGGCGACGGGGGCGGGGGCGGGGGCGGGGGTGGGAGGGCTGGGATTGGGGGTCGAGGGGAAGGCGGCGGGGATGGCGGCGCTGCGGGGGTGCAGGCGGGGGTGGAGGGGCGGCGGGGCCGGTGGTGGTGGTGGGGGGTGGGGCGGTGGGGGTGGAGGTGGCGGCGGATGCGAGGGCGAGGTGGCCGGGGAAGAGGGTCGTGTTGGTGCATTCGCGGGGGGAGGTGCTGGGGAGGTTTGGGGAGCGGTTGAGGGGGTGTGTGAGGGCGGCGTTGGGGGAGCTGGGGGTCGAGGTCGTGGTGGGGGAGAGGGTGGTGGGGGAGGGGGACGGGGTTGTGAGGTTGGCGTCGGGGCGGACGGTGGAGTGCGGGTTTCTGGTAGGTAGGGCGGGTTGGGATGGGCGGCGCTGGTGGGGATGCTGGCTGACCGCTGTGTGTAGATTGACTGTACGGGCCAGAAGCCTGCGTCGGGGATCCTGGCGGAGCTGTCGCCGTCGTCGATTGCCGAGTCCGGCCACGTCAAAGTCAAGCCGACCATGCAGATTGTGGATGAGTCTTTCCCGAACATATACGCCGCTGGTGATGTTGCGGAGACGGGGACGAAGAGAGCAAACGCCCGTTCCTCCATGAGGCAGGCCACCGTTGCAGCCGACAATATTCTTCTGGCTGTGAAGGGGCAGCAACCGCGACACGAGTACAAGCCGCTTTGGCAGGAAGGTTCCATATTGCTGACTCTTGGATTGGTAAGTCCTGTCCCACGCCAATCGGCGATCCTCTGCTGAACTCGCGTAGGAGAAGCAAGTGGTAAGTGTTTCAGATGGCGAGACGGAGCTATTGTTCCAATCTAAGTCAAAGGATATTACTCTGCATTCTGCGTCTGCATGGAAGCATCTGGGTGCAAAGCCATATGTTGATGATTACGACGATAAGACGGAGGTGGACTGATCTCCGTCGGAATGTGAGCGACATTAAGTCAAGAAATCTCTCCTACTCAGGTCAATCAGAAGGATTCCACTACGGGACGTGACTGAGAGGTGCTGCACGGCAGTTTTCTTGACATCTACTACTAAATAAGTTCAAGCATTCGTCCGGATACTTACGGTGCTTGCTCTGACTTACTTTCTGCCCGGACAAATGCTACAAATCCCTTGCTCTTCCAACATGGTAGCCAACCCACGTTAATTCAGCAGAGAACGGCATCAGACCTGTCGCTACCCCTTATCAAGTCATGAAGTCCCTTGTATAGATAAAAACAGAACTGGGCTCCGAGAAGTAGTAACTGCACCGAAATGCCGGAGGGGTAATCCAAAACTTCAAAGGTGTGAGGCAGCAAAGCCGAAATGATGGTATTGCTTTCAACTGAAAATCTATGTACAAGGAGAAAAGGAAAGAGTGTCTGGAAAGAGAGGGCGAAGGGTAAATATACCCAGTCGCTTAGCGCTGGGCCCGTGCCCTAGTGCCTGACCGGGTTATCCTTGATACAGCTGGGGCCTCTGGGGTGGTAGCGCTTGAGGGGCCTGACAAAAGGTGACTCCCTACGCAACCACTTCAACGGCACCCGTCAGCCCAACTGCTACCGCATCACCATCCACCACAGCTACAACGACCACCCCGTCACCGCCGACCTGGGTACCGTCGCAGACCAGCACCTCCGCGACGCGATCAGCAAAGCCCCACGCCTCGGCAGCGTCCGCCCACCGACGACTGCGAACTCAGACACAGACGCCGGAGCTGGCTTCGACCCGGCTACCCCTGGCGCCGATATCTCTGAAAGCTTTGATGCCATCGACATCGCCCACGCACCGGCACAGAGCTTTGCGAGTGATGGTGCGGAGAGCAATTGGCGCCTCGCGGCCCTGGGCCCAGCGTTTGCCACGCGAGTTGTGTACATTGTTGGCAAGGAACAGCTTAGACTGCTGGATGGCAATAATAATATCGCCAAGCGTACCGTGCTGGCTATCTTCTTGTGGCTCAGGGACAACACGAGGGCAAAAGTGGCGAAGATAAATATTCCTGTAGACAAGCTTGTCGAAGTGGGGTTTGTGAGGGAGATCTGACGATGGGCTGATGAAGTAGTCGCTCGTGTAATCGGCTTTCACTAAAAAGAAAGCGTTGGCTACTTGGACAAAAGTGTCGAGGAATACTCTCCATATAACACCCTGAACTTCCAAAAAACAAAAAAGCATATTGAGCAGGGTGCGGTTCGAACGCACGCGGTTTCCCACTACGGTTTGGTCTAACACCTAAACGTAGCGCCTTAACCACTCGGCCACCTGCCCGATTAGAAATTACGTTCGCAACTACAAAAAACTTATACCTTCTTTTTAGCAATAATAGAAACGACACGGGTTGGAGATGAACAATCGGACGGGACAAACGCACGAAAATCGCCATGATGCTAAGCTCAAAAGTCTCTTGGCTGTCCGACAAACCAACCTGTACCTGCATATGTTTTGCAGTGCTGCCCTGTTGCATCTCGTCCGTTTGGTCGTCCGGTGGGGACCGGAAGCGGAGCCCCACAGGGTCCGGGCGGTTGACATTCGGAGCTCGGACTTCGGTTCGACTGATCGCCGATTTGGCCCAAAGCGGGTTCCGCGCTTACCCGTCGTCCTTCACCAGGAGTCTCTCACCTCGCAATCTTCTCCGCTGGCTTCGAAAACCTCAGAGTCCAACACCCGCAGGCCGTATTCGCATTCTCGTTTCTCACCTCAGCTGCTTCCGTCGTCGCATTTCTCGTCGCCGCCGCCCACTGCGCTCGAGCACCACTGTCTGAGTGAGGTCGCACTCAACTTTCCCCACCGCTCGCCGAGATCATGGTTCGCTCATGGATTCTCAAGCGGTGTCTCGGATTCTTTAAAGTTCACGCGACATGAAGTGGACTTCGCGATACACCTCCAGCATTCTCACCCTCCATGAAGCGTAAGTAAGGCTTGCAGCTTGCCTCCATCAGCCAGGCCTGCTTCATTTCGACCCCTTCACTGTTCACTTTGGATGACTGTCCTTCCTGGATTTGTCTCGTTCATTTCGCCATGGTCCTCGGAACCGTCTCCGCATCCCCGCTCCGCGGACACGGTCAACAGATCCGAAGACCTTCGGGGTTTTGCTGACAAATACGACGCAACGGTCAAGACCTCCACTGAACGTGTAACCAGCGCCTAATGACTATACCGCGATTTATTGGCTTCACGTCGCTTCCATCTGCGGGAGTGGAAATCCAATATGTCTAATCCCAGTATTTTTCAGCCTCAGACCCTGCTGCACCGCACTCGAGCGGATATCGCCATCCCCGTCTTCGCCCTGTCTCGCACCTGGCAGCACGCTTAGCAACCCACGGACCACCGGTATCTACCTCTACTTGGACTCCTGCAACCTGGTTGAAGCCAATGGAAACTCGGAATGGCGTTGGATCCGGATTTGGTCACCTAAATGTTCGCAGTTGTCATGGAGGCCGCCCCGAACGATTTGACATCATCTTTACCATTCACGAAGTCAACCCTCCGCTCGGGATCGAGCTTGTACTGTGTCAACGACTGCCTCGGGGTGGAGTGCTCCTCCGTAGACCATCTACTGATTTTTCTTTTGGTTGTGATGAACTTGTCTTGTCCGCCATGTGCCTTATCGTCTGGAGACCAACCTATCCGTGCTCTCAGCCAAACCGGCATTTTGGAATTGATGACCACCAACTTGTGCAGGGCCAAAGGTTGACAAATACCGGAAGACTTGCAAAAAAAAAATACAAAAAAAGAGGGACGGAGAAAATGGACCTTTTCACAGCAGCGTAGGTATGGGGAGTAAAACCATTTGTCTGGATGAGTTTGGCTTTTCTGCATCGACATTTGCATCCGGATGGAGACTTCAGGTCCCCCACCTGGCCTTCACCCGTTGACCGATTTTTGGTCGCGTTCCAATAGTAGCTCGTGCTGCGACATCCTTTTCTTCACTCTTTGGCCGAATTCACACCATTTCCATTTTTGGTTAGCACCAAGACCCGGACCTCACTCGTTCACGGAACCAGTCTCCAGGGAAGTAACACACGTCCACCATAACCGCATTATCTTTACACCCAGATTCGTCCAATTGAGATCCCATTCTGGACGGTACCGACCGAGGAGCAGCCCATTCCGTACGGAAACCAATTTCGGCCAAGAACTTGGACCCTCCCGCCGGGTCAATAACCGCTGTGTGTTATCAGCAAGGAATCCGAAAGCATTGGCGACTGCTTCTGCGCGCTTTTACTCTGGACTGAATTGCGGCTGTTTTCCTACCTGCTTCTGGTCGCACCTCACGCCGTACGACGAGGGACACGCCATTCAGTCTAGTTGTATCGAGCCAGTTCTGCCTTTCATGGCCAGCGGAGATTGAAACAGGATTCCAGACCGAACCAGACCATCATCCCGGCCTCGCATCGGTGTCCAGATGTCCTCGCAATCCGTGGCCGCGTCGACCATCTGGCCCGGTCACACGAGTAATGCCAGACCGGCCAGGAACGAAGACTTGATAACGTGGCGAGGTCATCACGCCATCTGAACCGCCAAGAGGCAAAACCCTCCAACATTTCTTCTCGACCGGGCAGACGGAACTGGTGGCGCATGTAGCGGTGTCCTGCTGTGGACGGCAGGGTCGAGCGGGAGCGCACTGGATGCAGAACGAACCAGCGCAGCGGCCCCTTCGGATTGGTCTCCGCCGGCCACTGACAAGGATTCTTTTGACTGGCTGTGTGTCTCATAGGCCCCCAGAATTCCGGGTCGCACTGCGCAGCCACAAGCACGGACCGGATGATCAGCTTGCGCGTCGCTGAGGGTCGGATTGCAATCTTCCAGAACGCCTGAGATCGACAGGGTCCTCTGACATCAACGTGGGGTTTCTCCAACGTCAAGGCATGCTTCAGATGCAATTGCGCAATACTAGCCGCGCCTGTCCTCCCTGGCGGACTGCCTCGATTATCGTGGCCGGCTGCCGTCTCGTTACACCGCTTCGTGGACCCACCAGGCACGGGAAATTGGCAGCATCGGCCCGGAGCGCTGCTCTCAAGTCAGTGTCTTCCCGAACACGTACGAGAAGCATTCGAAGACGGCATTAGTCGGGGAACTCGCGTCCATCCTCAGCCAAGCAGCGTTCCGGATCTGACTGGGAAACTCCAGCCGGGACATCCGGGGGGAACACCGGGCTGACCCGGCTATGGCAGGGTGGATCGGCTGGACGTGAACGACCGTAGCGGCTCCCACTCAAGTCCGTCGACAGGCATGGTCTGCTCTATCGTCGAAGCGGACCGGAACGCTGCAAGGCGCAGCAGCGCGCCAAGAACGCGGAGGTGGCCGGAAAGGGACGGAAGCGGACCGGGGCTAGCTTGAAGGAAGGCAGGAGCGTGACGCGGTGCAGATGGGTGCTGAGGCGCGGCGTCGAGGCCTGGTCGGACGCGCGCAGGACGGAGAGCGCGGCGGCGAGACGGGCGTGGAGGAGCGTGTTCGGCGACACGGCGCAAGCACATTAAGTGGGCGCGGCGAAGTCTGGCGGCGATTTGCTTTCGCGTTCCCTGCGTGCGCGAATACGCGGGCAGCGGGCGGACTGGAAACGAAGGCTGTTTTGGCTTTGGCAGGCCGGGCGGCGTGCCTGAGTCGGGGCAGCGGGCAGGGCAGCGGGTGAGTTCGAGGCTGCTCCCCAGAAACGCGACAATACGCACATACGAATACTAAGACTAGCAGCCCGTTGGCGGCGGCAGCTAAACGAAAGCGGGCGCGCAAGCGACGGGCCGGCCACCTCCTTTTACAACGTATTCGCATTGCGGCGGCAGCGGCAGCAGCTGGCAGCGCGCTCGGCCCGCCTGCGCGCGGCTTGCTCGCGACCCATGAGCAGTGGCACCCGGCCTTCCCCCATCCAGCCCGCACGACGTATGCCAGATTGCGCGGGTTTCCCCGCCGCGGCAGCTCTGCTCGCCCTCGCGGGCCTGACGCGGCAAAGGGGCGCAGTTTCAGCTGGAGAGCTTGGACGACGTGAATCTTGGCCGCCAGAGCGAAGGGGCGAGGGGCAGCCGATCAGGGTCCAGCGTGCTGCTGCTATATAGCCTGCCGCCGCCGCAGCTGGCCCGTCGCCCGTTTGCGCCTGCGCTCCATCCACCCATCCTGCCTCACCTGCGCTCCCCTCGCCGCCCGCCATGGACCGCAACCGCATCCTCTCGCCGTGCGAGGTCCAGCGCCTCGTCGCCGACGGTCAGCTCATCGTGATCCACGAGGGCGACGCGCTGAAGCTGGATAGCTGGATCGACAAGCACCCCGGCGGCCGCCTGGCCATCCTGCACATGGTCGGCCGCGACGCCACCGACGAGATCAACGTGTAATTACCCTCCCCTCCTCTCGCCGCCCCAGCACTGCCCTCAAGGTGAGTACCGTACGCCTGTTGCGCTGGTTGCAGGGTGTGGCCGCGGGCCTCGTGTCATGGGTCTGGACTGCCGGGTGCTAACCAATCGGCGCACTGCAGGTATCACTTTGCGAAGACCCTGCAGATCATGAAGGCCTACCGCATTGGCCGCGTCCAGCTGCCTTGGACGAACCTTGAGCCTCCCATTCGGGCCGGCCCCAGCGCACACCGCAAGACCCCGGACCTGCTCGCCGACGACGACGACTCGGCGTCGTCTGCCGGCGTGGACGACGCCGACTCGGTGTTCAGTGCCAAGCCCGACCCGCTGAGCTCCAGCAACTCCAGCGTCGGCATCTCCGACACCGAGCTGGACCTGCCCAAGGACACCGACAGGGATGGGGCCGGCGTGCGGCGCAGAAATGTGACCAGCGCGCCCGCCTCCGCCGGCGCCAAGACCGCGGAGCCGTTCCCCACGGAGAATCTCTCGCGCGCCACCTACACCGCGGCTATGGAGCAGAAGGAAATTGCCGACGGCATTCGCAACTACCCCTCGCTGGACGCCGAGACGCAGCAGGCCATCCGCTCCGAGTACGAGGCCCTGCACAAGCTCGTCCAGGAGCAGGGCTTCTACAACTGCCCGTACGCCGAGTACGGCAAGGAGATGATCCGCTACTCGGTCCTGTTCGCCGCCTTCTTCTACTTTCTCGGCATCGAGTGGTACCTGACGTCGGCCCTGTTCCTCGGCCTGTTCTGGGTATGTGTGCGCCTGTCCCGCCGGAGACGCCTCCAGCTAACGTCCCTGCAGCAGCAAATCATGTTCACCGCGCACGATGCCGGCCACCGGGGCATCACCGGCAACTTTGTCATCGACACAGTCATCGGCGCCTTCATCGCCGACTTCTGCTGCGGCCTCTCGATCGGCTGGTGGAAGAGCTCGCACAACGTGCACCACCTCATCACCAACATGCCCGAGCACGACCCGGACATCCAGAACATCCCGCTCTTCGCGACGTCGCCCACGTACTTCAAGTCCATCACCAGCAGCTTCTACAACTTCACCTTCTACTGGGACAAGGCGGCCGACATCCTCGTGCCGTACCAGAAGTACACGTACTACCCGGTCATGGCCATCGCCCGCTTCAACCTCTACCTCCTCTCGTGGCTGCACCTCGTGTCGCCGCGCGCGGCGCAGCTGGGGTCGGCGTGGTGGACGCGCTGGCTGGAGGTGGCCTTCATGAGCTGCTACTGGGGCATTTTCGGGTACGGGCTGCTGTGGCGCACGCTGCCGGACTGGCCGACGCGCGTGGCCTTCGTGCTCGTCTCGCACATGGTCACGATGATCCTGCACGTGCAGATCACGCTGTCGCACTGGGGCATGCCCACGTCGGACCTGGGCCCGACGGAGTCGTTTGCGCAGCGCCAGCTGCGCACCACCATGGACGTCGACTGCCCCGAGTGGCTCGACTTCCTGCACGGCGGCCTGCAGTTCCAGGCCGTGCACCACCTGTTCCCGCGCGTGCCCCGCCACAACCTGCGCAAGTGCCAGGCGCTCGTGCGCGACTTCTGCGGCAAGACGGGCATCACGTACAACTGCCAGGGCTTCGTCGAGGGCAACAAGGTGGTGCTGACGCGGCTGGAGGAGGTGTCGAAGATGGTGGAGACGCTGGTGCAGTGCCAGATGCACATGGCCGAGACGGGCGAGAGCGGCCTGCACTGATGTTTGATTGACTGATTGACTGACACTGTAACTGTACGGCTTGTTTTGATTGGGACGGGAAACGGGAAAGCATGCTTGCATGGGGCCTAGGCGTTTTTTTTTCCACCACGAAGGTGGCGGGGCACTACCGGTGTGCTCAGGCGTTTTTATTTCATCACTTGCCTCGATGCGCGGGGCTCGCCGCCGCCGCAGCCAGTCGCCGCGCGGGGGGGGCGCAAAAGATTAGATCCGGCATAGACTCTACCCGGGTAGAAATATTGGAACGATGCGGATTTCCGGCATAGACTCTCTCTGCTCGAGAAGACGGTTGGAGCGATGTGGAAATGAGAAAACAGACGATCTGCCGTGCCACCGGGGCCCTGTTCCAACTCTGCCAACTTTTTTTTTCCCCCTCCGCTCGCTTGTCTCCTCTCCTGCTGATCTCGCGCGGCGGTGGCGGGCGGGCTAAGAGCAAACAAAAAAATCCCGTACGGGCGCAGCGAGACGACAATCCTGGCGGAGCTGAGAAGCGAGGGCAGGGCAAATGAGGGGAGGGGAGGGGGGCCACACAGGCAGATCGATCTGCCGCGAACGGCGCTCCGGACCACGCTTGCCCCTGGGCTCTCTCTCTCCCTCTCTCCCTCTCTCTCTCTCTTTGCGCGACAACGCCGCAAGCACGCGCACGCACTCGCCGCATGTTACTTACTCCCGGTAGCGGTGCTGCGCCTCCACCGGCGGGCGGCCCTTGGCGGCTTTCGCTGGCTCGCCGTTGGCGGCTTTGCCGACCGCGACGCGACGCCGCGGACGGACGGACTGCGCTCCTCCTGCCGGATGGCTATTGGCGGGATCGCAGCACGGGGCCTCTTTTTTTCTGCTGTCGCTTTCCTTTTTCGGGCAGAGAGCAAACAGATGTACGGGTAGGGGGCTGCGCGTAACGCACACGTACGGTGGTGCGAGTGGCGGCGGGGAGCTGGCAGGCAGCTGCACGACGGCGGCCGGTTGGGCGGCCGCGACTTTTGGGTTGTGGCCGGCCGTCGGCCAACGGGCGCGGGGGAAATTGGGGCGTCTTGTGGGCTGGGCGACGGGCGGGTTGGCGGAGGTGCGTCCGGCACGGTCCGCGGTTGAGGGTTCTAGGAGCGGGTGCGCGGCCGAGGGAAGAAGGCATCTGCTGAGACGGATCTGTACGTGTATGGACTCCTTGCTGCGCGTGTCTGCTGCGTTCGGCGTCCCCACGACACGACGAATTGTCGGCGCGGGCGTTGGTGCGTGGGCGTCGGGCGGCCGTGGTGTGTTTTCCTGTTCGAGTAAATGCGCAGGGACGGGTTGCCTTTGGAAGCACGCACATCCACGCTCCGCGCTTCCTCACCACCAAGACCCTGACTCTTCACGCCATGTAAATGTGATCCACGCGTCCACAGCAACAACATCAGCGCTACAACGGAGGCATATCTTTCCTTGACCGAGAAGGCCGGAAAGTGGCATAGCAAGAGAAAGAGTTTTCATCATTTTATTCGTCGTGCATCTCCGAAATCTTGGTACGGTTCGAAGATCGAAAAGAAAAAATAGCGGCCGTGAAAAAACTCGAAGCCATACAACCGCCACGCTCTCACTGAGCTGAGAGACGCTGGTGTTTCTCAGTAGAATAAAATTTGAAAAGAAATCCGAACGAGCATCAATTCGGTGGAACAGACCGAAAAGCGGGTGCCCATGGCAAGAAGCGTTGAACCTAAGAAGGCGAGAAGGAGAAGTTGAAGTCTCCGGCTCCCCCGCCAGGCTGGCTGAAGTCATAATCAGGCCGATTTTGCGCGTAATATGGCGGCATGGCCGGGCTTCCATCGAGACAAGGCACAGCCGTGCTGTAACAATTGTCGCTGGCTTCCGGGTAGCCGTAGAAAGAAGTCTCTTCTATTATCTCGTCTGCCATGAGCAGCGGCGTAGAGTATGAAGAGACAAAGATGTCAATAGGCGGCGAGATATTCTCCGCCTGGGTTGCGACAGCAGCGTGGATGCTGTCACTAACAGTATCCATTAGGGCGGCGGGCTCAGGCTCTGTTGCATCGGTGCGCTTCCTCTTCTGCGGACGAGCGGGAACATCTTCTTCCATCGGGCTCGGTGGATCTTCCATGAGACTGCCAGGGGTGGGCGGGCAAGTGCTGGCAGGAGTGCTTGTCATGGACCTGGAAAAGCCACCATCTTCGTCCTCGTAGAGAGCCTGAAACTCCCCGAAGAGCTGCTCATACACTTCTCGCATGAAGTCCTCGATATTGAAGCTCCCAGCATGTTCCAGTAGAGAGGACACGTCTCCGCAAGATGCGCCGAGTCTCTCGCAGAGCAAACGGCTCAAACGGTCCCTGACGAAGTTGCGGTAATCCTCCAGTTTGTCATGGCAGTCTGTGAGCCTGTCAGCTGTCGTTTTACCTCGCAGCGGGTGGAATCTGGTATGCATACATGGTGAAGGCCTCCTGTGATCATACGGGAAAAGAATCTCGTAGATTTCTTGCCACTTGTCCTCTCCAGGTATGTTCCGCTTCCTTTCCTTCAGCCGTCTGGCTTGCTCTGCATCGTAGCCATCACCGTAATCTCGTCCACCAATGTGACGGACATCGCACAATTCAGTTGCGCGGAGATGCTCCTGTAGATCAAATTCCTTTTCGAAGGGCTGGCTGCATCGGGGGCAGGTGTGGGTTGGGTGCATGTGATACCTCTTGAGATGC
This sequence comes from Neofusicoccum laricinum, assembly GCA_029906385.1. Taxonomy (NCBI): domain Eukaryota; kingdom Fungi; phylum Ascomycota; class Dothideomycetes; order Botryosphaeriales; family Botryosphaeriaceae; genus Neofusicoccum; species Neofusicoccum laricinum. The sequence continues at coordinate 476,857 of CP123718.1, read as the reverse complement.
TCCCTAAAGAAATGTTAGCATGGATTCGGACGCACACTACAGTTAGATGTACTTCAGACGCGAGATATCCGTGAAGCCAGGAGAGACGCAGGATTTGCGCTTCTGTCCGCAGCTTGGAGAGAACTTGTAGTAAGGACAGGCGAGGCGAGGCTTGGATGCTTCGAGAGACGTGTTGATGGAAGGAAGAACTCTGCGCTGGATATCCACGGGAGGCACGACAAGCGTTGTAGAGCTCTTTCTGCGGGCTCGTCGGCCTAATTCGTGACTATCGGGTATATCGGCCGAGGTGCAGTCATACTCGTGCTTCATGCGGCAAAATTGTGGCTGAAGGTGGCGATGTGCCGGTGACTGATTAATCTATTAGGGCAAATCTCGGAGCTCTCTGGCCTGCGCGAACATAAAACCGGCGACTGAGAGGGAACGAGGGTGGCGCGTGTAGGGATCGAAGGCCAGCAAGGGATCGTACGCTATGGAGAGCACCACGCCCACATTGCGCCTAAAGAACAGGGAGAGATTCAGCCTACGGACGAGGCCGGGCTATGTTTCCGTCTGAAGGAGGGAGGAGAATTACAGTTCTCGGATGCGGGATGGCGAGGTACTTAATGAAAAGTCGCGAGGCTGAAGCCCGCAGAGCCGGTAATGCGCACTTGAGAGATAGCCTTCCAAGGTCACAAGCGCACATCAAAGCACAAATACTTTCGAGAGGTAATGCTAGCGTCTATTGGTTCAAGCTTCGAGAAGGGTTGCATTAGCTTCTTTTCCGCTGACTATCCCCTGGCTGTCCTCTGCACGGCAGTCCGCGAGGCAGAGAAGGCTGCACGGAGCACGCCGACGTGCATATGTTGTAGCCAATCAGAACTAGAAACGCCGCACCCGCACCATCATATTGAGCAGCAACAAGCTGTGTCTCGCCGATCAGGCATTCTCCAGCCTGGTGATCACGCAAGTTCACGTCCTTCGGAAACACACTACGGATACACGATGCGGCTCCTGCATTGGAGCTGGCTGACCAAGTTGGACCTTCTTGAGTTGTGAATGCTATTTTCTATGAACTGTGGGGCTACTGAAGTATTTTCGCACAGCGCATTGCGAAAGAAGTGGCAGTGGTGATCTGGCCGACCATGTATAGGTAGTTGAAGCATTCATCGGGATGGCTTTGGTAATCGAATTAAAACATTCTTGTATCCAGAATGCTTCAGCTGCCCATAAGCGAGTTGAGATGGTCCATTTCTTTTGCAGCCCAATGTGCCTCTGCTTCAAACGGGAAAGACAGCGCTGGGGAAATATATAGCCCAGTTAAGCCATCATCAGAATACTGGATGAGTTTGGACGAGAAACCCTGTGACTTCGACGAAGAGTTTGAAGGCGATTGCCCCCATAGCTGCTGTGAGGGGTCAAAAGACCTGCATAGGGTGGCATCTTCCTCAGGATTTGGTTGCAGTGCAAATGCTGGCGGAAGTAGATTCAGGGTCCTATCAGATGGTTGGCTACCTGGAGATGGGTTTGCGATGTCCGTCCAGGTTTTGAAAGGAAAACCCGACAATGAAAGATCGACTTCTGAGCCTGCGTTGATTTGCGGTTGTTGAAGCAAAGTATCAAGTGGTCTGCTCCGCAAACTGCTACTACCTTGAGTGCGAGGTTTCTTTTTGTTACTGTTGAGTGATGTTTCGCATCGTTTTCTTTTGGTAGGCTGCGAAATATCTTCGTATGGTGTGACCAAACTGTCATCTGGGGCTGAGACCAGGACAGCCGGGCTTTTTTGCGGTTGATTGCCGCTGTCATTTGACGGCGACTGTGCTTCTGGGCCCGGGAACTGTTGTCGGATAGTTTCCATGATTTCCATGTTGGCCGAAGCAACAAGTTTGAGGATGGCCGATGTGGCACCATGATCACGAAGGATCTCGTTGATTGTTGGCCGGAGTAGGCGGGTAGCTTCTTTGGGGAGCCAATCTGCAATTCTTTGGAATATGTGCCTTTCGATATGAGACTCCTGTTGATGCGTTATATTTGACTCGCAATCTGACAAAAATAAGCTTTCCCTAATGGAATCCAAATGGTAGGCGTTGACTCACAAGGGGAAGGGACATAGGTTTCATTCGGAAAGATTATTTTGTAGATTTCCGTCCACTTTTCCTCCTCCGGGACTGAAGATCTTTTTTTCTTTCTGAGTTTTTTCTCTTGGTCCTCATCAATACCTTCGTCCCCAGGTCTTTCTGGATTGACCTTGCATGGCACGGCATCGCGCTGGTGGGCTTTGAGCTCATCTCCATAGTTGAATTTCTCGCAGCATCGAGGACAACGGATAATCATATGACAGCGATAGATGTGTTCCCTGAGCAAAACGTCTCTTAGTAAAATCAGATGGGACTGTGGACAGAGATTACCCACTTGAGCCGTGCGGTATTGATAAATCCGGGGTAAATGCACGACGTGTGCTCTGGGCCGCCGTTTGGTTTTCCCTTTACAAAAGGACAGGCGAAGCGCTTATGTTGATTGTGTTTGGAGTAATCAGGGACCTTGGCTGACAAGCTAGGTTTTGCCGAAGAGTCGTCCGGTACAGACAAGAGCCCATTTTTGAATTTTGAAATAGAGTTGGATTGGGGATCCAACGCCCGTGGGTGAAGAGAACTGTGGGGAGGTCAGCAAAAGCTGCCCGGCAGCCTCTGCTGCCTCTTGAAGAGTTTAAAAAACTCTTCTCCTGTCCCCACCTCAGATCTAATAGAGCACTGGAATTTTTCTGAGCGTATTCGGTTGAAAAATGAATGAGTTTGCAAGATCACGATGCAAGGAATGCTCCATTGAGGTTTTGATAACGGGAAAAGGAAGGGGGGGGGGGGGGGGGTGGGTGATAACCACAAAAGATGTCGCGAAGAGCGCGGTACTTATCTCAGACTTCTCACTGAAGCCGATGGCTTGCAATCACGTTTGGGTGATGCCAGACTCATTACTGGGCATCTGCGCAACAGGGACTCGGGCCAAGCCGAATGGCGCGTCTGCCAGCGTGGCAGTCGGTCAATCTCACTGCATCTGGGCTCGGCAATACGAGGCTGCAGCCAATGACACTGTTGTGGCGGCGTGGGGACAGCTGCATTGAGGCTGCATTGCGAGTTCGCAACTGCAAGGCTGGGGGCGAGGCAGATTCCTGTGGGCCGGAACAGGCAACACTCGCCCAAAACCAGGCAAACGCTGAGCCTTCCGCGGCGTTCCCAAAAGGATAAGCTGCATACATACAGCGCGTGATTACCGTATTCCGGTGCCGTGGTGCGCAGAAAGAGCAGCCTGAGGTGAGAGAGAGGATAGCAGTGGTAGTGCACAAACTCTTGGCACTTTCCCAGGCTGAGAAGGGGACGAATTGAAGGGTATCACAAGGGAACTTGACGTATTCACCCGGATACAAAATGTCTCAGGAGGAGTGTTGCCGCACTAAATCGTGGTGCATGTGCCAGGAGGATGTGCGTCGAACCGTGCCGTGTTGTGGAGCGGCGAAAAGTTTAGTAATTGTACGTGTATGATCGAAGCACAACACAGGGGCCGCACTGGGTTGGATCGGAAACGTGGACGAGGAATTCGATTTGGGGGACGGAAGGACGCATGTTGTGCACGGCAGAGACGCAGGCGATCGAGACGCGCTGGGTACGAGGCTGGCTCGGGAAGTATTGCAACAAACTCACACATGGGTAGTGGAAGCATTTATCTGAATGGTTTTAGTATTTCTGTGACTGCACATTCGTGTCTGGACGAATGCTTCGGCGAAGACGACATGAATATAGGCCGAGGCTCAAGTATTTGAATTGAAGAGAGAGTTCCAGGAGTACGGGGCTGATGATGGGAAACGATTGATGGCTGGGAAAGAAAGACTCTACCTAAGAATTAGGAAGGTGACTGGGATGGAACAGTTCGTTGGAGGACAATTGACAGATTGCGGCAAGAGTATGCCTTGCAGAGCATGTGCATGTGCTAATCAATCTAAATCGTGATTTAAGTTGCGGTTTCGATACCGGCAACGTTATATCCATCCCTGTCGAAGGACTCTTCGACCGGGTCGTTGCTTTCCGGCCGTACACCAACATCGTTCTTTCATCGTATCTTGAGACCGAACGTTTTGCCACTGTATCTGCACGGAGAGGAGACTCCCGCCGTCGCAGCGAATACGTGCACCCAGACGGGACTCGTCAATCGCGGTAAAGGCGGCCTACAATTTACGTCTACTGGCCCTCGGCTTCCATCAGGCTTCCATCTTCGTTCGCTTAATGAAACAAGTCCAGCCGCAGTGTGCGCAGCCGGGCTCACGGATTGACAAATCCCGGGCAATGGCAAATTGTTTAGCGCTGACCCAGAAGTGGGTGGTGTGCGGGTCCAGAGGGGGCTGCAGGACTGGTGGCGTGCATGCCCAGAGGTCTTATACCGCTGGGCGAGTAGAGCGCGGAAAAGGAAATGCTTCCGCTCGCATTTGCCCGTACTCGCTCCACTTCCCCGCAGATTGTTTTCACTCCTGGCAGCGATCATCAATGCTCACGAACTCTATCTATAGCTTGCTGATCCAAGTTTGTGTTCAACTCGAAAAAATTGGTGGTATTGCCTGTGATCCGTGAAATTATAGCAGCACATCAGCAAGATAGTCACTCGTCGAGAAGTGAGGCATCCGTCTGCATGAGACTGCGCGTCCGTTACCGTAATATTACCTTGCTACGAATACTCCACCCACCCACACAGAGGCCGCCCACGCTTTTGCAACCCAAAACTCCTCAAAGAAAGTCGTAAGCGCACCCACACCAACCCGTGGGCAGGCGCTGCCCCCGCTTCCGCCGCGACGAGATCAAACCGCCGCGAACAGGACGCGCTCACTCCCCGACAAGCTCCTCCCTTCCGCCGACCGTCCCCGCCGCCCCTCACTCCACCCCCCTTCCGTGCCCGCCAAGCAATTCGTCGTCACGCCCATCAAAACCCGCCCACCCTTTCCCCCTGCCCCCTCCGCACCCACCGAGCCCAACAGCACCCGCTCCTTCCCAGAATCCCCGCTCCGACCCACGCGCAAGACGGCCGCACCGGGCCTCCCGGACGACGGCGCGGAGCCGGCGCGGGAGGTGCGCAGCAGGCGCGGGAAGAGGCGCAGCACGAGGGTGCGCAGCACGGGCAGGGCGGCGCAGGTGATGGCGACGAAGGCCTCGCAGCCGGACCAGACGTTGACGTCGACGGCGGTCCAGGAGAGGTCGACGAGCTCGGTGAAGGCGATGACGTACTGCAGCCGGACGATGGACGTGACGCAGCCGCTGTGGAGCGAAAACCCTGGAGTGTTAGCGGCGGCGGGGGGCAAAGAGGGGGACGGAGCGACCAGGCTTACAAGGACCCCAGCGCGAAGATGCCGATCAGCGCGAACTTTTCCTTGCGGGATATTTTGAGCGACCGGAAGGCGGGGATGGGGAGCGTGATGACGACGAGGTCGCTGAAGACGTTGAGGATGCCTTGGGCCATGTAGAGTTTCTGCACGTCGAGGCAGCGGCCGGGCTCGCGGCGCGTCCAGAAGAACGAGACGGGGACGCAGAGGAAGATGGAGAAGGTGGCTTGGATGAGGGCTACGGAAAGGAAGCACAGGGCGCAGATGCACGCGAGGCGGGTTGCGCGTGCGGACGAGAAGATCCGGAGATACTGGACGACAAGGGATATCTTTGTGAGCCCGAGGGTGAGCGTGTAGAATATGGAGCCAAACAGCCAGTACTGGGCGAACGTCAGTGAGAATCCGAGATGAAGTGGGGCAAGAAGGCCTGCGGCACACCATTGCGCTTTTTGAAGCCATGCTCGGCGTGAGATCCCAAGTATGTCTTCCAAGGCCATAGTGTGCTTGTCTGACTATCACCACGGCTAGCGCCATGGAGCACATCTGGCAGTGTCAGCGAGAATGGAAATGGCATGTAGGGAACGGCATACGGTTGCGAGAAGGAGTAGAAAATCATCCCACCCCGGACTCCGCAAGATGGCTAAGCGGACGTAGAAGCGCAGCGATACGACGAGGACCGAGAGGATTGAAAAGGACGTCGCCACCGTGATGACCATGCCGCTGCGGTCTTCCCCATTGCTCGCGCGTTTGTCGAGGTGGTCATGACCTACGATGCCGGAAAAGAGGTACATTCTGACGGTGTGTTGGAGCAGACGGATCGGAAATCCACAATTGATATGGCGAAACCCTGTTTTTTGACTCTGCTAGCTGATGCGTTTAATGTTCTAGATGGGACGTCGGATATCTTCCCGCATGTGGGGTTGTATGGATGATCCTGGATCCATCGTCCAAAACAAGCTCAAACCCATGCACCTGCTTCGCAATGGTGTATAAGATCGTCTGGTCTCTCACAAATGTACGGTGGTGCTGTTTCACATCCATGTGCTGCCGAGGGCCCAACTGGGCGTAATTCGTATGTTTAGAGAATGGCCTAGAACGAGAAGAGGACGGATGCAAATACCCGAAAGCCAAAGAAAAAAAAAACGGGAAAGAAAAGAGGAAAAGTAAAAAGGAACGGGTGCCATGTCATGTTTCTCTCTCGTGATCCTTGCTGCCTGATTTCCTGCAATTCCCGAATCCGCCTCCTGTGAGGGCTTGCATCCGGTGCGCTCGCGGAAATGCAGTGGCATTGCTTTCTACAAGAAGACTAAGCTAAGGAGAAAAGGGAGAACAGTCAAAACGAGCGAAAGGTCGCTAATAAACACTCGTCGCTACGCATGGACCAACAGTTGCGAGGAGCAACCGCTTCGCTTGCTTCTCGCATGCGCTTCGCCGCAGGATTATCCAAAGGCACCTTACGGTCTAAACCGTCACACCAACGGTCGGGAGACATGGATTGCCTAGGGAGTTCCACCTCCGTATGCGAGAAAGCGCAGTGGAGTTCGCTCTCATTAGAGTCCCCACGTAGCGCCGCACATTGGCACAAATCCCATCACAGAGAATTGAACGACCTTTCTAAACCGGTCAGTGTGCGCTACGGGTGTCTCTCTGCCTAAAGGATTCGACATCCTTCGCCAAGAACCTTATACCTCTTCCCAACTCCCGGTCCGTGGGACCTCTGTCAGTTTTCATGTGTCTAGCGGCAGAACCCGACCCGGCGTGAAGCGGAACTTGCATGACCTTTTCTGCTGAAGGCAGTGCCCAGATCAGAGCAATTGTGTTGACAAGAAATATAACCAACGCTGAGATAGCACCGACCCTCAAACTGAACTCCCATCCGACGAAGGATCGCTTGATCTTCCATTGCTGGAATCGCTGCCAACAATTTCGTTTGTTCGGGAGATTTTCACATGCGATCGATGATTCATCAGAGTGGTTAGTATCGTTGGCCTGATCATAGGGTCCGGGAAAGGATAACGGTGGCTGGGGCGTAGGTTCATTTGTTGACTGGAAGTCCGACATTGCGATATCAAACAGAGTGAATGTGAGGTGACCGGTTCAAGGGGGTTCAATGTGTTTCTATCATGGTTGAACGGGCAGAGCGGAAATTAGCAGTCACCAGCCTGTCTCAACCAAGCTGAGGACTCGTGCTACTGTAGGTAACACTACTACAGACAAGGATCCGTTACTATATATAGGTACTGATGCAGCCTGAATGTGCACCCTGACGGAATTCTGAGCCACCGTGGAACCACGAGGAGTGCGCCTTACGCACTATGCGACGCTCGCAAGTTTGAAGAAGCTACAAGGTCGGGTCGGAAAACCTTGCAAGATTTCACCTAACGGCAGTTGGAGCGTTCGTCTAGACGCAAGGTTGTTGTAATACTTGCTGGGTAGACCTTGTCTACAGTGTTGTTCTTTCATGCACTGTGTTACCTATCACAGGAGGGGATGACTCCTGCATTCCTCCTGCGGCTGTCTCACTCTTTAGAATTCGCAGCTATTGATATGATTATGCAGAACTCAGGTACAGCGATAGCACGGAAGTGAATTGGATTTGTCTCGGGGTATAAACTACAAAACCGTAATCGTAATTATCACGCTGCCGCAGCGCAGCTAAGCGTTAGCCTGCTTATCCAGATCGGACTCAACACCACGCTGAGCCGTCTTGCCCCGATCATGCTGCTTCTCGTACTCCGCCTTGGCCTTCTCGTTGCCGGTGACGCCGGCTAAGGCGCCGCCGACGGTGCCGCCAACGCGGTCCGATATGCCCTGGCCGAGGTCGCTCAGCTGGCCCTGGGCCTCCTGGCCCTTGCCCTCCTGGTTCTGGCGCGCGCCCTCCTTCTTGAGCGTCTCGTTGCCGATCAGGTTGCCCAGCGTCTCCTTGCCCGAGCCGACCGTCTGGTTCCACGAGCCCTCGGTGCGGTTCGGGTCGTCCTTGGCGACGCCCGAGGACGAGACGGTGAAGGGGCCGGCCTTGGCGCTGGCGTGCGAGAGGTCGTGCTTCGCCTCGGCCTCGGCCTTCTTGTCGTCGGCTTGCTTCTGCGAGGGGTGTTAGCGGGGTGGGCGGCGGGGTGAGGGAAGGGGGTGGACGTACCTGGTCGGCGGGGTTGCCAGTGATGGCGCCGACGGCGGACTGCACGGCGCTGGTGGCGGAGTCGACGTACGACTGGAAGGTGGAGGTGTTCTTGTCGGACATGATGGCGATTTGGTGTTGGATTGGTAGAAGAAGGAAGCGAGGAGTTGTTTGGCTGGTTGAGGATGTTGTTTGCCTCAGAGCGTTTGTTCGATGAGGAGAAAGGGCGATGGCGGGGTTGAGAGGGGCATTTTAAACGCCCCGCGCCTGCCATGTGAAGCCGATGATGGATGACGTAGGTGTGCAACCGAAAGCAGGCTTTTGCCAAGACTTACGCAGTGGCGCGGATCATCCCGCCCCTTGGTTCAGCGGTGCGCCCGCCCAGCCCGGCCCAGAATTGCGTCCTTTGCTGTCTTGGGCACGCCGCCTCTCATTGCGACGTCATTGGTGTGGCGTTGGCAGCTGCGATGCTGAAACCTTGCTGGTGTCATGGGCCTGCATCATGCATGCGCCGCAGCAGCACCTGCGTTTCTGCGCAGAGCCCCTTGTGCCCTTGCCAGTGCGTCTCTAGCCACACCTTCCTCCAGGTTGCCGCCGTTTGCGCAAACTCAACGCGAAGTCTTTCCCCTTCGCGACAGCAAACAGCGCGGGAATCTGGAAACCGGAAACTGCCAAGCACCATTTCAATTTGCGTTACCGTGTGCAAAGTATAAGTGAGCCGCCAACGAGCCGCATGAGCACTGCTGCTGCTGTCTCATCGCGAGAGGACGCAGGAGAAATACCGCGCAGTCGTAGGCCCTTCTCCGCGCCTCACATCCTCCGCACTCGCTCGGACTCGCCGTCGGCCCCGCACTTGCACTTGCACTTGCCATTAGCTGCCGTCGTGGCCGTCTGCGACCCAGGGTGCCAGGGCGAAACGCGAGGTTGCCCGTCGCCGTCCAGTGAGGCCTCTTGGCCCCAGGCGATAAGAGCTCGTACGGCCTCACTTTCGCCGTCTTTTCCGCGCGCATTTGGCGACAATGGCCGGTCTCAAACATCGTGGTCCTCAAGAGAGGCGCGTGTAGCGCACGAGTGGGCGAGATAGAGGCGCGCCCAGAAAACGTGGGCTGAGGAGTGGGACAAGATTGACCAAGGGCGGCGTCGATATGCGGGCCAAGCCAGTGAGGCCCTCAGGAGCGGCGAGCGCATTTGGCAACAGGCTGGTGGTGTTTGACGCTCCGGCTCCAGCAGTCTCAGCAGGCTAGACCCCCGCCGTCTTAGCCGGGCGGCCGCGGGCTCCACGTGCAGCTGGGCAGCTGTCCCCCTCAAAAGCGGGAGTGTCCGTGCTTGGCGTGGTGTTGTTGCAGGAATGTCGACGCGGCTGAGACGTCTCATGGCGTCCCGGTAGCTGGTAGCGGCGGCAGCGAGATCTGGCAATCTGGACGACGCTCTGGACGCCACAGCTTTCTTTTGCGTGCCAGAGCCCCTGAGCACCGGCGGCGTGCACGCGCTCGGGTGCTCACTCCGCGGGCGGCGGGACTCCATGTATCGCAGCAGCTCGGCACGCGACTCCACGGCGCCCTTTCGTATCGGTGCCATCTCGCGTGTCCAGAATAGACCGGCTCCGACACGCGCAGCGGCCTTGGAGAAGCTTGGTGGAAGCTTGGATGGCGGAGAGCGGCCGAAATGGGGCGTGCCGGTCCTGAGGCAGGTCCGGTGTCAAAGTACCTTGAGGCTTTTCACACTCCACGAGCCGCCGTGAGACGTCCCCACTCCAGCCTCATTCGCCGGCTCCTTGTTGTTGTGCTGGGTTAAGAGGCCCGGCCGGCCGCTCGTTGTCCGCTGCTTCAGGCCGCCCTCCATTCGCTTCTTGTACACATCTTCGACCCCCAGACTGTCGCTTTCTCCTTCCGCAGACCGAGCAGGACTCTTGTCGACCGCGGCGCCAACTGCCCACAGCCAGCCAGCCAGCCTCCTGCCTCCTGCCTCCTGCCTCGCGTCAGCCCGACGTGCGTCTCCGCCGTGTGCCCTCTTCGCTCTGTGGCTCTGGGACTGGATCTCAGCGTGCCGCAGCACCTGCGTCGACGTGCATCGCCCTGCGTCGCGCACCACCCAGCAACAGGCTCACTGCACGGCGTCAGGCACGACCTGCAGGTTTCGCGGTTCCGTCACAGAAGGTGCGCGAATCAGTGCGCAGCAGCAGAGCAATCGGAAGCGTGGGAAATCCGGCGCTGCAGTGGGGCTTCGCTTCTCGGCAACAGCGCATAATCCGTAATCATGGCCCCCGAGCCCGACACCACTCCCGGCTCCGCACTGGACGCCCGTCGAATCCAGCTCCCCACGCCTTTATCCATCCACGACGCCCTCAGCCGCCCTGCCGCGGAGTCTGCTCCTCGCCATGGCCCGTCGCAACCGCAGTCCCATCGCTTCCCGCACACCACCCGGCTGAGGAGCGCCTCAACACCCGCCCGCCACCAGCGCCTGCTGTCGCCCGCGTACTCGCTGCCTTCCGGAGATAGCCTTAATTGCGACGGCCAGCCTGCGACCTCACCACTCATAAGTCCGTCTGTGGATGTAAGCGGACAGACCCCTAGGGCCACCCCCGGGCACGCCTTCATACAAGAGGACGACGAGACATCGACGCCGGTCGCGTCATTCCCTCCCCCATCGCTCGACCCGCGGCCCCGCAAGTCGTTCCGCGAGCGCCGACATCGCAAGAACGCCGTGTCCGTCGACTCGGTGCCGCGCCAGACCATCATGAAGGCTCTGGCGTCGCGCCCGCCGCCGACCTCCAACATGTCCATTGCCTCGTCCATCAACGGCCTGTTGCAGCAGAACCGCGACCGCGACCAGGAGCCCGAGCCGCGCCCCGGCCCGTCGCGGAAACGCCTGTCGGGCGCCATTGCGGACCTCACGTTGAACCCGGAGTGCCTGACGGCCAGCCGCATCACGGCGCTGGTGTCGCCGTGCTTCTTCCACAAGAAATTCGATGCCGCCGTCAACATCGACAAGGTGCTCGACGAGATCCGCGAGGACGACGGCATGTCGCACTCGCGCCTGCTGCAGACAGCCACCGGCGTGCGCGAGGTGTCCAAGCAGCTGCAGCGCCGCCCCGTCAAGATTGCCGTCAAGAACATCATGATCGTCACCAAGGCCCGCGACAACCAGCTGGTCGACCTGACGCGCGAGCTGGCCGGCTGGCTGCTGACCACGCCGCGCCACGGCCGCGACGTCGGCGTCAACGTCTACGTCGACAACAAGCTGCGCAACTCGCGCCGCTTCGACGCCGCCAGCCTGCTGGCCAAGGACGAGCGCTTCGGCAGCATGCTGCGCTACTGGACGCCCGAGCTGTGCCTGGCCATGCCCGAGAAGTTCGACCTGGTGCTCACGCTGGGCGGCGACGGCACCGTGCTGTACACGAGCTGGCTGTTCCAGCGCATCGTGCCGCCCATCCTGTCGTTCAGCCTGGGCAGCCTGGGCTTCCTCACCAACTTCGAGTTCGAGAGCTACAAGGAGCAGCTGTCGCGCGTCATGGGCGACGCCGGCATGCGCGTCAACCTGCGCATGCGCTTCACCTGCACCGTCTACCGCGCCAACCCCAACCACGACCCCGCCGACGCCGAGTCGCCCGCGCACCTGGAGGCCGAGCAGTACGAGGTGCTCAACGAGCTGGTCATCGACCGCGGGCCCAGCCCGTACGTGTCGAACCTCGAGCTGTACGGCGACAACGAGCTGCTCACCATCGTGCAGGCCGACGGCTGCATCTTCTCCACGCCCACCGGCAGCACCGCCTACTCGCTGTCGGCCGGCGGCTCGCTGGTGCACCCGGACATCCCGGCGATCCTGCTCACGCCCATCTGCCCGCACACGCTCTCGTTCCGGCCGATGGTGCTCAGCGACAGCATGCTGCTGCGCGTGGCGGTGCCGCGCAACAGCCGGGCGACGGCGTACTGCGCGTTCGACGGCAAGGGCCGGGTGGAGCTGCGGCAGGGCGACCACGTCACGATCGCGGCGTCGCAGTACCCGTTCCCGACGGTGCTCAGCCGGCCGACCGAGTGGTTCGACAGCCTGGGGCGCACGCTGCGCTGGAACACGCGCGGCGCGCAGCAGAAGGCGTGGGACGCGGGCGACGAGAAGGGCGCGCCCGGCGAGGACAAGTTCGACATCGACATCGACGACGAGGACCCGGGCAGGGACTCGGGGTACAGCGCGGCAACGTCGTCGGCGGGAAACGGCAGCCCCGCGCGGCGAGGCAGCGGGTTCTGGGCCGTCTGAGGGAGGATGACGGGCGGAGGCCGGGTTGGATGTAAGCATTTTCCTTGGGTGGAGTCCGGCGCATGGGGGCCGCTGTCGAGCATGCGCGCAATCATCAGATAGACCAGAGATCTAGATACTTAGCAGCTACACGTACCGTCGCGCTCAGTTCGCTGCCCCATTCGGACCGTCGCCCGCGCTTATCGGCCGTGTTCACGGCGGCGCAGGCAGTGCTGCAGGCTGGCCCGGGGGTGTGGGTGCAGCCGGCGGGGGCGGACCGCAGCAGCCAGCCACCGCGTGCCGCCCGCTCTCCACTGGCTGGCCGGCGGCCCCCAGACGCGTGCGCGTCGGCGCGGGCTGCTGTTGGCTGGCCGGGCGGTCTCGCCAGGCCGGCGCCGTCGCCTGTTGCTGCTCTTCCTGCGGGTTCCTGCTTCTGGTCGGGTCGCCATGACGCAGCGCTTGCAGGAACGGCCGGGCGGGAGGCGGGACTGCAGCCAAAGTGATCACGAGCGCCATCACATGGGACAGATGGCGGCCCACCATGACAAGGAGGGTCACCACCATCTTCTCCTCAGCTGGCCCACGAGATGTCCGCCTCGAAACTCAGTCATCGCCCGCCCGTTTTAATCACGCTCGTCCCCCCGCCGCGGGTCATGCAAAATGGTCATTCCGAACCCGGTGCGCGCCTCCGCCCCCAAGCCGCTGTGAGCAGCGCCCGCTCACGCTCCCACCGCGCACTCCCTCACGCGCCTGCCCGTGCTGTGCTCGCAAGGCGCCGGTGTGCTGACTTGGGTTCTCGTGGGAAGGGACGCGGCCCCTGCGCGACACGGCAGGTCACTCGCTGGATCCGGTCAGATGCGAGCACGCTGCGCCCGCGCAAGAAGGAAGCGTGAAGAAGGCGAGGCGTCGGGTCAGGCGTATTTGAGGGCTTGACGCGTTGCTCGGTGCCAGAGTTTTGCGGCTTTCGTTTTTCTCTGTCCTACATAAGCTCCCTTCACTAGTCGGCCGCCTCGTTGTAAGGTCTTTCTCTCGTTCAGTTCGAGCCGCCCGAAATGATACCTCTTGCTGAGCTTCTCAGGATTGTCAAAACCGCTGTGCTCGTCTGGGAGTGTGTTTCGCCCTGCGTGTATTCCTGCTGCTGCCCCCAGCGCCGACAACAGGACGAGGCCGGGGAGGTCCCGCCGCGGCCCAGCCGGCGGTGCGCCCTGTTCTCGCAGAAGGAGAAGGAGAAGAAGCCAAGGAAAGAGGAGGACGAGGACGAGGCCCGGCCGAAGAGCCGTCTGCCTGCCGCCCACAGGCGCAACCGCCTCCACAAGAGGCAGCCCACGCCCCAGCACGGCGCGCCCGGCCAGCACTCTCCGCCCGACTCTCCTCTACAAGAAGACGGAGAGCAGCAGGACGCCGCGCAGAACAAGCGCTGCCTCCCATTCCACCCCAAGACCCGCTCCCGCACCGAAGCTTGAGCTCCCGCACACAGCACCACCACCACCACCACCACTACCACCACATCCCCAAGGTCACTCCACCGCCACCGCGCCCTCTCAACCATGGTGTGCTGCTGGTTCTGGCCGTCCCCACCCACCTCCTCCTCCACCAAGAAGAAGAATGCCGCCAGCAAAGCCAACACCTCAGCATCCCGCCGCGGCCTCCGCCCCGCCTCCGCCTCCGGCACCCCCCTCCTCGCCGCCCGCCCCGCCGCCACCTCATCCCTCTACTCCCGCCCCGACGCCCACCCCCCCAAACCCAAGCACGACTCCGCTTCGCGCACCGGCAAGCTCCACGGCCGCGGCACCAAGCGCGGCCCCCCCGCCCGCACCCCGACCCCCACCCCTGCGCCTCCTGCGCCCTCCACCACCCCGGCCACTCCCACCGCACCTCCCACCACCACCACCACCACCCCTCCTCGTCTTCGTCCCGCTCGGCCACCGCCCGCCGCTCCGCCGCGCCCGCCCCCCTGACCGCCGAGCCCGGCTCCTCCGCTCGACATCGCGGCAGCTACACCTACGGCTCCGGCCCCGTCTACAGCGACACCCGCCACCACCGCGCCTCCGCCCGCCCCAACACCTCGGCGCGTCGCAACGGCGGCCTGCGGACCGACGCGGCCGACTACGCGTACGCGTACCCGCACACGGCCGCGGAGGGCGCGTTCGCGGTCAGGGCGGCGACGAACCAGGCGCTGGAGCGGGTGCGGCGGCAGGCGTTTCGGGAGCAGCAACAGGCTGCCGCTGCTGCGGCGGCGCAGAGGCCGAGGGCGCCGGGGCCAGGAGGGAGGAGGGTGAGGTGGGCGGATGGGAGGGGGCGGGGGCGGGGTTTCCGCCGTATGGGGAGTCGGAGAGGTGGTTGTAGTGTGTGTGTGTGTGGGCTTTTGGGTTGTTGTGTTTTCGTGTTGGATAATTTTGATTTTTTTATTTTATTTTTTTTTATAATATATTAAGGGGTACGTGTAGGGCTTTCTCTGGCGTTTTTTGTTTTCCCCTTGGAGGGCCCGGCGGATTAGAACGGACTCGGAGTTTTTTTTTTTTTTTTCTTTTCCCTTCTGCTCAGGTCAGTATACCCGGGGGGATGTGCATACCTACACGCTCGCATGTCTTCTGCTTGGATCGATCGACCGTAATCTTAATGGCCCACGTTATACGCCTGCTCTTGTAAGTAGACGGCGCGGACGACCGGGCAGAGCAACAAGTCACAGCCGCGACAGCCGCCGGCGCTCGCGAGCCGGTCATCTATTGCGGTGGTGATTGGGGCACGTGATGCATCCTCCGGGAAACGTGGACCGAACCGGCTCTGCTCCGCCCCCTGCGGTGTCTCGGTCAGCAGGACGAGACGGCGTGTTATTAATAGACGTGATTGGTCACTCGTTCACGCAGTCATGCGCTTGTTCTTTCTTTCGGAAGGTTCTCTTCCCTTTTTCGTCAGGAAAATTTAGACAGTGAAGATATCGAAACGTCGAGATATGTACAGCGCCTCCGACCACCACGCAGCCCCCTACGCCTTCGAGGCCTCGTACTCCAGCGCGGCGTAGATGAACGGGCCGGCACCCTTGAGGTCGTTCTCGGCCAGCGGGACGCCGATGTAGTACTGGCAGGCCGCCGTCAGTCAAACACGCCACACGGCGCAACGGAGACGCAAAACTCACCTCGTAGGACGCGTTGCCGCTCAGGCTGCCCACCTCGACCGTGCCCTCCCAGTTCAGCAGACCGCCGGTCGCGTTCTGCGCCACGAACTCGTCGACCATGAGCTGGTACGCCTTCTCGGCGGGGGCGGCGTACTTGTCGCCGCTGACGTAGCCCATGCGCAGGCCCTTGAGCAGGCCGTACGCGAACATGGCGGTGCCGGAGCTCTCGATGTAGTTGCCGGCCATGCCCGGGTACGGCTCGTCCATGACGAGCCACCAGCCGCCGGACGCGGCGTCCTGGGCGGCCACGACGCCGTCGGCGCAGGCGACGAACCACTCGCGCAGCTGGGCGTGGCCCGGGTGGTCGGCCGGGAAGTAGTCGAGCGTGTCCAGCAGCGCCATGACGTACCAGCCCAGCGCGCGGTCCCACACGTGCGGCGACGCGCCGGTGACGGGGTCGGCCCAGACGGCGGCCTTGAGCTCGTCGTAGCCGTGGTAGAGCAGGTTGGTCGACGCGTTGCGCAGGTGCTGCTCGACGAGGGCGAACTGCAGCAGCACGTCGTCCCAGGCGGTGGTGTTGGCGGGCTCGAAGGCGGCGGTGTACTGGGCGTAGAAGACGTCGGCCATGTAGATGCCGTCGAGCCACATCTGGTTGGGGTAGGTGGGGTCGCGGTGCCAGAAGCCGCCGGCCGGGGTGCGCTTGTGCTGGTCGAGCGAGCGGCGCAGGTTGGTGGCGGCGGTTCTGTACTTGGTCTCGTTGGTCTGGCCGTACAGCTCGAGCAGGTTGCGGCCCAGCAGGATGTCGTCGAGCGAGTCCTTGTCGGCGGGCCAGCCGGCGATGGTGCCGTTGTCGCTGACCACGGCGTCCACCTGCGCCTGGATCCACGTGAAGTACGTCTCGTTGCCCGACGCCTTGTACACCAGGTCGAGCGCGCGGTACAGCACCGCGTTGGTGTAGTGGTTGTCCGGCTCGATGTCCTTCTGCATGAACGAGTCGGCCATCCACGTCGAGTACGGCCGCGTGTCCTGGCACGCCGCCAGGGCCGAGAGCGCCGCCGCCGCGGCGAGGGAGAGGGAGGCCTTCATGGTGCACTGCGGGAGGGGAGGAAAGGACTGGAGTGGCGAGCGGGAGTGAAACGAAACGGCGCGGCGCCTTATATCCCACGGCATGCCGCGGTGCAGCCAGGCCATGGCTGCGGGCCCCGTCCTGCAAACAAGCGCACCGCGAGGCTCGGGAGCCATCTGGGACGCGGCTTGGCCGGCTTGGCGGGAGGGATCCGGGCGGCGGCCCCAGGGGCAAGCGACGCTGGCCGGCGGCCTGGTTGGGCGGAGAAATCACTTCCCGCGGCCGGCGCCAGCAGCGTGCTGGGGCCCGGCGGGATCCCTGTCCGCGATGCGTGGAGGACGTGGTGGATGCGCCGGCGTGGTGGATGCAGGTGCAGATGCAGATGCGAGGTGCAGTTTCCCCGCGGTGGACGGAGGCTGTGGAAGGGGGGGGGGCGCCCACTAGTGGCTGCCGCCGCTGGCCCGGGGCCGCGGGCAGCCCAGCTGAAGGTTGCAGCCGCGAACTCACGCACCGCTGCTCACTGCGCCTGTTTGGACGTCCACACGGCGAGTGGTAGTCTTTCTTTGCTTCGACGCCCGCCCTCTCGCGTGCCGCCCCAGGCCCACCCGTGAAACGCCAAGAGCGGAGCCTGGTCGCGAAACAGCCGACAAAGGAGATGAGCACAATCTGCCTGACGCGGCTTCCACGCCTTCCTCGCCTTCCTCGCCTTCCTCGCCTTCCTCGCCTTCCACGCCGCGCCGTAGGGCTGAGCCCTGACTCGCGCCTCACGCCAGCCGCCGCACCACCTCCTCCGCGATAATTTCATGCACCGTGAACGTGATGTGTCCCGAGTCTGCAGACGCCAGGTCCATGAGCCTGCGGTCCTCCGGTTTCCGCGCCGCCCCGGGGCGTGTCCACTTACTGAACCAGAAATACTCCGATATGGGCTGGCACCCGTATCCCGCGGCGTTCCACAGTATGTCCGGCTGGGCGTAGGATTGGCAGTAGCTAAGCACCCCTTAGCTTTGCTCCGCCATTGGCGCGTTCGAGAGCCACACTGACCTCGTTGTGTTGTAGATGCTGTACCGTGCCGCGTCCGCCAGCACGCCGCTCAGGAAGCCATACGTGTCAAACACGAACGCCCGCGAATCGTTGTGGCGCGCCCGAAAGGCGGCCGCGTGCGACTGCACCGCCGCATTCCACTGCCCCATCATGCTCGCGTTGGGCAGCGGGTTGGCGCTGGCCAGGTTGGACGCCGTCTTCTCGAGCGGCGGCGGCAGCATCTTCTCGGTGTCAGCAGTCCCCTGGCTCGAGCACTCCAGTGACGCGCGGGAGGCCTACGAAGAGGAAGTTCCGGAACCCTCGGCTGTGCACCAGTTCCTGTCCGCCAGCGTCAGTTTAATCGACGTCGCGCCGACGCAAGCCGGAACTGAGTCTGACGCCGCGGGAGAAGGGGCTACGGACAACAGACTCAAACCACTTGGCCACCAACGTCTCGTACCACGCCGGGAAGCTGACGTTCGTGAACTTGGCGCTGTCGTTGATGTCGTTGATCCTGCTGCCCGTCAGCTGGCCGTGATCTGGCGGCGGCGAGATGGGCGGGCGAGGCAGACCCGATCCAGAACGCAACAAGCGTGTCGGCTGACTCGTGGTCCAGCACCTCGCGCGCATGCCGGTCCCATTGCTTCACCTGGTCGTCCAGCGGCACCGTGTAGTTGTAGTGCGGAGGAAGGCTGCGGTCGCGTCAGTCCGCGGGCCGTGTTCTGTGACCGGGACGGCCGTACTACTGCGTGCTGATGTCTGCGCCCGCGAACGCGAAATCCCAGAGCTGCGTGCCCGCGCATTCCGCCGGCAGGCCCTCGTGGCAGCCGGTCAGGTACTCGACCCAGTTCGCTCCGCCGGAGCTGGTGGTGTTCTTGACGATCTCGCTGGACAGCAGCTGCTCCGCCGTGTAGCTGTAGTTGAACGCGTCCGAGACGAAACTGTAGTTCCAGTGGCCCTGCGTTCCCTGGACGTACGTGTACGAGTCCCCGAACGCGACCACGTTCTTGATTTCCGCGCCCTGGAAGATCAGAGGCGCCACGGGGGGTGTTGATTGGTCGGGGCGCGCTTGGATCGAACCCGCGAACGAGAGCGCCACGAGCGCCAGACTGGGGGATCGCATCGCAGCAGATGAAGCCGGGGAAATCGAGCACGCAAAGTGAGCGGAAGTGGAAAGAGATGGGAGTGTTTGGTGTGTGAGAAAGCTTGGCCATAAAGCTTGCTCGGCACTTGCAGTCCGTTTCATTCCGACAGGGATGAAGTGCCGGACGTCACGGAAGACGACCAGACCACTGGTTGGCGGAAAGACGTTGCCAACAATGGCATCCGTGACCGCGGATGTGGAGATGACCCCGCAGCGTCCCCAGACAACATCCCCAGAAAGCGGAGCAGAGGCTCCGGGCATTGCGTAAAAATGGAAGTGAAGCGGGACGGGTATTATTGATTCTCAAGAACCTCACCGGGTTATTGAAAGCGAGGGCTTGGCGGCGGAAGTTCCACCAATCGGAGGGAGGGTCCGGCTCTGAGGTAGATATCTGGCTCACAACTCTGTGCAGACGGGATCTATGTTGCCGGTGCAAGGAAGCCGTAGTTGATGGGCATCTTTATTGCAAAATGAGGGCTGATGCGCGTTGTTGATTCATGTGGCGACTACCCTTGCAAAACATCGTGGACGCCAATGCAGAGGCGCTTGAAGGACCAAGCGACTAAGGCAAGGTTTCAATGCTCCACGCAAAGATTAATATATTGGAATGCAGAGCGTGAGCGAGAATTGATCCGTATGCGCCGGAATCCGGACAGAAGATAACCGTCTCGCGGTAGTGAGGTGAGGCTGGGCAGGCATGGAGAAAGCGACCGAGCAGGCATGTGGGACGTTGGAAACGCAACCTGAAACACGGGTACGGCGCAGAAGCAAACACTACTTGTTCCATGAAGCCTCCCAGAAGAAGCCGAGTAGGCCTATTTCTACCAGACCATCGATAATGTTCTTTTGTTCTTCGTTGTTTATAGCAAATCGGCGTATTTTTCACTGTAAAATATGCTTTCATGTCTCATCGGCTCCGTCCACGCCCCCCCGGTGATAAATTCGACGGGAGGCACTGATATTCTGCAATGTGATCATCTGTTTCTGCCGAATGGTGTTCATGTTTCTTCCAGTTTTCGGGCTGGGATTGTTCCAGCCAATGAAAAGTGTGCGGGCCGGGAAGGCTTGGTGGACACACGTCAATCATCCCATGCTCTCCCTTTAGGAGTTAGGATGCACGAAACAATGGCGACAGAGCACAATTTGGACGTCGGAGAGAGCGCGATGCTCCCAGGAACAGCGTGCTGTTGGAATGTTGGATCGAATTGCCACTTCCGCGCCTCCGACCTGATCCTTTCTAATTTTCCAGGTTCAGTGTTTTGCCTCTTCTCGCGTAGCAATTGCCTCATGTCGTAAAGCGGTCGCGTGCGTGTGGTAGGGGAGACGGTGAAGCCGACGCAACAGTGCATCAGCACCCTCAAAAGCTCTGATAGGCTGGGAAACACTCCAATCCAATCGCTTAAGCTACCGGTGGGGAACAAAGTGTCAAAGTCTTCAATATACGGCCAATCTAGTGAGTGAAAGTGCTCAATTGTCACTCGACTCGCTTGTCTTGGCACTTTGAGCGAAGTGTTCTCCAGCCTGAGCACCGGGGACCACCGTAGCTTTCGTGACAGCTCCTTACAGCAAAGGCTTACTTGCGGCTGTTAATGAAGAAGATGATTGGCTTCCAAAAAAAAAAAGGTCTGGATAACCCTGAACTGAACTCCGATGCTAGGTGGCCAACGCTCTCTTCCCGCCGCATGTGTCGAACTGATCGGACACTAGTAGCATTGATGAAAGTGCGAACAGATCATCGATTGAGCTATGGGATTGGCCCGTTGTGTAAGGCGGGCCAACGACATGAGCGAATCAGCCATCTAGATGCGGACTGTACTTGGGAAAAGCAATCGCGTGGCGCACCCGTCATTGCGTATGCGGCGCTGTCAAACCGTGTGGTGCCTACTTCGCTACCGAATCAGCAGCCTCGCCGACCGTTACACGAACGAGCTAGGCAGCCCAAAGCCAGGGATGGGCGCATGTCGCGTGCAGCTCGCACCCAAACCCGTAGCTCCGGGATAGGGATGTGGTGATTTACGGTTCTGCGGTCCCTCCAGCCGTCGGTACGGGATCTACATGACCTGTCTTTCTGTAGTGTATTTTTGTGCACACACGGAGCCACCCGGCCATGAACGACATACTTCTGTCCTGCGAGGGTTTCGGAGGTGCGGGACATCAGGCATCTAGGCGCCCCTTCCTTGCCTGTGGCTGAATGTGCTCGTTCTGCATTGACATAGAGCATATGTTTTAGTCAGGCAATCAGATCCCGTGATACGTCGACAAGACAAGCCAATCCCACAGGCATGATGCGCTATGCTGCCCCCGAACGGTCTTGGAAAACAAGAGTGAATGAGCGCTGTGACTGCTTCGGACACATTGCCCGAGAACGGGAGGATGAAGACAAAGAAGCAGATCCCGTGCATATGTCTCGCTTTATCAGCCGCAGCGACCAGTCCAGACATAGCGCATTAGAGGGGCAACTTTTATCAATACCTGCAGATAAAGACGGCAGAGGGGCACACGCAAACACGCCCCTCCGCCATCATTCAACCACCACCCAACCACCTACTTGGCCGCACCTCATCAACCCCGCTCGGATCGGTCATGATCCGGTATGGCCAGATGTCATGTACCACAAAAGAAGCGTGTGTGATAGATAAGGAAGAACAACATGCCACAAATTGTGAGTGTTAATCGGGGGTTTGGTGGCTTGGAAGGAGCATCGAGGGGGTATTCATGCTCCGGTCAGCTTCTGTCAGTGACGAGACGAATTCCCTGGCGTCTTCGACCCAATGTGAAAAGTTGGTCACGCAGAGCTGAAGGAATTTAGCGTCTTACAAAACGACCATTGCAACTCTCTACAGGCTCCTGGGATTAATAACCCTATGCATCTTGCTTCCTCGATCGTCGTTGTAGCAGCAGCATTCGCCACCACTTCTGCTGGCCAATCCGCATCTTCACCGTCATGCTCCTCATGCTGCACCTCATATTTCGCCTCCTTTTCCTCCTTCCTTCTCTCTCCCAATGTCTTCCTCAGCAGCCCTCCCCTTCTCGTGCCGCCCCCCCGCGTGGCTACTCCGCAAGGCACGTACATCGGCAACGCAAGTGTCCCCGGAGTCGACCAATTCCTATCCATCCGCTACGCCGAGCCGCCGGTCGGGCCGCTGCGCTTCGCAGATCCTGTGGCACACCATTCGGGTGCGCCAGGAGATGAAGTGAACGTAGCGAGCTACGGGCCCGGGTGTCTGCAGGACCCAACGTTAGCGGACGAGAACGGGCTCGACGACGACTGCTTGACTTTGAACGTAGTCAGGCCCGCGAACGCCAGCACCAAGCCGGGGGAGCTCCTGCCGGTGATGGTGTTCATCTACGGCGGTGCCAACATCAACGGTAAGCTGTGCCGCGTCTCTTCTGCGCCGCAACCTCCCTCTCCTCCTCCTCCCCTCCCGCTCCCGACACGACTGACCCACGCCGCCCCCGTCACCAGGTGAGATCAAATGGTACAACTCCACCGGCCTCGTTCAGTCGTCTACCGCAGCCGGCCAGCCCGGCTCGGCGGCTTCGGCTTCCTGTATAACACGCTCCCGCAGCGTTCCGGCAACCTGCTCAACGCCGGCCTCAAGGACCAGCACCTCGCGCTGTGCTGGGTGCGCGCCAACATCGCGCGCTTCGGCGGCGACCCCGCGCGCGTGGCGCTGTTTGGCCAGAGCGCCGGCAGCTTCAACGCCTGGATGCAGATGCGCTACGCCGCCGCGCTGTTCCAGGCCGCTGTGCTCGATTCCGGCTTCCCGGGCAGCTTGGCGCTGAAGGGCCGGACGCCGAGCAGCGGGGATGCGTATCTGAAGGCATTATTAATATGAGGAAAACCCGCCAAAAACCTTAATAAGAGGAGTAACGCCGGCTAGATTATTCGTATTTTTTCTAGAGACCGATCTAAGGGGTAGATCTCTTCCGCTCGATAGAAAATAAGAATGCGGTGTAATTTTTTGTGCGTAAAAACTTCGTGTAACGGTAGGCTCCTTCTACTAAGCTTCGGAGTCGCTTAGCAGGTTGGTGGAAACCGAAGGGTTTACCTTGAAGAGACAAGAGGAGGATGGCGGTGCAAAGAGTGAAGTATCACGTGATAGCGCGGTGCGCAATGAGCTTATTACCTCCAAATCAATAGGGTTTGAATTGGAACTTTGAGTTGACCACGAAGGGTCAAATGTCTAGCTAAAGGAGTGCGACTATATACTACTAAGAAGCTATAACAATCTACTTGGATAATCGTGGATAGTTGGGATCCCGCATTATCCAGTGTCTTTCTTGGATAATCCATTCTTGGCATTATCCGTATGGGTCCCACGTGACTTCGGCGCTTGGCCTTGTTCCTGGTTTCCGACATTCGTCGGTGTGAAGCGGTCGCTATGTTTACCTGTTCCGCGCCCGCTTACCTTTTGTCTTCTCCGGGATTCCAGCTTCCGTCCCTTCGTCCCTGTGGGTCTTCTTCCCGTAGGGGATTCTGTCTTGCGCCTTGCCCCGTGACTTCGCAGTCCCTTGGGGTCCTGTTTCCCGTGCGGGCTCCTCGCCCTTAGGGTCATAAAGCCCGCTTCCTTGGAGGTTCGTAACAGTGCTCAGTCTCTAGTCGTATACTCGTTCCTCCCGTACCTCTTCTTGTACCCACTCAAGGAAAACCCCTCGACAGGTTTCCACCCTCTTTGTGTAACGGCGGGCCTCTACCTCTAAGGATCAAACACCAAAGAGGGTGGTAAGCCGTGTGGGGGTTTACCTTGAGTGGGTACAAGGGAGGGTGTGAGAGAACGAAGTGACGAGCACACGTGACAGAACACTACGTGCGAAGGCCGTGTTACTAATCAATGGTGCGGATTGATTATTGAAGTTGACCACGAAGGTCAAAGCTATCTAAGGAGTGTGGTTTATATACATGTAGGAGAGTGTCTACAATCTAATATTGATCTGTTTGATCTGTGTTGCCTCTTGGGCAGGAGCGTATGGATCAGACAGATCAATGTTGTCTTGATCTTATTGATCTGTCCCTTAATGCCTGAGGCATGCGGGATCAAAGGGATCAATTCCTTGGCATCACGGGATACACGTGACTCATGGTGGGTCTTCATAGCGCGTGTCTGCGCCCCGCTTGCTTCCTTTCCTACCCTATCCCGACTCTGTAAAGGCTGTGCCGTAACACTTTGGTGTTTGGATCCTTAGAGGTAGAGGCCCGCTCGTTACATAATCCCAAATCCACCGCAGAGATCGACAAGTCCAAAATCACTCAGCCTCGCGGCCATTTTGTCATCGGCGCAGTGGACAAAAGGTTCTACACTGGAGAACTTGTTTGGTGCCAGAGCCTCGTGCCCACATTGCAGGCGTGGGTCATCAAGCTAGACAAAATCAAAATAAACGGCACGACGGCGTTCACCAACCAATATGCTCTCATCGACACAAACTCATCATACATTTTAGCATCGCAGTATAACTTCATTCGCACCATGAAGTGCATTCCTGGCTCACGCCCGATCAGGAACCGGCCCATGTTCAAGTTCCCAAAAGAATCGCTGTCGAGCATTTCGTTTACATTCGGAGATGCACCCCAAAGCCGTGAATTCAAGCTGTACAGACAAGATTTGTCAACCACATTGGCCCATAATCACGTGTCTCGTATTATCTCTTCTGATCACCACACCACCATCACTCCACCCCCGCTCTCATGCGCGGCAATTCTTTGTCCCTAGCACAGCCCCATTTGCTTACGCGTCCTCTTTGCCATTAGATATTTATATAGCACTTGACAGCAGTAATCTAAGAAGACAGCGGTGTCCTACTTTCTCGCGCCGTTCGACAAGATTTCTCCCTGGGCGAGATCGAGAATGCGTCTGGAGAAGTCTGCAGCTCCATCGTTCGAAGCGCAGGAATTGAGCGCTTTGGCAACGACTTTTGGGTGCTTGGAGGCATTTTCATCGACAATGTGGTGGCCGTCTTCGATTATGAAACAAAGAAGATTGGATTCGCCGACATTCCATATGAAGAAGACTTCGACACTCCTGAGTGGGCGCAGTCGAAACTTTGAGGAGGAAGGCATTCGATTATCCGATGAACGCTATCAGGCGGGTCGAATTTAAGGTCTGGTTTATCGGAGGATGCTTGGCTGGGCCCATGCAATTATTTCGAATACCTGACTGCAGAAAGAATATTAGACCGGACTGTGGCGAAGCTCGTCAATCGACGCAACCGATCCTGGTTCACTCTCAATCGGCTCCTCGGCGTTTACCGTATCAACAAACGGCTGGCAAATCTTGTAGACCTTTTCTTTAAATCAGGAAATTTTGGCCGAGGATGATGACAATAACCTGATGATGTGGAGAAGAATTCTTTCCAATTTTTAGATATGCATGTAGGATTTCTGTGGGCCGTGATTGGATTAGGAGAGGAGATCACGAGACAAAGAAGCGAGAACTGGCTGAGGGGATTTCGAAGAGGGAATATATCGGCGAGACGAGGTCTTTATCCGAACGGAAAAGGGTACGAACCGGAGGCTATGCCAGTTCTGCGTACAAATTTCTTGTCCTTGGGTCTCCCCCGCAACCCCCGCAAATCATTCGTATTTCCCCGCATTTGGGCCCAGAATCTCGCGGCAACATGTTCCGACAGGCGCAGTGCTGGCTTTCGGATATAAATCCGCTCTGCCGTATCGTTCTCTTTGGCGCTACTTGATTGACGTTTTCGTGTCGCAGCTTTCCAAAATGAGATCATTAGCACTGCTGCAAGTTCTAATTGCCTTTTCTGCGGCCACTGAGGGTCAGAATGAGAGTCAGCGTCCCTGGGAAGCCTTCGTCCTCAGTCCTGCATCACGAACCGTCCGCCCTGTCTCGATTCATGCTCTTTCCGGAGACGTCGTGGTTACCTCCGATGGCAATGGATTTGTCATTTCTCTCAATCCCAATGGCCAGGTCAGCTTCGATTTTGGCGTTGAGGTGGGCGGCCTCGCCAGCTTTGAAACCGCCACAGATACAGGAACAGGACCGCAACTATCTCTTGCATTTGCAGAATCACCGCTGAACGTCAGAGCCATCTCCGATGACGCTACCGGCTCCGTGTCCACACAGGACTGGGACAGAGAATTGAATGTCACCGTGCTGGCCGGAGAGATGCACTATTCGATGCCTCGCGAAAGATTCCGAGGCGGGTTCCGATTCATGACAATGAATGCAAAAGCACCTGTTGTTATTTCAAACATAACGGTTGAAATTGGCTTCTCCCCAAGTCAGGAGAATCTCAAAGACTACTCGGGGTATTTCTACACACCCGATGACGAGTTACTCACCAAGATCTGGTACGCTGGAGCGTACACTGCGCAGACCAATATTGGACCAACCGACACAGGTCGTTTCCTGCCCCAGGTCAGACCAGGATGGGCTTACAACTCAAGCAATGGAGTAGTCAGCCCACTACTGATGGATGGAGCAAAGCGAGACCGCGCAGTATGGCCTGGCGACCATGGCCTGTCAGGAAGCACGGCATTCCTTGCGCTTGGCGAGGCCGGACTGGAAGCATTCCACAACTCCCTCGAGACCATGTTCTACTATCAAAACGGCACGACAGGGCGGTTTCCCTACGCTGGTCCCTCCACCAGATCGTTCAACGGGAGAAACATGAGTGACACCTACCATGCGTGGAATCTCATCGCCATCCACAACTACGCCATTTACTCCGGAGACCAAACCTGGGTGGACTATCGCTGGGAAAACATCACACGGGGCGTCGAATTTGTCCTTGGTGGCTTGAACAACACGTATGGCCTGCACAACCAAAGCACGCGTTACGACTGGGGCCGACAGGGCGCAGGCGGTTACAACAGCGCTCTCAACGCTCTCGACTACCACGCCCTCACCACCCTCTCCTCCCTCGCATACTCCCTCCTCAAGCTCGATCTAGCGGCAACTTGGTCCGCCGCAGCTTCCCGCCTCAAAGAATCCTACAACGACCAACTCTGGGACGCCGCCGCCTCCCTCTACCGCGACAACACCACCACCTCGCTCCATCCCCAAGACGGCAACGCCCTCGCCCTCCTCTTCAACCTCACCACCACCCCCGCGCAATCCGCCGCCCTCAGTGCCGCCCTCACCGCCAACTGGAACGCCATCGGCCCCGTGACGCCCGAGCTCCCCGACGTCATCTCGCCCTTCATCTCGGGCGTCGAAGTGCTCGCACACCTCGCGGCCGGGCAGCCCTCGCGCGCACTCACCCTCGTGCGGCGCCTCTGGGGCTTCCTGCTCGCAGCCCCGACCATGACCGGGAGCACGTTCGCCGAGGGCCTGGCCGCGAACGGGAGCCTCTACTACCGCGGCGCGTCCGGGTACAACCACGACCCCGCGTACACGAGCATGAGCCACAGCTGGTCATCGGGGCCGACGATCGCGCTGTCGACGAGGGTGGCGGGGCTGGAGGTGACGGGGTGGCGGGAGTGGAGGTTTGCGCCGCTGCCGGGTGGGTTGGGGGAAGTGCGGAGCGGGTTTAGAAGTCCTGTTGGCGAGTTTGCGGTCGATTGGGTCGTTGGGAATGGGACGATTGATGCGAGGGTGCTTACGCCAGAGGGAACGACGGGACGGGTCGAGTTTGCTGGGGGTTGTGATAGGGTAATGGTAGATGGGAAAGAGTGGGCTGGAGAGGTGATCGAGGGAGGTGGAGTGAAACGCGTTCAAGCGACTGGCTGCCAAATGTAGAGCTGTCTGTCGAATCAGTCCTGTGGGATGTGCATCACTGCACAA
Organism: Neofusicoccum laricinum; assembly: GCA_029906385.1. Classification (NCBI taxonomy): domain Eukaryota; kingdom Fungi; phylum Ascomycota; class Dothideomycetes; order Botryosphaeriales; family Botryosphaeriaceae; genus Neofusicoccum; species Neofusicoccum laricinum. Next base: position 449,085 of record CP123718.1, on the reverse strand, counting down.
GCTTAGCGGGCTGAATGTGGGAGCTGGTGCTGAGACGCGCGAAGCAGATAGGCTGGTTGAATTTAGTTTCAACAGATTGGTCGGCTACCTGAGAATTGGATTGTAATCAGTCACCAATTAACAGCTGGCAGCTCAAATACCTACTCCTTTCCGATCCCTGAAAGCTAGGGACCATATCCCTCACCAGGCCAGAGATATTGTCTTACTTGAACTTGGAACTCGTTGAAGAGCTCGACGACCTCGATTGGAAGTACTTTGGTTGCGGTATAAGCTGGTGTATCAATATCAGCGGCCTACCTACTGTTGGTGGAAGCCCGGGACTGACTGGAGTCTCGCTGCTTATGTTAGGAATCGATAGTGAATTTACATTCAGCTACGTTCTATTTACAAGAAGAAGTTGCTAAGGAGTGGAGAGAGCTGCGAGAAATGAGAGACTAAATAGTAGCGCGGCGAAACGATGTTCCTGAACTAGTACTGTGCGTACAAGTCCTTTGGACTCTAACAATACCCCCCTCCTTCCGCTAAGGCGTTGTACAACGGAATAAGAATTAATATAAGACAAGGTTTCTCTTTTACTTCGTCATTTTTTTTTTTGATATTTCTCGTACGAGATATAGGTAGTAGGATATAGTATCTCTACTCCTGGATTCTCGTACGAGAGGCAGCAGACTTAACCCATGCCTTACATGCGTCGGTTTCCTTTAGAGCTTCGTATGGTTCCCAGGTGGGTTTTGCGTATCCAGTCCAGTGTACTAGTAATAGTCGTTTCTGCCCTCGTCCCATGCCTTTATATCTCTCTGCAGAGATTCGTTCAACGAACCAGAGGTCTCCCTGCTCCGTGTGGATAGCGGGTGGTTGCGCGTCGTCTGTAGACTGATAGGGAAGAGGATCCGTGGCTGCTGGTCGTACGAGGTCGACGTGGAAGACTGGATGAACACCAGGTGGTAGGTCAAGCCTTACGTTGTGTGGAGAGATAACCTCTAGTACCGTATACTTCGTATTTTTCCAGTCGAGCTTCTTGGAAGGACGATCCGTACGGATGTTCTTTAAGTTTAGCCATACCTTATCGCCGACCTGGTATCGTGGGGCGGCCTGTCTATGCCGGTTGGCTTGGTGCTCCGCTGCTTGCTGTGCCAGTGCCATTGCCGCTTGGGCCCATTCTACTCCTTTTTGAATAGTTCGTACAATGGCTTCCCCTTTCTGGATGGGGTTCTGTGCTTGCGTTTCTTCGATGTCTCGTACGTCTGCTTGTTCTGGGAATGGAGTCAGGTTGTAGCCATGGGCGAGGAAGAACGGGCTAACTCCGGTTGTAGCGGAGGTTCGTCCGTTAAGTGCTAGTTCCGTAACTGGTAGTAGTTTGGCCCAGTCGTTCTGCGCGTAGTTCGTGTAGATACGGAGGCATCCTTCTACGATATCGTTTGTACGCTCAGTGGCTCCATCCGTCTGTGGGTGAAAGGCTGTTGAGAGCCGACGTTGTATCTTTAGTATCTGGCAGATTCGTTCCCATGCCGCGGAGGTGAATTGGGGCCCTCGATCCGAGACAATTGCGGCCGGTAGCCCATGTAGACGGTATACTACTCGTACGAAGGCCCATGCGACTGCTTCGGTAGTAATTTCCGCCATGGCTTCAAGGAGGACTCCCTTAGTAAGCCGGTCAGTAATAACGAGGAGGTTCGTACACCCTTCGCTTTCCGGGAGTCCTGTGATAAAGTCCATCGAAAGTTCCTGCCACGGCCGGGCTGGAATTGGCAGCGGTTTCAGTAAGCCGTGTTTCTGTTCTCTCCAGGCTTTCGTACGGCTGCATACGTCGCAGTTTCGTAGGTATCGGCGGATATCGTTTGCCATACCTGGCCAGAAGTAAAGCCTTGCTAGGACCGCGTAGGTTTCTGTCCGCCCGGGGTGTCGTGTCATCGGGCTTGTATGTGCCGTCTCTATTAGCCTCGTACGAAGTTGTTCCGCTTGTGGAACCCATAGCCGTCTACGGAACCTGAGGAGGCCCGTTGTTGTCAGATCGCATTCACCAATAGAGACCTTGTAGGGAATCGATGGGGGGAAGCTTCGGGCATTATTTCGTACGCAGGCTTGGGCTTCCTGATAGATCGGATCTCGCTGAACTCCGAGATCCCAGCCATCGTCCGGGTACGGAGGTGGAGTAGTTGTAACCAACGTCGATGATTCTTTCTCTTGATGAGGCTGAACTTCTCGGCTAGCACCGGTCTGAGGAGACTCGTCAGCTTGATATAGCCGGGTTTTCTGGCCTTTATTATTCCTGGGGGTTGATTTCTCGGCAAGGCGCTTTGAGCGTCGTATGGGTAGTAGCCGCAGTGCGGCGACTGTTTGTGGATGCGGGCCGCCGTTTGCTTGGAGTAGTTGGAACGTACGAGAGCGGATTCTTGCGTCGTCTACGGAGCGCGGTAGGTCCTGCTCACGCCTAGAGAGGGCATCCGCTCTATCATTGTCTTGTCCAGGCCGGTATTGGAAGTGAAAGTCGAAACGACTAAGGAAGAGAGACCATCGTACGTGACGTTCGCTAAGTTTGCGTGGTTTCATAAAGTACTCGAGGTTCTTATGATCAGTAATAACCTTGAACCCTCGTACGGAACGGAGCTCTGCGTCCCATTCCTCGAAGCACTTAATAATCGCCAGGAGCTCCTTGTCGTAGATTTCGTAATTACATTCCGCGGGGTTCATTTTCTTAGAGAAGTAGGCGCATGGTCGGAGTAGTCCGTCTTCGTCGTACTGGGAAAGGACTCCCCCTATGCAGTAACCGGAGGAGTCGGCCTCTAATATTGTCGTACGATCCGGATCAAACGTAGCAAGGACGGGCTCCGTTGCGAACATCTTTTTAAGGAGTTCGAAAGCTTCGTTGCACACGGCCGTCCACCTGAACTGGGTATCCTTCTGCGTGAGTTGTGTAAGAGGTCGTACGATGTCGGAGAACCCCTTAATAAAACGTCGATAGAAGTTCGCGAACCCTAGGAATCCTCGTACGCCTTTAACTGTAGACGGTGCTTGCCATTCCCGAATCGCCTGCACCTTCTTAGGGTCCATTTGGATACCTCGTCCGGCGGTAATAATGAATCCTAGGTAGATGGTACTCTGCTGTTCGAACTCGCATTTATCAATGTCCAGATAAAGGCCTGCTTCCTTAAGCTTATTGAGCACTCGTCGTACGTCTTCTCGATGCTGTTTCTTGCTCCCGTTTGTGTACACGAGTATATCATCGAGGTAGGCGGAGCAGAACTCGTCCAGGTACTCGCGTAGACACCAATTAATGTACTTCTGAAATGTACTTGGCGCATTCGCTAGGCCAAAGGGGGTAACAAGCCACTCGTATAGTCCATACCTCGTACGGAAGGCTGTCAGCCATTCTTGTCCTTCCGTAATACGGATCTTGTGGAAGGCCGCCGATACATCAAGCTTAGTAAACCACTTTGCCTTACTAATCTGGGAGAGTGTCTCATGGATAAGTGGTAGCGGGTAACGGTCCTTCTTAGTAATTGCGTTAAGGGCTCGGTAGTCTACGCAGAACCGGAGACCTCCGCCGGGCTTTCGTACGAAGATTACGGGCGCTGCTGCAGAGGAGTGGCTTACGCGGATAAAGCCCTTATCAAGTAGGTCCGTAAGCGTTTGTCGTAGGACCACAAGTTCTTCCTTTGTCATGTTGTATAGCGGACCCCATGGGGGTTGATGCTCAACTCCTTTGTCGTCCAAGGTCAGTTCAATCTTGTGATCGACTGCGGGACCCCGGTGGGGAGGTAGTTTTCCTGCTTCCTTAGGGGAGAATAGATGCAGGAAGTCCTGCAACCAGTCGGGGAGTTTCGTACGAGGATCCGTCTTGGTTTTCTTCTGTAAGGCTTTCTGAATGTCGGCCATCGTGACTGCAAAGACTTGTGTACGAGGTCCGCTTTTCTTCCGTTCTTTCTTCGACTTTTGGAAGTGGAGGTTCATTGCTGCTGCTGAGATTTCAGCAATATTGAGTTGGCGGGAAGCGTGTTGAAAACGATTTTTTAATCGTACGCCACTATCCTGTAGGTAGAGTCGTCCTCTCTTTAGCTCTAGCCTTGCGTTCTGTTTCTTAAGAAAGGGCGTTCCTAAGATGAGATCGTATTCCAATGTATCCGGTAGTACGTAGAAGTGGACTCCTTCTTCTTCGTATTCGTCGATGTCTATCCGTACGACTACGGCATCTGTAACTGTAATGTCGTCTCCTCCTATTCCGCTTGCCTGTCTGGGTCGGATCGGGATGGTGGTTAGTCCGGCCCTTCGTACGAGTCGTTCGTTAATGACTCCATAGCAGAGGCAGCCGGTGTCAATAAGCGTGCGAGCGCTTATTGTACGGTCGAGGATTGTATTCACGAGGAAGGGGTTATCGTGCATCGACTCGCGCTCGAAAATCTTCCAGTTCCGATACTGAATTGATTTTGTATCTATCCCTCGTACGCGACTTAGTCCGAGGGGGTTGCGTTTCCCGATTCCTCGCCACTACTATCAGACAGTTCTTCTGCGGGGGTAGAGACGGCTGCCACTTTTGGTTTCGCACTAGTAGGACGGCGTGCTGGGCCCATGGGGCACTGTCGTACGTAGTGCGAGGGGTCTCCACAGCGGAGGCACTCATCCGACTCACGTCGTTTCTTCAAGACGTCCTCCGTAACCCAGCGGGCGGGCTTCCGTTTAGTCGTTAGGCGCTTCTTCCCACGTACGGGGTCGGCCCAAAGTGCGGCGACTTTAGCGTTCGACGGTTCCCAGTCCATTCCTTCTGGCTCATCCCTAGCTTGGTAGTGGCTGCCCGAAGGATTCGCGTGTTGCCCCTTCTGGGCTTGGGCAAAGCGCTTTTGTTGGTCTTCGATTAAGCGGATACGCTGGCAGAATTCATCGTACGTTGTCGGGGGGACGGTGCCAATTAGCCCTTGGTGTAATTTCGGGTTTAAGGCTGCTTCTAGGAACCCGATCTTTACGTTGTCCTGCCAACTCAGGCCGCCTGCTTCGACTAAGGTTTGGTCAAAGTCCGCAAGGAACGTACGGAGGCCTTGTTCCTTCTGTCGAACTCGATTGAGTTTGGCGAGGGCTTTAGTTTGAATGTCCGGGTCTCGGAAGGTCTTGGAAAGAGCGGTGAAGAAATCTTCCGTACGAAGCTCTTCCCCTGCGTTGTTCTTTGCCTCGATCCATGGTAGCAGTCTCTTCGCTGCTTTACCTTGGAGGCGGCTGTAGGCGTAGTAGACCTTCTCTTTCTCCGTACGATAGACCGCTTCGTCGACGATAAGCTTGGTACGTAGGTTGTGCTCGAACTGGGGGTACAGTGTAGGGTCGTCGCCGTTGAACCTCTCGACATCCGGGAAGCGGGCCTTCGCTGGGACCGTACGATATTCAGTACCCTCTGTCGTGTGTTGGGTAGGAGGTTCGGGCTCGGCTGTTGTACCGGCATCGTTGGTGCGGTTCGCAAGGAGATTTCGTACGGAGTCTTCCAGCGCTTGGTAGCGGTGTTGGTTCTGCTGCTCCGTATTGTTGAACTGTTCCGAAAGTCCTCGTACGAGATCCACTAAAGCGGAGAGGACGACTTGGGGGTCTTCGTTGTTCATGGTGCGTTGTATAGGAAGGACGCCTTCCTATAGTTAATAATGAGCAACTTCTAATGTTAGGAATCGATAGTGAATTTACATTCAGCTACGTTCTATTTACAAGAAGAAGTTGCTAAGGAGTGGAGAGAGCTGCGAGAAATGAGAGACTAAATAGTAGCGCGGCGAAACGATGTTCCTGAACTAGTACTGTGCGTACAAGTCCTTTGGACTCTAACAGCTTATTCTTGCTGATCCGAAAATTTTTACTTCAGCTCAATGCTGAGCTTCCCACAGTATTGAGCTCGGGTACGTTGCAGCCGCGCGGGGAACCATCGGGAGGGCATAGTGGGTGTTACGAACCCCCAAGGAAGCGGGCTTTATAGCCCTAAGGGCGAGAAGCCCGCACGGGAGAAAGCGCCGCGAGGACCAACAGGCCACACGGACGGCTAGACCGCAGGGCCAGGAATCCCGCACGGGATTCCAGAGAACACGGGAGTCCGGCGCGTACGGACACCGCCGTAGGCAGAAGCCAGAACCCGCACGGGAAGCAGGACCGTCAGGGACTGCGAAGTCACGAGATAGGACACAAGGCAAATCCCCTACGGCAAGAAGACCCACAGGGACGTAGGAACGGAAGCTGGAAACCCGGAAAGGACGAAGGTAAGCGGGCGCGGAACAGGTGAACATAGCGACCGCTTTACACCGACGGATGTCGGAAACTAGGAAGGTGGTTAGGCGCTAACATCACGTGCGTCCCACACCCGTGACTAGGACCCGCACTGGATCAGGGTGATCCAGTACGACCGATCCTACCCGGTTGATCCAGTCGCTTTGATCCAACAACATTGATCCAGATTGTTATAGCTTTCCTAGTAGTATATAGCCACACTCCCTTAGCTAGACATTTGACCCTTCGTGGTCAACTCAAAGTTCCAATTCAAACCCTATTGATTTGGAGGTAACAAGCTCATTGCGCACCGCGCTATCACGTGATACTTCCCTCTTTGCACCGCCATCCTCCTCTTGTCTCTTCAAGGTAAACCCTTCGGTTTCCACCAACCTACTAAGCGACTCCGAAGCTTAGTAGAAGGAGCCTACCGTTACAGTGGGCTCCCAATCGTATTAGCTTCAGCAAGAAAGCTTTCCACCTCCCAGAGACGGCCACACTGATCATCTCCTATTGATCCGTACCAGGAGAGACGACTCTGCCTGGTTCGAAATGCGGAACAGCTGGTCCTGCCGCGAAACTGTCATTTTTCCAGGTGCATGTTCTGGGCTGGCCAATCAGAATCTCCGCACGCCGCAATGACCCGGAGATGAGCAAACACTTTCCCATGCTTCCACACTTATTTGAGATTCCTCCAGCCCAAATTGGCTAAATAAAACCACCTGCCCTGAAGTCTTATCGAAACCAGGTTGATACAACTCGGCAGGAATGGTATCGGTGTGGCAGCTCGGTAATAACAAGCTCGGTCGAGATGCGGCGTTAAGGATCGGTAATTAGCAACTACGGTGTCTTCGCCGGGCTTGTTGAAAAGCTTATCCAAGGGGTAGGCGGATGTGGGCCTTTCTATTAATCGCCTGTCTAGTGCTACCTGGCCGCGTAATAGTGTCAGACAGCACCGACATGGCCGACGCGACTAGAAAAGGATGGCGGGTTCGACGGGCAACGAGGCCACTGAAAGTTTCAAGACACTTCCACGACAGATCCTGCAAACATTATGATCACTCCCTCCTTTGCCACTGCGGCGGTTTTGACCGCTCTGCCGTTCGTCGATGCTGCCGCCCTCCAGGCTCGGAATGCCACCATTTGCGCACCCGTTCACCTGCTCCTCGCCCGCGGCACCACCGAGGGATATCCGGGGACTCTTGGCTCTCTGGCAGACCTTGTGGTCGATGCAGTTCCTGGATCCGACTATGAGAGTATCATCTATCCGCCCACCGATGAGATCTCTACGGAAAGCTACTTCGAAGGCAGACAGGCGGTTGCCCAACAGCTGAGCGCGTATGCGGGAAGCTGCCCGGAATCGAAGATCGTGCTTCTCGGCTACTCCCAGGTATGTCCCTTCTGATAGACCTGGTGTCCTCTTTAACTGGTTGAATCAGGGAGCAATGATAGTTGGTGATGCTCTTGTTGGAGGCGGTGCTGATCCGTCCGGGATTCTAGGGAACGCCACTCAGCCGCTCGTCTCGCCCCAGCTGGCCGCGCACAGTCTGTCGCCGAACCATTGCCCCTAGAATTGTACCGACATGTGATGCAGTCACTGCCATCTCTCTGTATGGTGACCCGCGCCATGTGCCGTTCCAACCGTTCAATATTGGCAATGGCACTTTCAATGTCACCGGGGTAAGCAAATTTGCACACTGTACCAGGACAGGCAACTGACGTGGCCCAGAAATACCCCCGCACCTCCACCCATAGCGGCATTCTTGACACCCTTTACTCTCATAAGATCCACGACTACTGCAACAACGGCGATCCGGTTTGTGCCAGTGGCGACATTTTCCAGGCGCACCTGGAATACCCTGAGAACTGGGATGCTGATGCTGCGGCGTGGCTGGAATCGGTGGTCCAGTAGATTGAACTTTGTACTTCATCCAGGGTCTTGCGTTCATGATTCTAGAAGCATGAGATGCCTTTGCAGAATGAATCCAGAATGGGAAGATTCCCTATCACGCAGTCCTTGCGCAGTCCTGATGAGTTTGATGCCTTCATCTATCTAAATGTACCAGCCATTGGACCATACCTTATTTTTAGATATTAAATACTGCTATTCCAATCCTGGCAGGGTTGAGCATGCAACAGGCCTGCTGCGAGCTCGATGATGACAGACGCGTCAAGATGGAGGCATTTCCACAACTGTAGGTCTACAGATTCAGGGCCCAGTACTCGTGATCGGAACGCACGAGACGCTTGGTTTGAGTCCTTCATGGTCACCCCCGCATGTTCTCCGCTCCCTGCACCCCGGACCCCGCCTCAAAGCATGCACTAAGGAGAATGCGGAAGCGTCACACGCGGAAACAACTGCGCTGTCTCTCCTGTGCGGCTAATTTACGGCTCTTCTCCTTTTATTCCCAGTCTTGGCACCCTGCAGCGCCCTTTTCTTAATGATGCCCACGCCGGGGTCGCGGTTCGCATTTCCCCGCCATCTCTCGCCCTATTTTCGAATCTGCTTAAGCACCGTCTGTCTGTGGATCGCTCTGCATCATGGACTCCGAAAAGGACGAAACCGCTGCCCATATCGAGAACGTAGACTCTGCCGACGCCGAGGCGGGCCATCTTGCCGACCAAGAAGATCATCACCTCTCCAAGCGAGAGGCCATCAGGCGTCAGCCGCTTGCCTTCGCGTGGTGTATCTTCGCCGTGTGGACCACGCTACTGGTCAGCTTCGAGAACCAAGCGTCGGGGACGGTTATAGGCATACCACAGTTCCGCAAGGATTTTGGCAATTTCTACAACGGCGACTATGTCATCCCCGCCAACTGGCAGTCAGCTTTCAGTGGTGCGCCAGTAGCCTCGTATGTCCATTCCCTCTAGCTTTCCGGACGTTCCGAGCTGACCGATGTCTTAGCACGGCGGTTGGCGCTCTCATGGCGGGCCAGATCGCAGACTCCATTGGCCGGAAAAGGACCATCATGCTGTTTCTTGCCGTTTCCTATGCTTCCATCACCATGGAGTTTGTGGCAACGACGAACCAGCTGTTCTTCGGTGGCAAGTTCCTGAACGGGTTTGCCGTGGGAACGCTTGCATCGGTTTGTCCCACTTATATCGGCGAGATTAGCCCTTTGGCGCTCCGCGGACTTCTCACCTGTCTCATCGCCCTGGCTTACACTGTCGGTCCTCTGACGGCAGCCCTCATCCTCAACAGCACTGGAACATACGAAACCAGATGGGCCTACCGTGCCGTGTTCTGTGCGCAGTACGGGTTTGCCGCCGTCGCCACCTTGTTCGTCTTCTTCATGCCCGAAAGTCCGTGGTGGCTTGTGCTCAAGGGTAAGGAGGACCGCGCACTCAATTCCCTTGGACGCTTGGGGTACAAAGACGGCCCCAGACGCCTGGCGCTCATCAAGAACACGCTTGAGCAGATCCGACAGGAGACCGAAGGTGTCAGCTACTTTGAATGTTTTCGGCGCTCCAATCTCCGTCGCACCATCATCAGCATTGCTCCGTTGAGCATCCAGGCACTCAGCGGCGTCATCTTTATATCGGGGTACTCCACCTACTACGCTCAGCTGGCCGGATACAGCACGGCTATGAGCTTCAAGCTATTCATTGCCCTCCAAGTCGTCTCCATGGTTGGGAACATATGCTCCTGGTTTCTGATTGACCGTGTTGGACGCCGCAACCTGACATTATACGGTACAGCCGCCCTAACAGTAGTACTCCTGCTGACAGGTGGTTTGGCCACGCCAGCAACTCCGAGCGCCATAACTGGGGCTGTCGCGCTGATGATTGTCTACGGCTTCTTCTACAACGCCACAATTGGCTCTACCGCCTACAGCCTGCTGACTGAAGTCTCAACGTCCCGCCTTCGCATAAAGACAGTAGCGATTGGCGTGGCGCTGCAGAATTCCTGGTATACCATGTGGTCGTTTGTTCTCCCATATCTGTTCAACCCGGACAAAGCAAATCTTGGGGCCAAGGTACGCTCAACTCCTGGTATACTTGGACAGGGACTAATAAATCATAGGTCTCTTTCATATTCGGTGGCTTGTCAGTCCTTTGCATCGTTTATCTCTGGTTTTTCCAAGTGGAAACAACTGGTCGTTCATACGCGGAACTTGACGAGATGTTCGTCAAGCGCGTTCCTGCGAGGAAATTCAAGAGTTATGTCGCAGAGAGTACCAATTAGCTGCTTCCCATCCTGTCTCGCGGCAAAAGCGAAGAGGCGGAGTATTTTCTAAAATCAGTTACAATATTCTTTAGTTCAGAAACCCTGGACTATGCGACTTGCGCGGCCTCTGGAGCATTGTACCTTCTGCCGGTGCCACCGATCGGAGGTTTCCAGGTCGGAATCAATACCCCCGCGCGAGGAGCTAATGGCTGTTGGAATTTTCAATTTCAGCCACATCCGTGCCGTGTTCAGTGGTTTTCACGGGAAAATGCATCCCCTGTAACCCCATCGGATAGAGGATTCGCTGTTGCGAGAAACCTGCGGTGCCGATAACAGTTCAGCACGGCTCATACACGGGCTGTTGCTAACGCACCTTCCTGTCCCGCTGTATCGTGCAATCACGCTAGCCGTGTGGCTGGTTCAACACCTCCATTTTGACGGCTCCTTCCAGGCATCAAGTTCGATTATCCGCGTATCGGGGATGCCCTGAGCGCAGCCCGGCACATAAAGTCTCGCGGTAAACCCCGCGAGTTCTGGGTCGCCTCTTTGAGTCATCTTCCATCAACAGCTCGGCCAATATGCGTCAATTCACCCGTTGTTCTGTTTATGCAATTTTCACGTTCGCCTGCTCTGTTTCAGCACAGTGCGAATCCACTCCAGTAAATGGCAGCATCTCCACTCTTACGGATCTGAGTTACGGTGCATTCACTCAGACAGCAACGTATTCCATTGCCAATCAGCTGGGCCTGTTCACCGCCGCTGGACTCAATGTCATGTACAACCAAATCCCGAACTCAACATCCGGCTATGCGTCTCTTCAAGACGGCATGTATGACGTTCTGACCGGTACCATTGACAATGCTGTCAATCTTCGCTTCAACCAGAATGCGTCAATCACCGTCGTTGGACAGCTTGACCAAGGCCCAGACCTCGCCATCGCAGCAGTAGCTGGAATCGACAGTATTCTGGACCTTCGCGGGAAGAACCTCATGGTCGATAGCCCGGTCAGCGGTTATGCGTACCTCATACGAAAGGTTCTCAGTCTGCACGGCCTTCGACTCAACGATGACTACACTTTCCTCACCGTCGGCTCCACCAACATACGCTATCAGTATCTCGTGGCCGGTCAACTGCCCAACGGCACAGTTGGCCACGCGTCCCTCCTGACGTACCCTTTCACGGAATTCCTGGGCGACTTGCCGTCCGGCTCGGCGCCAAAGGTGCTCGCACGCGTCTCCGACTTCATCAACCCGATCTCGTCGTCAGCAATCACCGTTGCAGCATCCACAGTGGACGAATCCAGCACCGAGCACGACCCCGTTGTCCGGTTTGTCGCTGCGATGCTGAGTGCCAATCGGCTGCTCGGGGACCCATCCCGGAGAGGTTGTGTTGACAATTGGTGCGGTGCAGAATGTAGTACGATTCTTGGCATGAGTTGGTGAGGGGGGTAGGAGAGGTGCCCGCCTTATACTCAAGCTCTAAGCTATACCTAATCTAGTAACGAATGTACACGTGATTTCCAACAGGTTGCGCCGTTGCCGCCGTAGCTGCACAGCTTAGTGTTACTGCACACACCGCGGAGTTGGAATATGTGGCAGCTACGAATCCAGAGACAGGAGAAACCGCCGAATCGCAGGCTGGGATCTTCAATATGAGCCGTCAAGGATTGCTCAATGTTATTGATGTACGCACTCAATTTTCAGGATTCTCAGGAGCGGGCATGGACTTCGATTTTGCTGAGGCTATTGTTCCTGGTCCGGGGAAGCTGATCGACTACAGTATCAGAGACGAGGCTGTAGAGCTTGTGATGTAAGAGAGCTATTTGAGAAGTACTGTGTAATCGAGCCGTTCCTGAGCCACTCAGAAAACGCGCCCAACCACGATCGCTTCGTGCGCTAATCTCTCAAACGTATCAAACTCGATTACTGCGCCGAACCTATGATGATATTTAGCTTGAACGCTTGCGAAGGCGGTAGAGTCAACTTACCCATGGCATTTCACGTGCTTTAGTAGTCTACTCGTTAACTCCTGAAGTCGATGGACTTCAAGCCCGTTGAATGCAGCATGGCGTCTGATGTGATTCCAAGCTTGCACTGGCGTTACCTCCTCCGTCAAGTCCAAGTGTGAAGAAAGATCCAAAAGGCGGTCCAAGCCCACGTCGGGTACATCCCAGCACGGGGATCCGATGTTCTGTGCGGTCGGCCCATAATGAGCTCTGAAGAGTAAAGGAGCAGAGGCTGTAAGGGCATGTCCAGGAGGCGCAGATAGCCCGTTTAAGCTGTCCTCCATATGCGGTAGGCAAGGGCTTTCGAGACTTCATACCAGGGTTGTCAGCTGTTGTAAACGTCTGTTGGGCTTGGTAGAGCACACTAACGTCAATACGAACTCGATCCCGACACTCGTCGCATCAAGGCCCCTCATGCAGGTCGAAGTTTTGAAACTCGAGTTCTCAAGATTTTTGGGAGCATTAGCACGGGCTGGAGGTAAATATGTTAGTCAGAAGTTCCGTCTGCAATTTCTCAACACTCACGTTGATAATCATTCTTATAGCTCCACGCATGGTTATCCTCCTGCCGGGGTAGTTTTTTCCTCTGGCTGTGTAGCGTAGGGCCTGAAAGTGGCAGAGAAATCTCGTCATCTGTTGAATCTGGACGAGGCGCCGCTTTTCTCACGCAGATCCTACGATCTGTGTGGAAGTCTGTGATGGTGACGGAGGATGCTGTTGACAGCTCTTCAGGTGTGGAGGCACTAGAGGCTATATCATGTGAGACTGGCCATGGCACTAGGATCCCATGAAGGTCTAACGTTCTTTTCAGTCTCTCTATGGCAGCGTAAAGACTCTTGGTCTCTTGCATCAAATTTGCTTCGTTGGTTCGTAGTTGAAGAACCTCCATTTCCAAGGCTTTGGTATAGGATTCTTTCCGCTCACGATGGCTTCTGATATAGACGTTTGACATTAGTAGCCAACCTCAGGGAGGTTCATTCATGGGCGTACCGTTGAGCTCTTCGGACTTGCTCCCGACGCTTTGACAAAGCATTCCCAGGTGCTGCTTGATTGTGTTCAGATTCTGGCTAAAAACATTAGACCGCGCTGATCTGGATAAATAGAAAAGCAGACCAAATGTGGGATAACGATCAAAGCCAAATTTGGAACATGTTTTCAAACAGCGAAGAGTGAAGCCGGTGTCGGAGTGAAACTACAGACCTCTTGAATTGGGAAGATGCGGACGGAATCTGAACTTCATTGGAATAATGAATGACCGGCAATTTTGCTTAGATGCAAATTACTGGTCTTCGATGCAATCGTCAGGCTGGAGTATTATGTGGCTCGGGTTGGATCGATGTGTGAAGGCGGGTGCTTATCGGGGGAGACCGCGAGTGTACGGCACATATTGTGTAGACGGGTCTAAATAAACAGCGCTAAGTAATTGAGATGAATTCCATGGAAGAGCCTTTGAGACATCTAAAGTAGCAAGAATGGTGAGATGTGTTGGAGGGGTGCGTAGAATGTTTCACCGACCCACGATCCGGCGTATCCATTCCAGCGTTTGCGCCTCTTCTTAGTTGCGAATGGGGCCGAGAATGGCCGATGACTCACTTAAAGAATAATCCTGATATCATTGGATACTATTGCCGCTGCTTACTATGTGATGGTGATCGACATCTGTTGTGTTCGGCTCGCTTGTGTCGATGATACCAATCCTGACACAGTTCACGTTTTGTAATGGCTTCTGCCTGATCACTGATCAAATATTACTGTGTTGGGAATAGTCGCATGTCGATCTAACGCTAAATACCTTTTGAATCAGTGCTGGTGGTGAACTTCTTTGAATTAGGAAATACTGATCGTATAATCAATCCTCCGTCAATGGAAAATGTTTGTACAACCAGACATGCTACTGGAGCTCGAGGGACTTGGCGGCTGCTGCAGCGTTACAGTTCTACTTCATCACGCTCGCTCCTGCAATGCAAGATTAGAATACTTAGTGGTATAAAAGATGCAAAGGATACGCTCTCAAGAACGCTGCCCAAGACACTCTTTCGAAAGACAAGCTGGATTCTTGTCATAATCCTTCATTACATTCTTTTCTGCAGATCAAGACTACGTTCCCAACATCATGTTAGCCTTTCTTCCTATTATTCTTCTTTGGAGTGTTTTGTTGAGCACGCTTGCTGCGGGTGCACCGAGTCCCAATCGAAACGAAAGACACCAAAAAAACGGGAAAGCAGTCTATTTCATCACGAACGACGCGGAGAATGCAGTAGTTGCAGTGCCCATTGCTGCAGATGGCTCCCTCTCGGGCGGAACTGTTACTTCTACTTGCGGTGCGGGTGCCAGTTCCATAGACGGAGCAACGAACGCGACTGCTGCCCCGGACGCATTGGTGGGCCAATCATCACTGACGGTTGCTGGCGAGGTAAGTCCGCATTGCTTGTCCTCCTGCCACTGTTAACACATGTTCAGAACCTGTTTGCTGTCAACGCTGGCTCCAACACCCTCACCATGATGTCCATCTCGGCCTCTGATCCCACCAAGCTTACCCTGGTCGGCCAGCCCGTTTCTCTCCCGGGTGAATTTCCCAACACGGTCGCCGCCTCGACGAAGAATGGCCTTGTCTGCGTCGGATCCACAGGCGCGAAGGCGGGTATCTCCTGCTCCACGTTTTCCCCGGCCACCGGCCTTGGTGACATGGACGGCCTCCGCCAGATCGACCTTGGGCAAACAACCCCGCCGGTCGGCCCGACCAACACAGTCTCACAGGTATTCTTCTCTGAGGACGAGTCGCGTCTCTTGACCACTGTCAAGGGTGACCCGGCAGTCAACAACACAGGCTTTTTCTCTGTTTTCCAGGTCCAGCAGAACGCTTGCTCCGGCGCTGCTAGTCTCTCGATGGAGGACACTCGGAGCTCGCCTCAAGGCACGGCCGTGCTTTTTGGATCCGCAGTGATTCCAGGAAGCTCGTCTGTCTTCGTCACCGATGCATCGTTCGGTGCCGCCGTTTTATCTGTGGATGGAGCGACGGACGAGGCGGCTCTCGTCACGATGCAAGCCATCGACGACCAGAGCGCTACTTGCTGGGCGACCGTTTCGCAGGCCACGGGGAGCGCATTTGTTACCGACGTTGGTGTCAACCATGTTGTGGAGATGAGTCTCGAAGATGCTAGCATAATCTTGACGCTTGACCTATCGGCGAACGGTGACCCAGGGCTGATTGATCTCAAAGCGGCGGGCAACTTCGTGTACGCTTTGTCTCCAGGAAACGGCACGACTCCTGCTGCAGTTACGGTCTTGGATATTTCTGGAGGGCAAGGGTCTGCGAACATGGTCCAGCATTTTGAATTGACGGATCTCGGAGTGGGGAAGAATGCGATGGGCATGGCTGTCCTTGCTTGATCAATTGTACTAGAACCCATAGAATACAGTACCAGGGTAGAATCCTTGGTAGTAACGGATAACTTATGGGCAGAACGCAGCCGCTACAAGTAACTCTGGAAAAGCGGACTTGTGACAACCTTTCCACCACCCCATTCTTTTGCCATCAATAACACTGCCCTATCCTCTCCAGCATCTCCTCCTGAAACTTCAAAACCGCCCTTGACCCTATAACAAAGCTCGTGGAGTGGAATTTGAGTGTTCCATTGATCCATGCGCTATCGGCAAGGCCGCTACCGCCGACAGCGTATTCGACCATGACTTCCGTCCATTATCCAGCGGTCATCGTGTCCACGTTGCATGTCTCCCCAGAAATGGCATGGAATTGATGCGCTGGTAAAGGCCTTCCGGTGCCAAGTACTCCCCGGCGAGCACACGCAGTTCTGCCTCTGTAAGGGCTTTCATTTCCCCCAGAGTCGTGAGAATGAAGGATGCGTGGTGTTAGGAAATGCGAAAGTCAAAGCTCCGTTCTACCTTGACTTGGAATACTGAATGTGACGACAGTGTTCCTAGCCATTGTACGAGATCCAGGCTGGCCAATCAGAACCCCCGCACGCCGCACTTGTCCGGCGATCATTCTGTTAGGAATCGATAGTGAATTTACATTCAGCTACGTTCTATTTACAAGAAGAAGTTGCTAAGGAGTGGAGAGAGCTGCGAGAAATGAGAGACTAAATAGTAGCGCGGCGAAACGATGTTCCTGAACTAGTACTGTGCGTACAAGTCCTTTGGACTCTAACACATTCTGCTGCTGTCGCTACTGTTGCTCAGCGTGGCCTCTCCGTCTGGTGCTGTCCTGTCCAACGAGAGTAGCTGGAAAGCTGGAAATTAGCTGTAGCAGGCGCATGGGGCGTGGTCATGGCTTGCGCTGTGCGCCTGCGCCGCTTACGAGTCCAGCCACCGACGACGAGGTTTGCGAGCCAGCAACATGATCTGGGCTTGTCGTTCAACCTACATACAGGCGATTTGTTTGCAAATCACGGCAATGATCTACTATTGGAGTTGTAGCATGCGTATAGTTCAGAAATGTTCCCCGCAGGAGCTGCGTAGGCAATCGCGGCTCGCTCCTTCATTAGAGGGATAGGTATCTTGTATAATGGCGACGTGGTGTGAACTGCTGGGTACATATGAGACTACTGCCTATAACGAGCAAGTAGCACGGATTAGAGATATTAAAACCATATCGTACTTTTTAATTGGCGAAGGAGAGAGGGTATGGAAGTAGGTACATAGTTTTCTCTCATTATTAAAGTAAGAACAACACATTTACAGGGATAGGTGTCGTGATCTCTAAATACGTGACTCTTTACCAGAAGTACTCGCAGCTAGTAGCGTTCGCCACATTCTCGGTACGAATATCAAACGGAATGCACTCCTTCTTGTAGATCTCTGGCTTACCATACTCCCTCTCAGAGTAAACCCAGAACTCTCCCTCCGTTCCACCGCAGGCTAGCCATCCATGGCCTTCGTAATAAAGCTTGTCCGCAACACGGGAGAATGAGTTGAGATACGGGTAATCATTAGTGGGTACGCTTTTGTAGCCCTGCCGGCTGTAGGCGAAAAGGCCACCCGCAACGCCAGAAATGTCGACATAAGCTGGGTTGAGTGGTCAGCGTGGACTTTTCATGTGTACTTATTTATTGCGCTTACCGGTCTGTGAGTAGTTGGCGGTGGGGCTGTGATACATGGTGAGGGTTCCGTTGATGTTGCCCATTGCAAGGACGGGGTCGACGTCGCCGCAGGTAGAGTTGGTTTCCTTTCCGATGAAGAAGAAACGCTCGGTAGCCTTGAGAGTGGCGCCATCAATCGTTTTGTTGTCGGAGACAGCGACCATCTTGAAAGGCGTGGTGTCAATCGCGGCCGATGCCACAGCAGGCATCAGAGACGCAGCGGAAGCAATGATGGCGGCGATCTTCATGTTCGGAGTGGTTTGTAGTTTCGTTTGTTTGAGGAAGGTTCGAATGGAGAGGTGGTGATCGTGGAAGTCGGCATTTAAATAGCAGAAGGTTTAGAGCCAGGGGAAGCAACAATTTCCCCTTGCCTGCCTGACACTCGGCCTGAATCGGTTCACGGCTCTTCACCAATGCAACTCGGCTTGGGATGATCACACATGGGCACGTGCGTTATCCATTAGCTTGTTGGAGTCAAGACTGCGATGACTCGCTGCAAGGAGCCGGTGGGAGCCGAACACACCCGCGCCATCAGGCCCACAGTTCTTTTGCTAGCAGAAACGTTGAGAAAGGAACTCGAGAACGCATGTCATCGCACTTCGGTTCCCAGGAGAAAACTGCACAGTCACTCATGGGGTACGTAGTATATCTGATGAGATAAGTGGCTTCCAAAGTATGACAGTAAACAGGAAGCGGTGTTTGGAATAATAACCCGATACCTTCTCGCACGTTTCTGCATTCCACCACACGTTACTGTAACATGAAAAAGATGTACTGGATAATCTAGTTCTGATTCTATAGAAAACAACACTCGAAAGAATGTCTACGACCAGCGCTTAGTTCTTCGAACCGCCAAGCCCTCCAAGCCCGCCCATGAGGCCCGAGCCGCCGCTTGATCCACCAAGGCCACTCAGACCGCTCATGAGACCTGATCCTCCACTCGATCCTCCCAGACCGCTCATCAAGCCCGAGCCGCCGCTCGAGCCACCGAGCCCACCAAGCATGCCTGAGCCAGAGCCAGTCGACGAGCTGTCGGTCGACGAGCTACCGGTCGACGCACCGGTGCCGGTTCCAGTGGAGGAGCCACCCTCCGAAGAGGAAGAGCCGGACGCACCGGTGCCAGAAGAGCCGCTGGCCGAGGACATGCTGCCAATCTGACTTTGGATAAACTCGGCGGCGGGGCCAGTGGAGGCGGAGGCGTAGGAAAGATGGGCGGGGGTGATGATGAACTGGTTGGTGCAGACGAGATCTCCGGCGGCGCAGAAGATCTTGGTCTTCGACTCGTCGATGTTCTTGAAAGGCTGGGCCTTCAGAGGGTCGCCAAAGGTGACAGCAGCCTGGGTGCGTTGTCAGCGTTGCTGTTCAGAGCTACGGGATGGAATCAGCGGGGGAAGAACGTACCGCCACCTTTGCCGCCTCATCGGCGCTCAAATCAATCAGGCAGCCGTGGACTTGCTGAGCGCCCTGCGAGTAGCCGGCAAGGACGATCTTGGTCTCGGGGCAGCTCGATACTGCCTTCTTGACCATCTGCGCGCAGAACTGACTGCCCTGGGCCTGGCCAGGCGAGACACTGCCGATGAACGTGCCAGCAATGTCGGCAGGGTAGGTGACACCCTGAGTGGCAACCTTGTCGGCACCGAGGGCAGCCTCAAGCTTCTCCTTCAGGGCGGGTCCGACGGTCGATCCCATGTTGCCTTGCTCAGTCGTACCGCGGGCAAAGATGTAGGTCACCGGCTTGCAGACGCCAGACTGCACATCGTTGGCAGTGTTGGACCCGCCCATGCCCGGGATGGAGAAGCCTTGGGGAGCGCGGGACTCGAGAGGGGCGGCGTTGGCCGCGGCAATGATGGCCAGCATCGTGTAGTAGTTGAGAGCAACCATGGTTTCTGTTGTGATGTTGCTTGTGGGGTGTCGTTGATGTTCGTTGGCGTAGAAGTTTCAGTGAAAGAACGGAGGACGTCGGATTCAGGCTATCTGCAGAACGAGCGATGAAGAGAGCCGATGATGGATGCTGACTTTCAGAGACATGGTGGTCTTTTATGTGTTGTGGTGCCCTCTCGTACTGCCCAGATTTGCCAAATGCTCAGTAGTCCCCAGATGAGACGCGGAACAGGCGAAGAGAAACATGGTCCAGTCCGGAAGCGGAGTGGCTTGAGAGCGGCCGCTAGGCAGGTAAACCAAACGTGTTTATCAAACGGACCTACTCTTAATGCGATGTCTACTCTCATACGCGCCGTCGCGGCAAACGGTTTCCAAGTTTGCTCTATGACGCTGTGGCTCGTGCTCGAACACCCTCGAGCATGTTGATTTACGGTTCGCTTGGCTTGGTGTGGTGTCTGAACGAAGGATCTAGCCTCGGAACGTCCATGTCAATGCCTCGGGATTTTGGAAGCTTCGGGGTGTGGTGCAGATCTTTTTTGTCCCGAACTGGTGGTCAATCTTCCTCGAGAAGAGCGCTACGTGCCGCGAGACGGGAGGTGCATGGCTGCTCAATGTCGACGAGTGCAAGCGCAGCGCTGTCAAGGTTGAACGGGCCAGCTGAGCACATCTGGAGATGCAGCGACGCGTGCAGTCAGCGCAAAGTGTCGTGCCTGGGACGGCGGTGAAGGAGTGCGACGTGGCGCAGCGGGCTGGACCGCGCTTAGACCACAGGACGGCCGGGCGAGTCGGGCGTTTATCACGTTTCGCGCTCTGTAACGCATCGCTCGCTCGAGAGGGCATGCCTAGGGCTGAAGGTGCGAACTTGAAGCAGCCCAGGCCTTCGATGTGCCGAGGAAGCGTTGATGGTGTGGCAGCATCACAAATTAAGCCTCTACGCAGCCGGATGTGCTGACAGGCATTGACAGCCCGCTCGAATCCGTCCAGGACATGGTGCCAACGCCCTTGCCGGCATACCGGCAGCCGGTAACCGTCGACTGCGGGTGGCTGCGTCTCAAACCCAGTCGGGCATTTCGATTCAGAGCCGAAGACATTGGACTGGCATACTACAATGGCCCAGGAGTCTTTCATCATCATTCGTTCTCTTTACGTTTGATGACTGGTCCTGCGCAGTCGAAAGCCGGTTATCCGGGTGGGCCACGCCGAGTGTTGCCGACTGGGTACTCCGTATGGCCAGGATTTCTTATCAGAGATCCGCGCGCCCTGTGGAAGACAAGTAATCCGGCGGTCAACAACCAGCTCAATTAAAGGCTCTGGCTTTGCCTCGGCGTGGACTTATCAATCCCACAATCATGTCAAAGGCACCCGCGGTCGTCGAGCTTCATCCTCTTTCTCGTCATGATGGAGTTGCCGCCACAGCTGGGACCTCGGCACCAGCACCGCCCGGCGAAGCCGCCCAGGGCCAGCCCGGCGACCCAACGGCCGAAGCCGTAAATGAACCTGCTCTCTCGGTGCTCCGGTCCAGCATAATTGTCGCATCAGTCACGGCGGTCCTTGTCGCAAGCAGCATGACCACCGGCCTGCTTGCCATTGCACTGCCGAGGATGACGGAGGAACTGGCAGTTCCTGAGTACCTCGTTCTCTGGTGCGTTTCTCTCCGACCCTTGCGTTGTCCATGACCTGACGTGGCAGGCCTGCGTCAATCTACGGGCTCACTAGCGGGTGCTCTCCTCCATTGCGGATATTGTTGGGAGCCGCGTCGTCTACCTCGCAGGGTGCCTGTTTCTTTCCCTGTCGGTCCTTGCAAGCGGTCTCGCCAGAACGAGCACGCAAATCATCGTCTTCCGCGGCTTCCAAGGCATAGCTGCTTCCTGCTGTCTTCCAACTGCGGTAAGCATCTTATCCGAGAGCTTTCCCGGCGGGAGGAGGAGAAACATCGGATTCACCGTCCTGGGCATTGGTCAGCCTCTCGGATATTCGTTGGGCCTCTTCCTCGGCGGATTCTTCGTTGACTCTGTCGGCTGGAGGTATGCATGGTACCTCTGCTCCGGCACAGCGTTGGCTGTGTTCTTCATCGCCATCTGGGCACTGCCGCCTGGGCGCATCCGCGAGAGGCTCACGTGGAACCGGTTCTTCCAGCAGCTCGACTTGGTCGGAACGGTGACTGCAAGTGCGTGTCTAGGAATACTATCCTACGTGCTGGCTGTTGTCTCGCACGGCTCGTCTAAGATCAAAGACGGGCAAAATATTGCCCTGCTCTGCATCGCCGGCGCTCTGATTCCGATGTTTGTGTTCTGGATGGACCTGCGAGTCAAGAAGAACAAGCCGGCGTTGATTCCAAACGCCCTCTGGGGGAAAACCGCATTCTCGACCGTCTGCATGATGGTCTTCCTGACTTGGGCTGTAGTCATGACGGTGGAGTACTACTTCAGTCTGTTGTAAGTGCTCTCGACGGGTCATTCTGATACCAAACCAAGGCTGATATTTCCGCAGTTTCCAGGAAGTTCAAGACCTTTCGGCGCTTCAAACTTCGATCCGGTTCCTCCCAAACGTTGTTGCCGGAATCATTCTCACCATCACCATCGGCATCGTTCTGCACAAGTATTCCGCGTACTGGATCGTAGTGTCTGTATCTCTGTTCAGTGCCATATCTCCGATGCTCCTCGCCATCACCAACCCGGAGTGGTCCTACTGGTACACACTCTTCTGGGCGATGCTCCTCTCCGCCCTGGCAGCGGATGTGTTGTTCGTTGTCTCGAACCTCGTCATAACCAACGCCTTTCCGGGATCCACGCAGGCCCTCGCAGGAGCTGTCTTCAACACTGTCACCCAGTTCGGAACCGCAGTTGGCTTGGCGATCATGGCTTTCATTTCTTCGAACGTGACAAGCCGATCGGACTTTCCAAATAAGTCATCGCCGCTCGCACTTCTCGAGGGATACCGTGCAAGTTTCTGGGCGTGTTTTGGGGCGATGATGCTGTCCGTTGGCATTGGCGCATTTGGATTGAGAGGCGTCGGGCGAGTTGGACTGAAGATTGAATGAAAGCGTGCCGGCAGGGGAGGGGTGCGTTGCATGTCCAGCCATCACATGCCAGATCTCGAGCTAAGCTTACCCGGAGATGCCATTCGACTCTCTCATCGTGCATTCCCAATGCATTGCGCGCAACGATCGTAAATAGAACCTGCATATACTCGCCAGATCAACACGGTTGAACCGCTCGTCCGGAGCCAACTTCAGGAGCGAACGAGACGCTCCGATGCTTCCGTGCAATTGTCGACAACTCATCAGCTTACCCCACCACTTGGCTCAGGGCGTCGCCAATCGGGCGCACCCCTCGCACATTGAGTTCACAATCAATTAAACCTTTCGGTTAGGACCTTTCGGTTAGGAAAAAACTTGACACCTGCTGTTAGTAGTAGGTTAGTGTCTGAAGTGTGTTGCAATCGATTCCTACGGTTGAACTAACGTTGGTGGTGCGGCTCTGCCCGCTAGCGAGCGCTCGGACCACCCCACCATGAGCGAAATCTTCAAAGAATTTGCGGCTAGGGGAGGTGGTGGAGGAGAGGGAAAGGCGGTAAAGGAGAGGCGTAAGCTGCCAGCAAGGCAAGGGAGTAAAAG
Source organism: Neofusicoccum laricinum (assembly GCA_029906385.1). Classification (NCBI taxonomy): domain Eukaryota; kingdom Fungi; phylum Ascomycota; class Dothideomycetes; order Botryosphaeriales; family Botryosphaeriaceae; genus Neofusicoccum; species Neofusicoccum laricinum. The sequence continues at coordinate 426,091 of CP123718.1, read as the reverse complement.
AGCAAGGACAGAGGATACCATCGAGGTAGCAATTGGAGCGCCTACGGCCTTTTCAAGCAAGACAGGCGCCAACAAAGAAGACACGCAAATTTTACGCCAGAAGGCAGAGCAGCTCCAGCGCCTAGTTAAGAGCCAGCTAGAAATGCTTCAGAGACAAGAGGACATGATCAGCGCTCAGGGTGAGCAGATCAAGGACCAACAGAAGGCTATGGCAACTCTCACAGCTGCAGTCAAGGAGCTATCCCAGGAGATAAAAGCAACGAAAAATGAACAAGCCCGCTTCTCTTGCGAAGCCGGGGAAATCAAGGCAAGGCTGGCTAAGCCTCCCAGCCAGATAAAGCCAACATATAGCGCGGTCCTCGGAGCAGCACCAGTAGCAGCAAGCCCTAAGCTGCCACTCCAGGGAGCAGCAAAAGCAAAAGCGAATGAGGAACCCAGAACGGTGACAGTGGACATTACAAGAGCCAGAGGCGAGAGAAGCGACCTAAAAAAGGTTAAAGCAGCTCTGGACAAGGGCCTGGATAGCTACGAGGTTACCAAGGAGGTTTCTATTGAATTCATCCGGCCTCATGGAGAGGGCGCCATTGACCTGGTCTTTGGCTCTGAGGCCGAGGCCCAGAAGGCGCGCCAACACCCCCGCTGGCTGCAGAGTACATTGCCAGGAGCCAGGGCGAGAGGAGAGACCTGGTACCCAATCAAGTGTGATGGAGTGTCCAAACACATGGTTCTAAACTGGACCACCACTAGGGATAGATCCATCAAAGAGGAGGTTCTTAGCAACTTCCAAAAGGAGAATGGGGATGGCAAGGTTAACTGCGTAGCAAGGAAAGCTGCGTGGCTCAGCAAAACTGAGGTGGGAAAGGCAACTGGATCGCTGGTTATCTGGCTAGCAAAGAAGGAGGCGGCGCAGTACCTCCTCACCCAAGGCTCAGTACGGTTTGGGGCCTCTGCAGCCTACTGAACCATGTTTAAGGAGAGAGAGGACCAAAGGCCATGCTTCAGATGCAATAAATACGGCCACAAGCAAAGCAGATGCACTGGGAGCATCCGGTGTGGAATCTGTTCTAGTGGACACGACACACGCAACTGCAACAAAAGGGACAGTCCAAGGTGTCCAGCCTGCGGCGACGCACACACTATCTTTGATAGAGGGTGCCCACTTCACCCAAGGCACGCAAGACCAGGCGTTAGAACAGCTGTAAGGCCAACAGGAAAGTCGGCAAACACGCCAGCGGAGAAGCCGGTATCCGAGAAGCCGGCATCCTCCCAGCCAGTAGAGAAGCCGGCAACCTCCCAGCCAGTAGAGACGCTGGCAACGGGTGATGTTGAAATGGGGGAAGCTAGCACCACTACCATATGCTAGAGGGTCTCCGGATCCTCCAGCTAAACGTCGGAAAGAGAATGGAGGTCCAACAGAGCCTCCTTAACAACCTGGAAACGGCCCAGTTCGACGTGTTGGTAGTATCAGAGCCGTACTTGTACAGAGGAGAAGACGACAAACCAAGGGTCAACTTCCACCACCAGTGGGAGGCCGTGACCCCAACAGTACACAGAGAAGGACACACACGGCACAGATTCCGAGCAATGATCTGGGTAAATAACCGGATCAAAGCTCAGGTGGTACCAGTGGAATCGCCAGATGTTGCAGCAGTCCTGTTACAGGCAGGAGGAAAGCCAATACTATTATTCTCAGTATATATACTGTTGCGGATTGGGTGTCTTGCAATGAAGAACTGAATTTGGGCATATTGTCGTGAGGGGGGTAAGGGAGGTACCCTTTATACCCGCGTCTCGGCTATCTGAGGAAGACTAGTGTTACATGAACCCTGATATGCTACATATTGTAACGGCGGGCCTCTGCCTCTAAGGATCAAACACCAAAGAGGGTGGTAAGCCGTATGGGGGTTTACCTTGAGTGGGTACAAGGGAGGGTGTGAGAGAACGAAGTGACGAACACACGTGACAGAACACTATGTGTGAAGGCCGTGTTACTAATCAATGGTGTAGATTGATTATTGAAGAAGTTGACCACGAAGGGTCAAATATCTAGCTAAAGAGTGAAGCTATATACTATAGGGAGCCATATACAATCTGTAGTTCGTAAGTTTAGTTCGCCAAGAGGTTGAACTGCTGAACTAGTAGGTTTATAAGTTTAGGGTGCCAAGGCTTTGAACAATTGAACTGGGGAGTCACGTGACTCTACTAGGTGGGTTTCTCTCGCGGGCGCGTCGGCGCCCCGCTTGCTCTTCCTCTTAACCTATTCAACCAGGTTCTGTAAAGGCTGTGCCGTAACACTATCTCCCCCTTTAAGGATCTTCGGCCCGAAGATTCTTCCGTGGAGACTTATAATTTGCTAATTACTGCAGTTTCCTTCTGCCCGTAAGTCTTCCTTGTTATGGCGGGTGTGAAACGTCCTCGCGATGAGTCGGCCTATCGTGCGGAGTTGTCGACCGCGATTAACTCCTTTACTCCGATTACTCGTGCTTGTTTTGATTGTTCGGCTAATGGGCGCGTGTGTAGGGTTGGTCCCCGTTCTTCTCGCTGTGGAGAGTGTGCGGCCCGTGGCTATCCCATGTGTGACGCTCAGAAGGTCTCGGTGGCTGCTAGTAAGAGTCTGTTCCTGTTGCTCCTTCCCTTGCTGACGTTTAGGTAGTGCATCGCTTGCGTCGTCAACAAGAACGAATTCGTTCTGAGGAGGAGAACGCCTATCGCGATTTCCGGGAGGCTTCAGAGGCGCTAGAGCGGTTACAGTCTCGTTTACGTGCTTCCTCTTCGAAGTTAGTTCGGCTTCGAAAACAGCAAAAGCTTTTAGAGGATCGTGGTTTTTCTATCCTTGATCTTGAGCTTTCTTCTGAGAATGTTGCTGCCTTGGAGGAGGAGGATCGGAAAGCGTTGGAGGCTGCCTTGGCTGCTGGGGAGCCGTCTGATCCTGAGAACTCCGAGGGTCCGTCCGCGTCAAAACGGCCACGTCACGAGGCGGTGGGTCCTGCTGTGCCGCGGTCGGCCGAGTCTGCCGAGTCTGCCGGCGAGCCTGTGACTGGTGCAAGGTCTCCTCGTTCGCCTAAGTTAGTGGATTTTGCCCGTTTGTCGCCTCTTGCGCTGGATCCGGCCGTTCTTGAGGGTTTTCCGTTGTTTGTTTTCGAGGGCGACCTCGTTTCCGTGGGAGGTCAGGGTTCTGGCGATGGAACTCTCTGACGAGGTCTGAGTGTATGTCGTCCTTGGGGATCCACTGGTTATCCTCATTCCCATATCCTTCCCATTTAACCAGGTACTTAAGCTGATGGCCGAACCGCTTGCAGTCCAGGATCTTCTCTACTGGGTACTGTTTTTCTTCGGCGTCCGGGTTTTCTGGTACGATTTCTTCTTGGGTTTCGGGGATGTTGGCGTTTTCTGGTGCTGGCTCGAGCAGTGAGACGTGGAAAGTGGAGTTCATCCTCGTGTTTGACAGTTTGAGTCGATAGGTAACTTCTCCGAGTTTTTCTTCAATCTTGAATGGGCCAATTTTTTTGAAATCCAATTTGTCGTTTGGCCGTTTGGTCTTAATGTTTTTTCTGAGGAGATAGACCTTATCCCCCCTCTTAAGGTTCGGTGCCGCCTGGTGCCGTCTGTTGTAGTATTTGGACATCATGATTCGGACGTACTCGAGGTCAAGGCTGATAGCCTTGTGGAGTTCCTTTAGCTGCTCGGCTTTAAGGATACCACTTTGCGCTAGTTTTCTGCTTGGGATCGTTTCCCGGTAGGCTTCTGGTTCAAACCCGTAATTGGCGAAGAACGGTGATTCGTTCGTGGATTCTTGTTTGGCGCTGTTGTAGGCGAATTGAGCCATAGGTAACAGTTCTGCCCAGTTTTCCTGTGGGTAGTTGATATAACAGCGGAGGTATTGTTCAAGAGTCCGGTTCATTCGCTCGGTTTGACCGTCTGTTTGCGCGTGTGCTGTGGTAGCGAGCTTGCTCTTCGTTCCTAGCTGGCGCATTACTGTTTGCCAGAATTCTGAGGACATAAGCTTGTCTCTGTCCGATACCATTTCTTCCGGCATTCCGTGATCCGCGAAGATGGTTCGTAGGAACGTGTAGGCGAGCTGTTCTGCGTTGGATGCCTCGAGGTAGGGCAAGAAGTAGGCGTACTTCGTGAGTCGGTCGACAAAGACGAGAATTGAGTCGTACGAGACTCCTGTGAGAGGATCCTTCGACCTAGGCAACTTGGTGACGAAGTCCAACGTGATGGACTGCCATGGTCGTTTTGCTACTTCTAGCGGCTGTAGGTAGCCGTAAGGTGCATGTGTCGCGGCCTTGCTTCTGATGCAAAGATCGTACTGCGAGACTGCACGCTGTACGGTTTTCCTTAGTCCTGGAAAGTAGTAATTCCTCGTGATTCTTTCGGTTGTCCTGTCGATGCCCTGATGTCCATGTGCTGGAGCTTCGTGGATGTCTTTTACCAGTGCTTCTCGCAACCGTGTTGGTACATAGATAAGTCCTTTGAAGAGAAGCGTTCCTTCTCTATCTTAAGCGATACGCGGGTCGTCCTTAAGCGCTAAAAGTTCCTGCGCGAAGGAGTCCTGCGCGTATGCTTCTCGGATTTTCTGGTGCCATGGATTGGTTTCGATGCGAAGCATAGGTAGGGTCTGTCTGGCAAGGAGGAGCGATCCATCGCTATCCGCTGCGAATATTGCAGGGTGCGGCTCGGATTTTCCTTCCATGTAATCCACTCTTCGGCTGAGCGCGTCAGCTGCGGCGTTATCTGATCCCTTTCTATAGGTGATCTTGAGGTCGTAGGAGGCCATTTCTTCTAACCAGCGAACCTGTCGACGGTTCAACTCCTTGGTCGTGGTGAAGCGTGTGAGGTTCTGATGATCACAGCGTACTATCACCTGGTGGCTTGCTCCTTCGAGGTAGTGTCTCCATTGCTTAAAAGCTGAGACGATGGCCAGAAGCTCTTTATCGTGAATGTCGTAATTAAGTTCTGCCGGGGTGAATTTCCTGGAGTAGAACGCGACTGGGTGCCATCTGCCTTCTTCGTCGGGCTGGCTGAGACATGCTCCTAGGGCGAATCCTGACGCATCAGTTTCCACTTCGGTGGGCTTGTCGGGATCGTATATCCCGAGCACTGGGGCTTCACAAAACATCCGTTTGAGCGAGTCGAATGCCCGTTGCTGATCGTCTTCCCATTTAAAGCCATGCTCCTTTCACGTAAGCCTAGTTAAAGGTTCCGTGACTCCGGAGTAGTTCCAGATAAACTTCCTGTAGAAGTTTGCGAATCCAAGGAAGGACTGTACTTCCTTGATTGTTTTTGGTACTGGCCATTCCCTGATGGAATCCAGCTTTGAGTCGTCCATGCCGACATGACCCGGGGTGATGATGAAGCCTAAGAACTCCGTTCTCTGGACGTGCCATTCGCACTTTTCGGGTGCGATAGAGAGGTTCTTTGCTTGGAGGGCTTCTAGGACCTTTCTTACATGCTTTTTATGATCCTCTAGGTCTTCTGAAAAGATGAGGATGTCGTCGAGATAGGCCATGCAGAAGATATCCAGGTATTCTCGTAGAGTATCGTTGACGAGATTCTGGAATGTTGCCGGAGCATTGGTAAGCCCAAATGGCATTACCGTGTACTCGTAGAGTCCTAGCCTCGTTCTAAAGGCTGTTTTCCACTCTTCCCCTTCTTTGATTCTGACTAGATGGTATCCGTCCCGGAGGTCCAGCTTCGTAAAGTACTTTGCTTTCCCTAACTTGTCCTGGAGCTCGTCGATTCGAGGGAGAGGATACCGGTTCTTAGTCGTGATGTCGTTTAGCTGTCGGTAGTCGACACATAGGCGTAGCTTGCCGTTCTTCTTTGGGACGAAAAGGATCGGGTATCCGGCTGATGATGTTGAAGGTCGGATATATCCTCGCTCGAGGTTTTTCTCGATGTAGTCCCTAAGCTCTCCCATTTCCTTTTCTGATAAGGAGTAAATGGGCTTATAGGCTGGCTTCGTGCCTGGCTTGAGTGGGATTTCGTGGTCCCATGACTGGTGTTTTGGCAGGTCTCCTTTCCCTCTTTCTCGGCAAACGGCCGTCAGATCCCAGTACTCGCTGGGTACCGTTTCCATTTCGGGTATCGGAGGGTGTCCATATGGGTTGTTCCATGTCTCTAGGCTGCCGTGCTGTCCTTTGTTGATTCTTGCAGGATCGTCTCCTCCTAGGGGAGCTGCGTAGTCCTCGTTCTTTGGCCTTTCTCGTTGGGCTCTGGCCAGTGCTCTCTGTTGCACTGCCGGCGAGGGTTTGATGTACATGAGGCAGACCTGATGTCCTTGGCGTTTCATACGCTTGAATGCCTCTCCTGAGATGATCTGGACGTCGATTTGAGGCTCTAGGGCTGCTAATTGCTTACGCGAAGCCTTACTCTTAGCCTTATACCGCTTCCTCTTAGTCCGTTGTATTGTGTGTCGTACTTCTGGTTCTTGAGAAGTGTCGGTCCGGGTTGGTCTTATTCCGCTCGAGGTGTTGCATTTTACCGAGGAGGCTTTGTTGCTGTTCTGGTCCTGACTTATTCCGTCCTTGAGGTAGCCGTTGATGTTGCCGTCGCGGGGTCTTACTCCATCCTGGTTGACCGTTTCGTTGGGTGTATCGTTTCGCTCAGTAGGGCTTATTCCTACCGATGGGTTGCATTTTACCGAGGAGGCTTCGCTGCTTGCGTCGCAGTCCTGGTTCTGACTTACACCACTGTCGGAGTTGCCTACACAGTTGCCACATTTAGGCCTTATACTGGCTACTTCCCGTGTTGTTGCTGCTAGGAGTGTCCTTAGGGTATCCATCAACCCGTTTCTTTTCTCCAGCCCTTGTTTTCGTAAGAGGTTGTCAAGGTCCTCTTGAAAAATGATGGAGTCTCCTTTTCCAAAGTCGAAGATGGGTCTTTGGGTTCTAACCCAGGGCATTCCGAGAATGAGATCGTGCCCGGGTACTCGTTGAACGTCGAGGGAAATCTGTTCCTGGTGATTCCCTATCTGGAGGGTTACTTCCTCCGTTTCAATCTTTACCCAGCCTTCTCCGTAGGCTGATTGGGAGCCATCAAACCCGCTGAGGGAGTATGGTTCCTGTTTCTTACGGTAGGGAATGTTCATCTTCTGCACAAGCTCGTTGTGGATGAAGTTTCCGCTTGATCCTGTGTCGATCAGGATCCTCGTGGGTACTCCGTTGAGTATTCCCTGCGTCTTGAACTGTTTCCATAGGTTTGGTCCGGTGAGAGTTTCCGTATTTGATGCACGTGATACCATGTCGAGGGACCTAGACTGCGGCCCCTGCTGTTGTCCCTTGGCTGCAGGGCCGTCTAGTTTTTTGACTGGTGCCTCTGGTTGTTCCACAGTAGGAAGAGGTTGTGGCGAGTCCATCCGTTTGGACTCCATCCCTCTATTTCCCATTTCTCGATAATTCGGTGCGTCCCATCTTGTTGTACGCGTACTGGGAACCAGTGGTTTTCGTTCTTTTGACGTTGGTGCGTCCTGCACTGATGGTCGATGCACGAGATCCATGCGATCTGCCGATGCTTCTTGTGTCGGGGGTTGAGGCGTTCGTCGTCTTCTGGGAGGATCTGGTTGCTTAGCCTAGGGATCCGCCGAAGGGCTTTCCACCTCACGCCTGGAACGGCTATTTCCATGCTGGGAAACAGTCTTGCCCTTTCTTCTTCCTGGGTGAGTGCCCTCTGGGTTGCTAGGTTGTCCTCGAGCGTGACTTCGTCAGTCTCCGTATGACGATCCTCGTACAGGCGTGTTTCCCATAGTTGGTCTTTTCTAACCTGCCAGGTGACTAGCGCGAGTCCTGGTTGGTTATCGGGGATCCAGATGCCTTGCTCTTGTTCGCCGTGGTGGAAGGGAATCTTGGCGATGATGCCGTGTTCCTCTACTTTCTCAAGGAGCCTGTTGATAGCGCCTGCTAACGGGCTCTCCTCCACTTCTGCGAGGTTTCTTTCATCGGAGCTATCCTCTTCGGCTTCGGTACTGTCGTAGAACTCGCCGCTTTCACTGTTGACGATCTCGTCGTCGAGCGGGAATGATTCGACAATATCGTCGAGGTCGAACACTTCTTCGTTCCTTGTGAGCATAGCGATGCCCCTTGGCTTCTTCGGGTACCATCCCGTAGCGTCCTTATCGCTTTGATGCGTTCGACACTTATCGTTGAAGCATGCCGTCCAGCTTAGCGTGGCGTGGTCCTCCTGGCGGGATACGGTTGATGCTTCGCGTTGAGCGCTTGAGGTCTGCTTCCCTTCTTTCTTATTGCGAGGGTTCTGCGGACATGTGGGCGAAAAGTGCTTGTCGCTGCCACAGGTGATACAGAGTCGAGCTTCGTAAAGTACTTTGCTTTCCTTAACTTGTCCTGGAGCTCGTCGATGCGAGGGAGAGGGTACCGGTTCTTAATCGTGATGTCGTTCAGCTGTCGGTAGTCGACACATAGGCGTAGCTTGCCGTTCTTCTTTGGGACGAAAAGGATCGGGTATCCGGCTGATGACGTCGAAGGTCGGATATATCCTCGTTCGAGGTTCTTCTCGATGTAGTCCCTAAGCGCTTCCATTTCCTTTTCTGATAAGGAGTAAATGGGCTTGTAGGCTGGCCTCGTGCCTGTCTTAAGTAGGATTTCGTGGTCCCACGGCTGATGTTCCGGCAAGTCCCCTTTCCTTCTTTCTCGGCAAACGGCCGTCAGATCCCAGTACTCGCTGGGTACCGTTTCCATTTCGGGTATCGGAGGGTGTCCATATGGATTGTTCCATGTTTCTAGACTGCCATGTTGTCCTTTGTTGATCCTCGCGGGATCATCTCCTCCTAAGGGAGCTGCGTAGTCCTCGTTTTTTGGCCTTTGTCGTTGGGCTCTGGCCAGTGCTCTCTGTTGCACTGCCGGCGAGGGCTTGATGTACATGAGGCAGACCTGATGTCCTTGGCGTCTCATACGCTTAAATGCCTCTCCTGAGATGATTTGGACGTCGATTTGAGGCTCTAGGGCTGCTAATTGCTTGCGCGAAGCCTTAATCTTAGCCTTATGCCGCTTCCTCGTAGTCCTTCGTGTCGTGTGTTGTACTTCTGATTCTTGAGAAGTGTCGGTCTGGGTTGGTCTTATTCCGCTCGAGGTGTTGCATTTTACCGAGGAGGCTTCGTTGCTGTCCTGGTCCTGGCTTACTCCGTCCTCGAGGTAGACGTTGATGTTGCCGTCGCTGGGTCTTATTCCATCCTGGTTGACCGTACTGGTGGGGGTATCGTTTCGCTCAGTAGGGCTTATTCCTGCCGATGGGTTGCATTTTACCGAGGAGGCTTCGCTACTTGCGTCGCAGTCCTGGTTCTGACTTACGCCACTGTCGGAGTTGCCTACACAGTTGCCACAATCAGGCCTTACACTGGCTACTTCCCGTGTTGATGCTGCTAGGAGTTTTCTTAGGGTATCCAACAACCCGTTTTCTTTCTCCAGCCCTTGTTTTCGTAAGAGGTTTTCAAGGTCCTCTTGAAAGATAATGGAGTCTCCTTCTCCAAAGTCGAAGATTGGTCTTTGTGTTCTGACCCAGGGCATTCCGAGAATGAGGTCGTGCCCGGGCACGCGTTGAACGTCGAGGGAAATCTGTTCTTGATGATCCCCTATCTGGAGGGTTACTTCCTCCGTTTCTATTTTTACCCAGCCTTCTCCATAGGCTGCCTGGGAGCCATCAAACCCGCTAAGGGAGTATGGTTCCTGTTTCTTGCGGTAAGGAATGTTCATCTTCTGCACAAGCTCGTTGTGGATGAAGTTTCCGCTTGATCCGGTGTCGATTAGGATCTTCGTGGGTACTCCGTTGAGTAGTCCCTGTGTCTTGAATTGCTTCCATAGGTTTGGTCCGGTGAGAGTTTCCGTATTCGAGGTGCGTGATACCATGTTAAGGGACCTAAACTGCGGCCCCTGCTGTTGTCCCTTGGCTGCAGGGCCGTCTAGTTTTTTGACTGGTGCCTTTGGTTGTTCCATAGTAGGAAGAGGTTGTGGCGAGTCCATCCGTTTGGACTCCATCCCTCTATTTCCCATTCCTCGATGATTCGGTGCGTCCCGTCTTGTTGGATGCGTACCGGGAACCAATGGTTTTCGTTCTTCTGACGCCTGTGCGTCCTGCACTGATGGCTGATGCACGAGATCCATGCGATCTGTTGATGCTTCTTATGCCGGGGGTTGAGGCGTTCATCGTCTTCTGGGAGGATCTGGCTGCTTGGCCTTGGAATCTGCCGAAGGGCTTTCCATCTCACGCCTGGAACGGCTATTTCCATGTTAGGAAACAGTCTTGCTCTTTCTTCTTCCTGGGTGAGTGCCCTCTGGGTCGCCAGATTGTCCTCGGGAGTGACTTCGTCAGTCTCCGTGTGACGATCCTCGTAGAGACGCGTCTCCCATAGTTGGTCTTTCTGGACCTGCCAGGTGACTAGCGCGAGTCCCGGCTGGTTGTCTGGGATCCAGATGCCTTGCTCCGGCTCGCCGTGGTGGAAGGGGATCTTGGCGATGATGCCGTGTTCCTCTACTTTCTTAAGGAGCCTGTCAATAGCGCCTGCTAGCGGGCTCTCCTCCACTTCCGCGAGGTTCCTTTCGTCGGAGCTGTCTTCCTCCGCTTCAGTGCTGTCGTAGAATTCACCGCTCTTACTGTTGACGATCTCGTCGTCGTGCGGGAATGACTCGACAATGTCGTCGAGGTCGAGTACTTCCTCGTTCCTCGTGAGTATAGCGATGCCTCTTGGCCTCTTCGGGTACCATCCTGTGGCGTCCTTGTCGCTTTGGTGAGTTGTGCAGTCGTCGTTGAAGCATGCCGTCCAGCTGAGCGTGTCGTGATTTTCTTGACGGGATACGGTCGATGCTTCGCGTTGAGCGCTTGAGGTCTGCTTCCCTTCTTTCTTGTTGCGAGGGTTCTGCGGGCATGTAGGCGAGAAATGCTTGTCGCTACCACAGGTAATACAGAGTCGGTCCTTATACCACTGCTTCTGCTCGTCCGTCCAGTTCGGATTTGGGCCTTTAGGTTTCTTGTTATAGTTGTTCCGACCCTTAGAATCCTTCTTGTTGTCTCGTCGGTTGGCGGCATCGAGAGCCATAGCATCTCCTCCTTCCAACGTGGTGCGTTCTCGGCGTGGCCTGGTCGTGTTTGCCTGAGGGTCACCCTTCTTCTCGAACCACCTGTTGGTCCGTCTCCGATCCATGTCGGTTGCTAGGCGGATGAGTTCTGAGAGCGTTTCTGGCTCGTCGTGGTAGGACATGGCTTCCTTGATTTCGTCCTTTAAGCCTCGGTAGTATAGCTGTCGGAGCGTATAGTCCGAGTGTTCTCCTGCGACGTAGGCTGCTTCTTGGAATTCGGCCGTATAGTCGAGTACCGACTTCTTCTGTTGAATCCGGAAGAGGATCTAGTTGGCACGCTTGGCCTCGTCGATGGCGTTGAACGCTTCCTGGAGCTGTTTGGCGAATGTCCTGTAGTCGGAGAAGATGGCTTGAGTCTGCGGTGACCATTGCCAATGCGGCTTCTCCTGGGTTTCTCTCTTGTAGGGTCTAAACCACTTTTCTGCTGCTCCTCGGAGGAAGGTGCTAGCGTAGCGAACCTTGTCTGCGTCGTTGCCGAATTGTCCTTTAGCGAAGTGTAGATAGTCCTCCAGTTGTATGAGGAAACTCTGTGTCTTGGTGCGTTCTCCGTGGTAAAGGTCCGGCTTCGGCACCTTGACCCTGGTGGATGGTTTCTTTGCGGCATCTGGCCCGGTGGCCTGATCCTGTCTGTTCCTCAGGATGCGATTCTCGGTTCGCAGTTCCTGGATCATCTGCATGAGATCTCTCATGGTGGGCTCCGTTTGCTCCTGATGAGCAGGCTGAGCGGCCTCTTGAGCCGGCGTCTGGGGAATCGCGGGACGACCCTGTCCTGCGCTGACGTCCTCCATATTGACCGTACTCATTGCTGTTTCCTAAACTCGTTAGGGGGTGATTCCTTACCCGATGTTCTCTTACCCTTCCTTGCAAGGATGGTGGTCAAAGTGTAACGGCGGGCCTCTACCTCTAAGGATCAAACACCAAAGAGGGTGGTAAGCCGTGTGGGGGTTTACCTTGAGTGGGTACAAGGGAGGGTGTGAGAACGAAGTGACGAGCACACGTGACAGAACACTACGTGCGAAGGCCGTGTTACTAATCAATGGTGCGGATTGATTATTGAAGTTGACCACGAAGGTCAAAGCTATCTAAGGAGTGTGGTTTATATACATGTAGGAGAGTGTCTACAATCTAATATTGATCTGTTTGATCTGTGTTGCCTCTTGGGCAGGAGCGTATGGATCAGACAGATCAATGTTGTCTTGATCTTATTGATCTGTCCCTTAATGCCTGAGGCATGCGGGATCAAAGGGATCAATTCCTTGGCATCACGGGATACACGTGACTCATGGTGGGTCTTTATAGCGCGTGTCTGCGCCCCGCTTGCTTCCTTTCCTACCCTATCCCGACTCTGTAAAGGCTGTGCCGTAACACCAAGGCTCACCACTATCACCAATCCTATACATCCTGTACAATGCAGGACTGGTGGAAGGGCCAATCAATAAGGAGCAAGGCACTCTAGGCTTTGTAGATGACTATACAGCCTGGGTAACTGGGCCCTGTGTAAGCACCAACGTCAAGACCCTCCAGGAAAAGTTTATACCAAAGGTAGAGGCCTGGGCACGTAAAAGCGGGGTCACCTTTGAAGCGGAGAAAACCAAGCTGATCCACTTCACGCGGAATCCAATAAAGGATGACGTCCCAACCCAGGCCCTTACCTTTCAAAGCCAGGAAATCCAGCCAAGCGATACTGTTAAGATCCTTGGTGTGCTACTAGACAAGAAGATGCAGATGAAGGACCATGTGGCGAGAGCTACAACAAAGGCAATGAAGCAGTGTCTAGCAATAAAGCGGTTAAAAGGGGTACGGCCAAGGGCAATGAGGCAACTCTTCATTACCACAGTTGTCCCTATAACTGACTACGCTGCTTCATGCTGGTACGGGCCAGGCCGGTTGGGAACAAGCAAACTGCTCGGCATGCTTGAAAGGATCCAGCGACTAGGAGCCCAGGTGATCACCAGAGCGTTTAAAACAGTGGCGCTACCAGTACTGGAAGCGGAAGCTGGTTTGTGCTCGGTGGAATCCAGACTGAAGAGGAAGGTGGGCAAGCACCTCGTTGGACTCCTCAGTCTCCCAGAGGCGAATCCAGCAGCCAGGTGTGTAAAGGCACTCAGGTCACAAGATGGAAGGTGGCAGAGTCCCTTGCAGCACACATGGAACGAATTTGCAGAACTGGCCAGACCAGAGAAGGCCCCCCAGATGGAGACAATCCTGCCTTGGAGCCGTCCCCCATGGGCAGCGCTGGCTGGAACGCGGATCCAGATTGAAGAGAAGGAACAGGCAAAGAGAAAAGTGCAGCAGCTACCGCAGTCAAGTACAGTCTATGTTGACGGCGCAGTAAGAGAAGGGGTGTGCAGCATTGGGGTGGTCCGTATGGTAAATACACACCAGCCAGTGACAATCCTCCAAGAGACAGTGGCAAGAGCCAAGTCCTTTTCAGTCCTTGCTACCGAGCTTCTTGCAATACTAGCAGGGCTGGAAAACCTGGTCACAGAGAGAAAAGGGAGAAGAAAAGTTTTTCTGGTCACAGACAGCCAGAAGGCACTGAAGGCAATCCAGACTGACACTCAAACAGAGGGGCAGTACATCTTACAAGACATCTACAAGGTGATGGATAAGATTATAGCCCGAGGTGTTACCCCCTGGCTCATCTGGGTGCCAGCCCACTCAGGGGTGAAGGGGAATGAGGCAGCAGACAGAGCAGCAAAGAGGGCAGTCAAACCAGGCCAGAGACCGGAGCGAGACTCCCAGGACCGCCGGAGGCTGGTCAAAACGGTCACGCAGGCGGTGCTGGTAAAGGTACAAGAGGAAGAGAAGGAAAAGACAAAGCAGAGAAAGAGGTACGGAAGATACACGTGGGAGCTGGATGGTGCTGCTCCAGGTAAACACACTATCAACCTCTATAACAGACTGGACTCGGAGCAGGCAGCAGTCCTGATTCAGTGCCGCTCAAACCACTGCCGACTCAAGCCTTACCTCTACAGAATAGGGCGAGAGGAGTCAGATAAGTGCCAGTGTGGCATGAGCCGGGAGACAATCAAACATGTACTACTAGAGTGCCCGCAGTGGCGTAACCTTAGACGAGAACTCGTGGTCGCAGCAGGGAAGAGATGGGGGGATGTTTCCTTTTTATTAGGTGGATGGAGCGGATGGGAGGACCGGCACACTGGGAAACCAGTAGATGGTCTAAAGGAGAAGTGGAAGCCTAATTATGCAGTAGTCAAGGCAGCCATTCAGTTCCTACAAAGAACCGGGCGGTTCCAAGATGAACATAGGGAGGCTTACACATCGAACCCACCACAAGAGATGTAAGGGTAGTAAAGGGAGTAAACAGATTGGACTAATGTCAACCACATTGGCCCGTGATCACGTGTTTTGTTTGCTTTTGCGTATACACGCGTTCTTTCTTTACTTTTTGCCGCACCATACACTTACCCCTACACACCTCATTTACTTCAATTATGCGTATTTCCGTAAATCCGATTACTGCAAGTATATAGCAGACCTTAGTAGCAATAATAAGAAAACCAGCGGTGTATTCTTTCTCGCGCCGTTCGACAACTAAGAAGTAAGAAGAGGCTAAAGAACAGGACAATGTAAGGCTAAAGAGAGGGACGGCTCTTATACTACCTAGAATGTATCGTAGCCTGACAGAATCAATCAATCAATCAATCAATCATTGAGTTCACTTGGTTCCGCAAACTGTTCGGGCCAGCCAATTAGACGGCGCCGCCGCGTCGCAGCATTCCAGCATGCGGGGCTATATACTTGTGATCCGCGACCAGGTTCCCCACGATCTTACTTATTCGCGTCCCGCAGCTTGGCCCAGCTCTGCGTTCGCACCTCCGCCCCTCCCGCCCGCTTCCCCTCGTTCGCAGCGATGATAAAACCGGCTCCGCCGCGCGACTCCGCAAGCCCGGAGGACATGCCGCAGCATTTCGACTCTGGCGGCAGCTCCCGGACGAATCCCAACGACTACATCGACAAAGACTACCTCGAAGACGACGACGAGATGGCCAGCACCGACGGGAAGCAGCGCATAACTATAATCGGCACCGGCTGGGCAGGCTACACGCTCGCAACATCCCTCGACGAAACGAAGTTCGCGGTCACCATCATCTCCCCGCAGCCGTCGCTCGTCTACACGCCCCTTCTGGCCAGCGCCGCAACCGCCAAGTTCGCGTTCTACCTCGCCGAAGAGCCGATCCGGGGCAAGAAGAAGGGCGTCCGCTATGTCAAGGCCACCGTCGAGGACATAGACTTTGACAACCGCATGCTGCGCTGCAAGACGGCGTTCGACTGGTGCAAGCAGGACGACTGGTTCGACGAGTCCTTCGAGCGGCTCGTCATCGCCCCGGGCTGCGTTCCCAACCTCTTCGGCACGCCCGGCGTCGAGCAGTGGGCCCAGTTCATCAAGACGGTGGACGACGCGCGGCAGCTGCGGCGCCGGCTCTTCGAGCAGCTGGAGAAGGCGTCCATGCCCGGCCTGACCGAGCAGCAGGTCCGCGACAAGCTGCGCGTCATCATCGTCGGCGGCGGCCCCACCGGCGTCGAGATCTGCGCCGAGATGTGGGATCTGGCCCATTCCGACCTGCAGAAGCTGTACCCGGGCGTCGCCGACAAGCTCAGCATCGCAATCCACGACGTCGCCCCGCACATCCTGAGCGCGTACGACCAGAAGCTGTACGAGTACGCCCGTGAGCGTCTGGTGGAGCGCAACATCGAGGTCCGGACGAACTCGCACATCGAGCGGGTCGAGCAGTTTGAGCTGTACACTAAGGAGGACGGCCGCCTGCCGTGCGGGCTGCTGATCTGGGCGACAGGCAATAAGAACGTGCCGTTGATTGATAATGTCCAAGCAAAGAAGACGAAGGGGCTGGTGAGATTGCTGACGGACAATCGGCTGCGCGTTTACAAGCCGGACAAGGAGGGTAGCGACGGCGGGGATGTGTGGAAGGGGGTCTACGGTCTCGGGGATGCGTGTGACGTTGAGGGTGCGCCGCTACCAACAACTGCGGAGGTGGCAGTGCAGAAGGCCAGGTACTTGGCCAGTGTGCTGAACAGCGGGTCGAAGACGCCGTACAAGTTCCGGCCCAAAGGCCTTGTTACGTACATTGGTGGCCACGACGGAATCATCCAAGACGGAGAATGGACCGGGAAGATGGCTTGGCTTTCGTGGAGACAGGGCAGTCTCACTTGGACGAGGAGTTTGAGGGCACGGTCGATGATATTCTTGACCTGGGGCGTTAATTGGCTGTTTGGCTCCGAGCTGGCCAGGCTTTGAAGAACGGACGATGCCGGGGGCTCGGCATCAAACCTTGTTGAACTGGTTCCCTTCTCAGGAGTTGTGATGGAATGGCATGTATCAGGGTGGAATTAATGCGATTTTTGTTGGCCGTGTTGCCGTTTCTTTGATTCGCAACGCCAGACAAGCCACCTACTGGTGCCTGTTTCCTGCTTCCAACATTTCTCGCCTTCGTGTTCAACGAAGGTGACTGAATCCACGCCGGAACAATCATTCCCGGGCTAGCATGTCATCCAAGCACGGAGAGATGGACTCTCCGCTCTGGGGCTGCGGATTTCTGGTCCATATCAAGCGCTAGTGGTAAGGAGAGTTTGCTGAAGCGTATACATTTCAACCAAAGCCAGCAGAGCAAGTACTACTACGGCAAGAGTGTTTGGAGCGACCAAAGAAGATACATCTCCGTTTCTACCTCCCTCACCTGCTATTTCATTTGTGGATGCACTTCGAATCTTGTTCTCCAGCTCTCGCTTCTAGAGCGCTATTCCAACATAACGAATTTTCATGGGTCGCTCATCTATGGGCGGCAAACGCGGGATAACCTGGTTTTTCATGACCTGCGACAATTATCTTCATCCTTGACGTTCAGTCTCTCGGTTGGACACCATCTTTGTTGCCAATCGGTGAACAGCTTCTACATTTGGACACGAGACAAGATCCTACGGAACTTCCGTGTGGTTGCACTTATTTTTGCGGCAGCCACACCACAAGGGGAGTCTAGCTTTAAAGGGTGCAAGACCCAACATGCGTATTGTGTTGGTGAGGGGCGCTTCTGCGGGCACGAAGCAATTCTGGGTAATCTTGATTGCAGATCTCCCGACCCGTCCTATCGAACCGGCACATTCAACCCTGGGAGATTCACGATTGGGCCGCTCTGTATTGAACTATCATTTTTATTCTACGTTAGTGGGAAAAATTAAAGTTTTGAGCCCCGATTGGAGCCAAGTTCTTGGACCCAGGGGGCCAAAAGTGCCCGGCAACGGCCTAAGCAGCCACATCACGGGCCCCCACCTGCGTCACGATGCCACCAAGATGAACTGAAATGAGCTATACGTCCAGCGCTGATAATAGAAACGATGGACTTGAAGCTGTTCTAATCTCGTCATTAGTGACTGTAAAAGTGGCGGGGTTCTCTCATTCAGGAGCACAAGCGCACCTGCTTTCATCCACAATCAACAATACATTTGGTCACCATGCAGTTCAAAACTCTTCTCTTCCTCGCGTCTACCGCGGCTGCCGGCTACGTCGAGCTTTCCAGCTCTGATGGCCAGAGGACCAGCACCGGCGATGCCAACTCCAACACCTGCTTTGGCCCTGTGAACGGCGCCAGCCCCTTCAACCTCCGTGCCGTCGACTTTACTCCCAACTCCATCTCCATCTTTACCGATTCCGGCTGCTTCAACAACAATGTTGCCACTTGCAGTGGATGCACTTCTGTCACGTACAACGGTGCTGGTGAGTACCTGAGCAGACTGTATTCTTGGGAGCAGTGACTGATACCCCTTGGCGTTCCAGGTCCGGTCTACGGGATTTTCCAGTAGGAAACACCTGTTGAGAAGGATGGACAGGAGGGCATCACTGGCACATTAGGGACTATGTTGCTCAAACACACTCATTAGGTCAAGTCCGAAGAGTGGAACTATATAGTTAAACCATCGTTAAGAACGCGAATGACAAAACAAATATCTTTAATCTCCTCTAATTGGGTCCTGCATTATCTGATTGTATTGACTGGTTGCATGAGTCCCATATGATACTTAGTGGCAATGCTTGCGTTTCAAACACCGCTGCTTCACCTGGTAGTGGTGACGGTGGTTCAGGACTCGGGAAGCAAGTACGAAAAGAAGAAAAACTCCCTCACGGGCTCAGTCAGTCTCACCCCCCAGCTCTAGAATCGATAGTGTCTTCACCCAAAGCTTTGCCGCTTTCTCTTGGTCCATCGCCCCGGCCCCATACCCCGGGCCTGCCCACCCGGACTCCGGCTTCCACGGGCCAGAAATTGCGCAGTCCTCCAGATACACGCCGCCCTTCCCTTCAAGCTCCGCCGATATGGCCGCCCACACGGTCGTCGCGGCACCCTGCGCCGGGCTCTTCCACATGTTCACGATGGCAGGCGCCTTTCCCCAACGGTCAAGCTCCTCTTGGGGCATGTGGACCTGGAGGCCCGATTTGATGCCGCCGGGATGAAGGCTCGTGGCGTGCAAGCCATCAGCGCCGTAGCGCCGCTCGATTTCATTGGCGGCCCAGGTGAGGGCCTTCTTGCTCTGGCCGTAAGCCTTGTGGGGCTGATACTCGCCCTCGAGGTTGAAATTGTCGAAATGAACCTCCGAGTGCCGATGCGACATGGAGGAGACCACGACGACGCGGGAGTGGAAGGTCGGCGTGGAAGAGACGAGAAGGTGTAACGAGCGGGCCTCTACCTCTAAGGATCCAAACACCAAAGAGGGTGGAAACCTGTCGAGGGGTTTTCCTTGAGTGGGTACAAGAAGAGGTACGGGAGGAACGAGTATACGACTGGAGACTGAGCACTACGTGCGAAGGCCTTGTTACCAATAGAGTCCAAATTCTATTATTGAAGTTGACCACGAAGGTCAAAGCTATCTAGAGAGCGTGGTTTATATACGTAGGAGAGTTCTATACAATCTAGTATTACCCTATGTCGCCGGGGCTACACTGGGCGACAGTTGCTTTATGTCGCCCGGGCTTCTAAGGGCGACATGTGGATCCTGGTGGGGAATCACGTGCCTGGTCACGTGAAGACTTTTCTTCGTTTCTTGGTGGGGGCTTCTCTGCGGGATTCCCATTCCTTCTTTCCATGTTCTTGTGAAGGCTGCGCCGTAACAGAAGGGTGGGCTTGAGGAGCCAGAACAGAAGGAAGTGCGCGAGGTAGTTGACGCCGAACTGCGTCTCGAATCCGTCGGCGGTGCGGCCCTCTGTGTTACGGCACAGCCTTTACAGAGTCGGGATAATAATAATAAATTCATTTCCTCCCGATATAGCTCCCTTGCGGGTCCATGCGGGGCTGGCTATCTGCGCTTATTTTACACGAGGGGGAAAACCTTATTCGCCAGGCAAAAACCCCTCCTCTCTTTTCAGGTTTGTCTTCCTCTACTTGTTCCGTTTTTCCTGCTTACCGGTAGTAGCTGCTGTGGCAGCCCTTCATTCGATTACTGGTATCACCTTCTCAGTTCTCAGTTCAGTTCTCCTCTCCGTTTTCCTAGTGGTCCTCCTGGTGGTCCTCCTGATGGTCCTCCCGGTGGTCCTCCTGGAGCATCTCCCTCGCCATACTAAACTGATTTAGTAGGCCCAGCTGGAGGAACCAGCTTGATGCGGCTCCAACGCCCTTCTTTGTGGACAGAAGTGTGTGGAAATCGGTGGTCCCTGCTTCTTGGAGCATTTGAGCTCTGTTCTGTTGGAAGTGATGGCAGAAGAGGAGGATATGCTTTGGGGTCTGTCTGTGCCAGCCACATGAGCAGGCTGGGCTGGGATGGCCAGGCACCTTGCGCCTGAAGAGGAAGTCTTCCAGGCCAATGTTTTCAGTGCGTAGTAGGGTGGTGATTGTGCTTTGTGGTTTGGATAGCCCATGGTGGAGGTGTCTGAGCTTTGGGTTCCATTGTGTATCTTGGGCAACTGGCTTGTTTCTCCTCGCCTGGCTTGTCTTGGCCATCCACCTTTCTTTCCAGATGTTTCTGATTGTTCTGCGGAGCCTGGTTCTTTCAGGGAGCTTTTGTGTGGTGGGAGGTCCTCTCTCTAGAAGAGTATTGGCCCTGCTTTGTAGTAGTGTTCCTCTAGCTAAGCTGGGCTTTCCCCTTGCATCTAGTACCGCTCTTGTGATGTCTTTGATGTCCTGACAGGTGTTTCTAGTCACTGTGGTTGTGGGTCCTTCTCTAGACCGGAGTGTATGGGTCAGAGTTAGCTCATCAAGGTGGAGTGAGAGGGGGGGAATCCCTGTCTCATGTTCTAAGACCTGTGTGTTGGTAGACTTGTATGCCCCTGAGATAGTGCGTAGGCATTGGTTCTGGGTCCTTTCTAGTGGTTTTATTGCTGTCTTCCTCCAGCCTGGGGTTCCTTCTGGGGTGTGCCACACCCCGCAGCCGTAGGAGAGAACTGGTCTAACCACTACTATATAGATGTGGCGTGCCTTAGTGAGTGACGCTCCCCAGGTAGAGGCTGTAAGTCTGGAGAGAGAGGTGCATTGCTTTGTAGCCTTTAGGGAGGTTTCCTTGATGTGGGGTCCCCATCTTAGTTTGCTGTCCATATGGATGCCTAGGATCTTGATTGTCTGCTCCGGGTTTCCTTCGAATCCGGCAATGTTGATTTTTGCTGCCATGTTGAATCTCCTTGGCCTTCTTGTAAAGTGTATGAGGTGGTACTTGTCAGGTGCGAAGGTTGATCCATGGGTTGCTGCCCACTGTGTACAGGTCCTATTTGCCTCCTCTAGTGTTCTACAGTTTTGTTCTGTTGATCTACTAAAGGTAAGGATGTTGGTATCGTCTACGAAGCCTAGGGGAAAGGTGCTACCCGTGCGGAGCTTTGTAAGGAGGTTGGAGGCAAAGAAGAGGTATAGGATTGGGGATAGCGAGGATCCCTGAGGGATGCCTGTTAGGGTCTGAATTGGTGGACTAGTGTAGTCCCCAAAGCGGAGCTGTGTGGTGCGGTCTTGAAGGAATGAATGAGTAAATTTCTCCACCCAGATTGGGAGTCGTGCGGCTCTTATGTTATGGAGAAGTCTCTTGTGTGATACATGGTCGTATGCTCCTGAGATATCCAGGCTGAGGACTGAGGCTACCAGTCCTGGGTCCTGTGCCCAGACTGTGTGGATCTGTTGGGTAAGAAGGTCAATTGCGGTAGTTGCTGATCTACTTTTTCTTGCTCCCATCTGAAAGTCAGGGAGTAGATTGTGGATCTCCGTAGCCTGTGAGATTCTTTCTGCTATAATTCTCTCGAGCAGCTTGCCTAGAGTGTTAAGCAGGGCAATTGGTCTAAATGACTTAGCCTTAGTATAGTCCTCTCTTTGCGGTTTCCTGAGGACTATAGTGGTTGAGCACTTAAATTGTCTTGGGTGGTATGAGAGTGCTAGGCACCTCTGAAAGATCCTAGTAAGCGGTTCTGCTAGTGTCTGTGCACACTGCTTTAGGAACCTGTTGATGATCTTATCTGGGCCTGGTGCTTTGTCTGGGGGAAGCTGTTTAATAGTATGGAGGACTTGTTCTTCAGTGATGTCCTGGTGTTACGACGGACCCGACCGTGTTGGGTTTCAGTCGGCGCGTAAGACCATTCGGCCAACCTCCCGTCGACTGGAAGTCGACAAAAGGTTCAGCAATGATCAGCCTGGTGGCTGATCGTGCCCCAACAACTCTATATACAGAGGCGTGTTCGTAACACCTGGGAGATGTTGACTGGTTTTGGATATATATAGCCCTCAAGGTCAGAGAGGTTCGTGTCCCTAGGAGGGGGGAAGAACTGGTTGGAGAGAATCCTTGTCTTGGAGGGATTGTCATGGCGTAGTATCTGGTCTGTTTCCTGGAGGGGTGGAAACTGAGGTAGAGCTAGGGGCTCAAGTGCCTTTGTTCTTGCCCATCTTGAGCAGGAAATCATATAATTGTATCTATGTACAAAGTTGTAGTAGGGTTCGATATACCTATAACCTCCAGTCTCCTAAAGGTCTATCCAGGCCCCTACCCCAGTTTTCAGCCGCTTCTCATTGCGGCTTCCACAGTCAGGGCCGGGCCAGACCCCTCCTGCCTGAGTGATCCCTGTTTGCTCCTTAAGCATGCATCGCCGGCCTTCTGTCCTAAAACCTCTGATTTCTTATTATCGTTTGCTTCAGCGTTGGTTTTAGAGGCGAACAGTTCCGTCTCTATGCATACCGACACGCGCATCCGTTCTCTCGAGCCACGCAGCAGTCTCTCCGGCCAGGACGTGATCCTGCCTACCATCCAGGTGCACCGAGGGTCAGAGCCTAGTGAAGGGGTAAGGTCCTCGGAGCCAGCAGTAGCTGCTGCGCACTACGCCCCGCGGGCAGCCCAGATATTGTGCAGGGGCGCAACACCCTACACTTACTAAGTCCCCGTTTCGCGTTGCCTGTAAGGGTCTCCCTATAACAGGCCGACCGTGTCTTACAGGAGGGGTAACGGACTAGATCCCACGCCGGGCGACCTACTCTACCTGCTCCTACTAACTAAGCTTGTGTCCCCTCTTGTCTTGAGCTGGCCTGTGTTTCCAACGTGCTGAGTCTCTGCGCGACTAGCCTGTGACTCCTCGAGAGCCTCCCCTTACCGCTGGCCTGTGTCATCGTCGTAGGTTGCGTGCTCCACGCCTATTAAGACCCTCCATTGAGTCGCCTAGACGCCCGCTTAACAGGGTCGGTAAGGGCTATCGAAGCTGGCCTGTATTTCCCTTCTCTAGAGCTTGCCCGTGTTTCCGTCTCGTCGAGCCGACCGGTCGCATCGTGCTAGGTTACGAGCACCACGCCTATTAAGACCCTCTACTAGGTCTCCTATATACACACCGGATCGGCTCTCTCGGAGAGGCCTTAACGAGTTCTCGAGGTCGAGCCTTAACAAGGTCTTCGCGGTCGGAGGCCTCGAGGCCTTAACAGGTTTCGTACCGAGGATCTACATCACGTTAGCCTTAATAAGTTCTTAAGAAAGAGGTTCCCCTATGCCCTCGCCGCGTTCTCAGCGATCTTAGAGCCGGTATAAGCCTAAGGGTGTCCTATCGTACGCCTAGGGCGCGTCTACATCGGCTGGCTGGATAGGGCCAGCGTCGGGCCTGGCTGCGAGCCAGGTAGTCGTACGTCGGGTGGTTTTCGTATCCCAGTTTCCCTCGATGGGCCTCCCTGGATGGATGGTCGCGTTGCCCAAG
Source organism: Neofusicoccum laricinum (assembly GCA_029906385.1). NCBI lineage: Eukaryota > Fungi > Ascomycota > Dothideomycetes > Botryosphaeriales > Botryosphaeriaceae > Neofusicoccum > Neofusicoccum laricinum. The sequence continues at coordinate 402,841 of CP123718.1, read as the reverse complement.
CGGAGGCAGTAGGCAATACGGTTGTGGTCGCGGTCGGCGCGTCGATGAAAAATTTTCATCGCGTCGAAACCGCACCCTAACAGCCTGCAACAGCGTGTTGCAGGCTGCCATCCATCACCTCTACACTCAGCTACCCATTAGAGACGCTCCTCTGATGGATATTACCAGCCGCGGCGACGAGGACGCGTGCAGTAGGATTTCGCGGCCACAGAGTCGGGATAGGGTAGGAAAGGAAGCAAGCGGGGCGCAGACACGCGCTATAAAGACCCACCATGAGTCACGTGTATCCCGTGATGCCAAGGAATTGATCCCTTTGATCCCGCATGCCTCAGGCATTAAGGGACAGATCAATAAGATCAAGACAACATTGATCTGTCTAATCCATACGCTCCTGCCTAAGAGGCAATACAGATCAAACAGATTAATATTAGATTGTAGACACTCTCCTACATGTATATAAACCATACTCCTTAGATAGCTTTAACTATAACGGCGGGCCTCTACCTCTAAGGATCAAACACTAAAGAGGGTGGTAAGCCGTATAGGGGTTTACCTTAAGTGGGTACAAGGGAGGGTGTGAGAGAACGGAGTAACGAACACACGTAACAGAACACTATGTGTGAAGGCCGTGTTACTAATTAATGGTGTAGATTAATTATTAAAGTTAACTACGAAGGTTAAAGCTATCTAAGGAGTATAGTTTATATACATGTAGGAGAGTGTCTATAATCTATATACTTAGTTGGTAGAGCGCGATCAGTTGGCCTTGGTAACTGATCGAGGGTAGTTAACTAAGCGTATCGGCTCAGTTGACTCTATCTGCTCAGTTGGCCTTAGCAACTGAGCGGGTGGGTCCAACTGATCGCGAGGGTCACGTGACCTCGGATCCTTATGACTCCGACTTCTGTTGTTCCCTGCGGGGCTGATCCTTAACTTCCTCAACCTGTAGAGGCTGCGCCGTAACATTGACCTTCGTGGTCAACTTCAATAATCAATCCGCACCATTGATTAGTAACACGGCCTTCGCACGTAGTGTTCTGTCACGTGTGCTCGTCACTTCGTTCTCACACCCTCCCTTGTACCCACTCAAGGTAAACCCCCAAGGTAAACCCCCCAAAAAAACCCCCACACCTCCCCGTCTGGCCAGGTGTACCCCCATGTAAAGGCATCCAAAACTACGCCTAAAACGCACTCTCCTCTCTCAAAACACCCTCTTTGGGTTCCTCGATGGCTCCTGATCCATCATACCCGTCGTTGTTACGACGGACCCGACCGTGTTGGGTTTCAGTCGGCGCGTAAGACCATTCGGCCAACCTCCCGTCGACGACCAGTCGACAAAAGGTTCAGCAATGATCAGCCTGGTGGCTGATCGTGCCCCAACAACTCTATATATAGAGGCGTGTTCGTAACACTACCTCCCCTCTTAAGGCAGATGACCCCAGCTGGCAGACTCAGCCCGTCATCTGGATATAGAGTTACCCCCAACCAACCAGTCATGCGCCAGTCAAATACGACCGGACCCGCAGCGGACTGTGGCTGTGAGCCGGGGGAACGAGTCACCTAATTGTCCGTTGTCAGTGGGGCAGTGGGGGAACCAGACCCACTCTCTTGCCTCTGGCTGGCCACCCGAAAAACCAGCACTCACTCGACTAACTGCCGACAACAGGGCTCGAACCTGTCGACCCATGGGTAGGCTGATCATTATGTTACGACGGACCCGACCGTGTTGGGTTTCAGTCGGCGCGTAAGACCATTCGGCCAACCTCCCGTCGACGACCAGTCGACAAAAGGTTCAGCAATGATCAGCCTGGTGGCTGATCGTGCCCCAACAACTCTATATACAGAGGCGTGTTCGTAACAGTCGTCAGTGGAGGATACGACCCCAAAAACCCCTCCAGCCCGTCTCCGCAGGAGGAATTTGACACCTAAAGCTGCTACTATAGCTAGCGATACAGCCAGAGAGCCTATAAACAGAACAAAGCAAATTCGGCTCGCACCTATCCCACTCACATGGGACCTTGACCAGCCCTCCGGCCCCTTCTCCTCCTCGATCCAGGGACTCATCCAAGAAGAAAAACAGAAGACCAAAGCACGCGAGGAAGTGCTCCGAGCATTTACAAAGACGCTAGACCAGCAGCTAGCACGCTTTCCTACCGGCCACCAAGCAGAGTTTGCCCAAGCTCTAACTAAGGACCTCCTAAGTACGATCAAGAAACACCCCATAGGCGAACCAAACAGCAAGCCCACGCAAAACCCTACTGGTATCAACCTATCTAGACACGCTTCAAACCTCCCTCGCAGCTACGCAGAGGCAGTAGCCCGAGGGCCTAGGACGGATACCCCCTACGCGGCACGCCCGACTACCCAACAACCCGCCAAGACCCGGGAAATTAAGGACAACAGACTCTTCATCCGCCTCCCTCCGGGACACCCGGCCCGCAACCACCAACCATTTGCAATTAAGGCAGCGATCACTACCCAACTCGACCTAGGGAAGGAGATTATACGCGAGGTCCAGCATGTTAACTCAGGGATAGCCATCGTCCCTAACGGAGAATCTGCCACGTCATTAATTAAAGAAAGGGCCGATGACATCGCCCCTCTAATTGGCGGAAAAGCGGAGTCGGCACAAATCTGGCACACCTACGTGATTGATCAGACCCCCAGATGGATCATCAGCCTCGACGGCGAGCGACATACGGTCACCTCCCAACTCATCACCGAAGAAGTACTCACCCAGACCGGAGAGAATCCCGTCCGTACAAACTGGTCTAGACGCTCCTTAGATGATGCACCAGAAGGCACCCTGGTAGTCTCCTTCACCCAACCAGTAAAGCCATTCAAACTATTTGGGACAAGCGCACGGGCCCGACAGATACGACGAAAGGTTAACATCCTTCAATGCGCAAAGTGCCATGGATACCATGATACCCGCGGCTGCAGTAGAGCAGTGAGATGTATTCGCTGCGGTTCCCGCGAACACGAAATCTGCGAGTCAACCCCCCGATGCTGTAATTGCGAAGGCCCACACCCAGCAGACAACATAGCATGTCCAGCCCGGCCGACGATTCGAAGCGGAGTAGTGAATAGGATTACTAGAACAGCTCTTAGGGCTATTAGGAAGGCAGGAGCAGCAGCAAGCCGCCTAGCCAACCTATACGATACGGAGATAACCCCTGAAGTACAACTAAACTCAGCGGAGAGTAGTCGTCCTCCACTCGAAGACACCACCCAACACCATACAGATGCATAGACGAAACCGATCCCTATACGTCTTCCAAGCAAATGTAGCACACGGACAGGCACATCATGACATTGCCCTTAGTATGGCATATGAGGAAGGCGCAGACGTCATCCTCATCCAAGAACCCTGGATACACAGCCAACAGGAGAAGAGACGCACTAAAACACACCCGGCCTACAGCATTTTTAGCCCTAACGATGACTGGAATACCCGCCCTAGAGTACTCACATACATCAATAAGGGCCGGAACCTCCAGCCCACCCAACTAAGACCCTCCCTCTCAGCAGACATCTGTTGGGTTCAAATCCACTGCCAACAAATAGTCACTCTAGTAAACGTCTACAGGCCGCCACGCGAGACTGCGAGCGGAGAGGTTATCCAAACCCTCCTACATTATAAGCCTCCAGCCAACTGCCTAATAGCAGGAGACTTTAACACACACCATGACCTCTGGGAATCCGGAGCACGCAAATCCGACGGAGCCCCGGAGCTAGTAGAATGGCTCGAACAGGAACAACTAACACTTACATCCGCCCCAAACATAGCGACTCATAAGGCAGGCCATACAATCGACCTTGTCCTCACCAATATACTAGGAGTCACCACAACCGTAGAGGAACACTTACACACCACCTCAGACCACGAGACCATTATTACCCGGATCCCGCTGGGCCCGAATAGGGCCTCGCCAAACGGAAAGTTAAGGATTACGGAAGAGGGCCTCTCTAAACTAACGCAAGCCGTCGCGGAAACCCTCCCACCCTTTATAGCAACCAAGAGAAATGACCTAGACGGCGCCGCTCTTAGCCTTAGTCAGTGCATCCAACTCAACATGGCTAGAGTTTTCCGCCCAAGAAACACTCGGAACCTAGGTGCACCATGGTGGACGAACGCTTGTAGGGACGCGGTACAGGCATACCGTCAAGCTCGGAGACACGGCCTAGCAACCTATGAAAAACACCAACTTCAGGCGGAAGTGAAGCATACGAAGAGACAATACTGGCAGAACACTATTAATAGCGCCAATACCTCCAGAGACATCTTTAAGATCACAAGCTGGCGTAAACAAAGGGGACCGCTTCGAAGCCCGCCCCTAACGATCGACTCGGAGACATATATAGACCCGAGAGACAAAGCCGAGGCACTAAGGAAGGCTACTCTTAAGAGGAGAACTGCTACAGACGATATTAATCCTATGGAAGCCGCTACAGTACCGCGTAAACAGATCTCAGTCCACCTAGGGGTAACGGAAGAAGAAGCCAGAGACGCAATTCTACACACATCAAACACGGCTCCAGGAGCCGATGGAATTACCGTCCAAGTCCTACAAACAATCTGGGCAACCATCCAAGAGTACATCACCAAACTTTTCAACCTCTGTCTTCAGGAGGGGCATCACCCCAAGCCATTCCGCACCGCGGAAGTGGTAATGCTCGAAAAACCTGGAAAAAGGAACCTCACAAGCCCTAGAGCCTGGAGACCCATCTCCCTCCTCTCATGCCTCGGTAAAGGGCTCGAACGCCTAGTCGCCAGACGCCTCAGCCTCACGGCAATACAACAAGGAGTACTCAATCCACAACAATTCGGGGCACTCCCCAAGCGATCGGCGACAGACCTGGCTAGCTGCGTGATCCACGACATCGAGAAGGCCCTCGACCAAGGACTCACTGCCTCACTTCTCACGCTCGACGTCAAAGGAGCATTCGATACCGTCCTCCCGGGTAGACTACAAGCAAGACTTCGAGAACAGGGCTGGCCGCATGAGATAGTCAGCTGGACAAGCAGTTTTATGGCCGAGCGTACAGCAAAGATCCGCTTTGAGGACATAACAACCGCAGAGAGGCCGCTCAGCTGCGGGCTCCCCCAGGGCTTACCAGCCTCTCCCGTCCTCTTTATGCTCTACCTTGAGCCTCTCTTTAAGCTGAACAGCCCAAAACAAGCCTTCGGCTACGCAGACGATGTGGCCTTCCTTAGGACTGGGTCTACACTAGAGAGGGCAACAGCAAAACTAGCAACAAATCTCGAAGCAGCCCTTAAATGGGGAATTCAAAACGGCATCTCCTTTGACCCAGAGAAGTGCGAGCTCCAACACTTCACGCGAAAGAACGGACCTTCTAACCCGAGGTTGAAACTCGAATCCCTTAACATTTCGCCCAACAAAGCAACCAGATGGCTCGGAATCTTCTTAGACAAGCGACTCTCTTTCCGAACACACGTAGAGCACTGGACAGGAAAGGCAATAAAGGTTGCAGAACACCTCCGTACCCTCGGGAACACACAGCATGGAGCGCAGGCGGGACTCCTCCGGCACGCAGTCCGCGCATGCATTATCACAGTAGCTTTCTTCGGAGCAGAGGCATAGTGGCCAGGCCCCACACGATACTCGGCTAAGAAACGAGGAGAGGTCTCAACTCTAAGCAAGTCGCTCGTGAGACGTATCAATATAACAGTTAACACAGCACTAAGAGCTATACTACCAGTATTCCGTACAACGCCTACGCCAGCCCTAAATAGGGAGGCCGGCATTCCTCCTGCAGAAGTCATGCTGGAGACAATTCGGCTAAGATACGCAGCCAGGCTTCGCACCCTTGACGAGAACCACCCTCTAGTTACTCGTACAAAGGGGAAAGGACAAACCAGACTACTTAGAACAGCACGACTTCTTCTAGAGAGCGAAAGACCTCTACTCCTTAAACCTAAGCACACTACCCGGACACAGCAGACAAGAAGCTCTGAGACAACCGTAGACACCATGCGATGGATCTCATCAATCCCACCCACTGATATTACCCTCTACACTGATGGGTCCCAGGATGCAGCTAGCAACACTGGGCTAGGATACGTGGGCTTCCAACGCGGATATAAAGCCTGTAAGGGCTACTAAAGCCTAGGCACAGCGGCCGAGGTCTATAATGCAGAGATCATCGCTATCGAGGCAGGAATAAGGGCAGCCGCGCAGCGGGCAGATACGCAAAGGGCAACGAACATCTACGTCCTCCTTGATAACCAGGAAGCGGCCTATAGGGCACTAGAAGGAACCCCTACCGATACCAGCCAAGGGAGCATCCTTAGGATCCAACAACTAGCGACACTGTGGAAACGACGCAAACGAGCACCCAGCATCCAACCAGGAGAAATCATGATCTACTGGATTCCGGGACACCAAGGAATTCCAGGCAACGAAGAAGCTGACCGCCTGGCTAAACAGGGCGCCACATCCTCTGCTCCTCCAGACATTCCACTGACAGTAGCAAAGATCAAGAGGATTGTAAAGGAACGAGCGCACGAAAGCTTCGAACAGTGGTGGACAGAAAACGCCCCAAAATCCTACCAGGACCTAGAAATCCCTTTGGCAAAGGGTGCTCCACCAGAACTTCTCCTCCCTAGGAAGACACTAGGTCACCTACTGGCTGCACGATCAGGCCATGGAGACTTCCAGGCGTACCACGAACGTTTCCGCCACACTGAACAAAATAACCTCTGCCGCTGTGGGCGGCCAAAAACAACGATACACTTTGCATTCTGTAGACACGCCCGCAAACGAACAAACTGCCTTCGAGGCAAGCCGAGGGTGTTACGACGGACCCGACCGTGTTGGGTTTCAGTCGGCGCGTAAGACCATTCGGCCAACCTCCCGTCGACTGGAAGTCGACAAAAGGTTCAGCAATGATCAGCCTGGTGGCTGATCGTGCCCCAACAACTCTATATACAGAGGCGTGTTCGTAACAGAGGGATATTATCCCTATAACTCTAGCCCCGCCAAAAGGGGCTATCCTCTTCGCAAAGTTCGTAGAAGAATCTCGCTTCTTTACGGATATTAGCGCCCGGAACCAGCAGGCAGACACACTGTCAACCCTAGTCTCTTCAGACCATCACCACCATATCTAAATTGACTCCCCCTTTCATATTTTATCTCTCTTTCTTTCCTATGTATAGTCGCCCATAGAGGCCCAAACACTCCTTCACACCCTAAAGCCGAGCAGGAGGTAGAGAACGCCTTACTACGATATCCAGCCTACAGAGACGCGACGTCCCAGATATGTCACCCCTTAGCGTAGACTGTAGGTAGAGTGGCACGTCCTATGCCCCATGGGAGGCCTAAGGGCACTGTCACGACTCAAGAAGAACAAGTCAGATTCTCGAAATTGACTAAAGTTTCTAAGCTAGAGAAAGGAAAGAGAAAAGAAAGGGAATAAAGGAGGAAGGAGGAAACTTATATATCCAGCCTAGGTACTAGTTAGAAGTCGAATAGCCGGTCTTAGGCTTCCCTTTCCCGTACGTTCCCGCTAAGTGTTTGCTCTTAGCAAACCCTATGTCTTAGACATCTTGTCTTAGATAAGTGCTTTAGCCTAATTAGGCTTAGTTTTCTGTAGAATGAGATGTTGACGGTCTGAATCGTCACAGGCACACGGTGATAGGCATACTGCCGACCCACGCGTGGACCCGCCGGACGTTAAATAGCAATCAATCAATCAATCAATCAATCAAGGTAAACCCTCACACGGCTTACCATCCTCTTTGGTGTTTGATCCTTAGAGGTAGAGGCCCGCCGTTACACAAAGGAGAAGGCTGATATCGCACTCGGGCTTGATCTCATCATTCGGGCAAGCGAAAAGCTAGCAGTCCGAAACGAAATCCTTAAACATGAGAACCAAGGCCTTCGTGCAGCACTTGTTGGTGAGAAAAACAAGCGGAAAAAAGGGAAACCAATAGGTCTTTTCGATAAAGAACGGCCCGGAGAAGCTCAGTTCTTCTCTCCAGCCAAAGTTAGTGCCGTACGAGCTCGCGCACAAGAGTTGGAGGATCAAAAGCAGCGCGGGAAGGCTGAGGCTGAGGAGCGACGTCAGAATAAGGCGGCTGAAAGGGAGAGAAAGGCTCAGGAGGCTCAAGAGAAAAGGGAAACGAGGAGAAGAATTCGCGATGAGAAGCAGCAGCAAAAAGAGCGGGAAAAAGAAGAGCGTCTAGCACGGCAGCAAACTAATAAACAGCTTCAGGAGGAAAAGCGGCTTCAAAATGGTCAGGCAAAAGAGAAAATTCGAGCTCAGAAGCGGAAGAGAGAGGATGCCATACAGAGAAGTCCAAAAAGGCAGAAATCGGTAGTTGTACGAAGTGGACGTAAAATCACGCTTCCCTCAAGATTTCAGGACTAGACAGTAATATAATTTTTTTCGCACGGTCCTATTTACTCTATGTTTTAAATTTCATAGTTATTTAGCCATGTGGTAAGGAGATATTTAATTTCTTGTTCGGGGGGTTGATTCTTAGCGACCGTGCATTTGGTGATAGCGTGCATTTGGTGATCGCTTACGTTACTCGGTGATACGGGCAACCCACTCGCGCTCCCGCTCGTCCCACTCCAGGCTCTTGACAACGCTCCGGAACAGCGCCTTGCCCTCCAGATCCCACCTACGCGCAATCCGCTCCGCGTGCGCGCGCAGCTCGTGGCCGTACGCGTACCGGTGCCGGGGCACGTACCCGGTCTCCTCGAGCAGCGGCATGTACACCAAGCATTCGATGTCGCACATCAGGCCCGGGTAGCGGTTTCAGTACCAGGTGCCGCCGAAGCCGCCGGCCGAGTCGACCAGGCGAATGCCCGACGCCGGGAACCCGGCGTCGACGATGGCGGCCGCGAACATGAGGCCGCCGTGGCCGGCGCCGAGGATGAGGAAGTCGGTCTTCTGGCCGTCGGCGAGCGGCGGCAGGTGCTGCGCGTTCAGCACGGCGTGGTCGACCCACGGGTCGTCGACCAGGTGGCGATACTCGGCGGATTCCGTGAGGACGACGGCGCGCTCGCCGGCGTGGAGCTGGCGCGCTTGCATGCGCTTGCCGCGCTCCTCGGAGCACTTTGATAGCACGTCCTGGACGTGCGGATCGGGGAGCGGGGCGTTGCTAACTGTGGCTGGCATGGTTGCGGTGGAAGTTTGGTGTTTGGGATTAGTGCGAATAGAAGATGCTGGTGGGTATTGGCTGAGGCTGCCACGGAGAGAGGGCTTTGAGCTGAGCCATATGTACATTCGCGGGTGATAGGCGGGCCACGCATACCAAGACTACAACTCCGTGCTTTTTCGTTCGGTGAGAAATCTATATCCATTGTGCCCATGAATTCTGTCAAGCTTCAACTGCACTCCTAAGCTACCAAGACGTGGGTAGTCGGTTAAATTTAAACTGACTCGCACCAGGAGTGAGCCGCGCCATTTGTCAGAATCCAAGCATCAAGCTCGACGGCCCGACCCACAAGGGGCGATGCTTCCGCATCGACATCAATCAGGCTCTGCGGGAGCTCCACCTGCTAGATGCGTCCGACGGGCGATCGCTGAGCCGGAGGTAATCCAGGTAGCGCTTGGGCATGCTGGGCATCGCCCGCGCCATGGTGAAATGGTAGATGCGACGTAGAGGAAGCCATCGTCACTGGTTACGCACCGGAACACTACGCAGGAGCGGGCCTCTAGGCTTCACGCTCTTGGATGCCCAATCGGAGTTGACGCCCGCACACAATGATCTGACCAGGAGACCAGTACAGCTGTCCGCAGAGCATCGAGCGAGCGGCTCTGGCAATGCGGCACCCGAAAAACGACAATGCCTCCAAACGTTTAGAGCACTGCAACACGGGCAGCGGTAGTTACACGGTAGCTCAGGCTGATGTCTCAAGTTCGCTTGCCCAACTCCTACTTGACGACTCCGGAGTCTTGCAGAAAAAGGCCTGCCATTACATGCTACTGCATCCCTCGCAGGTCTGACTGGTCCATCTGGATCCTCAAAAAGAGATTATGAGGGTCACTGTCCTCCCTCTCCACTTCGTCAATATATTTCTCGATGTTCCAAAACTCGCTTCTTTGCACGACCAGGACTTTCACTTTCTCACCAATAGTCCTCACCATGTCCAACAGTACGCTGATGAACCTACCCTTTACTCTCCTTTCCACACCGTTCCGGGCGATCAATTACAAGAAGTGCTGGAGATCGGTGGACTTCAACGACACGGCCGATTGGTCGCCAAATACCCTCAGCGGTGCCTTTGGATACCTCGGACTTGATGAAGTCCAAATCCTTCCCGTCTTTTAGAACATCGGGGAATTGTTCAAGGATCTGCGCGAGAAGAGATGACAGGGTGCCTTTGAGGGTGCTTTCACCCCTACATAAATGGTGTGCAACGAGATGGTTCTGTCCGCGCCATTTATTGGTGAGTTCAAGGGCAACAGGGGAGAGCCAGGATTCCAGCTCTCCGTTCATTGAATCGTGGTTCCGGCCGTAGAGAACGAGCAACGATGCGGGTGCATTCAGCCAGCGTCGGAATTGCTCATGCCGCTCGACTTCCGATGCGGATGGTTCGGTGAAGGTCCGTCGCCCAGAAAAGCTGTCTCGGAGGACGAGGTGGTATTGATTAAGCTCTTCCGATCTGGGTTTCTCGTCTGAGTTTTCCATTCCCAGGACACGCTTCACGCTCCTCAGCTCTTCAAGCATCGCCTTTTTTTCCGATTCTATTCATCGTTATTAAAATACTGTGCACGTATCAGAGGGCGCCAACCTTGCAGTTTCTTGAGAATCTCGCCGTTTTCGTTCAGTAAGATGGACACGCGCCGTACTAAGAGGGCATCACAGCGATGGCGTATTAAGGCAAAGGAGGCAGCGAGTGCCGCATCAGCATTCTCAAACTGAAAGGGGCTTCGGAATGCGTGCCAGAAGCGCCCTGTTATACACCGGATGCAAATCAGCAAGACATCTCAAGACTGTGGACAACATATTACCAAATCCGCTGTCCAAGACGTATAGAGTTGCCTCGCGGCCAAAGACAATGATCTCCTTGTATGCCTTGGACAAGCTCTGGCCTAATTCCGGGTCAGGGTACACACTATTGTACACCTACAGGTTTGGTAGCGCCTCAGTGATTCGTCTGAGGCAACTTGTCATGGCATCTTCGGCCTTCATCTTTACTCTAGCAACCTGGACGAGGTCCTCATCAGCTAGGTCTGGGAGTTGCGAGCGTTGTTGGGCTGACGAACGGCAAAGAGGAGGGAAAATGTTGCCGTAGCAACATTTCCGTACTGAGAGTCAGCAGCATTCAGAATCTGAACGACGCCACCGTAGGCACGGAGGAAGTTGTTGAAGTGCTCGCAGAGAGATTGAAAGGCCGTCGTTGTGTATTTCTTGATTCCTTTTTGTCTTGCGCCTTGCAGGTCGGAACAGGCTTGACTTGCCTGCTTCATAGCTGCATCAACGTATTGGCTGAGTAGATCAAGAGAGAGATCTTTGATATGCTCTAGGAGTTCGTCTTGGTTTCTGAAAGCGACATGTCGTTCTCCAGGGCGAATGAGGTCCAGTCGGAGAGCCCTGCTTTGACAGATCTGGGGAGAGACCGCAACGACTTGATGAATGTTCGTTGAGACTTGCGAGCCTCCTCCGCATCCTTGAATTCGGAGCTGGCACTATACATTAGCTGAAATTGTGCAGAGGTAATGTTGCACGGGTTTTAAATTTTACCTACCTTTGCAACCCGTCGGGGAACCATTTTGTCCAATTACTACGATTCTCGGTCATGATTCACACTCTGAAGTGCAGGAAATAACAAGTTCAGTGGGCTTGCAGGATCTCAAGCAGGGTTACAAGATAGATCTAGCAGCGGGAGGCCATAGGCGTCAAAACAGTTGCTTGAAGACAAGATAAGGGATTCGTGTTCGCTCGGGGGCGAGGGCGACGAATGTAACGGCGGGCCTCTGCCTCTAAGGATCAAACACCAAAGAGGGTGGTAAGCCGTGTGGGGGTTTACCTTGAGTGGGTACAAGGGAGGGTGTGAGAGAACGAAGTGACGAACACACGTGACAGAACACTATGTGTGAAGGCCGTGTTACTAATCAATGGTGTAGATTGATTATTGAAGAAGTTGACCACGAAGGGTCAAATATCTAGCTAAAGAGTGAAGCTATATACTATAGGGAAGCCATATACAATCTATAGTTCGTAAGTTTAGTTCGCCAAGAGGTTGAACTGCTGAACTAGTAGGTTCATAAGTTTAGGGTGCCAAGGCTTTGAACAATTGAACTGGGGAGTCACGTGACTCTACTAGGTGGGTTTCTCTCGCGGGCGCGTCGGCGCCCCGCTTGCTCTTCCTCTTAACCTATTCAACCAGATTCTGTGAAGGCTGTGCCGTAACAACGAAGCCCCGCACTGTGGCTGCAGTACAATTAGAACATCACCAATCGCTGCAATAAATAAGCAACGCATGCTGCAAGTAAGCGGAATCGTCGTTTATTTATCGCCTGCGTGTAACCATTGCACATCTTAAGCCCGAGCGGCACAGGTGATAAGGGCAAAGTGCATTGCCAATCACTTCCTCATTTCGGACTTTTGTTCTCAGCCGCCTCCACAGCCGTCTTCTTTGGGACTTCTCGTCGGGGCTAAAATGATATTTGAAATTATTCCCACCAACAGGTCTTCTAGATGTCCAGGATGAGGCTTCGGAAGGAGGGGGTTGATCTGGGTAAAAAGCCAGCCCCTCAGCGGTGTAAATCGCCCCCAACCTCAGCCTCATGCAAAGACCGAGCCGAGGCTTATCAATCACGGACAAGTCAGCAGGCCACCTATCGGTAGTGCCTCCAGCCATGGAGTCTCACCCGATAATCGATGCAGCCCCTTGCTCTCTATTTCCTAGGGGATAAGACCCAGCCTTGCCCAAGAACGCCATGAGGTGCCACTAATATTCTCGAATCCTCATCCTCTAAACTGAGAGATCGGTCCCACATCAAGATTTGCGTTCAAATTTGCGACATCATGGTTGATGGTCCGACTGCAGAAATGCCAGTAAGCTTTTGCATCCAAGTATATTTGCAATAGTTAACCGGTGTTCTCAAAGGATGCGGCTCAGCAGCGCATATCACAGCTGGAGAAGAGGTATATCTCTCTTCTAGAGGCGCGAATCGCAGAACTCGAAACCAAAGTGGCTCAAGACTCAAAGTCACAAGACTCAAAGTCAAAAGGGCCAGAAGATGTGAGCTGAAACTATATTCTACCGCAAGATTGTGCGCTGACATGAACGGCAAAGCAGGAAGCGAAGAAGAAGAAATCTCCAAAAGACAGCCCGAACACCGATAATAACACAGACAGAGATAAGAAGGTAATAGATCTGGATGTTTTTCCTGCCGATAAACCATTCTTAATCCTAGCTGTAGGAGAGGCCGGAGCCCTCAAAAGATGTCGGCAAATCGACGAATGGAGATGCCAAAGCAACAGACGGAGACACCAAGAGCCTGCCCAAGAGATATAACATTGTTATCAACAAGTGGGACGACGATAAGCTGGAGCGATACGATGTTTCCGTTGATATTGCGGACAGCAGCCGTTCAGAGAAGCCCAAGGGTTCAGACCGTGCATTCACCTTCAGGAGAGTGCAAAACACGGAATCCAATACCATTGACTACTCGGAGGTGATTGTCGAGTCGAAGGACCTCCAGGATCTTCTCGCAAAGATCATGCCTGGATACGATGTCTGGGATGAATTGTCGTCTCCATTTCAACCCCTCATCCAATATTGGTCGGAAGCAGAAGCCGAGGTAGGCCAGGATTGTGACGACCGCTTTAAGCAAGCTCGTAAAGACCTAGAGGAGCTCATGAGAATCATATCCACGTCCTCTGGAGTAGCGGAGCTGGACAAATATTTCAGAGAGCGAAACCAACTCATCGAGGACAAGCGGATTTACTCACGAGGCGCTTGGTACCATTTTCAGACGTGGATCGTTGGTACTTTCCAGGCCTTTCTTAGGCACGGAGCAGGTGTTCTTCGTGCAGTCGTGCCCAGTCTCCTTTGACCTCTCCAACAAGGAAGACTTCACTACCACTTGCTATGCCTTCGACTGGAACGGATCCCGCTTCACGCGAGTGCCGTTTCGCCTGACGATTCCGTACTTCGAAGACAAGAAAGATATCATTGAACTCCCATTCTTTCCACTGAAGTACTACGTCGAAAAGGAGAAGTCCCCCAAGGAATCTTTGGAGAGCTTAAAGCACCGGCTTGTCAAACGAGGCAAGTTCTACCAAGGACTATGCACTGCGCAGCGGGGCAAGCAGATGTTTTTGTATGATGGGCCTGCCTACCATCAAAAGAACAGTGGCATTTTCCGTGATGAGGGTTCAATGTCGGGGCCGAACTGGGATGATGGAGACAACTCTCTCTGTTGACAATTGGTGCGGTGCAGAATGTAGTACGATTCTTGGCATGAGTTGGTGAGGGGGGTAGGAGAGGTGCCCGCCTTATACTCAAGCTCTAGGCTATACCTAATTTAGTAACGAATTGTCAACCACATTGGCCCATAATCACGTGTCTCGTATTATCTCTTCTGATCACCACACCACCATCACTCCACCCCCGCTCTCATGCGCGGCAATTCTTTGTCCCTAGCACAGCCCCATTTGCTTACGCGTCCTCTTTGCCATTAGATATTTATATAGCACTTGACAGCAGTAATCTAAGAAGACAGCGGTGTCCTACTTTCTCGCGCCGTTCGACACGAATGTACACGTGATTTCCAACACTCTCACATCTGCGTCGGATGATACGGACGGACCAGCGTATTCCAATGCCGTGAGATTCGAGGTATGGCTCTAACATGATCATTTTGCGCTGAGGAAGATATGTATGTTAACCTGGGAAACAGGTGCGGGGAACTGTTATGGTTGATTTCAGGTCCTACTTTGCCTACCAGACCGAATCGGCGCCGCTTCTAGGAGACCTACAACGTTGGCAGGGGATAGTAGAATGCGACTGCCCTGACTGCCGAAAGAGCGATGCGCGGACGGCGATGTACCGATGGGACTGGGACAGATCAAAGGCTTCAGACCGGTTTTCTGATGAGCAGTATCTTTGCTGCCCCCCAAGAGTCCTGGGGTACGCAATGGACAAAAAAAGGTGGATGCAACTGCATGTCTCACATTTCCGCGAGTGGGAACAGACTGATGAGCAGATACAGATCTTCAAGAAGAAGCTTCAGCTCAATAAAGACCACAAGGATCTGATTGAGAAATCGGTCAAAGCTCATGAGTCTGGGAAGGGAATAAATTTCCAGTCAAGCAAAGGAATCCACGACTTTGCAGAAGGGAAAGGCAAGGGGCTCGTCATCTTGTTGTATGGTAAGTGGATAGAAAACCGGAGGCCCTGTCCGGATCCTCCCACTAATGTTCACAGGTGTCCCCGGGGTCGGAAAAACTCTTACTGCAGAGAGTGTCGCAATTCTTGCCCGAAAGCCACTGTTCTCTGTGGGTGTTTCCGATATCGGGATTGAAGGACAAGCGGTCGAGTCCAACCTCCAGAAAATCTTCGACCTTGCCAGCCTTTGGGAGGCTGTGCTTCTCTTGCAAGTCCCGCAATTCAGTCTTCTGGGCTTCCTACTAACGTCTAACAAGTGACGAAGCGGATGTTTTCCTTGAGTCTCGGGGCCGCTCGGGAGACACCGACCTGACGCGCAATACCATGGTTTCAGGTGAGCGGACCCCTCCCCCCAGAAATGCCAACATTTAGTGTTGCTGACCGGACAAGTGCTGCTCCGTGTTCTTGAATACTACGAGGGAATACTAATCCTCACGACTAACCGTATGAGAACGTTCGATATTGCTGTGCAAAGCCGTATTCGTATGTCTTCCTCCCATCCCCACGCTCATATAGCCGCACTACGTTCCTAACAGCTCAACCCGTAGACCTTGCCATCAAGTATGATGACCTCTCCGAGAAGCAACGCAACAAGATCTTCATATCTTTCATTGAGCAGCTGGGAGAGAAAGACTTGGTGGAGGATATGTTTGCCGTCAGGCAATGGGTCGAAGATGATGGCAAGAGATTCGGCTTTAATGGTCGCCAGATCCGCAATGTCGTATCGACAGCGATGGGCCTTGCTCGGGCTGAGGACCCGAATCGTCCAAAATTGAAGCGTTCTCATCTTTCAAAAGTGGCCAGGCAGACGGAAAATTTCCAGAAGGAACTTGCGGCCCAGGAGGTCATCTACCGGGCTCATCAGATTAATAAGCCATAGGGTAATAGTCTTCCGATTTTGTGTCGCACTTGTGAAATTAGGACGCCGCTACTTTGATACTACTCAGGCTAGCTATATGATAATCTCCATAATGAGCACGTATATTGATCGGATTTACGGAACTACGCATAAAGGGAGCAGATAGTGTACGCAGGGGTAGATGTTTGGTGTTGCGAGAAAAGTAAAGAAACCACATAATTTACGGGCCAATATTGTTGACATCTCCATCCACGTGATAATGATTGCTCTAATTCAAGCCTGACCGCTGACTCCTGGGCAAGTCATGATCAGTCCACTCCAGCTACATCTGCAACGACCATGCTCCGACACCTCAGCACGGCGGCCAGCTCCTCGACCACCACGCCCGCGACCAGATGTCCGACGGCCGCCGGTCGATTGATGACGGACGTATCGACAGTAGAGCACGGTGGGGCGCGGAGAAGGTGGCGTTGGGCGAACTGTATTATCGTCGCCCTCGTCCAGGCAGCCGTGGGCAACGCGTCGCGGCACACACAACAACCTGCAGACACGGTAGGTAGCATGGCGTCGCTCGACTACGCACGGCATCTGGAAACATCTCGCTTCGACGCGCCACCTCCAGCTCCGTCATCATCACCATCTGCATTGCCTCCTTCCATCGCCGCGCTCCGACCACCACGCCCGTCCAGCGCGTCTATGCCCTCCCACAGCCGCATTCCCCGACCCGCGAAGGCGGCAAGGCGCCTTCCAAACACCGACCCAGTAGAAACCAGCCGGCTGTGGTGCGAAGTCTTGGCTGCAACGCGCACTCCGCCCTCGAAGCTCGTGGTGCGGGCGGCTAACAGCGGCCTCGGCAGCAGCGGCACGCGCACTCCAACAAGCTCTTCCGTTACCGGATCCGTCTCCCGTCCAGAAGCTCCCGGGCCAAGACGTCCGATCCTGACTTCAGGGCCCGAGTTCTCGATCCACGCGGCATCGCCATCGACCCGGACTCTTCCCCGGTTCTCAAGCCCTGGTTCCACTTCCACACCCCTGCTCCGCCCTCGCAGGGCTTTTCGCATTTCTACCGCAGCCTGCCTGGACTTGAAGACACAACTGCTTGGCTGGAAGGTGACGAGGCTTTCATTGTCATAAGCCAGCGGCTTGCATGCAGAATGAATACAACGATAACAAAAAAAAGCATGCCCCCCCGTTCTACGGACACGACAACATCCCTACAGAACACGCGCTGCGCGATGTCCGGAGCTTCCATGGGCGTTCGCAGAAATATCCACAAAAGCGTTCTCTATCCGTGTCTCTCTTTTGATATTGAAGTCTAAATGGCGAGGGAAAGCATACATGGCGAGAAAAAGGACCTCTGTCCGCGAATCTCTGTTTGTGTGACGGTTTAGACCGTAAGGTGCCTTTGGATAATCCTGCGGCGAAGCGCATGCGAGAAGCAAGCGAAGCGGTTGCTCCTCGCAACTGTTGGTCCATGCGTAGCGACGAGTGTTTATTAGCGACCTTTCGCTCGTTTTGACTGTTCTCTCTTTTCTCCTTAGCTTAGTCTTCTTGTAGAAAGCAATGCCACTGCATTTCCGCGAGCGCACCGGATGCAAGCCCTCACAGTTTGCTACTTAGGACCAGTCACCCTCATCTTCAATGTTCTCGCCTTTCCGAGAGGCTTCAGTGAGCTGAGTAATGTCCCAAGGCCGGTATGTATATCCGGGAACCGAGTTTGTGTTCTTGAACGGTGTTGGAAATCACGTGTACTTTAGTTGCAAGATTAGGTATAGCGCCGAGTTTGAGGATAAGTCGAGCACCTCTCCTGCCTCCCCTCACACGGCATGCCAAGAATCGTACCTCATTCTGCACCGGTTCAATATCCAACAAATTCGCCAGGTGATCTGCAGCCTTGTCGTAGTTTTCGTAAGCATACTGCTGCGCATCGTGCTTTAGAATCCAGTCTCCCACAATCTTGCCAACGTCTGACTGCACTTTAGTTGCGCCTCCCCAATCCGTTCTATGCCAGCACTCCCGTTTTCTGAACCCCATCTTTTGGGCGCAAGCTGTGCGCTCGAATCTGGGCAGTCTCTCTGTTAGCCAACGGCGCCGCGTATCGTAATAAAATGGCATGCTGGACGAACCTGATGAGAGTGTGCACTCTAACAGCTCGTGGGATGTTCTCCTTCCCGCTAATGTCGAGGCATGCGGCGATAGAGAAGGCGTCTTCCCAAGCCAGAGTTGCGCCGGTGTTCGACGATGGGAGGAACGAGTGAGCCGCATCTCCGATTTGGAGAACCCGACCCTCGCGGTAATACCACTGAGGTTGCGGGTTGCGCCACAGAATCCTCCAATTGAGAGCAACCTTTTCCGGAGTGAACTTGACAAGCTCTGTGAGGAAGGATGCCCAACCCTGCATATGCTTTAAAGCCTCGTCCAATGTCGCGATGGCGCCCTCATCTTGCCCCGGGTCAACATAGTCTGCAGTTAGTGGCGTACTTGCTAAGTAGGCTAGGATGGACGGTATACCGCCGTCTTGAACATGCCTTGTAGGTCTTGAATCCCTCAAATTCCTCGGGTTCTCCAGAGCAGGTGCGAGAGGAAAGGTTTTTCGATAGACGGAGTAGCCACTACTGGCGGGCGAGTCCTTCTGGCCAGTCACCAGCGTCCAAGATGTTGATCCTACGCCGTCTGCAGCGATGACAAGATCGGCCTCAAGCTTGCGCTCATCAGAAGTGACCACACGTCCTTTGTCGTGCGTCTCACAGTACTGCACCACACGGACGCCGAATTCGACTGGAATTCCCAACTTTGTTACGTACGCGTAGAGGTTCCGTTGGAGCACTCCACGAATAGTTGGCAGAGATGGATATCCGGGCTCACCAAGAGGAGCCTCACCCATAAAGTCACCATTGTACTTGTAGAAACGGTTCGCGGGTTCGTAGCACTGCTTTTTTGCCTGCTAAATGAAACCGGGCCATTTTTCGGGCGTACGCAACGCGCTCGACCCAACGCTGATCATCCCTCCTATCCCAAATCAGCATTCAATCATCATTCATCGTGCAAAAGCGCTGCTTACCATGTTCATCGAAGTTGGGCCGTCCCTCAAGAACGTGCACCTTGTGTCCCCTGCGGTGGCTTTCGATTGCGCAAGCAAGTCCGGCAAGCCCCCCTCCGGCGATGAGGATAGATATACCTGAGGGCGGAGATGTTTCCATGTTTGATGCGCACAATGACAATAAGAGCAGGGACTGAGTATTTTAGATATGGATGAGCGAAGTAATAGTGCTTGAGGCTTGCAGGTAAGTAGCTAGTTCTGGAAAAGCATACACATATACATATCTCGACCAAATTCAGCGTTGCGTCTCAGGCTAAGCGGAAGAAACTCCAGCTTGGGCCCCACCTCTCGGCGGCGGAGCATCTTAAGTTGTTGCGCAGTCTTGGCATTGTTCAGCGAGACCCACTTAAGACCTCCGCGCTTCGCCCTCGAGACTCGCCGCATCTGACTTACTGTGTATGGTCCCTGATGGAAAATGAGCTCAATCACCTCCTGCACAAGCCATGGTGGAGGATGACGAATCCACAGCGGAGAACTACCAAGGTGGGACGGGAGTGCAAGTGCATCAGCTTTAGATGGTGCAGCGTCATAGAACAAGGCGGCGCGGAGGATCTTCGTCCTACCGTATTCGCTGACCGCTGCAAGCGCGCGGAGGTGCGGAGTATCTTCGCTTTGCCGCAGTTGCGGGCCGCCGATCGTGGCATTTCGCCGATCCCTGTCTCAGGCGCCTTCCCCGAGCTGTACCGTCTCAGAAGGCTCCTCCACGTCTATTTGCATGCCGGCCTGACGACAAAGGTGTGCCCACCGCCGGAAGATTGCCCAATACAGTGCGGTCATATTTATGAAGGACCAGTGCGGTACGTTGGTAAAGTCGGTGTGATAGCCGAGCAAGTGGTGGCAGACCTCCACGGCCGAGAGCTGCCTCTCGGAGGCCGACCGCCATTGCTCTGTTGTACCGGTTGACCAGTGGGTGGTTTCGGCGAATCTTGAGCAAGCCATCATCCGTAAATCCCATCCCCTCAAGCATCTTCCAAGGCGCTTTGAAGCGACGGGCCGTCCTTGTGAGTCTCTTAAGAGAGTACTTGAGACAAGTGAACGTGTCTGAGTGAACCTGGCTGCAATATGCAATGTAGTTGGACTCATCCGCGAAGGCTGCAGCGAGAGTCTCGGTGCTGTTCATAATCTCTTCGACCGGATGGATCGGCTTCCTCTCCTGCCGGACAGCCTTTCCAGCCCTCTCATCCACAAGCTCACAGTGTAGTCTGCTATCAATGGACCGGCTCAGTGCCATAGCCTATTCTACTCCACGAAAATTATAACTTCACCCTGTCATCACAGCACCCTTCCAGCGAGCCCCACGCTGCGTCCTTTCGTAGCGAAGTATCGTGTGGTAGGCCGATCTGGAAGCATGGCATCCGCCGGAAGGCCGCCTGCTTGCTTTTCCAAACGTCCTGCAGCACCGCGTCGG
The DNA here is from genome assembly GCA_029906385.1 of Neofusicoccum laricinum. Lineage (NCBI taxonomy): Eukaryota > Fungi > Ascomycota > Dothideomycetes > Botryosphaeriales > Botryosphaeriaceae > Neofusicoccum > Neofusicoccum laricinum. Next base: position 382,097 of record CP123718.1, on the reverse strand, counting down.
GCCGTTCAGCCTGAAGGACCGCGCCAGGCCAGGCCATCGTAAGATCCTTGCCCTTTTCCTCTTTGACCCGCATCGGCGAATCATCTCGACAGCAAATGTCCCGCCGCAGCGTAATGACTGGTGGGCCAAGGAGATTGGAAATGGGAGGGTCGGTGAGCTTTCAACGGAGCGGACGGAGATGATCTCCTTGAGTGTGGATGACTGGCCGATGGGTATGCAGGAGGCAAAGGAGCTAAGGGAGGAACTGATGACGGAGCGAACGACGAATGTGTTTCAAGTTGACAGCACCGTGTTCGATCAGGTTAATTTCTGCGAGCATTGAGAAGTTAAATGAAATACGCCTGTTTATAGACAATATTGAGATCAGTGTACAAGAGGGCTTGATCTGGCTTCCTCACACTGTTCCAAGGTTTAGTTGGGCGACATGAAGAGGGACGAATGTACGTGAATCACTGTCTTGTATATGGCTGTAGAGAACCGATACCCGGACATTCTAGTTATAACAATAGGCATTAATTTACGTGGGCTGTGGCCGCTTACAGGTCACTCTAGAACATAAAGAAGGAAACAAGACCGGCAACACCTCCAACGGATGCCATACCCACACCAAATCTTCCGGCGGAAGACGTGCTAGTCGCAGAAGCAGCCGGCGTGGTAGAACCCGACGCGCTTGCAGCAGCTCCCGTCCCCGACGCGCTCGCAGCCGAGCCCGTCGACGATGCGCTCGCAGCAGCACCCGTCGACGACGCGGAGGCGAAAGCCGAAGTGACAGACGGCTTCGCGCTCTGGGAGTCCTCCTCGTCCGCATCGTCGCCGGCGACGCACTTGAATGTCTGGTCGCCGGTGGCCAGGTCGGCGAACTGCTCCTCGAAGGCGTCGCAGTCGAAGCTCTTGGCGCCCTTCATGTAGATGTTGCCGCCGATGTGCGTCAACAGCGGCAGGTCGACGCTCTCGAAGTCGCCCTCCAGCCACAGCGAGCTGTAGACCAGCTGCAACTTCGGCAGCGACAGCTCTGTCAGGCCGGTGTTGCTGATGGTCAGCGCGCCGCTGTCCATGATGCGGGTGAACTCGGGCGCCTTGAGCTCAGTCAGCTTGGGCAGGTCCTCGAGGATGAGCCCGCCCATGACTTCGGTGAAGGAGGACAGGTCGAGCGTCTCGAGGTCGCCGCCGTAGATGTGCAGCGCGCCGCGCGGGAGGGACTCGAGCGCGGAGAGGTCGAGGGAGGACGCGTTCGCGATCTCGATGTCGACGGCTTCCTTGAGTTGCGGGAACGAGATCTTGACGTCGTCGCTGTTCTGGCCGATGGAGATGTTGCTGGCGTGCGTGCCCTCGATGGTGATGTCGGAGAGGTCTTTGTTCGAGTACACGTTGACGTCTTCGAGCACGCCGTCCGAGGCGCCGCCCTCGAGCGACGAGATCTGCGTGTTGCCGATTTCATAGGTGCTGCGCTCAATCTCCAGGCTGAGGTCGCCCGAGGTCCCCGTGGCGACAGAAACGGTCCCCGAATATGTCTTGCATGCCTTGGCTAACGATGTTGCGGCGGATGGGCTGTCAATCGTGGTAGTTCCGGAACAATCGTCTGTTGAAGTCAGTATCCGCCGTGGTCAAAAATGAGGAGCTCAAAGACGCTTACCAGCAGCTGCAAGGCCGAGGCAGAAACCCGACACGATGGCCGCGCGCAACCAATTACGACCCTCCATTCTGAAGTATTGATGAAATGCGAAGAGACAGAAAATAACGAACGGTTGTGCGGAGTGAGCGTTGGTGAAGATAGTATCGCTCCTTTGCCCAAAGACGCGATTCATCCGTAATTATATGATGGCTGATACGACGTCTCCACTATATTCCTAGGCGATCCTTCTGTTACGGGCCTGCAGGATCCGGTGCCAAGGATACGTATCACACCTAAAAATAGGCCACGAATACGACCTAATCAGAATACGGTATCCGGGTAGCACTGCTGGGGGGGGTATGGACGTATTACCTTCTTTTGTGTGCGAAATACCGACGTTCCTCGTACATCAGCCCCTCCGCCTATTGCAGAGCGCGAGCAGTCGCCACGGATGTTGTTCGTGTTGACAACCAGGCAGGATCCTCCGCGCCCGGATCAACTGGCGCGTGCGACACTAACAATTTCTGCCCAAATACCTTGATACACGTGTTGAGCGGAGGTTTTGGGTTCAAGAAGGCTGATACTATCGAAGACGTATGCATACTCTACTGCTCTGAAAATCTACCTCATTCTCCGTTTTTGGCAGTGGCGGCGAATGACGGATGCTTATTAAGAATGACGGGACGAGACGGACGCCACCCTGGAAGGGAGGCTGTTGAAATCAAAGTTGTTTGTACGCCAAGCGCTGTGTCAGGAGCTGTCGTCCGATTTGGATGAGATGGCGCCATGCTTTAGTCCTCGTATGGTATGGGGCGTAGGGGCTAGATAGCAATACGAGCCAACTGACGGCGCCAGCTCGGCATTTCTTCGAGTGAAAGGACCTGAGGCTGAAGCACGAACAGGGCCCTCAATGACGTAACGGTAGGCTACTTCCACTAAGCTTCGGGATCGCTTTCCAGGTGGCGTGAACCGAAAAGTTTAGCTTGAGGACAAGAATTGGAGCGGCAATGCTTGGAGGATGAAAGACACGTGAGGGCGCGATGCGCAGTGAGCTATGACCACCCTTCGTACGCCACCATTACCCGGGATGTAGATCGGTCTGATACATCGAGTGGTAGCGCCTTCCTAACTTTCTGTTTGGTTCGTAACTGCAGCTGCTTTCAGGTCACTGGCCCATCGTAGAGCCGAGCCTGGTACTTTCGCAACAACTCTCAGAATTCCTCGCCTTTTTCTCTCTTGCTTCTGGAAACTCAAACACCCTGGAACGTTCGAGGGGGCGCCCTCAACTTTGGATGCTCGAGATCGTGCAGATGGAGCACAGCCAATTTATCGCCTTTCCGAGTTATGGGAACATCGTTCGCGCACCTGTTCCATTTGCCTTGGCCAAACTCTTCGTGCGCGAGACGCTGCAGCTGCAGGGTCTCGTTGGTAATCCATTCAAGCCTCTCATACTTGTCCCAGCTGCGCCGTCTTTGTACCCAACTCAGGAGCGGCTCCAGCGCGTACGAGAGGCATATGATGAGGCTTCCAAGAGCGAGAGCAAACGCCAGAGCAAAGACCGAAAAGTTGAAGTGTTTGGCACTGCGGATCTTCTGTTCCGAGGATGAGCACACAAAAAAAGAGTACCAGATGGTCCGCTCAACTGACTATTGCACAGATGTCTCTCGGTGTTGTTCGGTCGCACCAGCCACGGCTCCAACTTCTTGTCCGAAATCCCCTTCGCCGTGGCCGCGATCGTGCCTTGGGTGGCGATTAGGGACGTCCTGTGCCAGTGCTGCACTTCCAACTGCCACTGGGTATCTGGCAAGAGACCAGAAGACCTGCTACGATATCGAGCGTGGCAGTGTACGCCGTGGCAATGCTGCTCGGCCACCGGAAAATCCTCCGATGCTTCGCGTTCCCCCAGAGCCCCTCGGCCGGCGAGGCCGATTCCAAGGCGCCACTCATCTGCGCGCACCGCGCTTCGGGGGGCAGGCTCAGGTTGCAGTATTGTTCGGACACGTGGCGTACGAGAACAGCGACTGGTTCGTCTTGTGTGCAGAGGACTTTTGGCCTTTCCCCTACCATGTCGTACGACGGCCATTCGGTGGTGCCGTTTGTGTAAGCTGAGAACCACAGGTCGTCCACTGCCTCGCCATATGTAATCCTGTTGGCCGACAGGAAGAATAAATTTACATCTGCGCCTGTTTTTCGAATGCATTGCAGGATTCCAGGTCCGACCCGTCGACGTAGCAACTTTCAGCGTAGTTGTTGTACGAGCTGAGCATCTGCGACATGTATGGGTAGAGGTGCTTGACACTATAGGTCATGTTTGTATGCTTCCTCAAGCTGAGGATGCAGCACGGTCAACTTGGCACAAGGACCTGGTCGCCGGCAGCAGAAGATATTTTAAATGAAAGTGTGCCGGCTGTTGCTAATCCTACTACACTGAGTGTAGCAAAGGCAATAGAAAGGAGGACTCGTTGGCAAGCTTGACGGACCGAGACTGTTCGACGCCAGACCCAGAAAATGTTCAGGAAGCCCCAGAGGCCACTTGTACCATTGGCGGCATTTCGAAGGACGGCTTGGCGTTGATGGTGAAGAGCGTCTTGGGCTGTCTCGGTAGAGCAGAAGTGGTGAAGAGCGAAGTCGGAAATCCTCTAAAAGCTGGTGCCAACAACGGCGACGAAAAGTGCTAAGAAGGCAGTGAGCAGGGTGCCGTCTCGTCGAGTCAGTGTGAGTGCTGCTCCCAATTTACTGCCATGACTCCAGTCCAGTCAGAATCCAGTGTATATTTCGTAAGAACTCGAAGTTGCCTCCTGGTCGGGAGAATCCATTGGGCGCGTTGATCGGACACCGTTGACAAGGTTTGGAATTGGTTATCGAAAGATTAATTGTCAACCACATTGGCCCGTGATCACGTGTTTTGTTTGCTTTTGCGTATACACGCGTTCTTTCTTTGCTTTTTGCCGCACCATACACTTACCCCTACACACCTCATTTACTTCAATTACGCGTATTTCCGTAAATCCGATTACTGCAAGTATATAGCAGACCTTAGTAGCAATAATAAGAAAACCAGCGGTGTATTCTTTCTCGCGCCGTTCGACATTAATGGCTCGAGCAACCAAGTGCGTGTAACGAGCGGGCCTCTACCTCTAAGGATCCAAACACCAAAGAGGGTGGAAACCTGTCGAAGGGTTTTCCTTGAGTGGGTACAAGAAGAGGTACGTGAGGAACGAGTAGACAAATGAAGACTGAGCACTGTGTGCTGTTACGAACCCCAGGGCACAAGGGCTTTATGACCCCAAGGGCTGAAAGCCCGCACGGGAGAAAGCGCCGCAAGGACCAAAGAGCCTCACGGGCAAGAATCCCGCACGGGAAGAACGGGCGCAGGGGAACACAGCGCCTACGGGACCAGCTTAGGCAGCAGCCAAAAAGCCCGCAAGGGAAGCAGGACCGCAGGGACACTATGGTCTGGTCGGATCAACGTCCCGTAAGAGATGCGGAATCCAGGAAGCAGGAAATAGACGCAGAGGCGCGGATGTGGGTAAGGCGGTTATCACGTCCGCTCAACAGCGATAGAAGATGATGATGATGATGATGATGATTCATACACCCGTCGGCCTCAGAAGACCATAGGGACAAGTAACGCTAATCGACGCTAATCTACATTAGGATCCCGGTTCATTCAAAGCCCAGCACGCTGAATGTAAAGAAACCATTCCTCCCTCTTGTTCGACAATTTGAAGATAGGCTAACAAAAGCACAAACAGATAATACTTAAACAAAACGCAAGGAAAAACGAAGGAAATGTGAAAATAGAGCTACCTTCCATGTACCCCTCATGCCATCCCCTTCGAGACCACTTCCCGAGTGCTGTCAGTCCCTGTAGCGGCGTGACGGCTGGCTGGAGAAGGAGTTAATTTGCCTTAAGAAGGATTGAGCTCTCAGTCTTTGGTTGCGATTAGTCTTCCCGTGGCCAGAGCAAATGCCGCCGTTGCTTTGACTGCGCGCACGTCTGCCCGCCACTTCTCCGGTGGGCCATCCCCATACCTACCATCGGGCCTTTTAGTGCCCGACCATCCGCCTAGCATGAACGCGAGATCTCCGAATCTACTTCCCAGGTCGATTTGCAGTTTAATCCGGAGATCCATCCAGCGTGGGCATTCCAGTAGGAAGTGCCTCACGGTTTCCCTCTCGGCTCCGCACCCGCACGTAGGTGCATCTACTCGTTTGATTTTATATAATGGCTCATTCAGGCTCGCTTTCGACGTCCTTAGCTGCGCAATTGCCCCTGCTTCTTTGCAGTTTAGCTGGTCATAGAGCTTCTTGGTGTGAAAGTGCGCCAACGCGCGGTCAAGCTTGCGGATGGACATGCCGACCTTGGATGCTTCGAACGTCTTCCTCCACTGTCTCGAGGTGATTTCCTTGCACCGGGCCATGGTTGACGACCGTAGCAGTCTGCTTAGAGGAGGCTCCTGGTTGCTCTCTGTAGCTTGCAGTGCCAAGCTGTGCGCCTTCTCATTGCCTGCTATCCCTTCATGCGCTGGCACCCATCTAAACTCGACGGGTGGCCCCCTGTTGCATCTGATCTGGTCCAATAAGCGGAGGATGCTTCCGATAATCTCTTGACGTGGCCCCTGTCGTGGCCTACGGAGGAGACGAAGGGCAGTCTTGCTGTCGCTGTAGATGGCGTGTTTTACCTCAGCTGCTTCGGGGTATTCAGTCACTATCGCGGTCGACCACGTCCCTTGTATCAGCTCTACAGCCTGTTGCATTGCCTGGAGCTCTGCAAAAGGAGTGTCTACTACCTCAGACTTGCCGACTACAGATGAGTGAGTAATGATAGTCGCGCCCTTGCTGTCTGCGCAAGCGATGCCGATACCAGCCTTGCCGTTCCTTTGCGCGCTGCCCGTGAAGATGGCGACCTCTGACTGTGGTGGGGAGCTGGCTCGGAGCTTTGCCACTTCTAGAGACTCGATCTGGACGACTGGCCTGCCGGCCCACGGCATTCTCACAAACGGGCGGATCGTTTCGAGGTGCCCGACGTCGATATCTCTGGCCATCATCATTATCCGCTGCAGCGGGGACACGAAGCCGGAAGTCGGAATCCCGGAAGCTGCCCGAAGCGCCGACGTCACGTGCGGCCCACCGGTGCCCTCCGCCAAGGGCACACCTCATGATGCCCTCAATAAACGGCATCAAGCAATGATGCCCTTAGGAAAGGGCACACCAGATTGTAACTAGCTTTCCTATAGTATATAGAACACTCTCTTAGCTAGCATCTTGACCCTTCGTGGTCAACTCAAAGTTCCAATTCAAACCCTATTGATTTGGAGGTAACAAGCTCATTGCGCACCGCGCTATCACGTGATACTCCCCTCTTTGCACCGCCATCCTCCTCTTGTCTCTTCAAGGTAAACCCTTCGGTTTCCACCAACCTACTAAGCGACCCCGAAGCTTAGTAGAAGGAGCCTACCGTTACATATGCGAAGGCCTTGTTACCAATAGAGTCCAAATTCTATTGCGAAGTTGACCACGAAGGTCAAAGCTATCTAAGGAGTGTGGTTTATATACACGTAAGAGAGTGTCTACAATCTAATATTGATCTATGTTACGCGAGGCCTCTCGTCCGGGTAGGTTTGTCGAGTCGGGTCCTGGGGGTCGAGGCGGGTCGCGTCACGGGGTTCGCTACCGCTATCGGGATGTCGCTGAACTGTTCAGAGGATAGCAGCCGTAGCCAGGCAGGGAAGGCAAGCAGGGAGTAGGGTTCAAAGATTGTAATTGACCACGAGGGTCCTATCTACTGCAAAGGAGTGTTGACTATATACATAGGGAAAAAAACATGAACGCACCAGAAATCCGACTTCAAGCTACGGCTATAGAAGAGACCCCTAGGGGTCCTTCAAGGCCTCAAAATCCTAATAGCAACCTCCCCAATAGCTGCAGCAACGTGGTGGCTGAGATTGAGATTGGGGAAAGAGCTGAACAGCCCCCCCCAGTACCCGCTCCTACCCACCTACAGCAAACCCCCCAAAGCCAGCAGCGTGGCCGAATCAGCGTAGAACACGTCCAGAGAGCTACCACAACAGCAGAAGCCATCCTTCAAGCCCTCCAGACAATTACTGGTAAACCTTCAGCCCTCAACAGTCAGATAAAAAATTTTCTCGGCGCCGCCTGTGACGGTTTAGACCGTAAGGTGCCTTTGGATAATCCTGCGGCGAAGCGCATGCGAGAAGCAAGCGAAGCGGTTGCTCCTCGCAACTGTTGGTCCATGCGTAGCGACGAGTGTTTATTAGCGACCTTTCGCTCGTTTTGACTGTTCTCTCTTTTCTCCTTAGCTTAGTCTTCTTGTAGAAAGCAATGCCACTGCATTTCCGCGAGCGCACCGGATGCAAGCCCTCACATTAGACTAAGCTCACATCTCCTCTTCGCGCCAAGGCTCCCACGCGAGCACCGGCATCCCTCCCCACAAGAAGACACCCAAGAAGACACCCAAGAAGACACCCAAGAAGACACCTAAGAAGGCACCCAAGAAGACACCTAAGAAGACACCCAAGAAGACACCTAAGGAGACACCCAAGAATTTGCAATGGGAGACGATAACGCGCCCCCACAATGGTTCTTCCAATACATGGAGCAAAAGGAGAAGCAACAACAAGAAGAACTCCGTCTTCTACAACTTAAGCATGAAGAAGAGCTGCGACAAGTTCGCGAAGAAGAACAAAAACGCATCACTAATGGAACAAAGCCCGGCAAAGCTCTACCCCAGCTCCAAGAGTACTACGGCGAACCGGAGAAACTTGAGGCCTGGCTCCAGCAGGCTCAGGTAAAAATTCGAGTCGACTACTACCAATGTACCGAATTCGTCAAGTTCTGGGCGTTAGCCGCATGCCTCCGAGGCAAGGCTCTTAAGCGAATGGACGCCTGGACTCGTCAATTTGGAACGCCAGATCAAGCCCGCACAGATACCCTTTTCCATCAAATGCAGCTTGTCTTCCAAGACCCACAAGCCAAGGAACGAGCCCAACGGAAGCTAAACTCGCTACGCCAAGGGAAGAGACCGTTTATTGAGGCATATATGGAATGGCAAAGCCTCTTGATTGAAGCGGGTGGAGCGGACTGGCCTGATAGCGCCAAGAAGATGTCGCTAGACCGAATCCTTGGAGACGAGCTCGCGCGTGCAATGATTACAGTCCCGGCAAGCAGTAGCTTCGAAAGCTATTGTAACACGCTTAAGGAAGTAGACGACCGTCTACACGCCTACCAGACTCGAACAGGTCAGAGACTTCAGAAACAGGCAAGCCAAGAACGCCTTAAGTGGCAGTCCTCACAGGATTGGAGGAAGACCCTAGATGCTCAGCCAAGTGCGAATCCAAATGACATGGACTGGCAACCGTCGCAACCAGCCCAAGCTGCAACAACTCGGCCAAGAAGAGCAAAGTGGGTACCTCAGGAAGAAATCGATCGACGTCGTCAAAACAAGCTCTGCACGCGCTGCGGTGCCTCCGGACATTGGTGGCAGGCATGCCCTTATGCCTCTGCCCGCCGCCCTGCTCAAGCTAATCCTACGAGACAGGCGAAGCCTATCTTCGCTCCCCAGCTCGAGGATGAAGATAACGACAATGAGGACTTGGGAAAAGAATAGCTCCTGATCAAAATCGCGGTCAGGAGCAGCAGGAGGAAAGCAAGCTAAACGCATGCTATAAACATACTAAAAGCAAGCTTCGCGCAGATTGGAAGCAGTTCGAACGCAAGCATATGGAGAAGCCCCCCTTTTTAGTCTCGACACTTATCAATAGAGAAGTTTCCGCACCAACTCTTATTGATACGGGATGCTTGTCATATGGCTTTATCGATGCTCGATTTGCTCAAAAGCAGAACCTCCAGCGTATCCCAGTTCAACCAAGACAGATCCAGTCAGTCAACGCCATTACTGACTCCTGGATTACTGAGGTGGCAATTGCCGAGATTGATGTTGGCGGACATCAAACAAGACGAGCTTACTTCCACGTAGCTCCAAAGATTGAAGGATATAAAGTTATCCTTGGCCTACCATGGCTAGTAAAGGAAAGAGCAGAACTTGATGCAGAACAAGAAATTCTCAAGTTCAAGGACTCGGGCTTAGTATTACGAAGCCAAAGGGAGATAAGAGAATTCGATTGTAGGAGGATAGGGGCCGCTGGGTTCCATCTTCTTACTAAGAAAAAACGACCAGGTTTTCAAGTCTTTTCTGCGAGCTTAGCAGATATCAATAAAGCCCTCGCCGAGAAGAAACAAACGGATCCAAGGACTAAACTACCACTATGGATAGTACCCCAGCTCCACAACGCCTTTGATCGAAAGAAAGCGGATGAATTACCCCCACACCGGCCTGGAGTTGATCATCAAATCACGCTTGAAAAGGATGAAAACGGCAAAATACCACAGGCACCATGGGGACCCCTATATAACATGTCGAGAGACGAGTTATTAGTCCTTCGAAAAACACTTACGGAGTTACTTGATAAAGGCTTTATCCGTGTAAGCAATTCTCCAGCTGCAGCGCCGGTACTCTTCGTAAAAAAACCAGGTGGAGGCCTACGATTTTGTTGCGACTACCGAGCTCTTAATCAACTTACCCGGAAGGATCGTTATCCGTTACCCCTTATCCAGGAAACTCTCAATAGGATTAGTAAGGCACGGTGGTTTACCAAACTCGATGTTATTGCAGCATTCAATAAGATCCGAATCAAGCCAGGAGATGAATGGCTTACAGCATTCCGAACACGCTTTGGACTGTTTGAGTGGCTTGTCACCCCTTTTGGACTGGCGAATGCACCGAGCACCTTTCAAAGATACATTAACTGGACGCTCCAAGAATTCCTTGACGACTTCGTATCGGCCTATGTTGATGATATCCTGATTTTCACCGAAGGATCTCGCTCACAGCACCGAAAGCACGTCACTCAGGTACTCGAGAAACTCCAAATGGCAGGACTCCAGCTTGACATTGATAAGTGCGAATTCGAGGTCCAATCAACTAAGTACCTCGGGTTTATCATCGAAGCTGGTAAAGGCATCCGAATGGATCCTGCAAAAGTCGAAGCAATTCAAGAATGGGAAGCACCAACGACAGTTAAAGGAGTACTTGGATTCCTTGGATTCGCAAATTTCTACCGCCGCTTTATTTATAAATACGCACAAATCACAGCTCCTCTACGCGTACTTACGAAGAAAGATAGCCAATTCAACTGGACTCAAGATGCGGAAACGGCTTTTAGGAAGTTAAAGAGGGCCTTTATTACTGCACCAATTCTTGCTCAATTCGACCCCGATCGCAAGACAATTCTTGAAACCGATTCCTCTGGATACTGCACAGGAGGCATTCTCTCCCAATACGATGACGAAGGAATTCTCCGACCAGTTGCTTACTTCTCAAAGAAAAATCTGCCAGCCGAGTGCAACTACGAGATCTACGATAAGGAACTCCTTGCAATCGTTAAGTGCCTTCAGCAGTGGGATGCGGAACTACGCAGCGTTAAGGAATTCAAGATTATTACGGACCATAAGAACCTCGAGTACTTTACGACAGCTCGACGGCTCTCTGAGAGGCAGATGCGATGGCAGCTTATCCTAAGCAGGTTTAACTTTACCATTGCCTACCGACCTGGCAAGCTTGGAGCTCAACCTGATGCGCTCACACGGAGGGACCAGGACCTACCGGTATCTCAAGATGACGAGAGGCTTCAACATCGCGTCGCACGACTACTAAGTCCCGATAAGATTCAAGTTAACTGCTGGAGAGTTCGTGCAGCACCAGTTCAGACAAGACAGCAAGCAGACGAGCCAGCAGACGAGCCAGCAGACGAGCCAGCAGACGGGTTAAAAGTAAAGCTACTCGAAGATCACCTACGACAGCTCTGGCAGGAAGCAAAAACAATAGATCCCGATTGGAATCGGCTTGTTGCAGCGGTACGCGATAGAAAGAGAACTCTACCAAACGATTTAGAAGAGCCTGTTCGGCTATCAATCGCCGACTGCTCACTGAATCACCAAGGAGAACTGCTGTTTCGCGGCAGGCGCTGGGTACCAAATCACGAGCCACTAAGAACCAAGTTGATTCAAGCACTTCATGATTCAACAATTACGGCTCATCCCGGACGGACTGGAACAATAGCTGTGGTCGCAAGACAATTCTTCTGGCCAAATTTCGTATCAGACGTTCGAAGATTCGTACGGAACTGTGATGTCTGCGGAAGAACAAGAGTCTGGAGGGACCGTAAACAGGGACTTCTACGCCCATTACCAGTACCAAATCGCCAATGGCGGGAGATCTCAATGGACTTTATTGGACCACTACCCGAGAGCCAGGGATGCCAGATGCTCATGGTAATTACGGACCGTCTAGGTAAAGGAGTGACTCTTGAGGGCTGCAAGGATATCGAAGCTGAGACAATTGCCGATTTGTTCATTAAGCGCTTCTACCGTTACCATGGAATCCCGTCAGCAATCGTCTCAGACAGAGGAAGTCAATTTGTTAGCCAGCTATGGAAGAGAGTCTGTCAACTACTTAAGATCGAGAGGCGCATATCAACGGCATACCACCCAGAGACGGATGGATCAACAGAGCGCGCTAATACTGAAGTTGAGAAGAAACTTCGTCGAATGGTTAATCAAGCGCAGAACAATTGGGTCGATTGGTTACCAGCAGCTGAGCTCGCGATTAACGGTCAGGAATCCTCATCAACGGGCGTCAGCCCCTTTTTCCTCTCTCATGGATACCACCTGGAGCCGTTACAGCTGTTTGAAGATCCACAGCCCGTACAGAATCCAACGTCACCAATCCAGAAGGGCGAAGCGATTGTTGCGAAGATTAAGGAAATCACTGAATGGGCAGAAGCATCAATGGCAAACGCACAACAGAATCAAGAAGCCCAAGCGAATCAACACCGAAACTCATCACCTATGTACAAAGTAGGAGATAGGGTCTGGCTAAGCTTAAAAAACATCAGAACAGACCGCCCAAGTCGGAAACTAGATGACCGATCAGCAAAATTCACAGTTACTGAGGTAGTAGGTCCTCATAGCTATCGACTAGATGTGCCAAGTAACATACACAACGTCTTTAATGTTGACCTTCTACGTCCTGCTGGAACAGACCCTCTGCCGAGTCAAGAACAGGACGACTACCAGCCGCCGCCGATATTAGATGATGGATACGAATGGTGGATAGTTGAGGCAATTCTTGGAGAAAGATTGAAGCAAAAGCGCGGCCAACGAAGGCCCCAGAAGCAATACCACGTTAAGTGGAAAGGATACGCAAGACCAACTTGGGAGCCGGCGTCGGCACTTCAAGAAACGGACGCGCTTAAGACATATCTTCAAACACGACAGGAAGGGGGGGGTGATGTGACGGTTTAGACCGTAAGGTGCCTTTGGATAATCCTGCGGCGAAGCGCATGCGAGAAGCAAGCGAAGCGGTTGCTCCTCGCAACTGTTGGTCCATGCGTAGCGACGAGTGTTTATTAGCGACCTTTCGCTCGTTTTGACTGTTCTCTCTTTTCTCCTTAGCTTAGTCTTCTTGTAGAAAGCAATGCCACTGCATTTCCGCGAGCGCACCGGATGCAAGCCCTCACACCGCCAAGGAAATATTCCAGGACCACATCGCCATCCACCAGGAAGTCTCCGCCAAGGAACCTAACCTAAAGGATATCCTAAGAGAAGTCAAACAGGTCCAGAAAACAGTTAGCCGTATCGAGGCGGCACCTCCATCTACCACCTCAAACTGGGCACGCATCGCGGCCCAAGCAGCCCCAAAGCCTCCTACCCCCCCCACCACCACAGAAATCACCCTCCACCTCCCAAATGAAGCAAACAGACAGGAAGTAGCAAACCTCTCAAATGAAAGCATCATTCGAAAGATCCAGGCAGGAAAAAGCCTAGCGTGCAAAAAAGTACTCGCAGCTAGAAAGCTCCCAAGCGGCGATATCCGAATCTTTATCCCAGACACACAAACAAGAACAGCCCTTCTCCAGGACCAAGAGTGGACTACCGGACTCGGGAAAGAAATCCGCCCAAATCAGCAACTATACTCAGTACTGGTCCACAATATCCCTATCAAGGGAATCAACACCACGGACCTTCAGGCTACCAAGACTCTACAAGAGCAAAACCAATCTCTACACCCAGGCCTGCATATTAGCAAGCTTGCCTGGCTAAAGAAGAAGCTCCCAGAAGGAAAAACGCACTCAGCAATCATCCTTAGCACTACAGACCCTGAAATAGCCAACCAGGTTATTACTAAAGGACTCATCTGCAACTTTGCTCTACACACAGCAGAATACTATAATGCGAACTTTACAGTAACCCAGTGCTTCAACTGCCAGGCCTATGGCCACATCGCTACCAACTGTAGGAAGGAACAGAAGTGCGGCCAATGTGCAGGCAATCACAATACGAGGGAGTGCAGTAAAAATGAAACGCAATGCATAAACTGCTCTCAAAAACACACAGCCTGGAGCAACGCATGCCCAGCGCGTAAGTCTCAGCAAACCAGAGCAACTCAAGCCAGGGCAGCAGCGCCAGGAAAGTATAGGCAACCACCCCAAGTAACCCAAAACTCAACACAGGATGGATGGACCCTGATAGGGTCTCGAAAGAGGATAAGGGAAGAAGAACCCACGAAAAGAAAGCCAGGCAGACCCCGCTCCCTCCATCAACCTCACTCCCTCAGCCAAACTCTACTGCTAGGCCAACTGGCCTCTACAGGGCTTAACAGCTCCCAGCACGCACCTGAGACCGAGGGTCAGGAGAACCCCTACACACAGGCAGAAATACCAACCACACCGCAGGCCGACACAGAGATGGAAGGAAACTAATGATAGATACAAGCCACCTTTCAATCATACAGTATAACGTCAACAAAAGCGCTGAGAGGGTAATGATCCCATTCTTCCAGGAGATTATCCCAACAGCCCACCACATCCTCGCCATTCAGGAGCCATGGAGGAACCCTAGGATAAAGACAACAATAAAACACCCAGCCTACCATACAGTCTTCCCTCAGGAGGGAACAGCGAGAACCTGCTTCTTTATAAGTAAGGCTATTGCCGTGGACTCCTGGCAGACAACAATCCACTCCCCAGACCTTATTACCCTCTCCCTTACCACGACAACCCATACCATCCATATCCATAACTACTACAGCCCTCCATCCGCCCATACTAGTACGGAGCTAGGAACTCTATCCATCCTCCCAAGAGCCCTTGCTATGCAAGGGCAACATATCCTTCTTGGAGACTTTAACCTCCATCACCCCCTCTGGGGAGGCATTACCTCCCCTACGTACCACTCCCTCGCGGACCACCTAATCCAAACCGCAACTACAGCCAACCTTAACCTTGCCCTCCCAAGGGGCACCACCACCTGGAGGAGAGGCAATAGTGAAAGTACCCTAGACCTTATCTTTACCTCCCAGTGGCTCGAGGAGAGAATCCTTAGATGTGGAGTTAGTCAAGAACTCGAATCATCTTCTGACCACCTACCTATCCATACAATATTTGACATCTCTCTTATACCCGCACCCACTCGGCCCCTAAGACCCCAATGGAAAAAGGCAGACTGGCAGAAAGTCAACAAAACACTACAGTTAAAACTCCAAAACATAGAAATAACCCCTCTCCACACTGAAGCAAACCTGGACCACCTTACCGAACAGATCCAGAGAGCCATCCAGAATACTATCCAGGAAACCATCCCAGCAGCGAAACCATCACCTTGGGCCGCTATGGAGTGGACGAAGGAGTGCTCAGAACTGGTTCAACAAGCGAGAAGGGCTAGGAGAAAGTGGACCACTACAGGAAGAGAGGAAGACTGGGTGGCATATCAGACTACTGTTAACAGTAAGAAGAGGCAAATCAGAAGGGACAGAACAAAAGCATGGCGTAGAAAAGTGGCTGAGATTACCTCAAACCCATCTACAGTCTGGAAGCTCTCAAGATGGGCAAGAACAAAGGCACTTGAGCCCCCAGCTCTACCTCAGTTTCCACCCCTCCAGGGAACAGACCAGATACTACGCCATGACAATCCCTCCAAGACAAGGATTCTCTCCAACCAGTTCTTCCCCCCTCCTAGGGACACGAACCTCTCTGACCTTAAGGGCTATATATATCCAAAACCAGTCAACATCTCCCAGGACATCACTGAAGAACAAGTCCTCCATACTATTAAACAGCTTCCCCCAGACAAAGCACCAGGCCCAGACAAGATCATCAACAGGTTCCTAAAGCAGTGTGCACAGACACTAGCAGAACCGCTTACTAGGATCTTTCAGAGGTGCCTAGCACTCTCATACCACCCAAGACAATTTAAGTGCTCAACCACTATAGTCCTCAGGAAACCGCAAAGAGAGGACTATACTAAGGCTAAGTCATTTAGACCAATTGCCCTGCTTAACACTCTAGGCAAGCTGCTCGAGAGAATTATAGCAGAAAGAATCTCACAGGCTACGGAGATCCACAATCTACTCCCTGACTTTCAGATGGGAGCAAGAAAAAGTAGATCAGCAACTACCGCAATTGACCTTCTTACCCAACAGATCCACACAGTCTGGGCACAGGACCCAGGACTGGTAGCCTCAGTCCTCAGCCTGGATATCTCAGGAGCATACGACCATGTATCACACAAGAGACTTCTCCATAACATAAGAGCCGCACGACTCCCAATCTGGGTGGAGAAATTTACTCATTCATTCCTTCAAGACCGCACCACACAGCTCCGCTTTGGGGACTACACTAGTCCACCAATTCAGACCCTAACAGGCATCCCTCAGGGATCCTCGCTATCCCCAATCCTATACCTCTTCTTTGCCTCCAACCTCCTTACAAAGCTCCGCACGGGTAGCACCTTTCCCCTAGGCTTCGTAGACGATACCAACATCCTTACCTTTAGTAGATCAACAGAACAAAACTGTAGAACACTAGAGGAGGCAAATAGGACCTGTACACAGTGGGCAGCAACCCATGGATCAACCTTCGCACCTGACAAGTACCACCTCATACACTTTACAAGAAGGCCAAGGAGATTCAACATGGCAGCAAAAATCAACATTGCCGGATTCGAAGGAAACCCGGAGCAGACAATCAAGATCCTAGGCATCCATGTGGACAGCAAACTAAGATGGGGACCCCACATCAAGGAAACCTCCCTAAAGGCTACAAAGCAATACACCTCTCTCTCCAGACTTACAGCCTCTACCTGGGGAGCGTCACTCACTAAGGCACGCCACATCTATATAGCAGTGGTAAGACCAGTTCTCTCCTACGGCTGCGGGGTGTGGCACACCCCAGAAGGAACCCCAGGCTGGAGGAAGACAGCAATAAAACCACTAGAAAGGACCCAGAACCAATGCCTACGCACTATCTCAGGGGCATACAAGTCTACCAACACACAGGTCTTAGAACATGAGACAGGGATTCCCCCCCTCTCACTCCACCTTGATGAGCTAACTCTGACCCATACACTCCGGTCTAGAGAAGGACCCACAACCACAGTGACTAGAAACACCTGTCAGGACATCAAAGACATCACAAGAGCGGTACTAGATGCAAGGGGAAAGCCCAGCTTAGCTAGAGGAACACTACTACAAAGCAGGGCCAATACTCTTCTAGAGAGAGGACCTCCCACCACACAAAAGCTCCCTGAAAGAACCAGGCTCCGCAGAACAATCAGAAACATCTGGAAAGAAAGGTGGATGGCCAAGACAAGCCAGGCGAGGAGAAACAAGCCAGTTGCCCAAGATACACAATGGAACCCAAAGCTCAGACACCTCCACCATGGGCTATCCAAACCACAAAGCACAATCACCACCCTACTACGCACTGAAAACATTGGCCTGGAAGACTTCCTCTTCAGGCGCAAGGTGCCTGGCCATCCCAGCCCAGCCTGCTCATGTGGCTGGCACAGACAGACCCCAAAGCATATCCTCCTCTTCTGCCATCACTTCCAACAGAACAGAGCTCAAATGCTCCAAGAAGCAGGGACCACCGATTTCCACACACTTCTGTCCACAAAGAAGGGCGTTGGAGCCGCATCAAGCTGGTTCCTCCAGCTGGGCCTACTAAATCAGTTTAGTATGGCGAGGGAGATGCTCCAGGAGGACCACCGGGAGGACCATCAGGAGGACCACCAGGAGGACCACTAGGAAAACGGAGAGGAGAACTGTCGAACGGCGCGAGAAAGTAGGACACCGCTGTCTTCTTAGATTACTGCTGTCAAGTGCTATATAAATATCTAATGGCAAAGAGGACGCGTAAGCAAATGGGGCTGTGCTAGGGACAAAGAATTGCCGCGCATGAGAGCGGGGGTGGAGTGATGGTGGTGTGGTGATCAGAAGAGATAATACGAGACACGTGATTATGGGCCAATGTGGTTGACAAGAACTGAACTGAGAACTGAGAAGGTGATACCAGTAATCGAATGAAGGGCTGCCACAGCAGCTACTACCGGTAAGCAGGAAAAACGGAACAAGTAGAGGAAGACAAACCTAAAAAGAGAGGAGGGGTTTTTGCCTGGCGAATAAGGTTTTCCCCCTCGTGTAAAATAAGCGCAGATAGCCAGCCCCGCATGGACCCGCAAGGGAGCTATATCGGGAGGAAATGAATTTATTATTATATACATAGGGAATTCAGGTCGTGACCGTGGTTCGTGACCGTGTGGTCTGGGAAGTCAGGTTTGATGGTCAGGCCTTGGCGTCCTGACCGTGTTGCGGCTGCTGAGTCATCAGCGTGGTCAGAGGCGGTGGATCGCAAGGACCTCCTCCGCGCCTCTTGACCCCGTTTCCCACTTCCTGCAGCTGCGCCGTAACAATCTATTTGATCCGTCTTTAGGAGGTACGGATCATAGAGATCAATGGTGGTTTGATCTGATGATGATGATGATGATGATGATTCATACACCCGTCGGCCTTAGAAGACCATAGGGACAAGTAACGCTAATCGACGCTAATCTACATTAGGATCCCGGTTCATTCAAAGCCTAGCACGCTGAATGCAAAGAAACCATTCCTCCCTCTTGTTCGACAATTTGAAGATAGGCTAACAAAAGCACAAACAGATAATACTTAAACAAAACGCAAGGAAAAACGAAGGAAATATAAAAATAGAGCTACCTTCCATGTACCCCTCATGCCATCCCCTTCGAGACTACTTCCCGAGTGCTGTCAGTCCCTATAGCGGCGTGACGGCTGGCTGGAGAAGGAGTTAATTTGCCTTAAGAAGGATCGAGCTCTCAGTCTTTAGTTGCGATCAGTCTTCCCGTGGCCAGAGCAAATGCCGCCGTTGCTTTGACTGCGCGCACGTCTGCCCGCTGTTACGGCACAGCCTTTACAGAGTCGGGATAGGGTAGGAAAGGAAGCAAGCGGGGCGCAGACACGCGCTATGAAGACTCACCATGAGTCACGTGTATCCCGTGATGCCAAGGAATTGATCCCTTTGATCCCGCATGCCTCAGGCATTAAGGGACAGATCAATAAGATCAAGACAACATTGATCTGTCTGATCCATACGCTCCTGCCCAAGAGGTAACACAGATCAAACAGATCAATATTAGATTGTAGACACTCTCCTACATGTATATAAACCACACTCCTTAGATAGCTTTGACCTTCGTGGTCAACTTCAATAATCAATCCGCATCATTGATTAGTAACACGGCCTTCGCACGTAGTGTTCTGTCACGTGTGCTCGTCACTTCGTTCTCTCACACCCTCCCTTGTACCCACTCAAGGTAAACCCCCACACGGCTTACCACCCTCTTTGGTGTTTGATCCTTAGAGGTAGAGGCCCGCCGTTACACTTTGACCACCATCCTTGCAAGGAAGGGTAAAAGAACATCGGGTAAGGTATCACCCCCTAACGAGTTTAGGAAACAGCCATGAGCACGGTCAACATGGAAGACGTCAGCGCAGGACAGGGTCGTCCCGCGATTCCCCAGACGCCGGCTCAAGAGGCCGCTCAGCCTGCTCATCAGGAGCAAACGGAGCCCACCATGAGAGATCTCATGCAGATGATCCAGGAACTGCGAACCGAGAATCGCATCCTGAGGAACAGACAGGATCAGGCCACCGGGCCAGATGCCGCAAAGAAACCATCCACTAGGGTCAAGGTGCCGAAGCCGGACCTTTACCACGGAGAACGCACCAAGACGCAAAGCTTCCTTATGCAGCTAGAAGACTATCTGCACTTCGCTAAAGGACAGTTTAGCAACGACGCAGACAAGGTTCGCTACGCTAGCACCTTCCTACGAGGAGCCGCGGAGAAGTGGTTTAGGCCCTACAAGAGAGAAACCCAGGAGAAGCCGCATTGGCAATGGTCACCGCAGACTCAAGCCATCTTCTCCGACTACAGGACATTCGCCAAGCAGCTCCAGGAAGCGTTCAACGCCATCGACGAGGCCAAGCGCGCCAACCAGATCCTCTTCCGGATTCAACAGAAGAAGTCGGTACTCGACTACACGGCCGAGTTCCAGGAAGCAGCCTACGTCGCCGGAGAACATTCGGACTACACTCTCCGACAGCTGTACTACCGAGGCCTAAAGGACGAAATCAAAGAAGCCATGTCCTACCACGACGAGCCAGAAACGCTCTCAGAACTCATCCGCCTAGCAACCGATATGGATCGGAGACGGACCAATAGGTGGTTCGAGAAGAAGGGTGACCCTCAGGCAAACAAGACCAGGCCACGCCGAGAACGCACCACGTTGGAAGGAGGAGATGCTATGGCTCTCGATGCCGCCAACCGACGAGATAACAAGAAGGATTCTAAGGGTCGGAACAACTATAACAAGAAACCTAAAGGCCTAAATCCGAACTGGACGGACGAGCAGAAGTAGTGGTATAAGGACCGACTCTGTATTACCTGTGGTAGCGACAAGCATTTCTCGCCTACATGCCCGCAGAACCCTCGCAACAAGAAAGAAGGGAAGCAGACCTCAAGCGCTCAACGCGAAGCATCGACCGTATCCCGTCAGGAAAATCACGACACGCTTAGCTGGACGGCATGCTTCAACGACGACTGCACAACCCACCAAAGCGACAAGGACGCCACAGGATGGTACCCGAAAGAACCAAGAGGCATCGCTATGCTCACAAGGAACGAGGAAGTGCTCGACCTCGACGACATCGTCGAGTCATTCCCGTACGACGACGAGATCGTTAACAGTCAGAGCGGTGAATTCTACGACAGTACGGAAGCCGAAGAAGACAGCTCCGATAAAAAGGACCTCGTAGAAGTGGAGGAGAGCCCGTTAGCAGGCGCTATTGACAGGCTCCTTAAGAAAGTAGAGGAACACGGCATCATCGCCAAGATCCCCTTCCACCACGGCGAGCCGGAGCAAGGCATCTGGATCCCAGACAACCAGCCGGGACTCGCGCTAGTCACCTGGCGGATCCAGAAAAATCAACTATGGGAAACGCGTATCTACGAGGATCGTCACACGGAGACTGACGAAGTCACTCCCGAGGACAATCTGGCGACCCAGAGGGCACTCACCCAGGAAGAAGAAAGAGCAAGACTGTTTCCTAACATGGAAATAGCCGTTCCAGGCGTGAGATGGAAAGCCCTTCGGCAGATTCCAAGGCCAAGCAGCCAGATCCTCCCAGAAGACGATGAACGCCTCAACCCCCGGCATAAGAAGCATCAACAGATCGCATGGATCTCGTGCATCAGCCATCAGTGCAGGACGCACAGGCGTCAGAAGAACGAAAACCATTGGTTCCCGGTACGCATCCAACAAGACGGGACGCACCGAATCATCGAGGAATGGGAAATAGAGGGATGGAGTCCAAACGGATGGACTCGCCACAACCTCTTCCTACTATGGAACAACCAAAGGCACCAGTCAAAAAACTAGACGGCCCTGCAGCCAAGGGACAACAGCAGGGGCCGCAGTTTAGGTCCCTTAACATGGTATCACGCACCTCGAATACGGAAACTCTCACCGGACCAAACCTATGGAAGCAATTCAAGACACAGGGACTACTCAACGGAGTACCCACGAAGATCCTAATCGACACCGGATCAAGCGGAAACTTCATCCACAACGAGCTTGTGCAGAAGATGAACATTCCTTACCGCAAGAAACAGGAACCATACTCCCTTAGCGGGTTTGATGGCTCCCAGGCAGCCTATAGAGAAGGCTGGGTAAAAATAGAAACGGAGGAAGTAACCCTCCAGATAGGGGATCATCAAGAACAGATTTCCCTCGACGTTCAACGCGTGCCCGGGCACGACCTCATTCTCGGAATGCCCTGGGTCAGAACACAAAGACCAATCTTCGACTTTGGAGAAGGAGACTCCATTATCTTTCAAGAGGACCTTGAAAACCTCTTACGAAAACAAGGGCTGGAGAAAGAAAACGGGTTGTTGGATACCCTAAGAAAACTCCTAGCAGCATCAACACGGGAAGTAGCCAGTGTAAGGCCTGATTGTGGCAACTGTGTAGGCAACTCCGACAGTGGCGTAAGTCAGAACCAGGACTGCGACGCAAGTAGCGAAGCCTCCTCGGTAAAATGCAACCCATCGGCAGGAATAAGCCCTACTGAGCGAAACGATACCCCCACCAGTACGGTCAACCAGGATGGAATAAGACCCAGCGACGGCAACATCAACGTCTACCTCGAGGACGGAGTAAGCCAGGACCAGGACAGCAACGAAGCCTCCTCGGTAAAATGCAACACCTCGAGCGGAATAAGACCAACCCAGACCGACACTTCTCAAGAATCAGAAGTACAACACACGACACGAAGGACTACGAGGAAGCGGCATAAGGCTAAGAGTAAGGCTTCGCGCAAGCAATTAGCAGCCCTAGAGCCTCAAATCGACGTCCAAATCATCTCAGGAGAGGCATTCAAGCGTATGAGACGCCAAGGACATCAGGTCTGCCTCATGTACATCAAGCCCTCGCCGGCAGTGCAACAGAGAGCACTGGCCAGAGCCCAACGACAAAGGCCAAAAAACGAGGACTACGCAGCTCCCTTAGGAGGAGATGATCCCGCGAGGATCAACAAAGGACAACATGGCAGTCTAGAAACATGGAACAATCCATATGGACACCCTCCGATACCCGAAATGGAAACGGTACCCAGCGAGTACTGGGATCTGACGGCCGTTTGCCGAGAAAGAAGGAAAGGGGACTTGCCGGAACATCAGCCGTGGGACCACGAAATCCTACTTAAGACAGGCACGAGGCCAGCCTATAAGCCCATTTACTCCTTATTAGAAAAGGAAATGGAAGCGCTTAGGGACTACATCGAGAAGAACCTCGAACGAGGATATATCCGACCTTCGACGTTATCAGCCGGATACCCCATCCTCTTTGTCCCAAAGAAGAACGGCAAGCTACGCCTATGTGTCGACTACCGACAGTTGAACGACATCACGATCAAGAACCGGTACCCTCTTCCCCGCATCGACGAGCTCCAGGACAAGTTAAGGAAAGCAAAGTACTTTACGAAGCTGGACCTCCGGGAAGGATACCATCTAGTCAGAATTAAAGAAGGGGAAGAATGGAAAACAGCCTTTAGAACGAGGCTAGGACTCTACGAGTATACGGTAATGCCATTCGGGCTTACCAACGCTCCGGCAACATTCCAGAATCTCGTTAACGACACGCTACGAGAATACCTGGATATCTTCTACATGGCTTACCTCGACGACATCCTCATCTTTTCAGAAAACTTGGAGGATTATAAGAAGCATGTACGAAAGGTCCTAGAAGCCCTCCAAGCAAAGAACCTCTCTATCGCACCTAAGAAGTGCGAATGGCACGTCCAGAGAACGGAATTCTTAGGCTTCATCATCACCCCAGGTCATGTCGGCATGGACGACTCAAAACTGGATTCCATTAGAGAATGGCCAGTACCAAAAATGATCAAGGAAGTACAGTCCTTCCTCGGATTCGCGAACTTCTACAGGAAGTTTATCTGGAACTACTCCGGAGTCACGGAACCTTTAACTAGGCTTACGCGAAAGGAGCATGGCTTCAAATGGGAAGACGATCAGCAACGGGCATTCGATTCGCTCAAACGAATGTTTTGCGAAGCCCCAGTGCTCGGGATATACGACCCTAACAGGCCCACCGAAGTGGAAACTGATGCGTCAGGATTCGCCCTCGGAGCATGCCTCAGCCAGCCTGACGAAGAAGGCAGATGGCACCCAGTCGCGTTCTACTCCAGAAAGTTCACCCCGGCAGAGCTCAATTACGATATCCATGATAAGGAGCTCCTTGCCATCGTCGCAGCATTCAAGCAATGGCGACACTACCTCGAAGGAGCGAGCCACCAGGTGATAGTACGCTGTGATCATCAGAACCTCACACGCTTCACCACGACCAAGGAATTGAACCGAAGGCAGGTTCGCTGGTCAGAAGAAATGGCCTCCTACGACTTCAAGATCACCTACAGAAAGGGATCTGATAATGCCGCAGCTGACGCGCTCAGCCGAAGAGTGGATTATATGGAAGGAAAATCCGAGCCGCACCCTGCAATCTTCGCAGCGGATAGCGATGGATCGCTTCTCCTTGCCAGACAGGCTCTACCTATGCTTCGCATCGAAACCAATCCATGGCACCAGAAGATCCGAGAAGCATACGCCCAGGACTCCTTCGCGCAGGAACTTTTAGCGCTTGAGGACGACCCGCGTATTGCTCAAGATAGAGAAGGAACGCTTCTCTTTAAAGGACTCCTCTACGTACCAACACGGCTACGAGAAGCACTGGTAAAGACATCCACGAAGCCCCAGCACATGGACATCAGGGCATCGACAGGACAACGGAAAGAATCACGAGGAACTACTACTTCCCAGGACTTAGGAAAACCGTACAGCGTGTAGTCTCGCAGTGCGATCTTTGCATCAGAAGCAAGGCCGCGACACATGCACCTTATGGCCTCCTACAGCCGCTGGAAGTACCAAAGCGACCATGGCAGTCCATCACGTTGGACTTCGTCACCAAGCTACCCAGGTCGAAGGATCCTCTCACAGGAGTCTTGTACGACTCGATTCTCGTCTTCGTCGACCGACTTACGAAGTACGCATACTTCCTGCCCTACCTCGAGGCATCCAACGCAGAACAACTCGCCTACACGTTCCTACGAACCATCTTCGCGGACCATGGAATGCCGGAAGAAATGGTATCGGACAGAGACAAGCTTATGTCCTCGGAATTCTGGCAAACAGTAACGCGCCAGCTAGGAACAAAGAGTAAGCTCGCCACCACAGCACACGCGCAAACGGACGGTCAAACCGAGCGAATGAACCGGACTCTTGAGCAATACCTCCGCTGTTACATCAACTATCCGCAGGAGAATTGGGCAGAACTGTTACCCATGGCCCAATTCGCATACAACAGCGCTAAGCAAGAATCCACGAACGAATCACCGTTCTTCGCCAACTACGGGTTTGAGCTAGAAGCCTATAGGGAAACGATTCCAAGTAGAAAGCTAGCGCAAAGTGGTATCCTCAAAGCCGAGCAGCTAAAGGAGCTTTATAAGGCCATTAGCCTTAACCTCGAATACGTCCGAATCATGATGTCCAAATACTACAACAGACGGTACCAGGCGGCACCGAACCTTAAGAGGGGGGATAAGGTCTATCTCCTCAGAAAAAACATCAAGACCAAACGGCCAAACGACAAATTGGATTTCAAAAAAATTGGCCCATTTAAGATTGAAGAAAAACTCGGAGAGGTCACCTATCGACTCAAATTGTTAAACACACGGATGAACTCTACTTTCCACGTCTCACTGCTCGAGCCAGCACCAGAGAACGCCAACATCCCAGAAACCTAAGAAGAAATCGTACCAGAAAACCCGGACGCCGAAGAACCATAGTACCCAGTAGAGAAAATCCTAGACTGTAAACGGTTCGGCTATCAGCTTAAGTACCTGGTCAAATGGGAAGGATACGGGAACGAGGATAATCAGTGGATACTAAGGAACGACATACATCTAGACCTCGTTACAAAGTTCCATCGTCAGAACCCTAACCTCCCGCGAAAACGAGGCCGCCCTCGAACGAGAAGGACGGAAAACCCTCAAGAACTAACGGATCCAGCGCAAAGGGCGACAGACGAGCAGAATCCACCAGCTTAGGAGGATGAGGAGACCTCGTACTAACCGCAGGCTCGCCGGCAGACGCGGCAGAATTAGCCGACTACGGTATAGCAGGACCCACAGCCTCGTAACGTGGCCGCTCTGACACGGACGGACCCTCAGAAGCTACAGGGTTAGGAGGACCCCTAGGTAGACTAGAAGCCTCGGCCCTCTTAAGCTCCTCTAACGACGCGAAGCCCTTACGGATCATACGAGAACGACGCTTATAAAGGAAGCGACGCTGCCTACGAAGCCGAACCAGCTTCTCTAGGGTGGCGTCCTCTTCAGCCACCACGCGATCATACTCACGATCAAGCCTATCCACTAAGAAAGATTAGCAAGGGACCCAACAAAGGGAAGGAGAACCTACGACCCGAATCGCTCGCCTCTATAACATCACACTCCTTCCTACGAGCCTTAAGACAAGCAGCGCATACCTACGGATTATTAGGAAGCGTAACACACTCCGACCTATACTCTAAGTATAAAGTATAAGGAATTATCTCGACGCCGTTGAGAAGGATGTTCCGAAGCTGTCGCTTACGAGAGAGGGTAGACCGATGCTGCTTAACAGGACGGGAAACAACCGCGCCGTCATTAGGACAAGTACGTTTTAGTATTATAGCAAAGGAAGCTTATAGAAAGAAAGAGTCAAGGAGGCACGAAAGATATACGTAGAAACGGAAGAATCTTCGGGCCGAAGATCCTTAAAGGGGGGGATAGTGTTACGGCACAGCCTTTAAAGACGCAGAAAGGTAAGGGGCTCACGAAGGAACCCCGCAAGAAAAAACATCACCACGTGATTAGTGCACGTGATGATCTGCCCAAAACCCACATGTCGCCCTCACGAGCCGGGCGACATAAAGCAACCGAACCTGTAGAGGTAGCCCCGGCGACATAGGAAAAGACCCCTGGTCGAATCGATCTAGAAGTTCAAACCACAGACACACGGACCTCGAACCCATCGCTTAGACCAAGAATGTCGGCGGATGAAGATGATGGGGGCGGTTACACTACCGTCGGCGCGTTGCGTCGCGCTACGCGTCGAGGGGCTCAACAAACCGACTATCGCGCCCTCCACACCGGCAAACCAACGAAACAGCGCAGGGCTCGCGCGACATCCGCATCCGACCTGCCGAGCGACTCGACTCTAGACGACGTGATTGGCCTGCTTAATATTATCGTCGCGCAGAACGACCGGCTTACCGAGCGCAACGAAGAGCTCGCGGAGCAGGTAGCCAGGAACGAAGACGAGATCAGGCGCCTACGCGGCGTGCTCGAGACGTCTAAGGAAACGCAGGCCAAGATGGAAGAGCGTATAGGGAAGATAGAGAAGCAGATTGCCGCGCTAGTGGAGTCGACGCGCAGGAATCTGAGCTCACAGTCCCAGATCAACGCCACGTATGCAAACGTGCTTCGAGGAGGACCGCCGACACCTACGAACAGCAGTCCGTCGTCTACTACCGCTGTCCTAGTACGCGCGAACCATACGACCGTATCTACGACTCGAACGATGCCACCCGCGATTGAGCTCGATCTCACGAATGCCAACGTCGATAACGCGAGCGCGGGGGATATCCGCGCGCGTCTGCAGACGGCGCTGGAGAGTCAGGAGGCCACAAAGGGGGTCAAGTGCTGTGGGATCACGAAGAACCCGAGCGATGCGGCCAAGGTGCGCGCTTTCTTCCGGACGGAAGAGGACGAAGAGCTCGTCAGGTCGAACCTCGGATGGCTGGAGACGGCCTTCCGGGGAGCGAGGATTCGGGGCCGGCAGTGGCACCCAGTCAAAGTAGACAACGTCAACAAGTTGGCAGTTCTAAACGATGACCGCACCACAGTGCGCGCCGATGCAGGCCAGATAATCGGCGCTGAGAACGACGTCGAAGTAGCACAAGTCCGCTGGCTAAGCAAGCCAAGCGGCCGCCTCTACGGGTCGGCGGTGGTCTATCTTGCCAAGAAGAGCGAGGCGGATGCACTCCTCGCTAGGAGGGTGATCGATGTAGGCGGAGAGGCTGCGTATACCAACGTGTTCGAGTACCGTCCACGGCCAAGACGCTGCTTTAAGTGCTAGAGCTACGACCACTTGCAGTTCCGCTGCCGAGGGGAAGAAAGATGTATAAAGTGCGCGGGTATTGGCCACCGAGAAGACGGCTGCTCGTCGACGACGGTAAAGTGCGCTGCTTGCGGCGGCCCGCATAGATCAGACGATAGAGGCTGCCCGGAGTACGACAAGCTCTTACGCGAAATGCTCGGCCAGCGGAATGAATAGACCGCTAAAAGTGATTCACGCGAACCTAGGAAAGAGCGGAATAGCGCAGTATAGCCTACTAAACGACGAAGACCTTAGCGACTTTAGCATTATGTTCATCTCGGAGCCAAGCTGCTTTCGCGAGCCTGGCGGCGAGACCGTAGCAGCACCCGTCACTTATTTATATTGGAAGTAACTACTGCCGTCGACACCGCGGCACTGTCGTTATCCCATCCGTTCAATGCTCTGGATCCGTAAGGACACACAAGCCAGGCAGATAGTAGTACCCTCTGCCGACATCACAGCTGCAGTCGTTACGCTACGGGACCGGATCGTGTTCGTAGCAGCCGTGTACGTCGCCAGCAAGGAAAGCGTGGACGACCCGGAACTTACTAGCGCGCTCGAGCACCTGCGAGCAGCGATCACACAAGCAGGAAGCCAGACTAATAGGGCGCTAGAGCTCCTTATCTGCGGTGACTTTAACAGACACGACCAACTGTGGGGAGGTGATCAGGTATACAGCTCGCGGCGCAACGGGGAAGGTGCGCCGATAATCGACTTTATAGAGGACTTTCACCTGTAGAGCTTACTTCCTAGAGGCACGGTCACGTATGAATCGGCCGGACAGAGGTCTACAATCGATCTCGTCCTGGCGTCGCCCCGACTGACGGAAGAGATGAGCGGTTGTGGACCTGCCAGCACGGCATACGGGCATGACCATCTGGCCATCGAGGCCCATTTTGAGACATACGTGCCCCATTAGGAACTAGAATCGTAATACACGTTCCGCAGCGCCAACTGGGAAGCCGTCAGAAGCGAGGTGAGAAAGCAGCTCGGCGAAGAGCCACCTCTAGATGTCCAAGACATCGAAGACCTCGCCAACTACCTCTCCGAAACAGTATCGGCAGCCATCCAGCGCTGCATCCCCAAAGCGAGACCGTCACCGTACGTGAAGAAGTGGTGGACGGCGGACCTCAGTCAGCTGCGGAGGGCGTTTACGTTCTTTAGAAACCAAGCGAGAGGACGGCGAAGGTAGGGAGAGCCGGATATCTATTTAGAAGCACAGGCAAGGGAAGCGGCGAAGAGATTCCACGACACAATAAGGCGCCAGCGGCGGAGATACTAGAAGGACTTTCTCATAGAGCCGACCAACATCTAGAAAGCGGCTAAGTATCTCACCGATTTAGGAAGCAGCGGCCTCGCCCGGATTACACGCCTCAAACACCAGGACGGCTACGCGGAATCCTGCGACGAGATCTCGAAGACGCTAATCAGGGACTTCTTCCCGGAGCTCCCTAAAATACAGAGTACTCAGATTAAGGCGACTCAGAGCCTCGGTAAGCAGATAGAACACGCACCGCTAATAATAGAAGAAGTAAAAGAGGCTATCTTCCGGGCCAGCCCATTTAAAACACCGGGAGTAGATGGAATTCCTGCGGTTGTATGGCGCGAGCTGTGGCCAGTGATTGGTAAACACGTCTTTTAGCTGTTCAACGAATCGTTACTACAAGGCCGCTTACCTAGCCGTTAGAGTATCGCGAAGATTATTCCGCTGCGCAAGACAGGAAGGTCGGCGGAAGTACCGTAAGGATACAGGCCAATCTCGCTGCTCTCGACGCTAGGGAAGGCGCTGGAACTGGTAGTAGCAGAGAGGATCTCTACTCTAGTAGAGGAGCACTCTCTACTACCTAAGAACCACTTTGGCGGCAGAAAGCAACGGTCTACGGTATAGGCACTAACGGTCCTACAGTAGCGTATCTACGACACGTAGCGGGAAGGTAAGGTTCTCTCGCTCCTATCGTTCGACGTTAAGGGTGCCTACAACGGCGTCTCCCGCGACGTGCTCCTCCGGCGACTCAGACAAAGAAGGATCCCGGAAGTACTAGTCAAGTGGGTGGAAGTATTCTGCTCCAACAGGAGCGCCTCTATGATGGTAAACAGCGAGACATCTAGGGTTATAGACCTACCGCAGGCAGGGCTTCCGTAGGGGTCGCCTCTCTCACCGATACTATTCCTTTTCTTCAACGCCGACCTGGTGCAGTCCGTAACTAATAGGAGTAAAGGAGCTATTACGTTTATTAATGACTATAGCGCCTGGGTGACGGGATCGTCTGCAAGCGAGAACGTAGCAAAGCTCCAAAGAACGGTGGTAGCTCGAGCCGAAGAGTGGGAAGCGACGAGCGGCGCGACGTTTGAAGCCGGAAAGACAACGCTTATACACTTTACGCGGAACGAGCAAAGACGGTCTGATGAGCCGATAGTGGTCAAGGGAAGAGAGGTACACCCAAAGGTAGAAGCAAAGATTCTAGGCGTCGTCTTCGACTAGGAACTTCGTTTCAAGGCTCACGCGGGGAGGATTGCAAAGAGGGGTGTCTAGGCAGCCCTAGCGCTGAAGCGACTATAGGGCCTCCGGCCGAGCAGCGTACGCCAGCTCTTCTTGGCCACAGTAGCCCCGGCGGTAGATTATACGGCTCCAGTATGGGCGCCGGTCATGACTGCACCACTGCTAAAATCGCTCGAGACAGTGCAGAGAATTGCGGGTAGAGTAATCACCGGAGCATTTAGGACGGTCGCGCTGCCCATCCTCGAAGCCGAAGCAGCGATACTACCTGCCAAGATCCGCCTCGACCAATAACTGCTTCGATTCTGGGTTAACTGCTATACGCTGCCCTAGAAACACCCGTTCTGGAAGCTGAAGCGTGCCATCGACCCGGCTAATAAAAGGTTCGTGTCCCCGCTGCAGCGGATAATAATGATGGCCAGAGATATCGACGTCGGGCACCTCGAAACGATCCGCCCGTTTGTGAGAATGCCGTGGGCCGGCAGGCTAGTCGTCCAGATCGAGTCTCTAGAAGTGGCAAAGCTCCGAGCCAGCTCCCCACTATAGTTAGAGGTCGCCATCTTCACGGGTAGCGCGTAAAGGAACGGTAAGGCTGGTATCGGCATCGCTTGCGTAGATAGTAAGGGCGCGACTATTATTACTTACTTATCTGTAGTCGGTAAGTCTAAGGTAGTAGACACCCCTTTTATAGAGCTCTAGGCAATGTAATAGGCTATAGAGCTAATATAAGGGACGTGGTCGACCGCGATAGTAACTAAATACCCCGAAGTAGCTAAGGTAAAACACGCTATCTATAGCGATAGCAAGACTGCCCTTCGTCTCCTCCGTAGGCTACGATAGGGGCCACGTTAAGAGATTATTAGAAACATCCTCCGCTTATTAGACCAGATCAGATGCAACAGGGGGCCACCCGTCGAGTTTAAATAGGTACTAGCGTATAAAGGGATAGTAGGCAATAAGAAGGCGTATAGCTTAGTACTATAAGCTATAGAGAGCAACTAGGAGCCTCCTCTAAGTAGACTACTACGGTCGTCAACTATGGCCCGGTGCAAGGAAATCACCTCGAGATAGTAGAGGAAGACGTTCGAAGTATCTAAGGTCGGTATGTCTATCCGTAAGCTTGACCGCGCGTTGGCGTACTTTTATACTAAGAAGCTCTATGACCAGCTAAACTATAAAGAAGTAGGGGCAATTACGCAGCTAATATAAGGGCTTATACCCGGTATACTCGCGGAAATATATTGGTATACTTCTACAAGAAGACTAAGCTGAAGAGAAAAGAAAGAAAGGTTTAAGTAAGATAGCGCTACTTATATATCTCTCTAGAGTCCCTTTTATTAGTAGCGAGTTATAGGGTTTTCTTATTAAGCTTTACTAAGCTTTAGGGTCTTCTTAACCTAAGGTCTCGCCGTAGGATCTATCTAAGGCACTTAACGGTCTAAACCGTTATAGCTAAGGACGTCGAAAGCGAGCCTAAATAAGCTATTATATAAAATTAAACGAGTAGATACACCTACGTACGGGTACGGAGCCGAGAGGGAAACCGTAAGGTACTTCCTACTAGAATACCTACGCTAGATGGATCTCCGGATTAAACTATAAATCGACCTAGGAAGTAGATTCGGAGATCTCGCGTTTATACTAGGCGGATGGTCGGGTACTAAAAGGCCCGATAGTAGGTATAGGGATAGCCTACCGGAGAAGTAGCGAGTATAACGGCGGGCCTCTACCTCTAAGAATTAAATACTAAAGAGGGTAGTAAGCCGTATAGGAGTTTACCTTAAGTAGGTATAAGGGAGGGTATAAGAGAACGAAGTAACGAGTATACGTAATAGAATACTACGTACGAAGGCCGTATTACTAATTAATAGTGCGGATTGATTATTAAAGTTAACTACGAAGGTTAAAGCTATCTAAGAAGTATAGTTTATATATATATAGGAGAGTGTCTATAATCTAATATTAATCTATTTAATCTATATTACCTCTTAGGTAGGAGCGTATAGATTAGATAGATTAATATTATCTTAATCTTATTAATCTATCCCTTAATGCCTAAGGCATACGGGATTAAAGGGATTAATTCCTTAGTATTACGGGATATACGTAACTTATAGTAGGTCTTTATAGCGCGTATCTATACTCTACTTACTTTCTTTTCTACCTGTTACGGCGCAGCTATAGGAAGTGGGAAACGGGGTTAAGAGGCGCGGAGGAGGTCCTTACGATCTACTACCTCTAACCACGCTAATGACTTAGCAGCCGTAATACGGTTAGGACGCTAAGGCCTAACTATTAAACCTAACCTCCTAGACCACACGGTTACGAACTATAGTTACGACCTAAATTCCCTATATATATAGTTAATACTCCTTTATAGTAGATAGGACCCTCGTAGTTAATTATAATCTTTAAACCCTACTCCCTACTTATCTTTCCTACCTAGCTACGGCTGCTATCCTCTAAACAGTTCAGCGACATCCCGATAGCGGTAGCGAACCCCGTAACGCGACCCGCCTCGACCCCTAGGACCCGACTCGACAAACCTACCCGGACGAGAGGCCTCGCGTAATACTTTAACACTTTAACTACTATCTTATAGGTACTAAAGGTAAAATAATATAACTCCTAACCCCGATACTAACCCTATAGAGGTCTCCGACTATTAGACGGAGCTCCTCCAATATCTTCCCGACGAAGGAGTATAAATCGGGAACATCCGACTAATCATCCCGGGACAATCTAATCTAACGACTCGACGACTTATCTCTTAAGTATACTCCGCGGGCGTTACCTTATTCGCCTAGAATACTAACGAACCAGTCATCCCTAACTAAGCGTCCGACGTATACGGTTAAGTCCTCCTTAAGTACTTTACTCGGGGATAAGCCTTTACTGTCTACTAGAGCTAGAATAACCGCCCGAGTACGATAGTTACGGACCCCGTACTATAGCCGACCCCTAAGTTTAAAGTTAAGGAACTAGACACCTTCGATAGTACCCGAGGAAAACTAGACGAATTCCTTAGATAACTCTAAACGTACTTCTACCTATTCGGGAACACGTTTTAGACCCCGGCCTAGAAAATCTTCTTCGCCGGGTTATACCTACGAGGCAATACTGCTAGATGGTTCGAACTATACTAAGAAGACTTTAGTACCTAGGAACCGTATAAGGAAACCACTAAGATCTTTAATAACTTCGAGAACTTCGCTAAAGCCATCCGAGAAACCTTCGAAGATAAGGACTAGTACTAGGACGCAGCTTATTAAATCTAATACCTTAAGTAGACTAGATCCGTAGCCGCCTATATAACCTAATTCCGCCTCTACGCCTCTCGGCTCCGCTGGCCGGAGGAGGTCCTTAAGATGCTATACTATGAAGGCCTTAAAGATTATATTAAGGACGAGTTCGCTCGTACTAAGCTGCCTAGTACCTACTAGGAAGTAATTCGTACCGCTATCTAGTTGGACACCCGCCTCTACGACCGACTTAGGGAAATAGGCCGCTTCGCTCGACCTCTCGCTAACTTAGGATAAGCCCGGAACATACTACCCCTAGAGGAACTAATAGACCTAGATAACGCTCGGAGGTAGAAATCTATTTTCTAGGCTAAAAAAGACCGTTATTAGAAGGAAGACCTCTGCCTACGCTACGGCAAGAAGGGTCACTACGCTCGCGAATATAAAGGGGGATAAAGGCTAATCCGGCGAACCGCTATAGTTTACGACGTCTCGGAAATAGAGAATACCTACGAACGCTAATATTAGGCCGACTATAGTAGCGACGACTACTCGACTTATTAGGAAGCTAAGGAATCCTATAGCTACTAGCCCTAGGTAAAAAACTAAAGAAGCCTCCTACCTAGGGGCGGGTGGAGGCTGTTATAAATATAGCTTATGTGGACTAATTACTTCTTATTTACCGCCGATCGATTTAGAATCTAGATCTAGACTTGCCTGCTTATAAATTAGGAAGCTAGTATTTTAGTTCGTTCCTTATATATATAAAGCTCGCCTCTCTGCCTTACAATTAGTTCTTTAGTCTAGCAATAAGTATTCCTCGCGTATAACTTAGTATACCTTAAATTAGACCTTACTCGCCTCCTTTATTGTTTACTCGTCTCTCTCTACCCGCCTCTTAGTATTCGTCCCTAGTCTCTCGCCCCCCTCCTCTTATCCCCTATACTTCGGTATCTGCTTTACCTCTACTGCCTTTACCGGCTTCGTTACTTCGTCCCTCTCCGCCCTCTAAGGTCTATTTATTACATTTTACTAGACTCCTATCTAGTAGGCCTAAAGCTCTCGCCGAAGCCCTAGACTATAATCTCTAGAATAGTCGATAGAACTATACCTTCTAACCCTTAGGATACGCTATTCTAAGTCCTCGATCAAGTCCCTACCCCTATTAATGCTCGCCCCACCTTCCCTAAAGACATCCCGGTTTCCCTACGCGTTACCCTTAGTCAGGCGTACGCTAGAGAAAGACAATCTTGCCTAAGATCTAATATCGATTTACTAGTTATCCCTAAGAATGCTACGAACGCCTAAGTTGCTTATATCTTTTATTACTACGGTTTTGGCTAAGATAAAGCCTTCGCTCGACTCTAGTTACTAGCTTCGAACCTCCCTACTAACACGCTAGCTATTACGTCTACTATATCTCCTTTAGAAACCCCTACTCCTCGTCCTCGTATTCCTAAAGTCTCGGACCCAGAACCCTTTAAGGGTGAACGTACTCGATTCGGGAATTTCGCTACGTAACTCTAGCTTAAATTCGCCTTAGACCTATCTACCTTTATAACGGATACGGCTAAGATTACCTACGCTGGTTCCTACCTTCGCGATACTACTTATACCTGGTTTGCCCCTTACGTCTCTGCCTCGAATGGTTCCGTAAACTTCGACAACTACGAGTCCTTCTACCAAGCTCTTAAGGCCGTATTTGATAATCCCGACACCTACGCAATAGCTAAACGATCCCTCCTCGCACTTAAACAAGATAAGTCCTGTTCGGCGTACTATTTACGGTTTCTCTCGCTTATTACGACCCTTAGTTGGAAGGAAAACGTAGTTAAGATCCACTACTTCCGCCTTAGCCTTAAAGAGAACCTTAAGGACCTTCTTATTGGACGAGCTATGCTAGTAGAATTCGAAAAGTTCGCTAAGGCTTATATTATACTGGACAACCAACTCTATGCTCGAACTATTAAGAAAAAGACACCCTTAACTCGTACTCCTACCTCGATTCCTCTCTCGTCTATACTAGTTACTCCTCAACCCTTATCTCCTATACCAACCTCGATTCCTTAAGGTAAACCTATAGAACTAGATACTACCGCTCGAAAGACTTACCGAAAAGCTAATAACCTCTGCGCCTACTACGGTAATCCTAACTACTAGGTTAAAGAATATCCTAAAGCTAAGGCTAAGAGACTTAAGCTTAATATAACGTCGTATACACCTTCTACGGCTTCCGTCCTCTACGTATTAAAAAACGTAGAAGGCTAGGTAGTACCCGGCACCTACCTAGCCCTCCTCTACTCTCTACTTCGAATTAGTTTTCCGTCCTTGCTTCCCTCTCGTCTTCGAATCTTGGAACACTCTCGTTTTTACCTCCTAAAACCCGTACCCTACAGCCCCGTGCTATAGATCTTAGGAAACGTCCGCTCCTTATCCTTAAATCAGTGGTTAACAATAAAATCGAAACCTCGGCTATATTAGACTCTAGTGCCTCGTCTCTTTTTATAGATAATGCCTTTATTACTTCCTATTTAATCCCTACACGCCAAAAACCCTAAGCTAAATCCCTCGAACTCGCGGATGGATCTATCGCCGGATGGATTACCTACGAGGCCGACCTTTAACTTGATATTGATTAGCATTAAGAACTCGTTACCTTCTAAGTAACTAAGCTCGGCTAATATCTAATTATCCTAGGAAAACCCTGGCTAGAACGGTATGATCCACACGTCCTATGGTTAAAAAATATAATTACCTTCGCCTCCCCTTTTTGCTAAGCAAATTGCTTGCCTACTCGCCAACCTATAACTACGCTTTCCCTCTTACCTCCTAATTCGCCTTCGATCTCTTGCGCTACTATATCCTACGCCGCCCTTACTCGTTATGTCCGACGAGATAAGACTAGGATATACGCCGTATTAATTAAGGAGATCTAAGAACACCTTAATAGCCTTAAGGAAACGGAACAGCAAACTCCAGAATAAGAACTCGAAACCCTCCGCTTACGAGTCCCCGCTCGATTCTACTATCTTCTTCCCTTCTTTACAAAGAAAGAGGCCGATAGACTTCCCCCACATCGGTATATTAATTATGAGATTTTATTAGAAGAGGGTAAGAAACCCCTATTCGGCCCTCTCTACTTAATGTCCGATTTAGAGCTTAAGGCTCTACGTAAATACCTTAATAAAAACCTTAAAAAAGGTTTTATTCGATCCTTATCCTTATCCTCTACGTCCCCTGTTCTCTTTGTTAAGAAACTAGGAGGCGGCCTTCGTTTTTGCGTGGATTATCGCGAACTAAATGGTATTACGAAAAAGAACCGTTATCCACTCCCCTTAATTAACGAGACTCTCCGTCAACTTTAAGGCTCTCGTATTTTTACTCGACTCGACCTTCGCGGTGCTTATAACCTTATCCGAATTAAGGAAGGCTCCGAATATTTAACGGCCTTTAGGACTCGCTATAGCCTATACGAATACCTAGTTATACCCTTTAGCCTAACGAATGCGCCGGCTACCTGCTAATAATTCGTTAACGATACGTTACGTAAATACCTTGACCGCTAGTGCGTCGTCTACCTAGACGACATCCTTATCTACTTAGAAACAGAAGAAGAGTACCACGAACACGTCCGATTAGTTCTCGAAAAGCTCTATAAAGCAGGCCTATACGTAAAAGGCGAAAAATACGATTTCTATACGACTTTAACTACGTTCCTTAGCTTCGTTATTTCTCTAGACGGTATCTCTATGGACCTAGCTAAGGTAGCCGCCGTAAGAGACTAGGAGACTCCTCGTTTAGTTAAAGACCTTTAATCGTTCCTTAGCTTTGCAAACTTTTACCGACGATTTATTAAAGGATACTCTCGAAAAGCTAGAGCTCTCTTTAAGCTCCTAGCTAAGAACATTCGTTTTACTTAGGGGAAAGAATAGGATAAAGTATTTACTTATCTTAAGGAAGCCTTTTATTCTTACCTAATCCTCCGACACTTCGACCCCTAACTCGAGACTATCCTTAAAACCGACTCTTCTAACTTCGTTATATCCGTAATCCTATCTCAATAGGTAACGTATAACGATAGTAAGAGACTTCTACACCCTATCGCCTACTACTCTCGGAAAATGACCTCCGTAGAGCAGAACTACGGTATTAGGAATAAAGAACTCTTAGCTATTATAGAAGCCCTAAAGGAATACCGTTCCCTTATTATTAACCTCTCCTCGCTACTTCTCGTTCTTACGGATCACTCGAATTTGACTAGCTTTGCCTCTAAACAAATCTTGAACCGTCGACAAGTACGCTAGGTAATTAAACTCTTAGAACTCGACTTTAAGATTGTCTACCGCCTAGGAACTAAGAATTAACGCGCGGATGCGTTAATAAGACGGTTAGGAGACCTTCCTACTCGAGAGGGGCGCCTACCCCCTACTACGATCCTTACCCCCGGAAAATTCGAAATTTCGACCCTTGTTTCAACTCGATATTCGATCGCTAGGCTAGAACCGTCTCTAGCTAGTAATATTCGCTTAGTACTCGATAAGGATACTCTTAGGCAAGAGATCCTTACTACACTCGATACCTACGCACTTCGATATCCTAAAGTGGATCTAGGCGCATGCTCTAAGGATAACGATAGTCTATTACTAGTTAATAGACTTATCTATATCCCTAAAGACCTAAGCCTCCGCTAAAGGATTATTAGCTCTCGACACTCGTATCCGGCTGCTGGACACCTAGGCTAAGTAGCAACATTTAAACTCGTTACTCGTAATTTCTAGTGGC
The DNA here is from genome assembly GCA_029906385.1 of Neofusicoccum laricinum. Taxonomy (NCBI): domain Eukaryota; kingdom Fungi; phylum Ascomycota; class Dothideomycetes; order Botryosphaeriales; family Botryosphaeriaceae; genus Neofusicoccum; species Neofusicoccum laricinum. Next base: position 343,763 of record CP123718.1, on the reverse strand, counting down.
TAGGTCTACGATAGATAGTAGCTCGTTTTATACGGAACTATAAGACCTACTAAAGAATTAAACCCGCTCGACACGCCCCCTTTAGATATTTAAAACCCCTTAAAGTGCCACAACGCCGCTGGTAATCCGTTTCTCTCGATTTGATTACGGGACTTCCAACGTCCAACTCGTTTGATACTATACTAGTAGTCGTAGACCGACTAACTAAAATAGCTCACTTTATTCCTTACCAAACAACCCTCGATTCGATAGAGCTTACTAAGCTTTATCGAGACTACGTTTTTCGACTATACGGCTTACCTAACGACTTTATATCTAACCGCGGCTCGATTTTTACTTCTAAATTTACTAGAGCTCTTAGTAGATCCCTATCTATTAAGACTAACTTTAGTACGGCTTTCTACCCATAAACCGACGGCTAGATAGAGCGTGTTAACGCTATCCTCGAATAATACCTTCGCGCCTACGTTTCGTACTAACAAGACGATTAGAACGACTTTCTCTCCCTTACTAAATTCGCTTATAATAATACGATCTCGACTACGACTAAGGTTACCCCCTTCTTTGCAAACTACGGCTTCCACCCTCGTTATAAGATTCTACAGAAAGACTTAATCTTAGCCCCCCTTGAACCCCTACGTCTCTTCTAAGAGAACCTCGAAAACCTCGAAAACTACCTTCGCCAAGAAATTCGACTCGCACAAGACGCCTACGCAGAACAGGCTAATAAAGACCGTATTTCGCCACCCGTCTTTAAGCCTAGTAACCTTGTTTGGCTCCTAAGACGGTATATCTCGACAACAAGACCTTCGGATAAACTCGACTTTAAACGCCTTAGCCCCTTTTCTATACTAGAAAAGATCTTAACTCATACCTATCGCCTAGAACTACTAAGGATAATAAAAGTCTACCCCGTATTCTACGTCTCCTTACTCGAACCCGTAGCCTCTAACCCCTTACCTAATTAAATCCAACCTCCGCTCCCGCCTATTATCGTTGACGGCGAAGAAGAGTACCGGGTAGAAGAGATTCTAGATGTTAAAACAACCCGGAGACAACCAAAATACCTTATAAAATAGACTAGTTACTCGATACTAACCTAGGAACCTTACGACCTTGTTAAAGACCTTAAAGCTCTTAATACGTTTTATAAACGTTATCCTTTAAAACCTCGACCCTTAGACTAAAGGCTCGTAGGAACTTACCTCTAGGGAAGAGAGCCTACTATTATAAATATAGCTTATATGGACTAATTACTTCTTATTTACCGCCGATCGATTTGGAATCTAGATCTAGACTTGCCTGCTTATAAATTAGGAAGCTAGTATTTTAGTTCGTTCCTTATATATATAAAGCTCGCCTCTCTGCCTTATAATTAGTTCTTTAGTCTAGTAATGAGTATTCCTCGCGTATAACTTAGTATGCCTTAAATTAGACCTTACTCGCCTCCTTTATTGTTTACTCGTCTCTCTCTACCCGCCTCTTAGCATTCGTCCCTAGTCTCTCGCCCCCCTCCTCTTATCCCCTATGCTTCGGTATCTGCTTTACCTCTACTGCCTTTACCGGCTTCGTTACTTCGTCCCTCTCCGCCCTCCAAGGTCTATTTATTATAGAGGCGCAGTATCTAGCGCCCCTAAGGATTACCGTAACTACGACCGGCAACTCTAATAGACCTAATACATACGTACTATCGACCTCCGACGACGAACAAGAACTATAAGCCGAATACGCCGAATACCTAGTCGTTAACATACTAGTAAACGGCCGGAAAGTACGAGTTCTTATCGACTCGAGAGACGGTGGTAACTATATCTCTCTACGATTCGTAGAAAAAAACCATATTAACTACCGAGAGAAAGAATACCCGTACGAACTTATTATAGTAGACGGCTCCCCTAGCGCTTACGGCGACGGAGTCATCCTTATAGAAACTTAAGGACTCGTACTATCCCGAGGAAAGTACCGCGAGCGTATCTATCTAGACATTACGTAGATCCTAGGATATAATATCATCCTAGGACGACCCTAGTTAAGGAAGTAGAAGCCTAACATCGATTAGGATACTAGGGAAGTCAAATTCAAGTTACGAGAAAAAGAAGAGGCACGGTAGCTATTTAGTATAACAGCGGTACTAGTACCTAGAAGAATCCTCCGGAGTACGCCGATACAAATTAGTAAGATCTCTAAAACGACTCTTAGAAAGGAGGTTAAGAAGGATAACCCTACGGGTATCGCCTAGGTTAAGATCACCCCCTAAGGAGTGGAGGTGACTAACGAATAACCTACCGAAGTCCGACGGGTCTACTAGACCATCCGGAAACCTATAACAACCCTAGAGAAACCCTAAGAATCCTAAGAACGCATATACTACGATCTAAGATAGATAAACGTAATACGACCTATAAACCCCCTAGACCTAATTCCGAAGGAATACGGGAAGTTTAAAGATCTCTTTATAGAGAAACAAGAAGACGCCCTACTAGACTATTAGCTATAGGATTACGAAATCCCTTTAATACTAGATACTACCCCGAAGTTCGGACCCCTTTACTCCCTCTCGGAGAAGGAATTGCAGATCCTTAAGGAATATATCGAGACCGGTCTACGTAAAGGCTATATCCGCCCTTCCTAGTCGTCGGTAGTATCCCTAATCCTATTTATACCTAAGCTAGGAGGTAAGTTACGCTTATACGTAGACTACCGAGCCTTAAACGATATTACTATTAAGGACTAATACCCCCTACCCCGGATTAACGAGCTGCGGGATATAACGGTAGGCTCCTTCTACTAAGCTTCGAAGTCGCTTAGTAGGTTAGTAGAAACCGAAGGGTTTACCTTAAAGAGATAAGAGGAGGATAGCGGTATAAAGAGGGAAGTATTACGTAATAGCGCGGTACGTAATAAGCTTATTACCTCTAAATTAATAGGGTTTAAATTAGAACTTTAAGTTGACCACGAAGGGTTAAATGTCTAGCTAAGGGAGTATAACTATATACTACTAGAAAAGCTATAATAATCTAGATTTATTCGGGTTAGATCTATAGGAGTGGGATCTAAGGTAGATAGATCTGTAAGGCTTAGATCTATATAGATCTAAGTATAGGTCCGGGTTACGGGTATACGTGGGGCGTACGTAACGTTAGCGCCTAACCATCTTCCTAGTTTCCGATATTCGTCGGTACGAGGCGATTACTATATTTATCTATTCCGCGCCCGCTTACCTCTATCCTTTTAGGGATTCTAGCCCTTAATCCTTCGTCTCTATAGGCCTTCTTCCCGTAGGGGACTCTATCTTCCGTTCTATCCCGTAACCGCGTTGTCCCTTACGGTCCTATCTCCCGTATAGGTTCCCCGCCCTTAGGATCCTAAAGCCCGCTTCCTTAGAGGTTCGTAACACTACCCCCTACCGTAAGGATCTTCGACCCGAAGATCTACCGTAAGGTGTATATCTTTTACTCGTATGGTTTCTAGGTATAGTCCCAGTCTCCTTCCTATTATAGGAGGTATCTGAATTAACTATTAATATAGCCGCTATTAAGGATCTTTTCTACGATCTATTCTTTGTTTTCGTCGGTATCTAGGTTCTCTAGTACCATTTCTTCCGTTTGCTGTATGACCGTGGCGTTTTTTAGCGCTGGTTCAAGCAGTATAATATAAAAGACGGGTACTATCCGTATGGTTTTTAGTAGCTTAAGGCGGTAGTTGACTTTCCCGAGTTTCTCTTCGATTTCGAATGGTCTAATTTTCTTAAAGTCTAATTTGCTGTTTAGTCGCTTCGTTTTAATGTTTTTTCTGAGTAGGTAGACTTTATCCCCCCTCTTTAGCTTCGGTACCTCCTAGTACCGTCTATTATAGTAGCGGGACATTAAAAATCTATTATATTCGATATCGAGGCTAAGCTGTTTGTAAAGTGCCTTTAGCTGGTCTATCTTAAGGATTCCTTTCTAGCTTAGTAATTTGCTTAGAAGCGATTCCCTATAAGCCGTTGGCTCATATCCGTAGTTGGCGTAGAACGGTGATTCTTACGTAGCCGTTGCTTTTGAACTGTTATACGCGAACTAGGCGAGAGGAAGTAGTTCAACCCAATTATCCTGCGTGTAATTGATGTAATAGCGTAGATATTACTCTAGCGTTTAATTCGTACGCTCTGTTTATCCGTCCGTTTAAGGATATGCCGTAGTAGATAGCTTATACTTAGATCCGAGCTAACGGGTAAGAGTCTACTAGAACTAAGATATAAACAGCCGATCTCTATCTAATACTAGCTCGTCCGGTAGCCCGTAGTTACCGAGGATTATCCTAAGAAAGGTGTAGGCTAGGTCTTCCGCGTTCGCCGTTTTAAGATACGGTAGGTAGTACGCGTACTTAGTAAGCCTGTCGACAATAACTAGGATCGAGTCGTAAAGGACGCCGGTTAAGGGTTCCTTCGACTAGGGTAGATCCGTAATAAAGTCTAATATAATAGACTACTAGGGTCTTTCCGGTACTAAAAGTGGTTAAAGTAGTCCGTAGGGCGCGTGTCTTGCTACTTTACTTCGAATGTAAAGGTCGTACTGTGTAACTATCCGTTAGACCATCTTTCTAAGTCCTGGGAAGTAGTAGTTCCTAGTAATTCGTTCGACCGTTTTGTCCGTTCCTTAATGACCGTGTGCTAGTGCTTCGTAGATATCCTTAACGATTTCTTCCCGTAGTTTAACTGGGACGTAGATTAATCCTAAATATAGGATTGTGCCGTCTTCGTCTTTAGTTAAGCGAGGGTCGTTTTCCACGTTTCCGAGTTCCTAGGCCATTGCGTTATATTTATAGGCCTCTCGGATTTTCTTTATCCAGGCGTTACCCTCTAGGCGATACGCCGGCGCTAGTAGCCTAACCGGGGTAAGTGGGACTTCGCTTTCCGGATCCCCCTTAAGCCATAATTAGGCAATCCTAAATATAGGTACGCACGTTCTAGCTAGTATAAGGCTTCCGTCTTCCTACTAGTTTAAAACCGTAGGCTATAGTCCTAGCTTCCCTTCGATATAGTCGGCTCTTCTACTTAGCGTATCTGCGCGAGCATTCTCTAATCCCTTTCTATAGGTGATCTTTATGTTATAGGATACTAGTTCTTCCGCCTACCTAACTTGTCTTCGAGTCAATTCCTTTATGGTAGTAAAGTGCGTAAGGTTCTTGTAATCGTAGTAAACTATTACTTAGTACTTAGCTCCTTCGAGGTAGTATCTCCATTCTTTAAAAGCCGTGATAATGGCTAACAGTTCTTTATTATAGACGTCGTAATTGAGCTCTAGAGGCGTTATCTTCCTTAAGTAGTACGCGATTGGATAAAGTTTGCCTTGCTCGTCCGGTTGGCTGATGCAAGCGCTAATTACGTAGTCTAATACGTCCGTTTCGACCGTAATAGGGAGTTCCGGGTTAAAGATACCTAGAATAGGTACCTCGCAGAACATTCGCTTAAGGGAGTCGAATGCGTCTTACTAGTCTTTTCCCTATTGGAATCCGTGCTCTTTTCGAGTAAGTCTGGTTAGGGGTTCTAATACTTTTGCGTAATTCATAATAAATTTACGGTAGAAGTTAGCGAATCCGAGGAAGGATTATACTTCCTTAACGGTTCGTAGTGCCGGCCAGTCCCTAATTGCGTCTAGTTTCTTCTCGTCCATGCTAATGTGCCTAGGCGTAATAATAAAACCCAAGAATTCCGTTCGCTAGGTATACTATTCGTATTTGTCTAGTGCTATTCGGAGATCTTTATCCTATAGTGCTTCAAGGACTTTCCTTATATACTCGGTATATTCTTCGAGCGTATCTGAGTAGATCAAAATATCGTCCAGGTAAGCCATACAAAACACATCTAAATACGGACGTAGGGTATCGTTAACTAAGTTCTAGAACGTGCTAGGGGCGTTTATAAGCCCAAATAGCATGACCGTGTACTCGTAGTAACCGAATCTTATTCGGAACGCTATCTTCTATTCCTCTCCTTCTTTTATGCGAACCAGGTAATAGCCTTCTCGAAGGTCCAACTTAGTAAAGTACTTAGCGGTCCGGAGCTTATCCTAAAGTTCGTCGATACGAGGTAATAGGTATCGGTTTTTTACCGTTACGTCGTTCAGCTATCTATAATCGACGTAGAGGCGGAGCTTGCCGTTTTTCTTTAGGACGAACAGAATGGGATAGCCCGCCGGTAATAACGAAGGCCGTATATATCCGCGTTCTAAGTTCTTATCGATGTACTCCCTTAAAGCCTCGCTTTCCTTCTAAGAGAGGGAATAGATTGGCTTAAACGCGGGCTGCGTTCCTAGGATAAGGGGTATCTCGTAATCCTAAGATTAGTGTTTTAGTAGGCTTCCTTTTCCTCTTTCTTTAAAGACTTATGCGTATTTCTAGAGTTCTAGGGGTACCGTTTCTAGTTCTAGTATTAGCGGTTTAACTCCGCTAGTAGGCCTTATAGTTCCGTCGTTATTAACTACTTACTAGGTCCCGACTACCGAAATGCCTCGGACTGCGTAGCTCTTATCCCACAGAAGATTCCTACTTCGTAAAGTAGGTAGGCTGTAGCGTCTCTCGATCCTCTAGGAGTAGTCTCCTCCGACTAACTTTAGGCCGTTATCCTCTTTTAGAGGTCCCGTTTTATCGTTTTAGTCGTTCGACTCGGGCACGTCCGCCCTGCGCATGCGTGCTGTGATGCGTTGCTCCATTTCCTGGCTTGGTCTAACGTAGACTGTAAACGCTTTTTCTCCCCTACGCTTTATACGCTGTAGGGCCGCTAAGGAGATTTCTTAGATATCGATAGTACTTTTCTTTTCCTTATCGTTCCGGCTCTAGTCGTGCTCGGGCTTCTTGCTCTAGCGTGTCGACTCTAGCTTATCGTTTCGGCTTCTTTACTCGGGTACGTCCACCCTATTCGTCCTTTTCGCGGTAGCGAGGTGTCTTTCGCATAGTTCGTTCGGGAAGGTAATTGTTCCCCTCCTCCAGTTGATGTATGGTGTATGCGTCTTCAACCATGGCATCCTAAGGATAATATTATGTCCTAGGATAGACATAAAGTCTAGGTTAATATATTCTTTATAATTACCAAGTAACATAGGCGAATCTCCGGTTTCGATTCTAACCCATCCGTTACCGTAGGTAGAGGGTGATCCGTCCACTATACTAAGCTCGTACGGTTAGTCTTTTACTTGGTGCCGGAGGCCGTATTTAATAGCGAATGGCGGGTGAATAAAGTTACCCTGCGCGCCGCTGTCGATCATAGCACTTGCTCTCTTTCCGCAGAAAGTGACTTCTACGTGGAGTAATTGGTGAAGATCTGATCCGGTAGGTATTGGTCCGTTTAATGTGCGTGATACCTGGTTGAGGGACCTAGCTAACGGCCCCTCCTAGGGTCCCTAACTAGGGAGGCCGTTTAGTTTTTTGGTATTAGGTAGCCATAGGCCTTACTATACATATAGTCTTCCCATTCGTTGACTTAAATGTATACTTGCTTCCAGTTGGTCCAATTGCCGTTTTTGGTCACCCTCGTCCAGTAGACTTTGTCGTTCCGCACTTGGTACTTGAAGGTCGGATGGTGATTGAGCTTTTCGTCGGGAATCCATTTAAGCGTTCGATTCTGGATTGTTGCCGTGCCGTATTGGCAGAGAATTCTTGCTAATTCTCGTAGAGAATCGTAGTCCGCCTACTCGCGTGCTAAGAGACCTTGGTAGTGTCCTTTAACGAGCGTTGTTTCTAGAGTTACCGGGAGTTCGTATTTTTCTCCGTTTTGCTCAATGCGGGTTTCCTAGAGGGTGTCCTGTCGCTAGTCCTATATGACTATAAGGGCGAGGTTCCTCTAATCCGGGATCCAAACCGTTTGACCGTGGTTTCCGCATCCGTTTTCCAGGTGGTAGCTGATACCGTACCGTTAAGCGAGTACTTCGAGCGAGGTGAGGGTGTTTCGCTTGTCTATTATCCGGGTTCTTTCCTAGACCGTCTCTTCCCTTATACTGCTAAGTTCGCTTTAGTCTAGGGTACTGTCGTATAGTTCCCCTGTGTCGCTGTCTACCAAGTCAGAGTCTTTTAGGAACACGTCGACAAGGGCGTCGAGCTAAGGTTCTTCGGTAACTCGTATAGTGACATTGACTTGTCGGCTTTTTCCTAGTTTACGGGGGTACTATCCCGTAGCGTTTTTATCGCTCTTATGGATCATACAGCTGTCGTTGTAGTATACGGTCTAGCTAATAGCTATATGCGCTGCTCGCTACTATTCGATCTTCTTAAAGGCTGCCAGCTCCTTCTCGGAGTCTTTTCGTACGGCCGCCGTATGACTGCGTCCTTTCTTGGGCCGTAGCGGGCAATCGTACCCTAGCTACCACTTATCTCCGCAGTAGATATAGAGTTTCTTCGCGAATAGTTCTTACTACTCTAGTATCTATTTCGTCTGCGTGTTCTTGTTCCGTCCCTTCTATCTATTGTTCCGTCCCTTGTTATTCCTGTCTTGACGGGTAGAACTGTCCAGTTCTATGGCCTCGCCGCCATTCTGAGTGTGGCGTGGCTTGGTTGTCCGTGTCGTGTTGGTAGGGTACCGTTCCGTTTATCGCTCCCAGAGGCGCTCGTCTAGGCGCCTGGCTAACTCGATTATCGTGTCTAGCGTTTTAGGGTAGCTGTAGAAGGCTATCGTATCCTTAATATTTAGCTTGAGCCCTTTATAGTAGTGATCACGCTGTGCTTGATCTGACCATCCCTCCAGGAATGCAGCCGCTTGTCGGAATATAGAGGTATAGTCCAAGACCGATCCTTTCTATTATAGGACTATAATCTTCTGAGTTACTTATCGGACTTCGTCCACGTCATTAAAGGCGCGTTTGAGATGCTCTACGAATTTGTCGTAGTTATCGAACATGTCCCGAGTGTTCTTGGACTACTCGTCCTCGTCCTTATAGAGGTGTTCGTTAAGGTAGGGTTCGAACCATCGCTCTACCGTTCCGCGAAGGTAGGTAGACGCGAAGAGAACCTTATCTTCCTTAGTATAACGGTCTAGACCGTTAAGTGCCTTAGAAGATCCCTGCGGCGATGAGTTAACAATTATAAGTCAACACCTAATAACTTAAAGGGCGTACGGATTAACTACTTCGGTATATAATACCTTCCTATACTTATTATTTCCTTTCTCCTTAGCTTAGTCTTCTTGTAGAAGTATACCAATGCATTTCCGCGAGTACACCGGGTGCAAGCCCTCATACTTAGATTCGAACTAGTCGTCGTAGATACGGATGTACCGCTCGAGTTAGGAGGTGAAGCCTTGTAACTTCTATCGGTTACTATCGAAGGTATCGGGGTTCCGGAGTTTGACTTTTCTCGGCCTCGGGGCCGCTTAACCTGCTTAAAGCTGTTCGATCTACGCTTATAGGCGTTGGATGGTTAATATTAGCTAAGCCGCGGTCGGCTACTAAGTCGGGGCGTTGCTTATCTCGACGTCGGACATTAACTATGTTAGAGATGGCGTTCTAGGGGATACTTCTCTTTAGTTTTCTTAAAGCCTTCCTTCTCTTATAAGGATAGTGGTTAAAGTATAACGGTAGGCTCCTTCTACTAAGCTTCGGAGTCGCTTAGTAGGTTAGTAGAAACCGAAGGGTTTACCTTAAAGAGATAAGAGGAGGATAGCGGTATAAAGAGAGAAGTATCACGTAATAGCGCGGTGCGTAATAAGCTTATTACCTCTAAATTAATAGGGTTTAAATTAGAACTTTAAGTTAACCACAAAGGGTTAAATGTCTAGCTAAGAGAGTATAACTATATACTACTAGAAAAGCTATAATAATCTAGATTTATTCGGGTTGGATCTATAGGAGTGGGATCTAAGGTAGATAGATCTATAAGGCTTAGATCTATACAGATCCAAGTATAGGTCCGGGTCACGGGTATACGTAGGGCGCACGTGACGTTAGCGCCTAACCACCTTCTTAGTTTCTAATATTCGTCGGTACGAGGCGATCGCTATATTTATCTATTCCGCGCCCGCTTACCTCTATCCTTTCGGGGATTCTAGCCCTTAATCCTTCGTCCCTATAGGCCTTCTTCCCGTAGGGGACTCTATCTTCCGTTCTATCCCGTAACCGCGTTATCCCTTGCGGTCCTATCTCCCGTACGGGTTCCCCGCCCTTAGGATCCTAAAGCCCGCTTCCTTAGAGGTTCGTAATACGGGATCGACTACGTAAAGCTAAATACTTCACCAAGCTAGACCTTAGGGACGGATACCATTTAATCCGAATTAAGGAAGGAGAAGAATGGAAAACCGCTTAAAGGAGCCACTTCGGGCTCTTCGAATACCTCGTTATACCCTTCGGACTTACGAACGCGCCAGCCACCTTCTAAGCCATAATCAACGACACCCTCTAAGAATATTTAGATATTTTCTATACGGCCTACCTAGATAACATCTTAATCTACTCTAAGACTTTAGAAAAATACTAAGAATACGTTAAAAAGGTCTTAGAAAAGCTCTAAGGAAGAAGACTATAAGTTAAACCCGAGAAATACGCCTTCTATATCTAAGAAGTAGAATTTCTCGGCTTTATTATTAGACCCGGAGAAGTAGTTATAGACCCTAAGAAAGTCGAATTAATCCTTAGCTGGCCGCTACCTAAGAACGTCCGCGACGTATAATCTTTCCTTAGATTTACTAACTTCTACCGAAGATTTATTAAGGATTACGCCAAGCTCGTAGAACTACTCACGCGACTTACCTAGAAAGATAACCCCTTTAGCTGGTAGGATATATAGTAGAAAGCCTTCGAGACGCTTAAGAAAGCCTTTACTAAAGCCCCAGTACTAGTCTTATTCGACCCCGATAAACCTATCTACCTAGAAACCGACGCTTTAGATTACGCCCTAGGAGCCTGTCTTAACCAACCCGACGAATAAGGACGAATACACCCGGTAGCCTTCTATTCTAGAAAGATGTCCCCCGTAGAACTTAACTACGATATCTACGATAAGGAGCTTTTAGCCATCGTTATCGCCTTTAAGGAATAGCGATACTACCTAGAAGGAGCTAATTATATAATTACTATCTACTCGGACTACTAGAACCTAGGAGCGTTTATAACAACTAAAGTACTTAATAGGAGATAAGTTAGATAGGTAGAGTAACTAGCCTCGTTTAACTTTAAAATTATCTACCGGAAGGGATTAGAAAACGGAAAAGCCGACGCCCTTAGTCGACGAAGCGACTACGTCCTTAATAAACTAGAACTCTCGCCGGCCCTACTCTAGAAAGGAAAGGATAGAGTTATACGACTAAACTAACCGTAGCTAGAACTCGCCGTAGTACGACTACTCGCCCTAATTATAAGAAACCAGGCTAGACGAAGCTAGTCGAGATTATAAAACCACGTCGAATCCCCGAATCCTATAGGATTATAAGACCTAGCGAGATTTTAAAACTAAGAAAGACAAAATCGCGCAGAATTCTAGGAACCGGCAGAATTCTAGGATCAGGAAACCTAGGATTAGACGAGATCTTAGGAAACGGCGGAATTTTAAAACCTCGAAAGCTAAAATTCTACGAGATTCTAGAATCGCGGCGAATTAGAAAAACCCGAAGACCCTTAGGACGATAAGGGCCTCTAGAAAATTAACCCCCGAGAGGTTACGTAGGAAGAAGACGCCCGCGCCGTATACGAACACGACACTATAGCCTAGGAACTAATTAAACAAATCTAAGAAAACCCTAAAGAAGACCTAGATCTAATAATTAACGCCTAAGGGATAATCCTCTTTAAAGGGTTAGTCTATATACCCTAACGACTTAGGTAAAGAATAGTTAAGGAAATCCACACCGTACTAGTATATAGTTACCGAGGAATTACGCTAACCCTACGAAGGATTAAATAATCCTTCTATATCCTATACCTCGGAAAACTCGTTAGGTAAGTTCTCGCCAAGTACGAAGACTATGCTAGGAATAAAGCCGCTCGACACGCTTCTTACGGAAAACTTTAACTAATCGCGCCCCCGAATCGACTATAGAAATCTATAGCCCTAGACTTTATTACTAAGTTGCCTAAGTTAAAGGAACCCCTTATAGGGGTACGGTACGACTCGATCCTAGTTATTATAGATAGGTTATCTAAGTAGGGATACTTTATTCCTTACCTAGAAGCCTCTAGAGTTCTAGAATTAGTTTATATCTTTCTAAGATACATTATAGCCAACTATAGCATACCGGAAATTATTATCTCTAACCGCGATACAAGATTCCGTGCTAGATTCTAGTAAACCCTTATAAAATAACTAGGAACAAAGTATAAGCTATTAACGGCGTTCTACCTATAAACCGATAGATAAACGGAAAGACTTAACTAAACGCTAGAAGAATACCTACGAAGCTATCTAAACTACTAATAAGATAACTAGGTAGAACTCCTCCTACTAGCTTAGTTCGCCTATAATAGTACTATCGTAGAAATAACCTAGGAATCCCCGTTCTACGTCAACTACGGCTTTAAACCTCGGGTCTACGGCGAACTAATACCTCAAGAAAACATAGCCTAGAAGGGAATACTCTAAGCCGAACAACTTAGAGGACTATACTAGAGACTATTAAAAGATATCGAGTTTATTAACTACCGAATGGCTATATACTACAACCGTGGACGTTAGGAGCCGCCACCCCTAGAAGAGGAGGATAAAGTCTAGCTACTTACTAAAAACCTTAAAACAAACCGACCGAGCCCCAAATTAGATTATAAGAAAATCGGTCCCTTCTAGATTAAATAAAAACTCTCTCCCGTAATATACAAACTTAGATTACTAGAAAATATACGCCGAAACCTAGTCTTCCACGTAGTAGTCTTAGAACTAGCCCCCCGAGACGCCTAAACACTAGAATACCTAGAAGGCGACATTCAACTAGAAGACGTATAAGAATAGGATATTAAAAAAATCCTAGATAGTAAATAGGATCCCGACGGTCAGATTAAATACCTCGTCAAATAGGAAAACTACGACGATACGGAAAACACCTAGGAACCCTTACTAAACCTTAATTACCTAGAACTTCTCGCGGACTTCTACTAATAAAACCCAGATCGCCCAGCCCTAGAGTATCCTCCTAGGACGCGAAACTAGGAGGAGGCGTTAGAGATACCTAAAACTAATCTATAGGCGCCTAGAGAGGAACGACGCCCGTTACGTTACTAGACCCGCCAACTAAACGCGACGCAGCCCCCTCGTTACTAGACTTTAAAGGGATATCCTAAGAAGAACGCCCCTCTTATACCGCTACCTCTCGCTCTAAGCGCTCCTCTTCCTCTAGGGAAGCTATCTCCCGGGTAAATAACGTAGTATTCCGCTGCTCTATATAACGCAGTAGTCGACGAATCTAGCGCTCCTTCCGTTAAGTATCCCGGAATCGACGAGCTGCTACCTAGGCCTCTTAGGCTGTACGTAACGTAGCCTTAGCCGCGCGATCCGCTATCTTAGTAGTAGTATCTACTCCCTCTTCCTTAGCTACTACCTAGCTCTCGGCCTGCTCTAAACGCTGAAGTAAATCTACGCGAGCGCGATCCAAACGACGAACTACTAAGATTAGACTAAGTAGCTAGGGGGAGCGAGTAAGGAAGAAACTTATACTTAGAATCTAAAGGACTCGCTATCGCCTTATAAGAGGTACGACCCACGGTAGTATAACAAGAATAAGCGTCGTAGAAAGTAGTAATAATATAAGAGGAACCCTCTCGCTTCTAATAACGCCGGTAAGGAACGTTAGTAGGACGACCCTAAGTCTCGATACGATAGGCCTAGTATTACGAACCTTAGTCCGTATAGATAGGAAGACATAAGGGTTAGAAAGAGTACTAAGTAATAAAGTAGCTAGAAGGGGAGAAAGCCTAGGAGGCGGGAAAGAAGGATCTCCGCTTACCCCGCTTCGGGCGAGAAAGGGCCTAGACGCCCTAGTTACGTATACCCTATAGCGAGCCCTCGAGCGAAGGGCTTAGCGAGCCCTTAGAAAATAGGCTCTCTTACGAGCCTATATAAGCCTAGCTCGTAAGGGCTCTACTAGATTGTTATAGCTTTCCTAGTAGTATATAGTTACGCTCCTTTAGCTAGACATTTAACCCTTCGTAGTCAACTTAAAGTTCCAATTCAAACCCTATTAATTTAGAGGTAATAAGCTTATTACGCACCGCGCTATTACGTAATACTTCCCTCTTTATACCGCTATCCTCCTCTTGTCTCTTTAAGGTAAACCCTTCGGTTTTTACTAACCTACTAAGCGACTCCGAAGCTTAGTAGAAGGAGCCTACCGTTACACCTAGTTCCGACGGCGAAGGGTACGGGCAGACGATATCGCGGAAAAATAAGGAAGACTAATAAGTAGATAGGATAACGTATTTTATATAAGCTTTTAGGCCGAAAGCTATCTAGAAGGAGGATAGTATTACGGCGTAGCTATAGGAAGTAGGAAACGGGGTTAAGAGGCGCGGAGGAGGTCCTTATAATCTACCGCCTCTAACCACGCTAATAACTTAGTAGCCGTAATACGGTTAGGACGCTAAGATCTAACTATTAAACCTAACCTCCTAGACCACACGGTTACGAACTATAGTTACGACCTAAATTCCCTATATATATAGTTAATACTCCTTTATAGTAGATAGGACCCTCGTAGTTAATTATAATCTTTAAACCCTACTCCCTACTTATCTTTCCTACCTAGCTACGGCTACTATCCTCTAAATAGTTTAGCGACATCCCGATAGCGGTAGCGAACCCTATAACGCGACCCGCCTCGACCCCTAGGACCCGACTCGATAAACCTACCCGGACGAGAGGCCTCGCGTAATACTTTAATACTACCCTATCCCGACTCTATAAAGGCTGTGCCGTAATACTATAGAGACGAACGGACGGAAGCTAGAATCCCGAAAAAGATAAGATAAGCGGGCGCGGAATAGATAAATATAGCGACCGCTTTACACCGATAAGTATTAGAAACTAGGAAGGTAGCTAGCGCTAATATTACGTATAACCTATACGTTAGATTAAAAGCCTTAGTACTAATCTAACTCTTAGACTAATCTATTTAGTCTAATAATCTAGATTAATATAACTTTCTTAGTAGTATATAGCTACGTGTTACGAACCTCTAAGGAAGCGGGTTTTAGGATCCTAAGAGCGGGAAACCCGTACGAGAGATAGGACCGTAAAAGATAACGCGGTTATAGAATAGAACGGAAGATAGAGTCCCCTACGAGAAGAAGGCTATTACGAACACGCCTCTATATATAGAGTTATTAGGGTACGATTAGCTACTAGGTTAATTATTACTAAACCTTTTATCGACTTCTAGTCGATAGGAGATTAGCCGAATAGTCTTACGCGCCGACTAAAACCTAATACGGTCGGGTCCGTCGTAATAAAGGCCTATTATAATAAATAGACCTTAGAGGGCGGAGAGGAACGAAGTAACGAAGCCGGTAAAGATAGTAGAGGTAAAGTAGATACTAAAGTATAGGGGATAAAAGAAGAAGGATAAGAGACTAGAAACGAATACTAAGAGGCGAGTAGAGAGAGACGAGTAAATAATAAAGAAGGCGAGTAAGGTCTAATTTAAGATATACTAAGTTATACGCGAGGAATACTTATTACTAGACTAAAGAACTAATTATAAGGTAGATATTATAAATATAGCTTATATAGACTAATTACTTCTTATTTACCGCCGATCGATTTAGAATCTAGATCTAGACTTACCTACTTATAAATTAGGAAGCTAGTATTTTAGTTTATTCCTTATATATATAAAGCTCGCCTCTCTACCTTATAATTAGTTCTTTAGTCTAGTAATAAGTATTCCTCGCGTATAACTTAGTATACCTTAAATTAGATCTTACTCGCCTTCTTTATTATTTACTCGTCTCTCTCTACCCGCCTCTTAGTATTCGTCTCTAGTCTCTCGCCCCCCTCCTCTTATTCTATATACTTCGGTATCTGCTTTACCTCTACTACCTTTACCGGCTTTATTACTTCGTTTCTTTCCGCCCTCTAAGGTCTATTTATTATATTTTACTAGACTCCTATCTAGTAGGCCTAAAGCTCTCGCCGAAGCCCTAGACTATAATCTCTAGAATAGTCGATAGAACTATACCTTCTAACCCTTAGAATACGCTATTCTAAGTCCTCGATTAAGTTTCTACCCCTATTAATACTCGCCCTACCTTCCCTAAAGATATCCCGGTTTCCCTACGCGTTACCCTTAGTCAGGCGTACGCTAGAGGAAGATAATCTTATCTAAGATCCGATATCGATTTACTAGTTATCCCTAAGAATACTACGAACGTCTAAGTTACTTATATCTTTTATTACTACGGTTTTAGCTAAGATAAAGCCTTCGCTCGACTCTAGTTACTAGCTTCGAACCTCTCTACTAATACGCTAGCTACTACGTCTACTATATCTCCTTTAGAAACCTCTACTCCTCGTCCTCGTATTCCTAAAGTCTCGGACCTAGAACCCTTTAAGGGTAAATATACTCGATTCGGGAATTTCGCTACGTAACTCTAGCTTAAATTCGTGTTATAAATATAGCTTATATAGACTAATTACTTCTTATTTACCGCCGATCGATTTGGA
This sequence comes from Neofusicoccum laricinum, assembly GCA_029906385.1. Classification (NCBI taxonomy): domain Eukaryota; kingdom Fungi; phylum Ascomycota; class Dothideomycetes; order Botryosphaeriales; family Botryosphaeriaceae; genus Neofusicoccum; species Neofusicoccum laricinum. The sequence goes on along the minus strand of CP123718.1, from coordinate 327,158 downwards.
ATCTAGATCTAGACTTGCCTGCTTATAAATTAGGAAGCTAGTATTTTAGTTTATTCCTTATATATATAAAGCTCGCCTCTCTACCTTATAATTAGTTCTTTAGTCTAGTAATAAGTATTCCTCGCGTATAACTTAGTATACCTTAAATTAGACCTTACTCGCCTTCTTTATTATTTACTCGTCTCTCTCTACCCGTCTCTTAGTATTCGTTTCTAGTCTCTCGCCTCCCTTCTCTTATCCTCTATACTTCGGTATCTACTTTACCTCTACTACCTTTACCGGCTTCGTTACTTCGTCCCTCTCCGCCCTCTAAAGTCTATTTATTATATTTTACTAGACTCCTATCTAGTAGGTTTAAAGCTCTCGCCGAAGCCCTAGACTATAATTATAACGGTAGGCTCCTTCTACTAAGCTTCGAAGTCGCTTAATAGGTTAGTAGAAACCGAAGGGTTTACCTTAAAGAGATAAGAGGAGGATAGCGGTATAAAGAGGGAAGTATTACGTAATAGCGCGGTATATAATAAGCTTATTACCTCTAAATTAATAGGGTTTAAATTAGAACTTTAAGTTAACTACGAAGGGTTAAATACCTAGCTAAGGGAGTATAGCTATATACTACTAAGAAAGCTATAATAATTATTAAATAATAAGGGTTTATAGTAGCGGTATAGAGATAGTCTACGATAAGTCGTTTAATTCTTCTACCTATTAGCCGTATATAGAGGATATACGTATACGTTACGTACTATACTAAACCCTAATTAACTCTCGCTAATCGGGTCCTTTTTAGACCTTTAGTTTCCTAACTAGATTAACTCTTTAGAAAACTAACTCGCTCTACTACTAAAATCTACCTAGGTATAGTAGCCCTTAGGCTATTTATTTAATACTCCTACTTAGCCTTAGAGCGTTAGCTATAAACCTAGTTACTAGATAAAGTTAGTAAAGCGGTCTCTTACTAGAGGTTTAGTTAGTCCGTCTACTACTATATCCTTACTACGAATATACTTAACGTGCACTCGGTTCCTTTAAACGAGGTCCCGGACGTTATAGTAATGTACGTTAATATACTTTAACCGTTTATATATATAAGGATCCTTTATAAGGGCTAACGCGGCCTAATTATCTCCCTTTAGACTTATAGTGCTATTAAACTTCTCGTTCTTAAACAGTACTACGTAATAAGAGGATAATCCGAGGTATTTATCTACTCCTATCTCTCGAAGTAGCTGTATAAGCCACTAAGACTCCTTAGCGTAGGCGGATATTACTATATATTCGACTTCTATAGTAGAGGTGGCTACTAATCTTTACTTTTAGCTCCTCTAACTAATAGGACCGTTACTAAGTAGGAAGATATATTCGAGGATAGACTTCCTATCCGTTTTATCTATAGTATAGTCTAAATCTAAGTACTCTATAAGCTCTATACTCCTACTATCCTTATAGACTATTCTAAGATCGGCTATTAATCTAAGATATCGTAGTAGGCCTTTAAGTATATAGCTATAATATTCTACTAGGTTACTTAAATACTGGCTTAGCCGGCCGATTAGGAACGTAATATCTAGATACGTAAGAACCGTAAGATATATTAGCTTTCTAACGGCGTACTAATACTTCTTTAGATCGATTTACTTATCGTTTAGTCTAGAGGGACGGAGAGCGTCGTATCTATTTAGTAGTAGCGTTACTAGTCTCGACTTATCTTTTTCTATATAAAGGGTTTAAAGTGTTTCTTATAAGTAGTAGGACTAGTTAAGACGTAGTATCCTACTCTTTCTATTACGAGTAACTTTAATACTAAGGATCTTCTTTATCTCCCCTAAGTCCTTAATCTTAAAGACCTTACTAATAGCGTTTTTAAACTAGATAATATCCTTAATCTTTAGGGCGGCGATTAGGATATTATTAACGTAGACTAGTAAGATGATTTTTCTTTTATAGTAAATAAGTAGGTAGGGGTTAACTATACTCTAACGGAAGCTAAGGTCTTTTAGTACTTTTATATAGTTACTATTCTAGTCTCTCGCGGCTTGCTTAAGACTATATAGACTGCGTAGAAACTTAAAGACGCGTCCTAGTATAATAGTAATACCTTCTAATAGGGCTATATAGATCTCCTTATAGAGGCGTGATTCCGTAAAGGTATTATTAATATTAACCTAATAGAGCTTAAGATCTATAAGCGCTACGATAGATAGGAACATTCGAAGAGTTTCGTATCGGACCGTTAGAATAAAGGTGTCCTAGAAGTTATATCTAAATCTCTAGGTAAATCCTCTTATAATAAGGCGGGCCTTTACTCTTTTAAGCGAGCTATCGGGGTTTAGCTTTAGCTTAAATATCTACTTACTTATTATAATATTTATTCTCTTTAGTAGTATAACTTCCTCCTAAGTTCTATTACTAGCGAGTTTAGTAAGTTCGGTTTAGATAGCTTATTTCTAAAGCTCTCTAAATTAAGGGTCTTCTACTACTTCTACGTAGGTCTTTAGAGTAGGGATCTCGGGTCTAATAATATCTTAGAGGGTTACTAATAGAGTATAGAATACCTATACTTCTAGAGGTTTATAGTACTTAATAGGTGTTTAGCTAATAAGTATAAAAAGACTCCGAGGTACCTTTAGTACTAGCTCTTCTATAGAAGGTTCCTCCTCTAGTAATCTCTTTCGTTTAGGGATAAACACTCCCCTAAACCTTCTAGTTCCTAGGGCGCTACTTAGAGTAGCTTGTTCTCTAGGTTAATCCTCCTTATTTACGGTAGTAGGGGGCGTTTCTTAATATAATAGATATTAATCTAGGTTAATATTACCTCCCTTTTCTTCTACTACTAGCGAGTCCTCCCTCTCTTCCTCGGTAGGCTCTGGTATAAAGAGAATCTTTCGTAGACGGCTAACTAGCCGTCTCTTAGGAACGACGTTTAATTTTACCTTAACTTTTAGGTTTAAGTTAATATCGCCTCCCTTCTTATTCTCTATAAACCGGATACTATAGGTCCGGATTACCCTTCTAAGATTAGGAGCCTATAGACGATATTACTTATCGGTTTTATCTATATAGCCTATAAAGACTCCTACTCTTCCTTAATCTATAAACTTATTATATCTAGATCCGATAGGGAGTAACCTAGGGTTAATATATAAGTAGACCTTATAGCTCTATATACGTATATAGTCGATGCTTAGCTTTTAACCTATAAATACTTTCTTAGGGCTCGAGGGTTTACCGTTAATAAGAGGTCTAACTATAGTCTAATTCCGTAGGTACGTATTAGTTTCGGCTACTTCCACCTAGAATTTAATAGGGAGCCTTATATAATAAATAGACCTTAGAGGGCGGAGAGGAACGAAGTAACGAAGCCGGTAAAGATAGTAGAGGTAAAGTAGATACTAAAGTATAGGGGATAAGAGAAGAAGGGCGAGAGACTAGAGACGAATACTAAGAGGTAGATAGAGAGAGACGAGTAAATAATAAAGAAGGCGAGTAAGGTCTAATTTAAGGTATACTAAGTTATATATAAGGAATACTTATTACTAGACTAAAGAACTAATTATAAGGCAAAGAGGCGAGCTTTATATATATAAGGAATAAACTAAAATACTAGCTTCCTAATTTATAAGCAGGCAAGTCTAGATCTAGATTCTAAATCGATCGGCGGTAAATAAGAAGTAATTAGTCTATATAAGCTATATTTATAATAGTAGGCTCTCTTCCCTAGAGGTAAGTTCCTATAAGCCTTTAGTTTAAGGGTCGAGGTTTTAAAGAATAACGTTTATAAAACGTATTAAGAGCTTTAAGGTCTTTAATAAGGTCGTAAGGTTCCTAGGTTAGTATCGAGTAACTAGTCTATTTTATAAGGTATTTTAGTTGTCTCCGAGTTGTTTTAATATCTAGAATCTCTTCTACCCGGTACTCTTCTTCGCCGTCAACGATAATAGGCGGGAGCGGAGGTTAGATTTAATTAGGTAAGGGGTTAGAGGCTACGGGTTCGAGTAAGAAGACGTAGAATACGAGGTAGACTTTTATTATCCTTAGTAGTTCTAGGCGATAGGTATAAGTTAAGATCTTTTCTAGTATAGAAAAGAAGCTAAGGCGTTTAAAGTCGAGTTTATCTAAAGGTCTTATTATCGAGATATACCGTTTTAGGAGCTAAACAAGGTTACTAGGCTTAAAGACGAGTAGTAAAATACGGTCTTTATTAGCCTATTCTACGTAGGCGTCTTATACGAGTCGAATTTCTTAGCGAAGGTAGTTTTCGAGGTTTTCGAGGTTCTCTTAGAAGAGACGTAGGGGTTTAAGGGGGGCTAAGATTAAGTCTTTCTATAGAATCTTATAACGAGAGTAGAAGCCGTAGTTTATAAAGAAGAAAGTAATCTTAGTCGTAGTCGAGATCGTATTATTATAAGCGAATTTAGTAAGGAAGAGAAAGTCGTTCTAATCGTCTTATTAGTACGAAACATAGGCGCGAAGGTATTATTTAAGAATAGCGTTAACACGCTCTATCTAGCCGTCGGTTTATAGGTAGAAAGCCGTACTAAAGTTAGTCTTAATAGATAGGGATCTACTAAGAGCTCTAGTAAATTTAGAAGTAAAAATCGAGCCGTAGTTAGATATAAAGTCGTTAGGTAAGCCGTATAGTCGAAAAACGTAGTCTCGATAAAGCTTAGCAAGCTCTATCGAATCGAGGGTTATTTAGTAAGGAATAAAGTAAGCTATTTTAGTTAGTCGGTCTACGACTACTAGTATAGTATTAAACGAATTAGACGTTAGAAGTCCCGTAATTAAATCGAGAGAAACGGATTACTAGCGGCGTTATAGTACTTTAAGGGGTTTTAAGTATTTAAAGAGGGCGTATCGAGCGGGTTTAATTCTTTAGTAGGTCTTATAGTTCCGTATAAAACGAGCTACTATCTATTATAGACCTAGCTACTAGAAATTATAAGTAACGAGTTTAAATATTACTACTTAGCCTAGGTGTCTAGTAGCCGGATACGAGTATTAAGAGCTAATAATCCTTTAGCGGAGGCTTAGGTCTTTAGGGATATAGATAAGTCTATTAACTAGTAATAGACTATCGTTATCCTTAGAGTATACGCCTAGATCCACTTTAGGATGTCGAAGTATATATAACGGTAGGCTCCTTCTACTAAGCTTTAAAGTCGCTTAGTAGGTTAGTAAAAACCGAAGGGTTTACCTTAAAGAGATAAGAGGAGGATAGCGGTATAAAGAGGGAAGTATTACGTAATAGCGCGGTACGTAATAAGCTTATTACCTCTAAATTAATAGGGTTTAAATTAGAACTTTAAGTTGACTATAAAGGGTTAAATATCTAGCTAAAGAAGCGTGACTATATACTACTAGAAAAGCTATAATAATCTAGTAGAGCCCTTACGAGCTAGGCTTATATAGGCTTATAAGAGAGCCTATTTTCTAAGGGCTCGCTAAGCCCTTCGCTCGAGGGCTCGCTATAGAGTATACGTAACTAGGGCGCCTAGGCCCTTTCTCGCCCGAAGCGGGGTAAGCGGAGATTCTTCTTTCTAGTCTTTTAGACTTCCTTCCCTTCTAGCTGCTTTATTACTTAGTACTCTTCTTAACCCTTATATCTTCCTATCTATATAGACTAAGGTTCGTAATAGTACGTAGGTATTAATATTAAAGTATTACGCGAGGCCTCTCGTCCGGGTAGGTTTATCGAGTCGGGTCCTAGGGGTCGAGGCGGGTCGTATTACGGGGTTCGCTACCGCTATCGGGATGTCGCTAAACTGTTTAGAGGATAGCAGCCGTAGCTAGGTAGAAAAGATAAGTAGAGAGTAGGGTTTAAAGATTATAATTAACTACGAGGGTCCTATCTACTATAAAGGAGTATTAACTATATATATAGAGAATTTAGGTCGTAACCGTAGTTCGTAACCATATAGTCTAGGAGGTTAGGTTTAATAGTTAGGCCTTAGCGTTCTAACCGTATTACGGCTACTAAGTTATTAGCGTAGTTAGAGGCGGTAGATCGTAAGGACCTCCTTCGCGCCTCTTAACCCCGTTTCCTACTTCCTATAGCTACGCCGTAATAATTAAGTATAGTAAGGATCTCTTATCTAAGAGTATCCTTATTAAGTACTAAGCGAATATTACTAGCTAGGGACGGTTCTAGCCTAGCGATCGAATATCGAGTTAAAATAAGGGTCGAAATTTCGAATTTTCCGGGGGTAAGGATTATAGTAGGGGGTAGGTACCCCTCTTAAGTAGGGAAGTCTTCTAACCGTCTTATTAACGTATCCGCGCGTTAATTCTTAGTTCCTAGGCGGTAGATAATCTTAAAGTCGAGTTCTAAGAGTTTAATTACCTAGCGTACTTATCGACGGTTTAAGATTTACTTAGAGGTAAAGCTAGTCAAATTCGAGTAATCTATAAGGACGAGGAGTAGCGAGGAGAGATTAATAATAAGGGAACGATATTCCTTTAGGGCTTCTATAATAGCTAAGAGTTCTTTATCCCTAATACCGTAGTTCTACTCTACGGAGGTTATTTTCCGAGAGTAGTAGGCGATAGGGTATAGAAGTCTCTTACTATTATTATACGTTACCTATTAAGATAGGATTACGGATATAACGAAGTTAGAAGAGTTAGTTTTAAGGATAGTCTCGAGTTAGGGATCGAAGTATCGGAGGATTAGATAAGAATAGAAGGCTTTCTTAAGATAAGTAAAAGCTTTATATTACGACGGACCCGACCGTGTTGGGTTTCAGTCGGCGCGTAAGACTATTCGGCCAATCTCCCGTCGACTAGAAGTCGATAAAAGGTTTAGTAATAATTAACCTAGTAGCTAATCGTGCCCTAATAACTCTATATATAGAGGCGTGTTCGTAATACTTTATCCTATTCTTTCCCCTAAGTAAAACGAATGTTCTTAGCTAGGAGCTTAAAGAGAGCTCTGGCTTTTCGAGAGTATCCTTTAATAAATCGTCGGTAAAAGTTTGTAAAGCTAAGGAACGATTAAAGGTCTTTAACTAAACGAGGAGTCTCTTAGTCTCTTACGGCGGCTACCTTAGCTAGGTCTATAGAGATACCGTCTGGAGAAATAACGAAGCCAAGGAACGTAGTTAAAGTCGTATAGAAATCGCATTTTTCGCCTTTTACGTATAGGCCTGCTTTATAGAGCTTTTCGAGAACTAATCGGACGTGTTCGTAGTGCTCTTCTTCTGTTTCTAAGTAGATAAGGATGTCGTCTAGGTAGACGACGTACTAGCGGTCAAGGTATTCACGTAACGTATCGTTAACGAATTATTAGCAGGTAGCCGGCGTATTCGTCAGGCTAAAGGGCATAACCAGGTATTCGTATAGGCCATAGCGAGTCCTAAAGGCCGTTAAATGTTCGGAGCCTTCCTTAATTCGGATAAGGTTATAAGCACCGCGAAGGTCGAGTCGAGTAAAAATACGAGAGCCTTAAAGTTGACGGAGAGTCTCGTTGATTAAGGGGAGTGGATAACGGTTCTTTTTCGTAATACTATTTAGTTCGCGATAATCCACGTAAAAACGAAGGCCGCCTCCTGGTTTCTTAACAAAGAGAACAGGGGACGTAGAGGATAAGAATAAGGGTCGAATAAAACCTTTTTTAAGGTTTTTATTAAGGTATTTACGTAGAGCCTTAAGCTCTAAATCGGACATTAAGTAGAGAGGGCCGAATAGGGGTTTCTTACCCTCTTCTAATAAAATCTTATAATTAATATACCGATATAGGGGAAGTCTATCGGCCTCTTTCTTTGTAAAGAAGGGAAGAAGATAGTAGAATCGAGCGGGGACTCGTAAGCGGAGGGTTTCGAGTTCTTATTCTAGGGTTTACTGTTCCGTTTCCTTAAGGCTATTAAGGTGTTCTTAGATCTCCTTAATTAATATGGCGTATATCCTAGTCTTATCTCGTCGGACATAACGAGTAAGGGCGGCGTAGGATACAGTAGCGTAAGAGATCGAAGGCGAATTAGGAGGTAAGGGGGAAAGCGTAGTTATAGGTTAGCGAGTAGGCAAGCAATTTGCTTGGCAAAAAGGGGAGGCGAAGGTAATTATGTTTTTTGACCATAGGACGTGTGGATCATGCCGTTCTAGCCAGGGTTTTCCTAGGATAATTAGATATTGGCCGAGCTTAGTTACTTAGAAGGTAACGAGTTCTTAATGCTGATTAATATCAAGTTAAAGGTCGGCCTCGTAGGTAATCCATCCGGCGATAGATCCATCCGCGAGTTCGAGGGATTCAGCTTAGGGTTTTTGGCGTGTAGGGATTAAATAGGAAGCAATAAAGGTATTATCTATAAAAAGAGACGAGGTACTAGAGTCTAATATAGCCGAGGTTTCGATTTTATTGTTAACCACTGATTTAAGGATAAGGAGCGGACGTTTCCCAAGATCTATAGCACGGGGCTGTAGGGTACGGGTTTTAGGAGGTGAAAACGAGAGTGTTCCAAGATTCGAAGACGAGAGGGAAGCAAGGACGGAAAACTAATTCGAAGTAGAGAGTAGAGGAGGGCTAGGTAGGTACTAGGTACTACCTAGCCTTCTACGTTTTTTAATACGTAGAGGACGGAAGCCGTAGGAGGTATATACGACGTTATATTAAGCTTAAGTCCCTTAGCCTTAGCTTTAGGACATTCTTTAACCTAGTAGTTAGGATTACCGTAGTAGGCGCAGAGGTTGTTAGCTTTTCGGTAAGTCTTTCGAGCGGTAGTATCTAGTTCCATAGGTTTACCTTAAGGAATCGAGGTAGGGGTACGAGTTAAGGGTGTCTTTTTCTTAATAGTTCGAGTATAGAGTTGGTTGTCCAGTATAATACAAGCCTTAGCGAACTTTTCGAATTCTACTGGTATAGCTCGTCCAATAAGAAGGTCCTTAAGGTTCTCTTTAAGGCCAAGGCGGAAGTAGTAGATCTTAACTGCGTTTTCCTTCCAACTAAGGGTCGTAATAAGCGAGAGAAACCGTAAATAGTACGCCGAACAGGACTTATCTTGTTTAAGTGCGAGGAGGGATCGTTCAGCTGTTGCGTAGGTGTCGGGATTATTAAATACGGCCTTGAGAGCTTAGTAGAAGGACTCGTAGTTATCGAAGTTTACGGAACCATTCGAGGTAGAGACGTAAGGGGCAAACCAGGTATAAGCAGCATCGCGAAGGTAGGAACCAGCGTAGGTAATCTTAGCCGTATCCGTTATAAAGGTAGATAGGTCTAAGGCGAATTTAAGCTGGAGTTACGTGGCGAAATTCCCGAATCGAGTACGTTTGTCAGGGCTTAACCTTAGGATGATCGCTGAAAGGTTTATTACGCTATATACGTTAAGCTAAGACTTAAAGAGAGAAGAAGAAGAAGAAGAGGAGAAAGAGAAGAGAACGACTTAAATATAAGAACGACTTAGTATTACGTAATCCGCCGATGATCCTCTAAGGCTTCTCCCGAGGCTCTAGACTCTTATATTACCCCCCCCTTTTCCCCCCCTTTTTTTCTCTCTTTCCTCGGGGTTACGGGTTTAATTCCCGGTGGGGGCGCACCTGTTCTTCGGTTTGGAGGGGTATATAAGTTAAGAAAGCGAAAACCTAATATTAAACGGGTACTTATTAGCTGGCTGTCGAATTAAGGGCCTGTCTATTGATAGGAAGAGGGTTGCCCGGCACGGTAAGGTCCTTCGGACCGCGTTATCCGTGTTATAATTCCCTAGCCAGGTATTATCGAGTTAAATTCCCCTATTGGTTGCGGGTAACTAACGAAGTGATACCTAGCTAGACTTGGCCTCGCTCTCCGGGGCGGGGCTAAACCGCTTACTCCCTTTTTAATCGCCATTAGTTCTTATCCAGTTGCCCGCTAGTTCGATTTTAGCACTCGTTGCTCGTTCTTTTACTTGAGATAGTAATCCAGTGCTGCTGTATCCTATAGTGCTGATGCCGGCTCCTATATTAGTCGAGCGTACCCTTCCCATTTGACTTGATACTATAGTTGGCGCTTTCTTTACCCTGGTTTTCTCGCTATTCGTTCACTTAGGATTGCCTCCACTGTCCATTCATCTTGACCATCTACTCGAACCGGTGGTGGTTAATAGTCGTCCTGTACTTGGCTTAGCAAGGGGTCTGCTCCCGCTAGCCGGAGTAGGTCCACGTTAAAGACGTTGTGTACCGCTCTAGGGATATCCAACTTGTAGCTATAAGATCCAACTACTTCGATAATAGTAAACTTGGCTGCCTTATTATCGAGCTTCTTGCTTGGTCTATCCGTCCTTAGGTTCTTTAGATGTAGCTAGACCTTATCACCTATCTTATAAGCTGGTAAAGGATTTCTTTACCGGTTAGCTTGTCTCTCTTGTTCCTATTGAGCTTCCGCCATTAACATTTGCGCCCAGTCCGTGACTTCTTTAATCTTGGCCACAATTGCCTCCGCTCTTGCCACTGGAGAATCCCTATGGAGGTTATTGGATTGAATATCTTCGAGCAGTTCTAGTGGCTCAAGGTGGAACCTATAGGAGAGAAAGAATAGGCTTATCTAAGTCGTCGTTAAAGTTCTTCCATTAAGGGCCAGCTGGACTATTAGTAGCCGGTCTGTCTAGTCCTTTTAGTAGTAATCTACGAATAGTACGAGTTTTCTTGCTACTTTAGTATTTATTCTTTCTGTTAATCCGTCCGTCTAGGGGTGATAGGCCGTTAAGATACGTCTCTTAATCTTAAGGAGTTGACAGATTCGTTGCTAAAGGAGGCTAACGAATTGAGTTCCTCTATTAGAGACGATTGCCGCTGGGATCCCATAGTTCCGGTAAAAGCATGTAATAAAGAGCTTTATAATAGTTTCCGTCTTAGTATTTAAACAGGCCTTAAGGATTACTCCTTTTCCTAGGCGGTTAGTAATTACTATAAGCATTTCGCAACCATTACTTAATAGTAGAGGCCCAATAAAGTTAATAGAGATCTCCCTCCATTAGCGGCTCGGTACTGGTAGCGGCTTAAGTAATCCTTATTTCCTATCTCTCCAGATCTTTATCCTTCCACAGATATTACAGTTCCGGCAGAACCTCCTAATATTATTAACGAATCCTAGCCAGAAGAAGTGCCTTGCCACGAGGGAGACTGTTTGGATACGTCCCGGATGTGCTAAGAGGGGGGAGTCGTGCATCTCCTAAATGATTCTCGTTCGTAGTGGCTTAGAATCCGGTACCCATTTCCTATCTCTAAAGAGGAGGTTCCCTTAGTCGTCTAGCGAGCATTCAGCGATTAAGACCTTGAACTTCGTAGTAAACTCCAGTAGGAATATTCTTTCTCCTTACCGTATAGCCTTCTGGAGCTGCTTTAACATTTAGTCCTATTGGAGTGCTTCTTGCTATTGCTCCTCTAGGGAAAGAGGTTCTCGCGTTTGTTATCCAGGTCGTGCTTGTCGAGGTTTGGTTGCTATAGCCTCTTCGGATAGAAGTAAATCTTTATTACTCTATTCTTGTTCTTCGGGGTCCTCTGGTGGTCCGGTATTAAGAACTAATCCGTAGGGTATCGACTGAAGTAACTGAGCTGTCCTTTATTCAAGTCTCTTATCCTTATCCGTTGTAGGTAAGTCTTGGTTCCTTCTTATTAATGCGTCTGCCAATCTATTGGTTTTCCCTGGGGTGTACTTAATAGTAAAGGAGAAGCGGCTAAGCTCTCTCTACTATCGAATCTACCTTTCAGAAAGCCTCCTTACCGTAGTAAAGTATTCTAGGTTCTTATAATTAGTAAGGATCTTGAACTGATGAAGTCCTTTTAGTTCGGCGTCCCACTGGCGTAAATACTTAACCACCGCAAGTAGTTCCTTATCGTAGATCGGGTAGTTGCATTCCGCGGGTAGGTTCTTTTTTGAGAAGAACGCTACTAGACGTAGAAAACCGTCGTTATCGTACTGTTGGAGTACTCCTCCTGTGCAGTATCCTGAGGAATCCGTAGCAAGGATCGTTTCTCGTTCTGGATCAAATTGCATAAGGACCGGCGCTATAATAAAGGCCTTTTTTAGCTTCTTAAATACGGCGTTAGCCTCCTGGTTCTATCGGAAGGTCGTATTCTTTCTCGTAAGGGATACTAGAGGCGATACCAGATTGGAAAAGCCTTTAATAAACCGTCGGTAAAAATTCGCAAAACCAAGAAATCCGAGTACTCCTTTAGCCGTAGTAGGTGCTTTCCATTCCTGAATTGCCTTGATCTTTTCTAGGTCCATACGGATGCCTTGTCCGGCCTTAATGATGTACCCCAGATACTTAGTAGACTGGACTTCAAATTCGTATTTCTTTAGGTTAAGTTGTAAGCCTACAGCGTCCAGCTTCTCTAGTACCTTGTTCACTTTCTCGCGGTGCTCCCGGCGGGATCCATCCGTAAAGATTAGGATGTCGTCAACGTAGGCTAAGATAAAGTCATCTAGGAAGTCCTTTAGAGTCCAATTAATGTACCGTTAAAAGGTGCTCGGAGCATTTGCCAATCCAAATAGAGTGACCAACCACTCAAAGAGTCTAAAGCGAGTTCGAAATGCCGTTAACCATTCGCTTCCTTCCGCGATTCGTATCTTATGGAAGGCTACAGCCACGTCCAGCTTAGTAAACCATTTTGCCTTACTTATTCTGTTGAGGGTCTCTTGGATTAGCGGTAATGGATAGCGGTCCTTCCTTGTAAGTCGATTAAGAGCCCGGTAGTCACAGCAAAAGCGTAGACCGCCTCCTAGTTTCTTAACGAATAAGACCGGTACCGCAGTAGGCGAGTTGCTTACACGGATAAAGCCTTTATTAAGTAGCTTATTAAGAGTCTTCCTTAGCACAAGGAGCTCGTCACGAGATATATTATATAAAGGCCCCTATGGAGCGTCGGGTGTCTTGCCGTTGGTGTCCTTTTCGAGTTCAATTTGATGGTCAATTCCAGGTCGGTGTAGTAGGAGTTTATCCGCTTCTTTCTTATCAAATAGGCCGATCCGTTTAGGGTCTACCCAACTAGGCAGCCGGCTTTAAAGATCGATAGGGGGTTTCTCCTATAAGGCCTTATTAATATCCGCGAGGCTGGCTATAAAGATCTGATATCCTTTCTTTTTCCTAAGGCTCATAAGGTGGTAAAAGGTAGCGGCTCCAATTAGCTTGCCTTAAGACTTAGGGAGATCGGTGTCTTGTTTTATAGTTAATCCAGTATCCTTAAAGGTGATAGTCCGTTCGCTTTGGTTAAGTACTGCCTTTTCCTGTACCATCTAGGGGCTCCCTAGCATGAGATCGCATCCAGAGAGCTTTGGGACGATATAGAAGAACATTCGCTTTTAGTAGTAACCTCTAATATCGACCTCGGCCCAGGCAACTTCATTAATCTTCTATCTAGTAGGTGTTAATCCATCTAGTGTTCTTGGGGTGATTTTAATACGCGGGAGGTTACAGCGTTCAGCGAATTTGCGGCTTATTACAGCGTAGAATTCACAACTAGTATTAGCAAGAGCTTTTCCAAAAGACTCTTTATTGATCATAACTGAGGTAAGAAGTGAATCCTATTCCAATTTAGGTTGCTGCTTCCGCTATTCGTTCTGTGCTTCCTGCTTTTCCTCCACTGTTGGCTCCTGCCTGCGATTTTTGACAGGAGCTTTTAGTTTTCCGACTGCTAGGCAAGTGCTTCATCATCCTCTAAGTCTTCTAGCTCGGGTCCCGCGTTTTCCTCCTGCTGAACAGGCTTTGCAAAGCGTGTAGGTCTCCTTAGTGGCAGCCAGGGGCATTGGGCAATTAGATGCGTTGAGTCGCCGCAGCGTAGATAGCGGTGTTCTTCCTTTCGTTTCTGCATCTCTTGATCATTCACCCACTTGACACGGCGTCCCTGGGCTGCTTTGGCTGGTCCGGTGGGCTCCCACTCCATATCGTGTTGGAACGTCGTTGGTTTTGACTGTTTGGACCCTGGCTGCTTACTAGTAGACCCTGCTGAGCCAACCTTATTCTAGCCACGCTACTAGCCTTGCTACTAGCCCTACTGAGCTCTCTTGCCATTATTGCGCAAGTTGAATGCTTCCAGTTAATCACTGACGCGTTTCAGCTCGGTGCAGTAGTCCTCAAAGGACTAGCTTATACCTCTAAGGCTAATTATGCTTTATTAGAGCTCCTGGCTGATCCCTGCTTCCAAATAGGCCTTGAGGATTTCGTCCGGCCAGTTGGTGCCCCCGGCCTCTAGTACTAACTTGCGGAACTCCGTAAAGTACTCCATAAAAGGCTTGTTGGTTTGGCGTAGCTTGTATAGTTTGCGCTGGGCCTTTTCTTGCACATAGGGGTCGCCAAATAATAGGCGGAGTTGATCTAGTAGACACTGTGCAGTCATGCTATTCGTGTTAATACTAGTCTGGACCTAGGGCTGTAGCTGGCGAGCTGCCTCGCCCCGGAGCCTATTGTGGAGCATAAAGAACTTGGTCGTTTCGTTACAGTAGTAATAGTCCACGGCTAGCTTTACTAGTGCCTGAGAGATCTAGAGTTCCAGTTCATCCCTATTGCCTAAGAACTTAGTAAGGGGTCCGAGGTTCTTGGTTAGCTTGTCGTTTAGCGGGCCAGCTTTATCCGAAGATTCGCCAGAAGTATTTGTTAGGGTGGGAAGAGGATTCGTGTCGTTTTCTCCTTTTTGAGTTTGATTCTCCCTTTTAAGTTGTTCTACCTTGCTATTAAGTGCGCTTATCTGAGCTATTATCTGTTGCAGCATCTGCTTTATTTCTTAGGATTCCTAAGCCTGTTGCTCATCCGCATGCTATAGATTAACTATTCTAAGGATCCTATGCCTCTCGTTGATTCCAGTGTTTCCGGTGCTTCCGGTGTCTCCAGTAATTCCAGTGATTCCAGTGATTCCAGTGCGCGACTATACTAATAATCTAGTTCTAATAAGTCTAATAGGTTAAAGTCTTAGCTATTATTAGGGCTTAACCTTAGGATGATCGCTAAAAGGTTTATTGCGCTATATACGTTAAGCTAAGACTTAAAGAGAGAAGAAGAAGAAGAAGAGGAGAAAGAGAAGAGAACGACTTAAATACAAGAACGACTTGGTATTACGTGATCCGCCGATAATCCTCTAAGGCTTCTCCTAAGGCTCTAGACTCTCACAACGTTCACCCTTAAAGGGTTCTAGGTCCGAGACTTTAGGAATACGAGGACGAGGAGTAGGGGTTTCCAAAGGAGATATAGTAGACGTAATAGCTGGCGTGTTAGTAGGGAGGTTCGAAGCTAGTAACTAGAGTCGAGCGAAGGCTTCATCTTAGCTAAAACCGTAGTAATAAAAGATATAAGCAACTTAGGCGTTCGTAGTATTCTTAGGGATAACTAGTAAATCGATATCGGATCTTAGGTAAGATTGTCTTCCTCTAGCGTACGCCTGACTAAGGGTAACGCGTAGGGAAACCGGGATGTCTTTAGGGAAGGTAGGGCGAGTATTAATAGGGGTAGGGACTTAATCGAGGACTTAGAATAGCGTATCCTAAGGGTTAGGAGGTATAGTTCTATCGACTATTCTAGAGATTATAGTCTAGGGCTTCGGCGAGAGCTTTAGGCCTACTAGATAGGAGTCTAGTAAAATATAATAAATAGACCTTAGAGGGCGGAGAGGGACGAAGTAACGAAGCCGGTAAAGGCAGTAGAGGT
Source organism: Neofusicoccum laricinum (assembly GCA_029906385.1). Lineage (NCBI taxonomy): Eukaryota > Fungi > Ascomycota > Dothideomycetes > Botryosphaeriales > Botryosphaeriaceae > Neofusicoccum > Neofusicoccum laricinum. The sequence continues at coordinate 311,553 of CP123718.1, read as the reverse complement.
AAAGTAGATACCGAAGTATAGGGGATAAGAGGAGGGGGGCGAGAGACTAGGGACGAATGCTAAGAGGCGGGTGGAGAGAGACGAGTAAACAATAAAGGAGGCGAGCAAGGTCTAATTTAAGGCATACTAAGTTATACGCGAGGAATACTTATTGCTAGACTAAAGAACTAATTATAAGGCAGAGAGGCGAGCTTTATATATATAAGGAACGAACTAAAATACTAGCTTCCTGATTTATAAGCAGGCAAGTCTAGATCTAGATTCCAAATCGATCGGCGGTAAACAAGAAGTAATTAGTCCATATAAGCTACATTTATAACACTACCCGTACCTTCGTACGAGCACGATTAAGACGGTTAACTAAGGGGTATTAGTAGAAGATTAAGTAGGAAGGAAGAGAGTATATAATCTACTATATCTAAACTATTACTATCGTAGGTAGACTTCCTACGACGGGCGTACTTACTATAACGAGAAGAGCTCCGTAAGTCTATATAATAATCTACCTCCTCCCCTAAAGTAGCGAGTAGGAGATAAGAAGAATAAGGTATAAATATCGTATAACCGGAGAAATTAATCCGCTCCTCTAGTAAGACCTATTTAGTACGCTTACGTTTCGGAGGCATAATAAGAGACATACGGGAAAAGAAGAGAGAGTAGTAGACGAGTAAAAGATATATACCTTACGATAGATCTTCGAGTCGAAGATTCTTAAGGTAGGGGGTAGTATTACGAACCTCTAAGAGCGTAGGCTTTATAGTCCTAAGGGTAAGAAGCCCGTACGGGAAGAAGGCCTATAAGGATATAGAGGCGGAAGTCGAAATCCTAGAAAGAGGTAAAAGTAGACGGGCACGGAATAGGGGAACACCGCGATCGTCTCGTACCGACGGATATTAGAAGAAAGATAGCTAGGCGCTAACGTTATATATACCCTATACTCTAAAAGGGCTACTTTGGATCGGGACTAATCTAAAGCCCTAATCCATCTCCCTAATCTAAGAGGTATATCTAAATACCTAATCTAGATTATTATAGCTTTTCTAGTAGTATATAGCTATACTCTCTTAGCTAGACATTTAACCCTTAGTAGTCAACTTAAAGTTCTAATTTAAACCCTATTAATTTAGAGGTAATAAGCTTATTACGTACCGCGCTATTACGTAATACTTCCCTCTTTATACCGCTATCCTCCTCTTATCTCTTTAAGGTAAACCCTTCGGTTTCTACTAACCTACTAAGCGACTTCGAAGCTTAGTAGAAGGAGCCTACCGTTATACCTATCTAAGATTTAGATAGTAGTCCGTAGATATTAATTAAAATAAGTAATAGGAGCGCGGCCTTCCTATTACTAACGTAGTATCCCTTCTTATTCTTAATCTTAGTAAGGGCGTATACGTTATAAATATAGTCTTCCTCTACTATAGTAGGAATTAGCTTAGAGAGAGTCGTAACCTTATAAAGCTCTCCTAATTTTCTTTTCCCTAGGTGGGTAAATCTATAGTACTAGAGCTTAAAGAGCTTAGATACCTTATCTATTAGTAAAGCGTCTAGTATAGGCCCCTTAGATTCCTCTACTTAAGAGCTAAGAGCGTACTAAGCTACTAGTTAGCTAGAGAGTATAGTTAGAGTAAAATACTTACTCGTTAGTTTAATCTTATCTATAAGGTAGACTCCCCTATTCTTCTTTATAGTAAGAATAATCTTACCTATCTAATCCTTTAGATAGAGGGATTAATTATTAAAACTACTCTTTAAGCTATTTTTATATACTTATCGACCTAAGAGGTTTATACCTAACCTTAGTATATAGACTACGGAGGATAAAGAAATAGAATTACTATATCTATCTACTAATATAACTAAGCCGACGTAGTCGGCGTATAGCACTCCCCTACTAACCTTAATCGTACGCCTTATAATACGGGTTAGAGGTCTACTAAAGAGTTAGCGTTGGTTAGTTATATACGTAGATATAGTAGAGTCCGTAATCTAGATATCTTTAGAAAGTTTACTAGTAACGGATTTTAATAGTATAGTAATCTCCTTAACGTCCTCCTTACTACTAGAGGCTTAGCTATTAGTAGCGTTATTATTATAGGTAGGTTCCTCCTCCTTAGCTAAGAGGGCCTTTAATTAGTTAATCTAATCTTATAGCTTCTAAAGCTAAGGCGATAGATTAGGTTTTCTACTACGACGTCTTACGCGTTCCTCCTAGACCTTTAACTATACAAATAAAAGGTACTTATATATTCGAATATAATAAGGTCCCTTATAGAGGAAGTATTAGTCTCCTTTATCGTAAGACGGGCTTCGGTAGCGAGACGTAGTCTAGTTTCTTCTAAAATTCTACTACTTTACTATAAGTACCGTAGAGGATTTTTCTTAACGTAGTTCCTCTTCTTATAGTAGGGTAATATCTTCCTCGACCTTAATATCCTTCTAAATGTCGAGGCTCATCCGAACTAACTAGTACGAGTCTAGGAGTACCTATAGTAGACGCTAAAAGCGTGCTTTTTCTAAAGTAATATTTTTTATATCCTTATTAAAGGTAGTAAGTTTCTTTCTAAGTGTTTAGAGCTAAGTCTAAGCGCTATCGATAGTAGTTTCTAGCTCTATTTAGTAATTAACGTAGTTTAGTAGGTACTACCTACTAATATCTTAGAGCTTCTCTAAGTACTTATCCTTTAGAGAGTCCTATATAAGCTTAGCTATATCTAAATCTCGTACCCTTTTAGTATTATCTTTATTAATATAAATTTTTAACTAATATCGAGTCCTTATATCGTTCTTAGCGCTTCTAAATCCGGTAGGGGGCTAGCTATTAGGCGTAGAGAGATTATTAGTATTAGTAATAGTATAGAAAAGACCTTTACCTTCTAGCTATTTCTTTATTAGCGAAAACTAGGCATCCTTATTTTGTCTTAAGAGGATTAGAACAGGGCGACGCTTAGTAAAAGAGTCGAAAGGGTCTATATTAAATAGAAGTAGATAGAGATTACTTAAGTAGGGACGGCTTAAGCGGTATAAGGAGGGTCGAAAAGGTAGTAGATAAAAAGGAAACGTCTACTCCTAATAGGGTAACGATAGACGCTTAAGTACTACTTCTCCTAGTATAAGCCTAGGCCTAAGGATATAGCTTCTTTAAGTTATACGAACCGATCGTACTACTAATTTTCTCTAACTAATAGAGACCGTATTTAGATACCGGGCTAGGTTATATATAGATATAACTATAGAGGTAATACGTCTTTACGTAAACGTTTACGGGATCTAATACCTAGCGGGAACGCTTAGACTACTCTAGTAGGTATATAAACCCGGGCTTATAACCTATTAAATAATAAGGGTTTATAGTAGTAGTATAAAGATAGTCTATAATAAGTCGTTTAATTCTTCTACCTATTAGCCGCACACGGAGGATATACGTGTGCGTTACGTGCTATACTAAACCCTAATTGGCTCTCGCTAATCGGGTTCTTTTCGGACCTTTAGTTTCCTAACTAGATTAACTCTCTAGGAAACCAACTCGCTCTACTACTAAAATCCACCTAGGTATAGTAGCCCTTAGGCTGTTTATTTAATAATAAAATACGATTATAATTTATCTTTAACTATAAAACTAACTATTCTAACTTTAATTATTATAGTTTTTAAAAATATAAAAAAATCTACTTACTATTTAAAATCTAATATAAAAGCTAATTAATAAATTAGCTTTTTAAAATAAAGAATTATATTTTTTAAATCTTCTATAAATTATTTATTAATACTATAAAAAGAAGAAACTAAATATAATCTTTATATAAATTATAGAATAAAAACTCTATATCTTTCTATTAGAGTAATTTAGAAAAATTTAAATACTACTAAATTACTCTAGTAGAGCTAAAAAATTATACTAGACTATTTTTTTACTACTTAAATACTTTTAATAGATTACTTTAAGATTTTTTTTAATATTAGTATTAATAATATTTATCTATTAAAATTATTTTAAAATTACTATTATACTAGACTTTTATATCTAATACCTTTTAGATAATAAAATACTCTAACGTACTTTACTAGTTATCCGGATACTCTAGTTATCTAAACACCCTACTAAATCTAAGATACGTCTTTATATAAATATTCTACTATAACGCCTTAAATCTAATTAAATTCCTTATCTAACTACTCTTTAAATCTTAGAATACTTATAAATTATATAGCCTTATAAATAAAAATTACTATATATTAGCGGCGTACGTAATTATATAGCTATTACCTCTAGTTAATTAGTCTCTTCCTTCCTATTTTCTATTCTACGAACTAAGAACTATCTCTACTAAGACTATAGAACGCCTCTCTACGTAATATACCTTCGCCGGTATTTCTATTTTTAGTTCTACTACTAGTTAGCTATATAAAGCTCTATATTCTCCTTTATAAGTATTATAGCCGAATATATTACTATCTAGTATCCCTTAATAAGCTAGCTAAATACTTAGTTTATTAGACTCTATAATTAACGCTAAATAAGGTCTTATATAAGCCGAGTCTACTACTCTAGCTAAGCTAAAGTATAAGATATTTTTAAGGTCTATTAAAATACTTATCTATTAGCTATTCCTAATAGAGAGGGTATTTTAGTAATAGTAAGTAACGATAAGACACGTTACGAGTTATATAGTATAAGCCCTATAACTTAAAATCTATTTTTAATATTTTAATCTATAAAGACTAATAAGTATATTTTTAGATATATTATAAGAAAGTTATCTTTATTAATATAGTAGATTTCTTAGTAGACGATTTCTTAAACCTTCTAACTATATAAGCGCTTAAAAGGGGAGAAGTAGCTTATATTAAGTAGCTAGAGAAGATATAATATATATATATAGATATATAGAGCGTAATAATATTATTTACTATATTATATTAATCGAATTCGGGTATTATATCGCTATTATAGCCGTTAAGGATTATTAGGGCTTAACCTTAAGATAATCGCTAAAAGGTTTATTACGCTATATATGTTAAGCTAAGACTTAAAGAGAGAAGAAGAAGAAGAAGAGGAGGAGAAAAAGAAGAGAACGACTTAAATATAAGAACGACTTAGTATTACGTAATCCGCTAATAATCCTCTAAGGCTTCTTCTAAGGCTCTAGACTCTTATATTATCTCCCCTTCTTCCCCCCCCTCTTTTTTCTCTCTTTTCTCGGGGTTACGGGTTTAATTCCCGGTAGGGGAGCACCTATTCTTCGGTTTAGAGGGGTATATAAGTTAAGAAAGCGAAAACCTAATATTAAACGGGTACTTATTAGCTAGCTATCGAATTAAGGGCCTATCTATTAATAGAAAGAGGGTTACCCGGTATAGTAAGATCCTTCGGACCGTATTATCCATATTATAATTTCCTAGCTAGGTATTATCGAGTTAAATTCCCCTATTAGTTATAGGTAACTAATAAAGTAATACCTAGCTAGACTTAGTATAAGAGTCTAGAGCTTTAGAAGAAGCCTTAGAGGATTATCGGCGGATTATATAATACTAAGTCGTTTTTATATTTAAGTCGTTCTCTTTTCTTTCTTCTTCTCTTCTTTTTCTTCTTCTCTCTTTAAGTCTTAGCTTAATATATATAGCGTAATAAACCTTTTAGCGATTATTCTAAGGTTAAGCTATAAGAGTCTAGAGCCTTAAGAGAAGCCTTAGAGGATTATCGGCGGATTACGTAATACTAAGTCGTTCTTATATTTAAGCCGTTCTTTTCTCTTTCTTCTTTTCTTCTTCTTCTTCTTCTTCTTCTCTCTTTAAGTCTTAGCTTAATATATATAGCGTAATAAACCTTTTAGCGATCATCCTAAGGTTAAACTCTAATAATAGCTAAGACTTTAACCTATTAGACTTATTAGAACTAGATTATTAGTATAGTCGCGTACTAGAATTACTAGAATTACTAGAATTACTAGAGATACTAGAAGCACCGGAAATACTAGAATTAACGAGAGGTATAGGATCCTTAGAATAGTTAATCCATAGTATACGGATAAGTAATAGGCTTAGGAATCCTAAGAAATAAAGTAGATACTATAATAGATAATAGCTTAGATAAGCGTATATAATAGTAAGAGAGCTTAGTAGGGCTAGTAGTAAGGCCGGTAGCGTAGCTAGAATAAGGTTAGCTCGGTAGGGTCTACTAGTAAGTAGCTAGGGTCTAAATAGTTAAAACTAACGACGTTCTAACACGATATAGAGTAGAAGCCTATCGGATTAGCTAAAGTAGCCTAGGGACGCTATATTAAGTAGGTAAATAATTAAAAGATATAGAAATAAAAGGAAGAATACCGCTATCTATACTATAGTAACTTAACGTATCTAATTACCTAATACCCCTAGCTACTACTAAGGAGACCTATACGCTTTATAAAGCCTATTTAGTAGGAGGAAAACACAGGACCCGAGCTAGAAGACTTAGAGGATAATAAAGCACTTATCTAGTAGTCGGAAAACTAAAAGCTCCTATTAAAAATCGCAGGTAGGAGCTAATAGTAGAGAAAAAGTAGGAAGTATAGAATAAATAGCGGAAGTAGTAACCTAAATTAGAATAGGATTTACTTCTTACCTTAGTTATAATTAATAAAGAGTCTTTTAGAAAAGCTCTTACTAATACTAGTTATAAATTCTACGCTATAATAAGCCGTAAATTCGCTAAACGTTATAACCTCCCGCGTATTAAAATTACCCTAAGAATACTAGATGGATTAATACCTACTAGATAGAAGATTAATAAAGTTACCTAGGCTAAGATCGATATTAGAGGTTACTACTAAAAGCGAATATTCTTCTATATCGTCCTAAAGCTCTCTAGATACGATCTTATACTAGGGAGCCCCTAGATAGTATAGAAAAAGGTAGTACTTAACTAAAGCGAACGGACTACTACCTTTAAGAATACTAGATTAACTATAAAATAAGACACCGATCTTTTTAAGTCTCGAGGTAAGCTAATTAGAGCCGCTACCTTTTACTACCTTATAAGCCTTAGGAAAAAGAAAGAATATTAGATCTTTATAGCTAGCCTTACGGATATTAATAAGGCCTTATAGGAGAAACCCCCTATCGATCTTTAAAGCCGGCTACCTAGTTAGGTAGACCCTAAACGGATCGGCCTATTTAATAAGAAAGAAGCGGATAAACTTCTACTATACCGACCTAGAATTAACTATTAAATTGAACTCGAAAAGGATACTAATAGTAAGACACCCGACGCTCTATAGGGGTGTTATAAATATAGCTTATATAGACTAATTACTTCTTATTTACCGCCGATCGATTTAGAATCTAGATCTAGACTTGCCTACTATAACGGTAGGCTCCTTCTACTAAGCTTCGGAGTCGCTTAGTAGGTTAGTAGAAACCGAAGGGTTTACCTTAAAGAGATAAGAGGAGGATAGCGGTATAAAGAGGGAAGTATTACGTAATAGCGCGGTGCGTAATAAGCTTGTTACCTCTAAATTAATAGGGTTTAAATTGGAACTTTAAGTTAACCACGAAGGGTTAAATGTCTAGCTAAAGGAGTGCGACTATATACTACTAAGAAGCTATAATAATCTACTTAGATAATCGTAGATAGTTGGGATCCCGTATTATCTAGTGTCTTTCTTAGATAATCCATTCTTAGTATTATCCGTATGGGTCCTACGTGACTTCGGCGCTTAGCCTTGTTCCTAGTTTCCGACATTCGTCGGTATAAAGCGGTCGCTATGTTTACCTATTCCGCGCCCGCTTACCTTTTATCTTCTCCGGGATTCTAGCTTCCGTCCCTTCGTCCCTATAGGTCTTCTTCCCGTAGGGGATTCTGTCTTGCGCCTTACCCCGTGACTTCGCAGTCCCTTAGGGTCCTATTTCCCGTACGGGCTCCTCGCCCTTAGGGTTATAAAGCCCGCTTCCTTAGAGGTTCGTAACACTACCCCCTACCTTAAGGATCTTCGACCCGAAGATCTACCGTAAGGTGTATATCTTTTACTCGTCTACTACTTCCTCTTCTTTTCCCGTATGTCTCTTATTATGTCTCCGAAACGTAAGCGTACTAAATAGGTCTTACTAGGGGAGCGGATTAATTTCTCCGGTTATACGATACTTATACCTTGTTCTTCTTGTCTCCTACTCGCTGCTTTAGGGGAGGAGGTAGATTATCGTATAGACTTACGGAGCTCTTCTCGTTGTGGCGAGTACGCCCGTCGTGGGAAGTCTACCTACGATAGTGGTGGTTTAGATACGGCGGATTATATACTCTCTTCCTTCCTGCTTAATCTTCTGCTAATACCCCTTAGTTGACCGTCTTAATCGTGCTCGTGCGAAGGTACGGGTAGATCGTAAGGAGGCCCGTAAGGCTATATAGGCTATAATAGCTCGGCTATCTCGGTTAGAGAAGTAGGAGGATCTTCTTAAGCGTCGTACCTTCCTAATACTTTCTAAAAAGGTAGCCACCGTAGAGGAGTTAGAAGAGCTAGATCGTTTACCCTTAGGGGCGGGGGATCCCGTTAACCCTAAGGGTGCCGAGTCTTCGCGATCGACAAAGCGCCTACGTGGCGAGGTCTTAGCTAACGCCTCTATAGATCCTAATCGATCTATTAGGTCTCCTAGGGCTGGCTCTACTATGCCGCCCGCGAGTTCCGAGTTGGTCGATTAGGCGCGGCAGTCTCCTTTCCCTAATTTCGACTTTAGGTCCTTCGTGTTTGACGAGGCCGCGGTATTAGTCGATCCGGGTTTTAGCGATAGAAGCTTTTAATAAGGTCTTTATATCCTTTATAATTTTCCGGTAGTTCCTAGGTATAGTCCTAGTCTGTGAGGCAGCAAAGCCGAAAGGGTGGTATTACTCTCAACTAAAAATCTATGTATAAGGAGAAAAGGAAAGAGAGTCTAGAAGGAGAGGGCGAAGGGTAAATATACCTAGTCGCTTGGCGCTAGGCCCGTGCCATGTACCTAGCGCTGTGCACGTGCCCTAGCACGTGACCGGGTCTCCCTCCTAGTTGCTAGCTGCTGCTGGTTAGTTACCCTATAGTCTATGGTGGTGCTGCCTAAGGGGCCTAACACTACCCCCCCCTCTTCTAAGCGAGGTCCTCTGAGCTCTGAAAAGAAATCAGGCATCTCAGGCGCGTTCTTATAGTATACGTGATATTCCCGGATCTTGTTAGGCGCGTTTTTGTAGTTTGTCCAGTGTTGCTATAGTGGGTTAGCATTCCATTCATCCCAGTTTCCTGTGAAAGTGACTTTGTATTGGACCCCGTGTCTGGAGTTTCGGCAGTCGACAACTTCGAGGACTTCCCATTCCTCGTGTATGGTTTCATCCTCATTGTCAAAGATAAGGTGTACAGGGCCTGGTTCTTGCACCTGTCCGGGGTACGGGTTGTCTGGCGCAAGGTGCAACTTCCATAGGTAGAAGACGTTAAAGATTCCTTGTTCTTGCATGTGTGGAGGTATGGCTACCTCGTACGCTTTGCCGTCGATGCATCGTGTGATTTCCCATGGTCCCAGGTTCTTTGGTGATAGTGATTTACTATTCCGCCCAAGTTCAAAGTTCCTTGCATTAACAAAGACCTTGTCACCTACTCGGAATACCGGGTGTGGTTAACGGAACTTGTCTGCATGTCGGGCTTGCTCCTCCTGGATCCAGACTAGCTATTCTTGAAGGAACTCCCTCATTGCATTAGTTCTTGCAACAAGTCGGTCTGCTCTTATTACTTCGGCTGCTCCCGGGCCGTTATAGGTTCTAGGCGGTTCAATTCCTATTCTTAGGTGGAATCCGTTGTCTGCGAAGAAGGGTGATACTCCTGTCGATGCACTAATATGTGTGTTGGCTTGGAATTCGGCTTATGGTAGGAAGTCTGCCCAGTTGTCTTGGGCATGGTTAATGTAGAGGCGGAGGTATCTTTTTATACCTTTCACTAAGCTCTCGCTCTATCCGTCGGTCTCGGGATGGTAAGAGGTCGACATCTTTACCTTCACTTTATAGCGTTCGAGGATTCGTTGGTAGAGGCGTGAGTTCATTGCGCTGCCTCTATCTGAGACGATGTCAAGTGGAAATCCTCTCACGCAGAAGAGTCGGCGGTTTAGGGCCTCAACTACTTCTTTAGTGCTAAGGGTTAAAAGGGGCTCGTAGCTCCTTCCTTTTGTAAGGCGGTCCGTAATGGTTAGGCAGTGGTTGAACTCTCTGTTATTGCGAATACAAGGGGGCAGTTTTTCTGTAAAGTCGATTAATACGTGGAGCCACTTCTGCTGCGGTATCGGTAGGGGTTTTAGTAGTCCTTGCTTCTGGTCTATATAGGGCTTATGCCTTCTATAGTAGTAGCAGTTCTTTACGAATCTCGTAACGTCTTCTCTTTGTCCTAACCACCAATATCTTTTAGCAAGGTTTCGGTACATTGCTTTTGTCCCGGGATGTCCAGCAAGCGGACTCTCGTGATGGTCTCGTAGCAGGCGTAGGCGTAGTGGCTAGTAGTCTAGGATAACAAGGGTATCTTTTAACCACACCCAACTCTCTTTTACTAAGAAGTCTTGGATGTTTTTCTTGTATCCCTTTCCAATCAAGTGGCTTGGCACGCGGCGGTTCCCTGCTTCGATGCTCTTCCGGAGGTCCTGGATAGCCTCGTCTGCCTCGTATGCTTGTCTAATCAGTTCCTCTAGGTCTAGGGTTTTGTCTGGGCTCGGTGCTTGTTCCTGGCGTAGCTCCTCTTCCTCAAGGTCGTCTGCTGCAAATAGGAGAGTGTTGACGGCAACCTTTATGTCTTGTTCAAGGTCGTCTGCTGCAAATAGGAGAGTGTTGACGGCAACCTTTATGTCTTGTTTAAGGTTTGAGTCCTGGAGGAGTTGCTGGAATCGGTGCTGCTTCCGCGGGTCGTCTATTCCCTTTGGAAGGTCTTGGGTGCGACGTGTGAGAGAGTCGGGTTTCTCTCCTTGCTTTCCGGGCCTGTATGAGATGACAAAGTTGAACGCGGAGAGAAACTCTGCCCAGCGGGCTTGACGGCTGGTGAGCTGCTTGGTTGTCATGAAGTATTCAAGGTTTTTGTGGTCCGTAAGCACCTTGATTGGTTTTTCAGCCGGTGTACTTATTAGTTCAGGCTTCCAGGTCTCGAAGGAGCGGATGATAGTAAGTAATTCCTTGTCGTAGATCATGTAATTACACTCCGCGGCTGACATCTTCTTAGAGAAGTACGCTACCGGTTTGAGGATTCCTTCGTGCATCTGCGAGAGTACTCCTGCGCTGACAAAGTCTGAAGCATCTGTTTCCACCCAGATCTCCTTCTCTAGGTCAAGGTGAGCAAGGACCGGGGCTGTGGTAAAGGCTTCTTTCAGCTTATTAAACGCGGTTTGCTTCATTTCGTCCCATTGGAAGTCGCGGTACCGTGTCTTCTTTTTCCCGTTCTTTGTCGTGAAGTGATCTCCTCTGGTCATTTCTGTGAGAGGCCTAGCGAGGTAAGAGAAGTTCTTAATGAAGCGCCGGTAGAAGTTTGCGAATCCTAGGAAGGCTTGGACATCCTTGACCGAGGAAGGGGTGTTCCAGTTTACTATTGCCGTGACCTTCTCGGGGTCCATGGTGATACCGTTGGTGCTGATGATGAGTCCCAGGTATTTCACGGTGTTCACGTTGAATTCATACTTGTCTAGGTCAAGCTGGAGTCCTCGTTCTTTTAGGCGCTTTAGAACTTTGTTCACATTATCAGCGTGCTCCTCTACATTCTCGCTGTAGATTAGGACATCGTCCAGGTAGGCTATACAGAACTTGTTAAGGTATTCAAGGACGGAGTTGTTGATGTAGCTCTAGAATGTTCCCGGAGCGTTACAGAGTCCAAAGGGCATGACTAGGTACTCGTACTATCTAAAGCGTGTGTTAAATGAGGTGAGATATTCGTGTCCTTCCTTAATGCGGATCCGGTTGAAGGCGTGGACTACATCTAGCTTGGTGAACACTCTGGCTTTGCTCAGCTGAGTAAGCGTCTCGTTAATGTGAGGGATAGGGTAGCGGTTTTTTTCGGTAACTACATTAAGAGCCCGGTAGTCGACGCAGATTCTTAGGCCTCCTCCGGGTTTCCTAACAACCAAGAGAGGTGCGGTACAGCTAGATGAACTAGGTCGGATGAACCCTTTTCTAAGATGCTCATCGATGTATTTCTTGACAGCCTCATTCTCTTGTTGTGACATGGGGCGGTAGCTTTTCTCATAGGGGGGCACGCAGCCCGGTCTAAGGTTGATTGCATGATCCTCCTTCCTGTGGGGCGGGAGTTCATCGGCAATTGTCTTGTCCCAGAGTTCCTCAATCCAGTGGTGTTTTTTTGGTAGCCGGGCTAGGCGTTCTTCCCGGCTATGCTGTTTCTTTCCTCCTATAAACTTCTGAAAATCGTCTTCCTTTCTCTCAGCCATGGTTGTAGCGCTAAGGTTCGTGGGGTTCGTGGGGTTCTCCCTAACGTTGTAGAAGTACCCTTCGTAGCCCGGTTTCCTTGCCAGGCGCAGGAAGGTCGAAGCAGAGTAGAATTTGATGTTAGGGCCTTGCTCCTTCGGGGGTTCGTATTTGTGTCCCACTGCATACTCTGTGTGGGGAAGGCCGTGGAGGTAGCCCAACTTAAAGCATTTGGCGCTGCAGAAGCGGACCGAACGTTTTTCCCAGTCGATAATAGGGTTATGGGTACGGAGCCAACCATCGCCTAGGATCAGTGGGTAATCTCCTAGCTTGGCGATGTAGTAAAGGAGTTGTTCTTTATGTGTGCCGACAATAACATCTACCAGAGCGGCGTGGGTGATGTACTGGGAGAAGCTGCCGTCTCCCAGAGTCATACGGATCCGTTTTGTGAGGGGTATTCTTGGTGTTTTTATTGCGCGGACGAAAGAGCCATTAATGAGTTCAGCTTGGCTTCCGTTATCGAGAAGAGATTGTATGTTCATTCCTGCTACTGTAGCCCGTAGAATGAGGTGGGTTCCCTTAATCTTGTTTGCTTGTCTGTCTACTGCTACATTGGATACAGTGATCCTCTTCTGACGTGGGCCTGCTGATTGCTCACCCAGCTCTTTGTCCTGTTGAGGTCCCAGGGGGCGACTTACTCCTGGGACGTGGAGTTTTCCGACTCGCCGTCGGTGGCAAGCTCCTCAATGCTAGTGATGTGGGCAAACTTGGCACGGTTGTTGTTGGGGCAGACTGAGTCGGTGCTGCGGTGGCCGGAGCCACGGCAACGAAAGTAACGGCGTTCCTTTGCCATCTTGGTCTGCTCCTCAGGTGTCATCCTCTTGGGGTTCAGTTCGGGGTTGTACCATGGGCCGGTCCATCCTTCAGGCTTGGATACAGTTGGGGAGTAACGCTGCGGCTCTTCCTTGTTATCAGTACTGGTGGGGGCGTTGCGGTTGAACCGGATGCGTTCGTTCGAGGAGCCAGAGCCCTGGCCACGCTCCCTGTCCCTGTTTGTGCGCTTCTTAGGTCTTGGGTTGAGGGATTTAATCTCTTCGCGCCGGTATTCTCCCTTGCGGAGCATGTCTAGGAGTTGCTCAACAGTGTCGAAGCTCTAGAGGGCAACCGAGTAGGCCAGCCCGGGCACGACGCTGCCCTGCAACTTGTCGATCTTGTCCTCCTCAGAGGTGTCTGTGAGGTCCCATAGGGTGCAGAGCCTTGCGTGGTAGGCATCGATAGACTCTTTCTCGGTCTGCTTGGCGGCAACGAGCTCACACCTAGCTTTCTTTTTTGCAATGCCCATGCCGCAGATCTTTCCCAGCTTCTCCATGAAGGCTTCAGGACTCAGGTTGCTTGTTAGGAAGGGGCGCATGGTAGGGGCTACTGACTCAGCCAGACGGGAGTAGATATGGCGAACCATAAGCTTGTTATTACCGCGGAAGAAGTCTTGTTCAACTTCAAGCTTAAAGCCCATGTTTTCTTTAAAGGTGATAAAAGCTTGGATATTAGTGGAGCTAAGCTTGTCGACGTCACTAGTAAGTATCTTGCGGGAGCCGGAGTAAGGCTAAGTCTGTTGCGTGTCCATAGTGTCCTCGCTCTGGCGGCGATTAAAGTTGTGGGGGCCTCCTACGTCCCGCTATATATTGTCAGTGAGGTTCACGTTGAGGCGTGTCAGTTCGTCATTTTCCTGGCGGAGCGTCTGGAGCAAATTATTGCCGCGGTCTGTCGCCTTTTTATAGCCAACACGGAGCTTGTTGTACCTCTCTTGGAGACTCCTGTATTCATCCTGCAAAGTTGCGTGGTCTATGTGCTTGTGTTCGTTGCTGGTCGTAAGGAGCTGGAGGGTGTAGTAGAACTTGGCGCGTTGATTGGCCGGGGCCAAGGTGTACCAGTTGTGGAAAGCGTCGTAGTTGGGCCAGCGGTGGCTCTTAAGCGCGATGTCGTTGGGAAAGCTCGGGCTATTGGCAAGGTCGAGGGAGTGCGCACAGGACTGCGCTATCTCCTTAGGGTTTGGGGCACTCTGAGAGATCGAACGCGTCTCGCGGGGCTGGTTCCTGTTGCTATTGTGGGGGCGGACGGTGTCGGGGAGTAGGGATTCCTTATTAGCATGGTCTTCGCATGAAGCCCTATTGTGATGAGAGGCAACACTGCTGGCGCGGCTGTGGTTTGGCATGGTGAGGTCTTCTTGGTTGGAATTTCTGATGGCTGGTGGATTTTGTGTCCGATGATGTCGGTCTGTGTGTGTGAAAGTCTTCACTCGGTCTGTGCTCTGGGTCAGGTTCTTGTTCAGGTGAGGGCAGAAGTCGTTCCTTGTGTGTGAACTGTTCTGCTGCGCAATATCAATGTCGTGTGTCTGGTTAGGTTGTTATGTTGGAGGTACATAGATTGTGTGAGGTAGTAAAGCCGAAAGGGTGGTATTACTCTCAACTAAAAATCTATGTACAAGGAGAAAAGGAAAGAGAGTCTAGAAGGAGAGGGCGAAGGGTAAATATACCCAGTCGCTTAGCGCTAGGCCCGTGCCATGTACCTAGCGCTGTGCACGTGCCCTGGCACGTGACCGGGTCTCCCTCCTGGTTGCTAGCTGCTGCTGGTTAGTTACCCTACAGTCTATAGTAGTGCTGCCTGAGGGGCCTAATATAGTCTCCTTCCCATTATAGGAGGTATCTGAATTGACCATTAATATAGCCGCTATTAAGGATCTTTTCTACGATCTATTCTTTGTTTTCGTCGGTATCTAGGTTCTCTAGTACCATTTCTTCCGTTTGCTGTATGACCGTGGCGTTTTTTGGCGCTGGTTCAAGCAGTGTAATGTGAAAGACGGGTACTATCCGTATGGTTTTTAGTAGCTTAAGGCGGTAGTTAACTTTCCCGAGTTTCTCTTCGATTTCGAATGGTCCAATTTTCTTAAAGTCTAATTTACTATTTAGTCGCTTCGTTTTAATGTTTTTTCTGAGTAGGTAGACTTTATCCCCCCTCTTTAGCTTCGGTGCCTCCTAGTGCCGTCTATTATAGTAGCGGGACATCAAAAATCCATTATATTCGATGTCGAGGCTAAGCTGTTTATAAAGTGCCTTTAGCTAGTCTATCTTAAGGATTTCTTTCTAGCTTAGTGATTTGCTTAGAAGCGATTCCCTATAAGCCGTTGGCTTATATCCGTAGTTAGCGTAGAACGGTGATTCTTACGTAGCCGTTGCTTTTGAACTGTTATACGCGAACTAGGCGAGAGGAAGTAGTTCAACCCAATTATCCTGCGTGTAATTAATATAATAGCGTAGATATTACTCTAGCGTTTAATTCGTACGCTCTGTTTGTCCGTCCGTTTGAGGATGTACCGTAGTAGATAGCTTATGCTTAGATCCGAGCTAACGGGTAAGAGTCTACTAGAACTAAGATATAAACAGCCGATCTCTATCTAATACTAGCTCGTCCGGTAGCCCGTAGTTGCCGAGGATTATCCTAAGGAAGGTGTAGGCTAGGTCTTCCGCGTTCGCCGTTTTAAGATACGGTAGGTAGTACGCGTACTTAGTAAGCCTGTCGACGATAACTAGGATCGAGTCGTAAAGAACGCCGGTTAAGGGTTCTTTCGACTGGGGTAGATCCGTAATAAAGTCTAATGTAATAGACTACTAGGGTCTTTCCGGTGCTAAAAGTGGTTGAAGTAGTCCGTAGGGCGCGTGTCTTACTACTTTGCTTCGAATGCAAAGGTCGCACTGTGTGACTATCCGTTGGACCATCTTTCTAAGTCCTGGGAAGTAGTAGTTCCTAGTAATTCGTTCGACCGTTTTGTCCGTTCCTTGATGACCGTGTGCTGGTGCTTCGTGGATATCCTTAACGATTTCTTCCCGTAGTTTAACTAGGACGTAGATTAATCCTAAATATAGGATTATGCCGTCTTCGTCTTTAGTTAAGCGAGGGTCGTTTTCCACGTTTCCGAGTTCCTAGGCCATTGCGTTATGTTCGTAGGCCTCTCGGATTTTCTTTATCCAGGCGTTGCCCTCTAGGCGATACGCCGGCGCTAGTAGCCTGACCGGGGTAAGTAGGACTTCGCTTTCCGGATCCCCCTTAAGCCATGATTAGGCAATCCTAAATATAGGTGCGTACGTTCTAGCTAGTATAAGGCTTCCGTCTTCCTACTAGTTTAAAACCGCAGGCTGTAGTCCTAGCTTCCCTTCGATATAGTCGGCTCTTCTGCTTAGCGTATCTGCGCGAGTATTCTCTAATCCCTTTCTATAGGTGATCTTCATGTTATAGGATACTAGTTCTTCCGCCCACCTAACTTGTCTTCGAGTCAATTCCTTTGTAGTAGTAAAGTACGTGAGGTTCTTATAATCGCAATAAACCATTACCTAGTACTTAGCTCCTTCGAGGTAGTGTCTCTATTCTTTAAAAGCCGTGATAATGGCTAATAGTTCTTTATTATAGACGTCGTAATTAAGCTCTAGGGGCGTTATCTTCCTTAAGTAGTACGCGATTGGATGAAGTTTGCCTTGCTCGTCCGGTTGGCTGATGTAAGCGCCAATTGCGTAGTCTAATACGTCCGTTTCGACCGTAATAGGGAGTTCCGGGTTAAAGATACCCAGAATGGGTGCCTCGCAGAACATTCGCTTAAGGGAGTCGAATGCGTCTTACTAGTCTTTTCCCTATTGGAATCCGTGCTCTTTTCGAGTAAGTCTGGTTAGGGGTTCTAATACTTTTACGTAATTCATAATAAATTTACGGTAAAAGTTAGCGAACCCGAGGAAGGATTATACTTCCTTAAGAGTTCGTAGTACCGGCTAGTCCCTTATTGCGTCCAGTTTCTTCTCGTCCATACTGATGTGCCCAGGCGTAATAATAAAACCCAAGAATTCCGTTCGCTAGATATACTATTCGTATTTATCTAGTACTATTCGGAGATCTTTGTCCTATAGTACTTCAAGGACTTTCCTTATATACTCGGTATGTTCTTCGAGCGTATCTGAGTAGATCAAAATGTCGTCCAGGTAAGCCATACAAAACACATCTAAATACGGACGTAGGGTATCGTTAACTAAGTTCTAGAACGTACCAGGGGCGTTTATAAGCCCAAATAGCATGACCGTATACTCGTAGTAACCGAATCTTGTTTAGAACGCTATCTTCCATTCCTCTCCTTCTTTCATGCGAACCAGGTAATAGCCTTCTCGAAGGTCCAACTTAGTAAAGTACTTAGCGGTCCGGAGCTTATCCTGAAGTTCGTCGATACGAGGTAATAGGTATCGGTTTTTTATCGTTACGTCGTTTAGCTGTCTATAATCGACGTAGAGGCGGAGCTTGCCGTTTTTCTTTAGGACGAACAGAATGGGATAGCCAGCCGGTAATAACGAAGGCCGTATGTATCCGCGTTCTAAGTTCTTATCGATGTACTCCCTTAAAGCCTCGCTTTCCTTCTAAGAGAGGGAATAGATTGGCTTAAACGCAGGCTGCGTTCCTAGGATAAGGGGTATTTCGTGATCCTAAGGTTAATGTTTTAGTAAGCTTCCTTTTCCTCTTTCTCTACATACTTGTGCGTATTTCTAGAATTCTGGGGGTACCGTTTCCAGTTCTAGTATTGGCGGTTTAACTCCGCTAGTAGGCCTTATAGTTCCGTCGTTATTAACCACTTACTAGGTCCCGACTGCCGAAATGCCTCGGACGTCGTAGCTCTTATCCTATAGAAGATTTCTACTTCGTTACGTGGGTTAGCTGTAGCGTCTCTCGATCCTCTAGGAGTAGTCTCCTCCGACTAACTTTAGGCCGTTATCCTCTTTTAGAGGTCCCGTCTTATCGTTTTAGTCGTTCGACTCGGGCACGTCCGCCCTACGCATGCGTGCTGTGATGCGTTGCTCCATTTCCTGGCTTGGTCTAACGTAGACTGTAAACGCTTTTTCTCCCCTACGCTTCATGCGCTGTAGGGCCGCTAAGGAGATTTCTTAGATATCGATAGTACTTTTCTTTTCCTCATCGTTCCGGCTCTAGTCGTGCTCGGGCTTCTTGCTCTGGCGTGTTAACTCTAGCTCATCGTTTCGGCTTCTTTGCTCGGGTACGTCTACCCTGTTCGTCCTTTTCGCGGTAGCGAGGTGTCTTTCGCATAGTTCATCCGGGAAGGTGATTGTTCCCCTCCTCCAGTTGATGTATGGTGCATGCGTCTTCAACCATAGCATCCTAAGGATGATGTTATGTCCTAGGATAGACATAAAGTCTAGGTTGATGTGTTCTTTATGGTTGCTAAGTGACATGGGCGAATCTCCGGTTTCGATTCTGACCCATCCGTTGCCGTAGGTGGAGGGTGATCCGTCTACTATACTAAGCTCGTACGGTTGGTCTTTTGCTTGGTGCCGGAGGCCGTGCTTAATGGCGAATGGCGGATGAATAAAGTTACCCTGCGCGCCGCTGTCGATCATGGCACTTGCTCTCTTTCCGCAGAAAGTGACTTCTACGTGGAGTAATTGGTAAAGATCTAATCCGGTAGGTATTGGTCCGTTCGATGTGCGTGATACCTGGTTGAGGGACCTAACTAACGGCCCCTCCTGGGGTCCCTGACTAGGGAGGCCGTTTAGTTTTTTGACGTTGGTCGGCCATGGACTTCGCTATGTATATAGTCTTCCCATTCGTTGACTTGAATGTATGCTTGCTTCCAGTCGGTCCAATTGCCGTTTTTGGTCACCCTTGTCCAGTAGACTTTGTCGTTCCGCACTTGGTATTTGAAGGTTGGATGATGATTGAGCTTTTCATCGGGAATCCATTTAAGCGTTCGATTCTGGATTGTTGCCGTTCCGTGTTGACAGAGAATTCTTGCTAATTCTCGTAGAGAATCGTAGTCCGCCTGCTCGCGTGCTGAGAGACCTTGGTGGTGTCCTTCAACGAGCGTTGTTTCTGGAGTTACCGGGAGTTCGTATTTTTCTCCGTTTTGCTCAATGCGAGTTTCCCAGAGGGTTTCCTGTCGCCATTCCCATATAGCCATAAGGGCGAGGTTCCTCTGGTCCGGGATCCAAACCGTTTGACCGTGATTGCCGCATTCGTTTTCCAGGTAGTAACTGATGCCGTATCGTTGAGCGAGCACTTCGAGCGAGGTGAGAGTGCTCCGTTTTTCGTCCGTTGTAAGGGCCTCTCCCTCTTCTTTTCCTGTGCATTCGCTAAGTTCGCTTCGATCTAGGGTGCTGTCGTATAGTTCCCCTGTGTCGCTGTCTACCAAGTCAGAGTCTTTTGGGAACGCGTCGACAAGGGCGTCGAGCTGAGGTTCTTCGGTAACTCGTGTGGTAACATTGACTTGTCGGCTTTTTCCTGGTTTACGGGGGTACCATCCCGTGGCGTCTTTATTACTTTGGTGTATCGTGCAGCTGTCGTTGTAGCATACGGTCTAGCTTATAGCTGCGTGCGCTGCTCGCTACTAGTTGATCTTCTCGAAGGCTACCAGCTCCTCCCTAGAGTCTTTGCGTACGGCCGCCGCGTGGCTGCGGCTTTTCTTAGGCCGTAGCGGGCAATCGTGCCCTAGCTACCACTTATCTCCGTAGTAGACATAGAGTTTCTTCGCAAATCGTTCTTACTGCTCCGGTGTCTATCTTGTCTGCGTGTTCTTGTTTCGTCCCTTCCATCTATTGTTCCGTCCCTTGTTATTCCTGTCTTGACGGGTAGAACTGTCCAGTTCCATAGCCTCGCCGCCATTCTAAGTGTGGCGTGGCTTGGTTGTCCGTGTCGTGTTGGCAGGGTACCGTTCCGTTTGTCGCTCCCAGAGGCGCTCGTCTAGGCGCCTGGCTAACTCGATCATCGTGTCTAGCGTTTTAGGGTAGCTATAGAAGGCCATCGCATCCTTAATATTTAGCTTGAGCCCTTTATAGTAGTGATCACGCTGTGCTTAATCTGACCATCCCTCTAGGAATGCAGCCGCTTGTCGGAATATAGAGGTATAGTCCGAGACCGATCCTTTCTATTATAGAACCATGATCTTCTAAGTTACTTGTCGGACTTCGTCCACGTTATTAAAGGCGCGTTTGAGATGCTCTACGAATTTGTCGTAGTTATCGAACATGTCCCGAGTGTTCTTAGACTGCTCGTCCTCGTCCTTGTGGAGGTGTTCGTTGAGGTAGGGTTCGAACCATCGCTCTACCGTTCCGCGAAGGTAGGTAGACACGAAGAGAACCTTATCTTCCTTAGATTCGAACTGGTCGTCGTAGATGCGGATATACCGCTCGAGTTGGGAGGTGAAGCCTTGTAACTTCTATCGGTTACCATCGAAGGTATCGGGGTTCCGGAGTTTAACTTTTCTCGGCCTCGGGGCCGCTTGACCTGCTTAAAGCTGTTCGATCTGCGCTTGTAGGCGTTGGATGGTTAATATTAGCTAAGCCGCGGTCGGCTGCTAAGTCGGGGCGTTGCTTATCTCGACGTCGGATATTAACTATGTTAGAGATGGCGTTCTAGGGGATACTTCTCTTTAGTTTTCTTAAAGCCTTCCTTCTCTTGCAAGGATAGTAGTTAAAGTGTAACGGTAGGCTCCTTCTACTAAGCTTCGGAGTCGCTTAGCAGGTTAGTAGAAACCGAAGGGTTTACCTTAAAGAGATAAGAGGAGGATAGCGGTGTAAAGAGGGAAGTATTACGTAATAGCGCGGTGCGTAATAAGCTTATTACCTCTAAATTAATAGGGTTTAAATTAGAACTTTAAGTTAACCACGAAGGGTCAAATGTCTAGCTAAAGGAGTACGACTATATACTACTAAGAAGCTATAATAATCTACTTGGATAATCGTAGATAGTTAGGATCCCGTATTATCTAGTATCTTTCTTAGATAATCTATTCTTAGTATTATCCGTATGGGTCCTACGTGACTTCGGCGCTTGGCCTTGTTCCTGGTTTCCGATATTCGTCGGTATGAAGCGGTCGCTATGTTTACCTATTCCGCGCCCGCTTACCTTTTATCTTCTCTAGGATTCTAGCTTCCGTCCCTTCGTCCCTATAGGTCTTCTTCCCGTAGGGGATTCTGTCTTGCGCCTTACCCCGTAACTTCGTAGTCCCTTAGGGTCCTATTTCCCGTACGGGCTCCTCGCCCTTAGGGTTATAAAGCCCGCTTCCTTAGAGGTTCGTAACACCTACTTATAAATTAGGAAGCTAGTATTTTAGTTTATTCCTTATATATATAAAGCTCGCCTCTCTACCTTATAATTAGTTCTTTAGTCTAGTAATAAGTATTCCTTACGTATAACTTAGTCTGCCTTAAATTAGACCTTACTCGCCTTCTTTATTATTTACTCGTCTCTCTCTACCCGCCTCTTAGTATTCGTCTCTAGTCTCTCGCCCCCCTCCTCTTATTCTATATACTTTGGTATCTACTTTACCTCTACTACCTTTACCGGCTTCGTTACTTCGTCCCTCTCCGCCCTCTAAGGTTTATTTATTATATTTTACTAGACTACTATCTAGTAGGCCTAAAGCTCTCGCCGAAGCCCTAGACTATAATCTCTAGAATAGTCGATAGAACTATACCTTCTAACCCTTAGAATACGCTATTCTAAGTCCTCGATTAAGTCTCTACCCCTATTAATACTCGCCCTACCTTCCCTAAAGACATCCCGGTTTCCCTACGCGTTACCCTTAGTTAGGTGTATACTAGAGGAAGATAATCTTATCTAAGATCCGATATCGATTTACTAGTTATCTCTAAGAATACTATAAACGCCTAAGTTACTTATATCTTTTATTACTACGGTTTTAGCTAAGATAAAGCCTTCGCTCGACTCTAATTACTAGCTTCGAACCTCCTTACTAACACGCTAGCTACTACGTCTATTATATCTCCTTTAGAAACCCCTACTCCTCGTCCTCGTATTCCTAAAGTCTCGGACCTAGAACCCTTTAAGGGTAAACGTACTCGATTCGGGAATTTCGCTACGTAACTCTAGCTTAAATTCGCCTTAGACCTATCTATCTTTATAATAGATACGGCTAAGATTACCTACGCTAGTTCCTACCTTCGCGATACTGCTTATACCTGGTTTGCCCCTTACGTCTCTACCTCGAATGGTTCCGTAAACTTCGATAACTACGAGTCCTTCTACTAAGCTCTTAAGGCCGTATTTAATAATCCCGACACCTACGTAATAGCTAAACGATCCCTCCTTATACTCAAATAAGATAAGTCCTGTTCGGCGTACTATTTACGGTTTCTCTCGCTTATTACGACTCTTAGTTAGAAGGAAAACGCAGTTAAGATCTACTACTTCCGCCTTAGCCTTAAAGAGAACCTTAAGGACCTTCTTATTGGACGAGCTATACTAGTAGAATTCGAAAAGTTCGCTAAGGCTTATATTATACTAGACAACCAACTCTATACTCGAACTATTAAGAAAAAGATACCCTTAACTCGTACCCCTACCTCGATTCCTCTCTCGTTTATACTAGCTACTTCTTAACCCTTATCTCCTATACTAACCTCGATTCCTTAAGGTAAACCTATAGAACTAGATACTACCGCTCGAAAGACTTACTAAAAAGCTAATAACCTCTACGCCTACTACGGTAATCCTAACTACTAGGTTAAAGAATATTCTAAAACTAAGGCTAAGGGACTTAAGCTTAATATAACGTCGTATATACCTTCTATAGCTTCCGTCCTCTACGTATTAAAAAACGTAGAAGGCTAGGTAGTACCCGGTATCTATCTAGCCCTCCTCTACTCTCTACTTCGAATTAGTTTTCCGTCCTTGCTTCCCTCTCGTCTACGAATCTTAGAATACTCTCGTTTTTACCTCCTAAAACCCGTACCCTATAGCCCCGTACTATAGATCTTAGGAAACGTCCGCTCCTTATCCTTAAATCAGTGGTTAATAATAAAATCGAAACCTCGGCTATATTAGACTCTAGTACCTCGTCTCTTTTTATAGATAATGCCTTTATTACATCCTATTCAATCCCTATACGCCAAAAACCCTAAGCTGAATCCCTCGAACTCGCGGATGGATCTATCGCCGGATGGATTACCTACGAGGCCGACCTTTAACTTGATATTGATTAGTATTAAGAACTCGTTACCTTCTAAGTAACTAAGCTCGGCCAATATCTAATTATCCTAGGAAAACCCTAGCTAGAACGGTATGATCTACACGTCCTATAGTTAAAAAATATAATTACCTTCGCCTCCCCTTTTTACTAAGTAAATTGCTTGCCTACTCGCTAACCTATAACTATACTTTCCCCCTTACCTCCTAATTCGCCTTCGATCTCTTGCGCTACTGTATCCTACGCCGCCCTTACTCGTTATGTCCGACGAGATAAGACTAGGATATACGCCGTATTAATTAAGGAGATCTAAGAACACCTTAATAGCCTTAAGGAAACGGAATAGTAAACTCTAGAATAAGAACTCGAAACCCTCCGCTTATAAGTCCCCGCTCGATTCTACTATCTTCTTCCCTTCTTTATAAAGAAAGAGGCCGATAGACTTCCCCTATATCGGTATATTAATTATAAGATTTTATTAGAAGAGGGTAAGAAACCCCTATTCGGCCCTCTCTACTTAATATCCGATTTAGAGCTTAAGGCTCTACGTAAATACCTTAATAAAAACCTTAAAAAAGGTTTTATTCGATTCTTATCCTTATCCTCTACGTCCCCTGTTCTCTTTATTAAGAAACTAGGAGGCGGCCTTCGTTTTTACGTAGATTATCGCGAACTAAATAGTATTACGAAAAAGAACCGTTATCTACTCCCCTTAATCAACGAGACTCTCCGTTAACTTTAAGGCTCTCGTATTTTTACTCGACTCGACCTTCGCGGTGCTTATAACCTTATCCGAATTAAGGAAGGCTCCGAACCTTTAACTATCTTTAGAACTCGCTATAGCCTATACGAATACCTAGTTATACCCTTTAGCCTAACGAATGCGCCGGCTACCTACTAATAATTCGTTAACGATACGTTACGTAAATACCTTAACCGCTAGTACGTCGTCTACCTAGACGACATCCTTATCTACTTAGAAACAGAAGAAGAGTACTACGAATATATCCGATTAGTTCTCGAAAAGCTCTGTAAAGCAGGCCTATACGTAAAAGGCGAAAAATACGATTTCTATACGACTTTAACTACGTTCCTTAGCTTCGTTATTTCTCTAGACGGTATCTCTATAGACCTAGCTAAGGTAGCCGCCGTAAGAGACTAGGAGACTCCTCGTTTAGTTAAAGACCTTTAATCGTTTCTTAGCTTTATAAACTTTTACCGACGATTTATTAAAGGATACTCTCGAAAAGCTAGAGCTCTCTTTAAGCTCCTAGCTAAGAATATTCGTTTTACTTAGGGGAAAGAATAGGATAAAGCTTTTACTTATCTTAAGAAAGCCTTCTATTCTTATCTAATCCTCCGATACTTCGATCCCTAACTCGAGACTATCCTTAAAACTAACTCTTCTAACTTCGTTATATCCGTAATCCTATCTTAATAGGTAACGTATAACGATAGTAAGAGACTTCTATACCCTATCGCCTACTACTCTCGGAAAATAACCTCCGCAGAGTAGAACTACGGTATTAGAGATAAAGAACTCTTAGCTATTATAGAAGCCCTAAAGGAATACTATTCCCTTATTATTAACCTCTCCTCGCTACTCCTCGTCCTTATAGATTACTCGAATTTGACTAGCTTTGCCTCTAAGCAAATCTTAAACCGTCGACAAGTACGCTAGGCAATTAAACTCTCGGAACTCGACTTTAAGATTGTCTACCGCCTAGGAACTAAGAATTAACGCGCGGATACGTTAATAAGACGGTTAGGAGACCTCCCTATTCGAGAGGGGCGCCTGCCCCCTACTACGATCCTTACCCCCGGAAAATTCGAAATTTCGACCCTTGTTTCAACTCGATATTCGATCGCTAGGCTAGAACCGTCCCTAGCTAGTAATATTCGCTTAGTACTTAATAAGGATACTCTTAGGCAAGAGATCCTTACTATACTCGATACCTACGCACTTCGACATCCTAAAGTAGATCTAGGCGTATACTCTAAGAATAACGATAGTCTATTACTAGTTAATAGACTTATCTATATCCCTAAAGACCTAAGCCTCCGCTAAAGGATTATTAGCTCTCGATACTCGTATCCGGCTGCTGGACACCTAGGCTAAGCAGCAACATTTAAACTCGTTACTCGTAATTTCTAGTAGCCAGGTCTACGATAGATAGTAGCTCGTTTTATACGGAACTATAAGACCTACTAAAGAATTAAACCCGCTCGATACGCCCCCTTTAGATACTTAAAACCCCTTAAAGTGCTATAACGCCGCTAGCAATCCGTTTCTCTCGATTTGATTACGGGACTTCCAACGTCCAATTCGTTTGATACTATACTAGTAGTCGTAGACCGACTAACTAAAATAGCTCACTTTATTCCTTACTAAATAACCCTCGATTCGATAGAGCTTGCTAAGCTTTATCGAGACTACGTTTTTCGACTATACGGCTTACCCAACGACTTTATATCTAACCGCGGCTCGATTTTTACTTCTAAATTTACTAGAGCTCTTAGTAGATCCCTATCTATTAAGACCAACTTTAGTACGGCTTTCCACCCACAAACCGACGGCTAGATAGAGCGTATTAACGCTATCCTCGAATAATACCTTCGCGCCTACGTTTTATACTAATAAGACGATTAGAACGACTTTCTCTCCCTTACTAAATTCGCTTATAATAATACGATCTCGACCACGACTAAGGTTACCCCCTTCTTTATAAACTACGGCTTCCACCCTCGTTATAAGATTCTATAGAAAGACTTAATCTTAGCCCCCCTTAAACCCCTACGTCTCTTCTAAGAGAACCTCGAAAACCTCGAAAACTACCTTCGCTAAGAAATTCGACTCGTATAAGACGTGTTATAAATGTAGCTTATGTGGACTAATTACTTCTTATTTACCGCCGATCGATTTAGAATCTAGATCTAGACTTGCCTGCTTATAAATTAGGAAGCTAGTATTTTAGTTCGTTCCTTATATATATAAAGCTCGCCTCTCTACCTTATAATTAGTTCTTTAGTCTAGCAATGAGTATTCCTCGCGTATAACTTAGTATACCTTAAATTAGACCTTACTCGCCTCCTTTATTGTTTACTCGTCTCTCTCTACCCGCCTCTTAGTATTCGTCCCTAGTCTCTCGCCCCCCTCCTCTTATCCCCTATACTTCGGTATCTGCTTTACCTCTACTGCCTTTACCGGCTTCGTTACTTCGTCCCTCTCCGCCCTCTAAGGTCTATTTATTATATTTTGCTAGACTCCTATCTAGTAGGCCTAAAGCTCTCGCCGAAGCCCTAGACTATAATCTCTAGAATAGTCGATGGAACTATACCTCCTAACCCTTAGGATACGCTATTCTAAGTCCTCGATTAAGTCTCTACTCCTATTAATGCTCGCCCTACCTTCCCTAAAGACATCCCGGTTTCCCTACGCGTTACCCTTAGTTAGGCGTACGCTAGAGGAAGATAATCTTGCCTAAGATCCGATATCGATTTACTAGTTATCCCTAAGAATACTACGAACGCCTAAGTTGCTTACATCTTTTATTACTACGGTTTTGGCCAAGATAAAGCCTTCGCTCGACTCTAGTTACTAGCTTCGAACCTCCCTACTAACACGCTAGCTATTACGTCTACTATATCTCCTTTAGAAACCCCTACTCCTCGTCCTCGTATTCCTAAAGTCTCGGACCTAGAACCCTTTAAGGGTGAACGTACTCGATTCGGGAATTTCGCCACGCAACTCTAGCTTAAATTCGCCTTAGACCTATCTACCTTTATAACGGATACGGCTAAGATTACCTACGCTGGTTCCTACCTTCGCGATGCTGCTTATACCTGGTTTGCCCCTTACGTCTCTGCCTCGAATGGTTCCGTAAACTTCGATAACTACGAGTCCTTCTACTAAGCTCTTAAGGCCGTATTTAATGATCCCGACACCTACGCAACAGCTAAACGATCCCTCCTCGTACTTAAATAAGATAAGTCCTGTTCGGCGTACTATTTACGGTTTCTCTCGCTTATTACGACCCTTAGTTGGAAGGAAAACGTAGTTAAGATCTACTACTTCCGCCTTAGCCTTAAAGAGAACCTTAAGGACCTTCTTGTTGGACGAGCTATACTGTGACGATTCAGACCGTCAACATCTTATTCTCCAGAAAACTAAGCCTAATTAGGCTAAAGCACTTATCTAAGACAAGATGTCTAAGATATAGGGTTTGCTAAGAGCAAACACTTAGCGGGAACGTACGGGAAAGGGAAGCCTAAGACCGGCTATTCGACTTCTAACTAGTACCTAGGCTGGATATATAAGTTTCCTCCTTCCTCCTTTATTCCCTTTCTTTTCTCTTTCCTTTCTCTAGCTTAGAAACTTTAGTTAATTTCGAGAATCTAACTTGTTCTTCTTGAGTCGTGATACTTTTCTAAGCTCACCTAACCACTTCGGCTTACTCTTACTCAACTATCAGCTGGCTTGCCCTGATTTCTGAGAAGACGAAGCCACCCTTTCACTTATCCTACTCGCTCACCAATCAGATATCCCGCTCTCTAACCACCGATCACTTCTTATCACTTCTCATCACTTCTCATCAACTCTCACCAACCCCTCCTTCGTTCAAGCTTCCAGCAGGCTTGCCCTAGTAAACGAACGTTGGACCTACCACTATGTCGGCTCCCGGATCGAGCGCGCGTGGCGCCAGACGTACTAAGGAGCCTAAGGGGAAAGAAAAAGAGCAAGACGCTCCTGAGGCAATTGAACAGCCACTCCCTATAACCTCAGATGATGTGCTCTTCCAGTACACACCCCACAACCATTTGGGTGGAGGGGACATTCAAGACTTCACCATGAACCCCTTCCAGCATGGAAAGATCTCCCTGTTCAATGTGCTGAAGAATGAGGAAGAGATGGAGATCCTCTTCCAGGATCTAGGAAAAACAAAGTACCTAATAGGAGATCTCCTCCAGCACATTCAACAAGAACAAGGAAAGAAGACAGAGGCCGCCGTTGAGTTCAACGAGCTTCTTAGGAACTTTAAGAACCTTGAAGAAGGAAGCGCGCGGATCTACCAGGAGAATGCGGAGCTCACTGTAGAGAAAGGTATCCTTAAGGCTGAACTAGAGCGCGTTAGACGACAAAATAAGGGCCTCAGGGAGCCGAACGTTACTTTTAGCTACCGACCTACTACAGGACGTCAATCCCCTGGAAACCAGTCTGAGATGAGCTCCGTTCCTGACAGTCAGCCAACTGTAGAAACCCTAGTCCGCTCCCTAATATCTCAGCATCAGGGAGGACGCTCCGCGAAGCTATCTGATCCTCCACAGTTTACTGGAGAACCCGAGAAGGAGCCCTCCTTTAGGCACTGGAAGGCCGAGATGTACAATAAGCTGGAAGTTAACGCGGACCACTACAAGACTGAAAGGGCCAAGATATCCTACATCTTCTCACGCACCACTGGGACGGCCTCAGACACCATTAGGCCGAACGTTCATGAGGGACCCGCTGCCTTCCAGACGGCAGAAGAGGCCTTTGCTCTTCTTACCTCCGTATTTGACGACCCCCACTTCCTCCAGAACAAGCGCCAGGAATTCCGCCGCTTCTACCAGAACACGACGCCTTTCAACTCCTTCTACGCCAAGTTCATTGCCCTCGCCACGGAATCCGAGCTTCCAAGGGACCAGTGGTTTGAGGAGATATGGACCCGCCTTTCAGGAGGACTTCGCCATGGACTGGCGCCCGTTAAGGACTCCCTAAACTTCAGCTTCCAGGATCTAACGGCTCGTGCCCGTACGCTAGATAGGGAACTTCAGAACGATGTTAAGGCGGCAGAGAAGAAGAAGGAGCGTGCTAATAAATCCCTAAAGAACACTAAGCCAACGGTGGAGCGTACTACCTCTAGGCAGGAACAGAAGAAGTCACTAACCGCTAAGGAGCGGGATTCTTACCGCAAGGAAGGCCGTTGCTTCCACTGCCATCAGAAAGGGCATATGGCTAACGCCTGCCCTGCTAAGGCGGTTACCATCGCCAATGCTGAGCCGGACTCTGGATCAGCTGAAGACTCGGGAAAAGAGTAACTCCTAGCAAAGACGCGCCTAGGAGTAAGGAACAGGCTTTGTTCACGGAAGTACAGGTGACTTCCCTGTGGCACCCCAACCTAGAACCTATTATTGCACACTGTACATTATCTAGTCAAGGAAAGAAAATACAGGTTGATGCAATGGTTGACACTGGAGCACTTGTATACGCCACAGTGAGCAGGAGCCTCGCGCACCAGATGACAGAAGAGCTTGGAATTATACCCCTCCCCTCTCCAAACCGATCCCCTACACCGTTGCGGACGGGCGAAGCGGAAAACCTATCACCCACAAGATCTGCCCACACCTCCAAGTCAAGGATCACTGGGAAGCCACCTCTCCCCTACTCATCATGGACCTTGGGAACCACGACATGCTACTGGGAAAGGGCTGGTTGCAGGCCCACGGCGCGTTACCAGACGCAAACAGCAACTCAGTCACGTTCAAGCCGAACTTCTGCACGCACCCCGGCAGGCCCGCCGCGGCGGAGCCAAGAAAGCTTGATCCAACGACGCCTCCTAAGGTAGAATCATGGAGGCCCCAGAGAATCCTTACTAGACACTCCTTCCAGGCCGATATAAGGGAGTCCCTTAAAGAAATGAACAAGGAACTGACCAAGGACGTGGAGAAGAAGTCTCCCCCACCTCGAAAGAAGGTACCAAAGAGGGATATGCAGCTCGTAACTGCGGAAGGATTTCTGCGTTCACTAAAGCAACAAGGCACTGAAGTGTACCATCTCCGTCTCTGGGAGTTGCTGGAGGAGCAGGAGCAGGCAAGAATCAACGCCTTCTAACAACAGTTACCCGAGGAGTTAAGAGAACTCACCCCTTAGCTACCTGAATGGCTGCAGGACCTGGCAGAGAACTTCTCCAAGCAGAGGTCAGACGAGCTTCCCCCCTCAAGACCTTGTGACCATAGGATAGAGCTCAACCAGGACCCGGAGTTACGCACGCCGCCGCTATACCGGATGTCTACGGACGAACTCGCGGCTGCAAAGGACTACATTAAGGAGAACCTAGGAAAGGGGTTTATTGAAGCGAGCAGGGCACCGTTTGGTTCACCCATCCTCATGGCAAGGAAGGCTAATAGAGGATTCCGTTTCTGCGTGGACTACCGCCGCCTTAACGCAGCTACGAAGAAGAATAAATACCCACTTCCCTTGATTGACGAGACGCTAGCCCGGTTGACTGGAGCGCGTTACTTCTCTAAGATTGACGTCAGACAAGCATTCCACAGGATTCGGATGCACGAAGACTCCAAGGACCTTACAACCTTCCGGACGCGCTACGGATCATACCGCTACAACGTCCTACCCTTTGGATTATGTAATAGACCTGCCACCTTCCAGCAGTACATGAACGAGGTTATGATGGCCGGATTAGACGACTTCTGCTCAGTGTTCATGGACGACATTCTGGTCTACAGTAAGACAAGAAAAGAGTATAGAGAACAGGTACGACTAGTCCTTAAGAAACTCAGAGAAGCAGGCCTTCAAGCGGACATTAAGAAATGCGAATTTGAGGTCACCGAGACTCGCTTCCTTGGCCTCATTGTCGGGCGAGACGGAATCCGGATGGACCCCCAGAAGGTTGCAGCTATCCTGGAATGGAAAGCCCTAATCTCTCTCCGAGGAGCGCGCTCATTCCTAGGCCTCTGCAACTACTACCGCCGGTTTATTAAGAACTACTCGAGGATTGCAAAACCACTCACCGACCTGACCAAGAACAAGGTAGCGTGGGCCTGGACGCCGAAGTGTGAGGCCGCCTTCCAAGCACTAAAGAACGCCGTCCGCTCAGACCCAGTACTTCGACATTTCGACCCGGCGAAGCCCATCTTCCTCGAAGTTGACTCTTCTGACTACGTTAGTGGAGGAGTCCTTTCACAGAAGGATGAGGAAGGGAAGCTTCATCTAGTGGCCTACTTCTCCAAGAAGCTCTCAGACACGGAATGTAATTACACGATCTACGACAAGGAACTCCTGGCCATCGTTCGAGCCTTTCAGGAATGGAGTCCCGAGTGCCGGAGTGTACAGGAGCCAATCCAGGTATTCACTAATCACGAGACCCTAAAAACGTTCATAACGAACAAGCAGCTCTCCCGCCGCCAAATTCGATGGGCAGAAGAACTCGCGGAGTACGACTTTAGGATTGTTCCTATCGCAGGAAAGAAGAATAAGAGAGCAGACGCTCTCTCTCGTCGAGAGCAGGATCTACCGGTGGACGACTCTGACTCCCGCCTCACCTCTATGAACCGCACGGCGCTCCCTTCGGGGAGCTTTACCCTCTCTCCCCTCAAGCTATTCGAAAACCCTGACCTCCCTACTGAGCTACGGATAGCTAACCGGACAGACGACGCCTTGACGGCCATCCGCCAGGACATCAGTAAGTACCCTGAGTACTCACTGCGCGATGACTTGCTCGTCTTCTAGGAGAACCGCCTTGTTGTGCCACAGGACGACCGCCTCAGGCTAAGGCTCATTCAGGCTGCTCATCGACCCCCAGCAACGGGACATCCAGGCATCCAGCGCACCTGGGAACTCTTAAAGGAGAGGTACTACTGGAATGGTATGAAAAAGGCAGTAAAGCGGTACGTGCAGAACTGCCACTCCTGCAAGAGGGCTAAATACAAAACGGAATCCTACAACGGCCTGCTCAAGCCGCTCCCTATCGGGGACCAGCCCTAGAAGCACCTATCCTGTGACTTTGTCACCAAGTTGCCAAACTGCAAAGGATTCACCGCCGTCCTAGTAGTGGTAGACCGGTTCTTAAAAATACGGCACTTCATCCCCTGCCACGACACCACCACCGCGAGTCAAATGGCGCAGCTCTTCAGAGACAATATCTGGAAGTATCATGGCCTACCGGACACCATCATCTCAGATCGAGGACCCCAGTTTATCAGCGAATTCTGGCAAGGCCTCTGCAAGCTACTGAAGATTGACCACCGCCTTTCAACAGCCTACCATCCAGAGACGGACGGGCAAACAGAAAACGCCAATAAAGAAATGGAAATCTACCTCCGTCACTACGTTAGCTATCATCAGGACGACTGGGTAGACTGGCTTGCCTCCGCAGAATACGCTGCTAATGGAAACGTCTCCGCCTCCTCTACCGTAAGCCCCTTCTTCGTGGTCTACGGATATGAGCCCCGCCTATCCTTTGACTGGACGCCCACCCCTCTAGCGCCCACCGCCGCGGCTACCTGGAGCAGGGAAAGAGCCAACGAGATGGCAGATAAGATGCAAAAGGTCTGGGAATTTACGAAATTCCACCTGCAGCAGTCCCAGGAGAAGCAAGTAGAGTTCGCCAACCGTCACAGGAAGGATGTGTCCTACGAGGTGGGAGACAAGGTGTTTATCTCTACCAAGGACATGGATTTGGACCGACCCTCAAGGAAGCTAGGATGGACGCGGATTGGGCCATATCCTATTATCGAGAAAGTGGGAACCGCTTACCGCCTTCAACTACCCCCAGGCATTAACCGCGGCAATGTGTTCCATCCAAGCAAGCTTACAAGGGACGACAGTAACCCCTTCTAGGCCAGATACCGGAGCCGCAGCCCGCGGTGCAGGTAGACAATAAAGACGAATACGTAGTAGAGTCCATTCTCGACTCCCGTTACACTGGCAAGGGGAAGAGACTCCAGTACAGGGTTCAGTGGGCAGACTAGCCACCCGACCCTCAATGGTATCCAGTAGACAACTTCAACCACGCGGCTCAGAAACTCAAGGAATTTCACGACTCCTACCCAGCGAAGCCCGGTCCACCGAAGGAACTCAAACGGTGGATTCAAGAAAACGATAAAGCTGTCGAGTGAGGTCATCGCCAGAAGCTCTCGCTTAAGAGGGGGGTAATATGACGATTCAGACCGTCAACATCTCATTCTCCAGAAAACTAAGCCTAATTAGGCTAAAGCACTTATCTAAGACAAGATGTCTAAGACATAGGGTTTGCTAAGAGCAAACACTTAGCGGGAACGTACGGGAAAGGGAAGCCTAAGACCGGCTATTCGACTTCTAACTAGTACCTAGGCTGGATATATAAGTTTCCTCCTTCCTCCTTTATTCCCTTTCTTTTCTCTTTCCTTTCTCTAGCTTAGAAACTTTAGTCAATTTCGAGAATCTGACTTGTTCTTCTTGAGTCGTGACATATACTAGCAGAATTCGAAAAGTTCGCTAAGGCTTATATTATACTGGACAACCAACTCTATGCTCGAACTATTAAGAAAAAGACACCCTTAACTCGTACCCCTACCTCGATTCCTCTCTCGTCTATACTAGCTACTCCTTAACCCTTATCTCCTACACTAACCTCGATTCCTTAAGGTAAACCTATAGAACTAGATACTACCGCTCGAAAGACTTACCGAAAAGCTAATAACCTCTGCGCCTACTACGGTAATCCTAACTACTAGGTTAAAGAATGTCCTAAAGCTAAGGCTAAGAGACTTAAGCTTAATATAACGTCGTATATACCTCCTACGGCTTCCGTCCTCTACGTATCAAAAAACGTAGAAGGCTAGGTAGTACCCGGTACCTACCTAGCCCTCCTCTACTCCCTACTTCGAATTAGTTTTCCGTCCTTGCTTCCCTCTCGTCTTCGAATCTTGGAACACTCTCGTTTTCACCTCCTAAAACCCGTACCCTACAGCCCCGTGCTATAGATCTTAGGAAACGTCCGCTCCTTATCCTTAAATTAGTGGTTAATAACAAAATCGAAACCTCGGCTATATTAGACTCTAGTGCCTCGTCTCTTTTTATAGATAATGCCTTTATTGCTTCCTATTCAATCCCTATACGCTAAAAACCCTAAGCTGAATCCCTCGAACTCGCGGATGGATCTATCGCCGGATGGATTACCCACGAGGCCGACCTTTAACTTGATATTGATTAGTATTAAGAACTCGTTACCTTCTAAGTAACTAAGCTCGGCCAATATCTAATTATCCTAGGAAAACCCTAGCTAGAACGGCATGATCCACACGTCCTATGGTCAAAAAACATAATTACCTTCGCCTCCCCTTTTTGCTAAGCAAATTGCTTGCCTACTCGCTAACCTATAACTACGCTTTCCCCCTTACCTCCTAATTCGCCTTCGATCTCTTGCGCTACTGTATCCTACGCCGCCCTTACTCGTTATGTCCGACGAGATAAGACTAGGATATACGCCGTATTAATTAAGGAGATCTAAGAACACCTTAATAGCCTTAAGGAAACGGAACAGCAAACTCTAGAACAAGAACTCGAAACCCTCCGCTTACGAGTCCCCGCTCGATTCTACTATCTTCTTCCCTTCTTTACAAAGAAAGAGGCCGATAGACTTCCCCCACATCGGTATATTAATTATGAGATTTTATTAGAAGAGGGCAAGAAACCCTTATTCGGCCCTCTCTACTTAATATCCGATTTAGAGCTTAAGGCTCTACGTAAATACCTTAATAAAAACCTTAAAAAAGGTTTTATTCGACCCTTATCCTTATCCTCTGCGTCCCCTATTCTCTTTGTTAAGAAACTAGGAGGCGGCCTTCGTTTTTGCGTGGATTATCGCGAACTAAATGGTATTACGAAAAAGAACCGTTATCTACTCCCCTTAATTAACGAGACTCTTCGTCAACTTTAAGGCTCTCGTATTTTTACTCGACTCGACCTTCGCGGTGCTTATAACCTTATCCGAATTAAGGAAGGCTCCGAACATTTAACGGCCTTTAGGACTCGCTATAGCCTATACAAATACCTAGTTATGCCCTTTAGCCTGACGAATGCGCCGGCTACCTGCCAATAATTCGTTAACGATACGTTACGTAAATACCTTAACCGCTAGTACGTCGTCTACCTAGACGACATCCTTATCTACTCAGAAACAGAAGAAGAGCACCACGAACACGTCCGATTAGTTCTCGAAAAGCTCTATAAAGCAGGCCTATACGTAAAAGGCGAAAAATGCGATTTCTATACGACTTTAACTACGTTCCTTAGCTTCGTTATTTCTCCAGACGGTATCTCTATGGACCCAGCTAAGGTAGCCGCCGTAAGAGACTAGGAGACTCCTCGTTTAGTTAAAGACCTTTAATCGTTCCTTAGCTTTGCAAACTTTTACCGACGATTTATTAAAGGATACTCTCGAAAAGCCAGAGCTCTCTTTAAGCTCCTAGCTAAGAACATTCGTTTTACTTAGGGGAAAGAATAGGATAAAGTATTTACTTATCTTAAGAAAGCCTTTTATTCTTACCTAATCCTCCGACACTTCGACCCCTAACTCGAGACTATCCTTAAAACCGACTCTTCTAACTTCGTTATATCCGTAATCCTATCTTAATAGGTAACGTATAACGATAGTAAGAGACTTCTACACCCTATCGCCTACTACTCTCGGAAAATGACCTCCGTAGAGCAGAACTACGGTATTAGGGATAAAGAACTCTTAGCTATTATAGAAGCCCTAAAGGAATACCGTTCCCTTATTATTAACCTCTCCTCGCTACTCCTCGTTCTTACGGATCACTCGAATTTGACTAGCTTTGCCTCTAAACAAATCTTAAACCGTCGACAAGTACGCTAGGTAATTAAACTCTTAGAACTCGACTTTAAGATTGTCTACCGCCTAGGAACTAAGAATTAACGCGCGGATACGTTAATAAGACGGTTAGGAGACCTCCCTACTTAAGAGGGGCGCCTACCCCCTACTACGATCCTTACCCCCGGAAAATTCGAAATTTCGACCCTTGTTTTAACTCGATATTCGATCGCTAGGCTAGAACCGTCTCTAGCTAGTAATATTCGCTTAGTACTCGATAAGGATACTCTTAGGCAAGAGATCCTTACTATACTCGATACCTACGCACTTCGACATCCTAAAGTGGATCTAGGCGCATACTCTAAGGATAACGATGGTCTATTACTAGTTAATAGACTTATCTATATCCCTGAAGACCTAAGCCTCCGCTAAAGGATTATTAGCTCTCGACACTCGTATCCGGCTGCTGGACACCTAGGCCAAGTAGTAACATTTAAACTCGTTACTCGTAATTTCTGGTAGCTAGGTCTACGATAGACAGTAGCTCGTTTTATACGGAACTATAAGACCTACTAAAGAATTAAACCCGCTCGATACGCCCCCTTTAGATATTTAAAACCCCTTGAAGTGCCACAACGCCGCTGGTAATCCGTTTCTCTCGATTTGATTACGGGACTTCCAACGTCCAACTCGTTTAATACTATACTAGTAGTCGTAGACCGACTAACTAAAATGGCTCACTTTATTCCTTACCAAATAACCCTCGATTCGATAGAGCTTGCTAAGCTTTATCGAGACTACGTTTTTCGACTATACGGCTTACCTAACGACTTTGTATCTAACCGCGGCTCGATTTTTACTTCTGAATTTACTAGAGCTCTTAGTAGATCCCTATCTATTAAGACCAACTTTAGTACGGCTTTCCACCTACAAACCGACGGCTAGATAGAGCGTGTTAACGCTATCCTCGAACAATACCTTCGCGCCTACGTTTCGTACCAACAAGACGATTAGAACGACTTTCTCTCCCTTGCTAAATTCGTTTATAATAATACGATCTCGACTACGACTAAGGTTACCCCCTTCTTTGTAAACTACGGCTTCCACCCTCGTTATGAGATTCTATAGAAAGACTTAATCTTAGCCCCCCTTGAACCCCTACGTCTCTTCTAAGAGAACCTTGAAAACCTCGAAAACTACCTTCGCCAAGAAATTCGACTCGCACAAGACGCCTACGCAGAATAGGCTAATAAAGACCGTATTTCGCCACCCGTCTTTAAGCCTAGTAACCTTGTTTGGCTCCTAAGACGGCATATCTCGACAATAAGACCTTCGGATAAACTCGACTTTAAACGCCTTGGCCCCTTTTCTATACTAGAAAAGATCTTAACTCATGCCTATCGCCTAGAACTACCAAGGATAATAAAAGTCCACCCCGTATTCCACGTCTCCTTACTCGAACCCGTAGCCTCTGACCCCTTACCTAATTAAATCTAACCTCCGCTCCCGCCTATTATCGTTGACGGCGAAGAAGAGTACCGGGTAGAAGAGATTCTAGATGTTAAAACAACCCGGAGACAACCAAAATACCTTATAAAATGGACTGGTTACTCGATACTAACCTAGGAACCTTACGACCTTATTAAAGACCTTGAAGCTCTTAATACGTTTTATAAACGTTATCCTTTAAAACCTCGACCCTTAGACTAAAGGCTCGTAGGAACTTACCTCTAGGGAAGAGAGCCTACTATTATAAATATAGCTTATGTGGACTAATTACTTCTTGTTTACCGCCGATCGATTTGGAATCTAGATCTAGACTTGCCTGCTTATAAATCAGGAAGCTAGTATTTTAGTTCGTTCCTTATATATATAAAGCTCGCCTCTCTGCCTTATAATTAGTTCTTTAGTCTAGCAATAAGTATTCCTCGCGTATAACTTAGTATGCCTTGAATTGGACCTTGCTCGCCTCCTTTATTGTTCACTCGTCTCTCTCTACCCGCCTCTTAGCATTCGTCCCTAGTCTCTCGCCCCCCTCCTCTTATCCCCTGTGCTTCGGTATCTGCTTTACCTCTACTGCCTTTACCGGCTTCGTTACTTCGTCCCTCTCCGCCCTCTAAGGTCTATTCATTACAAGACGCCTACGTAGAATAGGCTAATAAAGACCGTATTTCGCCACCCGTCTTTAAGCCTAGTGACTATAACGGTAGGCTCCTTCTACTAAGCTTCGGAGTCGCTTAGTAGGTTGGTGAAAACCGAAGGGTTTACCTTGAAGAGACAAGAGGAGGATAGCGGTACAAAGAGGGAAGTATCACGTGATAGCGCGGTGCGTAATAAGCTTGTTACCTCTAAATTAATAGGGTTTGAATTGGAACTTTGAGTTGACTACGAAGGGTCAAATGTCTAGCTAAAGGAGCGTGACTATATACTACTAGGAAAGCTATAACAATCTAGTAGAGCCCTTACGAGCTGGGCTTATATAGGCTCGTAAGAGAGCCTATTTTCTAAGGGCTCGCTGAGCCCTTCGCTCGAGGGCTCGCTGTGGGGTGCACGTGACTAGGGCGCCTAGGCCCTTTCTCGCCCGAAGCGGGGTAAGCGGAGATCCTTCTTTCCCGCCTCTTAGGCTTTCTCCCCTTCTAGCTACTTTGTTACTTAGTACTCTTCCTAACCCTTGTGTCTTCCTATCTATACGGACTGAGGTTCGTAACACTACCTCCCCCCTTAAGGATCTTCGGCCCGAAGATTTGTCCGTTAGGTTATATTTTGTCTCCCGTTCCTCCTGCCCTTTCTTCTCCTGTAAGTTCTCGTCATGCCTCCTAAGAAGCGTTCTTTTACTGAGACTCTGGATGGGTATTCGCCTCGCCCTCATCGGACTACCCTTCGTCGGAAAGAGTTGTTGCGGCAGGTTCTACGTAACGGAGTAGAGATGATCCCTTATACTAATTGCTTGGAGCACCGGACTGCTTGTATTGCTTTGGAGGATAATCCTTCTGAGTGCGGTGCTTGTTTACAGGGGCGTCGCTCGGGGTGTGATGTTGCGGAGTCTAGTGGCTCTGGATGTAAGTGGCTATCCCTATCTTTTCTCGATTCTGTTTGACCTTCCTTAGTGGAGAAGCTTGATCGTGCCTGTGAGCGGGTTGCTGCTGAGGCGGATGCTGCTTTAGCAAAGTTTCTGCGGTTACAGAAACAGCAGCGGTTCTTGAAGGAACGCCGTTCGCGTATGATTCGTGAGGGCTTCGAGAATCTTGCCGCACTGGAGGCTGCGGAGGACGCAGAGGCCGCGGTAGTCGGGGGTCCTGTTGACCCTGAGAATACCGAATCTTCGCGATCGACAAAGCGCTTGCGTGGCGAGGCCTTAGCTGACGCTTCCGTGGGTCCTGCTGGGTCCCCTGGGGCTGGCTCTGCTGTGCCACCCGCGAATTCCGAGTTGGTTGATCAGGCGCGGCAGTCTCCGTTCCCTGATTTCGATTTCGGATCCTTCGTGTTTGATGAGGCCGCGGTGCCGGCCGATCCGGGTTTTGGCGATGGAATCTTTCAATAAGGTCTTTGCATCCTTCGCAATTTTCCGGTGGTTCCCAGGTATGGTCCCAGTCTCCTTCCCATTGTAGGAGGTATCTGAATTGACCATCAATATAGCCGCTGTCTAG
Source organism: Neofusicoccum laricinum (assembly GCA_029906385.1). NCBI lineage: Eukaryota > Fungi > Ascomycota > Dothideomycetes > Botryosphaeriales > Botryosphaeriaceae > Neofusicoccum > Neofusicoccum laricinum. The sequence goes on along the minus strand of CP123718.1, from coordinate 271,914 downwards.
GATCTTTTCTACGATCCATTCCTTGTTTTCGTCGGCGTCTGGGTTTTCTGGTACTATTTCTTCAGTCTGCTGGATGATCGTGGCGTTCTTTGGTGCCGGTTCGAGCAGTGCAATGTGGAAGACGGGTACTATCCGCATAGTTCTTGGTAGCTTGAGGCGGTAGTTGACTTTCCCGAGTTTCTCTTCGATTTCGAATGGTCCAATTTTCTTGAAGTCCAATTTGCTGTTTGGTCGCTTCGTTTTGATGTTTTTTCTGAGTAGGTAGACTTTATCCCCCCTCTTTAGCTTCGGTGCCTCCTGGTGCCGTCTGTTGTAGTAGCGGGACATCAAAAATCCATTGTATTCGATGTCGAGGCTGAGCTGTTTGTGAAGTGCCTTCAGCTGGTCTGTCTTGAGGATTCCTTTCTGGCTTAGTGATTTGCTTAGAAGCGATTCCCTATAAGCCGTTGGCTCATATCCGTAGTTGGCGTAGAACGGTGATTCTTGCGTAGTCGTTGCCTTTGAACTGTTGTACGCGAACTGGGCGAGAGGTAGCAGTTCAACCTAATTGTCTTGCGTGTAGTTGATGTAACAGCGTAGGTATTGCTCTAGCGTTTGGTTTGTTCGTTCTGTTTGTCCGTCCGTTTGAGGATGTGCCGTGGTGGATAGCTTATGCTTGGATCCGAGCTGGCGGGTAAGAGTCTGCCAGAATTGAGATGTAAATAACCGATCTCTGTCTGATACTAGCTCGTCCGGTAGCCCGTGGTTGCCGAGGATTATCCTAAGGAAGGTATAGGCTAGGTCTTCTACGTTCGCCGTTTTAAGATACGGTAGGTAGTACGCGTACTTAGTAAGCCTGTCGACGATGACTAGGATCGAGTCGTAAAGGACGCCGGTTAAGGGTTCTTTCGACTGGGGTAGATCCGTAATAAAGTCTAATGTGATAGACTGCTAGGGCCTTTCCGGGGCTGAAAGTGGTTGGAGTAGTCCGTAGGGCGCGTGTCTTACCGCTTTGCTTCGAATGCAAAGGTCGCACTGCGTGACTATCCGTTGAACCGTTTTTCTCAGTCCTGGGAAGTAGTAGTTCCTGGTAATTCGTTCAATCGTCTTGTCCATTCCTTGGTGACCGTGTGCTGGTGCTTCGTGGATGTCTTTAACGAGTTCTTCTCGTAGCTTGACCGGGACGTAGACTAATCCTAAATACAGGATGGTGCCGTCTTCGTCTCTGGTTAGACGAGGGTCGTTTTCCACGTTTCCGAGTTCCTGGGCCATTGCGTCATGTTCGTAGGCCTCTCGGATTTTCTTTGTCCAGGCGTTGCCCTCCAGGCGATACGCCGGCGCTAGTAGCCTGACCGGGGTAAGTGGGACTTCGCTTTCCGGATTCCCCTTAAGCCAGGATTGGGCAATCCTAAATATAGGTGCGCACGTTCTAGCTGGTGTAAGGCTTCCGTCTTCCTGCCGGTTTAAAACCGCAGGCTGTAGTCCTGGCTTCCCTTCGATATGGTCGGCTCTTCTGCTTAGCGCATCTGCGCGAGCATTCTCTGATCCCTTTCTGTAGGTGATCTTTATGTTATAGGATGCTAGTTCTTCCGCCCACCTGACTTGTCTTCGAGTCAATTCCTTTGTGGTGGTGAAGTGCGTAAGGTTCTTGTGATCGCAGTGAACCATCACTTGGTACTTAGCTCCTTCGAGGTAGTGTCTCCATTCTTTGAAAGCCGTGATAATGGCTAACAGTTCTTTGTCATGGACGTCGTAGTTGAGCTCCGGGGGCGTCATCTTTCTTGAGTAGTACGCGATTGGGTGAAGTTTGCCTTGCTCGTCCGGTTGGCTAATGCAAGCGCCAATTGCGTAGTCTGATGCGTCCGTTTCGACCGTAATAGGGAGTTCCGGGTTGAAGATGCCCAGAATGGGTGCCTCGCAGAACATTCGCTTAAGGGAGTCGAATGCGTCTTGCTGGTCTTTTCCCCATTGGAATCCGTGCTCTTTTCGAGTAAGTCTGGTTAGGGGTTCTGATACTTTTGCGTAATTCATGATAAATTTACGGTAAAAGTTGGCGAACCCGAGGAAGGATTGTACTTCCTTGATAGTTCGTGGTGCCGGCCAGTCCCTGATTGCGTCCAGTTTCTTCTCGTCCATGCTGATGTGCCCAGGCGTAATGATAAAACCCAAGAATTCTGTTCGCTGGGTATACCATTCGCATTTGTCTGGTGCTATTCGGAGATCTTTGTCCTGTAGTACTTCGAGGACTTTCTTTATATGCTCGGTATGTTCTTCGAGCGTATCCGAGTAGATCAGAATGTCGTCCAGGTAAGCCATACAGAATACATCCAAATACGGACGTAGTGTATCGTTGACCAAGTTCTGGAATGTGCCAGGGGCATTTGTAAGCCCGAATGGCATGACCGTATACTCGTAATGACCGAATCTTGTTCGGAACGCTGTCTTCCATTCCTCTCCTTCTTTCATGCGAACCAGGTAATAGCCTTCTCGAAGGTCCAACTTAGTGAAGTACTTAGCGGTCCGGAGCTTATCCTGAAGTTCGTCGATACGAGGTAATGGGTATCGGTTTTTTACCGTTACGTCGTTCAGTTGTCTGTAATCGACGCAGAGGCGGAGCTTGCCGTTTTTCTTTGGGACGAACAGAATAGGATAGCCAGCCGGTGATGACGAAGGCCGTATGTATCCTCGTTCTAGGTTCGTGTCGATGTACTCCCTTAAAGCTTCGCTTTCCTTCTGAGAGAGGGAATAGATTGGCTTGAACGCGGGTTGCGTTCCTGGGATAAGGGGTATTTCGTGATCCCAAGGTTGATGTTTTGGTAAGCTTCCTTTTCCTCTTTCTCTACACACTTGTGCGTATTTCCAGAATTCTGGGGGTACCGTTTCCAGTTCTGGTATTGGCGGTTTAACTCCGCTAGTGGGCCTTATAGTTCCGTCGTTGTTAACCACTTGCTGGGTCCCGACTACCGAAATGCCTCGGACTGCGTAGCTCTTATCCCACAGAAGATTCCTACTTCGTGAAGTAGGTAGGCTGTAGCGTCTCTCGATCCTCTAGGAGCAGTCTCCTCCGACTGACTTTAGGCCGTTATCCTCTTTTGGAGGTCCCGTTTTACCGTTTTAGTCGTTCGACTCGGGCACGTCCGCCCTGCGCATGCGTGCTGTGATGCGTTGCTCCATTTCCTGGCTTGGTCTAACGTAGACTATAAACGCTTTTTCTCCCCTACGCTTCATGCGCTGTAGGGCCGCTAAGGAGATTTCTTGGATATCGATGGTACTTTTCTTTTCCTCATCGTTCCGGCTCTGGTCGTGCTCGGGCTTCTTGCTCTGGCGTGTCGACTCTGGCTCATCGTTTCGGCTTCTTTGCTCGGGTACGTCCACCCTGTTCGTCCTTTTCGCGGTAGCGAGGTGTCTTTCGCATAGTTCGTCCGGGAAGGTGATTGTTCCCCTCCTCCAGTTGATGTATGGTGCATGCGTCTTCAACCATGGCATCCTAAGGATAATGTCATGTCCTGGGATAGACATAAAGTCTAGGTTGATGTGTTCTTTGTGATTGCCAAGTGACATAGGCGAATCTCCGGTTTCGATTCTGACCCATCCGTTGCCGTAGGTGGAGGGTGATCCGTCCACTGTACTAAGCTCGTACGGTTGGTCTTTTGCTTGGTGCCGGAGGCCGTGCTTAATGGCGAATGGCGGGTGAATGAAGTTACCCTGCGCGCCGCTGTCGATCATGGCACTTGCTCTCTTTCCGCAGAAAGTGACTTCTACGTGGAGTAATTGGTGAAGATCTGATCCGGTGGGTATTGGTCCGTTCGATGTGCGTGATACCTGGTTGAGGGACCTAGCTAACGGCCCCTCCTGGGGTCCCTGACTAGGGAGGCCGTTTAGTTTTTTGGTATTGGGTAGCCATGGGCCTTACTGTGTATATAGTCTTCCCATTCGTTGACTTGAATGTATGCTTGCTTCCAGTTGGTCCAATTGCCGTTTTTGGTCACCCTTGTCCAGTAGACTTTGTCGTTCCGCACTTGGTATTTGAAGGTTGGATGATGATTGAGCTTTTCATCGGGAATCCATTTGAGCGTTCGATTCTGGATTGTTGCCGTTCCGTGTTGACAGAGAATTCTTGCTAATTCTCGTAGAGAATCGTAGTCCGCCTGCTCGCGTGCTGAGAGACCTTGGTGGTGTCCTTTAACGAGCGTTGTTTCTGGAGTTACCGGGAGTTCGTATTTTTCTCCGTTTTGCTTAATGCGGGTTTCCCAGAGGGTGTCCTGTCGCCAGTCCCATATGACTATAAGGGCGAGGTTCCTCTGATCCGGGATCCAAACCGTTTGACCGTGGTTTCCGCATCCGTTTTCCGGGTGGTAGCTGATACCGTACCGTTGAGCGAGTACTTCGAGCGAGGTGAGGGTGTTTCGCTTGTCCATTGTCCGGGTTCTTTCCTGGACCGTCTCTTCCCTTGTACTGCTAAGTTCGCTTTGGTCTGGGGTGCTGTCGTACAGTTCCCCTGTGTCGCTGTCTACCAGGTCGGAGTCCTCCGGGAACGCGTCGACAAGGGCGTCGAGCTGGGGTTCCTTGGTAACTCGAGTGGTAGCGTTAAGCTGTCGGTTTTTCCCTGGTTTGCGGGGGTACCATCCCGTGGCGTTTTTATCGCTCTTGTGGATCATGCAGCTGTCGTTGTAGCATGCGGTCCAGCTGATGGCTGCATGCGCTGCTCGCTGCTGTTCGATCTTCTTGAAGGCTGCCAGCTCCTTCTCGGAGTCTTTTCGTACGGCCGCCGCATGACTGCGTCCTTTCTTGGGCCGTAGCGGGCAGTCGTGCCCTGGCTGCCACTTATCTCCGTAGTAGACACAGAGTTTCTTCGCGAATAGTTCTTGCTGCTCTGGTGTCCATTTCGTCTGCGTGTTCTTGTTTCGTCCCTTCCATCCATTGTTCCGTCCCTTGTTGTTCCTGTCCTGACGGGTGGAACTGTCGAGTTCCATGGCATCGCCGCCGTTCTGAGTGTGGCGTGGCTTGGTTGCCCGTGTTGTGTTGGCAGGGTACCGTTCGGTTTGTCGCTCCCAGAGGCGCTCGTCCAGGCGCCTGGCTAATTCGATCATTGTGTCCAGCGTTTTGGGGTAGCTGTGGAAAGCCATAGCATCCTTGATGTTTGACTTGAGCCCTTTATAGTAGTGATCACGCTGTGCTTGATCTGACCATCCCTCCAGGAATGCAGCCGCTTGTCGGAATATAGAGGTGTAGTCCGAGACCGATCCTTTCTGTTGCAGGATCATGATCTTCTAAGTTGCTTGTCGGACTTCGTCTACGTCGTTGAAGGCGCGCTTGAGATGCTCCACGAATTTGTCGTAGTTATTGAACATGTCCCGAGTGTTCTTGGACTGTTCGTTCTTGTCCTTGTGGAGGTGTTCGTTGAGGTAGGGTTCGAACCATCGCTCTGCCGTTCCGCGAAGGTAGGTAGATGCGAAGAGAACCTTGTCTTCCTCAGATTCGAACTGGTCGTCGTAGATACGGATGTATCGTTCGAGCTGGGAGGTGAAGCCTTGTAGCTTCTGTCGGTTACCATCAAAGGTATCAGGGTTCCGGAGTTTGACTTTTCTCGGCCTCGGGGCCGCTTGACCTGCTTGAAGCTGTTCGATCTGCGCTTGCAGGCGTTGGATGGTTGACATTAGCTGAGCCGCGGTCGGCTGCTGAGTCGGGGCGTTGCTCATCTCGACGTCGGACATTGACTATGTTAGAGATGGCGTTCTGGGGGATACTTCTCTTTAGTTTTCTTAAAGCCTTCCTTCTCTTGCAAGGATGGTGGTCAAAGTGTAACGGTAGGCTCCTTCTACTAAGCTTCGGAGTCGCTTAGCAGGTTGGTGAAAACCGAAGGGTTTACCTTGAAGAGACAAGAGGAGGATGGCGGTACAAAGAGGGAAGTATCACGTGATAGCGCGGTGCGCAATAAGCTTGTTACCTCTAAATCAATAGGGTTTGAATTGGAACTTTGAGTTGACCACGAAGGGTCAAATGTCTAGCTAAAGGAGCGTGACTATATACTACTAGGAAAGCTATAACAATCTGGTAGAGCCCTTGCGAGCTGGGCTTATATAGGCTCGTAAGAGAGCCTATTTTCTAAGGGCTCGCTAAGCCCTTCGCTCGAGGGCTCGCTGTGGGGTGCACGTAACTAGGGCGCCTAGGCCCTTTCTCGCCCGAAGCGGGGTAAGCGGAGATCCTTCTTTCCCGCCTTCTAGGCTTTCTCCCCTTCTAGCTGCTTTGTTACTTAGTGCTCTTCCTAACCCTTATGTCTTCCTATCTATACGGACTGAGGTTCGTAATAGTGACCTTGTTTGGCTCCTAAGACGGCATATCTCGACAACAAGACCTTCGGATAAACTCGACTTTAAACGCCTTAGCCCCTTTTCTATACTAGAAAAGATCTTAACTCATGCCTATCGCCTAGAACTACTAAGGACAATAAAAGTCTACCCCGTATTCCACGTCTCCTTACTCGAACCCGTAGCCTCTGACCCCTTACCTAATTAAATCCAACCTCCGCTCCCGCCTATTATCGTTGACGGCGAAGAAGAGTACCGGGTAGAAGAGATTCTAGATGTTAAAACAACCCGGAGACAACTAAAATACCTTATAAAATGGACTGGTTACTCGATACTAACCTAGGAACCTTACGACCTTGTTAAAGACCTTGAAGCTCTTAATACGTTTTATAAACGTTATCCTTCAAAACCTCGACCCTTAAACTAAAGGCTCGTAGGAACTCACCTCTAGGGAAGAGAGCCTACTGTTATAAATATAGCTTATGTGGACTAATTACTTCTTGTTTACCGCCGATCGATTTGGAATCTAGATCTAGACTTGCCTGCTTACAAATCGGGAAGCTAGTATTTTAGTTTGTTCCTTATATATATAAAGCTCGCCTCTCTACCTTACAATTAGTTCTTTAGTCTAGCAATGAGTATTCCTCGCGTACAACTTAGTATGCCTTAAATTAGACCTTACTCGCCTCCTTTATTGTTCACTCGTCTCTCTCCACCCGCCTCTTAGCATTCGTCCCTAGTCTCTCGCCCCCCTCCTCTTATCCTATGTGCTTCGGTATCTGCTTTACCTCTACTGCCTTTACCGGCTTCGTTACTTCGTCCCTCTCCGCCCTCTAAGGTCTGTTCATTACATAGACAAGGTTAAACTAACGAGTAAGTATTTTACTCTAGCTATACTCTCTAGCTAACTAGTAGCTTAGCACGCTCTTAGCTCTTAAGTAGAGGAATCTAAGGGGCCTATACCAGACGCTTTACTAATAGATAAGGTATCTAAGCTCTTTAAGCTCTAGCACCGCAGATTTGCCCACCTAGGGAAAAGAAAATTGGGGGAGCTTCACAAGGTTACGACTCTCTCCGAGCCAATTCCTACTACAGTAGAGGAAGACTACATTTATAACGTATACGCCCTTACTAAGATTAAGAATAAGAAGGGACACTACGTTAGTAATAGGAAGGCCGCGCTCCTATTACTTGTTTTAATTGATATCTGCGGACTACTACCTAAATCTTGGGTAGGATACTCCTACTTCCTTAAGATCGTTAACAACTACTTAAGGAAGGTCTAGACAATTACGCTTAAGAGAAGGGAAAATGCACTACGTGCTCTAAATAAATGGCGCGTGAAGGCAGAGCTTCAAGGGGGAGTAAAACTCATTACTATCCGCAGCGATAACGCCACTGAACTTAAGTTAATACTTAATTAGTGGTGCGCAACCCTTAGTATCACTCCTTAGTACACTATTCCCCATCAGTCAAGTCAGAATGGTGTAGCAGAACGAGCCATCCAAACTACTAAGACTAATGTAAGAGCTATACTGAAAGATGCAAGGCTCCCTATTGAATTCTAGGTGGAAGCAGCCGAAACTGATGCGTACCTACGGAATCGGACTGCAGTTGGACCTCTTATTAACGGTAAACCCTCGAGCCCCGAGGAAGCATTCACAGGTCAAAAGCCAAGCATCGACCATGTGCGTGTATAGGGCTGCAAGGTCTACTTATACGTTGACCCTAGGTCACTCCCTGTCGGATCTAGACATGACAAGTTTATGGATCGAGGGAGAGTGGGAGTCTTCATGGGCTATATGGATGAAACCGACAAGTAATATCGTCTATGGGCTCCTGACCTTGGAAGGGTAATCCGGACCTATAGCATCCGGTTTGTAGAGAATAAGAAGGGAGGCGACATTGACTTAAACCTAAAAGTCAAGGCAAAATCAAACGTCGTCCCTAAGAGACGGCCAGTCGGCCGTCCACGAAAGATTCTCTTTGCACCGGAGCCTGCCGAGGAAGAGAGGGAGGACTCGCTAGCAGTAGAAGAAAAGGGAGGCAATATTAACCTAGGTCAACATCCATTACATCAAGAAACGCCCCCCACTGCCGCAAATGAGGAGGATCAACCTGGAGAACAAGCTACTCCAAGTAGCGCCCCAGGAACTAGAAGGTTTGGGGGAGTGTTCATCCCTAAACGAAAGAGATTACTGGAGGAGGAACCTTCTACAGAAGAGCCAGCACTAAAGGTACCTCGGAGTCTTTTTGCACTCATCAGCTAAACACCTATTGAGTGCTATAAACCTCCGGAAGTATAGGTGTTCTATGCTCTATCAGCAACCCTCCAGGATATTGTTGGACCCGAGATCCCCACTCCAAAGACCTACGCAGAAGCAGTGGGAGACCCTCAATTTGGAGAGCTTTAGAAACAAGCTATCCAAACCGAACTTACTAAACTCGCTAGTAATGGAACTTGGGAGGAAGTTATACCACTAAAGGGAACAAACATTGTAACAAGCAAGTGGGTATTTAAGCCAAAGCTAAACCCCGATGGCTCGCTTAAAAGAGCAAAGGCCCGCCTTGTTGCAAGAGGATTTACCCAGAGATTTAGACATGACTTCTGGGACACCTTTGCCCCAACGGTCCGATACGAAACTCTTCGGATGTTCCTATCTATCGTAGCGCTTATGGATCTTGAGCTCCATTAGGTTGATGTTAATAATGCCTTCACGGAATCACGCCTCCGTAAGGAGATCTACATGGCCCCACCGGAAGGTATTACCGTCATGCCAGGACGCGTCTTTAAGCTTCTACGCAGTCTATATGGTCTTAAGCAAGCCGCGAGAGACTAGAATAGTAACTGTATAAAAGCACTAAAAGACCTTGGCTTCCGTTAGAGTGCAGCTGACCCCTACCTACTCATTTACCACGAAAGAAAAATCATCTTACTAGTCTACGTTGATGATATCCCAATCGCCGCCCCAAAGATTGAGGATATTATCTGGTTTAAAAACGCCATCAGCAAGGTCTTCAAGATTAAGGACCTAGGGGAGATAAAGAAGATCCTTAGTATTAAAGTTACTCGTGATAGAAAGAGTAGGATGCTACGTCTTAACCAGTCCTACTACTTGCAAGAAACACTTCAAACCCTTTACATGGAAAAAGACAAGTCGAGACCAGCAACGCTACCACTAAATAGATACGACGCTCTCCGTCCCTCTGGACTAAACGATAAGCGAATCGACCTAAAGGAGTATCAGCACGCCGTTAGAAAGCTGATGTACCTTGCGGTTCTCACGCGTCCAGACATTGCGTTCCCAATCGGCCGGCTAAGCCAGTATTTAAGTGACCCAGCAGAACATTATGGCTATGCACTTAAAGGCCTACTGCGGTACCTTAGATCAACAGCCGATCTTGGGATAGTCTACAAGGACAGTGGGAGTGTAGGGCTTATAGGGTACTTAGATTCAGACTATGCCATGGATAAAACGGATAGGAAGTCTATCCTCGGATATATCTTCCTACTTGGTAACGGTCCCATCAGTTGGAGGAGCCAAAAGCAAAGATCAGTGGCCACCTCTACTATAGAAGCCGAATATATGGCAATGTCCGCCTGCGCTAAGGAGTCTCAGTGGCTTGTACAGCTACTTCGAGAGATAGGAGCAGGTGAATACCTCGGGTCATCCCCTTATTGCGCAGTGCTGTTTGAGAACGAGAAGTTTAACAGCACTACAAGTCTAAAGGGAGACAATCAGGCCGCGTTAGCCCTTGCAAAGGATCCTCATGTGTATGAACGGTCAAAGCATATTGACGTGCATTACCATAACGTCCGGGACCTCGTTTAAAGGAACCGAGTGCACGTTAAGTATGTTCGCAGTGAGGATATAGTGGCAGACGGACTAACTAAACCTCTGGCAAGAGACCGCTTTGCTAACTTTATCCAGCAACTAGGTTTACAGCCAACGCTCTAAGGCTGAGTAGGAGTGTTAAATAAACAGCCTAAGGGCTACTATACCTGGGTGGATTTTAGCAGTAGAGCGAGTTGGTTTCCTAGAGAGTTAATCTAGTTAGGAAACCAAAGGTCCGAAAAGGACCCGATTAGCGAGAGCCAATTGGGGTTTAGTGTAGCACGTAACGCACACGTATATCCTCCGTGTGCGGCTAATAGGTAGAAGAATTAAACGACTTATCGTAGACTGTCTCTATACCGCTGCTATGAACCCTTATTGTTTAACATTTAATCTTATTAGTCTGTTCCCGTGTGCCTAAGCCATGCGAGATCAAGGAGATCAATCCCTTAGCGTCACGTGATACACGTGACCTATGGTGGGTCTTTTTACGGCGCGTGTTTGTGTCCTGCTGACCTCCTTTCCTATTCTACCCTGCCTCTCTGAAGGCTGTGCCGTAACACCCTGGCTTAATGATACGTAGAATATTAGCTTGTCCATATAGAGCATAATAAGGCCTTCCGGAGAATATAGTAGCATAGCTGGTCAGATAGCTAATCAAAGCTAGCTTCGATATTAGATATAGTAATTTTAAAGATGCTGCTAATCGGACGATCTTAGTCTAGTCACTTAGTCGACGTCACCAAGACACGAACTGCCTCCGTTCTGGGGTACGCTCACTACGATTTACCGCAAGCAGCGATGCGTGATTTTCCACGGTGATTACATGCAAAGCTCTATGTGCGGACGGGGGGCTCGTTGTATGCCCATGCATGCAGCACTGCAGTTGTATGCCTACTGGAGTTCTTCTACATCGCTCCGTGGACGGCTTTCGCTGGTATGGTGAGCACCTGTGTTGTCTTTCTATATTCGTCGTACTCCGTCGCCGTGGCTCTTCTCCCTTTCAGAGGCCGCGATAAAGTGCAGCATGGCCCCTTCTGGCTTGGGAAGCTGGGAGTGGCATCCAATATCGTTCTTCTGCTTTGGACTGCCTTCACGCTTGTAGTAAGTTGGAGCATCACTGAACTGTCAGAGACAGCATCAGCGCTAACGCGGCATAGATGTATTCCTTTCCGGCACAATTTCCGGTGTCTGGAGGAAACATGAACTATGTATGTGCCGTGTACGTCATGTTGGCTATGGTTGTCGTCTCGGTTTGGTATATCAAGGCAAAGAAGAAGGATAAACCTAGTAGTCTCACTTGACTATGCACGGGTAGGGAAAGCGAAAAGCGCATGAATTAAATGCAGAAGCATGTCATTATCTTGAGTCATAAGAGATCAATCAACATTAGGAGCCACCGGCAGCGTCCACCTCCTCCCCCGCATTACGTTACATCCCAGCCCACCCATCCAAACCCCCTGCCCCCTACCCAAACGCCCAGAACGCCGCCGCCCGCACCCTCGCCACCTCCCCCCTCCCCTCCCCCAACCCCACCAACACCCCCAACATCACCGTCCCAGCAACCCGACACACGCTCCCATTCAACCAATCCAGCAACTCCTCCCCCACCGCCCCCGCTCCCGCCACCACCCCCGCTCCCGCCACCACCCCCGCTCCCGCCACCACCCCCCGCTGACACACCCTCATCGCCGCGTCGAACCCCGCCACGTCGCCCCCCCGCGCCGCCGCCCCCAGCGCCAGCAGCGCCCCCCGGTGCGTCTCGTGCGCCCGCGCGTCCAGCGCCGTCGCCGCTGCCAGGAACTCCGATAGCTCGAGGAAGAGGTGCGGGACGTGGAGTGGGGAGAGGTCGGCTTCGGTGGCGGCGGGGCCGACGCGGGCGCGCAGGCAGGCGAGGACGGCAGCGCGGAGGTGGGGCGGCGGGGTGGTGGTAGTGGGGGTGGAGGGGTCGGGTGGTGGGGGTGAGGGAAGACGGCGGAGGTACGGCGTCGTGTGGGCGGGGGTCGGGGGTGGGGTCCGGGCGGCGGCGGAGGCGGCGGGGCGCTCGTCGGCGGGGCGCTCGTCGGCGGGGCGGGTGCGCGGGATGAGTGCTGCGGTGCTGCTGGGTTTGTGCGGCGGCGGGGCGGGGGTCGAGGCGGCGTGGGTGCCGGCTGGGTCGTGGTGGGGCGTGCGGATGGCGGGAGCGGCTGGTTTGGGTTTCTCCGGCGGGGTGGCGCCGGCGTCGCGCTTGCCCAGGTGCTGTTCCTCGTAGTCGGAGATGGCTTCGCTGACCTTGCGCTTGTGGCTGTGCGGAACGCGGGGTTTCTTCGTCTCGGTGGTCGTGGGCGGCGTGGGCGGCGTGAGCGGCTTCAGCTCGGGTTCCGGAGAAGGCCTGACGCGCCAGGCCAAGCCATCGGAAGAAGCTTCGGGCGCGGGCTTCTTGCGGAGACGTAGCCTGGTCTCTTTCAGGATGGCGGATGGACTCGTCGGGACGTCGTCACGCGTGGTGGGCTTCTCATACGGCGGAGGGTCGTCGTCGACGAGCGGATTCCAGGGGAGGTTTCCGTCTTCTTCGCACGGGTAGCTCTGCCACAAGTTCTTCCCGCCGCCGAATCCGCCCTTGCACGTGGCTTGCACGTCCAGCTCTGGCGTCCCGACGACATCCTGGTTGAGGATAGAGCGAATGGCTTGCAGCTCGAGCTCGACACCGCCACGTGATAAGTACACATCGAACTCTTGAACGCCAGTTAAGGATCTCATACATAACATCAGCCTGCCGGGGACGCCGGTCAAAGGCTTCGCCAACGGCCTTCGGAGCTTCGGCATGACAACGTATGCAGGACTGCCGAGGGAAAAGCGTGCGCGCACGAGACCTTCCCGCAACTCTAGCGGACTGACGCCTCTTAGCTGGAAGAGCGTGGCGTCGGGTAGATTCCTGGCTTCCACGCGGCGCAGGTCTAGACAGAGGCGCTCGACCGGAACGACCAGGAACATGTCTTTTTTAGACCTGTGCAGGGTGGATCGAGTGCTAAACGGCATGTAGAAGCTGATGAGAAGACGCTGGCCATTTCCAGCGGCGGCCCGCCCGATCCGCATGACGAGCCTCCCTCTGTTCGGCTGCCCGGCGGCCTCCAGACACCCCACGTGTTGGTACTGGCCATTCGTAGGGTCGTTCCATCCGATTAGGACTGGCTCCTCTACGAGCTGATCAAGCGGCGGTTCTCGAGCGTGAACATGGACGTGCGGGACTGACTCGGACAACATCGTGCAAGGCGCGACTGAAATAGCCTACTTGGTCGGCCGGTATCAAGCTCCGAACAGACTTGGGTCGGAGGGATGGACGTTGGAAAGCGTTCGTGCGGACGAACTGGCCCGTGAGACGACACGTGTCGGGCGAATAGGGGTGTCGAGCACCAGACACTGGTACACGGCGGCCGCACTGGCTGCTGCGGAGAGCCGGTACGCGCCTGGTAATCCGGATGCTGCGATGCAGCGAAGCAGTATTGACACGGTGAATTGGACCGAGGCAGATAGGCTGGCCCGGAGGAGAGTGTTACGGCTCGGGCCAGGGGTAGCGACAGACCGGATACAGGCCCGCCAACGAGGGAGTCTGGATGTCCGTGGGAAACGAAACAGCCCAGCCAGAGCAGATGAGGTAAGATCAACGCTGGGCGGTGATGGCAAGAAGGGAGATGCGGAGCTGTCGTGTATAGACACACGATGTTGGGGCAAACGTCGCGTGTCCGCTCGACCCACCTGTCCTTGGCGTCAGCCCTATCCAGCCTAGCCTTTCGTTAACGCCTCCAATTACACAGTCGTCTCCGATAACACACCTTATCGGCGAGACCGAACAACATGCCGAGGCGGAGAAAAAGGCGGCGTGTTGGCCCAGGAGCAGGAATGAACCGAGCGCGAAACACGTCATCAGTCGGACTGGAGGGGTTTCTGAAGAGGCAAGCATCACGGGGTCCAGCACATTGCCCTCGACTAATGGCTGGCGCCGGAATAAAAGTAGCTCATCTCAAGCTGGGTAGACGACCGCGGCCGGTTACCAGGCGGATAGACGACGGGGTGGACGCAGGGGCGCAAAAGACTTCATTGGCGAAGAGGGATGCGCATGTCCTAGCGTGTGGCCAGATTGGGGCACGTGGCTTCGTGGTGGGAGGTATGCCGACTACACATGGAACGCCAGCAGTGATGCTAGCAAGCTTTGAGCTCTTGCTTGGGATGTAATGGAAAGCCATGGCCAGGTACAGCTCACGGGACGGCTACTTGCGAGTGATGGCCGAAGGAAGCGCCGTTGAAGGCGTAGGACGATCATTCCAAGCGACCATGACGGAGATACGCGTAGAAGGGGAATGCGGAGGGTTCTTCCATGTCGGCTGTCTTCCCGTGCTCTTGGGTGTCGTCGAATGCGCCGCGATACTAATACTGACATCTCGTGTTGTTGCCAGACTTGGGCTCGATGGCGAGGAATGCGAAGCGCAAGCCGCTGGACGTGAGACAGGGATCTGTAACCTAGGGACCGGCCCGGACGAGCTGGAGGCCGACGAGACAATCGATGAATTCTCGCCCTGTGAAGGCTGCCTGCTCCAGAACGCCGGGTTCCTAAGGCTGAGGTGCATCTGGTTCGATGTGCGCGAGAGGAGGCTGATGCGGGAGGGTCTGACGGCACAGCAGCGTTGGGCCCACGCGTAAGGATTGTTTACGAAGGGATTTGGAGAATGGCGGTGCCAGGTGGTCGAGCCGGGCCCATGCACTCGACGGACTTGAGCGCATCGCCTGGGTCAAGATGCCGAGCCAGGCCATCAAGGGCAATTTGTAACAACCTGGTCCTTCGAGGTCGTGGTCCAACAGGTCATGGGCTCCGGCGTAGAGGGCGGCGGTCACGGTGGGCGGACTTTAGGAGAGGCGGCCGACGTGCGGAGGGAGTGGTCGGGATAGCGGATGCTGGCAGACCCGTGGCTACTTGCGTGGGTCCAGAGGCCCTCGCTTAGGTGCCGCGGAGGGATGCTGGGATTAGTGGGGTTGGAGTTGACGATCAGTCGTTGTTGATGGAGGATGACGCTGACGATGGCGGAGCGAACTAGCACTCTTCCGCCCGGCTGCAACCAGCGGTACAGATTTACTGTGCTGAATAAGTCGTATTTTCCTCGGATTCAGCCACGATGGACTAACCAGTTCCATCGCTACTTGGCCTGTCCTAGCTCAGCTTCCTCCCTTTCGAGCCATTCGGAGCTCGGTTGTTGTGCACTAATGTGCTTGATGCATAGATGTTGAATTATTGATGAGGACAGTCAGATGAGTGAATTCTTGGCTAAGAGGTGAGAGAGGTCGGGGAGGCTCCCTTCTTAACCGTCTCGTAGGAAAGTTAAATACACGTGATACCAACGTGACCAAAATCCAACAGTAGACACAGACTACAAGCGCTGCTATGCACTTCCAAATTCTTTGGTGTCTAATCTTGTAATCAGTACTCAGTGTGACAGGTCTTCGGGACGCCGAGTGGAAGGCCGATTCGACATGCAGCTACGAATGCGACTCGAATGCGATTCCGAGTGCGTAGTACACGAGCATTTTAAGACATAAATCAGTAGGCCTCCAATCTTGTCCAGAAAACGGTCATATCACGAGCGCATTGGCTTTCTTCGGAGTTTTCTCTTCTGTCTAAGTGTGTCTTGGCGCACATTCACTAATCCACTATAGACCGATAGTGATGGTCCCTTACATATTGATCTACCACTACGAACGCTACTCAAACTTTGACCAATAGCGCTCCTCAATAAACGAATATCCACCAAACGGGATGGAATAATCCAATACAAGTAGCAGTCTCCTGTCTCTCGCTAGAGAATTCCCATCCGACTCCGTGCGTATCCTCTTGGCCTGGACGGAGGGAGGAAAGACCGTTCACCGAAGCAGATAGAGTAGTATAAAGGGGCAGCCACACCACTACCATAAGTTGGTATCATACGGATCGAGTTTCTTCGTCTAGCATCACTCTTTAACCATTCGTTTCTTGTCTATAAGCAGCTGACATGGCACCAACTTTTTCACTCGTTAGCTATGCCCTGGCGTGTTTCTCAGCCACACAAGCGGTGGGTCGCCTTTTTAACCTTAGCCACTGATTAACTTAGCAAGCTAATTTCTCTAGTTATCGATTCCACCATATTCTGATTCTCAGCTCCGTAGCCGCCAGATCAATGTGATCCCGGACTCCCAGAACGTCTCAACACCTTCCTTCATCGGCACTCCTTTCACGGGAGACGCTCTCCCGCCCAAACCAATCTTCGTTCCCAATGCTCGACAAGCGCACATGGACGGAGGCAACACCCGGACCGACGACTGGGCGGGTCCGCTCGGAAACAATCCCCAGGTCTTCGGCACCACGACGCCGGCCGCGTACCTGTTCTGGGAGGAGAGCAGCGCACCTTCCTACGTCCTCGCCTCACTCCTCTGCAGCACTGACTCCATCGCCTTCTGCCTCGCAGCCCTGGACCCGGAAACCCTGGAGCCGCTGGCCCAATGGTCCGCCCCCAACCGCACGGCCATGTCGAACTACTGGCAGATCACCAGCGGCCGCGCCCTGATCCCCACGGTGCAAGGCGTCATCGTGCTCGTCGAAGCCGTCGCGTCCGCCAGCGGCGCGGTCTCGTTCGAGGTTGCGCAGGAATGGGACGTGTCCGCCACGCTGGCGCCGGGCTCGATCCTCATCACGGTCGGCTTCGACGGCGACGCCAACCTCTGGTTCACGACGACGTCGGTGCCGCTCCTCGGCGTGCCGGGCACCAACAGCTCGTCGATCGGCTACATCGCGGCGGGCGCCAACGGCACCGCCCCGCACACACTCCCGCTGCCCAACGCCCTCATTGAGAACGCCATGGCCATCAACGGCCGCACCGCCTACATCGTCACCGGCCCGGCCGGCGACCCCCCAGCCGGCCAAGCCGCCGCCGGCTCCTTCTACGCCGTGCAGGCCGCCCCCGCCGGCGGCGTCGCCGTCGTCTACAACGAGACGTACAGCGCGGGCAGCGCGGCCAAGCCGGGCGCGCTGTCGCGCGGGTCGGGCTCGAGCGTCGGGCTGATCGGGCAGGAGTACGTGGCCATCACGGACAACGCGGACGGGCAGGTGAACCTGCTGGTGTACCGGCAGGCGGAGGGAGTGGCGGGCGGTGCGAGCGCGCTGGTGTGCTCGCAGGCGCTGTTCGCACCGGGCGCGAGCGCGAACGAGGCCAGCCTGACGGCCTTCTTCGACGGGGCGACGCACAGCGCAGTGGTGTCGAACTGCTACAACTCGCCGTTCTCGCTCGAGGCGGACGCGGAGCTGGACGGGGCGCAGAATGACTTCAGCGGGATGGCGCCGGGGGTCGCGCGGGTGGATGTGGCCGATGACGGCACGTGCAGCCTGGCGTGGGAGCTGCCGGTGCGGGCGACGCAGATGACGACGCTGTCGACCGGGAGCGGGCTGTTCTACGTGTACACGCAGGACAACGATTTGGCCAGTCAGGGGGAGTATGTTTGGTTCATTGCCGCGTACGACTTCAGGACTGGGGAGAAGGCTTGGCGCGCGAGGTTGGGGGCTGGTTGTGACGGTCTAGACCGTTAAGTGCCTTGGAAGATCCCTGCGGCGATGAGTTAACAATTATGAGTCAACACCTAATGACTCAAAGGGCGCACGGATCAACTACTTCGGTATATAATACCTTCCTACGCTTATTATTTCCTTTCTCCTTAGCTTAGTCTTCTTGTAGAAGTATGCCAATGCATTTCCGCGAGTGCACCGGGTGCAAGCCCTCACACTGGTGGTGCTTTCCATCCCGGTATTTCGCATATCCAGACGGGTCCGAACGGGAGGATCTACCAGGGTGTTAATGGTGGTATGCCCTGGATGCAGGATGTCTAAACTCTCCATGACCTGAAATCTTTACTCCAACGCGTTTTCATGGTCGGTCAACAAGAACTGATGAGAGACAGGCACAGTGTTTGGGTTCCAATCGCTGTTTTCCTTCACTGTCAGGTGTTCCGAGGCATTGAACGATAAGGTGGGACGTGTCAAGTTGAATAGCTTTTGGATTTGCAATTCGACTATGACTTTGTTAGCGGGTATAGCATACAAGTAGTCCACTATGGTCTGACGCAAAGTGTTCTGAGAACCCCTAGCACAGTGGGTCTCGAAAGGATTGACCCTACAGGAAGGAGTGCTTAGCCGACAGAACGCGTGAAGAGAAAAACACTACCTGCATGAGTAGTTGAAGCATTCATCCGGATAGCTTTGGCAATTGGATTAAAATACATCTGTGTCCAGATGAATGCTTCAACTGCCCATAAGCGAGGTCCATTTGAGTTGAAGCGGCTCATTTCTTTCGCGACCCACTTTTCTGGAACGCAGGCTTTGTGTGACGCATTCTTGCCCGCAAAGGTTTCTATATAGAAGCTCGAAGGGACATGCGGTGGGAACTGTGTATGCCTATCGGAGATCCGCTTTCCAGATCTTTTCTTTAACCAGGGTTGGAGCAGGGCCGGGTTCAAAGCAGTCTGATCCGAGATAGCGAAGACATGCAGAGGCGATATCCAAATGTGCTTCGCCCTCTTTCAGGTAATGCTTGCTTTGAGATCTGTTGGAAATCACGTGTACGTTAGTTGCAAGATTAAGTATAGCGCCGAGTTTGAGGATAAGTCGGGCACCTCTCCTGCCCCCCCTCACACGGCATGCCAAGAATCGTACCTCATTCTGCATCGCTTCAATATTCAACAAGACCCAAAAAGGTACCTGGGAAACATTCAATATTGTCCAGACACCGCAGGTTCCACACTTACTCTCGGGCAGTGAAGTGGAAAAACTCAACGGAGCCACCAATTTCCCCGATGATTGGGCCACAACGTTCGAAGATGTTCGTAAAGATTCTGCGGCAGTCCTTTGAAGGGTCTTCATTGCGGCATTTGAGTGCGAGACGGATCTCATTCTTGGTGAGTGGAGTCATACAGCAGCCAACCCACTATAAGATTGATCTTGCTTGCAGACGATCCCGAGGTCCAAGTCCTTTATCGAATCGCGTCATGATCCGATCATATCTAAGGCTATGTTAGAGTCGGGTGACAAAACCACTATCTTTTAGTACAATTCACTCACCCTTCACCTAATCCGTCCGGAAGACTTGCTATCTCTTTACTGATCTCTTTAATGCCATCTTGTGCCTTTAGATGGTCGCAGACCAGTCTTGCATACAGAAACATCCCTAGTTTCAGTTAGCCCCTTATTCACCATAAAAGGAAGCCTTGAACGATAAATGAACATTTTTACTACCCTTTAACCTCGGTCCGATATTATTCATAAGTCTTTGGATTTCTCTTGCAGTCTCTGCGTCAAGAGGTAATGTAGGAATCCATTCGCGTGACCGCTCATCAACATAAGCCTGAATGGCTTAGCCATTTCCATCGCGTACGTGTATCAGTTCCGTTTTTGAGTTCAACTGCGTTTGGATGTCCTGTTCCGCTCTGCTACTGACTAAGAGCTTGAGGTTGTCATGTGCGTCGTGAAGTTTTATTAACCCACTGAGAAGACGAATTTTCTCGGGTTCGGTTATCTTATCTAGGCCGTCAATGACAATGTACGTCATTGAAAGTTGTGACAAATCTTTCAGAAGATCAGTTGAGAACTCGATCGAACTGATGGCTCAGAAGAACGAAGGCTATAGGTTCTTTTCTTTTTTGAATTTGCCGAATAACGAGAGAGCTTAGACAAGTCTTCCCTTTGAGCCGTTAACGCTGCTACCCAACAAATAACGGCCTGTCGGACTTACCGGCGCCTGGGATACCCTGGAACCAAAGCAGCTGCGAGACATCGTTTGCTGTTAACCACATTGGCCCGTAATCACGTGTCTCGTATTATCTCTTCTTATCACCACACCACCATCACTCCACCCCCGCCCTCGTACGCGTCAATCCTTAGTACCTAGCACAGCCTCTTTTGTATACGCGTCCTCTTTGCCATAAGATATTTATATAGCACTCGATAGCAGTAATCCAAGAGGATAGCGGTGTCTTACTTTCTCGCGCCGTTCGACAGTAGCCGGGGGAGAAAGGTCACTCAGTCACCATCCAGTCACCCAACAACAAGCACGAACACTAGTACTTTCTCAAGAAAAAGATTTGTTCGTGAACTGAACAACAGGCTCGCGTTCTCTCCGGTTGTCATTTTCCTTTTCCAGGCCGCTCCCCTCAACCCTCCCTCTTCCGCACGGAGGATCAAAATTCAATCCAGATATTTGCCATTGTCGTTTTCGGTTATCAAAATAACACAAGGGGCCAAATATTTCTGCCGTACTTGACATCCGATATTCTTTTCGGATTTTAACATCATGGGCATCTTCTACTTCATCATCATTTTTTTTTTTTTTTTGAAAAGGAGACGGTTCTCATCAAAAGCAAATTCCTTCCCCAGTACCAACCAGGTGCCTCTCATACTCTCTTTGTCTGCAAATTGATTTTCCTCCCTTTCCATGTCTTTTCTTTACATAACTTTAAATACATAGAATGATAACGGCATTGACCATCTCAACGGGTAAAGACTACCAGGGACTAAACACCATTACTCTGAATATCGCCAGCGGTGCCGCTCCAACTACTCGTAATTTCTGTCCCTCTTCCGTGACGCCGGCCAGCTTGTCACACCACCCGTCCACCTCGCCCGTCCACAACGGAGCCGTCCGCTCCTGGACAGACGCGCATGTAGAAACGAATTGGAAGATATTTCCCGCGCCGGGTACCGCGAGTGAAAAGAGACAATGGGGATGTGTTGAAGAGTGGAATGGTGTGCGATTCTTGACACGAGACCGTGAGAGGGGTAAGGGAGGTGCCCTTTTATCCTGAGACGGCACACTAACCCCTACTTGGCAAACTACGTACACGTGATTCTACAACAGAATGCCGTGGCCCATTCCCGGCGGACAAAGA
The DNA here is from genome assembly GCA_029906385.1 of Neofusicoccum laricinum. NCBI lineage: Eukaryota > Fungi > Ascomycota > Dothideomycetes > Botryosphaeriales > Botryosphaeriaceae > Neofusicoccum > Neofusicoccum laricinum. The sequence continues at coordinate 250,859 of CP123718.1, read as the reverse complement.
TAGCACTCCACCCTGATCTGCTGGACGATAGCGCTACCTCTCTAGATTCGTCAGAGCTTACTGGAGACCGAATAATATCGACGTTAGGAAAGTGAGGAAACACGTTCTATGGGCTGACATAGCAGAGTGGTTGCGGTTGAAGCGGCTGGCGAGGGGTTGGTGGGCAGAATGAGTGACGAAGTTGCTGCAGTCCCCTGACCCAAGCTACATTATACACCATGCCGTCGGCAGTCTCCACAGGGCGTCTCTAGTCACACTGATTCCATATGAAATTTGGCGAGAATGCGAGACTCAAGCACCGAATCGTAATTCGTAAAGAAAGAGGCGGACCGCCAGGGAAGATCATGAGAGACTTTTACGTGTCGTTATTTGCATCGAACTCAACCATTGCAAGATTGATCTGAGCATCTTATTGATTTGAGAGTCCACAATGGAGAAAAATCAAGTCTGGGAAGCATATTAGTGCACTGTATCAATAAGTATCATGCTGCTTGATGCTGAGGATGTTCACTGACTATTACTACCTGAGATTATCATTAAGCTACGTTCTATTAGCACATTGTTCTATTCTCACACCTCTCTAAACCGTACCCCAATTCTCGAGAATATCCCGCAGCCGCGGCGAGTTCGTCACCCGCAGCATCTCCTCAAAATGCGCGCGTGACACGCCAAACGGCGAGCCCGTAACATTTGGAATCCACCTGCCGACCAGCCGCTCCGGCACGACGTCGCCACGCTTGATATGCGTCCGCAAGAACCGGCGATACGCGTCGACGCCGCCAGCCAAGAAGCTGGAGTGAAACGGCACGTCGATCTGCCTCAATGGCATCGTCGCCGGCCCGCGCTCGTAGTCGACCGGCAGCTCCGGCAGCGCCCTCACGCCCTCCACGCACTGCCGCACCGCACCCATCATGCGCTCCCGCTCCAGCCACGCCCCCGCGTCGCCGCCCCGCACGAAGCCGCTCAGCACGCCCGTCAGGCTCGCCAGCGCGCGCACGTCGCCCGCGCAGATGTACTGCAGGTCCCTGACGTTGTAGTTGACGATCTCAAGCAGCCAGCCGGTTGCATCCGCGATCGCCGCCACGACGGCCGCGAGGCCGCGCTCGCCGAACGAGCGGCGCGCGCACACCTTGGCCGGGTTGACGGCGCACATGGAGAACGCGGACCGCCCGCCCGCGCTGCGCGCCACCGCCGTCTGCATCGTCAGCCCGCGCGCGAACGTCACGGCCGCCAGGCTCTCGACGCGCAGCACGCCGCCGCCCAGCGCCGCCAGCGCGCCGTACTCGCCCAGCGAGTGGCCCGCGAACGCGGCTGCGGCCTCGTCGACCAGACCGCGGGCGCGCAGGTCGCCGAAGCGCGCGAGCTCCATAAGGGTGAGGGCGGGTTGGGTGAATTGCGTGGCGGAGAGGAGGCCGAGGTGCGAGTGGAAGGTGTAGGAGGGGCAGCGCGGGGCGTCCAGGGCTTGGTATATGTGGCTGGCGCGGACGACGGCGCCGCAGTGCGGGCTGGAGGCTGCGTCGTGGAGGATGGAGAGGTAGTTTGAGCGGATGCGGCGGCCTTTGGGGCCGCCGAAGTGGATGGTGAGTTCGTGGGGGTCGTCTTGGATGATGGTGGTGATGCGGAAGCCTGGGGATGGTGTTAGGAGTGTGGGCGGAGGGAAGATGCGTGGGGGGCTTACCGTAGTTTTCTTGGAAATACGCGTCTGCTCTCGTCCAGACGGATGCGGCGGCTTCGCTTTGCTCTCGAAGTTCCATGCCCATTCCCTTGCGCTGCGAGCCTTGGCCGGTGAAGATGTACGCGGCGCTTGGTTGGTCGACTTCGGCGTCGGCAGACATCACCACTTCGTCCTTGCTGTTTCGTGCCTCGAGTTTGATGACTTTGCGGCCCTGGATCATGGCCGTGTGATGCATTGACACTGTGAGCAGGTCTTCCGGGACCACCATGGCTTGGAAAGATGCACTGTACTTTCGAACTCTGGAAGGGCAGCCTTTGGCAACAGTGACGTCTAAGAGGCTCCTGACTGCTGCGCTGGTGTGCATGCCGTGGGTGATGGTTCCTGGGAGTCCCAGATACGATGCAAAGGTACGTGACGTGTGAATCGGATTGAAGTCTCCTGATACTCGCGCATATCGGACATTCGACTCCGGAACCTTGACACAGAAAGGACTCTCGGATCCCTCAATAGGAATTTGCTTGTCCAGTGGAACAGTCTTCTGGGCCGGCTCGCCATGCCGTTGTAGATAACTGAGGACAGGATTGGCACTGCTGGTCAAGGAGTGATACTCGACGGAACCGATGATTCTCCCTTCGGAAGATACGTTCCCGGTAACGTTGATAGAAGCGTTCCGAGTGCATTGCTGGAGCCGGAAGCTCAACGTTTTGTTTGAGAGATCTGGTTGCGGATCTGCAAGCTTTAACCAAGGCTTTGCGTTGAGAATTGCAACATCTTTGGCTTTCCTCATCCGCACGTGGACATCGTCCACAGCAGATATTCTGAACGTCTTTTCAGAGTCGTTATGAGCTCCTCGGTACAGGAACTGAGAAGTAATCTCCATAACTGCGGAGCCACTCCGATTGATGACGGCAACAACCTCAACCATCTTCCCGGACTCTTGGTTGACGACGGCGGTAACGGAAGCCGTTGTTGTAACAACGTCACCTTCGCGAAGCGGCTTCTCACCAGCCACCATCCTGAACTGGTTCGAGAGATGTACCAGCTTCAGGAGATCCGCATCGACGGCAAACAACGGCTTCATGATAGCCTTCCAGGCAGCGACGATGCCAAAGTCAAGAGGCGCCTCCATCGGAGCACCGCTCATCCCAGTAAAGACCTCACTGCGATTGCCCACAGCAGCTGCGAAGCTACGGATCATGCCAGCGTCAAGAACGACATACCCACTGCGGAAAACATCTTCAACGGCGGCATCCGGACAGCGCGGCTCGTCGGCAAACCAAGCCTGCCAGTAGAAAGACTTGACACGTTCCAGACGGTCGTGCAGGATCTCCGCTATCGGTGCGCCAGCAATCTCGGGCTGGTAGCGGAACCGGAGCAAGAGCTTCGCCGGCTGAGCAGCCGCTGTTTGGTGATGCGTCAGGGAAATTGAGATCTCCATGGTGGCGGAGCTGAACGATATCTCCACGGTCTTTGCTTGGGTTTGGGACATGTCCAGTGGCTCGGAGATGACCACTCGAGTGTTGGAAATGTCTTTGTGGTTCTTGATTTCAACACACTGTCCAGCAACTGGAACAAGGATGGCATTCACGGGATTTTCCTGCAAGCGTTTCCCCTCTTGGATGACTTTGGAGGAAAAAAGTGCAGATCGCCACGAAGGAACATGGCCAGCGAGGAAAACTCTGAAGGACTCAGCCGAAGGCAGATTGTCGGGTGAACGTGGCAGCCGGAGCGTGATGCTGGATTCAGTCTCGACGATGCTGGTGTTCTCCAGGTAACATCCGATCAGTTCCTCAGCACCCATGTATTCAATGGACGGGAAGGTTTCATTGTCCGCGTAGAAATCATCCTTCAACGCTTCAATGTGGCCGTTGTGAATCCTGTCCAGAATATCTTTCACGGGCTCTTCCTTGTCCGAGAACGAGGCAGCCACAGGACCGTGTAGGATGCAGACACGTCCTGAATCTTTCCCAACGACTTTGCTGAGGTTCTCCGATTGCCACAGTGAGTCCTTTTTGAAGTACGTCTGGAAGTTCTCGTCCAGGACCGGTATGAAAGGAACAGGCTTCTGGCTTCTCCGTTGGCACAAGTGCAGGAAGAACGCGACGTCTTGAGGGTGCAAGAAATTTTCTTGTGCGGAAGAGTACGCGGTCAATACTGTCCGTGAGACGTCCTTCACTTCGTCGGGGCTCGAACATCTGCTGGTGATGGAATACTTGCCGGCGGCGGAGAATCGCTGTTCAACCCGACGGAGGAAGGCCACCAAGAAACCCTGGTACGAAGCATCGATCCAGTGACTAACGCCACATTCCTCGTAAGAGAGAAGCTCGATGAGGCGAGAAACGACCTGGCCATACGTCATGCGCTGGAGATCCACAGGAATCCCCGCACCATCAAGACCAAACCAGACTTTCTGGAAATCATTGTTCAGTCTCTGGATGATGTGCTCGCGATTATCCTGCAAGAACTGAAGCTGCTGTGCTGGGGGCTTGTTGAACACGCGCTCGTCCATCTCTGCCCAGAACCTGGCAGCTCTCGTGGCAATCACATGCATCGGCTCGCCCATCTCGGAGATGAGGGTGATGATGTCACTATCGGAAGTGGCACCATTATACGTCGTTTCCCACTGCTCGTCGAGGAGACCTCTGGCTGCAATGATGGCCCGTTTTGCACCCTGGCTCGTATGGGCTTCCTTTGCCACCATCATCCGACTTCCGAAGAGGCAACCGTCAAATGGCATTCGTGGGAACCCATACTCCAGAGACCAATGGCCCGTGATATATGGGTAGGTGTCCGCAGCACTGCCGAACCCGCTTCCTGCGACAAGGATGACATTTTTGCAGCGGCGGATCTTCGAGTACTTCTGGAGGATAGGCTGGTGGAAATCGTCGCACGAATGATGCCCTCCACCGCGCCCACCAGTCCACTGCAGGATGATGGGGAACGTTGGATTCGATCGTGCAATGTCTAGCACAGCCTCGATTGCAGATGCAGAGCCGGGCTTGAACGAGACATGGCGTAGACCCATGTGAAAGTACTGGTCGGCAATTTCGGGAGACGGCACACCAGCGCCAATCGTGAGGCCATCGATTGGGACGCCTTCGAAGCGAAGCCGTTTGATGAGAGGAACCTGCCAGCTCATTGCACGAGGGTTTGCGTAGATGAGGTTGACGGTGATACCGCGTCCTGAGGGAATGCTCTCCGCCAGATCGAGAAGCGCTTTCTCCATTGTGTCCGAGCTATGATAGCCGCCTCCGGCAAGCTCGATGTGGAATCCCGCCTGCATTGTGGCCGCCACAAAGTCGGGGTGCACAGTGGTCGGAGTCATTCCGCCAACAATGATTGGTGGCACGCCGAGCTGTCTGCTCAGCCTCGTTTTCACCATGGTACGGCCGGCGGCACAGACAAGACGAGGTTGATACTCTTCAGCCCAGTTCGTGCCGTATTGGATGTCGCTTTCTCGGGGGCTGAACAGCTCGACATTGCAACCAAGGTCGCCAGCCACTTCCATGCGGTCTGCAAGCACAACACGCACGCCTGCACCGTCCTTCATGCGTGCGGTCAAAGCGCCGATCCCTGAAGGTCCTCCAGGGCCGAATTCGATGATGTGCGTTGCGCCCTCGAAGAGAGTGGCCGACTCCCAGCGCACAGTCTCCTCGGTGATCATACGTACGAGGACAGGAACAAGGTCGAAGTTCCCGACGTTGCTGATGTCCTCACCGGTGGATGTATGATAGACGGGAATTCCGAGGCAGCTGCTGTTGATTTTCACCTCACGGAGATCTTCCATCACGGCTCTCGTCACCCGTGAGAGGGACGGGATGTGGAAAGGTGATGATATGGGAAGGAACGAGGTACTGAATGTTGGCTTCCGCTTCGAGAACGGAACTCTTGTCTGGTCGGGCTCCGAAGGCGCCCGCATTCGACGCAGGTGAACATTCAGGGCAGCCAGTGATGTCGGGGAACCGGCAACGACAATGTTGTTTCGGGAGTCGTTGATGAGGGATATCGAGATATGACTGTGCGGAGAGAGGTACTTGTTTGTTGCTGCAAGCTCCTTTTCTACTAGCCGTAGCGGCAAGTCTCTGATGCTCAGCATAGGTGCTGGTGTGCCTTCGTTGTTTTCGAGCGCATCCGCAACAACTTCCGGTGAAATGCTGGTCTGCGGAAAGGCTTCCTGAGACCGAACGCCGATCCAGAAGAGAATGGATAGAGCCGAGGCGGAAAGACGATAAAATGAATCCCAAGAATCAGCAGCTGCAGTGACAGCGGCAACAACGATGCCCTGAGAATGGCCTGTCGTGCCGCTGACGGAGTTTCTGAACTCTCCAGGTGAGAGACCAAGCACCGTACAGGTTACCATGTAGTTCATCAACTGGAGCAGACCAATTAATGGGAAGCTGAAAGGTGCGCTCATCAAAAAGGAGCCATTTGGGGTAGACGAGGGCGACTCCAGCCAGGTCCCGACATCAAGATTCTTTTCGCAGAAGATATCCTGGGATCTCGGATCACGAGACAATGCGAGCAGTAAGCTGGCAGACTGCCCCACGAATGTTTTGAGGAGTGGTCCGTAGGTGTGATAGAGGTCGCGAATATCCTCAAAGAACGACTCGGTATTTCCTTGACCGCCGAAAATGGTGTATATTTGTGCAGATCCATCGTCAGCGGCTGAAAGAAGAGCGGAAGGAAGGTATCGGCCATCGTTGAATGCTGCGGCTGTGTAGAAGTTTCTGATGAGGTCCTGCTTCATCCCGCGGGGAATGTCGAGGCATGCAGCCAGGGAATGTATATCGTCATTCTCCAGAAACGTGGCTTGGAAGTGTTTGAGGGACACATGAAGAATTTGGTCGTCGCCAACTTGTCTTTCCGGTATATCTCGACTCAGATACGACAAGAAGGCGGCGGCCAGCTGGGCTGGTGTTGGGGTATCATCGGTGTTGTAAACATCAAACTGAGAAACAAGCTGTCTTGCTCGACGGTGGTTGCGAGCTGCGAAGTGATAGGTGACGGAAGAGGAGCCTCGAGAAATGGTAAGGGGTATCTTTGGGGAGGGAGGGTGCGGTGGACTCAGCTCTGGCGTTGAGCATAGCGAAGTTGCGGGGGTGGAGTCGGTAGAGAACATGATTACCGCTGGCCAACGCGTACAGAGTGTTTGAAGACAACTCGGCCGGGTGTATCTGATAAGTGGTGGGCAGTACTGGACTTGCTGGGCGAACACGTGACGGCGTGTTGCTGGCCGGGGCTTGTGGCGTCGCGGCTGGGGCCAAAAGGACGGGGAGGGCCTGTGCAGCGTCGCATTGCGGCCACCAACGCGAAGGATGCTGCTGAGCGGATCAGATCGTGGAGCATCATGAGTCAGCCAGGGCTTAGCCAAAAGCTTGGCTGCGGAGAAATAGCTGTCAGCACTGCAGTTGGCAGTCGGATCCGGCGTAGCCCCACCCCCAATGCAGACTCAGCCCCTCAATCATGCGCAACACCAATTCTTCCGACTTGTTATTTTCTTACACGCATTGCCCAGTCAGGCCCAGCCCGATCCTTTCTCTAAAAACTACCGCTTCGGGGCTCATCACACCATCCCCATCCCGCTATGGCCACGACAACGCCGTCGCCGCGTCGCTGAGCCGCCCGGCCCCACCGACCCGGGCTGGGTGCGTGCACGCTGGGATCTGGAACGGTTCTTGGCTCTCTGCGCGACGGTAAGGCTGCTGCGGTCGACAGGTACCAAAATAGCAACACCACGAGACCTTGCTGGCTTGCGCCCACAACATATCTCAATTCTGTACAGCTCGCTGCCTGCCTTGTTCCGCTGTTCTTCGCCTGCAATTGCTGAGTCCTGCTTTGATTTCTGTCTACTGCCTCATGGCTCCACTTTCTCTGCTCGTGGGTGCATTCGCGTCCTCCTGCGCTCTGAGTTCCGCGTCTGCCATTGCATATGTACGTTGAGATTCAGAATCACCATTCCACATAGACACGTACTTATCAATGTTCAGGTCTTGGGACTATGCATCTACCGTGTTTTCTTCCATCCGCTGGCAAAGCATCCTGGCCCACTGCTGGCCAAAGTGTCCAATTTCTACGCGGCATATCACGCGTGGGTGGGCGACATTCACGTTGATATGTGGAAATGCCACCAAAAATACGGCGAGACGGTTCGATATGCACCCGATCGCCTCCTCATCAACACTGCCGATGCACTTCGCGACGTGCATGGCCATAAGAGCAATCTTCCGAAGGCGACGACCTACAACGCGCTCATTCACCGAGCGCCCAACATCCTCACTCTGCGGGACAAAAGGCAGCATGGCCGCAGGCGTCGCGTGATGAGCCAGGCGCTGTCGGATGCCAACATCGCAACCTTCGAGCCCTCAATCCTGGAGCAGGTCAAAAAATTCGTGGCCATCTTCGCTGAGCTCCCTCGCGATGGTGCTGATGAGGCCTGGTCCTCGCCGGTCAATGTTTCCAATTGGTGCGACTACCTGACATTCGACATCATGGCCTCCGTCGTGTTTTCGGGCACATACGACATGCTGGGAAGTGCACAGTACCGGCCCGTTCTGGAGGCAATCCTGGAGTCAAACGTTCGGATGGGCACGCTGTTCCAGTACCCGGCGCTCGGGCACTGGAAGATGCACAAGCGCTTCTTCCCCGCCGCCATCGCCGCGCGCAGCGTCTTCGTGTCGTTTGTGACGCGCATGGTCGGCGATCGCATCAAGCTGGGAAAGTCGCAGACCCCGCACGACGTGTTCTCTTTCATGGCGAAGGCCAAGGACCCCGAGACCGACCAGGGACTGACCATGAACGAGCTGGGCGCCGAAAGCACCACGCTGATCGTTGCCGGCGCCGACACCACCTCGACTGTCATTGCTGCAACCATGTTCTACCTTGCCAAGTTCCCGCAGTGCCTGGAGCGAGTCCAAAGCGAGGTGCGGGCGGCGTTTGAGGCCGAGTCGGAGATTCGTCTGGGGCGGAAGCTCAACAGCTGCACCTTCCCCCTCGCCTGCATCAACGAGGCCATGCGCCTATCGCCCTCTGTTGGCGCTGCCCTCTGGCGCCAGGTGCAGTCTGAGGACGGGCTGGCGGTTGGCGGCCACTTCATTCCCCGCGGCTACGATGTGGGCGTCGGCATCTGGAGCCTGCAGCACAGTCCAGAACACTACCCTGATCCCTTCGATTTCTGCCCTGAGAGATGGCTTGTTGAAGGCGCAGATGAGAGATCAAAGATTCTTGCTGCATTTTCGCCATTCTCGCGAGGCCCCAGAAGCTGCGTTGGAAAGGGCATTGCCATGGTCGAGTTACTGCTCACTTTCTCGCGCTTGCTCTGGTCTCTGGACTTCAAATTTCCAGAAGGGCAAGAACCGCTTGGAAATTTCGAGCTGAGGGAACATGTTACCGGCTCCAAGAACGGGCCAATTCTCCAGTTCCGCAAACGGCAATTGCACGGGATCTGACATGTTTCTCACCATCACGATTTGCGTTCGCGTTAGCTTTTCAATAGTCTTCAAATTGCTTAATTAGTCTCTGCTCTGCATATGGAATATTACCTCAGACCCTCAATACTATGTAAAACACTCCTCTCCCGAAGTCCGTGGCACGGGTGCGGTGATGGTCTGAGCCCAGAGACGGGAGCATTCCAGCACGCCGAGCATGCTTTCCTGACTTGGTCCAGCGGGGAAGGATCGTGACCGCAGCTACCAATAGATTGAATTTTGAGGCTCCCCGCACTGCCCTTTCCAATTGTCTGCGCCTCCGCCAGCGCGGGTCATGCAAGCCACCACGATGAGCGGCCTGTCCCGCAGCTCTCTGCAGGAAACACTGAATTCTCAGACCCCAAAGGATTTCAGCCCGAGAGTCAGTGCTGACGATATACACTAGGCAACTGCCGTGATCCACCAACGCGTGGCTGGGGCCGTCGGACCCACATCGAGGCTCTATTCACGGCACCTGTCTGACACGTCACAGAGGACGTCCGTGGGGAACCAACCGTTGAGGCGCCGGCCAAGGTCCAGAGTAGTATCACCAGGTGCGGGCAGTCTTGGAACTGCTTTGGCACTGCATTTCATAAGATGTCAGCTACGTGGGCTATCACCGCTGCTTCCCCTATCATGCACATCTGCCATTTCCCCTCTCTGCTCTACAGTCACTCATCCACATTCTCCCTCAGCGCTTATGGAGATGACTGGAGATTATCCTCTTGCGGCTCCTCCGAGGCCGCCGCTCGCTCATAGGTCTGGAGATTCCAGTAGCAGTAGCAGCATTCGTCTCGGGAAAAGAGCGCTCAGCCACCCGCCTGCTGTTTCTGAGCTCTCGTTCGGCCGTACCTCAAGTTCGTCCGTGGAGATGGGGAAAGAGGAGCCCACGGTGTACCCTACTGGTTGGAAGCTGGTGACCATCACGCTTGCTCTTTGCTGTGCCGTTTTCGTTACAACACTGGTCAGTCATTGTCCCTCTCGCTCTTCTGATGAGTTTCTCACATGTCTCCACAGGATCAAACAATTGTTGCAACGGCTGCCCCCGAGATCACCAACCAGTTCAAGTCACTGGCAGATGTTGGCTGGTATGGCAGCGCGTAAGTCATAATCCCAGAGCGGGCTGATGTATCCGCGGTTCTAACCTTGCCTAGATACCTTCTCACTACTGCTGCGTTCCAGCTGCCCTTTGGCAAGCTGTACAGCATTCTCTCAGTCAAATGGACTTTCCTGGTGACCATCATCATCTTCGAAGTTGGTTCATTGATTTGCGGGGCTGCCAATTCCTCCGCCGTCTTGATTGCCGGCAGAGCCATTGCTGGTGTGGGCGGTGCCGGCATCTTCTCCGGCGCATTGATCATTGCTGCTCATACCAGTACGTCAATCGGCTTAATACCACATGAATCTGTGCTAACGCCTGTCTCAGTTCCCTTGCAATACCGTCCAATCTACACTGGTGCTGTCGGTGCAATCTCCGGCATTGCAGCCATCTGCGGCCCGCTTCTGGGTGGCGTGTTTACTGACCATGCTTCATGGCGCTGGGTATGCCTTTTCCCTCCCAATCTTTCTCGATCTGTGGCTGACCATCCCGCAGTGCTTCTACATCAACCTTCCGCTGGGTGGCATCACCATCGCTGTCGTGGCATTCCTGACGCCCTCGATGACTCCCAAGCGGACGTCGACTCTGACCATGAAGCAGCGCCTCGCGAAGTTCGACTTCCTCGGCATGGCAGCCTTCATGCCGTGCATCATCTCCTGCCTCCTCGCCCTGCAATGGGGCGGCACCAAGTACGCCTGGGGCAGCACGCGCATCGTCGCCCTCTTCATGACTTCCTTCGTGCTCTTCTGCTGCTTCGTCGGCATCCAATTCTGGAAGCAAGACAACGCCACGCTCCCCCCGCGCATCATGAAGAAACGCAGCGTCTCCGGCGCCGTCTTCTTCTCCTTCGCGCTCGGCGCCGCCTTCTTCACCATCGTGTACTACCTCCCGCTCTGGTTTCAAGCCATCAAGCAAGCCTCCGCCGCGCGCTCCGGCGTCATGAACCTCCCCATGGTCCTCTCCGTCGTCGTCATCTCCGTGCTGGCCGGCGGCCTGATCTCAGCCTGGGGCTACTACACGCCGTTCATGCTGCTCTGCGCGGCCGCCAGCGCCGTCGGCGCCGGCCTGCTGACCACGCTCGAGCCCGACACGCCCAGCTCGCAGTGGATTGGGTACCAGATCGTGCTGGGCGTGGGGCTGGGGCTGGGCATGCAGCAGCCGCTGATGGCGGTGCAGACCGTTCTCGACATGGCCGACGTCGCCGCCGGCACCGCCGTCGTCATCTTCGGCCAGACCGTCGGCGGCTCGCTCATCCTGCTCATCGCACAGAACCTGTTCCAGAACAAGTTCATCGGGAACCTGGCCGCCAACGTCCCGGACCTCGACCCAGCGCTCGTGCTCGCGGCGGGTGCGACGGGGCTGGAGAGGGCCGTGCCGGCGGCGGACAAGGCGGGCGTGCTGCAGGCGTATAACGATGCGGTGACGACCACGCTGCTGGTGCCCGCGGCTTTGGCGGCGGTGTCGATCCTGGGTGCGGCGGTTATGGAGTGGAAGAGCGTGAAGGGGAAGAAGTTTGACCTTGTCGGTTAGGCATGGTTTATTGGCGGTATGGGCATGAATGTGGTCACGTAATGGAGCACAGCGCTGTACATGGAATTTTTGAGAAGTATATTTACAGGGTACCGCGGCACTGGCAGCGTTTTTGACGTTTACGTTTAGGTTTGTTATCTGGATCTGGTGTTTACGGGTAGAAGATCGTCTGCATAGTTTTCATCGCCAATCTCTATCGGGACCATGAGGATCATTACGCATTGCGTGTAGTTCCGAGTGCGCATTGTGTCTTTACTCAGCTCAACACGTCACCTGCATAATATTGTTGATTTTCTGCTTTGAATACGACATTTGTTCAAATTGTTGCGATGCTTGCAGACCGTATACAACCACTGCCGCTTCTACATTTCTTAGCTGCAGACTTCGGAATTTGCAGTGAGTGAATTTCATAGTGTGTCGTCGAAATTTTTTGTTCGGAAAACCATTCCGCAGTCAAAATGTCGGGAAAAAAGAAGGATTCGCGGAACGATGTGACATTGAGCAGATCTAGTCAGCCTTCCCCGCATATTCCCCGATAAAGCCGTCTTACTACCCAAACCGGGCAGTCAGATCAGGAGTGTCCAAGTATAGCAAGGATTATTGGCGGCTGCTTACGCCGGGGCGCAGGGGTCTGAAGCTTGACAATCGACGGGCCCGGCCGTCGGAAAATAGCCCGCGAAACCGACTGCCGGGGGCCAAAACAGCACATACGGATTACGGGCGCAGCAGCGTGCCTTTGAAGCCACATGTAAGCCAGCGTTGGTGCCCCACCACAGCCGCCACATCTCACTGTACTTCACCGTACCACTATCGAAAGTTAAATTTGGCCGGTAGTGGTAGACGCAGCCGGATCCTGCATGCGTGGCGGAGCGCTATTTATCCTTCAAGATTACCCGCAGCATGCAGCTGTCTCGCTGTGTACTTAGCCCTTGCGTTGCTAGCCTTTATGCCCTCCGTTGCAGAGCTGCTCCGTCCGTGAAGCACTCCTCAAATTCTCCCAAGCTAGGCCCGAAATGGGTTTCCCTCCCCCTCCCGTGACCAGCATTGACTGGGAGAACATCGGATTCGAGTCCAAGCCATGCAAGCAGAACCACAAACAACCAGCCAAACGCCAGCTAACCAACCCTCAGTCAACGGGCACGTCGAGTCCTGCTACACCGCCTCAACCGGCACATGGAGCGCGCCCCAGCTCGTCGCCGACCCCATCCTGCGCGTCCACGGCCTCGCCCCCGCCTTCAACTACGGCCAGCAAGCCTACGAAGGCATGAAAGGTGCCTTACCCCCACTCCCCACCCACCCCGCAACTAACCCCCTCCCCCAGCCTTCCGCGACCCCGCCGGCAACATCCACGTCTTCCGGCCCTCCGACCACGCCCGCCGCATGAACCACTCGTCCTCCTTCGTCTCCATCCCCCCCATCCCGACCCTCCACTTCCTCGCCTGCGTCCACCTCGCCGTCGCCGCCAACGCCCCCTTCGTGCCCCCCCACGCCGCCACGTCCGCCGCGCTCTACATCCGGCCCGTCGTCTTCGGCGCGTCGCCGCACCTGCCGCTCACGCCGCCGCCCGACTACCTCTTCGCGGTGTACGCGCAGCCGCTGAACGCGTACCACGGCGGCGGCGCGGCCGACGCGCTCGTGCTCGAGGAGTTCGACCGCACGGCGCCGCGGGGGACGGGGGCGGCCAAGGTGGGCGGGAATTACGCGCCCGTGATGCGGTGGAGCGAGGGGGCGAAGAGGGAGGGGTTTGGGATCACGTTGCATTTGGATAGCGCGACGGGGACGGAGGTGGATGAGTTTAGTACGTCGGGGTTTGTGGGGGTGAGGGCGAGGGCGGAGGGGGGGTTTAGGCTGGTGGTGCCGGATAGTGCGAATGTGATACAGAGCGTGACGAGTGGGAGTTGCTTGGAGCTGGCGCGGAGTTTCGGATGGGATGTCGAGATCCGTTCGGTGAGTGAGTGGGAGTGTGGGCGTATTGGGTTGCGCGGCTGACTGGTGGTGCAGATTAAGTATGAGGAGCTGGCGGGGTTTGACGAGGTGATTGCGGTCGGGACGGCAGCGGCGCTGGTGCCGATCCGCTCCATTACTCGCCGGTCGCTTGGTCAGAAGTTTGTGTACCAGGATGGCAGTAGCACTGCTGGTCCTTGTTGCCAGAAGCTGCTTCAGGCTCTGCAGGACATCCAGCGCGGAGTGAGCCCTGATGTGTTTGGATGGCGAGAGCAGGTATTGCCTCCCGATGCCTCCATCAATCAGGAAGATGATGATCTGGGGTCTACGAGCGGCATGTACGGGGTTTTGGAGAGTATGTGGCAGGCATTTCCAAAGGTATTTTCTTTCGGGCGGTAGGCACTTAGTGGAGGATTTCCGTGAATTTTCGGCCTTTTGAAAATGAGTCGCATGTTCATAATTAAATCCCTTACCGCTGAGTTTGAAACATGCGAGTATTCGATCCATGAACCAAATTTTGACCAAATATCAAGTGTGATTATTGTGTGTGGAAGTAGTTCAAGTAATCATGAGCTTGTGTTTGAACATATCTTAACTATGTTCGACAAGGGAATAAACTTGCTCTATGTTAGAGAATAGGAACAACTACAAGTTGGGCTAAATTTTTCGACGTAAAGAAACGTGACAATAGAAACAGCGCAACTTGCTAAAACTATCAACCGGTGTCAAATGCAAAACGCCCAGACAGTTACATACAGCCAACCAACAGAGACCGACTACAGATACTACGACGAAGACAGGCGGGAGGTAGGATCTATCAAAGCCTCCGCTTCCTGTTTGCCCTGGAACGGAGCAAGATCCTTGGCTACAAACAACGTCCTACTCAGCATCCGCTGCTGGAACTCCGCAGTTGCAACCCTTCGCCTCTGCAGCGTCTTTCCTTTGTAAGCATCGTACTCTGCTTCATCTAAAACTGCGAAGAGGTACTTGGGGTGAACGACGATTGCCTGGGTTCCCTTTTGCCCAAAGCCGAAAGAGAAGACAGACGCAGCATTGATGCCTGTTGTCTGGATGCTCTTGTTCAGGAAGGCAATGTGGTCGAATTGCTCGAGATAAGGATCGATGTTGTCTGCATTCCTGTTTCCCGGAACGAGGCCGGTATGCATGATCTGCCTGGGTCAGCATGGAGGGGATAGAGAGATCCCTGGAGGCAAGGCCATACCTGCAAGCACCCGTTGAGCATCCAAGCACCAGCGGCTCCTTTCGGATGACCGGTGAGATACTTCTGGAAGACGCCCAAAATCCTGTTTCCGCGGGTCCGACCGAGGTGCGTGAGCTGACGCTGCATTATTTCACACTCGTTCTGCTCATTCTTGATGGTCGAAGTGCCGTGGAAAGATGCCACGTGGAGATCATCAATCGTGAGACCCCACGTCGCGAGAGCGCCACGAATGGGCGCAATCTCCGGGTGGTGTCTCCAAAAGTTGTTCCCAAAAGCCCGCAAGGCATCGGACTCCTGTCTTGAAGCCTCGGAGTTGATGTGTTGCTCGCGATAGGCTCTGTACTCCCCAGCAGAGTCCTTGTCCATGTCCATGGCGGCTATTTCATCTTCCAGCTGCGCAAGCTCCAGCTCTTTGAATTCGTGGATTTGACTTCGTCTGGATGTCATCTGGCGTCGTCGGTATTCAAGGCTGAGCAGCGGAGAGGCAAAGGCCGCGGGCCGTTCTCTGACATTGACCATGACTCCCTTGCCAGGCGATGGAACAGAGCGGCCAACCTTGTCACTTGCAGTGCCAGTGAAGGCGAGGATGCCGTGGACGGGAAGGCCCATTTCCAGAGCGAGCTTCGCTGTGCAGACCACCTGGAGGCCGCAGCCATGAGACTCGACGAATCCCCTCCGATCAGAGGCGGCAGGGCGGGACATCTCGTTGGGGGCACGACCGTGGGCGGCATCCAGCTCGTTGTTGTTCGTGGCCTTCATGTTGGCAAATTCGTAGGCCATGTGCTCTTCCAGGTCATCTACGCCTCCGACCAAGCAGAACTTTGCCTTCCCGGCCATGATCAGATCATGAGCAGTGTCGATGGATTCAATGGCCGTGGCGCAGGCTCCCACCGGGGTCCGAATGGGTCCGCTCGATGACAACAGGAGCATGTTGATCCACGCTCCAACCGTATTCAAGAAAGTTTCCTGGAGAACGTCTTTTGGCACGTCCTTCTCCATCGACCGGCCTTTGTACATGCGCGCCGCTGATGCCACGCCGCCAACGCCGGTCCCAACGCAGTTGGCCAGTTCTGAAGCGTGAATATACTCGTAGATCTCATATGGGTCAGTGATGCCCGCGGAGAAGAGAGCTTCGACGGTGCAGATGAGAGAGTAAAGGGTAATCGGATCCACCTGAGAGACAATGTCCTCTGAAATGCCGTACGTGCGTGGGTCGAAACCAGTGGGGATCTGACCGGCGACGTTGTGACTGAACTTGGCGGCTTTTGGGATCAAGAGTGTTGCACCCTTCTTGATGTACACCTTGCCATCTAGGACATCTGCGTGATCTCCGTGGCGGCGTTTGAAGGCCTGAGCGGTGTCTTTGGACGTTTCAAACGGTTCCAGATCCGCCTGCACCACGACTTCCTGGAAGAACTGCTTCTTATCGGGGTCGTAGCCGTCCCAAAGCTCTGGCTCCACAATTCGAATGCCGGTGTGCGCTTTGATGTGTTCGCCGTAGCGTCCCTCAATCTCGTGATCTTGGATCGGCTCACTGCTCTTGGCGTCAATCCAGCCGGCAGGCTGCTCGATTCCCTGCCACGCCGGGTGCTCTGCGTGTTTGATGAGGCCCATGACCCAAGCCATTTCTACCCAGCCCTCTAAAGAGAAGGTTCCCTTGGCTTCCATTTCCCATCTGGTCCTTGCGGATCCCCAGGGTCCAAGCTCCGAGAAGCCCGCAACGACAACAACGCTTTCGAGGTCAACCATGCCGTGCAGCTTGTTCAGTGGCTTCAAAGAAGACTGGAAGTCCGGAAGGTCCGGAAAGCCCAGCCCGATGTTGGCGCGAGGAAAGAAGGAGTCACCGTCTTCGGAGACGCCGTCGAACGCCACCTCCGAGTTATCCAAGGACTCTTCGGCAGCCAGAGCGCGTGTGATGTCATCCGCATCGGCGATGTTCTTGCGTATCTGCCTCAACTTTTCGGAGAGGTCGTGAACCGTGTCGAGGCCGCCATTGAAGTCTGCGTAGAGAGGGCGCTGCTCCATTGCTTCCACCATCTCCGGGTCTAGCAAGGCAAGGATATTCGCAGCCATCTCGGACTGCGAGAAAGTCTTGATGCCGAGCTTCTCCACCTCTTCTGCAAGCAAGTCATTTCCTTTCATGAGCCCAGTTCCGCGGGTCCAGCCAATGGCGGCTCCACCGATGCAAAGATAGTCGCTCCAGGACTCGGAATGCCATTTGTTGAACAGAGCTTCCAAGGCGATCTTGGATTCGGCGTAGAGGCCGTCGCCGCCAAAGACGCCGTGGTTCGCAGACAGCGGCAGAATGACCTGGGCCGGGCGGGTGTCGTATCCAGCCTCCTGCTTATGCCTCTTGATGGCCCCAACGAGGCGGACCACATTGGTAAGCATCACTCGATGAGCCAGTTCGGACTTGGAGTCGATGCTGTCAACCTCTCGGCCTCCTTCGGAAATGGCGGCAAACGGAACGACGGCATCGAGGTCCCACCCAAGCCCGCTCTGGGCATAGATGTACGAGACCAAGGCCTCTACGTCAGAATGGCTTGCCTGGTTGAATGGCACAACAACGAGACGGGAGCCTGGACCGGCGTGGTTGACGTACACGTCCCTGTACGCATTGATGCTGGCCGACGAATAGCTGCTGGTGGTCACAATGACCTTGGCTCCCCCGGCAAGCAGACCGCGCAGAAGCTCTGCGCCTATAGAGCCACGGCCGGCACCTGTCAACAAAACAGTGCGGTCGACGAACGACAGCCCAACCGCCCGAACAGTGCGAAGTGCTTCGCGGAAGGCCTCGGTCGCTTCCTCGTCTCGCACCCATTCGCCGGAAGACTTGTGCCTTATCCGGTGAGCGCACGCGCTGGCACCGCCCACTGGGGCAGGGAAGACGAAAGAGGGAGAGGGAGTCTGCTGGGTTTCGCAGCGGCCGATGAGCGCGGTGATGACCTGCCCGGCTGCCCTGTGATGGTCGGTCGATTCCTTCCCGCAGATGGCTTGCAGGCAGCGCAGAGTCTCGACCAGTTTGCGAGTGGAACGCCGGGCGATGGAGGTGCAGAGCTGATGGACTTGGGCGTCGTCGGCTGCTGGCGCAGCGTGGAGCAAGCGGTGGAACAGGGTGAACGCATCCTGGACAACCCACGCCCAACTCGAATCGAACGAGCGCGCCTTTCGCGCATCGAAAACTGGTCGGATTCCGGAGGCGTATGCATCTCCATGCTCAGCGCTCCACAGATCAAGCTGGTCCTGGAGGTCTGCGGTGGCGGCACGGGCATCTCCAGACGCTGTCAAACCAGCCTGGAGGTCGACACCAAGCTGGCGGGCGTAAAGCTCCAGCTGGCGCCGGTCGAAGGCCTCGCGGTCCTTGGCGATCGAGCGGAGCACCTCCGGGTCGACGGACGACGCGGCGTTGTGATGGTTTGGCGCTGGTTCGTCGACGGGGAGTCCTGCGTCCAGCAGGTGGCGGCGCGCCTTGGTGTCGAGGAAGGCGCGGGCAGCGGGAGCGTCGGGCAAGCGGGCGGCGGGCGGGTCTGCGGCGGCGCTGAGCAGCACCGCGTCTTGGCGGCCGCCACCCAGGCCCCACCGCCCGTCGAGGTGCGCGCGGCCCTCCCGCAGCGCAAACCCGCCCGGCATCTTCGACGACACCAGCCTCTCCACCATCATCGCCGCCTGCGCGCCCAGTGACCCCCGGAAGCTGCGCTGCAGCGCCGCGCCCAGTTCGGCGACGCCCACGTCCTCGGCGCGCTCGGGCACGCCGCCGAACTCGCTCACCAGGTCGCCGACAATCTCGTTCTCGAGCGTCGACCGCCCTCCCGCCAGCGACTTGATGGTGTCGTGCGCCTGGATGTCCGACGGCCGCCTCTTCAGCTTCTGCGCTATCATGGCGCGCAGTATGGCGTCCGCTGTGATGGGTTCGTCCGCCTTTTTCGATGCCGGCCCTCTGCTGGCCGCGGGCGCGGGCGCAGGCGCGACCGCCGCTTGCTCAGCGCCCGTCTGGCTCTGCGGACGCTCCGCTGCTGCTTGAGCCACAGCCTCGGTGCTCTCCCGGGGCGCAGGCAGGTCTCGTTGAAAACATATCTCCTCGGCGTCGTCTTCGCATGCCAGGAGGTCCCTCCGGATCCATTGCGCGTCGTCGTGGTCTCTGAGCTGTGATGCTACGGTTCGCTTCGCCATGACAGTCAGGGTGTTCGACGGCCCGATCTCCACCACCCTCTCCTTCTTCTGCTGTCCGAGAAGGACGTCCTGTGTATCGATCCTGGCATGTGTCAGCTCGGCACCGCACATCGAAATCTGCAGAAACCCACCATTTCACCGGGTATGCGAATTGGTGCCTGTAGTCGCCATCAGCCTGGGCGCGCTTGGAGGCTGGAAGAAAGACCTTACGCCAACAACTCCACCACCGCCTCGTGGGCCAGATCTTGATCTAGCGTCATCTCCCACGCTGGTCGTTGTCGTTGCGAAAGAGAAATGCAAAGTGCAGCTGCGACAGCGAGAGCTTGCCGATGTCAGCGAGCGCGTGGGTATCGTCAAGCACTGGCAAGCATTGCGGGTAGCGCTGCAATATTGACTGCAGAGACACTGCTTGGACGACAGGGCGCGGCGTTGGCGCGTCATCACTGCACCACCCGATTCTGCAGCGCTGACGGGCTTGTGGCTAACCCAGGCCGTGTCTCCAGATCTGGCCGAGACCACACTGCGCCCCGCGGTTGAATCCTTCGGTAAGCCGTTGCTCGGTTATTTTGGGTGTCCACACGGGCCGCGCAGCGTTGCTTCTTACCGTAGTCCTGAGCCAGCCAAGCCTCGTGGGGGCGCAGCCTTGACCCGATCCGCATCTTGGCCCCCCGGCAGTCCACTGTACGCTCCTTCAGGTACTATTTTCGGCCGGGGAACAGCAATACACACCGCCGCAGCACGCGGCTCCTCCCTGTCAGCACCCGGCTGGGCTCCGAACTCCGCAGCGGCCTATGCTGCATTGGTTTTGCGCTAGAATCTCTCGCAGCAGATATCTCGTAGCTCTCACCGTCTGGTATTCCGCATCGTCAAGCTGTGACCTCGCGCCCATCGCACACCCTTCTGCCCTCAATCCCTGCCCCTACTCTCCGCGCTGCCCTACCACACACGTCGTTCAGATATCCCCAAGGTAACTATACCCCGCTAATCGTAGTAGAAATAATGGGCAGTCTTCCGCAGAGCAGCCAGCGCGCGTCTTTCTGGCAGGAGTATCTCACCGACGCGGAATCGTGCATATTCCCAACTCTCATCGAGCAGTCCGCCAGGCCTACGGGCTCTCATCGGCGGACCAAACCCATTGACGCCTCCTCGTTCAATCGCTCGACCGCAGCAGACCTTTGCTCAGCACACGATGTCGACATCACCGAATTGTGTGTTGCAGCCTGGGCCGTCCTACTTGGCCGCTATCTGGCTGCAGATCACGTATGCTTTGGCCTCACCATTGGCCATGCAGGCGTGCAGCAGTACTCGGCGTGTCGCACGCCGCTGCCGGAGGATGGATCGCTCTCCTCAATACTGACCGAAACAAAAGAGTCACTCGAATCGTGCCTTTCTTTCTCTTTTCAGTCCACCTCCGAGTTCCACTCCGTTGTCGGCCCGGAAAACCAGCTATTCAACACTTCCGTCCGCTTTGACTATGGTGACTCGGGATATCCATGTGGAAGTCGGACTGCAGAAGTAAGTTGATACGACTGCACGCTGGTAAAATACTGACTCCCCATAGCCCGCCATCACGTTGGCTATCCGGCAGCCGACTGGCAACGCAGAAGCTACCTTGGAATACTCTTCCTCGGTGCTCTCAGACAAGGCCGCTTCTCTTGTAGCAGCAACCTACCGCAAAATCCTCCTGGACCTGGCCGAATCCATGGAGACTCCGCTGCGTCGACTGTCGATTTTGAGTGACGAAGACCTGGAGGCCATGTCGACGTGGAACGAGAACTGTCCCGAGGCGGCAGGCGCTTGCGTGCAGGACATTTTCCGCCGCCACGTCATTCTGCATCCCGAAGCACCTGCAGTATGCGCATCGGACGCTTCATTCACGTACAAGGAGCTTGACGTCCTCAGCAACACGCTCGCACATTTCCTGGTGGCCAACGGCGTGGGCCCTGAGGTGGTGGTCCCGCTGTGCTTCGAGAAGTCGGCGTGGGCAACCGTCGCAATGCTTGCCGTCGCGAAGTCTGGCGGCGCATTCACTTTCCTGGACTCGTCATATCCCATGAGCCGTCTCGAGGATATAGCACAACAGGTGAATGCCCAGTTTCTGCTCGCATCATCTTTGAATGTCTCCATGTGGGAAGGCCGCCTTGTTGCCTTCGAGGTCAGCCGCGCGACAGTCGAAGCGCTCCCAAAGAAAGAGCTACCTCCCATGACTTCAGTTACGCCGCAGAATCTCCTTTACCTTATCTTTACGTCTGGGTCCACGGGAAAGCCGAAGGGAGTGCAGGTGGAGCACTCGTCCTATCTCAGCTGTGCCCTGCACCAGAGCAGTGTGTGCTGCATGGATTCGTCCAGCCGTGTCCTGCAGCTTGCGTCTTACAGCTTCGATGTCAGCATCCTGGAGAACTTCACCACCCTTGTCGTCGGCGGTTGCATTTGCGTGCCCGACGAACAGTCCCGGAGCAAAGGCATCGGCGGCATGATGAACGAGTTCAAGGTGACATGGGCTTTCCTGACGCCTTCTCTCGTCAAGCTGATCGGACCCCGCGATGTGCCGCACCTCGAGACGCTGGTTCTCGGAGGCGAAGCTGTGACCAAGGCAGACGTCGAAACGTGGGCGGGCAAGATCAAAAACTTCCAGAACGGCTACGGGCCCACCGAATGCTCTATCGCATCAGCAATCAACCCCAGCGTCGGACCGAACACTGACGCAGCCAACATTGGATGGCCCGTTGGTGGACTCCTCTGGGTGGTCGATGCCCAGGATCACCACCGGCTGGTACCCGTCGGCGGAATGGGCGAGCTCGCCATCGAGGGCCCCCACCTCGCCAGAGGCTACCTCAACGACCCGGAAAAGACCGCTTCCGCCTTCATTGATAGTCCCGAATGGATGGCAGGACTCGCTGAGCCTCGCAAGCGGAGGATATACCTAACGGGCGATCTTGTCCGCTGTAATCCAGACGGATCCATCCACTTTATCGGCCGCAAGGACACGCAGGTCAAAGTCCGAGGCCTGAGGATAGAGCTCGGTGAAATCGAGCATCACATCTCGGTCGATCCTCTCGTCCGTCTCGGCGTGGTCCTGGCGCCCTCTGCCGGCGCATGCAAGAAGCGCCTCGTCACTGTCCTCTCCACGGCCGAGTCCGTCCAATCGAGCTCCACCGGGGATGTCAAAGTTCTCGACCCCAGCTCGACCAAAGTCAGGCACCATGTCCAGCAAATTCAACAACGCCTAGAATCAAAAGTCCCAGGCTATATGGTGCCATCCTCGTGGATCGTTGTCGAGTCTTTCCCCTTGACGCCGTCCGGCAAGATTGACCGCGTCAGAGTCAAGAGGTGGCTGGAGAGCATGGACACGGACGCTCTGAAGGAAAGCGAGTGCCAGCTTGAGGAAGGACCCGAGACTGCACGAGAAGCTGCGGGAGATGCCGGTGGCGTCGAGGAGAAGCTCCGAACAGTCATCGGATACGTCTTGAACCTTCCTCTGGACTCTATTTCACCCAACAAAAGTTTTGTAAATCTGGGAGGAGATTCAATCTCGGCGATGCAGGTGATGACACAGTGCAAAGCGGAGAGCATGGCCATCAAGATCAAGGACGTCCTCCGCTGCAAATCCATCATCGAGCTCGCCACCACCGTTGCCATTACGGAGCATCGGGCCATTACTGTGGAAGAAGATTTCGACACTCCGTTTGATCTCTCGCCAATCCAACAGCTCTACTTCCAGCTGCAGCCGGAAGGTTCTCGAAGAGGGGCTTCCAATCGGTTTAACCAGAGCTTCCTCCTCCGCCTGGCACGCCCCGTGCGCGCGGACACCATCTCCGCAGCATTGGATGTCATCGTGCGAAGACATTCTATGCTTCGAGCCCGCTTCGTCAAGTCCACGTCCGGCAAGTGGATGCAAAATATCCCACGAGACGTAGAAGGCTCATGCCAACTCGAAGAGCACTCGGTGGCCGGCCCCGAAGACCTGGAACGTCTTCTGTTCACCAGTCACGCCAACATTGACATGATCGACGGCCCCGTTTTCATTGTCGATCTCGTCAACGGACCGGAGGGGCAGGCGCTGTCGCTGATTGCTCATCATGCAATCATCGACCTTGTCTCATGGCGTGTCATCATGCAGGAGCTGGAGGAGCTTGTGGAAATGGGTGAATTGTCGGCCACGCGGGAGAAGCCGCTGCCTTGGCAAGCGTGGTGCCGGCTCCAGGCAGACTATGCCCGCAAAAACCTCCCTCCCCACATTGCCTTCCCAGATGGCGTTGCTCCGTCCAACCTGGAATACTGGGGAATGGCAGACAGCGACAACAAGATCGGCGACACCACGCGGATGGTCTTCAAGCTGGATGCGGCTGCTACATCTTCCTTGATTGGACCCGAGTGTCACCGCGCATTGAGGACGGAGCCCATTGACCTCTTCCTTTCCGCGCTGATCTATTCGTTCGGCCGTACGTTCAAGGACCGAGGAACCCCCACCATTTTCAGGGAAAGCCACGGCCGTCAAGGCTGGGACGACGATATGGACGTCTCATCGGTTGTTGGGTGGTTCACAAGCATGTACCCTGTCCACGTCGACGCCGAAGGAGATTTCGTCGACGTTGTCAAACGCGTCAAGGACAGCCAACGGCGCGTCCCCCGCAGCGGATGGCCGTACTTTGCCTCGCGCTACAACCACCCAGACGGCATCGAACAGTTCGGCTCGCAGGTCACTGCCGAGGTGCAATTCGACTACCTTGGTCTCTACCAGCAGCTGGAGAGGGAGGGCGCACTGTTCGAGCAGCAGGAGCTGATTGTCCCGGACGTGGGGCCCGACTTCAAGCGGTTTGCGCTCTTTGAGATTACTGCAGAGATCATCCGCGGCGAGTTCCAGCTGACGTTCGAGTTCAATGCGCACATGAGGCATCAAGATGCAATCAGCGACTGGATCCAGGAATGCGAGCGCACCCTCCGCCTGGCTGCCGACCAGCTCTCCCGCATCAGCACAACCCAACTCACTCTAAGCGACTTCCCCCTTCTCCCCACAGACTACGACGGCCTCGACCAGCTCGTCACTAAAACACTCCCGGGACTCGATATTTCTGCCGAGAACGTGGAGGACGTATACCCGGTTTCTCCAATGCAGACGGGCCTTCTTTTGAGTCAGGCCAGATCTCCGGGCCTGTACCAGTACTTCAGCGTCTTCCGAGTCGAAGCACTGTCTGCCTTTGAATCGGTAGACTCGTCCCGCCTGATCGACGCGTGGCAGAGCCTTGTTGAGCGCCACTCCTCCCTACGCACCATCTTCGCCCCGGCCGTGACCAAGGGAGATGCCTTCAACCAGATCGTACTCAAGAAAGCAGACGTCCGTGTCTCCCGGATCTGCTGCTCGAAGAACGAGGTGCATTCCGTCCTCAACGAACACATGCACATACCCTTCCAAGACGCCCGTCCGCCGCACAAGCTGACCATCTGTGAGGTTGCTGGTGGCGAAGTGTTTGTCAGGATTGACATCAACCACGCCCTCGTCGACGGTTCGTCGGTCCCAGCACTGGTCCGTGATTTCACGTTGCTATACAATGACCTCGTGTCGCTCCCGAAAGTACCCCTCTTCAGCGAATATATTGCGTACCTCCAGGCCTGCGATCTCAAGAACAGCCTTCGCTACTGGATTGACTACCTGGATGGCGTCGAGCCGTGCTACTTTCCAACCCTGGACGACGGGGTCTCGCAGGACAGCAGCATCAGGACGGTGCACGTGGAGCACCAGGTCACCACGAAGGCCTTGAACCAGCTGTGTCAGGCACGGAACATCACGCTCCCCACCCTCTTCAAAGCCGTGTGGGCACTTGTCCTCCAGGCGTACACGGGCTCGCGCCAGGTGTGCTTCGGCTACCTCGTGTCCGGGCGGGATATCCCCATCGACAACGTCGACAGCGCAATCGGCGCCTTCATCAACATGCTGGTGTGCCGCGTTGACCTCGCCGATGCCGTGGGGTCCGTTCTCGACAAGATCCAAGACGAGTCCGTGACCAGCCTTCAGCACCAGCACTGTTCGCTGGCCGACATCCAGCACGGCCTGAGCTCCGAGCTGGCGGTGCAGCCGCTGTTCAATTCTGCCGTCAACTTCCAAATGGTGCCAGTCCCCGAGGCGCTGGATTCGTCTGTCGCGTTCACATTCAGCCACCACTACGACCCCACCGAGTACAGCATTGCCATCGACGTTGCTGTATCTGGCGAGAGCCTAGACATCTCGCTCGTCCACACAGCTACTTCGCTCTCCGGCGCCCAGGCCAAGAACGTCGCAAGCACCTTCGCTGCAGCCCTCGACCTCGTGCTGAGCGTGCCTGCGGAAAGTGAAGCGGCCGGGATGCACCTGCTCAGCGACCGCGATCTGGACCAGATCTGGACTTGGAACCGCTCTGTGCCTCCGAAGGTGGACATGTGCATCCACGATGTCATTTCACGCCGTGTAAGTGCTCGCCCAGCGGCTGTGGCGGTCGAGTCGTGGGACTGCAGCTTCACCTACAAGCAGCTGGATGAGCTTTCATCGAAGCTTGCTGCCCACCTTGCGCATTGTGGAGTCAGACCCGGTGTTTTCGTGCCGCTCTGCTTTGAGAAGTCGGCCTGGACTACCGTGGCGTTGCTCGGG
This sequence comes from Neofusicoccum laricinum, assembly GCA_029906385.1. NCBI lineage: Eukaryota > Fungi > Ascomycota > Dothideomycetes > Botryosphaeriales > Botryosphaeriaceae > Neofusicoccum > Neofusicoccum laricinum. The sequence goes on along the minus strand of CP123718.1, from coordinate 225,134 downwards.
GTGTTGAAGGCTGGCGGTGCATTTGTCCTGCTGGACCCCGCTCACGGGTCGAGTCGGATGAAGACAATCATCGAGGAAGTGGACGCGCGCACCCTGCTTAGCTCCCGCAACCACGCCGACCTCCTGACCGAGGAAGTGGGTTCCGTTGTAATTGTCGACCAGGAAAGCCTTGACCTGATCGATCCCGCCACGTGCTGCGACCCCGCCAAGCGTGAGCGCAGACAGCCCACGCCCTCTGATCCGGCATACATCATCTTCACTTCCGGCTCCACGGGCAAACCCAAGGGCAGCTACACGCCTCACTACGGCTTTGCCACGAGTGCCGCGGGCCACGGCAAGAGGTCGCACATGTCTCTGAGCTCGCGTGTTCTCCAATATGCATCCTACAGCTTCGACGCATGCTTGATGGAAATGCTGACCACGCTGATGTTTGGCGGGTGTGTCTGCATTCCCCACGAGCAGCAACGCCTCGACGACATTGCGGGCGCCATCAACGACGCTCGCGTCAACTGGGCTGTCCTGACCCCGTCGGTAACGCGCCTCATCGAGCCCAGCCAGGTCCCGACCCTCGACACTCTTGTCATGGGCGGTGAAGCCATGTGCAAGGCCGACATTCAGCGCTGGAACGGCCACGCCACGCTGCACAATGGCTACGGTCCGTCCGAGTGCGGTGTAGCTGCTGCTTGGAGCGAGGCCGTCCGCGACGACCCTACCAACATTGGCAAGTCGGTCGGCGGCGTCTGCTGGATCGTCAGCCCGCAGGACCACCGCCGCCTGATGCCTATCGGCGCCATTGGTGAGCTGCTCGTCGAGGGCTTCGGCATGGCCGACGGCTACCTCCACAACAAGACGAAGACGGACGAGGTGTTCGTCCCGATGCCCGAGTGGCTGGCCGGCCGGAGATCCGCACAGCACTCGACACGCCGCTTGTACAAGACGGGTGATCTGGTGCGGTACAACTCCGACGGCAGCATGGCTTTCATTGGCCGCAAGGACACCCAGGCCAAATTCCACGGCCAGCGCATCGAGTTCGGCGAGATTGAGCACCACCTGCTCTCACGCGCCGACTTCACAGACGCCGTTGCCGTCGAGATCCTCACGCCAGCTGCCCGCCAGGGAACGCAGACGCTGGTTGCCTTCTTCGCCATCGAGCCGACAGAGGACGCCGTCGTCGCAGAAGGCATGTTCCTCGACATTCCGGACGACCTGGCGGTGCGGCTCTCGGCGCTGCAGGACGGCCTCACCGCCGTGCTTCCCCCGTACATGGTCCCGTCCACATTCATCCCGCTCGCCTCGTTCCCGCGCAACGCCTCCGGGAAGCTCGACCGCAAGGCCATGCGCGAGAGGGCCGACCAGCTGCCCGCATCGCAGCTGAACCGCTATGCCCTCCTGGCCTCCACCAAGCGCGCCCCGCGCACCGAGCGGGAGCGCAAGCTGCAGGCGGCGTGGGTGGAGACGCTGGGCGCACACCCCGACTCGATCGGCAGCGACACCAGCTTCTTCCGCGTCGGCGGCGACTCGATTGGCGCCATGCGCATAGTCTCGATTGCGCGAGAGAAGTACGGCCTCGTGCTGACGGTTGCCGACATCTTCAACCAGCCCCGCCTGTGCGGCATGGCTGCGGCGGCCAAGGAGGCCGTCGAGTCGAGCCCCGCGGAGCCGGGCGTCGCCCCGTTTGCGCTTTTCGAGGACGACGAGGGCGTTGATGATCTCGTGGAAGAGGTCGCCGCCCAGTGCGGTGTGCGCAAGGAGCTGGTGGAGGATATGTATCCCTGCGCGCCGCTGCAGGAGGGGCTGACGGCCCTTTCGATGAAGCAGCAGGGCGCATACATCGGCCAGAGCGTGTTTGTCCTGCCGCCGTCGCTGGACATGGCGAGGTTCAAGCGCGCGTGGGAGGGTGTTTTCAGGCAGAATCCCATCCTGCGGACCAGGATTGTCAACGTCGAGACTGCAGGGACGCTGCAGGTGGTCCTGGCCGAGCCCCTCACCTGGTTGCACTCGCAGTCGCTGCAGCAGTACCTGAAAGATGACCTCCAGGTGCCCGTCACCTGGGGCGGGTCCCTGGGCCGTTTCGCGCTGGTCGGAGGCAAGGCGGCGACGCACTTTGTCTGGTCGGCGCACCACTCGCTGTTTGACGGGTGGAGCCAGGGCCTCATCTTCGAGCAGCTGGAGCAAGCCTACCGCGGGAACCCGGTGCCCGAGCTGGCTCCGTTCAGCAGCTTCATCCGCTACCTGACCGCGAGCGACAACGCCGCGTGCGATGAGTTCTGGAGCGCCCAGCTGGCCGGAGAGACGCCCGCAACGTTCCCCCAGCTGCCTTCCAGCACCTTCACCCCCCGCGCCGACGGCCGCCACGAGCGCACCGTCAACATGGCCAGGGACTCGGGCTCGGACATCATGACGTCGACCATCATCCGCGCGGCGTGGGCCCTCGTTCTCGGGCGCTACACCGACGCGGAGGACGTCGTGTTCGGGGCGACCATGTCTGGTCGCAACGCCCCGGTGCGGGACATCGAGCGCATCAACGGGCCGACCATCACGACGGTGCCCGTCAAGGTGCATCTCAACCGCGAGCAGCCCATCTCCGAGATGCTCGAGGCCGTGCAGAACCAGGCCACCGACATGATCCCGCACGAGCACTGGGGCCTCCAGAACATGGGCCAGGTCAGCCGGAACGCCCAGTTCCAGAACCTGCTGGTCGTCCAGCCCTCGCGCGAGGGCCAGTCCCTGCTTGGTATGGAAGTCGTCCCGACCGACGAAGACGACTTCAACACGTACGCGCTGTGCACGGAGTGCATTCTGGCTGGCGACAAGGTCAAGCTGAAGATGGCGTTCGATCCCCGGGTCGTTCCGCAGGCGGAGCAGCTCGCCGTGCACTTCGAGCACATCATGACGCAGCTCGCCGACCGCGTGCACGACGACGCCCCGATCAGCAGCCTGGACTACTGCGGCCCCGAGGACCGCGTCCGCATCTTCGACTGGAACAGGAACTACCCTCGCGCCGTCCCCCACTGCATCCACGACCTCGTCCAGCGGCAGGCACGGAGCACCCCCAACGCGTCGGCCGTCTGCTCGTGGGACGCCAACTTCACCTACGCCGAGCTGGACATCATGTCGACGAAGCTGGCCAAGTACCTCGTCACGCTTGGGGTCAAGGCCGAGAAAGTAGTGCCCGCCATCTTCGAGAAGTCTGCATGGGCAGTCGTGGCGCAGCTTGCCATCCTCAAGGCCGGCGGCGCCATGTGCATGCTGGACCCGGCGCATCCCGAGAAACGCCTCGACGATATCTTGGACACGGTCGAGGGAGATGTCGTCCTGTCGTCTGCGCTCCACGCAAACCTCCTGCAGGCACCCGATCGGACCGTTCTCGTCATCAGTGCCGAAACCATGGATGCCATTTCCAAAGCCCGCCCGACCACCCTGCCTAAGGTCGACTGCAAGACAGCAGCCTACGCGGTCTTCACCAGCGGCACGACGGGCCGGCCGAAGGGCAGCGTCACGGAGCACCAGGCGTTTGCGTCGCAATCAGCGTCGCTCGCTCCGGCCATGCACATCTCGTCGTCGTCGCGCGTGCTGCAGTACTCGGCGTACAGCTTCGACCCGTACATCCTGGAAACCTTCACCACCCTGATGCAGGGCGGCTGCGTGTGCATTGTCAAAGACGAAGCGCGCACCAACCCAGCCGCGCTGGTTGACACCATCTGCGCCATGGGCGTCACCTGGGCCCTGCTGACGCCCTCTGTGGCACGGCTCCTCCCGAAGAACGGCTTGCCCAGCCTCAAGACGCTCGTGCTCGGCGGCGAGGCGATGGCGAGCAGTGACCGGGCGTGGTCGAGCGTCGTGCGGCTGCAGAACGCGTACGGCCCGTCCGAGTGCTCCGTGGCGTCGGTCCTCAACCCGCACGTCACCGCCGCGTCCGAGCATGCCTGCATCGGCAAGGGCGTGGGCAGCGTCTGCTGGATCGTCGATCCGCACAACCACAACGCCCTGGCGCCCGTTGGCTGCGTGGGCGAGCTGCTGCTGGAATCGCCCGGCCTCTCGCGCGGATATCTCAAGGAGCCGAAGAAGACGGCGGATGTCTTCATCGACAGCCCGGCCTGGCTGCGCAACATCCGCGGTGGCAGCCGCCTGTACAAGACCGGCGACCTCGTGCGCTACAACCCGGCCGACGGCGCCGTTCACTTCGTCGGGCGCAAGGACCTGCAGGTCAAGCTGCACGGCCAGCGCCTGGAACTGGGCGAGATCGAGCACCACACGTCGGCCCACAGCCTCGTGGGCAACGCGGCCGTCACGCTCCCCAAGGCCGGCGTCTTCAAGGGCAAGCTAGTGGCCACCATCACGCTCAAGTCGCTCGCGGCGCCGGCGGCCAGCGACATGGAGCTGGAGCTGATCGACTCGCTCAGCAAAGCCACGGCGGGGCGGCAGCTGGCCGACGTGCGCAGCCGCCTGGAGAACCAGGTGCCGGCGTACATGGTGCCGTCGGTCTGGACGGTGGTGTACGGCATCCCGCTGATGACGTCGCTCAAGATCAACAAGCGCAAGATCACGGCGTGGCTGGAGAACATGTCGCAGGAGACGTGCGACCAGGTCATGCGCCTCAGCGCCTCCGAGGAGCAGCGCAGCACCCCCGCCACGCGCATGGAGTTGCGTCTGCAGGAGGTCATTGGGCGTGTGCTCAACCTGGCGACGGACCAGGTGCTGCTCAACCGCTCGTTCCTCGGGCTCGGCGGCGATTCGATCACGGCCATGCAAGTCGTGGCGCGTTGCCGCTCCGAGGACATCGCCGTCAAGATCAAGGACATCATGCAGAGCAAGAGCCTCGCCCAGCTCGCCGAGTGCGCGTCAGACTCGGGCAGCGACACGAAGCGCTTTGCGAAGGAGTCGGCCGGCACCGCGTTCGACCTCGCGCCAATCCAGAAACTCTACTTCGCGGCCGGCCTGGGAGACTCGGCGCCGAGCAAGTCCGCAACGGGGTCTTACCACTTCAATCAGAGCAGCCTGCTGCAGCTCAAGGGCAAGATCTCGGAACCCGCACTCGCCAAGGCGGTGGAGGCTGTCGTTGGACACCACTCGATGCTGCGGGCTCGGTTCCGCAAGACCAACGGCGCGTGGACTCAGCTGATCCGCTCCGAGGTCGCAGGCAGCTACCGCTTCCAGAGCCACGCCGTCGATTCCTTTGCGGATGTTGCCGCCATCGTCGCGGCGGGCCAGCGCCGTCTCGACCCCTACAACGGCGCCGTCTTCTCGGCCGAGTCGATCAAACTGGCGTCCGGCGAGCACCTGCTGTTCCTGGCGGCGCACCACCTGGTCATCGACCTGGTTTCGTGGCGCATCCTGCTGCAGGACCTGGAGGAGTTCCTCAGCACCGGCAAGCTCTTCACCAAGGACCCCCTCTCGTTCCAGACGTGGAGCAAGCTGCAGGCGGAATATGTTCCCCAGCACGTGGCACCGCAAAAGGCGCTTCCGTTCGACGTCCCGCAGGCCGACTACCGCTACTGGGGCTTGGATGGCCATCCCAACGCGTTCGCCGACACGGTCAACGTCGGCTTCACCCTCGACGCGAGATCCACGTCAGAGCTTCTTGGCAAGTGCAACGACGCATTGGGAACGGAGCCGATGGACCTGTTCATCTCGGCGCTGCTCGAGTCCTTCTCGCGGACGTTCCAGGACAGGGCGCTCCCGCCAATCTACTCGGAAGGCCACGGCCGTGAGCCGTGGGACTCTGAAATCGACCTCACCGGAACGGTGGGCTGGTTCACCGCCATCTGCCCGGTCTACGTGCCGCTTCAGGCTGGCGCCACGGTCGCCGATGCGGTGCGCCGGACCAAGGACGCCCGCCGCGCCATTGCGGACAACGGCTGGGCTTACTTTGCGTCCCGCTTTCTGTCGGGCGAGGGGGAAGCTGCGTTCGAGAAGCACTGGCCCATGGAAATTATGTTCAACTACCTGGGCCTTTACCAGCAGTTGGAGCGCGACGATGCGCTGCTGCAGCAGGTGTCGCTGCCGGGGGCGGAAGACGGAGTCCTGACGCCGACGTCTGACGTTGGGGCCCAGGGCAGGCGTATGGCGCTGTTTGAGATCTCTGCCGAGGTCGGCGACGGCAAGGCAACCTTCACCCTCACCTACAACAGACACACGACCCGGGGTGACGGCGTCCGCCAGTGGATCTCCGCATACGAGCAGTCGCTCATGGCCGCCGTGCGCGAACTCGCGTCCATGGAGCCGGAGAGAACGCTCAGTGACTTTCCTCTCCTGCCCCTGGCGTACGAGGGCCTCGACAAGATACGATCCGAGATCCTGCCCCAGCTCGGCCTGTCCAGCATCGACGAGGTTTCTGACATCTACCCGTGCTCTCCGGTGCAGCAGGGCATCCTCATCAGCCAGTCGCTGTCTCCCGACAACTACAAGAACGTGTTCCTGTTCTCCGTCTCGTCCCAGGGATCAGAGGACGTGGACGTGGCCAGACTGCAGACGGCGTGGCAGAAGCTTGTCGCGCGGCACTCGACGCTCAGGACCGTCTTCGTCGACAGCGTGGCCGGGCAAGGCGTGTACGACCAGGTCGTGCTCAAGTCGTGGTTCCCGCGCACCCTCCACTTCGAGTGCAGCGAAGACGACGCGCTCGCCACGCTGGTGAAGCTGCCGGCGGTCAGGTACGGGCAGAACGAACCGGCGCACCGGCTGGCCTTCTGCAAGACGGAGACGAGCATCTACATGAAGCTGGAGATCAGCCATGCCCTCATCGACGGGAGCTCCCTCCCGGTTCTGCTGCGCGACCTCACGCTGGCCTACGAGGGCAGGCTGTCGCTGAACGAAGCGAAGCCGCCGCTGTACCGGGACTACGTCGCCTACATCAGCGAACTGGACGGGGACGCGTCCCTCGACTACTGGAAGCAGTACCTCGGCGAGGCCGAGCCGTGCCATTTCCCGGTCCTGCGCGACGGCCAGCCCGCCGAGCTGCACGCCGTCGAGGCCATCCACATCACGCTGGACGCGGAGGCGAAGCACATGTCCAGCTTCTGCCGCGCGCACGACCTGACGCCGGCGAACCTCTTCCAGGTGGCGTGGGCGCTCGTGCTGCGAGCCTACACCGGCATGGACCGCGTCTGCTTCGGCTACCTCACCTCGGGCCGCGACGCGCCCGTCGCCAGCATCGAGCACATGATCGGCGCGGTGTGCAACATGCTCGTGGTCGCGATGGACATGGACCGGTCGAAGACAATCAAGGCGCTGCTCGAGGGCGCGCAGGACGGCTGGACCGACAGCCTGCAGCATCAGTTCACGTCGCTCGCCGATATCCAGCACGCCCAGGGCACCGCCGGCCAGGCGCTGTTCAACACGGGCATGTCGTTCCGCTCCGAGTCCAACGAGCCCGGCAGTAGTAGTAGTAGTAGTAGTAGTAGTAGTAGCAGCAGCAGCAGCAGCATCAGCTTCGACGCCATCGACGGCCACGACCCGTCCGAGTACGACGTCACGCTCAACGTGTGGGGCACCCCGTCGCAGTTCCTGGTGTCGTTCAACTACCGCCCCGCCTGCATGGCGCCCGACCAGGCCCAGCACGTCGCCGCCGCCTTCACCCGCGCCCTCGGCGCCATCGTGGCCGCGCCCGACACCACGCTGCGAGACTGGCGCCTGGTCGGCGAGTCCGACCTCGACCCGCGCCCCGCCCTGCCGCCCGCGCCCGACTCCCTCGTGCACGAGCTGATCGGCCAGCACGTCCACTCGCGCCCCAACGACGCCGCCGTCTGCGCCTGGGACGGCAAACTCTCGTACCGCGAGCTCGACGGCCTGGCCAACAGGCTGGCCAACCACCTCGCCGCCCTCGGCGTCGGCCCCGAGGCCCTCGTGCCCGTGTGCATGGAGAAGAGCGCGTGGGTCCCGGTCGCGCTGCTCGCGGTGCTCAAAGCCGGCGGCGCGTTCGTGCCCATGGACGCGACGCAGACGGGCCGCTTCCACGCCGTCCTCGAGCAGGTGGGCGCGCGCGTGGTGCTCGCCTCGGCAGCCCAGGCGCCGCGGCTGGCCGCGCTGGGCGAGCACAGGGTGGTCGTGGTCGACGAGGCGCTGTCGCGCGGCCTGCCGCCGGGCCTGGTGCCGCGGCCGCGGCCGCGGACGGGCGCCGCCGGCGCCGCGTACGTGCTGTTCACGTCCGGGTCGACGGGCGTGCCCAAGGGCGTGGTGGTCGAGCACGGCGCGTGGTGCGCCAGCGCCGAGGGCCAGCGCGACGCGTGGGGGCTGGGGCCGGCGACGCGCATGCTGCAGTTCGCGTCGTACGGCTTCGACGCGGCCATGGGCGAGCTGCTGTCGACGCTGATGTTCGGCGGGTGCGTGTGCATCCCGTCCGAGGACGAGCGGCTGGGCGGCGTCGAGGCGGCGGTGCGGCGCATGGGCGTCAATGTCACCATCTTCACGCCGTCGTTCATCCGCGTGCTGGAGCCGGCGCGCATGCCGGGCGTGCACACCATGGTGCTGGGCGGCGAGTCGACGCCGAAGGAGGAGATCAGGAAGTGGGGCGGCAGGGTGAGGCTGATCCCGGCGTACGGGCCGACGGAGTGCTCGCTGGTCAGCAGCTCGGTCGCGGAGCTGACGGTCGACACGGAGAGCAGCAACATTGGGTTTACTAACGTGGCAGCGTACTGGATCGTGGATCCGGCCGACCACGACACTCTGGCGCCCATGGGCGCCATCGGCGAGCTCCTCATCGAAGGCGTAAGCAGCCCACTTCCCCCTTCCCCTGATCGGCAGCACATGCTAACCAGTCCCCCGCGCCAGCCCATCCTCGCACGCGGCTATCTCAACAACCCCGCGCAGACGGCCGCCGCCTTCATCTCGGACCCCGCGTGGGCGCGCCGCGAGCCGGGGCAGCCGCCCCGCCGCATGTACAAGACGGGCGACCTGGCGCAGCGCAACGCCGACGGCTCGTACCGCTACGCCGGCCGCAAGGACACGCAGGTCAAGCTGCGCGGCCAGCGCATCGAGCTCGGCGAGGTCGAGCACCACCTCAAGAAGGCGCTCGGCAACGCGGCGCTCGACGCGGCCGCCGAGGTGCTCACGTCCGGCAGCGACGCCAGGCTGGCCGCGTTCGTCGCGCTGGGCGACGCGTACGACGGCGACGAGGCTGCCGGAACAGTGTCCCCGGCTACGAAGGAGAGCCTCCGGGACGCCACGGCCGGCGTGGCGGCGAGGATGGCCGAGAGCGTGCCCCGGTACATGGTCCCGGCGCTGTTCGTCCCGCTGCGCGCCGTCCCGCTGTCGCCGTCGTGCAAGACGGACCGCAAGCGGCTGCGCGCCATGGCGGAGGCGTTCCTCGCGCAGAGCAACGCGCCCGCCGACACGGCGGCAACGCCAGGCCAGGGCTCGGGCGTGGAGCAGCGGATGCGCGAGCTCTGGGCGTCGGTCCTCCACGTCTCGGCGGCGCAGGTCGGCGCCGACGACGGCTTCTTCGCGCACGGCGGCGACTCGATCCTGGCCATCAAGCTGGTGGCCGCGTGCCGCGCCCAGGGGCTCGCGCTGTCCGTCGCCGACGTGCTGCGCAGCACCAGCCTCGCGGGCCTGTGCCGCTGCCTCGGCGCCGTCGACGAGCTCGCTCAGGACGCGGCCGCGCCGTACGAGCCCTTCTCGTCCCTGCCGGCCGCGCTCGCCACGGACGACTTCCTCGAGCAGGTCGTGTGCCCGGCGGTGCGCACCGAGCGCGCCAACATCGCCGACGTGCTCGAGGCGACGGACATGCAGGCCAGCTTCGTCGCCACCGGCCTGCTCAAGTCGCGCGGCAACACGAACTACTTCCTCTTCCAGCTCAGCGGCGGCCAGATCGACGCCGGCCGCCTCGAGGCCGCGTGCCGGCGCCTCGTCGCCCACCACCCCATCCTGCGCACCGCCTTCGTCGCCCACGCGCGCCGCGTGTGGCAGGTGGTGCTGCACACCACGGCGCCCGAGTTCCGCCGGCACAAGTGCGCCAAGTGGCGGCAGATGCACCTGGCGGCCGAGCTGGTCAAGACGGACCGCGCCGAGCCCGCGCGCCTGGGCGGCCAGCTCGTGCGCTTCTGGCACCTCGCCGGCGCGCGCCAGGCGCTGCTGGTGATGCGCGTGTCGCACGCCCAGTACGACGGCGTGTCGATGCCGGTGCTGGTCGACGACCTGGCCGCGCTGTACGAGCAGGGCGGCGGCGGCGCGCTGCCCACGCGCCCCGTCTTCGCCGACTTCGCGCACGCCGCCCGCCGCTCCAACGACAACGCCGCCGCCGAGCACTTCTGGTTCGAGCTGCTGGACGGCGCCACCGTGACCAACGTCGTGTCGCACAAGCGGCCGCCGCACGCGCACACGAAGCTGCGGCGCCTGGCGCGCGAGGTCCCGCTGCCGCGCCTGGCCGGCGCCACCACGTTCGCGACGGTGCTCAAGGCCGCGTGGGCGCTGGTGCTGGCGCGCGCCGCCGCGACCACCGACGTCGTCTTCGGCCACCTCGTGTCGGGCCGCAACCTGGCGCTGCCCCGCGGCGACGTCGACGAGGTGCTGGGGCCCTGCCTCAACCTCATCCCGGTGCGCGTGCGCCTGGCCGAGGGCGCCACCCCGTCGAGCCTCCTCCGCGACGTCTACGACCAGCACCTCTCCGCCCTGCCCTTCGAGACGCTCGGCTTCGGGACCCTCGTCGAGCGCTGCACGACCTGGCCCCTGTGGACCCGCCTCAGCACCGTCGTCCAGCACCAGAACCTCGCCGGCGTCGAAGACTCCCTCAACCGCTTCCGCTTCGCAACGTCCACGTGCCGCTTCGCCGCCCTGCCCGGCCCCGCAGACCAGGTCGATCTGCTCGTCCTGTCCGTCCCGCAGCCGCGCACGCGGACCGTCGAGCTCTCGCTGAATTTTTCGGAGCAGTTGGTTGAGCCGGAGCTCGTGGCGGCGTTGCTGGACGAGTTGGTGGGGAACGTCGCGCGCCTGACGGGGGATGTGGACGCGGTGTTGCCGGCGCCGGAGACCTACAGCCGGCTTTCTCCGCAGATTCCCGTGCTGGCGCGATGCGCGCGCGATGGTGACGGCAACCTCCTCCCCACCGCTGGCGACAGGGCGGCTGCGAGCGGCAGGCGCTTCGCGGATGCGGACGAGGAGGTGCAGGCGCTGGTGAGGCGGGCGTGGGAGGAGGTGTTGGGGGTGGGGGTGGGAGAGGAGGTGGAGGAGTCGACCTGCTGGTACAACGTGTGGGGGAGTATGGTGGCGGCGGCGCAGCTGGCGGAGTGGTATGGGAGGGCGGTGCCGGGGGTGGTGGTCGGGGTGGAGGAGGTGGTGGAGTGGCCGACGATGGGGGGGCAGGTGGGGTTGCTGGAAGAAAAGATGTCGGTGAGAAAGGGGAAGGGGAAGAAGAAGAGGGGGTCATCGGTTGCGGTGGTGAAGAAGGGGGTGAGGGAGGGGAGTGATGACGAGCAGCAGCAGCAGCAGCAGCAGGGGACTGGGTTGAGGGGGTGGGCGAGGGCGAGGTTGTCGGTGGTGGGAGGGGGGAGGAGGTCGCCAGCGGCGAATGTTGTTGCAGCATCGTAAGGCCTTTTTTTTTTTTTTTTTTTTGCATAGTTCTTTGTTTGTAGCAATTCCGCCGCATGGCGTAGCGTATGTAGTTTCTCACGTGGTTTATCTGCTTGATCGGCGTCCAATTTCAACTTAGTCGCTTCACGTCGTTACTGGTGTCTCGCTCGCAACTCCAGGTCCAGCAACATTGATGATGCGAAATCGAGATTACCCGATCTCAGTCGCTGTTCGTTTCCCTTTTCCTTTTTCTTCTCCCGAACTCAGGTACTTCCCTCGGCACCCAGAGTTCCCGCGTTCCGAAACAGGAGCCACGTCTCCAAACGCAGCGGGAGCAGGCAGTAGGACGCGGGCGGCTGCTGCGGTGGGGGCCGGCGGCGGCAGCAGCAGCAGCAGCAACAACACGACGAACAAACTCGTGGCGCTTACGCCGCGCCGCCCGCCGCGTCAATGCTACACAGCCCCCTCTTGGCCGTGATCCTGCCGTGTCTCGCCGTCCCGGAATAAATCTCCCGCCAGGACTTAAATACCCACCAGCCCTCCCCGACTCCCGGCGTCCACCAACCACCACCAGAGGCACCTTCCAAACAAGAACCGAGGAAACAAACATGTCCACCAAAGAAGCCAGCCCCGCCGCCTCAACCACCCCAACGCACGCCCTCGCCCTCCCCCACAACCGCACCCTCTCCTACGCCATCTACGGCTCCGACCTCCCCACCGCCCCCACCCTCCTCTACTTCCACGGCTTCCCCGCCTCCCACGCCGAAGCCGCGCCCTACCACCTCCCCGCCCTCCGCCGCGGCATCCGCGTCCTCGCGCCCGACCGCCCCGGCATGGCCGCCTCGACCTTCGTGCCCGACCGCGCGATTTCCGACTGGCCGGCCGACGTGCTCGCGCTGGCGGACGCGCTGGGGGTCGCGCGCTTCGCCGTGCTGGGGGTGAGCGGGGGGGCGCCGTATGCGTTGGCTTGTGGGGCGGCGGCCGGGCTGCGGGGGAGGGTCGTGGCGGTTGGGGTCGTGGCGGGACTGTATCCGGTGGGGTTGGGCACGGCGGGGATGATGGCGGGGGCGAGGGCGTTGCTGTGGGTGGCGCCGTGGTGGATGGGGGGGTGAGGTGGGCGTTGGAGTGGGGGTTGGGGGGGCCGGCGAGGGAGGTGGATGGGGGAAGGCGTTGGAGGAGGTGTTGGGGCGGGGGATGGAGGGGCGGCCGGAGGCGGATCGGGCGGTGTGGGAGGGGGATGAGGGGGGGTCCGGGGGTGTTTGGTGGAGAGCGTGAGGGGGGCGGTGGGGGGAGTGCGGAGGGGGCGGCGCTGGAGGCGAGGTTGTTTGGGAGCGAGTGGGGGTTTGGGCTGGGGGGGGTGGAGGTGGCGGGGGAGGGGCGGAGGGTGGTGCTGTGGCATGGCGCGTTGGATGTGAATAGCCCGGTGGCGATGGCGGAGAAGGCGGCGGCGTTGATTGGCGGCGGCGCGGAGCTGAGGGTGGAGCCGGACGAGGCGCATGCGTCGTTGACGGTGCATAAGGTGGAGGAGGTGCTGGACACGTTGAAGGGCTTTTTCTGATGGGCGGTGGGAATGAGAAAAGGGTGTGTGGTTGGGAGCAACGAGCGCGTGGCAACCCGCCCAATCTCTAACCCCGTGCTGGCCGCTGTTACAGTACTAAGACAAAAGTTCTCGCGCGGGCGCTTCCGAAGCGATGACCCTCGTACCCCATTAATTTACTGATTCTCAACGCATGCTTCCTAGCTCTTATACTAAGTTATTTTCAAGTTAAAATCGAGTAAGAGGAAGGATGCTAGTATTATTTCTTTGCTAATACTTGGTATGCCAGCCCTCTGCTGCGATAACTGCCTCACACCTACGCTTCATACTACCTAATATAGAGTCAAATAAAGATTGTGGCAAAGCCTCCCATGCTTCCCGCAATGCTTCTCCCAGCTTCTCTCTAACATAATCTACTGATCCGGTTAAGTATTTAAGCTCTAGATGTAGCTCTAATGCCTTAGACTTTAAATGAAACCAGATATGTTCAATCGGATTCAAATCCGGGCTATAAGGTGGCCAATCCAATAGATTTATCCGCCTTCTTTCAAACCAATCCCTAACTTTTATTGCAGTGTGAATTGGAGCATTATCCTGCATAAAAGTCATCCCTCTTCTATGCACTTTTGGTATGTTTTCCTCGAGAACCTTAAGATAAGAGTTGGCTGAATAGCCACCCCTCTTAGCTAAAGGATCACGTACCATTACGTGTAAAGGAGACCTTCCTCGTAAGCCAGAAAAGCCTGCCCATACCATAATATGGTTGGACCATTTGGAGGTCCCATTTTTGGCTAGGAGTGCGAAAGCACCACTCCCTTTTTTGGCCCTTTCCTCGCTCCACAGAGCACTCATCTGACCAGATAATTTTCTTCCATTACGTCTCGGTCCAGTCTGCATGCTCAAGTGCCCAGGTAAGTCGGATAGTAGCATGCTCCTCGGTAAGTTCCGGGCGGCCAGCTGCGCGTCATTTCTTAATGCTGTAGGTGTCCAAGAGTCGAGAGATGGTCCGGTCATGGCAGGTCACACCTGTGACTTCCCGACCTCTTGGTAAGTGAATTTTGGGTTGGCTCGCACCACGCGTAGAATATGTCGCTTGTCGGTTTCTGGAAGACATTTTGGCCGGCCAGTCCGTAATTGGGAGCGCCCTTCGTTGCGTAATGGCGCGAGCTGTATAGTCGAGCGTACCGAAGATTCAGGCACGCCCAGGTGCTTCTGGAACCAGGCAGGCTTCTTGCCAAGAGCCTCGCAGGCAAGTAAAATCCCTCGTTGATGTGGAGAGTAGTGCTGATTGGGAGTATTTGTGCCAAAGAGCTCTTTGAGAGGAGTGCGTTGTGGTGCCATTTTGGTGGTGCGAAGATTGGAGGTGTGGGCGCTCGAGACGCGTCAAAACGCGTCTCGCTTAATCACGCGAGAACTTTTGTCAAGTGATTGTACGTATTCTACTCTTCCTCTGAATAGGAAGAGGAGGCCAGAAGTAGAAACTCTACCCAGCTAGTAAACATTAAGCGGAGCATCTGCAATGCCACTGTTCACCTGGTGCTCGCTCTACGTAGCTTGGGTGTCTCGGCGGGACTGTTGTGATCTGACATCACCTCTTCACGCGGATCGTGGATTAAAACGGTGCTACTTCTCCATCTCAGATCCCGTCGTCACGACCCCAGGCCGACTGAGTCCAGCCGCCACCGTTAAGTTGGGCGCCGGTGCCAGCATTGTCAGCCCGTTGGTTCATCGAGACCATGCGACTCCCTCTCTACGCCGAAGAGACTTGCCCGTAGCCCATGCTCTTCGACGCCACCAACCGGAACGAGATCTGGAAGCGGTAACACGGCTAGGAGTCCTGGAGCTGGGTGGTGATCGAGGAAATGCCGAAGTGGATCAGAAAGGGAGAAGTAGCCAAGAAGAATGACAAGGAACTGGGGACGGTAAGATTCGAGTGGCTGAGGCGCGACTAACAGATTCAATGAGCTGGGAGTGAAGTAGCTTACACGCTGGTGCACTGTACCGCCAGACTCTTCTGGAAAAAGACCGAGGCGATTCGGAAAGACTGCGCAATTTGGTCCAGCAACGGATAGGCCTTCGCCCTCCACTAGAGAGCCGCCAGTCACCAAATCCGAGACTTCCGTGACGAGCCCGTCACTGTCACCCGCGCGGACATGTCCAAGGCAGTAGATGAAGACGCCGTTCGGCACAGGCTCCAAGAATTGAACGTTGTGGGTTCGTTGTGCGCCGGCCAGGACCATGGAAAGTAGACGTGGCGGGTGAGGTGAGGATACGTCTGCGTCCTAGATCCATTCTCCCGGGACCCAAGCTGACGATACTGCCGGTTCTTAGCCGTTCCAGAATGCGTCCTCCGACCAGTGAGTGGGGGACGGAGTGGGTCGTTGTGCGGACTCAGACGAGACCTCCCACGCATCGGCCAATCAATCACGTTTTCGCAGGCGGTGGGACACGGTCCAAATCGGAAACATCCAGCACGTCGTAGCCGCGCGCTCCCAGTACCTCCGGAGCTCGCTCTGGGCCAGAGGCCTGGTCGCTGCTTCCGCCAGCCAATCCTGCTCGGTCTTCCAGGCGGAAAGCGGGTCTGACCGCTGGCGTTCCTGCTCGAGATGGGCCCTGCAGACAGAATCGAACTCGTCGTCCGAGGCGGTTGCCTGAGATGCGCTGAGATGAGGGGGGTTGTTGCTTGCGTCAAGATTTGCGGCGAGGCGAGAGCGGTTCTGCGTCCCGGGTGTCTTCTTACGGGTCTTCGTCTTCCGCAATGGCTGACCGTCCGCGTTTCTTCGTGTGCGCCAGTGGCCTCGTGCAGCTCGGTGCTGATGCTTTTGAAGAATGATGAGCATGGAACGGGCCGCAGGACGGGGAACCTGCTCGCCACTAAACCATTCGTAACTGGCTGGTTCGGTGCTATGTGTAGCAATTGATGCAGCAATCGGCCAGGGAGCACGCGGTGGGCATGACATCCTCGGGCAGCGGGCCGGCCCTAGTCCTGCTCTCCATGCAGGCGGCATAAACGGGGCGCAAGAGAACGCGAGTTCTGTCAGCTCGGCTGCGCCCATGCAGAGAGGCAACCCAGCAAAGCAGGAGGGCACGACTCGGAACTGCGAGGCTTCTCAGGCTTTTCAATAAGAAAATTACCTTAACACCGCACGCCAAACAATATTCCTGGCTGAAAGGAAGTCCAGGCAGCTGTGACGGTTTAGGCCCGTTAGTTCCTTGGATGGATCCGGCGGCGAGACCCTGAATGGAAAACTCTTTAACTCGCTACCAGTAAGAAAAGAAGCCACATATCCTTAAGAGGACTATATAGGCCTTTCTTTTCTTAGATAGATTCTATTTTATTTTCTCCTTAGCTTAGTCTTCTTGTAGAAGTATGCCACTGCATTTCCGCGAGTGCACCGGATGCAAGCCCTTACAGCAGCTTGGAAATGTTGTATTTGAAATTATTGCAGCATTTCGACCAAGACCAATGGCTTGCCACCATCTGGTCTTTGCTTCTGCAAGCTACGAGTAAAAATAAGACCAATAAGGTAAGAATAATAACCCTTTAAGTTCAATGTTCGCTACGCTGTGCTAAACTACGGAATCGATCTCTGAAGAACAAAGTAGGTCGAATGAATAGATGAGGGAGAGAGTTATCATAGCCAACTCTCGAAAGGCACATGAAGATATGAAAAAGCAGCGCGAGACTTGATCTAAGAAATAACGACAACTCAGAATAGTTACGTGCAGCTTACAAGGATCGGATCCCAGCGCTCAGCTACAGGGATCAAAGGCGGGGTATCTCACAGATGTACGGCAAAGCCTGCGTCTGCATACGAGTGGAGGTCAATCATTTCCTTATCAGCAAGCCGAAAGCCAGCTGTCAAATGCTTACTTGCCTAAACACTACGTACTTGGTTAATCGCAGGAGTAGTTACATCCCAGCTGATATGTATGCAATCATTGTGCACGCAACGCCTCTTAAGAACACGTAACTTTAGCTGCTGCTATATAGGATCGCATGGACAGCCAGAAATCATGGGGCCAGCGGTGTCAAGTTCTTCAATACTAGTTAAGATAGTCTCGCACGATTCATTATCTCGGACTCTACTGGCAGCCACTGCTATATTCACCAACGTCCGCGCCATCTATATTTTCCGGCTTCTAGTCTTCTTCCTGCACCCACTTTTACTCTATCTTGCTAGTATTCATCCTGGTAAGCATCTGTCTTTATATTTAAGATGACTAGACCAACGCGGGTTTTGAGACCATTTACGCATTAAGGATGCCCGGCTGGCTAACATTTCTTTAGTCAACGCCTGTTTATTTGCAAGACGAGTGCGTCAGACATCGAGATTTAGCATTTCATTTCTACAGATTTGGTGGGTCCGCGATGATTGTCCCTTCATGCGCAATAACAAGATCTAACCTTAGAGCAGGCAGTAGACCTTAATTGTAGGGTGCCACTCAACATGTCCGTCTGCGGATCAGATTATCGTTTCCACGTATGTCCGACTGTTGCTCCCCGCATGCTTTAGTTAACGGACAAAGTTCGAAATCGTCGTCCTCATTGTTATTGCACTCATCATCTACACATTTATCTCCATCGCCTCGGTTCTCGGACAATCTCTTTGGCGGATTCAAGAGAAGGTCAATCAACATGACTTCACTATTGCCGATCGGGATTACGTTTTGCAACCCGCGAAGCATCAGCGGACTTCTGCGGCTACTTTTACGGACGATGCTTACCTTCGGTCCAATAAAGATTCGATCGAGGAGGTGGCTCGAAAGCTACGCAGGTTTGATATCGAGGGAAAGCAGCGTGCGTTGCGATCGGCCATTAAAAGCACTCGCTCTCAACTCAGGGACATCTGCGATCGGCTTCAAGCTGGCCATCGTGCTGCCACGACAAATGGTAATCGGCCCACAAATGAAGGCAGGGAAAAAAAACTCTACGAAACGGTGGAGAATGCTCAAGAACTGTTACGTGAAGAGGCAACCGAGGTAAAAAAAAATGTGTCGATGATATTCGGGCCGCTGGAATACTGTTAGATGAAACGGCAATCAAGGTGGATGACTGTGTCGATGATATTCGGGACGCTCTAAAAAGTAAACGTTTCACGAATTAACTCCTTTAGGGGAGGACAGGCGTATCGTGGGGTAGATTATGGTCTTTAGGGACCGTTGTATTAGGAATTAGGAAGTGAACGGGTGGTTCTTTAGCTGAATTTCAATTGCATTGAGATCGGTCGCTGTAGCATAGAAATGACTCGTGGATAAAGCTCTATGTACTTATCGCCTTAGGACCTTCGTCTGACCATCAGAAATAATGTTCGGCGTTCGTGCATAATTAACTGTTCGATCGAGCCCAATTTCATGGCCAAGATCCCTGTCATGGACGAGCAATCAGGATCGATGTAGACAAGTTGGAGATCGGATGTTGTAGGGTTTGGAACGGAAATCTCTGGTGATGAAATGGCGTACCCGGAGATGGAAGTGAAGGCGGTGCTTTGAGGCGGAAAAGATGGCAGTGTAACCGGGGTATTGATCTTGTCGACGGAGAGGCGGTAACCAGGGTAAGGATCGTAAAGAGAGAGACAAGAAGGCCGAATGAGGCAGGTAGTTTAAGGCCTTCGATGATCATGGAAGAGATGGCCGGTCCAAGCTACCCTTGTTCCACCGCCGCCTGTCAACAGCATAACGCCAAAAAGCTCCGTCGTTCTCGGAACACCCCTCTACGAAGCTCTGGTTGATATGCTACTCTCTCCGAATCAATTGCTCTACTAGCCAAGACTACGCAATGATGCCTCAACACCTCGATGTAGAACCACGCTGGCACGATCCGCCCGCTCCTGGACGATGTGCAGTTGAGCACCACCGGCAACCTGCCCACCTCCACCACTACGTCGTGGGTTACGGAATCCTGGAATCCGGTACAAGCGGCTCTGGCGCAAAGATCCATCAGGTTCGGTGCCGTAGGACGAGGCCTTCTACCAAGCCCAGATCCTGCGCGCCATCTCGGTCAGCTTGACAGCCGTTGGCATTGAGAGTGCGGAATCCACTCCCCTGGAAGCTTTCTGCGCCAAGGCTGACGAACGTCCGTGCCACTTTTCAGCCCACTAGCGGCAATTGGGAAGAGAATAGCTTCGAGTATGATATTTGGCTAATCAGCGTCGCTTGCCGCTACTCAATACCCTTGAATCGGAGCTCGATTCATCGATGGCATCAACGATGGTCATGAATCTCCGGCCTGTGATGACTACTTTCATGATGCATGAAAGGGAGAAGGCGCTGGAGTCTGGTACACTGATGGATCACAGGGCGCGTGCCCTGGGCCGCCTTAGACGCAGGCCACAACCGCACCACCACAGCTTATCCTTTCCTCGCCCCGCAAGTCTCGATACCCACCGCAGAACCCGAGACCCTGGTGCTCAGCCCTCCAATCGACTCAGTTCAACCCCCTACTCACTCACTCCTCCGCCCATCAAGTCAACATAAACAGGAGACAACCAGATAGTAAACGCGAACACAAGCATCCTGAATTTACCAATAGCACCGACATGCGCGCCTGTGTGGAGAGTGTGGGGAGCATCCAGCCACACGTCAGAAAAAGCGGATCCGCGTCCACGCATCCGCGGGCGAACGGCATACCGAGGCGCAAATCCACCCCACAGGCCCCAATTCGCGGTCGGGCCAGGCCGAACATCCCTTCACCTCCTTTCACATCCCCCGTCACCGCCTGCGACGCAGATCCGGCTGCCCTGTAGTGTCCTGCTCCCGCTTTATCCGATGGACGTTTAAAGCTCTTCGTCCTCGTCCAAGACTCGGCGCTCACAGATTGCTTTGGCGAGACCGCGAGAATGCCGAGCCATTCCGATGACACGAGCGAAGCGCCCTTAGCCGCGTCCGACGCCAGCGCGCTCGAAGCCGGCGCCACGGCATTCGAGCAGCGGCGGCGGTCTTCGCTCCTCGGTATCCACGCGTACGGCGAGAGCGGTCGCGGTGGCGTCCACGTCTGGCGCTTTCTGCGCATCTGCTTCGTCCACTCGGCGCCTTGCCGGTACTTCAACCTCCTGTGGGCGGTTGTGCCCGCGGCGATTGGCATCGTACGTTGTGAAACAGGAGATGGGATGGGGGTTCCCCTTGCTGACGCGAGCGACAGGGCTTCAGCAAGCGGCACGACGAGGCGGGTGGCTGGCACGTCGCGATATTCGTGCTGAACTACGTCGCCATGGTGCCGGCGGCGAACTTGATCGGGTTTGGCGGGGAGCAGATTGTCCGCAAAATCTACA
Source organism: Neofusicoccum laricinum (assembly GCA_029906385.1). Classification (NCBI taxonomy): domain Eukaryota; kingdom Fungi; phylum Ascomycota; class Dothideomycetes; order Botryosphaeriales; family Botryosphaeriaceae; genus Neofusicoccum; species Neofusicoccum laricinum. Next base: position 204,824 of record CP123718.1, on the reverse strand, counting down.
ATGTTGCCGGGCTGATTATCGAGACGACGTTGGGGTCCATCGTCGAGGTTGTCGTCTTTGCGATTTTGATCACCAGGTCGGCCACGGCCACGTTCGATCCGATTCAGATCATCCAGGCCGCCATTCTCGGGTCCGTTCTAGCGAATCTGTTGTTCTGCGTCGGCCTGTGCTTCTTCATCGGCGGCATGAAACGCGAGGAGCAGAAGTTCCATGCTGCGATAGGTGAAGTTGGGAGCGGGCTTATTTTGGTTGCTGGGAGTAAGTTTCGCTCTTCGAACGCGGGCTGGTTGGTTCTAAGTGTCGGCAGTGGCTCTGATTTTGCCCTCTGCTTATATCAACCTTCTTCAAAACACGGAGTATGGCGGAACCGGAGATTTTGATGCAGACGCCCTCAAGATCAGCCGCGGGACAGCTTTCATTCTGCTGGCCTCGTACATGGTGTGAGTCCCAGGAACCCGAATTGGCCCGCACGGTTGCTGACATGCCCAGTTACTTGTGGTACCAAACCAACTCCCACCGCAGCTTGTACTCCGACGTCTTCAATCATGACTTGATAGTCGGCGAGAGCCCTGGTAAAGCTACTGAAGAGGACAAGCTCAGCTTAAGCGAATGTCTTCTCGCACTCGTCATTTCGATCAGTTGCGTCTGCTGTATCGCCTTCTTGCTCGTGGACCAAATCCACTTCATCGTCGAGGAACGTAACGTCAAGGACGCCTTTGTCGGGCTGATACTCGTGCCAGTTGTCGAAAAAGCGGCCGAGCATATGTCAGCTATCGGCGACGCCTCTGACAACAGGATGAACTTTGCATTGTTTCACGTTGTGGGATCCTGCATTCAGACGGTAATGCTCATCACCCCAACAATCATTTTCATCGGGTGGGGTGTCGGGAAGGACATGAGCCTGGCCTTCGAGCCCTTCCAAGCCATTGTCCTTATTCTCGCCATTTTAGTGGTGGGCGGCTTCTTACGCGACGGCAGAAGTGATTATCTTCGCGGTTTCCTTTGCCTCGTGGCTTACCTGATCATCGCCGTTTGCTCCTATTACTATCCGGATCCTCAGCACGGAAAATGAACGATTGAGAAAGCTGGAGAGGGTTCAGTAGTGATGGGGGACCAACATCGAGCCGTCATGGATGCATGGCGCACCACGGCTCTGCGACAGCTAAGCACTGTTCTCGACGTCCGTAGCCGGGCTGACGTAGTACTGCTCGCCGGGGAGAAACCAGCCGTGCCAATTCCGTATGGCGGAATTGGCGAGTGGCTGTCCAAGAACACGTTTTCGAGTGTTGTCGAGGCGCCGGTGTTGGACGGTAATGGCTGAGTCGTTGTTTCTATCGGAGCTGTCCCACCAAGGCAGAAGCTGTGCAATACTGAAGGCTACGCAATCTTGTAAAGTTGGCAGGTGGTAGTTTGAGCCGGAAATGAGATCGGACGAAAAGAGATTTGTGAGGGAAAACGAGCAGCCTACAGCGTTCGCCAGTTGATTGATGAGCTGGGCTGTCCATGGTGAACAGTTGTGAGCATGTGCGGATAAGTGCGGCTCAGAGCGGTGCACTGAATTGTCAAGATAATTAGGCCAGAGAAAGCGCAGCTCCCCCATCCTACTTTCATAGAAGCACCGTCCTGCTGTCCTATCTTGTCTTAAAGTGCGACCAAGGAGATGATGATGACGGGTGGTCTCTCGCGCTTCATCATCAAGATCACGAGTACCCTTAGACTCTCTAAGCGTCGCTGTTCCTCAGCCGCCACCAATCGCCGTCAGTCAAGCGCTCACTGTCTCGCTAGCACCGTCCTTGCAGCTTCTTCTGGAGCCAGCTGCTCCCGATGGCCTGCGGTTCCAGCCCCTCACCCCCATTCCCGTTCTTGCCGTGCCGCCGCGCAACCATCTCCAACACAGATCCTATGGCTATTATCGAGTCCAAATACCAGCAGCCCGCGTTATCCGGGCAATACAGGGATACGAGACGTAAGAGCTCCCCGTCGTATGCGACACGGGGTTCTTCGTTGTCACGCGCATCTCTCCAGAGGGCGGCGCCACCAGCCTCTACGTGCTGCTCGACGTCTTCCCGGAGGACGAGAGCACCGGCGAGCGCGGCAATAGTCCCGTTATCTGGACGACGAGACTCTGGCCCGTGTGCCGCGGCAGCGGCGACTACGGAGAGCCGTTCGACGGCGCGTGCGTCGGCGGCGTCGACGGCCTGGGTGCCTGCCGCGGCGACTTCTCCACGCATCTGCAGTGGGTCGACAGGATCGGCAGCTCGGTCGAGCTCGGGCTGGTGGTGCGTGACAGCCGTAGCGGTGAGCTGCGTCGCGCTGCTGTTCCGCGCTGAGGGAGGGGGAGGGGAGGGAAGATGGGATGGGAGAACGGAAACAAGGATGGGTGCATTGGCCGTGTGGAGGTTGGTTCTCATATTGAGGAGGGTAAGGCGTTGTGGTAAGTTGGTTCCGCCTTTGAGCGCCGTCTTGTAAAAGAAGTATCTATCCTATTCCCTCTATCTGGTTTCTGGGGGCCTGGCCGGCCGTGACTTTCAAGCCCAATTCCAACGATGAACTGCCGCAGCACAACTACGCTAGTGGCCGAAAAGGGAATAGCAGGAGGAGACACGGCGGCAACAGCAGTAGATTGTGTCTGGTTCACCCATTGCGTGTGTTCGCGTCTGCACAGATCCAAGTTTGGCATGACCAGTCAGCAACTTTGCACGTCTAACAGCAGGGCGGGACGGCCCGCTGTTACACAACATGTGCTTAAGCGAACACTATCGCGCATGTGGCGCTGTGAATCTCTTGTGCCCCTTTGAGGGCGGAAGGAAAAGCGCTAAGAGCCTCGTGCGTCTCCTGAATGGTCCTCGCTATACGATTAAGCTGGCAGTCGTGCCCCGGGTAGCCACCACCACTCGAAAGTGCCTATAGATCCCCCCCTCCCCCCACTGCCAGCTCATATGCAAACACCGTCGTTCACTCCATCACACACACCTCCACGTCCGGAGCCCCTCGGATTAGCATTTCGTTTTCCAGTCTTCTCCATTCGTCTATTCCGTGAGATGCTGCCGTAGTAACACACACGTAGCCTAGATAAACTTGAATACAATTTTTCGGGAAAAGAAAATATATATTGACTTTTGTCATCTCAGGTAGTGTAGAGGGACCACATGGTCGCTGGGGTACATGGCAACCAGCATCTGGAGCTGCCGCACCAGCCGGTACAGGATGTAGACGTTCACAGGCCGAGCAGACAAGCAGGCTGCTGGCGATACGGGTCCGCGGCAAGCTGTCGGTCAGGAGTGGCCCGATCTCGGAAAGTGGTGGATAGTAAAGCGGGACGCAAAATGCAAGCAGGTGAAACATTCCGAACGACAGAAAAAGATTGAGCCTCTACGCTATCGAGCTCTTACAGAAGAACGTTCTCGTCAAAGGTCGCCAATTTCAGTCTACAGTGCATCTTTTGGGGCAGTCATCAGGGCAGCAACAGGTCTGAACTCCGCATTGCTTCGTCAAGGACAGACCGGCCGGGTAGACGAAGAGCGAAGTGACTTACCTTTTCCAACAAAGGTACCTCAGGGAATAGCTTCTGCAAATTGAAGTGGTTCGCTTTGGGACACCCACGCTCTTTCGTTGCAGGCTAAGGCGTAAGTTCGGGCCCCGGTTCCGGCTCCGGGGGTTCTTCAGAGGGAGATCGTAGAATTTGTACTCACGGCAACGCTCACCCAGACCGACATTGTTCCCGCATTTCAACAAGCATCAAACAACGTGAGCGGGGCGCGTGCAGCTATCTTATCGACGTCCGCGGGAGCCGCGCATCCAAAGCAGGAGCTTCTCCTACGGATTGGTAGGAGGGGAGAGTACGTAAAGATTCCTTCGTCGTCGCGGCGGATACAGGCACACACAAGTTAGCAAACGGCGAGAAAAGCGGCCTGCCCGTCACGACGCGAATCGTTGAGCTGAATCAAGGCTGCTCGAACAAGAAAAGCCTAGGTAAGTAAGTTTGACTGCTGATGCAGCTCAGGGTTTCATTTGCATCCCTGCTCTCTACTGTCCAGTTGACTGCCTTCTGGCTAGTGATGACGATGGCCAGCCCCGAAGAAGGCGGCGAGCACACGATCCACTTTGTCCCCACCGTGGCCCACTGGCGCGACCAGGACGACGCCGTGCGGATTCTTGGGCACAAGCATCCCAATGCAGCCTGCCAGCTCGCTCAACGTCTGTCTCGATACGTCCAAGGCGCTTGCATCCATCAAGCTACGTGTGCCCGTCGGATTCAAGGAACTAACGCGGAAGACGAATGCCTTCATCATCACGTACCCCGAACGCATCGAATCCCTCAAAGTTGCCCAGCCCGATGGCCATAACACGACCGAGGGTCTTCCGACCACTGTTCGGAGCATACTGGTGCATCAGCAAAAGTGCTCTGGCGACGGGGATATTGTGCGTCCTCGTGTGCGGTTGAGACAGCCAGGTGCTCTGATGCTCCCAAGTCTCGAAAGTTTCGCGCCTTCGTCAGTGTCCAGTGCCGCAGCCCTCGAGCTTGCCCAGTCCCTGGCCGCCTCGACTCTGTTTGACCTGTACCTGCCTTCCACCGACGCATCTACGAGGACCCTGCAAGCTCTCAGCGCCTCGGCTGCCAGTGGTCTGAAGCTCATGGTTGGTGATCTGAATCTGTCACGTCTCTACAGAGGCCATGGAGCTCGTTTGTTCGAAGCCGGTCGCCTGGACAGGCTGGCAAGGCCGCCTGACAGCCCACCCTCGTATGACGAACTCGGTCCGACGCCTCCACCGCCCGGATCTCACTGTACGGCTGCGGTCCAGACCTTGCAGTATGTGCCACCGCTTGTTTGCCTGAACTTATCTCGGTACAGATGACGCGCCGCCGCTGAAGCGAGCTCGCAAAGACTCCAGTAGTGATCAACCCGCTCGTGCTGGAGAACACAGCGAAGCCGCGCCCCGCAACAAGGATGAGATGATTCAGACACGCGAGTACCTTCTGCGAGAGGTAAGCAAAGAAATTGAGAAGCAAGTAGCGCGGATGGAAGAGCGCCTTCAAGCGCGCATTCAAGCGGCCTCAAATGCGAACAACGCTGAGATGCTCCGACGCTTCGCTCAGCTATCGCAACAGGTCTGCCGGTTGGAAGAAGATGCGAAGGACCGGAATGACCGGTCCAGAGAAGAAGACACCGAGCGCTACGAGCGCTTGAAAGAAGAGGTGACCAAAAATAACGACGCGAAAGAAAATCTCACCGAGCAGCTCGACAACCTAAGAGACGAGGCGAATGTACGGTTTGACAGGTTGGAGGACGCCGTCGACGATGTCAGGGATGAGGTAAGTAACTTGATCGACACGAAGATCGAAGACCAGCTCCTCGAGATAAAGAGCGAGATGCAGGACTACGTGACGGAGGATCTGGGGTATGTGGAGGACCGCATCAAAAACGACTTGCGCACGGCTATCTTGACCATTGATTTTGAATGACCCATGGGATTTCGGCCTCTCAGTGTCTGACCGCAGGATGTTGGTATATCAATGACATGCAATCTCCATTCCACTTGTGATTGCTCCGCCGGGCACGTTCATGCCTAAGGAATCCATGCGTCAGCTACTCGGGTAAACGCGACCTCGACGCGTCTCGTCTCCCGCACGCCCGCCCGCAACCATGTCCGCGCAGACACCGACACCGACACCAGCACCGCCCTGCCCCGGAAGCGCCAGCGCAACATCTCCGCGAGCAACGCCGCCCCACCCCGAAAGCGCCGGCGCAACACCTCCGCAGGGACCACCGCCCGCAAGACGCGCCGAAAGGCTGCCTGGCCAGCTCTACGCATCCTCGAAGACTCCGATACCGAGTATCTGATACAATGGCGCGGGACCGATCCGGCCACCGGCAAGCAGTGGCCGTCGACCTGGGGGCCCAAAGCCTTCGCCAGCGCCGCTCTCGTGGACGAGTGGCTTGCGAGCAAGGAATGGCCTGCCGAGCGCATCCTGGACGAGTCGGGGGACACGTATCTCGTGAAGTGGCAGGGCGATGGATATGACAAGAGTTGGGAGCCCAAGGACTTCGTGAGCGCCGGCCTTGTCGAGGCGTGGGAGGGGCGGGAACGGCCTCGTGCAGACGGCGAGCCCGTCTCTGCTCCATGCGGTCCAGCAGCGCAGGGCCGCAACCAGCTGGCAGGCCACGCTGCAGTTGCCGGAGATGGATCTGAACATCAGGAGCGGGTCAAGCACCGCGATAAGCAACGGGAAGATCAAGATGGCGAGCTACCGGAAAGGGTGCCGGCAGTGGATGAGACCGCGGACGAAGCCCAGGTCAGAACGCCGCTGCAATCAAACAACTTCCTCGACTTCCTCGGCAAGGCACTCGGCTCTCCTCAACGCCAAAAGGACGTGAAAGGCCGCCTTCTCGGCTTCTAATGAGTCATCCTGAGCACCGTCGCTGCGTCATTCACCTTAATGTTTGGACAGAAGCTACGGTCTGTTACCATTGCTGGCACGACCAAGAGCGCATCACGACCACCTCTAAGAAGACGATCACGGAGAAGGATGTTGCCCACGCTAAAACCAAAATCCAGTCCATGGTCTTCCCCACTGGCAAATGGTTCAAGCGCTTGCGGGTGCATCAAGTGGCTGTTGTGGCGCCTGTCATTGAGTAATGATCAGCAAGCATCGCGGGTAGAGGAGAGCTGGCCAACATTCGCTGGATCGCTGGAGTGCGACTCCAAGAAGGCGGATGGGGTGGGGGGTGAGTGAGTTCGTAAGCTGTCAAATAAGAGATTGGCGAGCTACGTAGTTACTTCACCGCAGTCTTACGATTCCAAGTGCGAGTCGCACAGAGCATCAAGCACGGCAGCAGCAATGGGAAAAGCGCTGGACGCGGCCTTTGGATTTTTCATTCGCCGCTCCGCCTTACTTCACACAACTCTTTCTCTCAATGACTTCAACATCTCCCACTCTGCCAACCACGGTGCTTCCTGCTCTGGCCTGCCGGCTCTACCTCCACGCCGCCACCGACTCAGACCCCCAGCGGCTTGCAACACCGACCCGCCAAGCCATACCGCTCCGTCAAGCCACGAAATACCCAGGACGAAGCAGCCGTGATAAGTCGTCGAACGCCTGCCCGTCCGTCCGAATGGCGCTACCTCAGCCGTCGAAATCGCGCTGGCTGACATGCCCTTGCAGATTCCGACGTTGGCACCACAACGCGAACAACAGCTCACTACCGCGGCCGCCCACCTGCGCTGGCAGAAACCGGTTGCGCACGGCCGGCGCGGTCCTGCTGGGCCTCTGCCGCGCGGCGGTTCAGCTCCGCGGTTGGGTCCGTAGGCGCCAGCTTCTTGAGGGCATCGTGAGCTTGTTTTGCGGGGCGACGCATGGCGGGGAGGCGTTGGGCGACGGATAGTAGGCTGTGGGTGTTGTTGATGATGATGCAGAGTTGGGGGGGTGCTTGCTCGCGGGAGGGACGTTGTCGTCGAGGTGGGGGGAACACGGCGATGGAAGAGAAGATGGTAGGATGAAAAGAAATGTTGAAGCTGGGAGACTGCTTCCTCCCGATACTCATATTGAATACCGATGGAAGAAAGCAATGATGAGAAAGTTCTTCAGGTGGCTCGAACAAAGGGTCTGCGGGTTGAACGCTGATAGTGCAGCTCTATATAGTCACCAAAGGATAATTCGCCATCTTCCGTTATTGAGCGGAAACTGCAAACGAACAAAAAATAAAATAAAATTGGACAGGCTTAAAACCCGCTCTCAGCCATCCGCCAGGCAATATCTTCTGCTTCCTTCCTCAGAAAATCATACATCGGCCGCAACACCCGTCTCTCATCATCTGCACGAGTCTCCACAACGGACTCAGCAAACCTGTCCAGCAAAGGTATAAACTTCTGTAAATTAAGTAGGATGATGCGTTGCTTGAGAACGTGCTCGTCTTCTTCATCAAAGACGTACGACCCGAAGCGGAAGTCCGGATCTCCGCTCTGGACGCAGCCGGCGTGGATGGGCATGCAGCCGATGAACCACATCTCCGTATACGCCGCCAAGGTCCTGCGGAGGAAGATCAGAACGTGGAGCAGCAGCGATACGTCGTGTACGGCATGGCACGCGAGGAACTGCTCCAGAAGCGCCAGGTTGAGCTTGTTCGAGTGCAACACGCTGTCGATGGACATGGATTCGGACGACGGTGAGAGTTGGTGCCAGGGCTGCTCCACTTCTCTGGTGATGCTCGCACGGCAATCGCAACTGGAGATGCCCAAGACGTCTTCCACTCGCGGTACTGGTGATGCGGGAACCACATCCACCTGCCGGGTACACAAGATGTCGGCTTCGCACCAGTCGAAGTGGAGCTCGGAGAACGGCGGGTCTAGCGTTGTGCAATCTAGACCCGCTAGGCTTTCGGCGGGCTCAAGACTTGTGAACGGATCCGGAAATTTGGAGTCGCTTGAAGAGCCAGGCGATGTTGAGCTTTCCGACAGCGGCGGTGAGTCTGTGGCGGTGGGGCTGGGATAGTCTCGGAGGGAGCCTTTGCGCTTGTTGCGGGAACCAGGACTCCTTCCAAGAGGCATCGAAGGGCTGCGGATGCAAAGGACTTCCCGCCTCCTGCATCGATCGCATGATGACGGATCGTCGAAGTGACATTTGAGTTTTGCTTGGTGACATCGGTCGCAAGAAGCTCTCAGCTTGGCGGTTGGCTGTTTCTTTGCTGGAGGCATTGCGGCTCGTGAGATTTGCTTGTCCTAAAACATGCGTCATGATTTGCTATTATAATGACCGACTCCAACGTGCTACGTTGTATTTTCTGCTCGCTCGAGTCCCGCAGAATCGGAGGGCGGCGGGATCGGGCCGGTAGCACCTAAATCAGTCCGTTCGGCTGACGGGCTGACGCTTGAGGAATGAGGGCCGGAGTTGCGAGAAAACGATTCTCCGTCGGACTCCGACGGACTCCGACGAGGGCCAGGGCGATGGAAGACAAAAGGGGAAACAACAAAGACATTCGTTCAGCTGTCAACGGTCTCATGAAAGAGAAAGTTTCCGTCGCTGCTAAACACACCGGCATGAAGCTTTTGCGTGCTGATTGGCGTTCCCGATCGTCTTCCAGGCCTCCGTCTCCCGCGCAATCCAATGCGGCAATGTCCGAGATAAACTGATAAGCGCCTCAGCATTCGGCTGAGATCCGGTGGTATAACGGCCGAGGCCAATCCATTGGGGGACTTTTTTCTCTTTAGACATATTATCAGGGAGGGAGAAGCCGAGAAACAAAGAGGTCAGTGCGCAATCGTTACTGGGGTTGAGTCTGACACCCGAGAGCCGAAGCGGCACAGCACGTAATACTTCTCGGACTATTACTGTGCCGTACGAGGCAGTCAACGGCTTCTACGGATAATCTCTTGGATCCTTTGCATTACCGGTAGCCCGAACTCGAGCTGTATGCCAAAACCTTAGCACTTTGTCCCCTACCAGCATGTGTACCCTTACGGAATAATGTTAAACTATTCAGACTCCGAGGGACAAATGCAGCTGCTAGCTACGGCCGATAGGGAACTGAGTTCATTGTATGAGATATGGTTGTGGAAACGGAGGGAGCTGGTTTCTCAATTTGTATGTCCGAAGCCCGAGGCGAACTGTCTTGAAAGAGACGTCATCTTACATGGAAATGAGGCCCCAATTGACTGCCCTGCACGCGCCATTTATGTGTAGGGATATGAGAACTAGTATGAAACTACAGGCACTATGCAGGTGTTCATGAGAGATGCCATGCAAACGCCGGTAGTCGGATACGCCACTGGGGTTTGCCATTTTATCCGTTTCAAACATGCTCCGTCTTAGCCAGTTGAACACACCACTCAAGAAACCCAACAGTGCATCAACACGGAGAACGCACACATTTCAACAGTAACAAGCGAAATCTAAAATCTAAACCAACGCCCGATATCCCGCCCAACCCGTCCTGTAGTGAATCCTACCGCAACGTGTCTCCGTCACTACGCCAGGAACTCCCGAACAAATCTGGCAATCTCCTGCAACCGCGCACCAAGTCAGTCCATAATCGAACTCAGAAAAACGTCAAGATAGGCACTCACCTGCTCCGCGTCCCTCATCATGGTAAAGTGATTCGCATCCACCACCCTCGTCTCGATCACGCCGCCCAACAGCCCCTCCCACCCATTCCCCCCAAAATCCGTCCGGTTATCCAGCAACCACGTCATGCTCCGCGGCTCGTCCGGCAGCCGCTCCGGCCGCGCATCCACCCCGGGCCGCCGACACACGCCCCAGCGGGCCCAGATCGCCAGCGCGCGTGGCGGCTCCACGCCGCGCGGCACGGGGACGGGCCGGTACGCGGCGAGCGCGCGGATGGTGGCGCCGAAGTGCGGGACCAGCCACTTTGGGATGTCCGCCGCCTTCTTCTCCCCCCCGCCGCCGCTGGCCGTGCCCAGCAGGCCGACGTCGGCGAAGAACTCGTGCAGCCGCGGCGGCAGCGCCGGCAGCGCGACCGGGTTCGGCGAGTCGAATAGTATCAGTGTCGCGACGCGCTCGCCCGCCGCGAACAGCTGCTGCGCGGCCTCGTAGGCGGCGATGCCGCCGGCGGACCAGCCGCCGAGGTGGTAGGGCCCGTGCGGCTGGCGGCGGCGCAGCTCGGCGAGGTAGAGCGCGGCGAGGCCGGGGATGCCGGTCGTGAAGGCGGAGGGGGCGGTCATGTAGGGCGAGTTGAGGCCGTAGACGGCGGTGGCGTCGGCGGGGGAGAGCGGGGGCAGGTGCGCGTAGGAGGTGGCGGAGCCGGAGCCGTCGGGGAAGAGGAAGAGCTTCTTGGTTGCGTGGCGCGTGCCTTGCAGGAGAACGGAGGTGGCGCGGTGGTGTTTCTGCGGCGGGGCGGAGGCGCTGCTGGATACCTCTCGCGGCGGTTGTGGCAAGGTGGGGTTTGGTCTCGCTGGGGTGGTGTTGAGGTCGAGGAACTTGGCGATTGCTTCGATGGTGTGGCACTCTTGGAAGAGGGTCGACGGCAGCGAGAGCCCGACCGTCTCGCGCAGAGCGCCCAGGATGCAGATGCCCATCAGTGAGTCGACGCCCAGCGAAGCCAAGTCAGCCGATTCGGAAATCTCCTCGACGGGAATGCCCATTTGCTCGGAGATGGTGCCGCGGATCTGTGCCATGGTTTCTGGAGCAGAGCCGGCCGCTGGTCCAGGGGTCGGGATTGCTGCCGTTTCTACTGACGTGTCAGACCTGGTGTCCGACTCATCCGAGTCCGAACCGTCAGAGCTGCTGGAACTGGTCGAGCCGCTCCTGTCGACGGCGAGACCGCTCAGGTGTTTCTTGAATTCTCCGACCGTCGGGGTGGTGAGAAATATGGAGCTGGGCAGGTCGATATCCAACGCCTCACGCAGCCTGCCCGTGATCTGCAGGGATAGCAACGAGTCCACACCAAGACTTTCCCATTCGCAAAGGTCTTGGAGCTCTGATCGCGGAATGTCGGATTCTTGTGCAACGATCTCCATTACCGCTTCCAGAAGGCCTGAAGCCGGGGGTGAAGGTGCAGGGAGTGCCGGCTTACGGCTTGGCCGAGCAACATTAGCATTGACATGCTCCCTCTTTTGAGTCTGTGACTCAACTGGAATAGCCTTGGGACTCGCACTGGCGCTGGCATTCGGAGGCAGAAGCGTGTTAAGAACCTTGCGAGGAATGCGCTGGAACTTCAGTGCCCTGAACACACCAATGATTTCGTCTTCCTCGATGACGTATACATCTCCGGCCATGGTATTGTTCTCCGCCGGCCGCATCTTGACGTAGGAAGTGTATATGCCCGCCTGCTTGAGCGGACGAGCCAGCCGCATCGAACTCCAGCCGTGGGAGATGTAGACAAAGTTCTTCGAGTCGGTGGCGTCACTTCCGTTGAGGATGAATCCGGAGAGGTGCGCCACGCTGTCTATCCAGAAGGGATTCACCAGGAATCTGCCGTCGCTTTCCTTGGTCTGGAAGGCTACGCGAGCGGTGGCCTCGAAATTGGCGCTGTCGAAGACAACTTCCTCCATGCCTTGATACTTAGGGTCATAGCTCACCAGGCTGGAGAAGAGCTTGTACGCCATCCTGCGGGAAACCTGGTCCGCCTTCCCACGAGAGACCATTTCTTTCAGCTGGTCGATGCGGCCGTGGATGAGGTAGCTGTTCGATGCCCATTCGTCGACCCACTTCGCTTTATCTTCGAAAGCGAGGGTGCACTCGGCGTGCAGTGCAATCTCTTTCCCGGCAGGGTTGACACTGCTGTAGCGGATTGCAGCCCCGTTCATCCCTGCATCGGCAGTGATGGATATCTGAAGTGTCTGTGCTGGACCGTTCTCCTTCAAAATCAAGGGCTTCACGACCTCCATTCGGCCGCAGTTCAAGCCCACGTCCGCACCTGGCCGGGAGCGTTTGGCAATGTAGTCGCCAAGAGTGTAGGCGATATCTGCGTAAAGGGACTGCCCGCGAGTTAGCCGTGAACGAAACGCGACATGCTACCCAGAACTTACGGAGGGGCAAAGACCCGCATCATTGACCATGTGTCCCAACACCGCAGCCCTCATCTCCGGCGCGGACAAATCCGTCTGAGCCACCACCGTAGCGCCATCATCTTGAAACCTTTCAAACACGATCCGATGGACGGAGGACGAAAGCGCTCTCGGGACATCAGCAGCAACCGCCGGCGCCACCGCGTCCGGGAGTGCGTTCCTCGGCTCGGCCTTGTGAAGGCACCAGTCGTTGACGTAGTCGATCCAGTAATTCTTCTCCTCGAAGCTGTAGGCAGGCAGACGCAGCAGCTCGTGGCACGGCTCGAAATCGCGGTGGAACTGGCGCCAGTCGACGCCGACGCCACCGCAGTGCAGCGCGCACGCCGCGCCGGACAGAACCTCCCACGGACTGCGGTCCCGGTGGAGCGACGGCAGGGCTACGGCGTGCACGCCAAAGTGGGCCTTGATCATCTTGGAGCACACGGGGTGCGGCCCCACCTCCACGAAGACGGTGTTGGCGTCGATGAGGCCGGCATCTGTGGCCTTTTGGAGGGCTCCCGCGAAATCGATCGGCTCGCGTGCATGCCGGCGGAGGTATTCAGGCGTGAGGATGCTGTCCCCCTCGATGGGCTGTGCGAGAAGCGGCGAGAGCACGGGGATGGTCGGCTTGTTGAACACCACGCCGCGTGCAAGATCTTCGAACTCGTCGAGCACGGGGTCGAGCTGGGCCGAGTGATACGCGTACGGGAGGCTCAGTGTGACGCATTTGTAGAGCGCCTGCTGGAGCAGATCTGACAGCCCGTGGATCTGGTCGAGCCGACTTGCCAGCACCGTGTCTTTGGCCGAGTTGATGCAGGCGATGTCGTACGCGAAGCCGTGGCCGTGCGTTGCGGCTTCGATCTCCGCGACGGACGCCTTGACCGCCAGCATGGCGTGTGTGCCGGCGCCGCACTTTTCCTCCAGCAGCTGGGCTCGGCGTGCAACGAGGTAGATGGTCTCGGCATCGGATAGCACCCCGGCTGCGTTCAAGGCTGCGTACTCGCCGAGGCTGTGGCCGATGACCGATGCCGGACGTACGTCCCATGACTCCCACAGTCTTGTCAATGCCATCTGCACGCATGTTGTGGCGACTTGGGCCACTGACGGTGGAGGGTCGGACTCCCCATCAACGCTGGCGTCGATTACTGGGACGATTGATGGGAAGCCCATCGATGTGGCGAGGTAATCGTAGTGCTTGAGCGCGTTGCTGAAGACGTTCGATTGCTTCAGCAGGTCACGGGCCAGATTGACGTAAAAGGCGCCCTGGCCAGTGTACGCGAAAGCAACCCGTGGCGGCCGGGAGGGGACTGGAGAGAGACCGGTCACTTCTGCTTGAGCCAAAAGTCCCTTCCTCAGGTCATCTGTACTGGACGCCGCGAATCCGACACGGTAGTTGTGCGAAGTGCGACGTGCCGTCAGCGTGTATGAAAGGCTGCCGATGGAAGCCTCGGGCGTCTTTTCCAGAAACTGGAGAAGCCTGAGTATGTTCTTCCGTAATGATTGTAGACTCCTCGCCGAAACGACAAACGGAAGAGACGACCGAGGGTCAGTGCCGCTGGGGCCCGAATGGTGTGCGTGTTCTTGGATCAGCATTGCAGTATTTCCACCGGCCGCGCTGAAGTTGTTCAGAAATGCCATCCGAGGCTTTCCTGCTCGTGGCAGCCATGGTTGTGATTTGAAGGCGATGTTGACTCTTCTTGTCTTGAAGTCAGGCAAAGCCGGGTTCAGCTGGCTCTTGATGCCGACATGCGGTGGAATGGAGCTCTTCTGAAGCATCAAAAGCACCTTGATCAATGCCGAAACACCTGCAGCTGCTTCGCTGTGGCCGATGTTGGATTTTATGGCACCAATGTGGAGAGCTTGAAGATCGTTCCGTGCCCCAACAGGCGCAAAGACGTTGGCGACGGACTGAGTCTCGGCGAGGTCGCCGGCTTGGGTTCCGGTGCCGTGCATCTCCACGTAGCTGACGTCCATCGGATCGGCATCCGCGCTATGCAGTATGCTTTCGTATAACTGGGCTTGGTTGCCCGCGTGAGGATGTGTGATTGAGATGGCGTCTGCCGAGTGATTTGTTGCTGCTGCAAGGATGACGCCGTATATCTGATCCTTGTCCGCAACCGCATCGTCAAGCCTCTTCAGGACAACGGTTCCAACGCCGTCAGCCCGGCAGTAGCCGTCGGCATCAGCATCCCAGGTCTTGCACGGCCCCGTCTTGGAGAGGAACTGCCCGCGACTGAGGCCGGCGAAAATGTCCGGCGCCGTCAAGACATTGAGCCCGCCGGCGACCGCGGTGTCGCACTCGCCCATCTTCAGTGAGCTGCAGGCAACCTGTATTGCCGCCAGGCTGGACGAGCACGCCGTATCGACACTGTAGCTGGGCCCCGAGAACCCGAAATGGTAACTGATACGACCCGGGGCAAAGGCTCTTACCCCTCCAGGAATGAAGTAGGTGCCAATGTCTTGCGCCGCATTGACCTCGCGCCAGTCATCCGATGTTTGGCCGTAGAAGGTGCCAACTCGGTCCGAACGTGTTGAAGGCGTTGAGTTGAGGACAAAGCCAGACATCTCCAGAGCCTCGTACGCGGTCACAAGGGCAAGACGGTGCATCGGATCCGTCTGGGTAGCCTCTCGGGGGGACATGTGGAAGAACCGAGCATCGAACAAGCCTGGCTGCTCGATGAAGCAGCCGTAGCGGGAGTGGCTCGTGTTCGTCTTCTTCCCAGCCGGATCGAAATGAGTGGCCACGTCGAATCTGTCCTTCGGAATTTCCTCGTGGACATCGCGACCACTCACAAGCAGCTCCCAGAGCTCGTCGACATCTGACGCGCCGGGAAACCGGCCAGACATGCCAACCACTGCAATTCGCTGGCCGTCGAAACCACCTGGCGCTTTTTCTCTCTTGGATGCGGGATCGACCACGTCCACCCGCTTCCCAGTGGCGGCCTGCAGAGACTTGGCGATCCCTGCTGTTGCGGACCGGTCCCCAAAGCCCAAGACGGGGTGGTCCAAGAAGCGGGACAGGCTACCCTGCAGAATGTCCCATCGGACCGGTTCGCTGAGGATATCGTGGACCACTTGCTCCAGAAGGGCCTTTCCAGACCCGTACTGCATGGCTTCACCGGTCGAGGGTGAGAGTTGTCGCATGTGCGGCGCTTTGATGTTATCCAACGCGTCCACTCTTGACCCGACAACCTCTGAGACAGCTTCCGGGCCATAGATATGACCAGCATGCCACAGGCCGGGCAAGGAGGATTCCGGATGTCTGACATTGGTGCGGAACGCAGATGATGTTGCAAGCTGGTGAAGCCTAGCAGGGTGTCCTGCCAGCTTGCAGCTGTGAGGGCCTACAAACGTCGGATACAGTCGTGCTGACCTCGGGACATTCTGCAAATTCATTAATCAAGGGTTGACGCAAGTGGGTGGATCTACATACCAGCTCGTTCTGCAAACTCTCAAGTCGCTCAGTAACTTGGTGGAGATCCTCGTCAATTACAGCGGTCCAGGGTAGGTCGGAGGT
This sequence comes from Neofusicoccum laricinum, assembly GCA_029906385.1. Classification (NCBI taxonomy): domain Eukaryota; kingdom Fungi; phylum Ascomycota; class Dothideomycetes; order Botryosphaeriales; family Botryosphaeriaceae; genus Neofusicoccum; species Neofusicoccum laricinum. The sequence continues at coordinate 188,806 of CP123718.1, read as the reverse complement.
TCTGAAACTCTGCAACGGCGCACAGTACTTCCGGACCACGGCTCCAACCCTAAATGCAAGCCGCACAGCCTCGGTGGCAACGCTGACCAGCTCGAGAAAATTGTCCGAGCAAGCAACTGCCGCTGCAGATAGCTGTCCGAGCCCGTAGCCGACCACGATTCCATTTGTGGAAGAACAACCTTCCGGCGAGCCCTCCACGGTACTGATCGTGGTCAGAGAGAGTAAATTGGAGAAGCACAAAAGAGGCAGGAGAAATACCTGATAAAGGCTGCAAGCTGATTTATGCAGACCAGCGCGCTTTCGACTTCCAGGCTGCGGACCTCTTGTTTGCTCAGGCGCTCACTCAGGTCTACAACACTGTTGAAGGAGGGGATTTGAGGCTGCGCTGCCTTTGGTAGCAGACCAATCTCTTCTCTCAAAGCGGCATGAACTTTGTTGAGAAAGGCGGGGACGATGGTGAACTCGTGCTTGGACCTCTGCAGCTCCAGCAGCGAAAAGCGGTCCTCGGCGAATTGATCTGTGAAAAGAAGTATCGTCATGTTGAAGGACAAAAGACGTGACAACGTCTAGGATCAATCTTGGCCTCGACGCTAACTTTTAACCAAGTAGATGATGCATGCTGCGGAGCGGACTCTTTACAAGGCAGACACGTAAGAAAACTCGGTTTGAGGAAGCTCCTAGAGCTAGAGTGAAGCCCGCAAGGAATTACCCGGGGAACGGCATGGAATGGAGGATCTGAATCCTCGCCGTATCTTCGCTGCCTTCCTCGAACCCGGAGTTCCACTTGCGGTTTGAAAGGCCTCGGCACCGGCACTCGGAATTAGCCCCCAAATTGACTTTCCACACATGGGGTTACCGCGACCGATTCTCAGAGTTGTGGAGGCTTAACGTGGTGACCAATCAAAGTGTTCATCCGGAAGTGGGTGTGATTGGGCTACATGTTTCCATGGTGGCTAGTGTGCAAGCATTCATTGGCGTTTTTGCTGAAGCACATCCTTCGGCGCTAACCGTCGGATGTGGAACTGTGAATGCCTGCGTAGTTTGTTCCAGGTTCTTCAGGCCGGGGTGGAAATGACTAGTGAACGTCGATAGAGCGGGTCTACGGCATGTTCCGGGCCCGAGCTCCAGACCCGATTCGAAATATTGGGCGGCGCCGCCGTTCGGACACCAGAATCCTTCTTCTCAGCCGCCGGGGGCCGTAGATAAGACTTTTCACCCGGTGGCCGCGACCGGGAGAGTTCTGGACGGGATGCTTTCACGGAGCCAATCGGCCGACAACCAAGAAGGATCTCGGTGACAGTCGTTGCGTCCGACGACATGACCTGACCATGAGGCGAGACGGAAGGCCTTACTGAAGTTGTGATTTTGATGCAATGGGCATTTGAAAAATGACCCATCTTCCCTGCCGGTCGCCAGAGCTGCACTGCTCACTGAGGCTATGGTTTTCAACTACCTTCTCACACAACTTCAAGCACTCTTCACCATGGTTGCCCCCAAGACTACAATCGATGACGAGACCCGAAAGGCTCGGCTGGTGAAAGAGCTCAAAGCTTCTCTCAAGCAGTCCTCGGTCCTTACGCCGGACTCTGAGGGGTATGCCGAGAGCATCAGGAGGTGGAGCGACGCGATGGAGAGGAAAGCAGTAAGTTTCTTGAGGCAGTAGCGAACACATACAAAACTGACACAAGTGCAGGGAGTCGTGGTACTTGTGCGTTCTGCCGAGGAGATATCGAAGACGGTGCTCCTCTGCCGCGAGTACCAGGTGACATTCGCTGTCTCTGGCGGCAAGCACGCATCCAATGGGGCGGCGTCGACAGAAGGCGGTCTTGTCATCGACCTCTCACAGATGCGCACGGTTGAGGTGGACCGGGCAGCGCAAACTGTGAAGGTCCAGGGTGGCTGCATCTGGAGAGACGTTGACGAGGCTGCAGCGGAGCACGGCCTGGCCATGGTTGGCGGCACAATCAACCACACGGGCGTGGGCGGGCTCACGCTCGGTGGTGGCTATGGCTGGCTGTCGGGATGGTATGGACTTACCATTGACGCGCTGCTTGCGATAACAATGGTGCTGGCCGACGGGAGCATTGTGCACGCCTCGCGGGACAACTTACCCGACCTGTTCTGGGCGGTCCGAGGCGCCGGACACTGCTTCGGCGTTGCCGTAGACTTCACCTTCCGGGCGCAGGAGCAGCCCGGGACGGTGTGGGCCGGCCAGCTGGCCTTCCCCCTTGAGCAGCTTGAGGAGGTCGTTTCGTTCGCCAACAACCTTGTCAAAACCACCAACGGCGACTCCGGCCTGGTCATGGGCATCACCGCACCGCCCTTCACGGGCGGCAACCCGGCTGTTGTGTCAACCGTCTTCCACAACGGGCCACAGGAGGCCGCCGAGGCAGTCTTCGGGCCACTTCTTGCGGTAGGTCCCATCATCAACTCCGTCAAGCAGCGGCCCTACCGCGAGATCAACGGCATGATGAACCACGCCGTCGAGTACGGCGGCCGCAAGCTGTCCAAGGGCGCCACCTTTGTGACCCCGCTGCGCGCCGAATTCGTGCGCTTGCTTGTCCCGGATCTGCAGTCCCTGCACCGCACCGTCCCGGGCTCGCGCAAGACCATCATGCTGTTTGAGTTTTTCCGCCCGGACGCCTGGCTCTCGGTGGCCCGGGACGCCACCGCCCACGGCCACCGCGGCGCCCACCAGAACCTGATGATCGGCCCCTTCTGGGACCACGCCGCGGACGATGCCGCTGCCGCCGCCTGGTCCCGCGGCATCGCGGAGAAAGCCCAGGCAGAGTTCGAGCAGCAGGCCGGCGGCGCTCCGTACACCGAGTACGGCAACTACGATCATCTCGCCGCCGACCCCCGCCAGGTGTTCGGCACCAATTTCGCCCGCTTGTGCGAGCTGAAGACGAAGTATGATCCCGAGAACGTTTTCAGCAAATCTTACGCGTTGGTGCTCTGAGCGGTGGCAAAGCATATGATATCGGAGCCCGTCTCCGGTCTCAAGGGGAGGAATGCCGGCTTTGGTCTACGATTGGTCTGTAAAGTAGTGTTCACAATTTCTCCACCGCTCACGTGTGAATTTCTGCATACAATCTCCGGCAAGTGCATTGAAGTACGACTCAATCAAGCTGTGCTCGTGAACGATGTCATGAAGTGATGATGCCAAGTCGCGGCGAAAAGTGGTGATTCTACTCACTTTAGAGATACTCAATAACAACTATGTCCATTTCAAAACATCCTCCATATAACATAGGATAGTGTTGGAAATCACGTGTATATTCGTTGCTAGATTAGGTATAGCTTTGAGCTTGAGTATAAGGCGGGCACCTCTCCTACCCCCCTCACCAACTCATGCCAAGAATCGTACCTCGTTCTGTATCGCTTCAATATTCAACAGATAGGAACGCGAGTCCTGCGAAACCCCTAAAATACGTGTAAACATCATGGACTTTCGACGATTGAGGTCAACCCGGCCTTGGTATGTCCAGTATGACGAGCACAATCTACTGAGATAGCTCTTCGAGGTTTGTTTTAGCTCTCCTCTGCGTATATAGATCATTACCCCTCCTGCTTCTCCTCATCCTCTTTCTTTCCCTCCTTGCTTCCCTCCTCCAACCCCTATACCCCCACCCCCCTTCAACCGCACACCAATCGGCTTCCCCATTAGGAACACTGTGATGACGCGTCTTCATTTCCCTGGAGCAATCACCTCAACTTCGCAATCAGCGCGCCCACCGGGCCCGGCCGCGCGAACCGGTCGAGCTCGTAGCGGATATGCGAGTAGCTCATCGGCGGCGTGACCCAGACGAGCCAAGCGCAGACCCACACGTAGCCCAGCACGCGCGCCCAGCCGTGTTTCCTCGCGGCGGCGGCGGCCTGTGCCTTGGCGAAGCGCCGCTCGAAAAGCCAGACGGTGAAATCCTCGACGGTGATGCCGACGGCCTGCATGAGGAAGAGGTCGGCCGTGGTGTTCTCGGCGGCGGGCACGCCGGCGATGCTGTCGACGAGGTGGTGGATCGCGCCGCTGATGCCGAAGGTCAGGAAGATGCTCAGGTACCGCGCCGCCAGCGTGCCGCGGCCCAGCCGGAGCAGGTCGTACGTCACGAAGTTGGCGTTGGCGACCATCGGGTTGCGCAGGCCGCTGTGCCAGTATTTGCTGGAGTGGGTTAGAGATGGTTCGCTTGTGGAGCAGTGTGGATTTCGGCGTTCTTACCCCCAGAAATCGCGCAGCGTGGTGGCGTCGGCTACGGTGCCGAAGTACGGCGGCCAGTCGGCGGGTGAGTTCAGGAGGGTTGCGACTGCGATGATGCTGACGGCGTTGTATAGCATTGAGATGGTGGCCCGCAGCGTCACCCAGAAAAGAAGGGTGGAGATGAGACGCGTCTCCAGGGCATCGGCAGTGAGCAGGTGTTGCGGAGGCAGCAGCCACGCGGCCTCGGGAGACACTCGGGCGGCCGGCGGTGGCGGCAGGCTGCTGATGATGTCCAGGACGACGAAAGACCCGGCGCAGGCCAGCGCTCGGTGGAGCAAAAATGCGGCCCGTGATGGCAGCTCCGGGTGGAAGCGCGGTACGTTCTTGGCCTGGCGAGCGGTGCCGATGGCTCGATAGCTCCACAGGACGTGGGCAGCCCACTTCCACCGAGACTTCCATTGCTCTGCTCCAGCGCCCTGCCCGCGCTCGCGCTTCTCTGCGTCGAGGTGCAGCCGGCGCACGAGGAGAAAGTCGACTGCGCCGAGGAACAGGAGGATCATGGGCCCATCAAATCCTGCTGCACTTGCTCTGGTGTCCATGACATACGGCGAGAGCGTGTGGTAGCAAACGGTATTGAGCGCAATCAGCGGAAGCAATGCTGGCCGTAGCACCGAACGAGGTCCCGTGTACGCCAGAACCAGCAGAGGTAATCCGAAGGCGAGGATTATTGCCAGCACCGGATGGGCCAACCAGGTTTGCTGGAGGGATCCTGGAACTCCATATAGTGACAAGACTCCCAAAGGGAGATATGACACCGCAAAGATCTTCAGCGATTCGTGGAAGGGGAGAGGCATGTCTGCTGAGTGAGGAGCGAGGGACTGTCCGTCTTGATCTATCTTTGAGGGAGGGGCCGCTTTGGCTTATATTGCCACTGTCAGCTTCCTTTAGCCCCCCCCCCCATCGGCCTTCGGCTTCGGATCGTCCGTTTGTAGGTGGGCGCATTGGGTGTTTTCATTCTTTCGCCGCTTGCACCGAATGCGCCTGTGCGGTATGCAGAAGGATTAAGAAGTGAAGCCAGCAGTTTCAACTGTCGCATGTCTATCATCATTTCTTCACTGCAGTTTTTGCATAGAGTTCGATGAGAGCAAACTGATTTGCTACTTCACGAGTCACCCATGCCCATTTAGAGATGATAGGCGGCGGCGTCTTTTTTAACAGCCTCAGAGACGCTCTCGACCAACTTTAAAAGATTTGCAGGTAAGGGGCCAGCATCCATAGCATCCAAGTTCCTTTTCAGCTGCTCGACGCTTGAAGCACCCAGCACAATGGCGTCTCCGTGGGAGGCGCTGAGGGATGAATGGTAAGCAGCCCATCGCAATGCTACGGAGTGACCGTCGACACCTGCTGCGGCTGCTGCGTCTGCTGTTTTCTGCGCCATTTCCAGCACGGACGGCTTGAAGTAGACTTGTTGGTAAACCTGGCCAAGCACTGTCTATGTTCCCGTTAGTCCCCCAATGGCGTGTTTGTTTCGATCTCTGGACTTTACCTTGGAATCCCACCGTGAGCCTTCCACATTCCCTGAATCCTTGGTGATCCTGCCGGAAAACACTCCTGCCGCCCCAGGACTGCAAACTGTCAGCGGAAAATCTTACCGGCACATCACATGGCCACCTACCTATACGCATAGAAACTGATATTATGCTTCCGCAGCAGGGGAAACAGCTCCTCCTCTCCCCCGCGAATGATGACATTGTACCTGCCCTGGTACACGCTTGGCTTCACCAGCCCTTCTCTCTCGCAGATGTCCACAATTTGTGTGACTTCTTCAGCGGTGTAGTTGCTGATCCCGAAGCGTTCGAACTTGCCCCTTCTGAACTCGGAGTCCATTGCGCGGCAAGTTTCCAGGAAAGGCGTGCTCCTGTCCGGAGTGTGCAGATACATAATGTCGACCTTGTCGACCCCCAGAGCAGCCAGGGACTCTTCCACGCTCCTCCTGATTGACGCTCCGCTGTGGGAGCCCGGTGCCCAGGAAGTCACCTTGGTCGATACGGTAGCCCAGGAGGCCACCTCCAGCTCACCAAGCAGCTTTTCAGCCGTTCCGGGAGCACCCACGGGGTAGGCGCGCGCCGTATCAACGTGGGTGATTTTCGCCGACTGCAGAAGCGAGAGGACCGGGCCAGCCTCCTCCGCATTGCGGAACTTGGCCTGCGGCGTGCCGTTGCCAAATGAGGCCGTGCCGAAGACTACGAGCGGTCTCGCCGATGCCATCTCCACAGCAATGAATTCTGAATCGTGAGGGAATCGATGACTTGATGGGCCGGTCGCTTAATTTGGGTTGTGAAAATTGCCACTGCTACCGCTGTTGGGCTCTTCATTTTGTGCGGCTAACGCATCATCGCGCGCGTCTCTTCTTGGTGATGTTCCTGCCGCAAAACCGCCAATCGGGGGCCGGGGGTCGGGGTCCAGCACCGAGATGCAGCAGAGTACGGAGTATGGGACCCGCATTGGTCTGCCGAGCGAGAGCCGACGCCCGTGCCACGAGACCCGAGTACCGAGACCCGAAACCCGTAACCCGTAACCCGTAGCCCGAAGCCCGTAGCCCGAAGCCCGATTGGCCACCACCACAGCCGAGACCAGCAGCTGTAGCTCGCCCGGTAACGCTGATCGCCGGCCGATGTCCCGAGCGCGCCACCCGGGCCGTTGCGTCGCTCCAGCACTCCTCTCGAAGAATGGTAATCGCGGCCCGAGTCGGTGTGGGTGGTCTAGAACGTTGGACGCGGACCGCTTCGGAAAAAAAATGTACCCAGCGCTCAGCAGTACCAAATCCGCCGACGATCACTGTCACCCAAGTCGTACTAGCCACTGTCAGCCATCGTCGTCTTCTCCTAGATGTTAAACTTGATCATTCGATTTGTCCTACCTGCACTCAAGGGATCTCCGCCACACTTGAGAAGGTGTATTGGAAATGAGGACCAGCTACCCACACTCGTAGACAGTACACTTTCGTTGGGTTTGCTGGCTTCGGACAGCCAGAGAATACTCTCCCACATGGGGCATCCGACCTGCTCTCAGAGACACTCTCAGGACAGAGCCATGCAGTTCACACTAAGAACACATCTCCCCGAGGAGCTCATTGACTTAATGTAACGGCGGGCCTCTGCCTCTAAGGATCAAACACCAAAGAGGGTGGTAAGCCGTATGGGGGTTTACCTTGAGTGGGTACAAGGGAGGGTGTGAGAGAACGGAGTGACGAACACACGTGACAGAACACTATGTGTGAAGGCCGTGTTACTAATCAATGGTGTAGATTGATTATTGAAGTTGACCACGAAGGTCAAAGCTATCTAAGGAGTGTGGTTTATATACATGTAGGAGAGTGTCTACAATCTATGTGCTCAGTTGGTAGAGCGCGATCAGTTGGCCTTGGCAACTGATCGAGGGTAGTTAACTGAGCGTATCGGCTCAGTTGACTCTATCTGCTCAGTTGGCCTTGGCAACTGAGCGGGTGGGTCCAACTGATCGCGAGGGTCACGTGACCTCGGATCCTTATGACTCCGACTTCTGTTGTTCCCTGCGGGGCTGATCCTTAACTTCCTCAACCTGTGGAGGCTGCGCCGTAACACTTAACACTTCATTTCTGCGATCGCCGAACACTGAAATCCATCCGTCTTGTTAGCCGACAGATGCGGAGAGTAGCATCTCATCAGCTTTTTCGAAGCGTTCACATCGCTTTCGTTCCAGACAGCCTGGAATGGTTTGCCAGCATTGCAGAGAGTTCACAATTGCAACACTCGATACAGGAGCTCATCATCCATGGCCAGATTCCCTCCGTCTCCATCTCTTATCAGGAATGGGACATGATGGTTCATTCCAGAAAGGACGGAAAGCTCGCTCAAGATTCAGGAGCAGCATGGAAACGGTTCGAGAAATACAAGCTCATGCTCCAGCTTAATCAGGCCGACCAAGCACCAGATTACGCCCGCAAATTCACGCAATCCATCCGCAAGCTCGCAAGCGCGCAGTCCATCACCATCACAGGCCAAGATCCAGAGGACGATTCGCACCCAATCTGGGAAGTTGTCAGACGTAGCATCGGGCTCGAACCGACCGATTGGAAGTGGCGGCGTCCTGGTGGCTCCCACGACAAGCTCTTCGACTACGAAAACCACCGGCGGGAAGGACAACTCCAGCTTTCACTGCTCCTGCAAGCGCTCGACAGCCCTTCTTCCGCCTGCAGGCCGACCTCACTGAGCTTCAAAGGCACCAGCTCGACCTTCCTCCTTCGCCCGTCGGCATTGTCGAGAACCACAACAACGGCCGCCGACGCTCATCTCCCCCGTATCTCTCCTCTCACCAACCCCTACAACACCGCCCTTCGCCCTCTCACAACCCTCACCATCGCCATCACCTACGATACCACATCACCCCCAACCCACCTCCGCTCCCTGTCCATCCGCCTCGCCGCCCTCCTCACCTCCACCTCCTCCCTCCACACCCTCGCCCTCGCCCACCTCCCGGACCCGCCCCCAACACCCTCCACCTCCAGCCCCCCACCACCCACACCATCCACAATCCGCGCCGCCGACATCCTCGCAGCGCTCCTGCCGTCCGCCATCGACAATCACCGCCGCAATGCCAGGCAACCCCCCTCGTTTCTGCCTCACCTCCACTCCGTCCGCCTCTCCACCGTCACCGCCGCGACCGCCCTTGCCGCCCTCCTGACGCGCCTCGCGCCGCGTCTACATGTGCTCGACCTCGCGTTCGTCGTGCTGGCGCCCGAGTGCGGGACGTGGGAGGACGTGTTCGCGGCGCTGCGACACGGCGGCGGGGGGAGGGCGCTGCGGACGCTGAGGCTGGGGACGCTGATGGACTATCACGCGGATGGCGTGCCGGCGGGGTTGCGGTGGTGCGTGGAGGGGGTGGCGAGGGTGGTGGTGTTGGGCGGGGCGAAAGGAGGCTGGGATGAGAGAAGGAGGAGAGGCATCGAGGCGTTCGTGCGTGGGGAGGGCGGCGTGTTGCCGGTGTTGGGAGGGGCGCGCCGGCGGGTTGTTGGCGATGGGCTGGTGGGCGGGTGGGGTGGTGGGATTTGAGGAAGAGTGCTGGATGGAAATAACGCGTTTGGTGCAATTTCCGACGTTCCCTTGTCTGGATCAGGATAGCAATTATAGGAGCTAAAAAGAACTGTTGGTCCGTGTGGAAGTGCCATTGAAGCTTCCAGCTTCGATTATGAAGCATATTGAGTATTCCGGACCACCACGGCTGCGCTGGTGTTGTTGAATCTACCCTTCCAGTAATCTCGTGTATTAAATTTATCATAGTTTTGTATTTTCCGCCGCTTCAAGGTATGCGATTTATACACTGTATTAATCCACATAAGTGATACATGCCTGCTACCAAGTAACCACACCAGGGTCACCGCTTCATCGCACATAAAACAAAGACTTTGAGAGACCTAATAAAACTTGACACGATTCCATAAGCTTGATAGCAAATAATTCGACCGCACTGGTGTGGGTGCCTCTCAAGGCTCCCAGACAGCCTCAATGATCCACAGAAGAGCGAATTGCGTAGGCCTCCTAACGCCGAGGAATTTGAAGCGTTTGTCAGCCATGGCAAATATCTCCTGCCACTCCTGCTCCGTCCTCTGGTTGCTGTTGAAAACACCTAGCATGCAAGTATCCAGACCCCTACAATCTATCGTCAGCTTTCAAATGCCCAGGAGAAGGGGAAGAGAAAGAGAGAGGAAGAAGGAGAAGAAATGCTTTACCTCAGTATCTTATTATCCCAGGTCGACAGGGTATGCGGCTCGGCCAGACATCCCTCGTTGACGAGGACCTTGGCGCCGGGCTTCAGAGCGGGGACGAGGTTCTTGAGGAACTTGATGCAGTACTTGGTGGGCCAGTTGAGCAGGACGGAGCGGTACAGGTATAGGTCGGCGTCGCGCACGGGCTGGACGTCGTTCATGTCGTAGCCGACGAACGAGACGCGGCCCGCCAGCGCCGGGTCGAGCAGCTGGCTGCCCTGCTCGGCCGTGCCCGGCAGGTCCTCGACCACGAACTTGAGGTCCGGTGCCTCCTTGGAGATGGCCACGCTGATGTGACCGTGGGAGCCGCCGACCTGGTTTTCCCCAGGTGTCAGCGCACTTCATTCCCTCCGCACCAATTCGCACCGAGGAAACGGAAAAGGCGAAAGGGATAATCAGAAGATCTCACATCAACAACCGTCCCCTTGCCCAACGCCCTCCAATCATACGCCCCCACGAAATCCTCCACCCGATGGCTCACGCCCCGGCTGAAACTCGCCATCGCCCCGCCAAACACGCTCGCCCTCTCCGGCCGCTCGGCCAAGTACTGGAATATCGGCTTCCCGCCGAACGCCAGCGCGAAGCCGCTCTGGTCCGGCTCCTCGGGGTTGCGGCCCTGGTGCTGCGACAGAGCGTCGACGGTGCGCACCGCCGCGGGCCCCCACTCCTCGAACGTCATGTCGACCCAGTCGCGCACGCCGGCCGTGTTGTCGCGCAGCGCCAGCGAGGCGGCCGTGTGCGCGACGCGGCCGGGGGTCGGCTCGGCGAGGACATGCGAGAGGGCGGCGTGGCGGACGAGGCGGGTTGCGAGCGGGACGGGGAGGGAGGTTGCGGCGGCGATGGCGTCGAAGGTCGTGGTGTCGTTTTCTGGGACGGCGGCGAGGATGTTGAAGCGGAGGAGGGCTTGGAGCGAGATGTTGTCGTTGAATTGCTAGGAGAGCGGTTTGCGTCAGTTTCTTGGTTTGTGTCCGTATGTCCCTCCTCCTCCGAGGAAGTGATGCAGATGCGGGCAAAAAAAGAAAAAAAAGAAAAAAAAGAAGAAGAAAAGACAATGGGATACTAACGCTCCACGCTTGCCAGCGGAGGTGCTCCACCGGGCCAAGTGTGAGGATTGAGAGCTCTTGTGCAGCATTGTATAACTTTAACTGGGTAGCTTTCAACTCGGCATTGCCAACGGGTATGGGAAGTGTTGGAGGCCCGCCTGCAGCCAGCGAAGGATTGGGTAGTTCATTGGCCTCGATGTAGTCCGCCAAGCGTTTGGCTTCCGCGACAATAGTCACAGCGAGATCAACCAACGAGGACATGACTGCAGGAATATAATGATGACGTCGTTGAGAAAGAGGATGGACGCAACAGATGCAGGTTCACGGCTCACAAGATCATCATCCGACATGACTGGAGACGCCAGCAATAAAGCTCTTCATTCGTGGCAATTCACCGTCATTCGCAGCGTGCGATAAACCGGAAGTCCGAAACGGTGTTGTGAGAGTTATCCGACAGACGACATGCCGTTGCCGAACTCGGGATACATCTGATCGGCACCCTTGCGGACGGCGGAGCAAGTCTGCATGCATGTGCATGGGGCCAGGATCCAATAACCGCGCTCTCTCTCGCTGCTCGGCTTTGCGAGGCGCCGAGGGTGACAAAGCGGCGTCGGGTACCGGGGTGCAAGCCGCGATGCAGCTCAGTCACATGGGGGCGGAATCTGGATGAGACTAAAGGACCTGATCGTTAACCGCAGCCTCACGAATCGCATCGCGTTTGCAGTTCGAACATAGCACTTCAGCCCGCTGGTTCTAATTTCGCTACTTTTTCGTGACTTGCGCTCAAGCGTGATGGCATTGTCGAAATCAGACGTCGACTCTCCCGCGGGGAGCGAAAAGGCGGAGAAAAATGCCTCCTCCGAGCAGCCGACGCCGGCGGAGAGCGAGGTTGCCGCAAGCTACCCAACGGGACTCACGCTATTTGCGATCATGGCAGCATTGTGTCTCGCTGTGTTTTGCGTAGCGCTTGACAACACTGTAAGTTCCCACCCTTGACTATCCCCCCTGTCTCAACAGAAGCAGACCAGGAGAACTGACGCAAGGTGACAAACCCCCAAAGATCATCGCCACCGCCATCCCCAAAATCACAAGCGAATTCCACAGTCTCGAGGACGTGGGCTGGTACGGCTCCGCGTACCTTATTGCAACATGCGGTAATGCTCCCCAACCCCAACGGGCTGTTTGTTCGCTCACCAATGCTCCCCCACCAGCGGTGCAACTCCTCTTCGGCAAGCTCTACAACGTGTTCCCGATCAAATGGGTCTTCATGATCGCGCTGTTGATCTTCGAAGTCGGGTCTCTCGTCTGCGCGGTGGCGCCCAACTCGGTGGCGCTCATCGTCGGACGCGTCGTCGCGGGGCTGGGCTCGGCGGGCCTCTTCTCCGGAGCGCTCATCACCATCGCCTTCTCCACGCCCGTCGAGACGCGCCCGGCGTACGTGGGCATGATCGGCTCCATGTACGGGCTCGCATCGGTGGCCGGGCCTCTGGCAAGTAGACGCCAATTGCTTCTCCCGGAACTGGTTTTGCTGACAGGAACGCAGATTGGCGGTGCCTTCACGGACAAGGTGACGTGGCGGTGGTGCTTCTACATCAACCTGCCCATCGGCGGCGTGTCGGCGGCTGTGATCGTGTTCGCGCTGCACCTCCCGCCGGCGCCGAACCAGATCAAACGCTTCCGGCTGGGCGACGTGCCCGAGCTGGCGCGGAAGCTGGACCTGCTGGGCACGGCCATCTTCGCGCCGTCCATGGTGTGCGTCCTGCTCGCGCTGTCGTGGGGCGGGACCAAGTACGGCTGGGGCAGCGGGCGCATCATCGCGTTGTTCGTCCTCTTCGGCGTGCTGCTGATCGTATTCGTCGCCATCCAGATCTGGAAGAAGGAGGACGCGACGGTGCCGCCGCGCATCATCGCGAAGCGCAACATGGCCTTCGGCTCGATCGTCGCCTTCTTCTTGGGCGGCGGCTTCTACGTGCTTATCTACTACATCCCGCTGTGGTTCCAGGCCATCAAGGACGACAGCCCCGTCAAGTCGGGCGTCGACACGCTGCCCTTCCTGATCGCGCAGGTGGCCTGCCTGATTGTCAGCGGCGGCCTGGTCACCAAGATCGGCCACTACATGCCCTTCATCTTCGCGTCGACCGTCTTCATGTCGGTCGGCGCGGGCCTGCTGATGACCTTCACCGTCGGCACGCCGACGCACCGCTGGGCCGGCTACACCATCATCTACGGCATCGGCGCCGGCTTCGGCTTCCAGATGCCCACCATCGCCGCGCAGACCGTGCTGGGGCTGGCCGACGTCGCCACCGGCACCACCGTCATCATGTTCGTGCAGCTGCTCGGCGGCTCGCTGTTCGTGTCGGCCGCCCAGAACGTCTTCCTCAACCGGCTCACCAAGAACATCGCCGGCGCCGGCCTGCCGGGCGTCGACGCCGCCGCCGTGGCCGCCGCCGGCGCCACCGAGCTGAGGAACACGGTGCCCGCGGAGTACCTGGGCGCCGCCAAGGCTCTGTACAACGACGCGCTGGTGCAGACGTTCCAGCTGGCTCTGATCCTGAGTTGCCTGACGCTTCTCGGCGCCGTGGGAATGCAGTGGAAGTCGGTCAAGGCGAAAGGCGCACCCGCAGCGGCCATCTGAAAAGAAGGGGCTGGAGGAAGACCCGCGGCTGTGATTTGTTCGTGGAAGAAAGCCGCGGGGGAGAAGCTGCGGCGTCTGTGCTGCGATGTCTTGTTTTACCCGTAGTGGAGATTCTCTCTAGATTCTCTCTCCGCCGTGAACGCTCATCTCAGACAAGGCAGCAAGAACGGCAAAAGCAGAGGCTGGCACGTGTTTACAGTGAAAGGAGCAAAAAAGTGGAATCGGCGGCTTGGCCACAACGCGAGCTCATTCATCTAGCAAATCTAGCATTGCCCAAGTGTCTTCATGAATACCCTGACGAATGATGCAAGGGCCAGGCGCGCACGGCGTCGAGGCTCGCGCGTAAGCGGCGCTTCACGCAGGCAACCAGCGAGGCGGCAGCGTGGGCGGACGGGTCGACGACCGAGGGCCCGCAGAAGCGCTCGTCGACGGCGTCGAGCACGGCCCGGATCTTGGACAGATCCATCTGGAGGAGGCTGGCATGCACGGCTCGGGCTTCGCCGCCCTCCAGCTGGTAGGAGCCGAGCGACAGGCGGACGGGCAGCGAGGGGGCGCGGGGCCCGCGGCCGGCCAGCGAGGCGATCTTGAGGTCGTAGATGCACACGAGATGCAGCAGAAGCGCGGCCAGGAGGACGGGGAGGAGCACCTGGTCGTGGTCGTGGGCGCTGGCGCAGTCGAGGACGCGCATGCCGGCTGCCACCACGTCCCGGGAGGCGGCCAGGAAGGCGTCGAGCGGGAGGTCGGCCATGGACTGCGGGCCGGCGGCCAGGCGGGCGAGCTTGGCGGCGACGGCGGAGTGGCAGCCGCAGGCGGCGGAGCCGGCGTCGGCGGGCGTCGGGGCGGACACGGCGGCCAGGTCGGGCAGGGCCAGGCCGTCGAGGCCGTAGCCCCAGTCGCCGTCGAGCAGCAGCAGCGGATCGTGCACGGAGAGGTCGAGGGGGCCGTCGGGGTCGAGCAGCCCGAACGCGCACGAGCCGGGCGAGGTGGAGGCGGCGGGCGTGGCGGGCGCCGTCGGCACCGCCGGCACCGTCGGCATCGACCCCTGCGCCGGGCCGGGCCGGGGGCTGGTGCGGCGCGCGCTCCGCTGGCCGCCGCCGTGCAACTGCAGTGTCGGCGCCGGGCTCTGCTCCTGCGTCTGCGCCTGCGTGTGCGTCTGCTTCCGGCGCACCGACCGCAGCGACACCGAGTACACGCACCTCGTTCCGCGGGCCTCGCAGCGCGCGCATGTCGGCCGCCCGCGCGAGCACTTCACCTTGGCGGCGTTGCATCCGTCGCAGCACCCGCGCAGCTGCGCCCACGGCGCGGCTGCTCCGTCTGTCGTCATGTCCAGTGGCGTCGGTGTCGGCGTGGGGTCCATCCGTGGGCGTGGCTTTGGTGCTGTCCGGCGTGCGCTGCGGCCTCTGTATATCCTATTTGTAGCAGCCACTCCAGCTCGCCCGCCGCCTCGCCCGCAGGATGCTCACTGCTGCTTCGCTGCCGCGACGCCCCCAGGCGCTCCTTCAAGCCACCCGCCGGTGTCCGCCCCTGTCGCTGCCGCCGCCGTGCTCAGTGCTGCCGTCTCGGGCTTCGGTCTTCGCGCTCAGCTGCGGATTTCTAATGCCCCGCACCATGCTGCTCGCCGCCGTGCCCGCCGCCCGCTATTTAACGGCGCCGCGCACGCGTCCAGTTGGATAGCACCCACCACCCGAACGAGAACAGACGAACAAGCAAGCACAATGGCCAACCAAGCAGCGTGGATCAAGCAGAAGCAGGCCCAGCTCGAGGTCGATGCCGCCGACAAGTACGACCCCCAGGCCGGCGAGCTGCTGGTCAAGGTCGAGGTCGTCGCCTTCAGCCCCATTGAATCAAAGACGCAGAAGTGCGAAGCTCCCCGCCCGCCCGCCCGCCCTGAGGGATCGGGACCCCTGCTGACGCGCCACCATGCAGGCTCGCCGTCCACCCAATCCCCTACCCCAACATCCTTGGCACCTCGTATGCAGGCATCGTCGAGGCCGTCGGCGCTGGCGTCAGCCAGTTCAAGCCAGGCGACCGCGTGGCTACCGTCCGCTCCGGCAAGACGCTTGGCGATCCGCGCTTCGGAGCATTCCAGAAGTTTGCTCTGGCCTCGGTCGACTCGACCTCCAAGCTGCCCGCGTCGGTTGCCCTGGAGGCCGGCGCCACGGCCATCCTGAACCTCGCCGCAATCACGTCTGCCTTGTCCGTCCATCTGGGCCTCGAGCGGCCCCCACTGTCGGGCCCGCCGGAGCCCAAGGGCAAGAAGGTGCTCATCTACGGAGGCACTTCCTCCTGCGGCGGTCTCGCTACCAAGTACGCAACCACGGCTGGCTACGACGTCGTCACCACCTCGTCCCCCCAGCACCGTGCCTTCGTCGAGTCGCTCGGCCCAGCCCACATCATCGACCACACGCAGCCTCCGGATGCCCTGCTCCGACAGCTGAAGGAGCACGGGCCCTACGATGCCATTTTCGACACCATTGGCATCCCGCCCGTCACCAACCTTCTGTACGACTACCTCGCCTCGGTCGGCGGCGGCTCGTACAACACCATCATCCCCCCGATTGGCGGCGAGAAGCCCGTTCCGGCCAACGTCGAGCGCAAGTTTGCGCCGTACAGCTGGGCCTTCGAGGAGCCCCAGCACCTGCAGTTCGCCCGCTGGTTCTACGAGCAATACGTTCCCAAGGGCCTGGAGAGCGGTCTGATTGTCCCGACCAGGCCGCAGGTTGTGCCCGGTGGGCTGGACCGGGTCCAGCACGCGCTTGACCTCATGGACCAGCACAAGGTCAGCGGCCACAAGCTGATCCTGTACCCGTGGGGCAAGCCAGCGAGCCCTTAGCCGCCGAATCGCCCGACGAACAGCTCTTGGGTAGACAGAAAATCTTTTGTAGGAGAAATGTAGCTTTTTCGTGCATAATCTCGCGGCAAACCGCTGCCGCGGAACGTGAAGAGGGCATATTCCCCGAATGCGATTGCGGGCATCCCGGTGCCGCTTGTTGCTACCTGGTGGCTTCGCTTGGCTTGGCGATGCTTCTTGGTCGGTCTGGCCAACCAGCTTCGACACGCACAGACAGAAGGACGGACCCACGGGCCGCAGGTTTCATCCAGGCTCCACCAACACGGCTACGCGTACCATGGCTGAAGGAGCTTTGGGCATTCCCGGGAGCTGCTCCCGTCTCGCCTGTGAACCATCCCGACCACCTACCTCCCTGTCGACTCTCGGCCCGTAGCTGGGCAATCGACCAGACTGGGGAGTCGAAGTAAGGGCCAAGCTGTTGAATGAGATTCGCGTGGCGGAAGGCTGTACTGCCTGGCGCCTTCTTGATGCTTCTGCCGGCAGGGCAGCCCGGTCTTTTTGCCGGCATGCACGGTGAGATTTCAGAAAGTTGACGCTGGCGAATCGATTGCTCTGCAGCGCTCATCGTGCTGCGCGGGTTTATCCGCGCGCAGCCGCACGTATTTCCCACTCATCCAGATATACGGAGTACGCGTGTAGGCACCAGGCAACAGCAAGCGCAAACTCACCTGATTGCCCCGCTATCTGGTTGACCCGCTCTCACTTAACACGCAATCACTGCAGATAAGAGAGGGGGAGAATGGAAAAAACGTGGCTAAGTCCGACCCGACCCGCGTTCTTGGCCCCCAACCCCACCACCATATGCCCGTTGCGGCAGAACGTGCACACCAAGGCGGTCGGACGTTATACCGTGCTGGCGACCTGCGAGCCCCATATCGCCTGCTACCGTCACCACACAGTAGATCCTTCGATTGCGCCATCACCAGTCAACTCCGTCAGCTTTCGGGCAGCGCAGCCCGGAGCATCCGGCGCCAGTCACCATTATCGGTGACCGCACTCGGTACTGCGCATCTGCGCCAGGTTCAGCTGCACTGCTACCTCCGACGCCGATGACAGCTTCCGCTTCCGACTATTTCCCACCTCATTTTGTAGGATCTCGCACAATGCCCGGCCTGCGGTATACGAGCACACCATTGGCTTCCATGCGCTTCGAAAAAGAAAGAAAGGAAAAGAAAAAAAAGCCCAAGCGTGTCGCATGTACAGGGATTTACTGTCCTACATCTGGCGATAATGCCAGTTCGACTTGGCCGAGACTCGCGTATTTGTAGGATCTTCAACCTTGAACCTTCACGTAAAACGTCGGTCGTAATACCCTTTTACACACATAGCGCGGAATGGTATCGAAGCCCACCACCAGTATCATGAGTCGGGGTTTCCGAGCATCAGTACCATCCAGACCTGTCATATCGTGACATAGCACTGCGATATAACAATAAATCTCGGGGACTGAGAGGATCCACAGTCTCCAAGCTAGCGATTCGGTGCAATAGCTTATTTCTCTCTGTAATACCGTAATATCTAGGCAACCGTCCCAGAGATCAGACCGTGGCAACACAAGCCGGGCATGGCCCCTCGTGGAACCTACCCCTTTCACTTCTTCGTAGCCAACAGAAGCACCACCGGCCACCCGATCTTGCGCTTCGCATCGGGTCCGCCCATGGCCTTCTCCAGCTCACCATACAGGGCCTCCAGCTCCTCATCGCGACTCTCGTCCTTGCCCTCCCAGAACTTGGGCAGATTAACCTCGATGAACCGACGCACGTCGCCCGCCGTCCACTCCGCCTGCCAGAACCCCGGATCCTCCACCTGCTCGACCATCTCGCCGTCCCGCACCGCCGAGACCGGCTCGACCTCGACCCCGCACTCGGCCAGGTCGTAGAAGTCCATCGTGCGCGACCCGTTCCACTTGCGCCGCTCGACGCGCTCCCAAACGTCCGCCGGGAACGCCACGCTGTCCAGCCAGCTGTGCATCGCGCCCGTCGCGCGCAGCCACCCCTTCCTCTCCTTCTCGCCCAGCGCCGCGATCATCGGCTTGAACAGCCTGTTCACGATGCGCGCGTACACGGCGTCGCACTCGCCCGCGCGCCCGAACCCCTCCTCGCCCGCGAAGAACGGCCGGCCGTAGAACCACGCGGCCGCGACCCCGCCGCTGCGCAGCAGCCGCGCGAACCCGTCCACCGCGCGCGCCGCGTCCATCAGCGGGATCGCCTCGGCGCAGAACACCGCGTCCGCGGCGCCGAGCTGCTTCCCGTCGACCGCGTCGGCGACCTCCTCGCCCGTCGCCGCGTGCAGGCTGAGCCGGCCGCTGTCGACGAGGTCGCGGTGCAGGCGGCCCGCGACGGCGACGTGCGCGGCGCTGGCGTCGGACGCGATGACGTGCGCGTAGCCGAGGGTGGTGGCGAGCTCGCGGGCGACTTGGCCGGGGCCGGTGCCGACGTCGTGGGCGAGGTCGAAGGTGGGGGAGGAGGCGGCGCGGTAGGCGTTGAGGAGGGCGTAGAAGGAGGGTGAGTAGGTGGGGCGCGCGAGGAGGTAGTTGGCCCAGTAGGGCTCATCGGTTTTGAGGGTGTCGAAGAGGTCGTGGGCGGCGGAGGTTGAGGTGGTGGTGGTGATGTCCTTGGTCGACGATGTAGGGAGATTGGCGGAGGAGGAGGCGGTTGCGGTGGCCATGGCGGGTGGCTGGTTTTGTGAGAATCTTCCTTTTTCCGTCTAGTTTTGTTTGTGTGGTAGGTGTCTTTGGGCTTCAATGAAGTGAGGGAAAGCCCGAGTGGAAGGATTCTCTTCACAGAGTAAATGTCTCTTCAGCTCTCTGTTCTGAATGACGATGCGTTGGGAGACGGCAGGCTCTGGAGGACTCTGATATAGGGAATATGGGCGTTGTACGAGGGATTCACGGCAGACGGCTGTTGTACTCCACCTGATCTACTCACAGACCGATGGGACGGGGTACTTTCCGTCGCCGTGTGCCGTCCCTTGTCTTACGGCTTCTTAGCAATTCATCCCGAGATTTCTCGTAGAAGATGATCGGCCGAAGAAGATCTGCCAGTGTTTGCACGACCGGGAAAGCGGCGGTTGCGGAACTCCGGATCGGCCGCCGTGGCATACCGTGGAATCCTTCCCCCACGCGCCTCCCTTCACACCGAGAGCCGAGAAGGTCTCCTTTGCCGATCGAGCTGACATTTCCTTCTCCACGGCGGGGAGCTGCCGTATGGTTGGAATTCGAAGATCTCGGTACCGTTGGTCACTTCTTATCAGGAGGCGACCTGTGCTTGCTCTACCAGGATCACTACTGTGGCGATGTCTTGATAAAGTGAGACAATTGAAGACAGTGGTCTTAAGTCCGGGTGGCAAGAGCGCTCCCGTGACGATTGGATGTAACGTTTTAATCTTTTGTGCGGAGGTGATGCGGCTATCCGAGAAACTGACTGTTTTGTCTCTTTAAGCGTATTGCCTCGTGTGGTAGATGCTTCACAGCTTTGATCCTCTGCCCTTTGAGTGGTCGATTTAGCCCTCTAGTGTCAGGCGAAAGAGAGTAGTTGGCGTGAACTGCGTTCAATGGAAATGAATAAGTGCCCATAGCCGGGAGTAGCCTCCAAATTAACCACTAATGCTACTACAACTCTCGTTTGGTAATATGAACACGAAGATCCTTCTGTTTGACGAAGAAAATGTTCTGTGTCTGCAAGCCAGCATCCTTCTCCACGAGCTCAAAGTCAAAGTTACGCAGCAAGTCAGGGATCAACGTGGACAATTCGATCATGCCGATGTTCTTTCCCAGGCAGCCACGGGCACCAGATCCGAACTGTGCAGAGCATATTGTCAATACCGAACGTCCTAAGAACCTCAAAAGATAGCCAAAGACGTACCGTAAGGAGGTGTTTCTCCATGTTCGATGCCTTTTCCTTGTCGCCTAGCCACCGCTCCGGGCGGAACACTTCTGCATCCTCACCGAAGACGTCTTTGTTCAAGTGAACAACCCAAGGATTCATTCCCAGGACGGTCTAGTTGATCATAAACTAATCAGCACTTTGCCATTATATTTCAGCTTAGTGGACGGGACCATCTTTCCTCACCTGCTCATGGAAATAGATGCCACAGACTTCAGCACCGCCTTTCGGCACGCTCCTCGGCAGGGGGATACCTGCCGGCGGATGCAGTCTCATACCCTCCTGGATGACAGCCTGCAGGTATGGCATGCTTTGGCCTTTGAGATACGGGATGCGGGCCGACGGAGAGATTTCTCCAGCCAATGTCTTCTCCTTGATCTCCCGGCGAACCTTGTTTCCAAATGCAGGGTCAGCGGACGCTTGGAAGTCCTCAAGTCGAAGACGTAGAAATGAACGGAACGTCATCACACACACACCTTCTCCATCACCGACGGGCTCTTGATCAAATACCACAGGATCGCCGTCAGGGCAATACTCGTCGAATCACTCCCGGCCGCAACGTTTGTCGCGCAGATGATCAACATGTCAATGTAGGAGAAGTTCGCCGGATCGGCCTCGTGCAGGCGCAGCATGCGGGCGAGGAAGCCGTCGCGGTCGCCCGGCAGCTTGCCGCTCCTCCCCGCCTCGATCTGTCGCGCCGACGCGTCGAACAGGCCCTTCATGCCGTTCTTGCCCAGCCGCTTGACCAGCGCGAACAGCGCGCGGTGCAGCTCCGGGTAGATTCCGACGTGCGTGAGGTAGATCAGCGACGCGTGCGACGAGTGCAGCAGGTCGAACTGGTCCTCGCCCGCATCGAGGAAGCCGAAGCGCGCGGCGATGGTCACTGCGCCCATGACGTCGAAGGTGTAGCATTGCAGCCAGCGTTGCAGGTCGACGGCCTCGCCGGTCCTGCGCGGTCACTTCAGTATTTCTCCTCCCACCCCCGCGTTTTGATCTAACACATGTGGCACCGGGTGTATAAACTCACCGTGCGAACTCGTCAAACTTGCACAGAAGAACCTCGATGCACTCCTGCATGGAATCGTCGATTTTAAGCATCGACGTCATCGAGTATAAGCCCGCAACCTTTTTGCGGAACGCCGCGTGAGCTTTTGGATCGCGCTCGGAGAACAGGTCCGCGATGGGCGCGTCCGGGTTGCGCGTGGCATCGTAGTACGGGCTTTTGATGAACGCGGTACCGTGGCCGTAGATGGGCTTGACAGCGGCGGGATCGCTGATAGAGTATTCTCCCGGGGCGATGCGAACAATCGGTCCTAATCGTCCGCGTGCGTTAGTTGCAATGCAAAAAAGCATATAGAAAATCATGCGTTATAATACCGTATTTCTTGTGCAACTCGACGTTCGTCTTATGGAAATCGCCACGCCAGTAGCTGTGTAGCTTCCACAGCCGAGTAAATCGCGCCAGCTGGGGTCCGGGAAGTGATCGCAGTGGGTCAAGGGCGGCTCTGTAAAGTGATCTTGAGAGGAAGAAGCTGATTAGCAGACCAAGGACCGCCAGTAGTATGGCGGAGAAACTAAAAGTTATCATGGCTGATCGTTTCTACAATTGTCGGAACTAACGTTGATCAGATTCCTAAGACCAAGGAGGGAAAACAAGATTGCTTTCCTATTTAGCTCGGGCTTCGGGTGCCCCAGTGTTATATAATATCGGAGATCCAATCGGACTTGAATACCATTCAATTCCGAAGGCCGAGTAGTCTATACTTTTAGACCATCTATTACTAATTATACCTCGGATAGCATAGCCGCAAAGAGGGCTCCACGATGGCAAGACATGGTTGGTCCTGCATGAAATGAACGAGCGTTCTTTCGTCCCGAAGAAGTGGGACCTGATCCTCATACCGAGAAACAGTGGCCGTCAATTTTACTTTGCTTTAAGATGCAGAGTTCCTTATTCTCATCGTGGCACGGCGGCTTTGTGAAGGAGGGGGCAAGATCGATGTGGGAGAAGATGGCGCTTTCGCAGGTCTACATCCATGAGATTCGGGAACGCGCAGTCTGCGGGCCACGGCAGCAGGCCTCTAGCTGAGGTGGAAACACCCAAAGCAGTGTGTTGGGATGGCAGGTATTTGGTCAGCCAAAGGATGCAAGTTGCGATAAGTGAGTGAAGATCGCACTGAGAGGCGATGGCACAGTGGGCAAAGTCAAAAGGATCTGGCAGCAATCGCGCTTGTTGAAGGCGAAACAGACCGGCTTGGTGGTAAGTGCTTTGTGCAGAGTGCCGACTCGTACCGCCGGCCAGAGATGTAGTGACGACAGCTTGGACGAGACGAGGGAGATGATTGGGCGGCGGCGAATGGTTGGCGGCTGCGAAGTCGTTGCCGGCTTCTACCCGGTGGGGCTGTTTGTTGACGCCGCCAGCGCCCGCAGCTTCACCAACAACACAACGCGCCGCACCGCTCCGCGCTGCCATGAAGCGCAAGCTATCCATCCCCGCCACCCCACCTACCAGCCGCGACTCTGCCAAGCGCCCGCTCCCGTGATCGAAGCCTGGCTGAAAGACGTCGCATCTTCGACGGCTGACGACGCGCCGCCTTCTGTACCGCCCTCTGCGCCCCCCTCGTTGCCACCTTCCTCCTGCCGTTCCCGCCGTTCCCACTCGTCCAGCCCGAACCGCAAGTGGCCCAGCGACACTGCATACCGCAACCAGAACCTCAGATTCGCCAGCGTTGCTTTCACGCACCTGGACGACGCACCCGAAGCCGTCCGGGCAGTGGTCGCCGCCATCACGACCTCCGAGGACACACCGGTGCCCGAGGACGTGGCGGATGGCTTCTACTCAAAGGCGTGCCGCCTGGACCTGACCAGCGCGGTGGAGGCTGATTGGCGGGCTGCGCTGGAGACACTGTTGGAGGGACTGCTGCGCGCCCAAGGATGGGCTGCAGAGCTGATGGTTGTAGGCGAGCGCGGTACGTATGGCGCCTTGCGTGACGGACAAGCACTGACATAGCCAGACTGGTCACCGGACCTGAAGCCAGACCCGCGGATCGTTTCCCTCCCCGCTCCCGTGCCGCAGAAGCGCCCGGTCGTGCAGCCACGCACCACCACCCATAACCCGCAATTGCCAGCCCCGACCATGCTAACGTTCGACCTGCGGACCCCCCGACCTAATGCCTTTGTCTCGTTCTCCGAGCAGGCGCTCAGCGCCGAGACGCTCTTGTTTGATCTCCAGGCCAGCGGCAACCTCGTTAGCGATCCCACCATGGCCATCGGCTCAAGATTTCCGTACCTGCTGGTTGAGGCCAAGTCCGCGGCAACGGGGGGCAGTCTATACCAGGCCCAGAACCAGGCCGCCGTCGGTGGTGCCTGCATGCTGAACACACTACAACGCTTATACGATTTGTCGGCACTGGGCGTTGATGACACGCCAAGTACCTCGTGCCCTTGCCCCGTGTCTTTTTCAATTTCCACCTACAGCTCTCTCATGGAATTTTGGGTGCACTTTAGCCTTCCTTCAGAAGACTCGTCAAAGCCGCATGCGCACAGAATGGCCAAGTTCGCTGTGTTTGACTGCTCTTAGCCGGGAGAGATGCAACGAGTTTGTGCGCATACTGCTTACTGTCTTTGGATGGGGTCTTCGAGAGCTGAAGCCATGGTGTTGCAAGAGACTCGAGATGGTAGCCGACAGACTCGGCCGGTGAATTCACCCAGCGATTGCCACACACACATTGGCAGATCGAAGGCGGTGGCTGGTCGGCTCCCCGTCCCGCTTATCATCACCAAAACTGACAGACTCTGCTGCGCATTGCCAACCCGCTCGTTTTTCACAAGCTCTACAACCACCGTGTACCTGGCCGTTATGCCCAGCTTGCACATGCACGTGCAGAGAGACGCGTTCAACGTCCAGCAAGGCACTTCGGTGTCGATGAACGACTCGGTTCCGCTAGGCGGTCCTCCTTTCACACTCAGCTCTACCCACCGTCTCCACCGTAGCCGGTCGGGAACAGCAGCAGATTAAATATCTCACCCAGTGCCGTGCCCAAAGTGCCGCCCTCCTGGAACGTCATGCTTTGGTTGAACATGGTGGTTTTTGACGCTTCTGAACACCACTCACCTTAAGTTCGAGCGCATCCCGAATGGGCTCAACCTCGACAGCTCCACAACTGACAAGTATGGCGCAACGCGGTCGGCCAAGCTTTGGATCAATCGCTGGATGGAGCACGCCGGGAGGCATGCTGATGAGCTGGGATGTAGAGAGCTGCCCTGGACTGCCTGGAAGCTTGGAGACATCTTCCTATTCGAGCGAATCTCGAGCCGCTTAGTTCGCGAGCTTACGGCCAACGAGTACGCCGCTACTTGACGGCAAATGACATGGCGTTGGAAGACATTCAGGAAGTGCCAGGGAATATTGCTAGTGTGACCCTACCCGCTCCCCGCATGCATCAAAGTCCTTTGGCTGGCACAATTTCCTTCCGAACACTAGGCAGAAGGCATATTCTCGTTCCGCGTATTGACGCCATGGGCTTCCTGCTCAAATTGTGCTACGAGTACATGGATAAATTCACCGCGGTATCGGTGATGAAAAGTGCCGTTTGTACAGCCTCTACGATTCCATGGCATTCGGGTCCATGACTCTGGCGCCCCAGCTGGTAGGGTTATGGCACCGACGTAGAAACTCAGATGCGGTAGCTGTCAGTTTCAAATCCCGTCTGTCAGCAGAGATATAAGCATGGAGAAGGGTACGCGAGCAGCAGGATTTACGCACAGAGGGATCTATCTACAGAAAGGTGTACATGCACGAGAGTGTGCGAGAAGGGGGGTATGCATACAGAGATGTGTGTTCAGAAGAGCGGGTTTGCAGGAGGAGGTATCTACAGTGGAGTGTGTCTATAAATAATTCATTTAAACACGCAGAAAGTAGCGGAGAATGAAGACATTGCCCTCGATAGAATAAAGAGGTTCCAAGCAACTAGAAGCCGTGTTGACAAAGCGTTTGCCCATGATGGATGATATCTAGTTCATCGGTGAAGTGAAGGCACCCGTAAGCGCCAGATTAACGCGAGAAGGCTTCGTAGTGGAGGCCTAGATGCCGTGAATAGAAATCGGAGCTAGTATAGTAGGGGCCAATTTCTACCAAAAGCTAAATAGTATCTGATACGTTTGATAGTACTAGCTCCTTCGAAGAATACTAAAATGTCAAGGATAAAGAAAACAGGAAACTCCCTTCGAATCGCCCAACTCTAGACGTTCATGCTATTGAGTGAAAGATAGGTCAGCTACAATCTATTTTTCAGCGCACGGAAGGGGCAACTCACTTGATATGAATAGTCTTTGACTCCAGATAGTGCATGATACCATCGCGGCCCAACTCACGGCCCTGGCCGCTCTGCTTCCACCCGCCGAACGGAGCCTGGGCCTCCGGGAGGAAGAAGGTATTCACGCCGACGGTTCCCGACTCTAGCGTGTAACGAGCGGGCCTCTACCTCTAAGGATCCAAACACCAAAGAGGGTGGAAACCTGTCGAAGGGTTTTCCTTGAGTGGGTACAAGAAGAGGTACGTGAGGAACGAGTATATGACTGAAGACTGAGCACTGCGTGCGAAGGCCTTGTTACCAATAGAGTCCAAATTCCATTGTTGAAGTTGACCACAAAGGTCAAAGCTATCTAAGGAGTGTGGTTTATATATACGTAGGAGAGTATCTACAATCTATGTGCTCAATAGGCGGGTTGCGCTCAATGGCGCGTAGTCTTCTGAGCGAGCTGTTGTGACTGAGCAGGATGGCTCAGTAAGTGGAGCCCGCTCAGGCAGCCTTGGCAATCTGAGCGGGTGGGTCTAGTTGAGCGCGAGGTCACGTGACCTCGGATCTTTATGACCCCGACTTCTGTTGTTCCGGCGGGGCTGATCCCTAACTTCCTTAACCTGTGGAGGCTGCGCCGTAACATAGCGCCGACGAGACCCGCAGGGCACGGGAAATCGATGCAGTATACAATGTCGCTTTCGTTCGCATTAGCATCACCTCCTTTGCAGTGCAAGTTCGGATGGTAACACTTACCAGAAAGACCAAACAGGGTGTTGTTCGCCTCTTCGACGACCTCCTCCTCAGTCTCAAATGTCCGGACGGTGCCCACCGGTCCGAAAATCTCCTGCTTGTAGATGGACGCGTCAAGGCCCGGGTTGACGAACAGGGTCGGCTCAACGAAGTAGCCCTTGTCGCCGACGCGGGAGCCGCCGGCGGCCAACTCAGCCTCCTGCTTGCCGGCCTGGATGAAAGACATGACGCGGTCATACTGGGCCCGGTCGGCGAGGGGGCCGAGGGTGCCGGCCGCTTGGCGGAAGGACGCTGTAAGCGCTTCGATGAACTTGGGCGCGATGCCCTTTTGGACGAAGATCCTCGAGGAAGCTGTCTTCCATGTCAGAGGCGGAGAAGTGGCTGTTAAAATGCCAAAGCAAACGTACCGATGCAAACTTGCCCAGAGTTGACAACGAGGCCCATCGTGCAGCTACAGGTTGGAAGAGGAGTCAGTGAACACCCTTCACCTCATACGAATACGTGAATGTGGACAATTCCGTCTTGGGCTTACAATTTGACGGCATTTTCGATATCGGCATCGTCGAAGACGATGGCCGGGGATTTCCCACCGAGCTCGAGCGTGCAACGCTTCATGTTGCTCTTGAGGGCCATTTCCTGGATCTTCTTTCCGGTTCCAACCGATCCAGTGAAGCTGACCTTCGCAACCTTCATATGCTGTGCGAGCAGGGCTCCGGTAGCACCGCCACCGGAAACGAGTTGGATCACGCCAGGAGGGAAGCCAGCCTTCTTGATGAGCTCTCCCATAGCCGCAAGGCCCAGCGGGCTCTTTTCCGAACTTTTGAATACAACCTGCACTGACTGTCAGAAGCAAGGCATTCGTAGGCAAGAGCGATTCTCCTTTTCCAGATGGGCTGGTGCTCGCTAAATCTCCATGCCGTACGTACCGTATTCCCGGCTGCCAGAGCTGGACCGGCCTTCCATGCAAACGTACTGTTGATCACCAGTCAGGTGATATGGCTCATATGTCACAGCTTTGCTACTGTCGAGGGGGCTCACCTATGACTCGCGTTCCATGGACCGATGCCAGCGCATACGCCCAACGGCTCGTACGTGACGATCCTAAAAGGTCCTCCGTTCTCGGAAGGAAAGGTTTGGCCCGCAATCTTACCGGCCCAGCCAGCGTAGTCTACGGTTTGAAGTCAGCACTTCAGCATTCACTCAGCTTGCTCCTCTTTCCATTTCAGCGCGGCTTTTTATAAGAGACGGAGGAGATAACACTCACATCGCCAGCTGTCAGCGGTAATCTTGAGCGTAGTAGAGCGGAAGGCAGCCGGGACGCCCATTGCCACCGTCTCTAACTCATGGAGCTCCTCGGCATGTTCGTCAATCAGATCGGCCAGCTTCATCATGCACTCCGCCCTCTGAGCGGAAGTGAAGGAGCGCCACGGCCCAGCTTTGAAGGCTTTCAGTGCACCATCAACGGCCGCGTCGACGTCTTCGGGACCAGCTACCTGAACGGCATCCGTGACAAGCGACTCGTCCGCTGGGTTGTAGATGGAGATTGTCTCGTTACTCTTGGCGTCGACATACTGTTGTGCCAGGACGGAATGTTAAGCAATGACATAACGATAACCACGAAGAACCCGAGTGTAAGGGAAAGGAAGAGTATGTGCTATGATGTGGTCACGAACCTCATTATTGATAAAGAGCTGTGTCTTCAAGAGCGGAAGGTTGTTGGTAGCCATTGTTGTCGGCTTACCCTTTGGAGAAATAGCTTGTCGGGTAAAAATAAGGTAGATTTAATAGATTAAAACTTTTCATGTTCTCATCATTGTTATATTCATCCTAAAGTCCGAAAAGTCCGTGCTCGAGTATCGATTCTCACCTGCCCGGACGAAATGCGGCACCCCGCACTGTCCTCGGAGACAGACAAACCCGATCGGAAGCTCAAGCGCCGTCCAGGCAGCGGGCAAGAAACGGGTCTTCGTCCGATGCCAAGGGTCTCCGCTCTTGGCAAACATATCTCACGCACGCTCAACGGGCCGTGTGTTTGTACATTCTCAATGTCGCAACAGCTTTGCCGAGGCCGTTCGCGTAATATCCGAACCAACTCGTGGGCTAGCGCACTTGATGGTAACGGTAGATAATGATGTTTTGGACATACCGGAATTTCCTGCAGAAAGTAAGACCGAGATAAGTCGAGCACCAAAGCCATCCAAGG
The DNA here is from genome assembly GCA_029906385.1 of Neofusicoccum laricinum. Lineage (NCBI taxonomy): Eukaryota > Fungi > Ascomycota > Dothideomycetes > Botryosphaeriales > Botryosphaeriaceae > Neofusicoccum > Neofusicoccum laricinum. The sequence continues at coordinate 160,145 of CP123718.1, read as the reverse complement.
CCATCATGGGACATCCGCCCGTGTATAGAGCTATTCGTGCCATCTCACTTCTAGCCATTCGACAGAATCATTTCTATCACTTCTTTTCTCCGTTCTCGTCAACACGCGAGACACCGGTGACGTGCACATCAACATTCGGCTCTTGGATTCCGCATGATATCTGGTCAGAGAGAAGGGATAATTCAACAGCACGTACTCGGCACAACTTACGCCACGACAAACGGGCCACCAGGAGTCACTCGACGACAGCCCGGGCTCCAGGTAAGGATTAGTTTTCTGAACAGTTCGCCGTCCTTGATCCACTCGCGGGTCCGCTGAGTCAAAGTCTTTTCGGGAAGGCAGTCAGAGAAATAGAACAGGTAGTTGTTGTCCACCATATGCCACTTACCTCCCGAGCTCTGTGGTAGGCAGGGTTTTGCTTAACCATCACATGATGCAGCTATATCATGTCAGTCTTATGGATATGGGTTTGGAGCATAAATGGAGCTGACCATCATTAATATGGTCTTGTTGGCCTTGGAGTGCCTGATCATTGCATTATGTTCCTTGCTGAACATTTCCGTTTCTTCGTCGGTATCTGCCTCCGATCAGCTGGTTAGCACCAACGAGAGCAACGAAAAGTATGTAATGTCGAATCAAGACTCACACTTGTGGCCTTGCGGTCTCGACTCTCTTCGAGATTCAGTAGGAAAAGTGGAAAACCATGCTGGAGTGCGTAGGAAACTGTGCATTACCGCGAGAAACTGCGGCCGTCTGGACGGGAAAGAACGGTAAAAACGACTGTGGATTGGTATGGGGTTGCAAGACACGGAGGGAGGAGGGAGAGGTGGTACTTGAACCAAGCCTTTAGTTCACCATTCGGATCGTTGCTCTTGCTGAACCGCTTTCTCTGGTTTTGTTCGTAACGAAAGCATAATGATTATTTATTGGACTAGCCGTTTTAAACATTGGTGTTTGTGAACAAGGGAGATCCTTTGTGTAGGAGGTATGAGAGGGCTGCCCTTGTACCAGTAGCTTATGTAACAAAGCTGACCGATCCTGGTATATACGTGAGTACTTAACATGTCTCGGTACCGTCGGGCCCGAGCTAATTACAAGAAACTGGTCCAGCCGGGTCCCTACTTGCCAGGAAAGAAGCAAGACGGTCCTCCACCAAGAAATCAGCTACCTATCGACTAAACCCACTTGCAGCCAGACTGACAGCCCATAAGTGGTGGATAGTGTGATTGATCGAGCGCGTATCTTGACACCTCAGAGTATCTTCGTGTCCTCTCTCGCCAGATCCTTGGCCAAAAATTAGCACTCGGTAGCGGTCCTGCAGTGCCAGAAATGAACATTTATATGGATAATACGACGATATTAAGCGCTTCGCAAGATCGGGCTCTTGCGTCTGGCCCTTGAGTTGCTGGGATTCACGGTCAGGGATCTTGCAGGCTGTTGGAGCTTTGGGGCGTCGGATTGTTCAGGACGCGGAGACGACGAGGCTTGAAGTTGGAATTCCTCACTTTGGACGTTCATCGTGTTGCTGTATCAGGATACTGTCTTGATCATCATCGGACCAGCTGCTGGAGCAATAGGCCCCAGCGCCCTCATCGGCTAATGTAGAATCGTCAAAAAGCTCATCTTCGAGCTCGATCCGAGTTGCTCGACTTACTTTAGTGGCAAGGGAGTTATTTGTCCGAAAGAAGCCGAGTGTTTCTACCGTTGTGAGCTTCCACCACACAATATGTTGGAAATCACGTGTACATTCGTTACTAGATTAGGTATAGCTTTGAGCTTGAGTATAAGGCGGGCACCTCTCCTACCCCCCTCACCAACTCATGCCAAGAATCGTACCTCGTTCTGCATCGTTTCAATATTCAACACAATATGTTGCCTGATTTCTCATCCTATGCCGTGGTCAAAATACAAGGGCAAAGGCAGGGAGTGCCATGGCCGTGATGAGCTCACCAGTGCTCTCCTGTGCCGGCGCTTGCCTTCTCCCAACGCGTTTTGTGCTTCCCGTCACGCGGCACCGCCCTGGGCGAATACGCGCAGAGGGTAGAGGGTGGAGATATCTTTCGGAGATCAGGACTACCAAATCGAAGTTCTCCTGCAACGGACTCGCCAAAAGCTTTCCAACAACGAGTGCTCCCGACGGCAAGGAACAAAGACAGCGCTTTGCTATATTCGACTACCTTTGTTCGCCGAGAAACCATTTTCCGCAGGCGTACAAGCCCCCTCCCCCCTTTTCCACCGCCCTCCTCACACCCCCACAGCCGCAACCACATCCCTCGCGCAAGCCTCCGCGTACACCGTGTTCCCCCACCGATGCACCTCATTAACCCAATCCATCAACGCCGCCACCTCCCCCCTCCTCGTCAGCGCCCCCTGCCACCTTCTCAACCCCGCACCCCACCCACTCGCCCTCCCCCCACCCTCGGCGCCAAGCACCAAAACTCATACGCCGGCCCCGCCAACAGCAGCCCAAAATGCCGCACCGCGTCTTTATCGTCCTCCCCATCGCCCCGCCGCAGCTTCCACCGATTCCACAGCGCGACCGCCCCGTCCGCCGCCACCCGCTCCGCCCCCTCCTGCCGCCCCGCCTCCCCGTCTGTCGCCAGAATCGCGACGCTCAGGTACGGCAGGCACGCTTGTCCACGCCGCAGCGGCGTGCGGCTGGCCAGCGCGTCGCGCGTCATCGGGAGGACGCCGGCGGCGACGGCGCCGTGGTGGTCCGCGAAGGCGCCGGGTGAGGGCTGCGCGGCGGGGGGAGAGGGGGTCGCGTGCGTGCGGAAGCCGCCTGCCCAGAGCCAGTAGGATACGTGCGGCGTGGTGGCGAGGGGGGCCGCGGCCGGGAGGCTCGGTGAGTGCGGCTGCGGCGGCGGCTTGCGAGTGGCGGCGGGCTTGGCGCTGACGGGGCGGCTGGTGCCGCTCCGGGTTGGCTGGGGGCTGGTGTTGGTGCTGGCCGGCTGTGTGTTGATGCTGGCCGGCGGGGCGTTGGTGCTGGCAGGTGTCAGGGGCGGCGGCTCGTCCCAGCGCGGCTGCGGGATCGAGGCGGGGCTGGCGGCGAAGCTCTCGTGGCAGAAGCGGATGGGCAGCCAGGTTGGGCGGGGGGCCTCCTCGTCGTCGGGGTAGATCGGACCTTCGGTGTGGAGGAGCGAGGTTAGCGCCTCGAACGCCCACTCCTCCTGCGGGATATCGGCATACTTTGCCATGGCGGCGTATCGACGGGCGATGTCGGTGGCGTTTTGAGGCTCGAGCCAGAGCGTTGTGTTGCGGAGCTGCAATTGGTAGTAGACAGTGCGTGACTGGGCGGGAGGGGGGGTTGGGTTGGTGAAGTAGGTGAAGGCGGTCAGGCCTCCGTACGCTTTGGCCTTGAGATGGATGCCGCGTGGCGCGAGGGCGTCTTGAACGAAGCGCGCATCGCCAGGGCGCGGAGGCGGTGCGCCTGACGAGGCGCTGTCGTTCTCCTGGACACCGCCGCGGAAGGTGGACTTGGTACGGCCGGATTGAATGGACATGGCGACGAGCTCCCACAGTTGGTTTGTACGTTCCGGGTCGGACTCGAAGCTGCCTGGCTGAGCAGCGATGTGGGAAAGCCGCTCATATGTAGGACTGGTCGACATGTTTTTCAAGATGGATTGCGCAGGAAAAACCCAATGCTATCGTGGACGGGTTGATTTTTTCTCCGCAAACGAGTTGCTAAGTTTGTGGGGTTGAGTGTGGCGACAACGAACAAATAAGAGACTTTGATAAAGCCATAGGAAGACTTACGGTAACAACATTTTTCCTAAACATGGATGCACAGACTATCATTACCTGTCTTCTAGCGATTCCTTAGTGCATGCGTTTCTATTACCTTTAGGTACGTAAAACCCTTGGTTTGTTGATACATGTGCTCCGTGCGCTCTTCGGAACGGAAAGGTTGCTGCACTATTCTGCGGTCACTCTTGGACATATCAAGCAACTGGACCTTAATTCATGCATGTAAAACCAAGGCGCGGCCCACTCTGATTCCACACACCCATCGATTTGTAAACTGTACTGACTCGGGCATCCTCTAACTCCGCACTGCTTCCTTCACCCTAAGCGAGCTATTCGGATGCAGCCTTCACTGCTACAAGCATGGCTGGAGCTATGTTCGTCTTTGTACTTGACGAGGCTGGGATATGTATCTCTGCATGTACCGATGAAGACCACGGCGGTCGCAACATCCCTATAGACATCACACTCGTAAGAACTTCCTCTTATGTCAATCCACATCCGGCGAGCCACAGAAGAAGCAAGCAAGCATTGTAGTAGGAGAGGAGATATTATGGTTTCTTTACTACGTCTTTGCGTTGCAACAATATGAGTAGCATCAACCCATCAGTCTTACCCTTTACCCCGAGAAGGCCTCGGTTACCCTCCTTCTCGCTCGCTATGCAGTCTATGTTGGACTTAGTGTTGTTTTGTCTATCTTTGTTTCCTTTGTCAAGTGTACTAAGCTATGCCGTCTATATTGAAATTTATTGTTACTTTATCTACTTTTGTTCAATTTCTTCAGTGTAATACGCTATGTTCCATCCTCCTGGCCACCTTCTCAGCTTGAGGCTCTTTCTCCCTGTTTAGCAGATAACCGAGAATGAAGATATGTCCTGTAATCGTGTTGGTCAGCGGCGAAGAACGGTGCTGTACGACAGCAAAGAAGCGGAAGTGCCGAGCGGGAGGCCTTTCCTGGGGACCGGTTACGAATGCTGCTCAATACCATGCCTACTCCCTATGCTTCGTCACTGCCGTAACGTGGGCAGTGAGAGCAAGTAACATCCCGGCGTGTTTGTGCCGGAGACTTTTTGCAGCTTTTCCTTTTTATTCTCCTGTCCGGAGATTGCCTCGGAGTGCCCCCTGATGCCTGAAAAAAGCATCTCTGCGCTTTGCACGTATTTATGTACGGTACAAAACACGTACGTTTTCCTGCAAGTCCTTGGCCTTCTTTCTCCGCACGACTGCAGGTCATTCTACTATGCAACACTGGGCGTCTTGAGTTGGCTCTGCCACTACGGAGGTATTGCCAGCCATACATTCTCGGTGGTTGTGGTCATTGATGGCATACACCGGGGAGCTCTTACGTCTCTTATCCCATTATTCAGCTCGAGGGTTGTTAGAAGGCTGCATCATCCTGGGTGTGAGAAGAAGATATGATTATAATTATGATATGATGCGCAAGAAACCAACTAAGGAACTTTGTTAGTAGACCGGTTGGAGAAGGAGTATAAGATAAGGTAAGTGAATTGATCGTCGAGAAAATCACCACCGGGTGCTAAATATCAAGAGTAATATGCAAGACGAGGATCGTATTAAGAATGATTACGTACTGCTGTTTTGTCCATTGATTGGAGGTAGATCACCGGGTGTGTGTATATCTGAATAAAGTAACTCTGATGCGCACTGCATTTGCTATTTTCCCTTGGATTATTACCCATGTCCTGCATTGAGTGCCCAAAGGTATGCTCTCACGGGGGTAAGAAAGGTAGGCTAATACTCGTTCCTCGGGCTCCGTCCGCTGGGCCCGAGCCGACCGGAGCGGGTGATGAGCATGGGACTATGATTGATATGGCGTAGTCGACCATCTTTCACTCAAACATATTACTAAAGGCGAGCATATGGTGAGGCGGGGCAAAGTCACGGGGATGAATGTTGGCCTGGGAAGTTAATTTGGACCGCTGGATGGTGCGGGTAGAGCTCTCTGCATGTTCTCCATCTGCACTGCGCACCGCGACTCGTGGAAGCCTAGTTTGTACGGGGTCGTTCCATGCTGCTTCTGAGTGGGCCAAGCCGCTGTAGCGAGTTGAATTGTCCAGTAGCTCGTGGATACCGAGGAGCTCGCGCGCCATATGGTCGGGAGGACGGCTTTCGAGGTGCTTCGCACAGAGTGTCATGCTACGACCCAAGGACATACCTTAACACTTTTCGCACTGCTAGATGTCCCACAGAGGAGTGCACAGCCCATCAATGTTACTATCCAGTTCACCGTCGTCCGCGTCGTACACGCTCTTCTCATAGAAGGCTTCGTCGCACACCAAGTCGGCAAGGTCGGTGTTAGAGCTCATAGAGTGAATGCTGCTTGGACGAGCGGCCTATGCTTGTAAAAGAGGAGGTGCGTGGGGGCGATGGCAGCTGGGCGTCGGGAGGCGAAGGGAGGGCGGTGTGGTTGGAGACATCGAGCGAGAACGCTGATGGAGGGCGGGCGGCATTGGCGCTGGCAGAGGCGGTGGTTTGACGCGGGGTGTCAGTGTTGTCCTTTACCCTTGTGTTCTATTACTTGCAGTTGAAGCTGCCTTCATAGTCGTTCTCGCCCTGTAGGAACAGCGAGGGGGGCTCAAAAGTACTTCATTCGGCAGGAAGTGCGCAAGCCACCATCGAGAGTGTTCTTCGCCGAACTGCATTGAGGTCTCCCTCCTGGAGGTACAGTCAGCGAGGGTGGATTAATAGAAAGAAGTGTGGATCCGCTCTTTACCTGGTACTACTATGCACGGTAGAAGCAGATCATCACCGGCCATTGCCGTACAAAGCGGCACATCACTAGCCTTTATTAAGACGAACGAAAGAAAGAAAGAAAGAAAGGAAGAAGGGAAAACAAAGAAACCCTGCCCCCTCCCTTACACACCACCGACTTTCAGTGAAACCGGGACTCGAAGACTCTTTCCTTCCTCAATTCCTGACTGGCTGCACGTCAGCTTTGTAATAATGCCGGAAGGACTCAGGGACAGCACGTCCGCCGCCCGTGAGAGCTTCCTTGTGCTTACTGCTAATCAGAAAAGCCCATAATACCGGAAGAGCATTCTTTGCCCTCAACTACTGAACCGAGCTCTTGGGTCACCAGACATGACCCTATAGTATGCAATGGATCATGCAATAACGGCGATGCCTCCGCTTCGTAAAATTTCCTTTCTACTTCTATCGAACCACCCCCTATTCCCTCGCTTCATCGCCCGTCCGCTCCGTCCTCTCCAGACCACCGCTTCCTCTCCGTCTACTACAGTCTTCCCAGAGCTTTCTCAGCGCCTCAGTGTACTCGGGATCATCGTTGATAGGCCGGTATTAGTAATGGATGTCGCAGGACACAGTGGCGAGCACGTGGATGACGAAGAGCGCGAGACTGATACTCAGATTACCGCCGCTGCTGTTGGTGGTGCTGTTGTTGGTGGTGCCATCGTTCCAGGGGATGCTGACGACATCCGGATGCATCAGGTGCGTGTTGCTCTCTCTCGGCACGAAGTCCTGCTATGAGGTCGGTAGGTCGCTCGATCGCGATGGCGATGATGAAGTGGGGGGTAGAGATGGGGGAGGGCGTAGATGCGGGCACGGAGACGATACGGGAGGATGATGAGGTAAAGGTGAGGATGAGGGAGGGTGGCGGGATGATGGGGGTAGGAACAGTGGCGGCGAGGATGGAAAAGCGGGCGTGGTGGTCGACTGCCGTCTCGGGCGGTTGGCGGCAGCAGCAGACTGGCTTTTGGAGATGTCGGGCGCGCATCGGATACGGATCAGGACCAGCTCCTGCGGCGTGAGCAGGTAGCCATAGCGGCTGTTATTGCGTAGCATGTACTGGACGACCTGCTGCAGATGATTCCGGGTCCGCTCTCTTATTCTGCCGGTGTCCTCGGCGTCAGGTTCTTCTTCGCCCGCGGCTAGTGCCAGTGTAGCCTGCTCGATTTTGGTGTCTCCCGGGACCCAGTTCCTTGGCGATCTACCGGTACAGGTGCTCATCACGGCCGCCAAATCGGGGAAGATGTCGTGGGGCCCGGCATCACCAGGGCAAGCAGCGCTGCCGACGCACCAGCAGAGATACGGCCGACCCCAGCGGTTTCCCAAAGCCTCCAGTGCCGCGAGGACGATGTGATGCTGCTGCTTGGCGACAACAAACTCCAACTCGCGCTCATCACGGATGTTTTGCATGAGGTTTGAAAGAGGTGGTGCTTGCGGCGGCAGGTGGGGAATAGGGAGGCCCAGGAGACGTCCGAATAGATGGTTGATGTTATCCATGTTAAAGTCTTGCCAAGGAACCTATCCGTCAAGCACGGCGTGGCTGCTGTCTTTATGGGTGGTTCGCCCAGCACCGGGGTCGACGAAGAGCCGGGGGTCCCGCACGTCAAGATACTCCCGGAGAGTCTGGTGATTCTCCATAGTGCGACGATGGCCTGAAGCTGATAGCGCGACAATCCATGCCATACGGGCGCAACCTTTATAGCCATGAAGGTGCTGTTTGCTGCGATAGACTGCCATGAGAGCGGGCGATTGCCGTGTGGTCACTGGTAACTTGGGCTCCTGCGTATACGGGACTGGTATTGGTGGTCCTCTTTCTTCTCTACTTTAGATACCCAACTTGAACTCGGACTGGTTCAGGTTAGCAATTGGAATTTTACGGCACCAGCGGCTATGGTCCGTGTTGACGATAGCTTCGTCTGTGCCCTCTCTGCGCCCACCGAGTGCCGCATGTGCATCATTCTTACTATGAAAATGCAGCCATGTTCGTACCGGACTGCAGCTTGGCGACCAAGGCTCGTCGGGATGTGGGCCGCGAACGCCGTCCAGGGATAAGACAGCATGCACGTCATCACCCGATTCAAGTCGTCACTACCAGGCCAGTAACCACCCGTTAGAAGCATAATGGTACAACACGTCCGCCGCCCTCGTGATCACCAATATCAAGATGGACAAAGCGCGCCTGTGTCCATCTAACGCGAATCGGTAGGGCGATCGGCAGCAAGTTCGCGTCCAGATTGTCGATCTTACTACCTTATCGCGTTAGAAGGTTCCATTCATGCGTGAGAAGCAACACCCGCTTTAGTTATGTCTACCGGCCCACGCTGTGTGTGTGTGTGTGTGTTCGTTCTCCATCTCCAAGATCCAGCACTCTCGAAGCGCGTTATACAGTCGGTACCACGCTGTCTCTGATGCTCTCCAGATAGGCCTCCAGCTCCCGCACGTCGAGCATGAGTGAGATCATCCAGCGCCGCACTGCTCTCGCACAGCCGCGTCTCGACATCCTTCTCCAAGCTCTCCACATCGGCCTCGACCAAGCGCAAGCTCTGCTCCATGGTCCTCTTCTCGCCGCAGCGTGCACCCTGCTCGGCTGGTGCGGCAAACCAGTTCAAAATCTGCCTACTGAACACGGCTCTGCCCTTTTTCAACACTAACGAGGGCATCTGTGGTTATCCCATGTGAGCGTCCGGGCAAAGGGGACAGGAAACGCGTGGGCTGGACAGAAGGATGCATCGATATCTTGCTGTGGGTTTTCACGACGGAGTGTCCCACATCGATCGGCGACAACAGATATAACGATGAATGGATAATAGCATGTGCACGAACCGAGAGGCCCTGGTGGAAAGAAGGGACGGCCATTGATCTCACGCCCGTTGCGATATTGTCTTGGCTCTTCTTAGCACGCAAGCAGGATCTGCTGTGGGCAAAGTGCCTCTCAGCTGTGGAATCTCGCCTTCAACCCCTCACGCCGTAGCTTCCAGCCTCGCTCCCTCACGCCGCGGAAGATTTCCGGAGACGTCCACGAGCATTTCCCAGGTCGAGCCAGACGCGCCGGAGCACGGAACGGGTGGACGTGATGGATGCCGACGCGTTCTCCATGACGAACACATCCGCCGCGCCAAAGACGCCACCGTACAGGCTCGTTCTGGGCCTCCACACCAGCAGCTTGGGCAACACGCGCTCCTGGCTCTTCGAGTACGCCACCGGCGCAGACTGCCTCGCGCAGCTGCCGAGCGCCATCCCGGCGTCCGGCTGCAAGACGATGCTGGGCGTGGGGTGCGTCGCCGCGCCGGCCGGGGAAGCGACGGATGGGCATGGCGGACCTGTACCTGCGCGGGGTGCTGGGCGCAATGTGGTGCACGGTCGAGGGCAGGCAGGTAAGGGCAGTGTGGGCGGGGAGGCTTTCAGTGGGACGGTTTCGGACTGGCTGCTGGGTGAGATGCTGTTGTGATATCCGCGACAGTTCTCCTTTCTCGTTTCCAGGAATGGAATGGGGTATAGGAGGCCCATAGGGCAGGCCGAGTAGTAGGATGTGATCCGTCCTTTTGCTCCACTCTAGCAGATGCTAATCTCCAAGGGCGCTTGAAGGCTACGCTGGTGGTCAACGTGGGTCAAGATTTTTGAGGAAAAGCCACGCTACCAGATCTCATTTGAGAATTATGGTGTTGTAATCTGGCTCTACAGTGATGTTTGTCTCGGGTGGTGGGGTGATCGTTTGAACGAAGTTGGTTCAATTCTGCCGTTAAGCAGGGCGTGACAAATCCATGTCCGTAGCGCGGGCTACGAACGGTGCCACTCTGGCTGCAGCTACTACTGCTGCTGCTGCTGCTCCCTCTGTGCTTGCTCTCACTCATCTAAGACCAGGGTTTCCGTGACCTCACCACGCCAATCAACAAAACATAACGGTGTAGCCGTGTAGCTCTTTCCCCGACACGACATCGCGCTCGCCGCGCCGTGCTGCTGGTCTGAACAGTGGAGTCGAGCGTCGCCTCGCTGGCCACCGCATCCTTACCCACCAGCCGCCACCCCTCATCCACAGAATACAGCCTTTGAAGGTCGGAATCAGTCTACGCTTCCCCACCACATGTCTGCAGGCCTGTTCGCTCACCAGCCAGCGTAGATCTGACCCCGCCCACACGGCATCTCTTGCGGGTCAACACTTCACCTTCGGAGCGCCACAAAGGCCTCACGAAGCCCGAGAAGCGGCTTGTTGTTGAGGCGTGGCCGTGGTGGTGTTGGCTGGATCTGGTTGCTTCAGCGCCGGCGGCTCGGCAGTGGACGAGGAGTTGGGCTTGAGCCTCCCATCGCGGAGCCGGACGGGCGGCCGGAGGTCGTCGTCGTGGTCGTTGTTGTGCGCGGGATACGCCGTGCAGCAGCGAGTCGATGGGCTCGAGCATCCATTCCTGCCGCGGGAGGTCGCCGTCCTTGGCCATGGCTTTGTGGCGACCGGCGGTGTTGCTCGTCTCGGCCACGTTGTTTGGCTCAAGCCACAGCGTCGTCTGCCGCAGCGCCGGCAGCCAATGGTAGTGGGCAGTGCGCAGCTTGGCCGGTGGAGGTGGTCAGGTTGAGAAGTTGACAAAGGCCGATAGGGCGCGGTACCGCTTGCTCTCCATCCTAATGCCGCGAGGTACGAGCACGCCTGCTGCAAAGTACTGGTGACCCGGACCTGGGGCGGGAGGCGGAGGCTGGGCAGAGGGGACGGACATGGTGTGTGGCTTGGTGACTACAACGATTTTGCGCAGCTGCTGCGTGCGAGTAGGCGGGAAGTGGTCGGGAACGTCCACATCACCGGCCCTAAGGACAGAGTCCACCAGCGGGGTTCTCATGAGTGGCACGGTAACGTAGCACGGGGACACAGACGCAGCGCCCGGGGAGCACGGGGTACACACACCCTGCCGAGTCTGTACGGAAGCCATGAGAGGCCTCGGGTTCTGTCGCTGGTTATGTGGGGGATGCACAGGAAGTACGAGGGGAAGTACGAGGAGAAGTACGCACGCAGCATATCATCCGCGCGCGAGTCAAGAATAATGCTGCCTCTTTCCTCCACCATGCCGGAGAAGTGCAGCTCTGTGTTATCCACCCACACTCCACCCACATTCTTGACAAAGGTACCACTGGATACGGAGAGATTCAGGGTCCTGTGTGCGGTGGAGACGTGGAAGCCTATGTGGAGACCGTTGTCGCCCCTGACCAAGACCCTGGCTACCTTGCGGATCTGCGCCTCAGTGCAGAGTACCACCAGACCCAAGCGCGCGAGCCTCCACTGCCTCGGCTCAAACCCGCGTCCCGCTGCTTCAGTCGCCATCAGGGCCTCATTGAGGATGTTTGCTGTTTTCCTGCCAGCCAGCCTGACGGAAACATCGCACGTGACGCGCCTTGCCTTGTCTGCGTCTCCCGAGTGTGATGTGTGTCCCGAGCACAATATGCCCTCGAACTCATCTCTGTAGGCCCTACCGTCAGCTTTGGGCACACCACTCTCTCCACCGGGCACGTTTACGTCTATCGAAGCGTTGTTGTGCAAAGTCCCTAGAAATCCTGTGACAGGAGTCACCTGACTTCCGTAGACAAAAGTTTGGCGCTCCCATGAGCCCACCGGAGTGAAGTAAGACTCGTAGTGGGCGTGGAACGAGTACGCTGACACGGGCGGCGGTAGGTATTTCTGGATAGTATCCAGGATGGACGACGGTAGCCTCCCTACCTCTGTGCTCTCGGCGACCCAGGTGCCGCTGCCTCTTCCGTAGCGCCACGCCCTAGGAGGGCACCAGCACCTCCCCTCCCTGATCTGGGCGCTCACGAATTCCACCGCGGCATCCTTGAGCACCGACAGCGTTACTGCACGCGAAGAGAGAGGCTCGGCCCCAAGCATCTCGTCGGCGCGGGGGTTACCCAAAACATTCTCGAAGCCCCTGAGCCTACACATCTGTCCCACCTCGATGCTTCCGTCAAGCTCAGGCACGGGGTTGCTCGCCTCCGACCTTCCTGGCTCATCTCTGTACCGCTCACAGAGATCGCGAAAAGTCAAATGAGAGCGCATCTCCTTGTTACTGCTGAACTGCTGCAGAGGGCCTGCTGCCAGCAGCCCGCGGACGAGTGGATCTTGATCAAGTGGTTGCTCCATGTCGAGTGTTAAGTGCAACTGCGTTGCGCTGCGAACACAATCGTGCGCCTCACCGCGGAGTAAGCCATGCAGGGGACGCTTCTGCAGGACGCTGGGGTGGTGCTAGACCAGTCCTGGAAGAAAGTTGACGAACGGTGCGAGAAAGTAAGACATCGCTGTCTCCTCCATTCATGCTACTGAAGGCAGCTATGTACTGGATCTTTGCACAGAACACGTATGCTGTTCGGATTTACGGAATTGCACATGAACGGGGTAGATGAGGTGTGTAGGGGTAGGTGTTTGGTGTAGCGAGAAAAGCAATGAAAGAACCCGTGTATAAAAAGCGAATAAAAACACGTGATTTGCGGGCCAATGTGGTTGGCAAAAGTGGTTTCAGGGTGCAAGCCCGTCCTCTCCCTTGCGGATGGCTCCGCCTACCGCCGCAGTTGACGTCACAGCGCCAGGTGCCAGAGAAGCCATCCGCGACGAAACGAGACCAACAAGCCGCAACGAGTCTCTTCTCGGCGTCGATCGGGTCGGATCAGCGGCAACGGCTTCCACACCGCCACCGCCACCACCGCCATCGAGCAGCCAAACGACAACCACCACGGCGAGCTCAAGCAGTTAGTTGGGCACGTCCGCGAAGCTGTGCTGAGCCGGGGGCGACAGGCCGTGCAGACGACGAATGATGGCGGCAAGGGAGCGCGGGCAGCCCGCGTACGTTGGCTGGGCGGGGGCTGCGGAGATACGAAGGCGCTGGGCGGACGGAGAAGAGGCGGCGGCGGGAGTGGAGGATAGGGAGGCGCCGGGGCGAGGAAAGCGTGAGTGCGCGGCAATGGTGCGAAGGTGCGGCAACCGGGTGGTCTGAACTGACCTGAGATGGGGCAATGTCAGTGACACAAGGCGGACCACCACTACATCGTGCACGGCTGCGTGCCGAGGATGTTGATAGATTACCATGCTATTCTCTTCTAAATGTACTTGACCTGTTTCTTTGCATTGATATCAAGCGATTTGTAGTCAGCTTTGCCCCCTCAATACCCGCTCCCCATATCCGCACACTCAGCACAATCTTCGTCAATCGTCCCTGCCGGGAGTCCAGAATTACAAGCCGGGGATGCCCTGTGAGCGCGCCGCGTTGACGTACTCTTCCAGAGCAAGCAGCTCGCGGCTGATAGCAACAGTCTCGGCTTCGCGTCGTTCAACGACAGACTTGAGTCGAGAGCGCAGGTCGCTTATTGTCCGCCACATGGCTTCGATGGAGGAATGCTGGAATTGCGCATGATCTTTCCGCTGTGTCAGTTCCTGTAAGCGCTTCCTGCGGGAGTCGAGAGCACGCTCCAGAGTAGCTTGGGAAGCAGTGTCTTCCTCGTGAAAGCTGGAATTGGCGACACCCTTGTGAAGATCAAGAATATGCTCCCGTTGCGCAATCTCCCTTTCCAACTCCGCCGTCGATGTTGCCGCACACGCTCGTACTTCGGCCGAAGAGCTTGCGTACAGCGCCGAGACCGCCTGAAACATGTCGTCTGTAGCATCAAAAATACCCGAGGCTGTTTGCAGAGCGCCGTGAGCATTGCGATGTCGCGTGGTCACGTCGACAGGCCCGTCAAGCTGCGCATCGGGCAGTCCCAGCTGAAGCTCGAAGCTCTCTCCAAGACAGGAACGGAGGAGCTGGCGCCAATACGGCACGCATATGCTGGGAGAGAGTTTTCTGCCGGTGATGACGGATACGCAGGCCGCGATCACGTACACGCCGCAGTCGACGCTTCCTCGCTGCTGTGGCATCTGCAACACATTTTCAATACCACGAAACCGGGCAAGGGCTCAAGGGAGGGCACGGAGGGAGAGGAATGCCTTCCCATATTTCGACCACTTCCAGTACTCTGCTTCCCAGTTCCAGCCCAGCGCCTTCGCAACTGCACGGGCGACATCATTGTAGGGAAATTGAATGGGTGCTGCAGCTTCCAAGGAATCATAGAAGACGACGCGTGAAGTACGAGTGCTGAGCCGGAGGAGCATCCAGTGCTGTGTATGAGGGATGAAGAGCGTCACGAGCACCTCTGCCTCCCCTCGGAGACGATAGTGATGAGATCCAGCCCAGCGGTTCCAGGCGTCGACGTCAGATTCTTGAGCTGAGCTGGGCTTCGGATAGCCGATCTCGATTACGCGAACATTCGGCGGTCGGATACGACGGAGGATCTGATGGAAGCACTCACTGCCAAGTCTTGAACCGGGCTGGAGCTGGGCAAGAGAATGAGACACATCGGGCTCACAGCCAGCCGGTGGCGCCTGCACATCGTTTCCTAGCTGGGGGCATCCGACCAACGAGAAAATACCAGCCGATGATGCCCTTGTAGAACCGCTCGGACGTACAGGTCCTGGAAGCTCGTCAGCTGTAGAAGCTAGTAGGGCTGCTCCGTGAAGACCGCTCCCATTCACAGACGTCAACGGACGGTACGCGGCTCCATTGGTGGGGCTGCCATTGGTGCGGTGCCTGCTTGGGAAGAGTGTTGTGGTCCATGCGGCACTGGTGCTTCTCCAGGTTGCGCTGGCTTGGTCTTGTCCAAATGGTTCGCTCGCACTAATTGATTGAAGACGGCAACTTCTTGGAGATCGTTCGTCGGGGTAGGTAGCTGTGGCGTGTCTTGGACAGACTCCGCGGGTGAAGGGAGCCCCGGGCTGCCATCTTCGGAGTGATGTTCTACCGACGGCTGGCCGGTGTCACATGAAAGCTCGCGAGGGGCTTCGGGGCTCATGCTCTTGGAGACATCGAACAGAGCAGCAGGTGCAGCCTGAGTTGGCCCGTCCGGGCTTTCGATTTCAGCTTCCGGTATTGTAGAGAGACGGCGATGCTGGCGCGGGCTTCCGGGTTTGGGCCGTCTCACGGTGACATGCTTAAGAGAGGCCGGGGCGACTGCCGGGCCGTCGTCCGTGAAGGGATCATCGTCATCATCATCGGACAGAACTTCGTCAGGAGCGCCCAGCAGACCGTCGTTGTAATCATTATCGCAGAGTGCTTCATCGCTGGGCACTCGCCGCGAGACTTCGATCTCTCTCTCGGGCGTCAGACGCGGGCGCTTTGCGGCTGGCGACGGCGAGTGTGAGGAGTGCGGCTCCTCGGTAGAGGATAACGAGGAAGTGCTGGATGTAGGTGACGGCGAGCGAGAGCGAGGATGCAGAGAAGCACTGTCGTGATCAACGGCCTGCGAGAGAAAGTTAGCCAGAACCAAGCGCTGGCGCGGAAGACGAGCCGGCTGGCGCTTTCTTTTTGGCTCTCTGCTTCGGATTTGCGACGGGAAGCTTGACGCGGAGAAGTTCGGCGGCGGCGCCAACTTCCTGCGGCTTACACGGGCGCACGCGTCGAGTTGCGCCTTTCACGCGGCGGTCGCTGCATCGTTGCAGTGCATCAAGGACCTCGGGCCATGGTTGGTCGCTGTGGCTTTGCAGCGCGTCGAGCGCGAAGAGGAACTTGGTAGAGAGCAACGCATCCGGGCCGAAGTGATGCAGCAGCTCGGCGGTGTCTAGCTTCCAGCGCGACTCCGCGAGCCTGCGCGTGCAGGGACCGGCTGCGCTGTAGGTGGCGTGTGCGACAGCGACGTTTGCGTACGCGGCTGAGCTGAGGAAGGTGAGAAGGTCCAGCCGCTGGCGCTTGAATTGGGCACGCAGGTCCTTGAAGTGGACAGGGAGGTTCCGTGGAGTGCTGGCGGCCTCGGCCTCGAAAGCCACCAAGGCGGTGTTGAGCTCGCCGGGCAGCGCCATGATGGCGGCATTGGCGCGTGGGTGGAGGATGACGCGTTGGCAGATGAAACAGTCGCCGCGGCAGATGTTCGGCTGTCTCCGCCTAACGTTTTGCGACAAAAAGCTATAACTTTTTGCAACGAAAGGTTAGGCGAACACGTGAACACGCGTAATCGACACAATCATCCAGGTCGAAACGTTAGCAACTCATTTGACATTTGCATCCGTCATATTGTCTACTGCCGGGTGCCCACCTGCTTTACTAAGAGCGATTTCTAGCGTCGCGATTTCCAGCGTCGCTCTGCGCAGCGTCGCTCTGCGCACCGTGGCTTGCCCCCACACCGCCCTCCGGCGACCGTGTCGACGGCGCAGGCGAGGCGTACCTAGCAGGATCTGCCCAGGGGTCACGGCCGGCACCTCGAAATCTCGGCCATATGGCCAGAAGCTCAGATACCTTTGGCGCGGCGATCTACCCACCCTGACCATGCAGCAGGACTTTTCCCCAGTGGCGTGCGGCCGCTTCTTCTCGCAGCCACTTTCCCGGCTATCGTTTGGACTACTCGCGCAGGGTCGCGGTGCCGAATAACCTACTTCCTGTCGAGCGGATTGCCACGCTCTACCAAAGCCTGGGTGGGAGAATGTCCCACGCGTAGTCTTGGCCGTCAAAGCCAGCCAGGATGGGGAAGCAGGACCACGGGCAGCGGCAACGCGGCGCTCCAACCCTGCCACTACGAGTGGCGACCACCCTGTCCTCCGCGCGGAAACGTCATGCGCGAACACCCTCGCCATGCGTACCTCTATCCATAATTTCGTGAACGCTGCTTTCGCTCATCGTCCGCGCCAAATCCGTGCAAACCATCCTGTCCACGCAAGCCCAAATCAGTCTCGCCGTGCCTCCAGATGCGCCCGATCACGGCCAGCCTGCCGCGCGCTCAAGCAACAGCAGGGTGCAGTGTGCACCCACGCCCGGCTGCAGAAGTGGGCTGAGAAACGAGCACGGTTCGAAATGACGGTCTTGCTGCTTGCGGAGCTGGTGAGTCTGCGGGAGGACCGTAGGGCAGAGACGACGGCCGCGACGGCGCACAAGGCGACGACACCCAGAATCGATTCCTGGCGTACTGCATCTCATATTCACCGGCCGTGGGCGCCGCTCGCCAAAGTCGAGCGCTGCGCATCCAGCCTGCCGCCCTCCTCGCGAACCCTGCGCGATTGCCCGCAACAATCGCCCGCACGGCTGCCGCTGTTTCGCAGCGCGTGCATGCGGCGAGTCTCATCCCGCGGCGACGCGGCCGGTATATGAGGAGACCGACGCCGCCCGTCGAGGGCCAAGGAAGCGATCCTGTGAACGCCGCCTCCTTCGCGCGCTGCCAACTGTCATCACCCATCGCCTCTCGGCCCATGGTCTCCGACCGGACCACGCTGTCTTCATCGGCCGTCACACCACACACCACGTCGTCGTTGCCGCCCGTCAACGCCCGTCTCCCCGCCGTCGCCGTCTGAGGCCATGCTTCGCGCTCTCAACCTCGGAGATTTTCTCGTCGAGACCCACCCGCTGGTCCACACAACTCCACGACAGAACTTGTGCTGTGAGGGAATGGTGCTAGCCCGGGTCCGTAGCCCTACCCTACCCGCGCTGCCGTTTTTCTGACCCTCTGAAACAGGTCGGGTGGATACTGGACTGGGTGGCCTGGAGCCCGTGTGACGGCATAAATGCTGGCTTGGAAGACCTGCTACCTTGAACTGTCGGTCTCACAGCTCTTTAACCATTAACGCAGGACCAATCTCATCGTCTCGAAGCTCGGACACGCACGCGCCAATAGAGCAGGCAAGTTGGCCGCGGTCTTTAACAATGCCCATTTACCGTGCTCCACGCTTTCCTAGGCCCCAGTACCTGGTACGTGACCAGACTGGACTCGGATCTGGACAACGGCCCCAACTGCTGGGTTAGCTGGTGGACGCACCAGCGCCTTTCCAGAACTGGACGCTGGCACCTACTGGTACTTTGGACCTCGACGCCCGCCGTCACGACTGGTGGTGGCCGGCCAGGCAAGGGTTGCGCCAAGCCCTGCAATGGTTGCCTGCTGGAACCGACTCGACTGTCTTTCCTCAGCTTGGTTGTTGGCGACCTGGTATATCTTCTGCCATTCGCCCTCCACTCCTTTCTCTTCCCTTTAGCTGAGAAACGTCATTCAATTGCACCTTCTTTGAATCCAGTTTAGTGGTGGTCGTGTCACCCGCCGTCTTGTTCGGGTGATGGATTCGGACTTTGTGGGACTGTGGGATTGGCTCCGCATCCTACTGCAATGGGTTTGGCTTGGTGCAGCCTTCGATGGTAGGCCTTATCTTCATATTAACACGCAAGAGAAGACTGTCGGCAGGGCTATCTACTAACAAGGAAACAAAAGACGGCCTCTACCTGAACGCGACCAGGGCAACACTGCCGAACGGGAAGATTTGAAGATTCAGCAACACCTCTTCCACAATCCATCGAGCACACGCTTCTCCTCACCAGACGGACAGCCACCTCCTCATCTCTACCTTCGAAGCAAATCCTTCTCCTCATTTACAAAAACCTCAGTACTGATGCTCTCACAAGACCATCCAAACAGCAGCCATCATCCCCAAACCCACCAGCCACCTCCAACCACAACCCCCAACGGCACGAACTCGGACCCATTTCCAACCAGCTTCACCCTCCCAGCATCCCAGAACCCACGCAGACCGGGCCTTGCGGCTGCACAGCCCCGATCAAGGGCTACTGGCCGGACGGGCTGCCCATCTCCGCGTAGTCCGCATGGTGGCTGCGCGAGGGAGAAGCGGAGCGCGCAGATGTCGTGCGCGCCGGCGCACACCCGGGAGGTGATCAGCGCCGTTTCGACCAGCTGCTGAATGCCGTTGCCGGCGGTGTCCCTCTCCATGCTGAGTATGTGCTCCGGGTCGACGAACAGGATCAGGTTGGTGACGTGCGGGAAATCCTCGAGGACGGGCACTCGGATCCTGAACTTGGCGACGGAGATGGTGGGCTGGAAGGCGATGTTGGCGGTCACACGGCAGTCTGGGTCTGGGATGGCGTAGCTAAGATGCTAAACAGCGTTTTCCATCTGACTGCCGCGCCATTCCATGACAACGGGCAAATCGACGTCATGTCCCACGTTTGCACTAGGCGAAGAGAGTGGTCAGCGACACATGCTGGTGGGTTTCTGGAGGGAGGATAGAGTAGAGCAAGCCCACGCCCTCACGAGTAGGATCCCACCCGCCCAGGCTTTTGGGAGGAGCAGCCTCGGCTCTCGAGACAGGACAGGGCCGCGCGACGAGCAAAAGAGACCGCAGTGCAGCAGGCCAGAGACGCAATAGACGGACCCCAGCTCTTTCGCAGGGCGCT
Organism: Neofusicoccum laricinum; assembly: GCA_029906385.1. Taxonomy (NCBI): domain Eukaryota; kingdom Fungi; phylum Ascomycota; class Dothideomycetes; order Botryosphaeriales; family Botryosphaeriaceae; genus Neofusicoccum; species Neofusicoccum laricinum. Next base: position 140,421 of record CP123718.1, on the reverse strand, counting down.
GCAACCTGCTCGGTCTGTGTGCTTGCCTGAGTCATCGCTTGGGTGAGTCATCACTTGGGCGAGTCATTATCTCGCCGAATCATCACTTGGCCGAGTCGTCACCCGGGCCGAGTCATCATTCACGCGTCGTCCCCGCCCTCTCGCGTTTGGAAGTTTCAATCACAGCCGGCCCTCAACGCACCAATATACACGGAATGTTGCGGTATGCAGGCTCTATCTCGGCACTGGGACAAACTCTCCTGGACTAAATACAACTTGTCGAAATGGCCAAGTTCAAGTGGTTCATCCAATGCTTTACGAAGGACAACTTCATCGAGCGCAAAGCATCAAGTCCAACTAATCATACTGCACAAATGAGCATTTTCAGGAGAGAAAGACTTCTTTTCCCCTTTCTTCTTCCTCCGATGCTCCGTCACCAACCTGCTCTGGCCCCCCTTACACAAGCCCGTCCAGACTCCCCAAATCCCAGCAGGTACATCATCACAATATCCCCATCAGTGATGCACATCTCCGATGCCTCGCAAGCGCCCGTATTCCACTCCCTCAATCCGATGCGAACACGGACCAGTAGTTTCCGGCCGAGCAGCGGGCCTTCGCTTCCCCCCCACCGCCCTCAAGCTTGGAGAGTATGCTCAAGCAGACCACAACACGCCAAACGAGCTCGCCAGGCTCGGCAGACACGACGCGGAGCGACACATTGCCGACGAGGCTGTTGGCCGTCTGGCTGGACTTCGCAGCCAGCCACCAATGCGGGTCGGGCCGGCGGCGGCGCGGAAGTCGAAACCAAGCCGCTGACGGCCGGCATCTCCGAGAAGGCTAGCTTCGCCAAGGAGATCGACGTCGGCGGTAGCTAGCTCTCCTTCGTGCAGGTGGGCGCGCGCGCCGAGTGCTCGGCTGCGCGCTTCGCCGGCAAGCACGGGACCGCTTGCGTCTTGAGCGGTCAGCTTGGTGCCGCCGCCCTTGTGGGCTTGAGGTTGGTTCTGTCGTCGGTGTGTGGGAGAGGTAGAGCGCTGGAGATGGAGGAGCTTGGAGCTGGTTCGGGGTTTGTTGTTTTGCTTTGCCCCCGGACCACCGGGGTGCCCCAGTCCGTTACAAGATCGTGAACTTGGATAAATCAGACTGCAGCGGACACGATCGTCATTCTTGATGGGACTACAGATGTCTTCGTTGGGACTGTTGGTGTTCGCGCCTCGAGAGACGGCGGGCCGCGGGAGACGAAGGGCGGGCGTGGGGGATTACTCGTCTGCTTCATACCCTGGAGCTTCGGCGATCTCCCTGGCCACAGACGACGGGGAGGGCGTGGTGGAATGGGCCCGCACTTTCGACTTTGGGGTTATTTCGACCGTTGCAGCGTTGCTGATCTTCTCTGCTACCGATAGCCGCGGTGGTGGTGGTGGGTAGAACCTGCGCTCTTGGCGGCGCGACGGATAGGACTCGCCTGCGCCGTGCATGAAGCTCACTTGTATGCTTCGAGGAGGGGGACTGCATGGCGAGTAGAGATTGGCTGAAATTCACCAACTCCGATCCCAGTGCTTGGAGCAAATCATGATTCCTCGGCCTTTCTACAAAGAATTCCGCACCGCAATCCCAGGGGTAACCCATCTTTTGTGAGTCAGCAGCTTGAGCACGAATATTGATAGTGTGTAGCAAAGGCTACGTATTGTTTTTTCTTATGCCACGCCTCTATCTCACTCCATTCCTGCCACAACATCGCCTCAACTCACCCCCCCCCTACGGCCATCTCTACGGGCCAAACCCGCGCCAGAAAAAACAAAACACGCCACCGAGCACTCGCGCCCGTCAGATTCACTAGTGCTTAAGCGCAGCCGACCCCGGACGCCACCGCCGCGGCTCCTCCGCAGAAAGAGCCAGCCACCACGCACAGCCTGAGCTCATGCACTGCGGGGCCGCTGCGCCTTCTTCTCCCTCGGCGGCAGATGGGGCTATGACAGAAAGAAGTGGTGGTGCGTATAGGCTGTCTTTCAGTTTCGCCTGCTTGTCTGCAGGGTCAGTCTGAAGCGTTCTTTCAGTGTTCTGACACAGCTCTCTCTCTCTCTGGTAGCCTGGTCACATGGCTGATGTCACGTGTCCCCACCCATCCGCCCAGCTATATAACCCCGCCATGCCCGCGTCCGCGCCCTCTCTATCCCGTCTCTTGCATCGCTACAATGAATTCACTTGCCCGTCTAGCCTCACGTCCTGCACGGAGCCATCCGTCACGAACCATGTTGTCCCTCGCTCGCCTTGCCCCTGGCCACACTCTTCCAGGCGCCCGTTGGGACTATCGCATCGTCAAAGCCGTCAAAGGAGACAACACGCACCGATCTGCCGTCTTCATGGCCAAGGTCCTTCCACACGACGATGTCCCCAATGCCCCCCAGTGGTTCGTGGCGTAATGCCAACCCTCTCTAGGCTGTTAAGGCTGACTCTGCCACCAAGGGCAATGATCAAAACAGCTTTGCCTGACGATACAATTGCCACAGAGAACCTAGGCCGCGAATATACAATTTACCGCCTTCCTGGCGTCTCCTCGGCTGCGTGCTTCCGGCCAATTTACGATACGATCGACGATTACACTTTTGCTGGTGAATGGCTGGACACTACTCTTGCAGAGGTGAAATACCGGCCTGATATGCGCACCTACGCTCTTATCAAGTCGTTCTTGGGCGCAGCTCTGGCCAGTTGTGTCGTTCTAGACGGGCAAAAACACGTGAACACAGGTACAGTACCTATTCTTAGAGAACTAGCATCTGCTTATCAATCTAGACTACAAACCTGCCAACATCCTCCTTTCTGGTATTGAAACGAGCCGGATCACCGCCAAAGTGGGGGACTTGGGTCTCGGTGAGCAAGTGTTGATTGACGAGACGGCCACGCTCTTACTCACACTATCTGTGACGGTTTAGACCGTAAGGTGCCTTTGGATAATCCTGCGGCGAAGCGCATGCGAGAAGCAAGCGAAGCGGTTGCTCCTCGCAACTGTTGGTCCATGCGTAGCGACGAGTGTTTATTAGCGACCTTTCGCTCGTTTTGACTGTTCTCTCTTTTCTCCTTAGCTTAGTCTTCTTGTAGAAAGCAATGCCACTGCATTTCCGCGAGCGCACCGGATGCAAGCCCTCACAGATGGGGACTTCGGAGGCCAGGGTGCGGGAGAGACGTCGCCGTTTCGGCTGTCGGCCTGGTAGGAAGTTGGGGCCTGAGTCTTCTCCCAAAGCTTTGCCCGACCTGCGTTTCGCTCTGGGTATCGGGGCAAGACCGAGCCGGGCCATGGGGTCGCGGGGGTCCTGCGCAGTCCACAGGCGCCGGCGCGGAACGCGTTGGCGGCCGGTGCGGTTCTCGCTGCGTTCGTTTCTGGCCGTCTCGAGTGCTGCGAGCGCCTGCTGCCATGCGACGCCATGCTCCTTGGCGTGTCTGGAGAAGTCACGCAGCTCAGACAGCAACTTGCGCGACATCAGGCCTTCTTCTCCAAACGTCGCGCTCAGCAGGTTGATGTCGAGCTTCCACGGACACTACGTCAGGTCCTCGACCGCCGAAGCGGGGTAGCCCAGCGTGGCGTGTGCGATGGCGACAACGTGATAGACATCTCCAGAGATGGAGTCGGTGAGGAGGAGGTTGTTGTTCTTGAAGAGCTGCTTGAGCTCAAAGTACTTCTTGAGACAAGTTGTCGTCGGGCCGCTGGATGTCGAAGCACTCTCCTCCAAGCTGGTCAGCGCCGCATATGCGCAATTGCAGGTTTGAAGCGGTGGTGCGAAAGCGCGACATGGTGGTGGCGGCAGCGGTGGGTGAAAGGCAGGGTCCCGCGCGTTGGTGTTAGGGAAGGCGCGTCGCGGGAAAACAGGTGACCGCGCAGGAACGCACGGACGTTTTCTTGCACCTCTGTCCAGAATGGCATGCCACTCTGCGTACTTCTGTGCAGAGGAGCAAGAATAAGCCCGTGCATCGCGAAACACTAGGCCGCCCGTGTGCCCGCGAAGAGATACAACACAACCACGCGACCTCTGCATCACGCTTTCTCCCAACTCTTCTTCTCGCCAACACATTCTGTACACTCCCTTCACAGATTCTCAGTAAAACCAATCGACTGCCCCAGCACTCCTCCATCGTCACCATTGCGGCGTTGCGTTTCCACAGCACCAGCCGAAACGTCCAATGCGGGCTCCAGACGATGTCCCGCGAAGCTACATACGCATGCATGGTCGAGGGGACCGAAGATGACGCGTTCGCGTGACTCACCCTGCGCTGTCGCCATCACCGCCCCCAGCGCATCCGCGCAACACCACATGTACCATGCACGTCTGCATCTCGTCAAGTTGTGGATCCTCAACGCCGAAAGCGCCCATCCGCATTCTGCGCGGAAGCGCCGCCCGTGATGCGCGCCGTCCACCGCCAAAGCGCTGCCGAACCGGCCGACGTGCGCGTTTGCGCGCCAGCACAAGCCACTCTACCAGATGGTCCGCCAGCCCCCGACGAGCAGCGCCGGCCCGGCAGATTACTACTACTGCAGCCGGGAACCAATGCAATTTCCCGGTGTTAGCTGCGCTGCAGACGGTCTCCGGAACGAGTTGCCGCTGCCGCCGCCTGCCGTCCTGACTGACGGGGTTTCCCCCAAGCCCCTTGCGTGGGTTTTTTTTGTGAGTACCTGCGTGAGCGGTCTGGCCGCGGGAAGAGGCAGTGCCAACGCCCCCACGCTTGCGTTGTGTTCGGATGCGGGCGTGGGCTGGTCACGTATCACGGTCGATGGGAGCGTGGGGGGCGGCCACCGCTGATGCTGTGAGACACTGCGGGCTGCGTCGTGCGAGATGGTCACCTGGGCTCGGTCGGAAATGCAGGGACAATGGCCGGTGATGAGGCGATGGAAAAGAATTTACGTGCGCACATTTCCTGTCGTCTTCTCTGATAACCGCCTTAGCGAGGACGTCACCAAGGCTCAAGCAGGATTTGTACGGAAGATGTTCTTGTAACACTAGGTAGGGTGCGAAGCAGCGCGTTTGCTGGGCAACTCACGCATCAGCCCGCCTTAACGCTCCCATCTCCGCAGCAGCACATCATCTGGCGTGCCAATCCCCGAGCAGTTGCACCACGGTGGATGCTCTTCCTCTTCCTCTTCCTCTTCCTCCGTGTCTTTGTCTCCCCCTCCGTCTCCTCCCTTCTTCTTCTCCCCCTCCTCCCTCTCCTTCCTACCGCCGTTTCTGCCACCGTCTACTGCCGTCTTTGTCGTTGCCGGAAGAGTCTCGTCCAGCTTTCGCTTCTTCGGCGCAGCGGGCTCCGAGATGTTGAGACGCTCGTCAAGCAGGTCGGCGAGGTCGCGCTGCGGGGCTGCTTTCTTGGCCTGGACGGGCTGCGGGCCGGGAGCATTGCGGGCCGAGGTGGTGATGCTGGTGCGAGTGAGGGCGGGCATGGTGGTTGGTTGTCGAAGGGAGCTGGGTGCGTTCGGTTGGGGTTTTGTGGCAGGTGGGCTCTGCTCTGAGGACTTAGTTGGGAGTTTGACGCAGAGAAGGGGGAAAGGAGGAACCTGGATGCGTGGTTGCTGGACGCGATTGCTGAGGACGGCACGCGTGGAGTCCGTCGTAGAATTGTGCGCCGACGAGTAGCTTTATCAACCCACGTCTCTCGTCCTCTCGCCCCCCGGCTGCCGGCGATCGGTGCCATGTCCAGGACAGCTTTGGGGCGACGTGATGCGGGTGGCTGAGCCGTGCGAAACGCTGTTGACCTGATGGTCAAGGGTCGCGGGAGGCGGCATGTCGCGCAAACATTTCGGGCGGCGGTTGCAGCGGCGGGAACACAGGCTGGGGAGGAAGGCAGGCGATGAGAGGGCAGCCGCTTTGTTGTGTTCGGGCGTGTTTGGATGTGACAGAAATGTGAGAAGACGAGGGCGAGGTGGGGTGGCAGCAGGGCGGGCGTGACTTTCGCATCTGGCAGAATGGAGGCCGCGGGCGGGTTGTGACGCGTCGAAGGCGCGTCGAAGGCGCGTCCGGAGATGACGTCAGGGCTTGTCAATCACCCCACCATCGCTCGCACTCGCATCTCGCGTCACTCGCGTCACTCGCCGGTCGGTGTTGCTCTCTCGCCAGCGCCAGCCATCGACATCGCCGCCCTTCACCTCGGGCCCGCACAGAGCTGTACCACCCGTCTCCCCTCATGCTGCCTGTCACTAACATGCCGAGAAACCATAGCACGACCGCATCCCGCCTCTACCGCCGTTTTGTTCTCGCCGCCCGAGCCTGCCTACTCCACCGACACCGCCGCCGCCGCCGCCTCCCGTCTTGCCGCACATCTGCCCTCCGCTACCGCCGCCGTCTCGCTCGCCCTCCCATACTCCTGTGCAATCCGGTACAACGCTCGCAATCGGACTCGCCCGAGTCCGCCGAGCTGGATGCGTCGGGGATAGGCAGCCATGTTGATTCTGGACTTGGCCAGCTTTCCATTTCCTTGGTCCGTCGAGCGGAGGAAACTGTTGCTGCTCCTCACCCGATAGCCGGTGCGCCCAGTGAGTGCAGACATAATACCCAACACCTCTGTTCGTTGAGCTGGATGCGTCCACCATCATTCAGGCCCTTCGGTCGAACATGTCCGTAGCAGGAGTAGCAAATTAAAGATTAAGTGGAATAGAGATTTTGTACCCTGCCATTATATCATGCCTTTACCACCGCGCCGCGGCCTTGTCCTTCTCCAGCCTCCACTCACGTCCTGGCTTTCACTTCCGCTTCCACATACTACACATATCCGCGCATGCCGCCTTCTTCTCTTCCTTCGACTTCACTGTGGCAGAGCGGCGGCTTTGATTGCTCATCCAGCTGCCCCAGCACCTCCACTTCTCTTGCCCTACGGTCCAGCCTTTCAGCTTCGCGGTCATAGAACCCGAGGACGTCCCCAACCTCCAAATCCTCTGCGGTCTGAAGCGGCCGGCTCCGGCTGTATCCGATGGGTGATTCGGGCATCTGTAGACCCGACGGCAGCGCCAGGTACGCTGGGAGGAGGAACGACAGACAGGTCGATATCCATGGAATCTGCATAGAGCCAACCAAGACGGAGCATCACCGTCACTAGCCAGGGAGCATCTTCACTTCAGCCGTTCACCTCGAAAATGTAGAGCCGTCACCTGCTGCGGATGGGAAGGGAGGATCGAGGCGGCTGGAATGGGCGGTGGGGTGGACGAGCAGTGGGTGGATGTCTTTCTACGGCATCTGTGCTGCGGCCTTCTCTATTTGAGCTGGACCGGAAGACTTCGCTCGATCCGAGCCGGGAGACGTGGGTTGCATACAAGGCCTCTGCAGGTTTCCATGTAGTGGGGGATCCGCCGTGAGTGGCTTTGAGACTTTGTTGCATCAGTGCGATGGGCTCCTTCAAGTCAGCTACGCCAACGTCCGCCACGGCTCACTCGTCGGGGAGAGTAAGTGTAGAGTCGGCATGGCGCCCCGAAGCGGGGCCAGATCCGTCGAACCGGGGAAGCAGAAGACTGAACCAGCCATGTAGTAATTTCGTATGTAGGTTAATCGCGGCAAGGCCTTCTTGGAAGGGACGTGGTGGATCTGCGCAGCCTTAGTAAGCAGACTCTCAACGCCCCCCTTTAACAGCAAGTCCAGCAGCCCTGGACCTCTCGGTACCAGCGGCTTCCACTACTGTAGCAACCAGTGGCGGGCCGGGATAAATAATTTGGGGATCAGATGCCACAGGAACTTCTCGACCGGCGCTTCTACACGTCCTCTCGGCACTCGGTGTGGAGGGACTCTGGAACGGAGTCGTGATCGGCAACCACAGACTGCGAGCGGCTGCACGGTGCCTATCCGTCCAGCACGGGCGCCCGAAAGCCGGCGCCCCCACGCCACCACGCCACCCGACCACCGCCTCCACGTCTCCACCACCCGTCTCGCGCACTCGCTCCCATCGACAGCTCCGCCGCGAAACCCGTCGTCAGCCGCGGGATCCGCCGTCGCCGACCTTCCCGCGCCGCCTCCATCTCTCCGGCCTTCCGGGCTCGGAGGATGGGCCGGCGGCGGCTGGGTCGAGCTGGGTGGGACGGGAGGTGCGGACTGCGCGCTTCCCGGATGCGAGTTGTTGGTTGGAGTGGTCGTGGGTGGGGAAGGCGGAGTCGGGAGGATCGGGGGTTTCCGCGGACGGGGATGACCGGTGGGGGGAGTTGGGTTCGCTTGGGGTTTAAGTAACGGTAGCTCGTACGCCCTCCGGTTTCTTCGTCCGCGCTGCATTGAAGCTTGGTACCGTGTCCCGGCGACGGTGCTCGCACGTAGTGGTGGACGAGGCGTTGAGATTCGGCTTGATCCAGCATCGGGATTATCGCCGAGAAGAAGATTTGGGATTAGCAAGTCAGAGAGCAAGGCAAGCCGGCTTTCCTCCGCACTTCCGGAACGACGGGAGGATGGCAGAGATTGAGCAGGACGCGGAAGAAGCCGTCCGAGCACGGGGCGGAAATAAAGGAAAGAACGAGAAGGAGTACAAAGAGAAGAGCGGCGACCATGAATAGAATAATAGAACTCCACAGCCATCTACCGTCGCCGGAGGAATTGGAGAACTATACAAGTATCTCCAAAGTCAACCTGGCGCTGGCTTACCGCCTGGCTCCCAACACTCGCGGTCGAACAAGCACAGCCACGACACTCTGGGGTGGTATAGGTTCTGAGTTACTCATGCTCGATTCAACCAAGCGGCAACATTCGAAGTCCGTTGCAGGTTTAGCGTCTCAACCGGCAGTAACACGCCTCGAGCCCCTCCGCTCTCGAGGCATTAGTCTACGGGTAGTCCTTGTCTCCTCCCTCCTCTCCTGAGTTGGCCTGTCAAGCAACTCGTTCTCGCCTCGCTACTACCGACCCCGACTTTGCATCTCCGTGGACCACAATTAAGAGCAACCACGGTAATAACCTACCGCCTCCAAACTCTCAGCGTCCAAGTGTGCCGCCGCCGCCACCGTCGCGTCGTCCATCCCCTCCGTCTCCACGCCTCGCAACCAGCCCTCAAGCCACGCCCGACCAGTCCACCCCATCGACCCCAGATGCGCCATCACGACCATGCTCGCACTCTTCACGCCACTGAACCGACAAGTGCCGCCACCTGCCGGGCCGTCCGGCTTGCCAGCCTCGAACCGGCGCGTCCACACATCATCGCGCACGGCACGGCAGCGTGGCAGCGGAACACTCCACAATCTACCTGCGTTATTCTATCCACAACTTAATCCGGCGAGGCGGACGCTGCTGCGGAGGAGGGGGCTTTGGTGTATGAGAGACGGTTTAGCGACAGGGAAATTTGCTGCGAAGCTTTTTGAGGAAAGGGAATTAAAACCAGGGCTCTTACTTGAAATCAAGATGAACTTGTAGCTCGACGAGTACCTGGGGAAAGGCGCCGAAAGTCCGGTGCAGCGTTGTGTGTGTGCCTGGTCTTTGTGCTAATTCAGCACGTTTGTAGTAGCATTTCGTGACGCTGAACTAAAAACGGCGTGGTATTCTCACCCGGCTATCTACGAAAGCTCCAATATTTAGAGACTATTCGACCAAATGCCTTCTCGGAAAAACTCTCCTTGCTCAGGGCTGATGGAGTGGTGCCAGGAGTACTGCGCCTCCACCTCCAAGCTCAAGCCTCGCCCCCCGCGATTGTATCTGTTCTCACGCGGCGAGAAAGATCTCGTGTAGCCCGGGTAGATGCTCGCCGTCGTTTTCGTAACCTTGCTCGGTGTCCTTTGACCAACTACGCGAGTAGATGCTCACTGCTTAACAAGTTCCAAGTAGCGAGGTGTTGAGCCGACCTGGAAACAATTGCCAGGAGGTTCTAGCCGCCTCCGGACCACACCATAGAGAGAGCAAGGTTGGATGCGCGCGCATAGATACTCTGAGCATCATGCTGGCTGGAGTGGTGGGCTGAGTTGCGAGCTGCCTCCACCCAGCGGACAGGGAGGGTTTCCCATGACCGGAAAAGCGGGAGAGGATGTATGGCGCTGTTTTTGGGCGAGGAATGTGCCCACATCGGGGTCGGTGAAAGGTGGTGCTACCTGCTTGAGCACTTTTTCAAACGGGAAACTGCTTCCCTCCAACCAGGTAGAAGGTATGCCGTATCGCTGCGATGTCTGGTAGAACCCAGCAGCTGCTTACGAAGAGGCAGAAGAACGATGGAGGGTACATCCTCTTCAAGATGCAGCACTAGCGGTGACCCGTCTAGCATGCTCGTTGATCTGAAGACTCCCATTTTATCTCGGATGAGCCCCATATCGGATTGCTTGCACACGTAGTGCAGTCAGCAAAACTGTCTTGCCGTCGTGGGACAACGAAGCTCGGACAGTGGTAAACTCGGTCCAAAACTGGTACTCAGCGGGCACCCTACGAGCATGGGTCTTCGCAAGAGGCAATTAAATAACCGGTAATGCGTAAGGTGGTTTCACGCGTGTTACCTACTTGGAAGGGTCGGCTTTTCTTTCGCTACAGAATTGAGTCTGATCTGACAGTCTGATTCGGCATAGTCTGATTCGGCAGAGTTGGAGGCGCGAAAGCGGAGGCACGAAGGCAAAGGTGGGAAGACAGTGGTGTCGTACGGTAGATGAAATAAGGATGTAATCATGTAGCCTGAGGCAGAGTTCCCCTTATGTTCCCATCTAGAAGCCCGGCCACAGCTTCTCCGCATTACGCCTTTCCAGCTTTACTCCGGCTCCGCGTTCAATTTCCTCCGCTCGGCCAACCCCTCCGCCATGGCCACTGCGTGCCACGCGCTGGTAATAGTACGGCGTCGGAATTTGGTGTATCGGGGCCTTCCCGAAGGTCACGCGCAGACCCTTGCCTTCAGCGGGCAGAATACCGAAGGCCTTGAGAACCCTTGGTCACGTGCTGCCCGGCTCGTGAACCGGGGCCTCATGGCATATGAAAGTTTCCATAACAGGCCTAAAAAGGCTGGCCAGAGCCCCCCGTAGCTGGGCGGAAACAAGGATCCTGTCAAGGCCGACAGACGCAGCGAAGTCTCAAGGCCAGTGCGGGCATCTTTAAGATCGCCTCCGACAGGGTCGGGCCCTTGTTACGGCACAGCCTTCACAGAGGCAGGGTAGGATGAGAGAGGAAGCCAGCGGGGCGCAGACACGCGCCGTAAAAGGATCCACTCCGGGTCACGTGCATCACGTGACGTCAAGGGATTGATCTCCTCGATCTCGCATGCCTCAGGCACAGAAGAACAGATCAACAGAATCAAAACAACATTGATCTGTTTGATCCGTCCGCTTCTACGCCACGGACGATACAGATCAAAACAGATCAATAATAGATTGTAGATACTCTCTTTCACGTACATAAAACCACGCTCCTTAGTATAGCTTTGACCTTCGTGGTCAACTTCAATAACAATCGAGCCATTGTTAGTAACACGGCCTTCGCAGACAATATTCTATCACGTGTACACTCCTACTTGTTCTCTACTTCCCTCTCTTGTACCCACTCAAGGTAAATCTAACACGGCTTACCGCCCTCTCTGGTGTTTGGATCCTTAGAGGCAGAGGCCCGCCGTTACACAGCGATGTTGTTCAGGAGCACCAAATAAAACCCTCCCACCGCCTGTAGACACGCCGGCTAATCCATCAAGGTCTTTCGCGAGGCAGACGCCCACCCTAGTGGCGGTGCGGAATCTCTCCCTCCCAGGCTTTTGTGGTGATGTAGAGCAGCCTTGGCTCGGGCGACGGTCGCGTCTCGCGTCAGGCCGCGTCACTCACGCACGCACAACCGAACCACTCAAGACGCAGGATAGTCCTCCACAGCCGACAAATGGATGAACCAGATCACTTGTCGAGGGTAGTCGCGCGGCGGTAGGACAGGATGGCACGAGGTGCGCGTTGCGGGCGGTGTAGAAGACGGTCGATGGGTGTAGGAGACGGAGGAGGACGGAGGACGGAGAAGGATAGAAGAAGCGTGCCGGAAAAACAAGGTAGCGGCGGCGGATGCGTGCGTTGGGCTACTCGAGGCTGTCGACAGCGTCCATGCTGCTGCCGCGGTTCTGCACAACACCTGCTAATCCTCCTGCATCACGCCATCTTCTTACTCCAACCGCCGCCAGTCCCGCTACCACCGCCATCGCCAACGCCAACCGCCACGCCTTCTCGCCATGCCGTGCCGCATCCGCCATTCCCCAGGACATGTTTACCCAGCATGAGCCGGACCGGCGGTTTCAGCCACGACGGGTGGACACCGATGCGGGATAGACGGCGCGTGGTTGTAGGCATCTGGTAAGCTGACGCTCGCCGTCGCGAGGAGCAGATAGTGCCAGCGCCACGACTCCGCCTTCACGGGCGCGCCGTCTACCCCGCTATCCGTCACCGTCTTCCATAATGCGGCGTAGGCGAGGCGCTGGGTGGGGCGCACCTGCTGTTTCAGGCGTTTCTTGTGTCCGACATTCCCTCGTTTTGTGTTGCTGCCCCTGGTTCTGAAACAGATGCTCTGGAGAGGAGATTTACAGACACCTTCCAGCCAATTGGTGACTTTGCATGGCCGGTGATCGAGAGGCCGCGCTGGTCTCCTGTGACACGAGTATCCCCTGGTATGATTGTCATCAAGATCGGAGCGTACTGTACCGCGGCACGGTTAATTCCACCGCGGAATCGTTTCAAGTCAGCCAGGATTGAAAAGTTCAAGCACATTCATCACCCTATCGCAGTCAGCCGGTCTTCGTGTGAGACTTCGAGCCCTGGTGCTCCCGGGGGAGCCAGCTGATGTGCTTTATGCATGTGTCGAGATCCGTGATAGACTGGGACGATAGCGTATGGGGTGGCGCCGACTGCGAGGCTGTGGTATATAGAGGCACGTTTGCTCGAGAAAGTTGGCCGAGGCCGAGCTACCGAAATGTGATGGTGGTGGTCTTCTTCTCTTATAGGCTCTCCTGCCACCGAGGATATCCTACCCATGTGCAGTACACTATCGGCTCAGCTGGTGGATTACGAGCGACGCAGTCAAGATAGATAGGGCAGTGTCTCCACCCTTGTTCTCGTCCCTGAGAAAGGTAGGCCGCTTGAATTCACACAACAGATGTCCCTCTCGCTCCACAAAGTACGACGTCAGCTCCAGCCCACAACCGAGCTGCATGCATATGCCAAGAAGACACAAGGGTACATACGCACGGCCGACATCCCTTGCGTTGTACCTTTCCTTCGGGGTTGGACGATTGGCTAACATTTCAGAATTCTGTCCGTACGGTTGGATCCCGTACCCCGAACCATTTCTTCAGACGTTCGATGTTGTCTGCACGAAGCTGGACCCGCAGCGCCAACGCTATACCGCATTGGCCGCTCAAAGACCGATGCATTTATGATAACTATCATATAGAATTTAGACGATGTGCAAATTTACGACAAATTCTAAAACTAGAAAATCTACAAACTGGACAAAGTCCAAAACCATGAAGAATTCGAAAGCTAAAAAATCTACAAACTAGACGAAACCCAGAACCATGACGAATTCCGAAATTAGAAAATCCGCAAACGAGATAAAACCTAGAACCGTAACAAGTTATAAAACCAGCGGGTGCAAAACCAATCCGGGATTTTAGAATTATAGAAGATTGCGAAATTTCGAAACCCCTTGAAAAAGGGATGTACTAAGGAAAAAGAAAAGGCAATGCGTTAGAATGGTAGATACCTAAAGTGTTACGGCACAGCTGTAACGGTAGGCTCCTTCTACTAAGCTTCGGAGTCGCTTAGCAGGTTGGTGGAAACCGAAGGGTTTACCTTGAAGAGACAAGAGGAGGATGGCGGTGCAAAGAGGGAAGTATCACGTGATAGCGCGGTGCGCAATGAGCTTGTTACCTCCAAATCAATAGGGTTTGAATTGGAACTTTGAGTTGACCACGAAGGGTCAAATGTCTAGCTAAAGGAGCGTGGCTATATACTACTAAGAAAGTTATATCAATCTGGATCATTAGACTGAATGGATCAGCCCGAGAGTTGGATCAGTGCCAAGGCTTTTGATCCAACGTGTGGGTTGCACGTGATGTTAGCGCTAGCTACCTTCCTGGTTTCCGACACTTGTCGGTGTGAAGCGGTCGCCATGTTCACCTGTTCCGCGCCCGCTTACCTTGTCTTCTCCGGGAATCCAGCTTCCGTTCTTTCGTCCTTGTGGGCCTTCTCCCCGTGGCTTTACAGCCCCCTGCGGTCCTGTTTCCCGTGCGGGCTCAGGCTTCCTCCTTAGGTAGGGTCCGTACGCGCCGGACTCCCGTGTTCTCTGGGATCCCGTGCGGGATTCCCGATCCTGCGGTCTAGCCGCCCGCGTGGCTCGCCGGCCCTTGCGGTGTTTCTTCCCGTGCGGGCTTCCTGCCCTTGGGGCCATATAGCCCGTGTCGGAGGTTCGTAACAACAGCCTTCACAGAGTCGGGATAGGGTAGGAAAGGAAGCAAGCGGGGCGCAGACACGCGCCATGAAGACCCACCATGAGTCACGTGTATCCCGTGATGCCAAGGAATTGATCCCTTTGATCCCGCATGCCTCAGGCATTAAGGGACAGATCAATAAGATCAAGACAACATTGATCTGTCTGATCCATACGCTCCTGCCCAAGAGGCAACACAGATCAAACAGATTAATATTAGATTGTAGACACTTGTTACGAACCTCCAAGAGCGCAGGCTTTGTAGCCCCAAGGGTAAGAAGCCCGCACGGGAAGAAGGCCCACAAGGGTATAGAGGCGGAAGTCGAAATCCTAGGAAGAGGCAAAAGCAGACAGGCGCGGAACAGGGGAACACCGCGATCGTCTCGTACCGACGGATGTCGGAAGAAAGACAGCTAGGCGCTAACGTCACGTGCGCCCCACACCCCAAAAAGGGCTACTTTGGATCGGGACTGATCCAAAGCCCTGATCCATCTCCCTGATCCATCTCCCTGATCCAAGAGGCATATCCAAATGCCTGATCCAGATTGTCATAGCTTTCCTAGTAGTATATAGCTACACTCCTTTAGCTAGACATTTGACCCTTCGTGGTCAACTCAAAGTTCCAATTCAAACCCTATTGATTTGGAGGTAACAAGCTCATTACGCACCGCGCTATCACGTGATACTTCCCTCTTTGCACCGCCATCCTCCTCTTGTCTCTTCAAGGTAAACCCTTCGGTTTCCACCAACCTGCTAAGCGACTCCGAAGCTTAGTAGAAGGAGCCTACCGTTACAACACTCTCCTACATATATATAAACCACACTCCTTAGATAGCTTTGACCTTCGTGGTCAACTTCGATAATCAATCTACACCATTGATTAGTAACACGGCCTTCGCACACAGTGCTCAGTTACGTGTATTTGTCTATACTGTTCTCACCCCTTACCTTGTACCCACTTAAGGTAAACCCTACACGGCTTACCACCCTCTTTGGTGTTTGGTGTAACGGCGGGCCTCTACCTCTAAGGATCCAAACACCAAAGAGGGTGGTAAGCCGTGTAGGGTTTACCTTAAGTGGGTACAAGGTAGGGGGTGAGAACAGTATAGACGAATACACGTGACTGAGCACTGCGTGCGAAGGCCGTGTTACTAATCAATGGTGTAGATTGATTATCGAAGTTGACCACGAAGGTCAAAGCTATCTGTCAACCACATTGGCCCATAATCACGTGTCTCGTATTATCTCTTCTGATCACCACACCACCATCACTCCACCCCCGCTCTCATGCGCGGCAATTCTTTGTCCCTAGCACAGCCCCATTTGCTTACGCGTCCTCTTTGCCATTAGATATTTATATAGCACTTGACAGCAGTAATCTAAGAAGACAGCGGTGTCCTACTTTCTCGCGCCGTTCGACACTATCTAAGGAGTGTGGTTTATATACATGTAGGAGAGTGTCCACAATCTAATATTGATCTGTTTGATCTGTCCTTGTGAGGTACGGATCATAGGGATCAATGGCGGTTTGATCTGTTTGATCTGTGGTTGCCCAGACCGGAGCATACAGATCAGAGCTTGGCGTCACGTGATATACGTGACCCCTTGCTGAATTCTTCTTGCGGTGCGAGTCTGCGCCCCGCTCTACTGCCTCATCCTTCTTATCCCGATACTGTGGAGGCTGCGCCGTAACACTATCCCCCCCTTAAGGATCTTCGGCCCGAAGATTCCTTTAAGCGATAGGTATAAAGTCTCTGTTACCCGTATCTTGTCGCTGTGCCTTGTTGTCCTCTAACGATGGCCAAGTCTGCTGCCCCTTCCACCACGCGTCGCCATCACCTTGAGGATTCTGTTTCGCATAAACGTCGAGAGATGCCTTCTCCCTGTGGCGCGTGTCGTTCGTCGAACTCGAAGTGTTTCGTGAGTCTGGATTCCGGGAAATGCAGTCGCTGTATCTAGAAGAACCGTAAGTGCGACCTTGTTGTGTCGCGTGGCGAATGTAAGTATCCTTTACGTTCCTTACTTCCTTTGTTAATGTTCCTAGGGGATAAGGTTCATGCCGAGATGGAGCGTTTGGAAAGACAGCTGGAGGAGGCGGAGGATGCTGAGGTGGCGGCTCGTGCACGGGCACGGCGCTTGCGAAAACAGTTGAGCCTGATGAACGAGAAGCGGAAGAAGATGTTTGATCGCGAATTAGCGTCCATTGAGGAGTTGGAGAAGCTAGAGAAGGAGGATCGCGCTGCGCGACGTGCAGCTGGTGAGGATGTTCCGACTCCTGAGCGTTCTCCGAGTCCTCCGGTTGCGAGTTCCTCGAATCCGGGCGTTGTGCAGTCGGATTCGGTGGCTGGGATTGCGCTCCCGTCGTTCTTTTTGGGACGTCCCCGTTTCCGCGGAAGGTCAGGGTTCTGGCGGTGGAACTCTATAATGAGGTCTGAGTGTATGTCGTCCTTGGGTATCCACTGGTTGTCCTCGTTCCCATACCCTTCCCATTTGACCAGGTACTTAAGCTGATGGCTGAACCGTTTGCAGTCCAGGATTTTCTCGACTGGGTACTGTTTTTCTTCGGCGTCCGGGTTTTCTGGTACAATTTCTTCTTGGGTTTCTGGGATGTTGGCGTTCTCTGGTGCTGGCTCGAGCAGTGAGACGTGGAAAGTGGAGTTCATCCTCGTGTTTGACAGTTTGAGTCGATAGGTAACTTCTCCGAGTTTTTCTTCAATCTTGAATGGGCCAATTTTTTTGAAATCCAATTTGTCGTTTGGCCGTTTGGTCTTAATGTTTTTTCTGAGGAGATAGACCTTATCCCCCCTCTTAAGGTTCGGTGCCGCCTGGTGCCGTCTGTTGTAGTATTTGGACATCATGATTCGGACGTACTCGAGGTCAAGGCTGATAGCCTTGTGGAGTTCCTTTAGCTGCTCGGCTTTAAGGATACCACTTTGCGCTAGTTTTCTGCTTGGGATCGTTTCCCTATAGGCTTCTGGTTCAAACCCGTAATTGGCGAAGAACGGTGATTCGTTCGTGGATTCTTGTTTGGCGCTGTTGTAGGCGAATTGAGCCATAGGTAACAGTTCTGCCCAGTTTTCCTGTGGGTAGTTGATATAACAGCGGAGGTATTGTTCAAGAGTCCGGTTCATTCGCTCGGTTTGACCGTCTGTTTGCGCGTGTGCTGTGGTAGCGAGCTTGCTCTTCGTTCCTAGCTGGCGCATTACTGTTTGCCAGAATTCAGAGGCCATGAGTTTGTCTCTGTCCGATATTATCTCTTCCGGCATTCCGTGATCCGCGAAGATGATTCGGAGGAACGTGTAGGCGAGCTGTTCTGCGTTGGATGCCTCGAGGTAGGGCAAGAAGTATGCGTACTTCGTGAGTCGGTCGACGAAGACGAGAATCGAGTCGTACGAGACTCCTGTGGGAGGATCCTTTGACTTAGGCAACTTGGTAACGAAACCCAACGTGATGGATTGCCATGGTTGCTTTGGTACTTCTAGCGGCTGTAGGAAGCCATAAGGTGCATGTGTCGCGGCCTTGCTTCTGATGCAAAGATCGCACTGCGAGACTACACGCTGTACGGTTTTCCTTAGTCCTGGGAAATAGTAGTTCCTCGTGATTCTTTCTGTTGTCCTGTCGATGCCCTGATGTCCGTGTGCTGGGGCTTCGTGGATATCCTTAACCAGTGCTTCTCGTAACCGCGTTGGTACATAGATGAGTCCTTTGAAGAGGAGCGTTCCTTCTCTATCTCGAGCAATACGCGGGTCGTCCTCAAGCGCTAAAAGTTCCTGCGCGAAGGAGTCCTGTGCGTATGCTTCTCGGATCTTCTGGTGCCATGGGTTTGACTCGATGCGAAGCATTGGGAAAGACGGTCTGGCAAGGGTGAGCGATCCATCGCTAGCCACTGCGAACACCGCAGGGTGCGGCTCGATTCTTCCTTCCATGTAGTCTACCCTTCTGCTGAGCGCGTCAGCGGCGGCGTTATCTACACCTTTTCTATGTGTAATCTTGAAATCGTAGGAGGCCATTTCCTCTGACCAGCGAACCTGTCGTCGGTTCAACTCCTTGGTCGTGGTGAAGCGCGTAAGGTTTTGATGATCGCAGTGCACTACCACCTGATAGCTGGCTCCTTCAAGATAGTGTCTCCATTGCTTAAAAGCTGAGACGATGGCCAAGAGCTCCTTGTCGTGAGTGTCGTAGTTGAGCTCTGTCGGTGTGAACTTCCTGGAGTAAAACGCGATTGGGTGCCATCTGCCTTGATCATCAGGCTGGCTGAGACATGCTCCGAGGGCGAATCCTGACGCATCAGTTTCCACTTCGATAGGTTTGTCGGGATCGTATATTCCTAGAACCGGTGCTTCGCAAAACATCCGTTTGAGCGATTCGAAGGCTTGTTGCTGATCGTCTTCCCATGATTGATTGATTGATTTATTCATTCTGCATGCAAGCCGTTGGCTTATGGCAGTATACTAACTGGTGCCTGTAAGGGCTCTAGTAAGTGAAATGAAGCTGTTTATGTGGGTATGCGGTTTTAGGGTGTTCAGTGCTCCTTGCCTCGGCAGTTATCTATAAGAAAGCGCTGCCTTTTAGAGCTTCTATGCTCCTCCTAATAATCGGGCCATTTATAACATAGGAGAAAGGAGGAAAACGAGTATAATTGGTACATGGAGAAGAAAATAGACATAGGAGATGGTTTTTCGTGATTTTTAGTTTATATCCCTGCTGTCCAGCAGTTCGATGTCGCGGATACGTGTGAGGGGACGTACGTAGCTATGCCTTTTTCCAGACCATACGGCTGCGTCTGCGGAATTCGTTTGTTATTCGTTGGTGTTTTGTGATCCGAGAGGGGCCAGGGCGCGGCCGGCGCGGCTGTGATGGAGGGAGACCGGCGGTTGCGCTCCTGCGTCAGGCGTTACTCAACTTCCCTCGTACCGTTGCATTCGCCGCCGGTCTGCAGCCTCGTCGCCAACTTGTCGGCGTGCCCGTGGTGGCGCGCAGTCGCACACGCCCGGCTCCCCCCTTCCCGAGTCCTAGCAGGCAGACAGGCTACACACGCGTGGTGGCGATAAGCTTTCCAGCTAGCTAGATGCGGCAATTTGATCATCGGGCCGCGGAACTAGCTCCGCGCGAGCTACGGCTAGGCTCGGTTCGTTGAGATGTACGGATAGGTCTCCGTTCCTCGTGTTGAGAGCCCTACCTCTTCGCTCGGTGCGCTGGGGAGGCTAGGGTGGGAAGAGCAGGCCTGCTGGCGGCGTCGTGGCTGCGGAGGTGGCTGGGAGTGGTGGTGGATGGTACGTGGCGTGAGGGGTGCGATACTGGGACTCGGCACTCGTACTACGGCACGACGCGGCTCAGTGTGCGACGCATCTACCGGCGTGCCGTTATGGCGGTGGTGGGCTGCACCGTTTACCGCGTGCGATTTGAGCTTGCGGTCAACGGCGGACGAGGGAAGGAGCTATGGTTGGGCTGGAGTTTGCGGCGGTTTGTGAGGCAGCAAAGCCGAAATGATGGTATTGCTTTCAACTGAAAATCTATGTACAAGGAGAAAAGGAAAGAGAGTCTGGAAAGAGAGGGCGAAGGGTAAATATACCCAGTCGCTTAGCGCTGGGCCCGTGCCCTAGTGCCTGACCGGGTTATCCTTGATACAGCTGGGGCCTCTGGGGTGGTAGCGCTTGAGGGGCCTGACACGGTTGGAGTCGTGATGTTTCGCTTGCGGACGAGAGCGGTCTTTTAGATATTCATCAATTGCATTTCGCCAGACGACTCAGCGTTGGGACCACTTACCATCGTATCGGGTGCAAGTGCGGCGTCACAGATGACCTAGGCTGTGGCGGTCGGGCGGACCACGCCATATCAATCTCGGTGTAGACATTGTTGCGGAGGGTTCCGGTTGAGAATTATGGGGGGCCGTCTCCTCATTCCAATCTAAGTTTGAGCGTCATAATAACGTGCCTCACGCAGCGGCCGCTGACTTTGTAGCCTTCGATGGCTTTTCTGGCCGTTTCTTACGGCATCATTACATAGCCAGGCAATTTCAGGCCAAGTTAAGTTTATAGTACCCTTTGCGGCCTTTCAGACGCAGCGATCACACACGGAAAAATTGGCTGGGCATGCCTGCCCACCCAGGCCTTTGTAACGGTAGGCTCCTTCTACTAAGCTTCGGAGTCGCTTAGCAGGTTGGTGGAAACCGAAGGGTTTACCTTGAAGAGACAAGAGGAGGATGGCGGTGCAAAGAGGGAAGTATCACGTGATAGCGCGGTGCGCAATGAGCTTGTTACCTCCAAATCAATAGGGTTTGAATTGGAACTTTGAGTTGACCACGAAGGGTCAAATGTCTAGCTAAAGGAGTGTAACTATATACTACTAGGAAAGCTATACAATCTGGATCAATATTGTTGGATCAAAGTGACTGGATCAACCGGGTAGGATCGGTCGTACTGGATCACCATGATCCAGTGTGGGTCCTAGTCACGGGTGTGGGGCACACGTGACGTTAGCGCCCAACCACCTTCCTAGTTTCCGACATCCGTCGGTGTGAAGCGGTCGCCATGTTTACCTGTTCCGCGCCCGCTTGCCTGTGTCTTCTCCGGGATTCCAGCTTCCGTCCTTTCATCCCTGTCGGCCTTCTTGCCGTAGGGGGTTTCTGCCTCGTGTCCAATCTTATGAACCCGCAGTCCACACGGTCCTTTCTCCCGTACGGGCTTTTCGCCCTTGGGGCCATAAGCCTGCGTCCTTGGAGGTTCGTAACAGCCTTCGAGAACAAACTTAACGCAGGTGAAATACAAAAAGAGGGTGTTGATGCGCTACTAGACCCGTGGACGGATATCTCCTGTAAACGACTTACGATGTCGAAGTAGCCCGGAGCGCCCTCGAGTAGCCCGGTGACTGCCGCCGCGGTGTACGGAAGGAATGACGTTTTTGTTGGGCTTCTTTAGTAGATTTTAAGCCTGACCGCCGAGAAGGCGGGCAGATGTAAGGATCTCTTTTCTAGCTTTAGTCGGTGCTTAACGTTGCACAGCGAGAAAACAGTAATAGGAACAAAATAATAAAGTAGATAATTAAGGGAGTAGACGATCGGAGACTCCGCACCTGGCGCCTACCCGGAGTAATTGTCCCCGTCCATCAAGAAAGCATCCAAAAATAATAAACCAAGTTGACTATACCTTTTCA
Organism: Neofusicoccum laricinum; assembly: GCA_029906385.1. Classification (NCBI taxonomy): domain Eukaryota; kingdom Fungi; phylum Ascomycota; class Dothideomycetes; order Botryosphaeriales; family Botryosphaeriaceae; genus Neofusicoccum; species Neofusicoccum laricinum. Next base: position 118,939 of record CP123718.1, on the reverse strand, counting down.
CTTCCTTCCAAGCTCACTCAATCCCGTGAAATCTGTCAGCCTATCGACCTGCAATTCACTGTTAGTAGACGGAGCCACCGCAGGTATTAGGTAGAGGAGGTATTACCGGGCTCTCACCGCTGCATGTCTGCTGGACGGAAGTGTGGCGTGGGGCGATGAACAAGTTACTGGAGAAGGCCAATAAGAACAGCCCGCGATGCCTCTTATAGCGAGGCGTTAAGATTGGCGCAGAGATGGTAGCTTTGGAGCCGGCAGCAGAAGGATGAGCTTGTTAAGGCCGTTCTAGATACAACCATCAGTATCCTTAAGTCACGCAAGAGAGCCTTCGAGGCAGCACGCGAGCGCTCGGCGCAGCTCGTCCATGTATGAGAGAATATCGAGTATGGAACAAATTTTATGGCTGGCCTCACGCTGTATGGCACACTAGAATACTACGCGCCAGAGCTGAGGAATTCTACATGTCACTCGCTTCCCCGCCAAGACATGAACGCATGCCACCAGGACAAAGACGCCAGAGTCTGTGCTGTTCTATTGTAGTGGAACGCTACGGTAGAAGGTCATGCTCCATGATTCCGTCTCAACATCTGGGCAAAAAGTGCGGATGAAAGCTTGGGCAATTTTATTGATCTCGGAGCATTTCTCGGTGCCATTCGTGGCGGAGTTGCGGGCTTTTGCTTCTGCTCCTCTCAGGTCAAGGCGCATGAGCATCTGGTGGCCTGGTAGGTGGAGTGGAACAAGAACTGATGTCTGCTGTGGGGAATGAGAGTAGAGAGTGCCGTCTGCCCAGGTTGTCCAGTCACCATCGGCTGGAGGACAGATATCAAGAAAGCACATACCGGAGACATTGATCTGACGTAGAACTGCTCATGTCTCGTTGTCCGTGGGTTCTTGCCTATCATCGAGACTAGTCGGGTCTTGCGCATTTCCGAAGGCGATGTTGCTGTTATTTAAGTTCTGCATCGTCGGGCGAGATGCTGATTCAGGAAGCGTCATGGGGCGCAGAGCACTGAGGGCAGCCGCAGCAGACTGCGTGACACTGGAAGAATTAGATCTCGCATTGGAAAAGGTTAAATCCTGGAAGATAGGCACGTGTTCAGCATCCAGTTGAGTGCCGCAACGTCTAAAAGCAAAGACAGAGTCCTCGGCACCGGAGTATCCTTGATTTTCAACTTGAGCCAGGGCCGAGTTCTGATAGACGGGCAAATTCTGGCAACGAAGCGCTGGGCATGTGGCTGGAGGCGGGCCACGAGCGCGGGCTGCGTGATGTCGAAGCGGCGGCTGAGGGCGACGAAGCGGTCTAGAGCCAGCCCCCGCGTAGACGTATCGTAAGCGGAGTCCTCGAAATCGCGTAGTGCGGCGCTTGAGTCCTGCTCGCGGGCATTGCTGAGCGCCGTCATGTTGCTGGTGATGTATTTGTTAACAGTAAGGCAGCAAGTCTCCGCCGCGTCTTCGCTGCATATAGGCACTGCGGAAGCCAAAGATCTCAGCCCAAAGTCTCGAGCAGCATAACGGCCTCGATGACCGAGAAATCTTTCTGGTGTTGGCGCTATCTCACGTGATGGTCTTCTGGTGAGCACCAGAAGCCCAATCCAGACTAGCTCGTGTCCGCACCAGAATGGCCCAGACATGTCGGCATTCATGGCTCCTGTCACTCCATATTTCCACGGCCACGGCGCTGAGAAGCTGTGATGCTTGAAACCAGACCTCGAAACCCTACACTGGCGCGTGATTCCCCCTCGCCACTGCTTTCATTAAAGGTGGCACCCACGCGCGTTTCAGCATTAAAGAGTGACACGTTACCTGGTTGAATGCACGCAGGATCGTATTCATGGCTTGCGAAGATTACCGTTGCACACACGGAATACAGGACTAAAAGTGTGGGTCCGTGTAGCCTGACCAAGCGATCTCATACGGTGGGAGGCGGAGTTTGTTTCATGGATCTTGTTAGGGGTATGAGGAAGAAAATTCTGGGCAGGCTTGGGCAAGATGGAAAGAAACTGGCGGCCAAGTTGGAGGAAGTGTGGCATGAACAGATAAAGATATTCGAACGCGAAAAACCTCAGTTAATTGTACGGGGAAATTGGTTTTCTTATGTCAGGGAATGTGACACGTCAAACAGAGCAGGTTTGAACTGGCTTACAGAAGGAGTAGGAGAAGGCTGGCTGTGAAGTCGGCTTGGGATCCGGAAGCTTTGTGAGTCCGAATCGTACTCCAGACAGTAGACAAATTTATTGATAAAATGGCTGAGGGAGGTAAGAGTGGATAAAGCAACACCGCGGTAGCCCCGAGATGATCGGCGCGTGTAGGAGCTGAAGCGTGGGAGACGGCGCAGAATGCGGAGGAAGGATGGCGTCCGAACACAAGGTACCAATTGATTGGCGAAGAAGTGTGTGCTCAACGATACTCAGATATTAACTCATTTCCAATGTACACCCAACGGAACTTCCATAGCGTTCTCAGGATCACTGCGTTGCGACTATCAGACCTCCTCTTGACACAGAGTGCATTACCTTCATCAATCAGATGCTGGTCTGTTTGCAGGGGAAATTCCTGCCGACGCGCCAAGCGTCTCCGATGCACTAGCTGCAGAAATTGACCCTGGTCTGTCAGTCTTTGTACTCCCACACTATAGTCCCCAGCCAATAACCACTGTTGACGGAATGCACCTGTCGGCATCTGCTCACATCCGCGCATCAGGGGCCACTCGGACTGCCCCGCCAATGATCATTCGTTAGGTACAAGGCAGTGCCCTCGTTGCGTCTACGGACGAGGCATCCCGCCCACGCCACTCCAAATCGCCATTCCGAACACCAATCTTTTTCCAACCCTTGCCTCCGAAGCAGCCAGAGATGGGCGGCATGACGGCAGCAGCCAGAGGCGGCACTGTACCGGTGGCCGACCCCGTACACCCGCACCACACTCTGCACGACCCCATTTATGTTGCAACCATCTACGAGATCTGGGCTTCGCAGGCCGCGGCACACGAGGAGCGGATGCAGCAACGCCAGGCTAAGAAGGAGGCAACGCGTGTCGAGAAGAAGTCCCGACACGATGAGCGCCTTGCGGGAAAGGCCCGTCGGAAAGCAGCTCGCGTGGCGAGCCGAGCTCTGAAACGGGAGTGGAGATCGACTCGGAAAGCGGATAAGGTTGAGGCCGCTCAGACGGGCGGAGATCGGTGTGTTTTGGCCCCATCGATGTTTACTCATTGCTAACCAATCCAGAAGGGGGAATGTGTTGGAGGACGCTGTTTCGGTGTATGAGAATTCGTTTATGACGTGGCAACTGGAGCACTGGTTCGTTTGAGACCCATGAAGTAGATGTTTTCGGTTTTTACACGATGATGTCTGGTCTAATCAAAAGTCTCGGTGTGTTTCTAAGGGATTGATCTTGAAGCGTTAGAAGCGTATCCTGCGTTACTTTAACGATGTTCACGGTTGGCGTATGCGAATTCGTGAGGATTCTGCTCACCGCTTTGAGCAAGACCCCGGACCGGACAAGGAGATTCTTAAGTGGATGATGGTAATACTTCTAGTAGGGATGGGGCTAATAAACAACGATAGAAATCGTAGTCATCTTCCCGAACTGTCGTGTGCTTTAGGACGTCCATCATCGCCGCGATCTACTCGCCCACATTCTAGTAGCACCACCGCGGCTCCTCTCCATCTCGCTATCATCATCAGCGCTAAAGCTTCTATCAGGCTCGTCTTCGGTTAATCCTGCCTGCCGAATCTTTCTAACTCTTATTCTCATTTTCTTGCTGCGGCTTGTTCCCAGCAACCTGCAGCGGCACAGCCGTACCATGCTTATTGCGGTACGCAGCACTCATCAGGGGTCTCAGCTACATACGCCTACCCGTCCTCCGCCCTCTTCCCTCTCCCAACGACATGCACGACTCCTACAAAGCTGCTACGTTCCCGAGATCATATCAATCAACGACTTAGCACTTCCACCACCTACTAAGTCTATCACAACTTCAGCGCCCTCGCGGCCGGCGTCCAAGTCCTTTTCGCCATCGACCATCCGCAGACTGCGCATCTACTCCACAACACTGACACGTCGCTCCTCGATAAATTGCCCGGTTCGCAACGAGCACATCGATGACCGAGCTCTCGAAGCTAAGACGCCGCCCTTGGTCTATCCAAGTATATCTTAATTAGAGCTGAGGAGAAGCCTTCACGGAAAGAATTCAGGAGCGTATCTCGAAGCGTAAAAGCCCCAAACATACAGACAACAAATGGAAGACCCACTAAATACTCATTCACTCAAGCCACGAAATACACTTTAGCAGTCTACGATAGATAAACCCCAGCAACCTCCGTCCTCACCTGCGAGCTACAGCAACAAAAAGGAAGAACGCAGAGAGGACATCCCATCTAACTTCCCCAGAAGAGTACGGCGGGCTTTTTCCAGATCGACGAGGCTGGCAGCGCCGCGACAACGAGTGAGGCATACGCACCCGCCTGGGAGCGGGAAGGCTACGAGGACGTTGATGCCGGATGCGGTGCAATTGAACCACTGGTGGACGGTTTCGGCGAGTAAATGGCCGAGCGGTAGGGCAGTATCGGTTTGGATCGTGGTAGGTTCGTGGCCCCGGCGGAGACGGGTGTGGACTCGGCCAGCGTGAATGGCTTCTCCGGGTTGACGATCTGAATGAGTACCTGCGGTGTGGCGATGCCCGCGTGGCAGTATCTTCCATTGGAGGGGCCCACTGCGGGAGGTAAGCCTGCTGTTTGGAGAATAAGCGGGCGGGGTCTGAGGTCTCGTGTATCGCACCGCTGCATGTGGTAGCGAAGGACGCCTCCTGCCAGCGGGATGAAGACGCAGGGAAACGGTGGCAAGCCGTGAGCGTATACGGCGCGTGTAAGGAAAGAGAGCTCGGGCGTATGGTCCTTAAAAAGGGCCAATGCCTGTAGTAGGAGGAGAGTAGGGCGGTTTAGTGTCGCACTTGTAATGCTTGCGTGTGTGGGTAGTCCAGAGAAGATAAAGCCGGGGTTGGTCTATATGATAGCTTTTCTACTATCGCTCTATCGATATTAAAACTGTGTTTCTCTCCGGAGCGAGCTACGAAGGTGCTTTGAGGGCCTCAAAAGCTGGACAGTAACGGGTCCAAAGGAGGTTGGGCTTGTGAGACTCCCCGTAGAGGAAGATTGCATGCGGACGCTTCGGAAGATCCTACCATTCCAGGAGTGCTCCTACTTAACGCTCATCATCTGGTCATCGATGCGCAAATCAATTGTGTCGTTTACGCCATGCGTCAGTCCGTCTTCAAGCGCCTCGTCAACTGCTTCGATCCGCTCTTCAGCCTCCTCCACGCGGTCGTCGATCTGATCCTATTGGAATATTGATGAAGGCAGTCAAATGAGTAGATTCTTGGTGAAGAGGCGAGGGAGGTAGGGGAGGCCCCCTTCTTAACCATCCCTTAGTGAATGTTAAATACACGTGATACCAACGTGTTGGAAATCACGTGTACGTTAGTTGCAAGATTAGGCATAGCGCCGAGTTTGAGGATAACTCTACGCCCCTTCGAGACCTCCTCCGAGGACTACTTCAGCGACGCCATGGAAGCTTTCGTTGAGCACTACAAACGGGCCGCTCCACAGATATCGGGTCTCAAGTTAAAGTACGTCCGTCACCAATTCTGCCTATCTGTTGTAGAATCGCGTGTACGTAGTTTGCCAAGTAGGGGTTAGTGTGCCGTCTCAGGATAAAAGGGCACCTCCTTTAACCCACTCACGGTTTCATGCCAAGAATCGTACACAATTCGACTCCTTTTCACTCTTCAACACTATCCCAACACATCAAGGCACTGAAGATATTCCTGGGCGTGGAGCACGCGCTTCGGGATTTCAAGAGTAAGATAGCCATCACTTCCATAAAGATGGCCGAACTCCTCCGGCTACTGCAACGTGTCCTTTATGAAGCAGATATAATAAAGGCACAGGAGGTACTGCCCAGGACTGTATCGTTGGCTGGAATCGAGATAGCGAACACGTAGCTGAACTCGAGATGGAGATCCGTGTGGCAAAAAAAGGCGTTTGATTCGTGGCTCAATTCAAAATTACCCTACGAATTGGAATACATGCGTTCTCTACCCATGCCGTGACTCTGCATATCCGCCATTGCTGACTCCCTGTGATCCCATAGGCGCAATGCAAGTACAATAAAACACGTATTTGACATGTGGGAATACCATACGTCAGTAAGGCATGTACGCCCACGCTGACATGGGCATCCAGTAAATCACCAAAAACAGGCAAGCAAAGTGCCACAACGAGAAAGGAATTAATGCTAACAGAGGGGTAAATACGACAGTACCGGGAAGCGGCGCCAAGGCACAGTGAGACTGAAGAGGAGATCAACCCAAAGCAAAAAAAAAAAAGAAAAAAAAGACCTGTCCCTACCCGCCGATCATTCCTCAACCTCGGGCCACCACTGCCCACCTCCACTCATCTCGAGAACGAAGGGAGAGCTTCGACTCTCTTGGCTGCGCCGTCTCGCCGGCAGCACCACCGGTCTCCAAACACGGCGTATTCCTCTCGCCGGCGCCTTTCCCGTCCGCCCGTCCAGCTGTCCTTGGTACGGCCTGCTCGTTTTACTATGCCGCATACTGGATCGGTCTAAGCTGCCTGGCTCGTGCATAAATGTACCACTCCGCTGTGGATGCTGTTTCCAACTTCCCCACTTCGTCGAACGAGGTTATTAGCCACGGCGTAGAATCAGACCTGACCAGCAACCGTCCCTCTGCGTCCGCCGGCCGAGATTTCCCAAAGATGCTGTGGTCGGGCGCGCGCGTGGCTGCGTGGAGGATGATGGTAGAATTGGGGAGGAGCATGACGGAGACGGTTTGAATTAAGGGCGGGCTAGAGGACTGGACTCCATCTTAGTACTTGTAGGATGAGGTCGAGCTGGTTAGAGAACCTCTGCTTTTTCTCTAGACATGTTCGCTGGGTTCGGGTTGTTGAGCTCTCGTCATTATGTCGAGTGTGAGCTTCTCTGAAGTATTTGGTGGGTTGTAATTGTCGACGCCTGATTGCTGTGCTCGGCTTACGGGTAGGCTATATGTTCTTGTATTTTCACGTTAAGGGCGCGAGAGAGGACCGTCAGCGCAGTGTTGGGCTAGATCCAAGAGAATGATAGTAGCTGGACGTTGAAATGCCAAGAGCCCTGGAATGCCATAGCAGTAAACATACATCATACCGAGAGACGTCTATGGACATGAGGACAATCAAAGTACCATCGACCATTCATAGAAATATCGCCAACCGCCAGCCAGCCACTTGTCCGCTGGCCTCCGGAATTTACGCTGTTATTGTGCGGCTGAGCCGAACACCATCATGTCCACGGCCGAACAGCATCAGCCAAGACGGATATTACTGGAGGTAGGGCCTTATGGAGTTATTGATGGAACCCTGAATCGGCACGGCAGTTATACTATTGTCTTTCGGATGAGGACCGAGGTTGGTACTCTATCGTTCTCGCTTGCGGTACGTACGAGTTCCATGTAGCTGCTTCTGTCGCTGACCTTTGCAATTGTCTACAGAGGCCTCCGCGAAGAATCGCTCCAATTTTCGAAGATCTTGAGCCAGGTAGGGAAGTATAAGAGTTTACCTCACCTTCCCTGCGCTTTCTCTTCACAATTCACCACCATATCATCAGCAAACAATGCGGCCTCGCCTTTCCCATCTGTCGCTGGAATCTACCTCCCGCCCTGGCATCTCAACCTAGACACCATCATCACCGAAGTCGACGATTCTCGCGCGACTTCTACAGCATTCTACAAGACGCACAACAAAAGAGCGACTATACTAAGAGACCTTCTAAACGTCGCTGTTCGGCAACAGCAGCGAAAGTACCAGTCAGGCTGGCTCCACATCTGCACACCTCTTCATAGCATGCCACTGAAGCTGTGAGCAACCTGAGAAATCGCACCGTATCCCGGCCTGTTCTTGCCTCGCGCGGCTGTCCGCTTACACAACAAGACCCACAGAGTTAAAAGCTCGAGCGGGCCGCTGACATCCATTTAAAAAGAAGACATGGCCAACACCATATGCGCTGGCCTGAGTACTCGCAACAACATGTCGCTCGAGGAGGTGATATCGTCAGCTGTTGGAAATCACGTGTACGTTAGCTGCTAGATTAGGCATGGCGTTGAGTTTGAGGATAAGTCGGGCACCTCTCCTGCCCCCCTCTCTACCTCATGCCAAGAATCGTACCTCATTCTGCACCGCTTCAATTTCCAACATCAGCCAGTTCAAGAGCAACACCAACGGTATGTCCTACAATGAGATAGCTGTGGCCTGCCAGGAGGAGTAAGAGGAGGAGGAAGGCAATAAGGTCGTGCTACGGCAGACCCCCAAGAACACCACGGCTGCCCCGGAAGAGCTCGTCATCCAAACGGCAGGCATTACATTACCGGCTTTCTACGTGGCTCCCCTGCGCCACGCTCACAAAGTAAATGATAACGAGCACTTCGACTTTGAGATCCCGCGGGATGGCGGAGTGCGTGCTCTTAATCGAACCGAACAGAGGGAGAAATTGGAAGAGTGAATTCAGTAGCAGTAGTGGTATCGGTAGCAGAAGAGAACGACGAGACCAGAGTGAGAGCTAGACACACTTTACGATAAGCCTCGCAAGACTACGTAAGTTTGGAAGGGGACTGCTTGTGTAAAAATTCGGCTGGTGGTTTGATGGCACCACAGTCGGTGCAGCACCGAGTGGCAATAGGGCTGTCACGCTCGTTGGAGGTGGAAAAACAGGAGTTTGAGATGATAGTAAGAGGGTGGTGGAAAGACGGATGAGTGAGAATCAAGAGTAACGCATGAGAATTGTGCCTCGGATGTGATACACAGAGAGGGAGGAGCGAAGAGCTACTGTTGTGTTTGAGGACCTGTGGCAACGAAACGGCAAAACAACTTATAATACTCTGGGGCTCGCTACTACCGGGCAGTATTGGTCTTATAAGGACATCTGATTGCTCGGTTGCTGTTGACAATTGGTGCGGTGCAGAATGTAGTACGATTCTTGGCATGAGTTGGTGAGGGGGGTAGGAGAGGTGCCCGCCTTATACTCAAGCTCTAAGCTATACCTAATCTAGTAACGAATGTACACGTGATTTCCAACACCTTGTCATGTCCGGTTTTCGATCGAGATGGAAGTGGAACACCGTTATTTACGGAAAGAAGACTGTAATCCTCCACAGCAATATCTGGGAACTGTTACGAACCTCTAAGGACAAGGGCTCTATAACCCTAAGGGCGAGGAGCCCGTACGGGAAATAGAACCGTAATAATAATAATAAATTCATTTCCTCCCGATATAGCTCCCTTGCGGGTCCATGCGGGGCTGGCTATCTGCGCTTATTTTACACGAGGGGGAAAACCTTATTCGCCAGGCAAAAACCCCTCCTCTCTTTTCAGGTTTGTCTCCCTCTACTTGTTCCGTTTTTCCTGCTTACCGGTAGTAGCTGCTGTGGCAGCCCTTCATTCGATTACTGGTATCACCTTCTCAGTTCTCAGTTCAGTTCTCCTCTCCGTTTTCCTAGTGGTCCTCCTGGTGGTCCTCCTGATGGTCCTCCCGGTGGTCCTCCTGGAGCATCTCCCTCGCCATACTAAACTGATTTAGTAGGCCCAGCTGGAGGAACCAGCTTGATGCGGCTCCAACGCCCTTCTTTGTGGACAGAAGTGTGTGGAAATCGGTGGTCCCTGCTTCTTGGAGCATTTGAGCTCTGTTCTGTTGGAAGTGATGGCAGAAGAGGAGGATATGCTTTGGGGTCTGTCTGTGCCAGCCACATGAGCAGGCTGGGCTGGGATGGCCAGGCACCTTGCGCCTGAAGAGGAAGTCTTCCAGGCCAATGTTTTCAGTGCGTAGTAGGGTGGTGATTGTGCTTTGTGGTTTGGATAGCCCATGGTGGAGGTGTCTGAGCTTTGGGTTCCATTGTGTATCTTGGGCAACTGGCTTGTTTCTCCTCGCCTGGCTTGTCTTGGCCATCCACCTTTCTTTCCAGATGTTTCTGATTGTTCTGCGGAGCCTGGTTCTTTCAGGGAGCTTTTGTGTGGTGAGAGGTCCTCTCTCTAGAAGAGTATTGGCCCTGCTTTGTAGTAGTGTTCCTCTAGCTAAGCTGGGCTTTCCCCTTGCATCTAGTACCGCTCTTGTGATGTCTTTGATGTCCTGACAGGTGTTTCTAATCACTGTGGTTGTGGGTCCTTCTCTAGACCGGAGTGTATGGGTCAGAGTTAGCTCATCAAGGTGGAGTGAGAGGGGGGGGATCCCTGTCTCATGTTCTAAGACCTGTGTGTTGGTAGACTTGTATGCCCCTGAAATAGTGCGTAGGCATTGGTTCTGGGTCCTTTCTAGTGGTTTTATTGCTGTCTTCCTCCAGCCTGGGGTTCCTTCTGGGGTGTGCCACACCCCGCAGCCGTAGGAGAGAACTGGTCTAACCACTGCTATATAGATGTGGCGTGCCTTGGTGAGTGACGCTCCCCAGGTCGAGGCTGTAAGTCTAGAGAGAGAGGTGTATTGCTTTGTAGCCTTTAGGGAGGTTTCCTTGATGTGGGGTCCCCATCTTAGTTTGCTGTCCACATGGATGCCTAGGATCTTGATTGTCTGCTCCGGGTTTCCTTCGAATCCGGCAATGTTGATTTTTGCTGCCATGTTGAATCTCCTTGGCCTTCTTGTAAAGTGTATGAGGTGGTACTTGTCAGGTGCGAAGGTTGATCCATGGGTTGCTGCCCACTGTGTACAGGTCCTATTTGCCTCCTCTAGTGTTCTACAGTTTTGTTCTGTTGATCTACTAAAGGTAAGGATGTTGGTATCGTCTACGAAGCCTAGGGGAAAGGTGCTACCCGTGCGGAGCTTTGTAAGGAGGTTGGAGGCAAAGAAGAGGTATAGGATTGGGGATAGCGAGGATCCCTGAGGGATGCCTGTTAGGGTCTGAATTGGTGGACTAGTGTAGTCCCCAAAGCGGAGCTGTGTGGTGCGGTCTTGAAGGAATGAATGAGTAAATTTCTCCACCCAGATTGGGAGTCGTGCGGCTCTTATGTTATGGAGAAGTCTCTTGTGTGATACATGGTCGTATGCTCCTAAGATATCCAGGCTGAGGACTGAGGCTACCAGTCCTGGGTCCTGTGCCCAGACTGTGTGGATCTGTTGGGTAAGAAGGTCAATTGCGGTAGTTGCTGATCTACTTTTTCTTGCTCCCATCTGAAAGTCAGGGAGTAGATTGTGGATCTCCGTAGCCTGTGAGATTCTTTCTGCTATAATTCTCTCGAGCAGCTTGCCTAGAGTGTTAAGCAGGGCAATTGGTCTAAATGACTTAGCCTTAGTATAGTCCTCTCTTTGCGGTTTCCTGAGGACTATAGTGGTTGAGCACTTAAATTGTCTTGGGTGGTATGAGAGTGCTAGGCACCTCTGAAAGATCCTAGTAAGCGGTTCTGCTAGTGTCTGTACACACTGCTTTAGGAACCTGTTGATGATCTTGTCTGGGCCTGGTGCTTTGTCTGGGGGAAGCTGTTTAATAGTATGGAGGACTTGTTCTTCAGTGATGTCCTGGGAGATGTTGACTGGTTTTGGATATATATAGCCCTCAAGGTCAGAGAGGTTCGTGTCCCTAGGAGGGGGGAAGAACTGGTTGGAGAGAATCCTTGTCTTGGAGGGATTGTCATGGCGTAGTATCTGGTCTGTTCCCTGGAGGGGTGGAAACTGAGGTAGAGCTGGGGGCTCAAGTGCCTTTGTTCTTGCCCATCTTGAGCAGGAAATCATACAATTGTATCTATGTACAAAGTTGCAGTAGGGTTCGACATGCCTATAACCTCCAGTCTCCTAAAGGTCTATCCAGGCCCCTACCCCAGTTTTCAGCCGCTTCTCATTGCGGCTTCCACAGTCAGGGCCGGGCCAGACCCCTCCTGCCTGAGTGATCCCTGTTTGCTCCTTAAGCATGCATCGCCGGCCTTCTGTCCTAAAACCTCTGATTTCTCATTATCGTTTGCTTCAGCGTTGGTTTTGGAGGCGAACAGTTCCGTCTCTATGCATACCGACACGCGCATCCGTTCTCTCGAGCCACGCAGCAGTCTCTCCGGCCAGGACGTGATCCTGCCTGCCATCCAGGTGCACCGAGGGTCAGAGCCCAGTGAAGGGGTGAGGTCCTCGGAGCCAGCAGTGGCTGCTGCGCACTACGCCCCGCGGGCAGCCCAGATATTGTGCAGGGGCGCAACACCCTACACTCACCAAGTCCCCGTTTCGCGTTGCCTGTAAGGGTCTCCCTATAACAGGCCGACCGTGTCTTGCAGGAGGGGTAACGGACCAGATCCCACGCCGGGCGACCTGCTCCACCTGCTCCTACTAACCAAGCTTGTGTCCCCTCTTGTCTTGAGCTGGCCTGTGTTTCTAACGTGCTAAGTCTCTGCGCGACTAGCCTGTGACTCCTCGAGAGCCTCCCCTCACCGCTGGCCTGTGTCATCGTCGTAGGTTGCGTGCTCCACGCCTATTAAGACCCTCCATTGAGTCGCCTAGACGCCCGCTTAACAGGGTCGGTAAGGGCCATCGAAGCTGGCCTGTGTTTCCCTTCTCCAGAGCTTGCCCGTGTTTCCGTCTCGTCGAGCCGACCGGTCGCATCGTGCCAGGTTACGAGCACCACGCCTATTAAGACCCTCCACTAGGTCTCCTGTATGCATACCGGATCGGCTCTCTCGGAGAGGCCTTAACGAGTTCTCGAGGTCGAGCCTTAACAAGGTCTTCGCGGTCGGAGGCCTCGAGGCCTTAACAGGTTTCGTACCGAGGATCTACATCACGTTAGCCTTAACAAGTTCTCAAGAAAGAGGTTCCCCTGTGCCCTCGCCGCGTTCTCAGCGATCTCAGAGCCGGTGCAAGCCCAAGGGTGTCCTGTCGTACGCCTAGGGCGCGTCCACATCGGCTGGCTGGATAGGGCCAGCGTCGGGCCTGGCTGCGAGCCAGGTAGTCGTACGTCGGGTGGTTTTCGTATCCCAGTTTCCCTCGATGGGCCTCCCTGGATGGATGGTCGCGTTGCCCAAGCGGAGGCAGTAGGCAATGCGGTTGTGGTCGCGGTCGGCGCGTCGATGAAAAATTTTCATCGCGTCGAAACCGCACCCCAACAGCCTGCAACAGCGTGTTGCAGGCTGCCATCCATCACCTCTGCACTCAGCTACCCATCAGAGACGCTCCTCTGATGGATATTACCAGCCGCGGCGACGAGGACGCGTGCAGTAGGATTTCGCGGCCCGCTCATTAGCATAGCTTTGACCTTCGTGGTCAACTTCAATAATCAATCTACACCATTGATTAGTAACACGGCCTTCGCACGCAGTGCTCAGTCACGTGTATTCGTCTATACTTGTTCTCAACCCCTACCTTGTACCCACTCAAGGTAAACCCTACACGGCTTACCGCCCTCTTTGGCGTTTGGATCCTTAGAGGCAGAGGCCCGCCGTTACAGTAGATAGATCGCATGTAGTAGTCTACCTGTCTTTTTGACGGTAAATGTGTATAAGAGTTCTAAGTATAAACTAGAAAGCGTCAACCGTGATAGAATTTTGGGTTTTCTACGTGATGAGTGGAGTTGGCTATAGCGAGTAGCTACTACAATCAAGGTCATTGAAATATGTAAGTGAACAAGGCGAATAGGATTGATTAGCTACGTGACTACTCTACTCCTGATCTCTTATCTGCGTACTCATTCTCTTTTACACCTCTCCCCTGTGCCTATCCTCAGTCTGCTCTAACATTTTGCCTCCCTAAACCTCATCCTTACGCCATCGCCAGGAGTGCAAACCAGAGTCACCCGATAGGTAAGTTTAGCGTCTTTGTCCACGCCCTCGAGTGCATCATATTTCTGCAAGAACCGCACCAGTACGTAGCTCGCCTCAGTGAGCGCAAACTGCTGCCCAATGCAGATGCGTGGACCTCCGCTAAATGGTAGATACTCCCAACCGTGTCGCTTTCCCTCCCACCGCTCCGGTCGAAACTCATCTACGTCTTCGCCCCATAGATCCTTTCGCTTGTGCATGACGTGTGTACTGTAGACAATATCTGTTCCTTTCGGCACGAAGATGGGAGATTGGCCGTCAGGTCCGCCACCTAACGGAAGACTTGTATCGGTAGCTGCGCATCGCCCGTTTACTGCTACAACAGTGAAAAGTCGAAGCGCCTCTTTGAGAGTATGCTGTAGGTAGGTGGAGTCCTTGAGGCTCGCAAAGGTAATCTCTTTGGGATTATTGTACGAACCAAAGTCGTCGAGTATAGATTGGCGAAGCTTCGTAAAGATGTCCGGGTGCCTGAAAAGCATCAAGAAGATCCAGGATAGCGTTGAAGCCGTCGTATCGCGGCCGGCGAGGAGAATGTTGAGAAGCTGATCACGAAGCTCGAGTGGATCTTGTGTTTCATCTGCGATAGCTTCGAGGAAGATGTACTTGTGTTTCTCGCTACTTCCAGAAAGCTTAGCTGCCTCAAGGTTCTTCTTTCGGAGGTCCTTGTCCAGCGCGAGCTTTACGTAGAAGTCGACGAATTCGTGCACATGCTTGATATGCCGCCGGAACACTGCGTCATGTGCCAGCCAATACTTCCTACCAAATCGGCCGGCACGGAAAATATACCATTGCGCTTCGTCGAAAGCGTGGGAAAAGGCGTGTTCATTGCCAACTCCCTCGGCACCATAGCCAGGCGCCTGAGCTAACTGGCTGTTAACGCTCTCGCCGAAGAGGAATTCTGTTAGGAATCGATAGTGAATTTACATTCAGCTACGTTCTATTTACAAGAAGAAGTTGCTAAGGAGTGGAGAGAGCTGCGAGAAATGAGAGACTAAATAGTAGCGCGGCGAAACGATGTTCCTGAACTAGTACTGTGCGTACAAGTCCTTTGGACTCTAACAATACCCCCCTCCTTCCGCTAAGGCGTTGTACAACGGAATAAGAATTAATATAAGACAAGGTTTCTCTTTTACTTCGTCATTTTTTTTTTGATATTTCTCGTACGAGATATAGGTAGTAGGATATAGTATCTCTACTCCTGGATTCTCGTACGAGAGGCAGCAGACTTAACCCATGCCTTACATGCGTCGGTTTCCTTTAGAGCTTCGTATGGTTCCCAGGTGGGTTTTGCGTATCCAGTCCAGTGTACTAGTAATAGTCGTTTCTGCCCTCGTCCCATGCCTTTATATCTCTCTGCAGAGATTCGTTCAACGAACCAGAGGTCTCCCTGCTCCGTGTGGATAGCGGGTGGTTGCGCGTCGTCTGTAGACTGATAGGGAAGAGGATCCGTGGCTGCTGGTCGTACGAGGTCGACGTGGAAGACTGGATGAACACCAGGTGGTAGGTCAAGCCTTACGTTGTGTGGAGAGATAACCTCTAGTACCGTATACTTCGCATTTTTCCAGTCGAGCTTCTTGGAAGGACGATCCGTACGGATGTTCTTTAAGTTTAGCCATACCTTATCGCCGACCTGGTATCGTGGGGCGGCCTGTCTATGCCGGTTGGCTTGGTGCTCCGCTGCTTGCTGTGCCAGTGCCATTGCCGCTTGGGCCCATTCTACTCCTTTTTGAATAGTTCGTACAATGGCTTCCCCTTTCTGGATGGGGTTCTGTGCTTGCGTTTCTTCGATGTCTCGTACGTCTGCTTGTTCTGGGAATGGAGTCAGGTTGTAGCCATGGGCGAGGAAGAACGGGCTAACTCCGGTTGTAGCGGAGGTTCGTCCGTTAAGTGCTAGTTCCGTAACTGGTAGTAGTTTGGCCCAGTCGTTCTGCGCGTAGTTCGTGTAGATACGGAGGCATCCTTCTACGATATCGTTTGTACGCTCAGTGGCTCCATCCGTCTGTGGGTGAAAGGCTGTTGAGAGCCGACGTTGTATCTTTAGTATCTGGCAGATTCGTTCCCATGCCGCGGAGGTGAATTGGGGCCCTCGATCCGAGACAATTGCGGCCGGTAGCCCATGTAGACGGTATACTACTCGTACGAAGGCCCATGCGACTGCTTCGGTAGTAATTTCCGCCATGGCTTTAAGGAGGACTCCCTTAGTGAGCCGGTCAGTAATAACGAGGAGGTTCGTACACCCTTCGCTTTCCGGGAGTCCTGTGATAAAGTCCATCGAAAGTTCCTGCCACGGCCGGGCTGGAATTGGCAGCGGTTTCAGTAAGCCGTGTTTCTGTTCTCTCCAGGCTTTCGTACGGCTGCATACGTCGCAGTTTCGTAGGTATCGGCGGATATCGTTTGCCATACCTGGCCAGAAGTAAAGCCTTGCTAGGACCGCGTAGGTTTCTATCCGCCCGGGGTGTCGTGTCATCGGGCTTGTATGTGCCGTCTCTATTAGCCTCGTACGAAGTTGTTCCGCTTGTGGAACCCATAGCCGTCTACGGAACCTGAGGAGGCCCGTTGTTGTCAGATCGCATTCACCAATAGAGACCTTGTAGGGAATCGATGGGGGGAAGCTTCGGGCATTATTTCGTACGCAGGCTTGGGCTTCCTGATAGATCGGATCTCGCTGAACTCCGAGATCCCAGCCATCGTCCGGGTACGGAGGTGGAGTAGTTGTAACCAACGTCGATGATTCTTTCTCTTGATGAGGCTGAACTTCTCGGCTAGCACCGGTCTGAGGAGACTCGTCAGCTTGATATAGCCGGGTTTTCTGGCCTTTATTATTCCTGGGGGTTGATTTCTCGGCAAGGCGCTTTGAGCGTCGTATGGGTAGTAGCCGCAGTGCGGCGACTGTTTGTGGATGCGGGCCGCCGTTTGCTTGGAGTAGTTGGAACGTACGAGAGCGGATTCTTGCGTCGTCTACGGAGCGCGGTAGGTCCTGCTCACGCCTAGAGAGGGCATCCGCTCTATCATTGTCTTGTCCAGGCCGGTATTGGAAGTGAAAGTCGAAACGACTAAGGAAGAGAGACCATCGTACGTGACGTTCGCTAAGTTTGCGTGGTTTCATAAAGTACTCGAGGTTCTTATGATCAGTAATAACCTTGAACCCTCGTACGGAACGGAGCTCTGCGTCCCATTCCTCGAAGCACTTAATAATCGCCAGGAGCTCCTTGTCGTAGATTTCGTAATTACATTCCGCGGGGTTCATTTTCTTAGAGAAGTAGGCGCATGGTCGGAGTAGTCCGTCTTCGTCGTACTGGGAAAGGACTCCCCCTATGCAGTAACCGGAGGAGTCGGCCTCTAATATTGTCGTACGATCCGGATCAAACGTAGCAAGGACGGGCTCCGTTGCGAACATCTTTTTAAGGAGTTCGAAAGCTTCGTTGCACACGGCCGTCCACCTGAACTGGGTATCCTTCTGCGTGAGTTGTGTAAGAGGTCGTACGATGTCGGAGAACCCCTTAATAAAACGTCGATAGAAGTTCGCGAACCCTAGGAATCCTCGTACGCCTTTAACTGTAGACGGTGCTTGCCATTCCCGAATCGCCTGCACCTTCTTAGGGTCCATTTGGATACCTCGTCCGGCGGTAATAATGAATCCTAGGTAGATGGTACTCTGCTGTTCGAACTCGCATTTATCAATGTCCAGATAAAGGCCTGCTTCCTTAAGCTTATTGAGCACTCGTCGTACGTCTTCTCGATGCTGTTTCTTGCTCCCGTTTGTGTACACGAGTATATCATCGAGGTAGGCGGAGCAGAACTCGTCCAGGTACTCGCGTAGACACCAATTAATGTACTTCTGAAATGTACTTGGCGCATTCGCTAGGCCAAAGGGGGTAACAAGCCACTCGTATAGTCCATACCTCGTACGGAAGGCTGTCAGCCATTCTTGTCCTTCCGTAATACGGATCTTGTGGAAGGCCGCCGATACATCAAGCTTAGTAAACCACTTTGCCTTACTAATCTGGGAGAGTGTCTCATGGATAAGTGGTAGCGGGTAACGGTCCTTCTTAGTAATTGCGTTAAGGGCTCGGTAGTCTACGCAGAACCGGAGACCTCCGCCGGGCTTTCGTACGAAGATTACGGGCGCTGCTGCAGAGGAGTGGCTTACGCGGATAAAGCCCTTATCAAGTAGGTCCGTAAGCGTTTGTCGTAGGACCACAAGTTCTTCCTTTGTCATGTTGTATAGCGGACCCCATGGGGGTTGATGCTCAACTCCTTTGTCGTCCAAGGTCAGTTCAATCTTGTGATCGACTGCGGGACCCCGGTGGGGAGGTAGTTTTCCTGCTTCCTTAGGGGAGAATAGATGCAGGAAGTCCTGCAACCAGTCGGGGAGTTTCGTACGAGGATCCGTCTTGGTTTTCTTCTGTAAGGCTTTCTGAATGTCGGCCATCGTGACTGCAAAGACTTGTGTACGAGGTCCGCTTTTCTTCCGTTCTTTCTTCGACTTTTGGAAGTGGAGGTTCATTGCTGCTGCTGAGATTTCAGCAATATTGAGTTGGCGGGAAGCGTGTTGAAAACGATTTTTTAATCGTACGCCACTATCCTGTAGGTAGAGTCGTCCTCTCTTTAGCTCTAGCCTTGCGTTCTGTTTCTTAAGAAAGGGCGTTCCTAAGATGAGATCGTATTCCAATGTATCCGGTAGTACGTAGAAGTGGACTCCTTCTTCTTCGTATTCGTCGATGTCTATCCGTACGACTACGGCATCTGTAACTGTAATGTCGTCTCCTCCTATTCCGCTTGCCTGTCTGGGTCGGATCGGGATGGTGGTTAGTCCGGCCCTTCGTACGAGTCGTTCGTTAATGACTCCATAGCAGAGGCAGCCGGTGTCAATAAGCGTGCGAGCGCTTATTGTACGGTCGAGGATTGTATTCACGAGGAAGGGGTTATCGTGCATCGACTCGCGCTCGAAAATCTTCCAGTTCCGATACTGAATTGATTTTGTATCTATCCCTCGTACGCGACTTAGTCCGAGGGGGTTGCGTTTCCCGATTCCTCGCCACTACTATCAGACAGTTCTTCTGCGGGGGTAGAGACGGCTGCCACTTTTGGTTTCGCACTAGTAGGACGGCGTGCTGGGCCCATGGGGCACTGTCGTACGTAGTGCGAGGGGTCTCCACAGCGGAGGCACTCATCCGACTCACGTCGTTTCTTCAAGACGTCCTCCGTAACCCAGCGGGCGGGCTTCCGTTTAGTCGTTAGGCGCTTCTTCCCACGTACGGGGTCGGCCCAAAGTGCGGCGACTTTAGCGTTCGACGGTTCCCAGTCCATGTGAGGGCTTGCACCCGGCGCACTCGCGGAAATGCATTGGCATACTTCTACAAGAAGACTAAGCTAAGGAGAAAGGAAATAATAAGCGTAGGAAGGTATTATATACCGAAGTAGTTGATCCGTGCGCCCTTTGAGTCATTAGGTGTTGACTCATAATTGTTAACTCATCGCCGCAGGGATCTTCCAAGGCACTTAACGGTCTAGACCGTCACAGTCCATTCCTTCTGGCTCATCCCTAGCTTGGTAGTGGCTGCCCGAAGGATTCGCGTGTTGCCCCTTCTGGGCTTGGGCAAAGCGCTTTTGTTGGTCTTCGATTAAGCGGATACGCTGGCAGAATTCGTCGTACGTTGTCGGGGGGACGGTGCCAATTAGCCCTTGGTGTAATTTCGGGTTTAAGGCTGCTTCTAGGAACCCGATCTTTACGTTGTCCTGCCAACTCAGGCCGCCTGCTTCGACTAAGGTTTGGTCAAAGTCCGCAAGGAACGTACGGAGGCCTTGTTCCTTCTGTCGAACTCGATTGAGTTTGGCGAGGGCTTTAGTTTGAATGTCCGGGTCTCGGAAGGTCTTGGAAAGAGCGGTGAAGAAATCTTCCGTACGAAGCTCTTCCCCTGCGTTGTTCTTTGCCTCGATCCATGGTAGCAGTCTCTTCGCTGCTTTACCTTGGAGGCGGCTGTAGGCGTAGTAGACCTTCTCTTTCTCCGTACGATAGACCGCTTCGTCGACGATAAGCTTGGTACGTAGGTTGTGCTCGAACTGGGGGTACAGTGTAGGGTCGTCGCCGTTGAACCTCTCGACATCCGGGAAGCGGGCCTTCGCTGGGACCGTACGATATTCAGTACCCTCTGTCGTGTGTTGGGTAGGAGGTTCGGGCTCGGCTGTTGTACCGGCATCGTTGGTGCGGTTCGCAAGGAGATTTCGTACGGAGTCTTCCAGCGCTTGGTAGCGGTGTTGGTTCTGCTGCTCCGTATTGTTGAACTGTTCCGAAAGTCCTCGTACGAGATCCACTAAAGCGGAGAGGACGACTTGGGGGTCTTCGTTGTTCATGGTGCGTTGTATAGGAAGGACGCCTTCCTATAGTTAATAATGAGCAACTTCTAATGTTAGGAATCGATAGTGAATTTACATTCAGCTACGTTCTATTTACAAGAAGAAGTTGCTAAGGAGTGGAGAGAGCTGCGAGAAATGAGAGACTAAATAGTAGCGCGGCGAAACGATGTTCCTGAACTAGTACTGTGCGTACAAGTCCTTTGGACTCTAACAAATTCCGTTGCAGTGTCGAGAGTCAGCCGAAAGAGGAGCTGTTGTAAATTGACAAAGCTAGTCCAGCCATCAACCCCAACAGGCATCACCTTTAGCATTTGTTGTACATGCTTCTCCTCGAGATCGAGATTATTGATTTGCTCGCGAGCGAATTGGGGACGGAGCATGGAGCGAGAATGCGCCCAAAGCTTGCCGTCAGTGGCAAACTAACGCTTATTAGATCGATTACTCGTGGCTAAGTACAGTACTTACAATACCACGCCCGAGCATTGTACCAAAATTCCCGCACCTTCCCTCTCCGAGCTCAAAATCTTTGAACTGCGTTGCAAGCATCGCCTGCAGGTTCTTTGGTTCGCAGGTAAAGATGGTCTTCTGGCCAACAACGACGTCTCGAAACGTTGTAACGAGCCGGCCCTCGCGTGCGCTCACGGCATGTACGCGCTCCACCATGTACTCGGGCAGCCAGTTGTTGGAAATCGCTCTCAACATCAAATACAAGTTGTAGATGCCGAATGGGTCGCCGGGACTGTACATAGGGGCCGACTTGCAGCCCAGGTGTTGCGACTTCAGTGACTGGCGGCGCTTGGCGTGCACGTAATTAACGGCTTGAAAGAGGATGAAAGCCCCGGTGGCCCAGATGCCAACGAAGACTGTAAGTTGCATGTTGAAAACTTTCTGCAAGCAGACGATGGATGAAAATCAATGAAGATTGTTGAGACTGGTCATAGTCACATCCAGCCGTACTGGCGTCTATATATGCGCATGTGTGTTTCAGTGCATCTCTACTGAGTGAGGTCCGCCCGCTGACCTTCCAAATGCAGCACACGGGGGAGAGTAGCGCATATGCAATCCGAAGTAACTTTCACGGCAAAGCATCACTCCCGGCAGCCGGGCGATCCGGACAAGCTTGCTTGTCGTTTACCCGTGTTGGAGTGGAGCGCGCTAACATTCAGGACCCCTCCGACCACAGTGTTGTGTAGTTACGAGTCGCAAAAGTATACCATGGTCGGAGGGGTATTAAAATTCTGACGTGAGTCATCGTCTCTAGGGTATCTGTGATATTCTATTGGCTATCTACTGAACAAAGACGCTTGTTGGAATGGAGCGCGCCAACGTGTTTCCTCCCTCAGACCACCATAAAACGAGCGGCCTGATTCGGCCGGGTATCTCAAGAGACATACACAAGATCAGGCATCAGAGCGATTGGTGAGAGAAGTGAAGAGACTATCTGAAGTCCCCAGGTAACGCTTGATTTCAAATGCTTGGCGGGCCAAACGACTCAGGTAACAGCGGCCATTTAGCCTGCAGCCAGGGGAGCAGGTAGGGGTTGCGGTCTGTCGCATTCACATTCAAGCGCACCCATGACGACGTCTCCGGAATTACGTGGAAGACCTGATGCGGGGCGCGCACATGAAATGACGTACACAGTACGGGCTGCAGGGCGGGCGAGATGCGTCCGAGCGGCAGACTTCTTCAAGCCGAAGCCCGGTCCGACGGTGAAGGCGAAATCTTAACACCGAGCTTAGGGTGGACTGTTACCATGTCCGGTCTCAACCACAACAATAACAGCGAGCAGCAGCACTGAAAACACAGCCGAGGCCGACCACGTGGCCAGAAGGCCGAGCCGGACTTGGGCCCAGACGGTCGGCCTCATTTGTTAACGCGTCCTCTTTGCCATCAGGTATTTACATAGCACTCGATAGTAGTAATCCAAGAAGACGGCGGTGTCTTACTTTCTCGCGCCGTTCGACAGTAATATACGGACGTGTTCCATGGTGATCATGAGGTGAGCGGATGTACTTGTCCAGCACGTGGCGGGCGCAGTTGGCAGACCGGTCAGTCTTGGGCTTGGACGAGTAGGTGTAGCCTGGGCGTTTGACAGGCGAGTCCGCGTTCCGGCTCTGGCCGTCGAAGGCGTAGCCGGGGTATTTCTATGGGGTGCTATGAGCTGGATGCAGTACCCGTAGCGCGTGCTTTTATGGATGCTCCGGCAGGATTCCTCTCGTACACTGAGGCTCAGAGAGGCGAAGTACTGCTGTAGTTTGTACGCACCTGCGCCAGTCACGGCCACGCTGAGGGCCCGCTGGGACTGGATGATGGGATGGTCGGTCGTCATAGCTGGCGGTGCACGTCGCCGAGGCCGATCTACGGCCTTGTGGTTCTGAAGATGGCATTGCCGGAAGCGGTAATGCCGCCTGGGCCCCGACTGACAGCTCGGCCACGAGCACCGCCTTCCGCGACCATATCTACTACAGTAACGGGACTTGGAAGTGTGTGTCTGCCGCGGTTTTCGTACGGAATCTCTCACCTTAAGATATATGGATTGGATTGGATTGGTCTACTCAGGCTACGATATCTTCTGTGGAGACATAAGAGCCGTCCTATGTACATCACCACGCCTTTAATCCGTCATTGCCTTGCCTCACTTCTCATCCCAACTCCTTTTAGTGATCATGCGGCGGCTGCGTCGCTCCGCTAGTCCTATCCTAGCCGGATAGCCGTGTAGTTGATTTCAGGAATCAAATCACCGCCTAACCACCCGTACGTCCGGCCTCCATCGTTCCTTTTTGGCCCATCGACCGGTTGCCCAGTCCACCAGTCCAGCCTCCTATTCCATCCTCCAAGCATGTATGAAACGTCTCCCCACCTTTCCCCCACGCTGCTCACCAAATCTTTGCGAGCCTGCTGCCACTGTGGACAGACCAAAAGTACATGCTGCACTGTCTCCAACACACTCGCACCGTCCTGATTCCTCTTCCCGTAGCTGGTAGAGAAATTCCCGGAGCAAGCTGTGGTTAGTCCGACACTGGATAAGGATAGCTGCGCTTTCCGCGTTGATACTATTGTATAGCCGTAGTGTGTGTTGTCCTGGAAAGGCTCCACCCAGCTTACGTGTGTATTTCCCCCACGGGCTCGGCTTTACTGCTGCATCCTCTCATTCCTGGCGTAGCTGCTGCCTTATCAACGCCTCGACTGCTTCCCTTGCCCGCCGTCTATTACGCCTATCGGCCGTTGGTCGTAGCCCAAGTACCGTTGTCTCTTGAGCGGCTTGGTGTGCCGCCTCGTTCCCAACGACTCCACTGTGGGTTAGTACCCACATAAACTTGACTGCTGCGCCCTTAACTTCAATCCTAACTGATGAAATGAAATGCGTGCATCAATCGTAGTGAGTGAATGAATGACTGAATTCTTCAGTGACTAGAGACTATCTGCAACTAGTTAAATAGAAGCAGTTAACAAATCATCAAAGTGTTTTTGATGAAAATGAGCTCAATCACCTCCGTTATCTATTGTTAGATAGTATATTAGCTTAGTCATTCATTCTGAGGCGTCATGGGGATCAATACCACGAGCGCCTCAGCAACCGAGCAATCAAGTCATTCACTCATCGCTTCCGACCGATCAAGCGCGAATTCCATCATTTGTATGTAGCGTGCTAGGCTTTGAATGAACCGGGATCCCAATGTAACTTAGCGTAGAATAGCGCTCGTTGTCCCTATGGTCTACTGAGGCCGACGGGGTGTATGAATCATCATCATCATGGCTCGATTGTTATTGAAATTGACCGCGAAGGTCAAAGCTATGCTAATAAGTATGGTTTATATACGTAGGAGAGTTCTATACAATCTAGTGTTGCTCCATATAGCTGCGGCTATACTGGGCGACAGTTGCTTATGTCGCCCGGGCTCGTAAGGGCGACATGTAGGTCCTGGCGGGGCGTTACGTGCCTGGTCACGTAGTGATTTCTTTTCTCTGCAGGGCTTTTTTGTGAGCCCCTCATCTTTCTGCGTCTTCGCGGAGGCTGTGCCGTAACATGATATTGATAGAACTGTGGGAAGGCCTAGGAATGGTAGCGCACACGAAGGTAGAAGCGGAGAACAACGAGTAGTAATTGTGTCTTGATCGCTAGAGAGTAACGTTTGGGTGAAGCATAGGTGTATCTGGGTATACAAGTAGATTGACTACCATTTGATTACGTTCTAGAAAGTGCTGCACTATCATGTAGTGTTCATTAGCATGTAGTATTTCTCTCTGGATTTCTGTCGTTTTTGCCGGTTTCCCAAGTAGACGGGCTAAACGGCATAAAAGCCATACAATTGGACATGGGTCTAAGTGGGGTATTCGTCAGCGGGGAGATCGATCTGCTTCAACGTATTGGTATCTCGCGGGCACAGCATAAGACCGATGTGCTCGGTCTCGGACTGATATCACTCCGAACTGGTCTCGAAGAAAAGCCTCGTTAATAGACACGTCGTCCCATTCCTTTCGTATTTCAGATTGCTTGTGGGCCGAACAAACCGATAGTCTAACGTAATGCAACGCTGATATTCGTGATCTACTCCGCAGCGGGGTTAATTAATAATATACCGCGGTAGGGTCGACTGAAGACACGTTGCGCTACTACGTGTCGGGTATATCAATAACCCGTTCCCGAACAAGGACCTGCACAAGCTCGGCCGAGGACTTAGCGGACCACTTTGTTCCCACCAACTATTATCCATGGCAGGCTGTTCTCTCTGCACCATCGTCCGTAACTCTGAGTACCAGTCGTTCAACGGAAATATGCAGATAGACGGACTGACAGTTTCCTGCGGGCACTCTTGAAGTACATAATACTGCCTTTTCGCTTTAACTGCTGCCCTCTTAACATCCCTTAGAGCACTACAGCTTGTACAGCTCATCTTGTTTTTGAACTTTCGAAGATGACTCCATATCTACATATCGGCACTGCAGCTGCCTCGGCTGTGGGCCTATTCATCGTATGAGAAGCTTCCTACAATATCTAATCTCATTCTAACTCCATTTGTAGGTCTCCTACTGCATTTACACCGCCATATACAATTTTTGCTTTCATCCACTCCGCAAGTTCCCCGGCCCAATATCCGCCGCAGTATCCAACTGGCCTTTCATCGTCGCGCGGGCTCGCGGCAAACACCCTCACCGGACGGCAAGGCTTCATGCGCAGTACGGCGACGTCGTGCGCATCGCACCGAATGAACTATCGTTCATCTCTGCTGAGGCGTGGAGGGACATCTACGGGCACAAAATCGCAGGCAAGGGAGGCTTGCCGAAGGACCGTAACTTTTATGGCACTGATGTTGTTGGTAGCAACAGCATCATCCGAACCAATGACGCCGACCACTCGCGCCAACGTCGGCTTCTCGCACACGCGTTCTCCGACAAGGCTCTACGCGAGCAGGAGCCTTTAATCCGCAAGTATGTCGACCTCCTGATTGAGAAGATGCATGACATTGCGCGTACGCCATCTGCTAGCATCGACATGGTGCGATACTACAACTGCTGCACCTTTGACATCATGGCCGACCTTACCTTCGGCGAACCGCTCGGCCTCCTCGAACAATCCGACTATACACCATGGGTCGCAGCGGTCTTCGCCTCCCTCAAGACAAACAACATCCGCGCCCTCGTCCGAACCTATCTCTCGCTTTTCTCTACCGTTGTCGACAAGCTCCTTATGTCGGAAAGCGATATCGTTAAGCGCAAGCTGCATGTCCAGCATAGTATCGACCGCGTCGACCGCCGTCTTGAGTGCAAGACCGACCGACCCGATATCATGGCCTTCGTGCTGCGACATAACGACGAGAAGGGCATGACCCGCACAGAGCTACACGCTAATGGTAGTGTGCTGATGATCGCCGGCACGGAGACTACCGCCACGCTCCTAAGCGGCGTGACGTACTACCTACTGCGGGACAAGCACGTTCTCGACAAACTAACTGCTGAGATCCGCGGCGTGTTCAAAAGTCCCGAGGAGATGAATATGACAATGTTAGGGCAGCTGCCGTACCTACGCGCAGTCTTAGATGAGGGTCTACGGATGTATCCACCCGTTCCGGCGGGCCTTCCGCGCGTAGTGCCGCCGGAGGGAAGGATTATATGCGGTAATAGTGTCCCCGGTGGAGTAGGTAGCATTCATCCGCCGTTCCGTATTATTACCAACATAATTGTTTAGGCCATCGTTACCTTGTCCCAATACGCCGCCTATCACTCCGCGAGCAACTTCCATAAGCCCGAGTCCTTCTTGCCCGAGCGCTGGCTGTCGAACTCCGAGCCCCGCTTTGCGAAAGATGAACGCAGTGTTGTCGAACCGTTCAGCTACGGGCCTCGGAATTGCATCGGAAAGAAGTAAGTTCGCGAATCCTATTTGTTTGCTCTTTCTTGTTGTATGCAAGGAAACAGTGCCAACATCACGGACAGCCTCGCCTATCACGAGATGCGTCTCATCCTCGCCAGTGTGCTGTGGCATTTCGATCTTCAAATTTGCGATGAGAGCGTCACTTGGCCGGATCAGAGCGTGTACACGGTTTGGGAGAAGCCGGCACTTATGACGACGGTTGCCCCTGCGGCGCACGCTTAGCGGAGACAGCATCCTCACCAGTGCCTTACAAACTTGCGCCTTTTGCTTATCCCAATTGCATTACGCAATGCTTCTGAGCAGTCCTTCTGGGTTGTGAGGCAGCAAAGCCGAAATGATGGTATTGCTTTCAACTGAAAATCTATGTACAAGGAGAAAAGGAAAGAGAGTCTGGAAAGAGAGGGCGAAGGGTAAATATACCCAGTCGCTTAGCGCTGGGCCCGTGCCCTAGTGCCTGACCGAGTTATCCTTGATACAGCTGGGGCCTCTGGGGTGGTAGCGCTTGAGGGGCCTGACAACAAAGCAACCAGATGGCTCGGAATCTTCTTAGACAAGCGACTCTCTTTCCGGACACACGTAGAGCACTGGACAGGAAAGGCAATAAAGGTTGTAGAACACCTCCGTACCCTCGGGAACACACAGCATGGAGCGCAGGCGGGACTCCTCCGGCACGCAGTCCGCGCATGCATTATCATAGTAGCTTTCTTCGGAGCAGAGGCATGGTGGCCAGGCCCCACACGATACTCGGCTAAGAAACAAGGAGAGGTCTCAACTCTAAGCAAGTCGCTCGTGAGACGTATCAATATAACAGTTAACACAGCACTAAGAGCTATACTACCAGTATTCCGTACAACGCCTACGCCAGCCCTAAATAGGGAGGCCGGCATTCCTCCTGCAGAAGTCATGCTGGAGACAATTCGGCTAAGATACGCAGCCAGGCTTCGCACCCTTGACGAGAACCACCCTCTAGTTACTCGTACAAAGGGGAAAGGACAAACCAGACTACTTAGAACAGCACGACTTCTTCTAGAGAGCGAAAGACCTCTACTCCTTAAACCTAAGCACACTACCCGGACACAGCAGACAAGAAGCTCTGAGACAACCGTAGACACCATGCGATGGATCTCATCAATCCCACCCACTGATATTACCCTCTACACTGATGGGTCCCAGGATGCAGCTAGCAACACTGGGCTAGGATACGTGGGCTTCCAACGCGGATATAAAGTCTGTAAGGGCTACTAAAGCCTAGGCACAGCGGCCGAGGTCTATAATGCAGAGATCATCGCTATCGAGGCAGGAATAAGGGCAGCCGCGCAGCGGGCAGATACGCAAAGGGCAACGAACATCTACGTCCTCCTTGATAACCAGGAAGCGGCCTATAGGGCACTAGAAGGAACCCCTACCGATACCAGCCAAGGGAGCATCCTTAGGATCCGACAACTAGCGACACTGTGGAAACGACGCAAACGAGCACCCAGCATCCAACCAGGAGAAATCATGATCTACTGGATTCCGGGACACCAAGGAATTCCAGGCAACGAAGAAGCTAACCGCCTGGCCAAACAGGGCGCCGCATCCTCTGCTCCTCCAGACATTCCACTGACAGTAGCAAAGATCAAGAGGATTATAAAGGAACGAGCGCACGAAAGCTTCGAACAGTAGTAGACAGAAAACGCCCCAAAATCCTACCAGGACCTAGAAATCCCTTTGGCAAAGGGTGCTCCACCAGAACTTCTCCTCCCTAGAAAGACACTAGGTCACCTACTAGCTACACGATCAGGCCATGGAGACTTCCAGGCGTACCACGAACGTTTCCGCCACACTAAACAAAATAACCTCTGCCGCTATGGGCAGCCAAAAACAACGATACACTTTGCATTCTATAGACACGCCCGTAAACGAACAAACTACCTTCGAGGCAAGCCGAGGGATATTATCCCTATAACTCTAGCCACGCCAAAAGGGGCTATCCTCTTCGCAAAGTTCGTAGAAGAATCTCGCTTCTTTACGGATATTAGCGCCCGGAACCAGCAGGCAGACACACTGTCAACCCTAGTCTCTTCAGACCATCACCACCATATCTAAATTGACTCCCCCTTTCATATTTTATCTCTCTTTCTTTCCTATGTATAGTCGCCCATAGAGGCCCAAACACTCCTTCACACCCTAAAGCCGAGCAGGAGGTAGAGAACGCCTTACTGCGATATCCAGCCTACAGAGACGCGACGTCCCAGATATGTCACCCCTTAGCGTAGACTGTAGGTAGAGTGGCACGTCCTATACCCCATGGGAGGCCTAAGGGCACACGGTGATAGGCATACTGCCGACCCACGCGTGGACCCGCCGGACGTCAAATAGCAATCAATCAATCAATCAATCAAGGTAAACCCTACACGGCTTACCACCCTCTTTGGTGTTTGGATCCTTAGAGGCAGAGGCCTGCTGTTACAAGGCATATGTCATCATATGTCATTTGGATTCGCAGTGCTTTCCCTTTTCGACGCTGAGACTTCGTATAGCGAGTGCTGGCATGAGCTGGCTTCTTTGCAATGTGTTGCGTGCATTGTTAGTAAGCCTTGTCTGACTAGAAAATTGCTGAAGTCTTTCTTCTTGTGGTAGGTTGGCCGGCCTGGAAGAGTTGGCAACCCCGCAATCACGTTGTGAATGACATGGGTAGCGTTATTGGCGGAGATCCCCGCGCGTCAGCTTAGAAGGGCAGCGGTAAAACGCCGGATGGGCAGCCCGTCCAACCTACTGTATACGCTGATCCCCGCGGTGCCTTTTCCGCAGGCTTATAAACCACGGTGAGCTCCGCTAAGCCCCCATCTGACAAATTCAAAACCCTACATGCGTTGTGGAGGAACAATCATAATGAGCTGGCACTCGGAAGATGACTGGCGGTAATTTAGATCTCTGCTCGGCTTGCAAAATTACCTCGCGCCATTGCAACAGCTCCGACGAATCCGGGGGATGTAGACCATCTAATTAAGCTTAATTTTAAAGCGTAGTGTCTCGGGGGTCCACTATGTGTAGGCAGCTGTAAAAGCCTGCCAACACCGAAACGCGTACGCCGCCGTCGAACGTTGCTATACACAACCTCAGAGTCTCTCGGCAAGACGCATATCGGATGTAGATTCGAGGCATAAACTTAAACAGACCACATCTTACATATGTAGAAAGCCCATGGCCAGATCAAATAAATCTCTCTACGATCTCCTTTACATAAGTATGTACATCTCTATCGCGGATCGAGCCGAATCGTCCCGATCATCGTAAGGCCCGACAGCATCGGCAAGAAAAGCAGCGGAGCCAAAAGAGACATAGTAGCTTACGGGCTAGTAGCGTACCGGAGGTGCGGTAACCGACAACACGGATGGGCGAAGCAGGATAGACGGGGCCGCCTGAGCCGGGCCACTTAGGCGCAAGCAGTAGCCGAGGCAAAGCCGTGAAGACACGCTCCTGGCTGCTTCCGTCCTTGAGACTGACAAGGAGGGGGCAGCAGCGCGACGTTATGGTAGAGGCGGATCAAGCCACGCGACCCATCCAGAACGTGCGCCACGATGGCGGGTTCGCCGTCGCCTGTTCCCAGCTCCGGGACCAACACGAAGCGGGCCTGGTCGAAGATGTGGTGGATATCAGCGCGCAGTAAGATGGCGTTGGAAGCGTCGTCGATGGCGCCGAATCCCGAGCGGCGGGCGTTAAGGATGTAGCGCTCCATGCCGTTGCGATGGAGCCAGCCATCCTCCGAGCGGGGACAGAGATGCGCAGTCTCGGTGCCGTCGGCATAGCCGGTGAGGCGGCAGCTGATTTCGCGAGAGAGTATGTAGGCGGAGCTGCTGGAGCGGATGCGAGCGGGCGGCGTCAGGTCAGGCTGCACGGCGAGCCAGGCGGCGGGCATGCTTCCGTGCGGAAAGGGCCAGTTGGTGAAGCGGGGCATGGCGGGATAGGGATGAATGGCATCGTCTGGAGCGCGGTCAGCAACGGCCGGGCAGGCGGGCGAGGGCGCGCACAGTCGGCACGTGGAAGTAGTAGCAATGGGCGCGCAAGAGGCCGTCTGGCGGCTGGATGGCGGGAGCTGAGGCGTCGGCGGTCTCGCGCAGAACCCCGTCCCAGCGGTTACCGGCGACAATGGCGCAGGCGGTGTGCGCCGTATCGTAGTGCAGGCCGCCGACGGAGGCGTCAGGCGCGTGGAGGGTGAAGAGGAGGCTGGCGCGATCGGGGTAGCCAGGATGGCGAAAGGCAACGCGGTGGCGCAGGTCTACCGACAGGCCGCCTTCGCCGTCTGGATGGCCTGGATCGGACGCATGGGCGGGACGGACCTGCATCGAACAGCAATGGGTGGTGGATGTTGTTGGAGCTGAAGTGGCAGCGGGAACAACAAACACGCGACTCGAGCTCGCTATCGATGAGTAAGGCTTTGGCTCGGTGCTCCCCGGTGTTCCGCCACTCCGCTGCTCCGCGTCTTGCGTTCCGCATCCCGCGCCCTGCGCCTTGCGTCCGTCCTTCCGGTGCCGTAGAACAACCGCCAAATAGACGTCGAACGCCCTCCCTCCTACATGTCAAGCTTACTGCACAACAGCAGCTTCCAGTGTGGTGAAATCTCCACTACTGGCTTTGCGTCTGCTGCTCCTCGCCGACCTCGGCCAGAGGATGTCCGACAGCACGAGTAGATCGAAATGTCATCCAAGGCTAGAGGGAGTGAGTGCTAATAGGCATCTCGCAGTCCATATGGTAAGCAGCTAGAATTCGCACGCTCGAAGCTTTATGCTCAGATCTACTGCGGATTGGAGAAATCTTCACATGAACACTCTCACAGTGACGAATGCCACAACAACTAATGAGGATCTGCCATACGGAGTCGAGTGGCTGCTGATACGTAGCGGATGGCGTCAGGCGAGACTACATAATCGAGCAGATGAAGAGAATCCAATGCAGTTTTTGATGCACGAGATGAATGACCCGGAGGATTATTGCAGATCCAATGTGGCGGTGGAGTGATTGCCACGTCTGCGCCGCCCCCTTGGTCTCCACTCCGCCACCACACATATCAAAAGATGGCCTGTGCTTATATTCATAGGATATAAAGAAAAGCTTTCGAGCCCCACCAGTAGCTTTTGTGCCTACTTAGCCACAACGCGATGCTGCACACCACGTCAGCTGAAGGGGGACCTACCGCATGAGTAGCCCCCACCACAACCCTTTATCGCTCGATCCTCCCCATCTCTTTTCCAGTGGATTATCCTACTCGTCAAGCATCACCATGGACCCTTTCGCAGTTTTGGGAATCGCGGCTGCGACAATGCAATTCATCGACTTCTCCACCGGCCTGGTGTCCACAACTTCAAGGATCCGCAGGTCGAAAAGCGGCGAGCTACAGCGAGACTCGGAAGACGCCCGGACCATCGTCGAAGAGTTGACGGAATGCAGCCGCGAAATGGAGGATTCTTGTAGCGAGGGCGGATCCGGCCAGGTCGCGTCCGAAACAGAGAAGCAGATCCGAGTCGCGTGTGGAGAGTGTAGCGCGGCGGCGCAGAAGCTTGTGCACGCTGCACGGAAGCTGAAGGGACGTCGTCTGTGCAGGAAGGAGAAGTTTGAACTGTTTGCGGAAGCTCTCGAGACCGTTTGGAGCCAGGACGAGGTCGAGCAGTTACAGAAGAGTCTTGGGGATTGGCGATCTCGGCTCGTTGTTCTCACTGTTTCTGCGCTGAGGTGAGATTTTACACCTGTACTTGTGCGCTGGCCGCGTGCTAACAACGTGATCTAGAGAGCTGCATACCCAGCGAGGATGTCAAGTCCCGCTACCACAGAGTATAATGGTGCAAAACAGCAAGAACGGGCAAAGGTTCCTAAAATGCTTGGAGCAGAATGCCGAGTATCTTTCAGAAGTACGAGATATTATTCGTGCGGATCCCAGGCCCGTCGGAGACGTCTTTACGCTCGCCTCAAGCGATGAGTTCGAGACAGGCATCCTTTCAGCTCTCTGGTTTGCCGAAATGCAAAGTCAGGGAGACCAGATCCGCGAGCCATGCCAGGCGACTTTCCAATGGATATTTCGAGAGCCTCAACCAAATCAAGGACGGTGGACCAGCTTTGTTGACTGGCTGCGGAAAGACTCGGGTCAACACATCTACTGGATAACTGGCAAGGCTGGCGCTGGCAAATCTACGCTCATGAAGTTTATTTGTAACCACGAATACACTGACGAGTTGAGCCGGGAGTGGGCTGCAGGCGAAAGACTCATCCATGCACGATGTTCTTTTGAGAATTGCGACGCTTCCTTGGAGACATCGAGAAAGCGCCTTCTCCGGACACTATTGCACGATTGTCTGAGGCAAGATCAAAGGCTCATTGCAAGGACTTTCCCTGTTCAATGGGAAATGCTCACTCTCCTGGGCATACCACCCGACTCTCCATTGACGGAGCTGGATTTACAGCAGGCACTGGAGCGAATGATCAAGCGCAATCTCGACACGCGCTTCATCTTCTTCGTCGATGGTATCGATGAACCGGAAGATTCCCATTCATTGGTGGGCCCGTTCAAGAAGCCACCGCTTTATCCAAATATCAAGCTATGTCTAAGCAGCCGGCCTCGCACCAATTCCGAGGACGGTTCTAGTGCAGGGCCGAGTCTGTGCCTTGAAGATCTGAACCACCCGGACATCATCCAATTTACGAAGGCCAGCTTGGAGAACAATAGAGACTTCTCCCAACTCCGCGGTGTGTCTCCGACACAAGCGCAGGCACTGGTGGACGCGATTGCTGATAAAGCTGCCGGTACCTTCTTATGGGCCCGTGTTGTGGTATCCATGCTGCTCAAGGGTCTTCAAGATGGCGAGAGGCTTTCAGATCTTCGCCGGCGGCTCGAAAGTACGCCCGGGGGTCTGGAACCTCTCTTTGAGAAGATGTTGGACGGCATCGGATCTGAGCGTATCGAACATGCCTCACAGATCTTCCAGACCATCCGAGCAACCAAGTCACCGATGGACCTTCTTTCGCTCTCATTCGCAGATGAAGAAGACGACACCCTCCCCTATGACTACCCCATCGAGCCATTGAACCAAGACCAAGAAGACGCGCGACGTGACCAAATGCAGCGACGCCTGGACACCCACTGCAAAGGCCTCCTCACCGTCTCGCCGTCACCCGCCGTCCCCACAGTCCACTACCTCCACCACACCGTCCGCGACTACCTCGACCGACCCGACATCTGGACGCGCCTCACCTCCGCCCGCCCCTTCAACCCGCACCTCTCCCTCGCCCACGCCTCCCTCCTCCGCCTCAAATCCGCGCGCCTCACGCCCGCCCAACACCACGCCCACGACCTCCTCCAAGCCGCCGACGGCAGCCTCGCCGCGCTCCTCCTCCACGCCACCACCCACATCGCCGCCCTCGACCGCGCCACCGGCGCCCTCCACGCAGACCTCTGGGACGCCCTCGCACACACGACACAGGTCCTCGTCGAGCGCGCAGGGCACTGCAGCGCCTCCGGCGGTGTCTGCTGGTGCCGCGGCGCGGCCGACCATCCGGACGGGCCGTTTTTGCCGCTGGCGGTAAGGTGCCGCGTGCTGCCGTACGTGGTTTATCGGTTGGGAAGGACTTGGGTACGGGTGGGGGCGGAGAGGGTTGGGAGCGGGGCGGCGGGGGTGCTGTGGTTTGCGGTTGCGGAGGCGGTGGGGCGGGGCGAGGCGGATGAAGAGCAGGAGGAGGAGGCTAGGGCGCGGTTGGTTGATATGCTGTTGGAGTGGGGGGCGGATCCGAATTTTAAGGGCGGGGCGGTGAGGTCGCCGTGGGAAGAGGTTGTTGAGGGTGGTGGGGTGGAGGAGTATGGAGTGGAGGTCTGGGAGGATATGTTGAGGTACGGGGCGGATAGGAAGGTCGTGGAATCATCGAGGGGATTGTTGGAAACTTCAGGGCTGAGGGAGAAGAAGAAGAGGACGTGGATAAGAAGGGTTTGGAGAAGGGAAGATGGTAGGATGAGGTGGAAGAGAAAGGTTTGAGTGCGAAGCGGATGAACGAATAGGTGGTGAAGAATGGGAGGATGGCACATGTTATCCGCATATGGATAGAAGTGCGGTCTGGATCCTGCCTGTAGAAGATTAAACTGGTGGCACTCATCGCGTCTTCCGAAATCTAGACATCACCGAAGTGAAACGGCGATGCATTACTTTCCCCTCGAAAATCTAGGAAGAGCCGAACTACTTGCTTAAAGGCTAACAGAGAAGTCAACTATTTGCTGCGATGACGCTGCTCCCGTGCTCGGCAGGATAGGCGCGGTGGATACCCGTGCGTTAAAAGTGAGGGCATGTGCATACTATTCGCGCACGCCGTCAGTCTTATGCGCATAAGAACAGGGCCTTTCGATGTCACGGTCGAGCTGATGGCATTTAGTGCGGATGGCTGATTTGAAGGTCACACAGCCGTTATTAAAGCTCACAGGCCTGCTTTCTCACGTCCACCAGCCCAGATCGCACTTCCACCGCTGTCCAGCCTGTCACCAAGCTGCCTAGAGCCTCACCCGAATGATGTAGTACGTACTCAAATGGAGAGAGGTCCTATTCTACAAGGCGACAGTAACCACAAATAAGGGCCACATGCCCGAACAAAGACTCGGGAATGGTCTTCTAGTAACTGACATGCATATTCCGCGCACTTTCATGAACTTCTAGATGGATCGGCACTTGTTGCCCAGGCGACATGACAACGAGCCCAAACGCTGCCCAATTGCCACGCTCCGAGGAAAGGATGCCTTCATCTCCGCGCGACGCGATCGCGTACCAAGCCGAAGCAATGCTGCTTGCGACTCGACGTTCGTCGATGATCAGAGTCTACGAGCGAGGCTATAGAATCCCGCGGTTTGCCGGCCACAGAGCTTGCCGGCATGAGAACGAAGCCAGTTCTTGGAACCGGAGCTGGACACGCTGGCGTCGCGGAGTCCGATTTTCCCAACGCGTTCTACACGGGAGTAGGCACGTCCTTTGGCCGCGCTCATAGGATTATGGGGATCGAAGCGGTCGGTAGGGACGACTAGAAGCGAGTAGTACGTCTGGGGCTTCATAGAAGCGTGCAGGCGCAAGGGCGTCTTCATTGTTGGGGTGTTGGCCAGGAAGCAGGGTGGAACAGGCCTTCTGGCTTCACGGTCCTTGGCCGACACCAGGCGGACACCGAGCGCCCGATCGACATGAAGACGTCCTACGTCACACGCAAGCATGTCAGCGTATCCAGATGTTGGATGGAAAGATAAGCCCGACGCGGTTGTGCGTCCATGTCCCACCCGAGCTTCGGAGCAGAGGGGCGATGCGACCGCACATAGGAAACAAACATAGCACCCGGTATGGGGCCGGAGGTGGTCGTAGAGCGCTAGTGCGTGGAGATAGCGGAGCGGATAGATGTCGGACGGCCGATGAATGACGAGGCGAGAAGCGAGGAGAGTGAAAGTGAAAGCTATGGGAGAGGCTAATTGACATATAGCAACCGAGAGAGAATAACAAACAACGCGTAGTGACGAAGTCAACTCCACGCTTCCTCCTCAACGCCTACGCACCACACTGCACTGCACCCTATGCGACCCCGACTTGAGGGAGCTCGTGTACCGAAAGCCCACCGCCACGTTCTTTGCGCGCACCGCATCATCACGATCATCGCAAAGCAAATCGTCGTCGTCCGGATCGCTACGAAAGCCCTCATCGCTGCCCGCCGGGGAACATCACCACCGCCGTCGCGTACCCGCCATGGATCCAAGCCAGATCAGCCATCTGTGGAGCGACGTTATGGATTCACAGCCAAGATATATGCAGTCTACCGGCAGCGCGAGGAGAAGAGGCAAGGATACAGGGTCACGAACGGATCAAGACTCTGGCACGCGGCCGACTAATTCGCGGTCTAGAAGCGTTTCCGGCCAAGACTCTCGACACCGCCATCACCACCTCCTCCGCAGGCCCGTCTCGCAGTGTCAAGCTCGAGCTTATGATCAACGCCTACAGCATCATTACCAACGACAGAGGTGTTGATGTCGCCGTTGGTCATCACTTTGGCGTTGATAACCTCGATCCCAGTATCGCGAATCGCATTAAGACACTGCCAGGAGAGAAGCCGCACGGCCTTTGAAACGTGTCGGTGTGGTTGGATCCGCACGACGAGGATTCCATCAGTCGCATACAGGCGGAGTACAAGGCCATGAACATCTACCATACGAACGAGGCCGAGTTCACAAACTACGCGTTGACGCATCTTCTTAAAGGGGAGCGGCGTAGCCCGTATTTCCTCGTCGAGGAAGGCGACAAGTCCTGGTTGTCCGACAGGCTCCTGTAGCCAGTCAACGGGCCAGACGGCGAAAGGTGGGAGACCCCCGACCCAGTTACCGACCCGTCCACCTACTCGTGGTACACCCCGCCCCGACTGCGCCTACTAGATATCCCTCCATGCATTCGATCTAGGCTTCCACGACAAAGTTTGCACCTACACCACAGTACTACAGGACCGCGCCATATCTCCCTACTTTACAATCGCGTTCAAGAAGGACTCAGACAAGAACATCGCCCACGCCCGCAACCAGGTCGCCATTGCCGCGTGCATCGCCCTCTACAACCGGTGGCGACTGAAGTAGCACAGCGGCATCGCATGGCTGTCCGACCCGCAGCAGCGCCGCCAGATCAGGCACTACGGCCTGACTTCCGCCAATAGCAAATGGAGCGTCTGGTGCGTGACGCCCAAGGCCTTCGACAGCTAGACGGGCTGCCACATGCAGCGCCTCTACACCGGGAACTGCCTTGTCGGAAAGCAAGTTGTTCAGCTCGTCCGCTGGATCAACGAGATCTACTACTGAGGCCTCACGGTACATGGTCCCAGCTGCAAGGGCGACATCTCCGCCCTCGTCCACGGCACTGCCGGCGCCGATGCGGCTGACATCAGCGCGTTGTCTATTGGCCCCGGTGATTGAAGCGGCTGGGTCTGCGCCATCTGTCCTGCATTCTTTAGTTGTGTCTAGCTTTCCATGTAACCCATCCGAGAAGCGAATCAACGAAAGGCGTTCGAAGCAAGCTGGCACCGACGGCCTTTTCTTCCGAGTAAGATTACTCCTGGGGCCACAACATCGCCGGATCGAACAACCCGGCTCCTATCCATCGATCAGCCTGATTGACGCCAGTAACCCACTGCAGCCACCGCTCGTTGCTGGCAGTCATGTCCGTGCAAGCCTAAAATCTTCGGGCCATCTCGCACAGTCCACCACCGTTCAACGCCTTCCACGGTCCTCCCATCCGCCGCCTTTCCTCCTTCCTTCGCCGGCGGGGCTTCACCGAGACAGGAGGTTAGCTCTTCCAGCAGGCCGGAGGGGGGATGGGCTGTTGCCCCAGCTGTCCGCATCTCACCCTCGCGTCCCGGGTTCCCGCTGTCCCCGCCTCCTTCAACCGCTACGAGGCTCCATTGTGTCTGCTCGTCGCCTGCCACCACCCGTTCCCCCATCCTCTCCGCTGCCGGGGCCCGTGCTAAGGCTGAGATTTCCCCAGTTCCGTCGGGACTGACCGTTCCTAGACCGTGGCGTTGCACTACCCCCATCTTAAGCAGGTTCACCCGGATGCCGCCAGAGGCAGTACTTCCTGCGAGATGGCGTGGCATTCCTGCTTTCGCTGCCGCCTCAGGGTGGTCACACCAGCTTCCACTACCAAGTAGTGCCGATCGCCGTTACGGCCGCGGCCGTCTCCGTCTTCCCTGTACCTCGTGTGGATGGCCTTGACAAAGGCGTCGAGGAAGGCGATGGCCCTATCGAACCTTTAAGTCAGTATTCAGTAGTCGACCCGTGACGGACTCCATGTTAAGCCCATCACCCAGAAGCCCCCGTTTAGCGGCATCGTTGACCGGGAAGGGCAGTCCGTCGGAGCAGGCCCTCCGGTCGATGTGTGTGCGCCTAAAGTCCGCACCGCAGACGCACACCTTGCCGTGGTAGAACACGCCCAGCCGGTACGCCATAAGTGCGGCCTGGTTGCTCTCTGGCGCCGCGAGGAGGTGATCGACTAGAGAAGAGATACTTGAAAACAAAAAAATATCCTTGATAGAAGTACTCTAGAAGATGTCTACTATTATTTTTCAAATCCCATTGCGCCCCACTGGGAAATAACCTTTTCCTGCAAGCTGTTTGGATAACTCTCTTTGAAACTTGCCGCCTCCCAGTTTTTTCCTGTTGCATACTCTACAGGAAGTAGAGCATCACTCACTACCTTCCCACCCTTGACCGGGTCAAAGGCACCATGACCATTGTATGGAATCAGTGGGAAGGCACGGACATCAGGATAAAAAACTTCATCGTCACCAGGACGGCAGCGCGTGCTGAAGGCCCACAGAACATCGTTACCTTCATAAACATCGATGTCGTCTCCAACCAGCACCAGCCGATGGATCGTGTAACCAACTTTGTGATTGAAGACCAAATCGCCCACACGACGGCTGAATTCTTTGGAAATTTTTGTGGTGCCAAGCGTCCGTAACACAGTCGTATCGACTTTGAGTGCTACCCAAGTCACCTGCGTCTCGAAACATGCAAATGCGTCGGTGATAGGTAGACCGTGCTCCTGGCATAATCGTCGGATTTCAGCTGCAGCGAGAGACCCGATCATAGTGTGTGTTTCGTCTGTCAGGCGGCCAGATGCGCAGACGGGGAGAATCGCATCGTTCCGGTAAGTGATACAATTGACCCGGTACCTGTCACGAATGGTTAGCTCTCTTCGTAAGTTTATGCAGGTGTATTTCGTACAATGGCGACAGGTGCGAGTCTCCGGGAAAGCAGTAGCCATGCATTTCTCCAAAAGACCCCTCACGAGCCGTTTCAGTGAGGGATAGTGTACCCTCAAGTACAATTTCCGAGGTCACCGGTACGAGGAGGCCGTTGGTCTCGCACTGCACGACGTCCATGGGTTCTCCGGTCATAGCCCCCACGTACTTGGCTTCACTGACCCGATCAGGAAGCGGCATTGACGAGGCCATGACAGCGGCAGGGGGCGCTCCGAGTGAAAGTGCCCATGGAATGTCGACACCGCGCCCCTCCTTCTTCCAAAGCTGATGGATTTGCCACAGGTGTTGAGGCTCGATGACCAGGCCAGCCAGATGCCGTTGATCATGGACCATAGCGCGTGCTATTGACCAATTGGTCCAGGTCCCATCCGGTGATTTAATTATGTTGATGCCGTAGGTTTGAAGGTACCGTCCGCCATCGCTTTGGTGGATAAGTGGCGTCGGTAACTTGGTAAGATCGATTTCATCTCCGACTAGCTTGTTTTCTTTGCAAGGTCCCGTAGCAAGCCTGCGCGGCGGAGTTAGAGGTGCTGTCTTGGCGGATAGCATCCGGTCGAGGATCTGCTTCATGCTGGCATCCGGAGGAAGCGCGAGGTGCCGTGCTAATCTACCGTATCTCCCTTTGGATGTGCTTCGTAGTGCACCAGGTCCGCCGAGGATACGGAAAAGACCTTGATGAGCACCCTTTACGTTATTGAAAAGGGGTGCCTTGTCGTTCAACTCATTGGAGCGCCGAATGATAGCTGCAACTTCAAGGTGAGGATCTTTCTCCGTGTTGATCTCAGCGATATCGTGGTCAGCCTTCAATGCTTCTACGAAAGATCTGAAACTCAAGTGCGGAGGATCGAGGGCGGACTGATGGGTCATTCGGGTTGATACGAAGGCTGGTCTAGAGATGCATCTGAAAGAGCGTTTAGATACGTTTGCCGCGCGCAAGAACATCATCTTTGTGATTATAATGAGTGGTAGAAACCTGGAGGTTACAGAAATCTGAAGCGAAAGAACTCAGAGTGATCCTCCATTAAACTGCTTGCGATGGTTCACGCCCGTTCGGTACCTCGGATGATCCCGCAGCGACAAATACTACGTATGCGACTCTCCAGCAGAATGATTTCTTGTCACAATCCTTGGTCAATGCGTAGCGACTAGCAAATTTCT
The DNA here is from genome assembly GCA_029906385.1 of Neofusicoccum laricinum. Classification (NCBI taxonomy): domain Eukaryota; kingdom Fungi; phylum Ascomycota; class Dothideomycetes; order Botryosphaeriales; family Botryosphaeriaceae; genus Neofusicoccum; species Neofusicoccum laricinum. The sequence continues at coordinate 78,451 of CP123718.1, read as the reverse complement.
CCGCTCTTTACGTAGTACTCCTCTTTATTCCCTTCTTAGCTTAGTGTTCCTCCGTGAGTGGATCAGCTGCAAGCCCCCACACCGGAGAATTAAGAGATTGGCCTAGCACAGTTCACACTGTTGGCATTAATATACTACGTATATATGCACAACCTAATAGAAGGAACTAGTTGGATTGCGCCAGGGAGATGCACCCGATTCGCCGGCTAACATAACACGCTACTGGTCAACAAATTTGGTTTAGCACTACCCCGTACATGAAACATAAAGGATCATCGCCCTTCTAAATGTATGAGGCTCAAGAGCAACGTCGCTCCTCGGTTGGGAGACGTCTTTAATAGGATTGTACGATTTTAAAGACGTTTCCAGGCTGTTTTTTCGAGCCAAATTTCGCTGCTCTAAACGGGTCTCGTAGTGCTACGAGTCACTGAAATTTCTGGTTGAAAAGGGTCTGTAACATACGACAGACCGATTCAACCCTAAGATACTTACACCCACTCGATCAGAACTTAGCCGGTTTAGAGGCATTTACATGGGCCAGAAAGGACTAACTCATGTAAAGTTGTGTTCTGTGCTTGGCAGCGCAGATCAAGGTTGTGGGACGCAGTTCGCTCCGGTTCTCCTTTTTGACCTTTCGTATACCGGGTCGGCTAACCAGAACCCCGAGCTTATCGTACGTTTTGCAGGTGAGGTGTTTGGTTTACAAATCACAGGACAGCACTGCAGCTTCCCACTCAAATCCTGCAGTCCGGGGTAATCCAGTCCAATTAGTTGGCCAAGCACAACTCGGACGTACCACGTAGGTGCACCACAACTGCCGACAGTCGCGTGCTGTGAGTCATGTACTGAAACCCCTAACGACCCCAGGTGCCAGCGATCGGGGTGGAGTGGCTTTTGCAGACACTGTGCGTTGTTCATCCTTTCACCACGGAGTCCTGTTAGTAAAGATAGCTCGTCTTGACAAGTAGGCTCATCGATATTTCCAGAGAAAAGAAAATCTTGCAACGAAAGTTTCGTACAGTTGAAGAACCCTGCGTAGGGAAATCATCCGGAATGACTCGGATTGCCCGGGGAAGCGGGTGCGCCTCCCCCCAAGGAGTATCAACAGGCCATTGTCAATGCGCATCGAGAGCATTGAGCATTAGCCTATCATATGTTGAAATTTGACGCCCTTGACTAGCGCAGGGCTACCAGGCATGAGAAGTGACTGCGCGATCGGAGGATATGCCGTCGGGAGCTCGAGCAGGTGCTGTTTCTCCTTCCCCTTCCCATATACTGGGGTGGTTTTACATCTCTCTTTGAATGCAAGTATACGACAACGACGGAAGTGTGGAGGGGGCAACGAACAGTTTGTCCAGACTGATATATCTCTTACAGGCTTTTGAAGAACCCAGTAAAAATACCCCCCAGCCATGGCCGATGCCGCAGTTATCGAGACATGGACTTTATACAGTTTTGGAACACTAGTCATCACCGCTCGAATATATTGCCGATGGCAGATGGTCGGTGTTCAGAACTTCAAACTGGACGATTACATGATCTTTTTCACATGGGTGAGTGAATCCCGCGCAGTGTCCAAAGCTACAGCCCAGAACCCCCGAAAGCAGACGAGTTTTCACCGAAGCTCGTCCCTGTCTCTCCAAAATCTCAGCTCCAACACACTTTAAAACTGTCCATAGATCAGCTACACCGGCATGACCATTGCTGCCCATCTAGTGGGCCTACACGGCGATTTGGGCGCCATTCCTACAAATCAACGCTTAAGCCTGACGCAAGAGCAGGCTGAGTCCCTCGTACTCGGAACGAAGTGGTTCATGGTAGGGTGGTACACGTACGTGTCCCTCATCTGGTCCCTCAAGGTCAACATGCTGTTCTTATACCAACGGGTGGTCAACGGGCTGTGGGTTGCCAAGTTCATCAAGCCGACCTTGGCGCTGGTCGTGTGCACGTGGATAGTAATTCTCATTCTGGTCTCAGTCGCGTGCAGACCTTACGACAGAATGTGGCAGGTTTGGCCGGACCCTGGAAGTAGGTGCGGCACGCAGCTCCACAGTGTCCATTGCTAACCCAACGACAGGCGTCTGCAAGGCGCAAGGCGCAGCATTCCTGATACCAACTTTGGTCTGCAATCTGCTCACAGATCTGTGTATTATGGCCATTCCCGCACCGGTCATCCTGCCACTCAAAACCAACATATGGCGTAAGATTGGACTGTACATCCTTTTCGGGGCTGGCATATTCGTCATGACAGCGGCGGTCCTCCGCGCTGTTTTCGTGTTAGCAGTAAGGCGTCTCTTCCTCATTCTCAACGTTCTTCCACGACAGCTAACTCCGGCGTTTCTAATGTGTAGCTTAAAAATGGCAAGACCGCTGCGATCTGGTCCTGTCGCGAGGATATTGTGGCCATCTGCGTCGGACAAGCAACCATGGTCCGCCCCGTCTTCACCCGCAAGTTCTGGACGGGAGAGTACGGCCCAGGATCAAAAGGTGTCTCCGGACCCAGTGCTCGCTCAAAAGACGGGCCTATCTCATTTGAACTGGCTGATCACACCATCGGCGGCGGCGGCGGAAGGAAGCAGTCAGGATTTCTGTCGAACGGCGCGAGAAAGTAGGACACCGCTGTCTTCTTAGATTACTGCTGTCAAGTGCTATATAAATATCTAATGGCAAAGAGGACGCGTAAGCAAATGGGGCTGTGCTAGGGACAAAGAATTGCCGCGCATGAGAGCGGGGGTGGAGTGATGGTGGTGTGGTGATCAGAAGAGATAATACGAGACACGTGATTATGGGCCAATGTGGTTGACAGCTTTATACCATCTATACGGGGTCTCCATTCGACGCTGAGCGATCAAGTTAAGTGGTGCAAGTCATGAGCAAAAGAATCTCGAAGTTTTAGAGGTAGATGGACGGGGTCTAGGACATCATGCCTGTCGTGGTGTCGTTTTCCGGATTTTAGCGCCACGGAGCCACTGCCCACAAAAAGTATTATGTGCAAGTGTAGGTGTAACTGTTATGGTTTGTACCCATAATGGTGCCTTGGAGGATCCGCGGCGGTCACGTGTAGCGCTAGTCTTCGCTTATATAGAGTCGCTGGGGACGCGTGTCCTTCCATCCCCAGCTTGACCTTCGTGTAGACGGAATTCAACTCTTCAGCGCTTACTCTAGGGTTGAACCATTACAGTAACGAGCGGGCCTCTACCTCTAAGGATCCAAACACCAAAGAGGGTGGAAACCTGTCGAGGGGTTTTCCTTGAGTGGGTACAAGAAGAGGTACGGGAGGAACGAGTATACGACTGGAGACTGAGCACTACGTACGAAGGCCTTGTTACCAATAGAGTCCAAATTCTATTATTGAAGTTGACCACGAAGGTCAAAGCTATCTAGAGAGCGTGGTTTATATACGTAGGAGAGTTCTATACAATCTAGTATTACCCTATGTCGCCGGGGCTACACTGGGCGACAGTTGCTTTATGTCGCCCGGGCTTCTAAGGGCGACATGTGGATCCTGGTGGGGAATCACGTGCCTGGTCACGTGAAGACTTTTCTTCGTTTCTTGGTGGGGGCTTCTCTGCGGGATTCCCATTCCTTCTTTCCATGTTCTTGTGAAGGCTGCGCCGTAACAATCAGCAGCAGTAGCTTCTCTCTGAACTCCACCACCTGCGCTACGTACGCATCCACCGCCTGCCTACTAATGCCTGAGCTCGTGTTTTTCCTAGTGAATCTGTTCCTTGCTGCAGTATCCTTCATGATCCTGCTGAACAGCCAAGTCTTCCCATCTGCCGGCGGTCTGGTGCGCTGATCCTGCAGAAAGCTCCAACCCCCTGCGCTCCTCGGCCGGGTTGTCCCTAATTGAATTCCATGGCACTGCCGGCACTGTTGGTACTGCTGGCACTCCGACTTCCTGCCCATTCTTGCTGCTCCTCTCAAATAGCAGCTCCTGGAGCAGCAGCTTGCGGCTGTCACTCAGCAAGCCATGTTCCATGCCCCTGAACTTGGCCATGGTGAACTGGATTCCCTGGTACAGCAGCTGTTCCCGCCCGTTCCACCCCACATGGCTCTTGGTGGTGGTGTTGTAGTGAATCTTCATCCCGTAAGTGCGCAGATCCAGTATCCACTGCATGGGACTGTGGCTGCTCCGGATCATGAAGCTGTCTGTCATCTTGGTTGCCAGCTCCAAGCAGCTCATCTGGGTGCGCCTGTTGCGCCCACTGCTGTCCCTGCCGCTGCCCTGGCTGCTGCTGCTGCTACTAATGCTACTACCACTACCGCCGCACGGATCACCCTTACCCCATCAAAATCTAACCCTAACCCTACTCTTACCCCAAGTACCAGATTTTTCACGACGTAGCGGACGGATTTCAAGGTAGCATCTATAAAAAGTGGTCACGGGGACGCGTTCAACAACCTGACTGAGTCTAGACTCGATCCGAGCCCCTTGTTCTAAATGCGGTGCGGTAAATGCGGTGCGGTCGCACCGCATTTGGGCCTTTCGGCTAGGCATAGTTAGGTGCGTAGGCATAGCCAGTTGCTAGGTGCCAGATGAGCAAATAGCCGGGTGCGTAGATAGCTAGGTACGTAGGGAAGCAGCAGCCTTAGAAGGCACGAAGCGAGCGCACGTTGTATATAGTACATGACACATTACTCCGTCAAGCGTGGAAAACGAATGCCAAGGTAACTAAGTGGGTCATGGATGTACGTTAACACCTCCTCATTGGCCAACCCCATCGGGTAGCCGAAGTCGAGCTTGAGGCTCGATGGTGGGCAGCGCCGGTGAGGCCTGACAATACTCTACTCCTCGATATTGGTGGTCTGCGCAACAGCCCGCGTCTTGCCCAAATCCTTGGTGAGCAGATCAATCTTTGCCTCCATTCTATCAATGCCATCATGTCCCAATGGCAATCTCAAAGGATTATCCAGCTTCTGTCCATCAATTGCAGCCTCAAATATGACTTTCGCCGCCTTCTTTGGGTCACCCTTCTGTGTGCCTCTCATGGAGTCGAACTTGCCAAGTACAGCAGCTACAGGCGTGCCCTGATACTCGGCTGTGAGTGGCTTCTTCGTGTAGACGCCGGCGTGCAGGAAGTTCGTCCTGAATGCACCGGGTTCGACGATGAGCATGCGAACGCCAAAGGGACTGAGCTCGGAGGAGAGGGACTCGGAAACGCCTTCCAAGGCCATCTTTGATGCTGAGTAAAGACCGCAGCTTGGAAGGGCGGAGAGACCGGCAACGCTGGATATGTTGACGATGGTTCCGGTCTTGCGGGCCCGCATTTGTGGGATGACGGCCTGCATGAGGGCGAGAGGGCCGAAGAAGTTGACTTCCATCTGGTCGCGGGTCTCGGGGAGGCTGGGGGTTTCATCAGATGTGGACTGTAGACATACACGTGTGAGTACGCACCTCATGTCCTCGACGGCGCCCAGAAGCGAGTATCCGGCATTGTTGACTAGGATGTCGATTTTGCCCTCCTGCTGAAGAATCTTCTGCACAATGGCAGGAATTGAGTCGACCTGTCCTACGTCGAGCACCACACACTTCCCGGCTGCCGATTCGATGGCAGCGACGGCGTCCTTGGAGCGGGAGCGATCCCGCACGGTGCCAATCACGGTATGCCCAGCGCGAGCAGCGGTGAGTGCGAGCTCCAGCCCGAGGCCGGACGATGCTCCGGTGATGAACCAGACAAGAGACATGGTCACGTTGATGATGGTTGAGGGGACGGTTGATGGAGAAGGGCCAAGCACTTTAAAATTGCAGCAAGATACACTATTTCCACACTATCTCCTCTTATCTCCAGGGTGGAGCCGGGTCGTACGTGATTTGGTGTCGCTTAACTCCGAGTCGCTTCGAACACATAACCCTCGCATGGCTAAGGACAGGGGTGTGCGGGGATAGGCAGCCACTCCCGCATTGTACTCCGGTCCGAGCCGGGATCGCCGCGCTCTTTATATCCACACAAGACGGCCGGACAGCGCACGAACGGTGCGCCCCCAACGCGAAAAAAGAAGAAAAAATGCCGCAAGTCTGGCTCATCACAGGCTGCTCCTCAGGTTTTGGCAGAGCCATCGCGCTGGCCGCCGCGTCGCTCGGCGACAAGGTTGTCGCCACAGCCCGCAACATCGCTCAGATGGACGATCTGCGGCAGCGCGGCATTGTTACGAAAAAGCTTGACGTGTTAGCGGACGATCAAGAGATTGCCCGGACTGTCGATGATATCCGCGCTGCCGTCGGTGACATCGACATTCTCGTGAACAACGCAGGGTATATCCTGGTCGGCGCCATCGAGGAGTGCAGGTAAGCCATTTTCCAAGAAGCGCCGAAACATAATCGCTCTGACACTGGCCTTCAGCGCACAGGAAGTCCAGCAACAGTTCGCAACAAACGTCTTCGGCCAGCTCAATGTCCTGCGCGCCGTCGTCCCGCACATGCGCGCCCGCCGCTCAGGGGTCATAGCCAACCTGGGTTCCATCGGCGGCTGGCGCGGCACCCCTGCTGCCGGAATCTACTGTGCCACAAAGGCCGCCATCGCCATCTACTCCGAGTCTCTGCGCACCGAGTTGGCGCCCTTCGGCATCGATGTCACCTGCATTGAGCCGGGCTACTTCCGCACCAACCTCCTCGACGAGTCCTCGGGCCGCAGGCACACGGCGGCAAAGGCCATCCCCGAGTTGGCCGACGTCACGGCCGGCGCGCGCGGTGCCCTGAAGGCCTACAACCAGAAGCAGCCCGGAGATCCGGAGAAGGGCGCTCGCATCATTGTGGAGGCTCTCACCAAGACGGGCGCCTGTAAGGATTTGACTCTGCCTTCGCGGTTGGCTTTGGGCAAGGATGCTGTGGGGTTCATCGGAGAAGCGCTTGATCGGAACCGCAGCGGTCTCGAGGAGTGGAAGCACGTGGTTTCTCAGACGGATCATGATGATGTTCAGACATAGACTATCAATTTTATCGGCTCAGAACCTGCAATTTTCGGGTATCATGAGGATGTGAATAACTTGAGGTGGTAGATCGGAAGGGTGCTAATACAGATGAGTTCTACTCGTCATTTTCCACGAGCTTTCAGTGCAGGATTGTCCATCAAAATGCGAGTCAAGAAACCCGGTTTGTTCTGTGATTTTAACTTTCTCTAGCAATGTAAGCTCTTCTACATCTTGATCATCACTCTGCATTATCCTTCTTTTTTCTGCCATAAATGAAATATCTTACCAGCTCAATCTACTCTCATATTTCAAAATATCTTCTCCCACTTAAGGAAAAAGGACAGCACCAAAGTCAACGCTCCGGCGACCATGGGGACATAGAAAGTCTCCCTCATGTTGTTTACAATGACCTCCACAACCTGCTCCTGCAGCGTCTCCGAGAACTGGTCCAACCCCTCTCCAGAAATAATGGCCTGGATAGACTCCGTAGACTCGCCGGGCAGTAACGGTCTAAGCGCGGCCGTCGCCTTGTTCAGGAAGAAGGCGTTGGCGATGCTCAGCCCGAAAGCCGGGCCGCCCAGCTGCGCGTTGGTCAGCACGCCGACCGCCGCCGTCGCCAGCTCCGGCACCTTGACTTGCGCGACCGAGAAGGACGACTGAATCGTCGCGCCCGAGCCCAGCCCGACGAGCACGCTGCTGCCGTAGATGTACGCGAGGCTGGTGTCGATGTCGATGACGGCGAGCAGCGCGCAGCCCGCCAGCGTCGTTGCCCCCGCGAAGTAGTACCACGGCGTGTAGTAGCCCAGCGCCGACATGGCGTACCCGTTAACGATGCACAACACGACCATGGGCACGACGTACGGGAGCAGCCGCACGCCCGCATCGAGCGAGGAGTCGCCCCGCACGAACGAGAAGTACAGCGGAATGAAGTAGATGGGGATGAAGACGGTCGTCGCCGCTGTGGCCGTCTGCCAAAACATGTTCATCTGTTTCTGGTTCAGCACATCCCACGCTATCTCGTGTCTGGGAGCGGAGAGGGACATACCAGGAAAGGGCTCTTCACGAACTCCAGCGGGAATATGCGCCGCTCAGCAGTCACGCCAATGCAAAAGATTTGTTGTAGGGAGAATGCAATGGACAGAACACCGAAGACGACAAACAGAGCGATGATCTGCCCGCCGTTCCAGGCGTAGAGGACACCACCGAAGGACACCGCCATGAGCCCGCTCAGGTAGACGCCACACATCAAGAGGCCACCTACCCAGTCCAATTGTTTGACCCTCTCCATCATTGACTTTCCCTTTTGCGGATCGTGACCGGGAATCATGAACAGGTAGACAGGGGCACAGACGGCGCCCACACAGAGATTGATGTAAAGAGCCCAGCGCCTGCAAATAGGTCAACAGTGTTGTGGGAGATTTAGTATTCCGGGGAGACGAACCAAGTGGCAGAAGATTCTGCAAAGCCGCCTCCCACGATGGGCCCCAGACACGTGCCCAAGCCCCACGAAATTCCAGTAAGACCTATATCATCCAGAGTCAGTCACCTTTTTAGGATGGCCGATGTGAAGAGTATCCCATTGATGTACTCACCGAAGTAGGAAGAACGCTCCTGCTCCGTTGTATTGATAGAGAGCAACGTCAAGGCTCCTGTGTACATCCCAGCGCCGCCCAGGCCGCACAAAACGCGCCCAACAACAAGGGCATCCATTGTCGGGGCAGCGCCGCACACAGCCGAGCCAACCTCAAATATAGCGACGCAGAGAATGAACAGCGATTTGGCGTTGAATTGAGTGTAGCATTGGCCCCTACGCAGATATTTGATTAGTTCGGGGCGGCAGAACACGGCTGCAAAAGTAGCCTTACCAGAATAGATTGGTCGTGCAGGATCCAAGAAGGTATCCAACTGACAGCCATGGAAGTTTGTCGACGGACCCGAACTGACGTATTACGGGGGATTGGATGTCGGCGACCACCGTGTTGTCAAGCGCAAAGAGCGTGGTACAGGACAGAATGGCCGAAACGACCAGCACCCATTTGATGCCGTGTACTTCTCTTGGCGAGCTCTGCTCAACGGCTGTCTGCCCTTGCTCGACATCACTTTCGCGTTTGTCTTGCGGAGTTGCATCAGTGGTCGTGAACTCTGAGCCGCTTTCATTGGCCTTCTCAAGCTCTGGGGAAGTCGACATTTTCTCTGTGAGTGCCAACGGTGTAGCCGTGATCAGGCTTAGAATTCAGGTGGAAGGCGCGGAGATTGATGGGAAGGAAACCCCTTTCTTCGTGAGTAAGATTAGGATCAGATTCAGCATGGCGACGTATTTCTTCTTTATTCAATAGTATCCGCTATCTATTCGGAGTTCTGAGTCCTACCCTGGGAGGGCGTCGACGGGAGAGATGGCGGAGATATGAAATTATCCCCGGGACCGGAGTACACGTCGATCACTGGCCTGGGACAGCGGCTTCTTGTACCCCCACCGAACTTCCTAGATTTCGCTCCTCCGCGAAGAGTATCCGCCGATCACGCTAACGCAGTATGGTCACCTCTTCCGGAGTCTTGTTGCGGTCGAACGGCCCGACCTCATTATACCTCTAGACATACAACGCTTATGCGGTTGCGCGAATCGTACATGCAGCCGTTCGTCCCACACCGCTGACAGCTCCTATCGACTAAAGAATCAGTCCTACATGTGTCATAATTGAGATCGAATCAGCATGAAATCAGTCCTAAACGCACGGACGTGATCTTTGCGTTCCCAGGCGCTAAGCTTGTTTTCGCGAAGAGGCCCGTGGATGAGATCGTGGGCAATTCCACAACGGAAAACATGCGTAAATAGGCAATGAGAACACTCCGGTCCCTGGTCAGTTGAAATTCGTGTTTCGCGGGATTTAAAGGCAGATGGCTGTCCTCGGAACGCAGTTGTTTGGAACGCCGCCATCATCAACATGAAGGTCTACAGCGCGTTCCTGAGCATTCTAGCCGCCCATGTGGCTCGCGGTCTCGCCGCGCCAGCCAGCAGATCAGAGAAACGTAAGTCACTGAACAGATGAATCCTTATGCGCCACTTGTCCTGACGCCAACTTCAACGCGCAGATCTTGTTGCCCGTCAAGAAAGTCCACCGGCCCCCAGCTGCACCACCATCCAGATCCCTGTTTCTGTGGAGCAGAACACCGCCACTACACTGAGCGATGAGGGTGAGGACTACAGCATCAACGTGCTCTACGCCCTCATGGATCGCAAGATCCTGCGGACGGCGTCGTACAACCTGTCGGCCATTTACTGCGAGCCCACCGGCACAAGCTACAAGAACACATCTGGCGAGACAGTCCAGCTGCTCATCCATGGCGCTACATACAGCAAGGTCATGTGGGACTTTCCATACCAGCCTGAGAAGTACAGCTGGGTCCGCCATGCCGCTGCGCGTGGCTACGCGACTCTGGCTGTTGATCAAGTCGGCGCCGGCAACTCGACCTTCGGCAACGGTCTCTTGGAAGTTCAGACACAAACCTACGTCGAGACCCTGCATCAGGTCATCGAGAAGCTCCGTTCCGGCTCCATCGCCGAGACGGGTAACAAAGCCTTCTTCAAGGTCGTCCCCATCGGCTTCTCGCTGGGCGCCGTCACGCTCATCTCGCTCGCCGACCAGTACCCGGAGGACGGCGATGCCATTGTGCTTCACGGCGTGAGCTGGAGCTCGGATAACCTGTACCCTGCCTTCTTCGCCGGCTTCCAGGTCGCTGCCGCACAGCTTGACCCCGACAAGTGGGGGTGGATCCCGACCTCGTACACGACGCAGAGCACGCCGCGCGCCCGCGAGATCACCTGCTTCTACGGCAACTACGACAAGGGCATCCTGGACCTCGACTACAAGCTTCGCGACTTTGACACCCTGGGCGCCAGCATCACCATCCCCTACCACACCGTCACCGCCAGGGATTACACCGGGCCTGTCTTCCTGGGCAATGGAAACGGTGAGTTCGCTTCTCGCACTTGCTGTTGAATGAGCTACATGCTGACTATTGCGCCAGAGGATGCCACCTTCTGCGGCCAGTTCTGCGGCGTCGATCCGTACGAGGTCTATCCCAATTTCCCCAATGCCGTCGACCACGTCGTGAAAATCTACCCGGAGACCGGCCACGTCATCCACCTGCACAACACCATTACCAACCTGATTGAGGACACGCATGAGTTTCTGCAGAAGTGGAACATATAAAAAGACGCTTTTTTCGCGTATTTTCTCCTGCAGAGCCTTACTCCGAAGACACTTGATCCGTAATGGGGTCCTCGTGAAAGTACGACGGCAGACGGGAAGGTTTTGTCTGTGTGTGGTGTCTTAGCTAGAGTATCGACCAGGGATTAATACAAGTCATCCTCCCTCATTCGATTGCCTACATTTACATTTTCTATGTCAGGAAGAAGAGTCCATTTTGGGTATTCTTCGCAACGAAACAACTGCTAAGAATGCGAAATATCCATGGTCGATGCCATGACTGTCTGCAACTTTCCCTCACGCTCGTTGGGGAGGATGACAATGAGCAGTGCTGTTCTCATAGGCGTGTTCTGCTCAAACTGCTGAGAAATCATCCAGCAGTGCGCTCTTTGTTTTAGACCCGAGACACTTTGACTACAGCTGGCCACCCGCAGTTGATGACATATCTGAGTAGGAAGTTAAGATATCCTTGACTCGCGCATATATAGTCCATTCCCCCCTCATCACCAGATTGAGGACTGCAGCATGCCAATGGCCTTGAATATAAATAAGACAGCTCAAAAAAACACGTGGTTTTTAATGAAAAGAGTCTCAATCAATTCAAAGTCAAATGTCCAACGCCAAACAGCTGCATCACCCGCTCTGTTCCAACATTTCACAGGCCTTCTTCAACTGTGCCGACACCCCTCCAACCTATCAAACCCACCAGAAAAGGTCAGCACAAGCGATCCGTCAACCGGACAGGCCCTCGCTCGCCCTCCAGGACGCAGCAGATAGAACGGAAAGGGCGACTCACATTCTGCGGCGCGAACAGGTCGAAATGGTTGCCGCCGACCTCCAGCACGGGCACCTCGGCGCGCACCAGCGCCTCCCACACGCGCACGCTCTCGGCCCGCGCCCCGTCGTCGCCCAGCCACGGGTACGCGACGCCGCACAGCGCCTCCGCGTCGAACGCCTCGCGGCACTGCAGCATCACGCAGCGCGCGTCGACGCCCTCCCCGCCGTCGCCCGGCCGCGCGTTGTACCCGCCCAGCAGCCGTGCGTTGCGGTGGAACTGCGCCTCGATGGCTGCGCGGACGCGCCGCAGCGCCGTGCTGTGCGCCGGCATCCGCCCGCACACGTGCGAGATGATGGCCTCGGGGAGCGGCTCGTGGGCGATTGGGTGCGGCGAGTCGATGAGGACGACGCCGAGGACGCGGGGCGCCTTGGTGGTGCGACGCCGGCGCAGCTGACGGGATACTTCGAAGGCGAGGACGCCGCCGAAGGACCAGCCTGTGAGAAGCAGAGGATCGTTAGTCAAAAGGGCTGTATCAGGTGGCTTGGGAGAAATGCGGGTGTGCTGAGGGAAGGGCCGTACCGCCTAGCACTATGCTGTCGTAGTCCGTCAGCTTGGCTTCGTCGATGTACCACGACGCCAGGTCCTCCATCGTGGTGATGCGCCGCTGGATGTTGGAGAAGTCCAGGCTGAATATGCCGTAGACGTCCCGGCCCAGCTTCGAGAGACGCGAGTAGACGTTGCAGAGCCCGCTGCCGTCGTGGAAGAGGAAGAGAGGAGCGTTCTTGCGGAGGGAGGCATCTGCTTTCTGTAGGTGCATCGGGAACGTATCCATCCGCAGTATGGAGGCTTGGGCATGGCCTTCCTCTTTTGGGTCGGTTGGGATGCCGTGGTAGTCGTCTGTTCGCTGGAGGTGCTGTTCCGGCTCCGGTGTACTCTGGGCAGACGGACTGGAAGGGCCGGAGAATATTGAATTTCCAAGTTCTCGTATGGTGAGGCCTGAAAGGTTGTCCTGGTCAATTTTAATGCCAAACTCCTGGTGCAATCCCGTCCCAAGCTCAATGGACAATAGCGAGTCCACACCGAGGGAGTCCATCGTTGCATCCCTGTCCACATCGTTCAAGGTGAATCCGCAGACTTGCCGGAAGAAGTCATCGATGCGAGTCATATCAGCCGAAGGGGGAGCTGCAGATGGTTTGTCAAGCGTGTAGTTGGGCGTGATTTCAAACTGCGGCGTCGGAGTACCAGCCGCCGCCTTTTCCAGCACCTGCTCCACGTCCAGCACGGTCTCGCAGCTCGCGAAATCCGACCCGTTGAGGCTCAGGTGCGGGAACCGCTGCTGGAGCGAGCTGGTGAGCTCGATGAACAGCAACGAATCAACACCCATCTCCGCAAGCCGTGCGTTCTCGTCGATATCGGCATCCACGATGCCGCAGAGCTCAGTGAGCGCCGAATGCACAGCAGGCGTGATGCTGGACCGCACTGACCCCCGGTCAACAGATTGACTGCTGGCCGTTGCCCCCGCGGAGAGCTGAGGCACAGCGTCCTTCACGAGCTCTCTCCCCGGGCCGCTGTCCTTGCGCACTCGCACCAGCGCTCTCTGGTGCTGCTGTGCCGCCGCGGGCTTGAGTGCGCGCGTCAAATGCGCCTGGAACGACTTCAACCGCAGCCGCTTGAAGTGCATGCCCTCGACGCAGGCCAGCACGCCGCCCGCCTCGTCCAGCGCGTACGCGTCGGCGATGATGCAGTCCTCCTCGGCGCTCTCCACCAGCCCGCAGTACACGCCCAAGTCGCGGCCGTACAGCGCGCTGCTGCTGCTGACTCCGACCGGGACGGTGACCCGCTCGACCTTGACGCAGATGCAGGCTTCATCAGCGCCTATCTTGCTGTTGGCCACGAAGCCGGCGGCGTGTAGCAACGTGTCGGTGAATACGGGCGAGCAGGCAAATCGACCATTGGGGCGCGGGATGTGGAACGTTCCCGCGCCCTCGAGTCCAGATGCCGCGATGCTGAGCTGCTTGATGGTCACATACGGGGCTGAGTAGGCGACAACGCGGGGGAAGATGACGTCGTAGAGCATCCGTGTGGAGAAGCTGTCAACGAAGCTGATTGATGATGTTTGTCGTTTGATGTACGACGTCCGCCGCGCGAAGCCCTGGACGGTGGCGTTATCCGGAGTGGTGGCTGTGGAGCCGGTGCAGTGCAGACTGCCGCCTTCTGATAGCACGCGGAAGGTGGAAGCATCTGCAGACAGTTCGGTGTGGATGTCGATGTTGCTGGCTTCCGAGTAGACGAGCGGGCTGTCGAAGATTAAGTCTGTTAGCGTCTGGAAGCGTGCTGGCTCCGATGCTTCCGGCTTCGTCAAATCCAGCGCTTCCATGGCCAGCTCGATGTAAACTGATGCCGGGCAAAGCGGTGCGCCGCCAACATTGTGGGCCTTGATGAACTCTGACAGGTCTGAGATCTTGGACTTGAAGGTCGAGCCGCTCGTTGAGTCTCTCCGTGAGCCGTCCAGAAACTTGTACAACGGCCGGACATGGCGTTCTTCCTCAATCAGCTTGGCCGGAGCGTTTTCCCTGAACGGCACAACGAATGTTGACGGCGAGAGAGGGTAGCGGGGAAGATCCGTGAGAAATTGCACGCTCAGACCAGCGTAGACGTTGCGCCACTGGATTGATGAACGCTGAAGGTAAAGCGAGCTCAACGCGGCGCAGAGGCTGACCCATGGCTTTTCTTTCGCCTTCAGAGATGGCAAGAACGCCGCCTCCGAGTGCTTCAAGGTTGCCTTCAGCATGGGCAATGTGATAGGAGCTGGCCCAACTTCGAGGAATATCATCTTCTTGACGCCCGCCATCTTCGCGATGGCATCCGTAGCATGCACGAACTCGACGGGCTGGCGCGCGTGGGCGGTGAAATAGTTGTTGTTTATGTCATCTTCCACGAGAAGCCTGCCCAGGTAGCTTGACGCCACGGGAATCTTGGGGGCGTTGGCCCTAATTGTGGACACAATCTCGGCAAAGGACTTCAGCATGGGGTCCATTGCGGCAGAGTGGAATCCATAGGGAACCTCCAGCAGTTTCGCCTTGGTTCCGATGGCCTTGCAAGACTCGACAAAGCGCTTCAAGGACGGAAGCGGCCCTGCAAGCACGCAGTCGTCTGCGCTGTTCTTGCAGGCGACAGTGATGCCGGCAGTTTCGGCCGCCGACCGTGACAAGAGGAGCTCTTCAGCCTTTGTCGGCGACATGTTGCAAGCGGCCATGCCAGTGCTCGCCCCCTGGCACAGTTCGCACATCAAGCTCGCTCGGCGGGCGACGAGGGTCAGGGCATCGCGGAGAGACAAGACACCTGCAATCACCAGGGCTGCGTATTCACCAAGGCTATGCCCCACGACGACATCAGGCACGATTCCCCAGGCCATCCATGTCCGTGCCAAACTGTACTCCAGGACGAAGCAGGCGCATTGCGAGATAATCGCCTGGTCCTTCGCCTCGAGAACGTCGAACACGTCAAGGTCATGGCTGATGAGAGCATCGGTGGTTGGGAAGCCCAAATCCGCAAGCGTAGCGTTGCAGAGCCGGACGCTGTCGCCGAAGACTGGCTCTGTTGAGAGCAGCTCCGCACCCATGCCAGGGTAGACCCCGCCCTGGCCAGAGAAGACAAACGTCGTAAAGGTACCCTTGGAGTGCGGTGCCCGTGTGGGGGCAGCTGCTTGCTTGAGTTTCCGAAGAAGCTCATCCGTTGAACTTCCAGTTGCGGAAAGGCAGAAAGCATCATATTGTTGCTTCCGAGCGTTGGCCGAGTAACAGAGACTTGCCAGTCTCGAGTCACTGCAACCCTGCTCCAGGTACGCGCAATATCCTTGTCGAAATTGCTCCAGAGCGTCGGCTGTCTTCGCGGATAGATTCAGTATGTGGCAAGACCGCGATTGCGACTTCGAACCGCCCGACGGCTGGGCGTACTCTTCCACTATCAAGGCGGCATTGGACCCGGCAGCGCCGAAGTTGTTTAACAAAGCTCTTCTGGGCGTCCGAGAAGCGTTTCGCCACTGCATGCCTCGCGTGGGGACCACAATGTTGTGCTCCGCAACAGTGGCGAGGCTTGGATTCAGCTTTTCATGCGCAGCTTGAGGCGGTACCCGCTGCTTCTGCATCATCATCAGCAGTTTGGCGAGCCCGGCGACGCCGGACGCTGCCTCGGCGTGACCAATGTTTCCCTTGATTGAGGACAGGATCAGAGGATTGCTGGATGCTCGTGCGGAACCAAATGCAGACTGCAGGCTGTTGACCTCTGCGTAGTCGCCCGCCCGCGTGCCGGTACCGTGCGCTTCCACTACACCGATAGAGTTGGGGTCGATCTTTGTCTTGGAAAGCAGGCTCTTGAACAGCTCGGCCTGCGTCTCTGAGTCCGGGTGCGTGATAGACTTTGCGGAACCGCACTGGTTGACTTCAATTCCACGGATCACGCCGTATATACGGTCTTTCTCGGCAACGGCGTCGGAGAGCTTCTTCAGCACGAACAGCCCACAGCCTTCGGCGCGGCAGTAGCCATCTGCAGATGCGTCCCATGGCTTGCATTGCCCGGTTTGGCTCAAGAAGTGGGCGCGCGAAAGCCCCAGGTACATATCTGGACTGGAAATAACGTTGACGCCGCCTGCCAACGCCGAGGTGCAGTCACCGGCCTGCAGAGCCCGGCAGGCTTGGTAGAGAGCAACGGTGGATGAAGAACAAGCCGTATCAATCACGACTGAGGGGCCTTTGAGCTGGAATGCATAGGAGATCCTTCCGCTGAGGAATGCCCGCAATGTACCGGGGCTGTAATACACATCTATCTCATTCCGCGTGTTATCCACATAGTCGAGGGTTGCGCAGCCGACGTAGACACCAGTGCTCTGCCTCGCAAACGACGGCGTTGCATCGGCTACGTAGCCGGCATCTTCCATGGCTTCCAGCGCCGCATGTAGCAGCAGACGTTGTTGGGGGTCCATGGACTTGGCCTCGCGGGGTGAGATCTGGAAAAAGCCATTGTCAAAGGAGAAAGGATCATCTAAGAAATTTCCGTGCTTTGCGTTCATCTTTCGCGGGCTCTTAGTGCTGCCGTCGGTATCGTAGTAGTCCGAGACTTGGAAGCGAGAGGACGGGATCTCTTTCACAACATTGATCCCTTTCTCGAGTGTCTCCCAGAGCTGCTCTGGCCCTTTGCCGGATGGATAGTTGACACTCATACCCACAATGGCAATATCGTGAGGCGAGGGTCCATCCGACGCATCATGTGCGAGGTTGGCTACGCGGAGCCTCGGATGACTGGATCCATGGTTGATGGCGCGCATCAAGGACTTGGAATTGGGTCCTATCGCGATAATGTTGCACCTGAGATGGCTGTCCCGATCCAGCCAGTCCAGGGTATCCGTGAGCAGTCGTTCTGAGGTTACTCTCCAGTCGACCTGGTGGATGAAAATGTTCTCCAGCATGGTCTCCAGCAGAGAGGTGGATGATCGACTCGAGCTCAAGTACTCGCCGTCCACGGTAGAGCGGACCGGAATTCGGAGTCCTTCCCAAGAGGAGAAAGGGATCTTCCGGCGCTCAACGTCCCCCAGGACCTCTTTGAGAGTCCCGCTCAGTAGTGTACCACCGTGGTAGTAGCCATGGATGTTTGCGAAGCGGGCCCGTGCCGACGTGGGGATGTGTTTGGTTTTGAACTCATTCAATGCATGTCCTGGCCCAGCAATGGATATCACTCGTTCGAACAATACGGCAGACATGCGAAGTGGCACCTGTGCTTGCGTCTGTTCAAATTGAGATGTTAGCGTCCGTGTTGGTTAATTGGAGGAGCGGAACCTTACGGTTTGGTTGTATTTCGCTAAGAGTCTCTCTAGCTCAGAGAGCTCGAGACCTTGGATGGTAAGTGACCACGGCTGGTCCTCCGGAGCATATCCCGTGACTGATTGACAGAAGAGCAGACTTCTGAGGCCGATCCAAAATGCAAGTCGCAACCCAGCGACGGCAATGTTCAGGAACTCTGCAGAATCCGGGAACGGACACGAAGAGATCACTACCGCGGGCAAAATGCCCGAGCAGAAGCCAGCCGTCTCTAGCGGCTTCGAGAGATTGGAGTGAGATGCATCTGCGTCGTCGGCTGCGAAGGAAATGAATTCAAGTATTTGATGGACGTATAGGGAAATGCCCTGGACGACGGGATTTTTTTGCATCAAAGGGCTGACTAGACTGGTCGGACGAGGGAAAGAAGTAACGATGTCTTGAATTGCAAACTTCTCGGCAGTGGTAAGGCTTTCGATTTCGGTGACAATTGCGGCATGAAATGATTCAAGGCATCGGGATGCTGTAGCTGATGTTGAGAGCAAAACAGACCTGTCAAAAGACAGAACTGACCCTTGGCCGGCAAAGAGCAGGATATCTCTGGACATCATTGTTGAAGATGAGAGAAGTAGCCTGGATAGAATGGTGGCCTACACTCTGAGTGCATGCCAGCTGTCTTATATCTACAGCATTGGATCCACCCTGTGAAGGCAGCGGCAGTGTCGCCACTATGCCGAATCCCTCAGACACTGGTAGGAATCTTGCGAACGGGCCCCCACATCCTTTCGTATCAGAGAGCTGGAACCAGGAAATTGCGGTTACAGGAGCCCTCTTTCCGGAAATCTCCGTTACCGGTGGGGATGCCCAGCCTTGATAGGTCGAAAAGCGCCATGGACTGTTTGAGCCCGGTGCAGTGCGCATGAGCCTTGCCTCGAAACCACACGGCAGATTGGCTCAGATGCATGCTTAGGCCCGGTATGCTTAGATGCATCCCTCTCGGTACAATGATACGCAATGGATGTCAAAGATTGGAATATCGCAGTGATGATCGAGCGCCCCTGTGCGGGAGGACCAGCGTAATCTGAACGTACTCGGGGTCCAGACCGGAGGGAGTTGGCCCCACACGTCCAGATCCTGCACTACAGCCACACCGGAAATGCAAGATAAAGCCTCGGCAGTAAATGATAGCAAGTAAATACCACAGGAAGCGCGAGAAATATTAGCAGCGATCCACTCCACACTCACATTGAGAACTCTTCAACACATTTATGCTTTTCGCAGACAAAATGGGCAGCCTCGTGCAGTCAGTTTTTCAGCGCCCACGCTTCGATCCACTCGGGCAGGAGCGTGACCATCATTCGGCACATGACAGTATACGGTCCCTACCTGATCTGATCAATTTCAACGCACGGGTCAATCCCGACCACACGTTCTGCCTCCAGGCAGGCGCAAAGATCGTCGGTACTTCTGCAGCTACCGAAGTCGGGCCACACAGTGCCGTTCGCCTTAGCTTTAGGGAGCTCAAACAAGCCGTAGATTCGTGTTCAACGTGGCTGGAGAAGGGAATTGCCACCACCGACATTGTTGAACCTAACGCCGACGGAACAGAGAAAAAGCGTTCGCCAGTGGCCCTGTACCTGGAGAGCGACGTCGGCCTATTCATCTACCTGGCAGCGCTTTTAGCTTCGGGTACCCCAGTAAGTCCAACAATGGTCCTGCATACACTCATTGATTCTTCTTACTGATGATAGCTTTGTAGGCTGTCCTTCTGTCCGCAAGACTGAGTACGGAAAGCGTACGTCATTTGCTGAAGGAAACTGGAGCTCGGTCCATCTTACTGTCAAAGAGGACTGAGCGGCTCATCGCACGGGATGTGGTAGATCTTGTGGACATCAAGATTGCCGCGCCTTTTCCCTCATTCTTTGAGCCGGGTACTCCTTCCGATGCGAGAAATAGCACGAGCTTGCAAGTGGACGAGAAGGACGTGAACGTCTTAATTCTGCATTCTTCCGGAACAACTGGTCTTCCCAAGCCCATCCGCCTTGCGCACCGCTATCTTCTCGGATACGCGGCCTGCCATAGGTTCCCCGAGCATGAACCGGCCGATTGGCTGAACCTCTCCACCCTTCCTCTCTACCATGGGTTCGGGCTGTTGGCTCCGTGCCTCAGCTTGTCGGTTGGCATGAACTGCGTCTTCCCGCCGAGCTCCATCATCCCCGCCGCTCACTCGACCATGGACCTCCTATCCAGCTTCGACATAAGGTCACTGATGACGGTGCCAAGCATCCTCGAGGACGTGCTCAACCTGCCGTCAGCAGAACGGAGCCGAGCACTCTCCCTCTTGCGCCCCATGCGCTTCATCGCGATCGGTGGTGGCCCTCTGAAGCCAGAGGTCGGAGCAGAGCTGGTCGCAGACGGTAGCAAAGTGCTCAACCACTACGGCGCAACCGAGATAGGCGCAATCGCGCCCATCTTCCAGCCTAGCGCGGACTACGACTACCGCTACCTCCGTCTCCGAATGGATCTTGGCCTTCAGCTCCATCGCGTGGGCAGCGAAGGTGAAGAGACGCCGAGATTCAAGCTCGTAGGCCGCCCCTTCGGATGGGATCGGCCGTTCGAGATCCAGGACGAACTGGTGAAACGGCCGGACTCGCAGCACGTCGAGGTGAAGATCCTCGGACGGCGAGACGATCTCATTGTGCTTCAAAACGGGGAGAAAGTGATACCGCGCATGCTTGAACAGGCACTGTCCGAGGATTCGGCCATCAAGACCGCCGTGTGTGTCGGCCAGGGTCACTTCGAAGTTGTCGTGCTGGTCGAGCCGTCGAGCTCTGCCCCGGCACACGCAGAAGCTTTCGTCGACCACGTATGGCTGCTGGTCTCGAAGCTCAACCCGTCGCTGGACCGACATGCGCGGGTATCCTCGAAGTCTGCCATCGTCGTCAAGCCAGCCGGCAAGATAATCCCCCGTTCAGACAAGGGATCCGTCATGCGCAGGGAGGTCCAGACAGTCTTCGCGGACGAGATCAGCGCCGCTTATGAGGCACTCGAGCTTGCGTCTTCCAGCATTGATGTTGTCCTCGAAGCTGGAGACTTGGAGAGCGGCATTCGAAAATGTATTGAGGTGGTGATGAGCGGGAAGTTGGCATCGGATAGCTCCTGGCATGCTGACGATGACCTATTTGAGCTGGGTATGGATTCGTTACAAGCCACGCGGCTTGCACGTCTGTTCAACTCTTCCCTCGAAAGGGCTGGATGTGAGCGACTCACCGCTGTATTCATCTACCGGAATCCATCTTTGTCCAGATTGACTGCAGCTGTGGACAGAATTCTCCGCGGCGAATTGCAGAGCGGAACGGATGCATATGACCGCGGATCTCAGATGCAGTCACTTGCCGAGGAATACATCCGAGCACTCGATTCGGACAACGTGAAAATAAACGGCACCAAGCCAGGCGCCACCGTTCTCCTCACGGGGTCCACCGGAAATTTGGGCGCGCACACATTAGCTTGCCTGGCGCAGAGCAGCCGCGTAACTCACATCATCTGCCTGAACAGGCAAAACTCAGCCGGGCCTGATGGCCTGCGAAGCCGCCAGGAGCACATCAATTCGACGGCTGGTCTACTCCTGTCTTCCCATGAATGGGACAAGATCTCGTTCGTCGCCGCCAACACACAGGCCCCAGAGATGGGCCTGACGGCGGAGCAGCTCTCGCAGCTCAGCGCCGCCGTGACGCACATCGTGCACCTGGCCTGGCCCATGGATTTCAACCGCCAGCTCGACAGCTTCCGCCCCCAGCTAAACGCTCTGAAGACGCTTATCGACCTCGCGCGATCGGCGCATCGTACGCGCCCGCACATGATCCCACGGATCATGCTGGCGTCGTCCATCTCCGTCGTACGGCATTACGGGAAGAGCACGGTGCCCGAAGAGCCGATCGACGACCCGCTCGTCACGACGGCGATGGGCTACGCCGAAGCGAAATGGGTCTGCGAGCGCATGCTGCAGCACGCCGGCGAGACGCAGCCGCGCGCCTGCGCGCCCATGATCGTGCGGATCGGGCAGCTGGCCGGGCCCGAGCGGACGAGCGGCATCTGGAAGACCGAAGAGCACGTCCCGGCGCTGATCAAGGCCTCGCAGATGGTGTCGGCCTTCCCCGATCTGAAGGGGGTGAGTTGGGATTCCTTTTTTTTTTTCCTCCTTCCGTCGGGATCTCTTCGTTGCATGGGGTTTTTTGTAGCTGACGCCGAGCCGCAGGATTTCTCGTGGCTGCCCGTCGACCGCGCGGCGAGAGCGCTGCTTGACATCCTCTTCCAGCCAGACCCGATGCCAAAGTTGATCTATCATTTGGAAAATCCGGTCAGACAGCCGCTTGCTGCATTGGGCGCGTTCGTCGTCAACGAGCTGAAGCTCGAGGACAAATGCACTCCGTTCGACGCGTGGCTGGAGCGCATGGCGGCCACAGGATATGCGGCCAGTCTGGCCGACTTTTTCGAGAACGACTTCCAGGCGCTGGCTAACGGCAACGTCGTGTTGGATACGAGCGTAGCTAGGGCCTCTTCGGCCCAGTTGCGTGGCTGCGGAGGACTCGGCAAAGATCTGATTGTGGAATACATCAGGAGATGGAGGACATCCGGCTTTCTCTCGTAGTGCAGGTTTGGGGGCGATGAGGAGTCTGCGTACTCGAGTAGGTAGCAGCTGCCTGGTGGAGGGATTGAGATGGTAGCATCATAGTGACGTGTCCTCGAAATTGACTCGGCCAATGAAAGGGCGGGGCTTCGACCACTCTTGCAGCCAATGACAAAAGCGTGTGAAAAGTCAATGTGCTGTGTTTCGTTCCACGCCTTTTGTCGCAACTCTGCTTAATCATATCCAAGACGGCAGGTGAGTAGCAAGGTAAGGTCGTTCGTGTGTTTATCTTATTGCTTGGCGGAAAAGGCAGCAGGTGAACTTCAACACTGCGCGAGAGTGCGCTCATCGAAGCTCCTCGGAGTCGGACCAAGTATGCTACCGCCGGGTCTGAAGTATGCGGCTGGAAACTCGATTCAGATTTCCCGGAATTTTACTGAGCCAAGAAGCAAAGCGCTGGTACGCTATCGCCGCTGTATGCATATCTCGTGTCGGAGTACATGAGCGGGTCGACATGAATAGATAGCACGGAGTGCATTGCGTGAAGCCCCAACCCATACGCACTTCCCGAATCAGCGATTAGCAACTACAAGACAGCGACAGGGGTATGAGTATGAGGCGAACATAATGCTCCGTTTCCTCTACAGAGACCTACATACTCCGGTCCATGCGCGAGCGAAGCTTAGAAGTATGACAGTCTTGGACCTCAGCACATGAGCTGGCCAACATCCGTTCGTCCTCTGATACAGCATGACGCGTCTGTCTCTACGAAAGTCCTGCGACCACTGTCACGCAGCGAAGTTGAAGTGCATCTACGACGAAGATACCATGTCGAATGGATGCAAACGGTGCCGATCTCGAGGAACTGAATGCACTCGAAGCCCTCCGAAGCCGTTTGGACGAACACCAGGGTCCAGGAACAGGCCCAGAGATACTCGCCGGGATGCGAAACGCGAGGCCGACTGCACCTCCGTTGCAGGCAGCCAGCCGATGAGCCCGAGCGCAGCCATGGATGCGAGCGCGGTTACAGACGCGACATGGTCGGACATCAACAACTGGCACCTCTCAGGCCACCGTGACTCTGTAGACGCCACAACCGCGGCCCTGAGTCCCACGCCGCCCAGCGCGTGGGATTGGCTGGACTCGGCCGTGTTTGCCTCTCCTCTCCACGAGCCGGAACGGTGCTCCCCATTGGTCGACTTCAGCGATAGCCCGGGCCAGTTCAGCTTGGACGCCATGGAATCTCCGGGGCCCATCGGATGCCTGTGTCGGTACACAGCCACTAAGGCTCTACTTGCCCTTCCACAGCGGACCGCGTTCGACGATCTGCTGAAGTGGACACGAACCGCAACCTCTGCGCTGCACTGCTTTCTAAAGTGCGAGGCCACCCACGACGCGTCAACGACCGTCTCTTTCTACTTCCTGATGCAGAGCACCCTATCAGCCTTCCGCGACGTGCTACACTCGGCTTGCGCCTGGCCGCAGCAGCCCGCCGCAAGCGGCACGTTGAGCTGCGGTGAGACGCCGCTGATCCGCCTGGGATCGTATACGGTTGACAGCGACGGTGAGGAGGGGTGCCTACTGCGGCGACAGGTTGTGCTTCTGGCTGCGCGGAAGCTCGAGCCGATCGTGCACCAGCTGGCAAAGAAAGACAGCGATCGGGACAGCGAGTTCGAGCATCTTTATCCACTTTTACGAAACTCTCTCCGCGTGGACCTCGAGGCCACCATAAGGCAGGCGATTTGCTGACGTGGCACGCTCTCATAATGCCACTTCGCATTCTGGAGGAGGGCACACGCGTGCATCACGGAGCATTACGTAGTAATCATAAGCGTAAATTTCTCCGCCATAAGCGTTTTTTCTGTGTATTAGCGGCCCGCGCCGAGAGCAATGCGTCTCTTTACGCCTTGACAAGGAAGCAGACCTACATTAAACACCCAAATGGGCCCCACCTCTTCTACCGGGAAAGCTTTGGCGCAGAGTCGGTGAAAGCTCTGGGCGTTTGCTTCATCGCCGCCATCCGGTCGCTCCCGCGCTGATGGCGTCATCTGCTCCTAGTAACCTCAACCATACTCCGGTCCAGGTTGGTTAGAGCATGCTCGCCCACGCTGATTGGTCGAAGTAGGAATGGTTCGATCCAGACCCCGGGTTTCGCTACTACCGGTCTTTTTATAGCGAAGTAGAGAATTTTCTAAAGAAATTAAGTTTATAACTTATTTTAAATATTAAGTCAGACTGCGAGACTTCACTTGATCGTTTGACGACATATTCACGGGTGCCGAATGCAAGGCGCACCGAGCCTGCGGAGAAAATCCCCTTTTGGCCTATGCCGAAGATCGTCGGTCCTCGATTCGCATCTGCGTGCGATGATCGCATGGGTCGTATTTTTCTTCAACCACTGCAGCATTGAGCGTACGATGGTAGCAGCCTGACCCGAGGTCTCCAACGCTATCCAATATTAGAACGCATATACGCCGGATAATACACCTATGCCAAGGGAGTCAGAAAATACAGACGACCGGGATGGGTGGAAGCCTCATGCAACAAAATGGAGTCAGAGAGTTCCGGAGCCTAGCGGTGCATTCCGCGATAAGCCAACAGGACCGTCCCCCGCTCCCGTGGGCAAATGGTGGCCTTCTGTGTCTAACCGGCTTTGTCATAGTGAGGAGGGCCGCGTTATTCGTGTGCTACCGTGGTGCTCAAAGATGTCAAGAGCCGTGAAGAGGTGGACGCCCGAAGAGGGCGCCTCGTTGCTGCGACAAATCACACTACATTTTAGGTTCTCCAAGAAGAACAAAGCCACAGAAAACCTTGATTATTTCCATAAGCTAGCAACAACAAAGCGAAGGACTAGTATTCTATAGCTAGCACGATCCCTGGCAAAAGCAATAAGAACTACCAGAAAAAGTGGTGCAATCACCTTGTGGACCGAGGAAAGGCCCTTGGGACCCAAGCGAAGACCGGAGGCTATCCATAGGCGTGAAGGAGTACGGGTCGCAGTAAGTTCCTACACTCCGTTGCTGGATGCTTCAGGCTCGGGGATTCACGTTGCGTGACAGGTGGCCATTGGTTGCCTAGGAAGTAGGGACGAGGAGCGCAGGTCAGTGTGCGAAACGATGGCAGCATTCTCTCAATCCTACCAAAAAAGAGGGAAACTCACTTGGTGGATATTACGCGAGCGGGCTCAGATGGCTATGAGTGCAGGAAGAAAACCTCTTAGAAGTAGTTGAGAAGCACGGCCGTGTTTGGAAGCAGATACAGACCCAATATTTTCCAGGAAGAGCCACTAACAACGTGAAAAAAAAGGTCATGGCTTCATTGCAAATGCATGAAGTGGGCTAGTGCTGACGAGGTTCCAGATACATGAATTGGACCCGAAAACGAAAGCCACAGAGCGAAGACGCCAACAACGCCAACGGTGAGATCGACAGTAGGTACAATAGCCGCGATAGGATGACGTCTCCCTCACCCAGCGCTACAACAGACCCATTCAAGCATGGAGACATGTTGGCACCAATTCTGGAGGACCTGGCTCTACTCGGAAGCAACGACGGTGACGGGCAATCAGCCGATGACCAGTTTCTATCGACATGTCCACAAGCATCATCATCCCATCCGGCGACTTCGACCTGACCAAGATGAACCCCTTCCTTCCCAATAGATACACCTTTCGACTTCGCCAACTCCGACTACATGTTGAACGTGGACGTCGACTCCCCCTCTATCAGCGCTCCGGACGGTGACCACCGCCGCCATTCGGCAGCGCACAGCGGTGGCACAGACCCGCAAATTCAGCCTTCATCCTGGCCGATGTTGTAACCCCCTCTGAGTAGCGTTGAGCTCTTGAATTCTTTCGCAAAAGCCGCAAAGATGCCCTGCCCAATGCCTGCATGCCTCAACGGTACCATGGTTGAGTGAATTCAGACGAATTCGAGTAGATTTGCTACCCTAAGGTTGTAGTTTCGGACCAGACAGAGGCAGCAAAAAGCCATCAAAATACTTAGACAACACATCGACCTCATCCGGGAATGCAGTCATCCCCACCCAAAGATCCGGGCGCACAACAGCCAAGCCGCCGTCCGCATGATTAGCTCCCCAAGTGGTGTGTGCATCCTCATCAGGGGCGCGATCATCGTAGATGATGGTGGCATACTGTTTCAGAAGCTGCAATTCTGGCGTTGACAAGACCGAGTCGATTTCCCATGGGAGGCGCTTCACCACAACAATTATGTTGAAGCGCTCGGAGCCACCGAAACGCTGGTAGAAGCCATCCGCTCGTGTAAGGGCAGCAGCAAAGGCAGAGACCCGGCGGCGGACGGCGGCAGTCAAGGAAGATGCGAAAATGGCAATGTGGAAGGTGGCGGCCCCGGTCATCTTGTCGTACAGGTAGCCCGTCTCCTCTGTCGAGAAACAGACGCGCGGGTTCGGGGCTCGCACGCCGTTGTTGACCCTCAGAGGGCGACGCTGCTTTCCGTTCTCTTTCAAGAGCGGCTGGGACGGCGTGAGGACCGAGGGTTCGAATGGAGCATCTACGCCGAGTAGGAACTGGCCGTTCCTGCCGAAGAACCTGGCGAGAAATTTGAGATCTTTCTGTCGAGGGCTTTCCGTGTCGTCTCCCGTGCCGTTTCTATAACCGTTTCCATTGGTTAATCTGCTGGTGCCATTTCCAGCGGTGCCTGAGTCTTTACCCAGGCTTCGGACATCGGCGATCTGGAGGTCGGTAGCGCACACAAAGCGGAGGTACTCCCCAGAAGTCTCGATGATACGAAGTGCGTGCTCACGCCGCTCCAGGCTATACGTAGACATGAGACATTCAAGCTTTGCTTTGTTTTGAGCCACCAAGCCCATCTTCCAGCCAAGGTTCGAGGCGTCCATGATGGAGGCATTTAGCCCAAAGGCACCCATGACGCTGTGAACATGACTGCAGATGCCAATCAGCACAGGGAAGACTTCAACAGCCTGAAAGCACTTACGCTGCGTCACCGGCAAGGTGCACACGAAGTTCCTTGGATGAAAAGGACCGGGCCACGCGCTCCGAAACTAACCGGCTCATTAGCAAGCCCCCTTTAATACGTCTACGCAACTTACTTTTCCAGACAGCGAACCAGCTTAAAGGTGCAACAAACTTCAGTTTGTGGGGAGAGAAGATTCTGTTCGCTTGTTCCAAAACCTCGTCGGGCGTGATTGAATGGACGTCGACTCTGCCGCCGGCTTCAGCAAATGCCGGATCCTTGGCCTGGCGAGATGCAGAAATTGTGCCAGTGTGGGACACATCTAGTTGAGTGTATAGTCTTCGAAGTGTCAGCTATGAGATGCTTATGCAAAGCAGTTGAAAACCACAAACCTGATATATCCCTCTTCTCTCGGGATAATGACGCAACCCCCGTACTTCGAGCTGACGACAGACCTTTCAAATGGAGGCTCAGCAGGGAAAATCCAGAGTGGGAAAAAAAGGACTTGAACTCACCCGAACATCCAAGCATGTGGGTAGTCCGTTTGGAATACGCAGTCCATAATACCCCAGTAGATGTCTGTGCTCATGCCATCGAACGGAATGTCGAGACTTTTGCGAATCTCGCTCGCTGCCCCATCACTTCCGACAAGAAATTTGGCACGGACTGTCTCTTCAACCCCGGTGCGCTCGTTGATGAGCATTGCATGAACGGGGTGATCTGAATCATCGTTGACGGTATAGTCCTTGAGGGTTTTGTTGCGCTCCACAAGCACCTTGTGCCGAAGAAGGTCCCGGATGAATATCCTCTCGACCTGACCTTGTGTGATGACGTGAAGTCCACGATAGCGTGAGTCCGACTGATGAGAGCGGTTAAAGTACAGCTTTTCGCCGTCTTTGTAGATGGCGGTCCGCTCAATGATTGGTCCTTCCTCGTGAACCTCCTTTGCGAGGCCCCAAGTGTTCAAGATCTCAAGGAAACGTGGTTGGACTCCATCAGCACGGCCAGCCACAAGAGGCCCTTCAGCCTTGTCTGCGGAGAACCTCCATTAACGGGAGATGATGACGGGCGCGGCGTCGGTGGCCATGTGGGTATGCTTACCGATGATCCGGAATGACACACCCTGCCTGATCAAACTCAGCGCGGTCTCTAGACCACTCGGCCCAGCTAATTGCATCCGCACAGTCAGCATCGGGTGCACAATCCGGAGAAGAGGGGCGTTCACCTCCACAGATCAATACGTCCACTTCGCTTGCTGGATCCCACCACTCCGGGATGCCGTGCGGATTGTTTGTGCCGTCGTAGATGGTAGGCCAGGTACGCAGTGTGTTGATTCCAATGTCGTTGTGCATAGTCGAGGTCACCAGCTCCTTGGACGGGGGCGAGACATAGGCGTCGTTCTCCGCGTCAGGCTCCGGCTCCCACTGCCACGGCGTCCCGGAGGAAGCTTCCCTGAAGCCACGCTCCCAAGTGTGTGGAGAAACAGATTTGGCCATGTTTGGTCCTGCAAGTACGGTACTGATCTCTGGGTGGGTGCTGTTTCGTTGTATATCTACGATATCTGGTTGGTCCGCGGCGGCGATACTCCGGTCCCCGACTCTGTCCACCGCCGCAAGGGATCTGAAAGTCTCGAAACCGCAGACGCCTACTCCGGGCCTCTATCCACTACTTCAAAGGTATGAGTGATAGGAGGTCATGTGGTTCGCCTCAGCCGGTGGAGTGATTTTTACTTGAAGTCCTCGATCGTCCGGCCCAAGCCAACATCTTTCTCTCACGCCACCATCATCCCAACAATGGACGCCCAATCGACAAGGCAGCTCCGCCAGATCGGTGACCTCATTCAGTCTTCAATCGAGACAGTCGTGAAGCTGAACGAAACTTCTAAAGGAGACCTTCCCGCCAAACCACTCTTTGACTCTCAACGGGCGCTTCTCTCAGCCGCCGGCAAGCTGACAGAGCTCGTCAGTCAGCCAAGTACCCGCATCCTGGAAGTTTCCTCACAGTACTTCGAAGCGCGTTGTCTGCATATTGTTGCTGATAAGCGCGTCCCCGATATCCTTGCGGATGCTGGCAAGGGTGGAGTGCATGTGAGCAAGATTGCCGAGTCCGTCGGCATTGAATCACGGAAGCTATGTAAGAATTTCAGTTACATACCATTCCAGATGGGTTGACTAATGGAAGTGGAGCCCGGGTTCTGCGCTGCTTGTGTTCCATTCATCTCTTCGATGAAGTAGCGCCAGATACGTTTACCAACAACAATGTCTCTGCCGCGCTCGTCGGCAACGAGCCTCTCCGAGCCTACATACTACTCTTGTAAGCTTCAACAGTGCTTTGCAGCTGACGATAACTGATGAATCCATGAACTTTGTAGTGGCCTCGATCTCTACAGCGCATCCGACTACCTACCCAGGGCGCTCACCGATCCCACCGTTGGCTCCTCCTACAAGGTGGAGCAGACCCCTTTCCAAGCGGCGGCCAATACCGCAAAGCCGCGGTGGGATTGGCTTGAGGAGTTGGTATCTGTCAAGGACCTGCGGGATGGCAATTGCGGGTCCGGCGGGACAGCAAGCGGCTATCCTGGACCATTTGGTGCTGAATTGGAAAATGCAATTGCAGGAAAGTCTGATGACCAGTTGATCCCGCGCCCGGAGCACGGTGTGTTCGGCCTCGCCATGCTGGGTGGTGGGAGGGTGCTCGGCAAGGCTCATCTATATGGTATGGAACGCTACACACCAGTGGCGTCTGTAAGACTCTTGACGCTCACGCGAAACAATTCCAGACTACCCATGGGACAGACTCGGAAGCGCCACCGTTGTTGATGTTGGGGGTGGTGTTGGTAGGCATCTCTTCTGTGTCTTCTCTTCAGTCTGCTTACTCCTTTCCATGAAGGCGGCTTTTGTCTTCAACTCTCCCAGCTGTACCCTCAGCTCAACTTCGTCGTCCAAGACCGCGCACCCGTCCTCCAGCAGGCCGAAAGCACAGTGTGGCCGGAAGAGAACCCGTCCGCCCTGAGCAAAGGGCGAGTGATCTTCACACCGCACAGCTTCTTCGACGTGAACCCAATCAAAGACGCCGACGTGTACTGGCTGCGTTATATTCTCCATGATTGGTCGGACGAGTACTGCGTCCAGATTCTGTCAGCCGTCCGGGCCAGCATGGGCCCACGATCCCGCATCTTGATCTGGTAAGCGCTCCCTCCATCCCTTCAGGCCATTTCGGCCCCCACCCCGCCGTCCGGCAAGGCCTCCCAAGCAGCCCACCCTTCCTCCGTGCGAGCGGCCCCGGCACTTCTCGTTCGCGGCGAGCTGACCAAAAGCCGCAGCGATCAAGTCATGAACACGACGCTGGGCTGCCCCGAGCTCCCGCCCGCGCCGAAACCCCTGCCCGCCAACTGGGGCTACTACACCCGCTACTCGCACCAGCGCGACCTGGCCATGATGGCCATCATCAACGGCATCGAGCGCACGCCCGCCGAGTTCCGCGACATCGTGGAGCGCGCGGGCCTGAAGCTCCGCAAGATCTGGGATTGCAGGAGTCAGGTTTCCTTGGTCGAGGTCGTGCTGCCTGACTCCCCGTTGCTGGCTTGACATCGTGAAGTGGCGTTGATCCGTGGAGGTCGGGAACGACGGCATGGAAATATGATTCATCCAGGCTTTCTACGTACTCTATACATATAACAATGTAACGTCTATTCTTACCACTCTAACAGTAGTTTTAGAGAAAGTAGCTTATCTCTCCTTTAATGCAATACAATATGCAGTTGAAATGAAAGAAACAAAAAGGCGTCTGCCCGGTGGGTATTGGTGATAGAGGGACGTTGATGAAACGTATCACAACATTTCCATTCTGAACTTGGCCTTGGAAGGCACGAGCACGCCCATGATGCCTGTGATTGCATCCGGCGATGGGTTCTCTATCGTCAAAACCAGCTTTGCGCGCTGATTATGTAGGAAGTCCATGTTCAACAGCATTGACTGTGAGTCTGTCTCTGAGTCAAAGTGCGGGCCAGCGTGCGTCTCTGGCTGTGTGGCAGTAGAGAAACGGCGGCCGACGTCTGATGGAAACAGGCCATCATTGATAATGATATTGCCAGCGTCAGACTGCTCGGATAAGCCGGTCATGAGATCCGTACTGCCGATATGGAAGGCGATGTCCGCTGCTAAGGAATTTCCGGTGTTCATGTCCAAGTCCATCGTTGGGGGCATAGTATGGGCATAGATGTTGAGAGAGAAAGGGTCGCTCGACTGGTCGACGTCGTATTCGCTGCTCATTATCATGGCGTCATCGTGGATGAGTGTTGAAATATCCTCGGAAGGGCGAGCCTGTGCCATTGTGTCCCGAAAAGGCGAGGGAGGGGTCATCGTTTCACTGCTCGTTCCAACGGTACTGTTTTCGCCACTGCTGCTCGCGCAGTCCGGCGTTTCGTTGTCGGAGGTTTGCGACTCTCGCTTGCGCGTCAAAACAACGTACCTTGCACCGTGTTAACCTTCACATCTGTGATGAACACGTCGGGCTCTCTTACTTGTTCTTCACGTTGTTCGTCGCCCGGCCAGGGAAATACTCCGTCTGGATCTGTTTCCACGCTCGGCCGTGTCTCTCGACCGCCTTCAGAAGTTTTTCCTCCTGCGCAAGTCAGCTCTTTGAACGCCTCGAAGGCTGCGGGGAAGTTGGTACCTCTTCTTCAGACCACTTGCTGCGGTCTAGGCTGGGGTCCAGTGAGTGTTGCCACCTCTTAGCGCATTCTGCACGCAGCTATGAGTCCATATAGATGTTGACATGCTTGATGGGAAGGTGGACTCACGGTCTGCGCTTCTAGTCCCAACTTCTTCTGCAACCAGCGGCCACCTTCGACTCTGCGTTAGCATAGTAGTGCAGAGGGCTGGCAAATTCGCATGCGAACGTACTGTATACCGTACTCCTTGACCCCTATGGCCAGCCTACGGTCCTCGCTTGGATCCCAAGGGCCTTTGCGGAGGCCGCCAACAAGGTGGTTGCACCACCTCTTCCTGCAGTCCTTATTCGACCGACCTGGAACCGCGCTGGCAATTGCGGTCCAATCTTTCGCCTTCGCCTGGCTGGCTTGAATAAGTCAGCGATGTGTGGTCCTCTGCACCCCTCATCAGCGGGGGGAGCCACGTACAAAGCAGCGTAATCTGCCGCAACAACATCTCGTCTTCTTCTGGCGTCCACTTATTCACGGCCTTTGACATGTCTCGGCAGCAGGAAATGCGATGGGCGGCATCGGATATCTCCCTGCAACGGCGTGCTAATATGTTCCACAAAGTGGTCTGGCGCGTGAGGCGTACCAATTCCTCCCACCTTGCCAGCGCCGGGCTGTCGGTCGCAGAAGCTTGGCTACCAAGCCCTTTGATGCACTGTCGCCCACCGCAAGAGCAAGGGTACGAAGGCTTATGCTGGATTCACTCAGCGGGCGGCTACGAAGGATCTCAGCCTCCGCTGCAAGTGGGCTCGGCCGTCCGTCCCCGAGAGGGGGTTGGTTGGCCGCACTGGAGCACGAATGGGGTTTCGGCTGCGGACACGCTCACCGGCTCAGCCCCGCCACCGTCGCTGATAACAGGCAAGGATACGTCTTCGTAGGATCCTCCGGTCCCTGCCGGGCGGTCCACTATGTGAGAAAATGACGAGGTTGATCGCTAAGTGCTTCCGTGAGCAGTAGGGCGCGCGGAGTGAGATTCTTCCGATCGCGTCTGCTCATCTCGAGTTGAAAAAAGGGCTTGACCCAGGCAGGATCGGATCGCGAAGAAATCGACAAGAGATCTACAAGAGACTAGCTGGCTTGCATACCCTGTCCGGCCTGGGAATCTCCCATGGCCGTCGCTCACTCGCGCATCGATAGCTGGCCGAGCATCTGCGGAAGGGACCCTTTCTGAACGGAACCGCTGCGTTGGCCCCCACGTGGACGATGGGGTTCGCTGCGGAGCGACCCGGGAATTGCGCGCGTTCGCATTGCCGTCGAGTAAATGGCTCCACGCGCAGAGGAGTCACCATGCAGAGAGCGACCCGGGTTCCAGTAACCTTCCAAAGCCTGGCTTCGCTGAATTGTGCCTCGTTAGTTGGGTCGGCTTGGTGGACCGGAGTACATGTTGCTCACGGCCGGGCGACTAACGAAGACGTTGTTGGCGCGGCAGTGGCTTGATGGCGGCGCGGCAGAGGCGTCGAGACCTCCTCGGACGACAAGAGTTCCTTCGGCGACGAGAGCGAGAGTGAGAACGACTGCATGAAGGGATCAAACATGCAGCAGCAGCATGGCGCGGTCCGCGCTAGAGATTCGGCTCTCCCAGGCAGCAGCTTCGCTTTCGCACCTGCTCGTACGAGTACTATGTACGTAGTCGGAAGAGGCCAGATCCGCGTCAACGGCCGATCCATGCAGCACGGGCGGCAAGGCGGCCGCCATTCCCGCGCCGATCCGCGTAAGCGTTATCAACGGCCTAGCCGTGTTTGGAAGGAGGAAGCCATAAACACCACTACCGCATTCCCACGCTCGTCCAGACACGGCGACCTGATGATGCTCACACCGCGGCCTCGTCCAGAATTGATATCCTGATCCCTCCCTCCTCACCTTCTTCGCTCAGTGGATGAGGCTCTCCGGGGGTGGGTGGGGTGCCGCCTTAGTGCTTAGTTGGAGCGGAGCGCGTGGGGGCTGCCGCAACATCACAACAGGCACCCGTTGCCTTCTTTACGAGTCATGTGTGGCTACCAGCTACTTTCAGTTGCCTGCCTCCGGCATTGCGACGCTCGGACGTTGGAAATGCGATCTACTCGCCCTGTTGATTCTGTCTGCTTAGCAGGTCATCTTGGCTCCGTATGAGGTTTCCCTCATACACACTTCCAGGCCAGCGCGAAGGGCAGCCCTAGCGGGTGGCCGAACCCGAGCCTGAGACTCGATGGTGGGTAGCGCCGGCGCCTCTTAGTGCTCGCGCCGGTAAGGCCTGACACGCGCTAACGTAAATCGGATCGATGCTAATTCCGACTATAGTATAAACTTCCTGTTCACTTTTATCTCACACGTGGATCCAGTACGATGGAGAATCCTCGATGTGTTACGGCACAGCCTTTACAGAACCTGGTTGAATAGGTTAAGAGGAAGAGCAAGCGGGGCGCCGACGCGCCCGCGAGAGAAACCCACCTAGTAGAGTCACGTGACTCCCCAGTTCAATTGTTCAAAGCCTTGGCACCCTAAACTTATAAACCTACTAGTTCAGCAGTTCAACCTCTTGGCGAACTAAACTTACGAACTACAGATTGTATATGGCTCCCTATAGTATATAGCTTCACTCTTTAGCTAGATATTTGACCCTTCGTGGTCAACTTCTTCAATAATCAATCCGCACCATTGATTAGTAACACGGCCTTCGCACGTAGTGTTCTGTCACGTGTGCTCGTCACTTCGTTCTCTCACACCCTCCCTTGTACCCACTCAAGGTAAACCCCCACACGGCTTACCACCCTCTTTGGTGTTTGATCCTTAGAGGTAGAGGCCCGCCGTTACACGATGATCTTAGTGTTTTTTTAAAGTCAGCCGATGTCTCAGTCTTAGAAAGGCGGGAGAATATACCAACTACTTCCAACTGGTCCCTCTTTCGGAAGCCGCCGGCGAACGTAACAAAACAGCTCTTATATTCCTCCGTATCCAACCATTCTCTGCCCTGTCCCGCGCCATTCGGATTTATTCTACCAGTGAAGCAGAATCCGTTGTACTTGTTGTCGGGGAAGCGATGATAGGCAGCATTGTTAGTGGACACAGCACAAATAACGTCTCCCTTGGAAATAACGCGCGGGTTGTTGCCGCCGTTATAGAGGCCCGACGCGAAACCGTGGCCGGGGAAATCGGTCAACATGCCGGCGACGTTCCCGTCTGTGTTCATGAGGGAGAACTGGAAGTACCGCCGATTCTTGTAGGCAGTTTCCGGGGTCATTTGGAAGATCTCAGCCAGATTGCTCTGAAAAGCCTAAGAAAAGAAAGATTCACTTACGTCAGGGCTTGGCAGCCCGGGCGCTCTTGCCCCAGGATCCCAGGATGGGTAGTTCGGGTCGTTGACCGGTGGGTTCCAGGCCACGCGGCGGCCGCCGACCCATTGGCCGCTGCTCCATGCTTTCCGGTCTGTTTTAATTGCATCGTTGAGGTCGTACTCTACATTTGTCTCAAGTAGACTCAGGATACCTGATGCACGGAGAGCGATTAGCGCATGCTGTGAAGCTCGAGAAATTGCATCAACTTACCATTGCAGTTACCCTGCAGGTCTTGCTGATATGTTGGCACACAGTTTATGTTCTTTGACGTGTTAATTTATCAAGTCTGGATTTTCTTTTTGGATGGGCGCGAGCTTACCGTAGAACCAGGGCGGCCGCCCTCTTCGGACGAGGCGAAAGGAAACTCATCACACGATGTAAGAATGTTACCTTGGCCATAACTAATCCTCGGAAAGCTGCTTGTTCCGCACTGGACACGGACTATTTCCGCAGGCAGCCCCGCGATGAGTGTACTCCAGTGTGGGGCACCACGTCAGCGAGTAGTCATTTGCGTTGCATTCTCTCGACATCAGCGACGCGATGCCGCTGCAGATTCCGGGAATTGTGTCCGTTGTAGTGTCTCCATCGGCGTCTTGGCCCTCTAGTTGTTCATCTGCAAAGTACCTGCAATTGTCTACCGATCGTTAGCAATGGCAAGGAGAAACTGATCCGAAGAACATGCGTGGTCGTCTGTCTCCCGCCCACATTCGCCGTTCTGTTTCTTCGTCAGTTCCGTCAAGGATGAATATTTGTGGGCCTGCTTACCGGTGGCCTTGGGGTATTGGTCCATTTGCAGTTCTTCGGCATTTGCTCCGTGGGACAGCAGGTGTGATGGAACCAGTTCTTGCTACAACTCTCCAGCTCAGTGCCAAGGCTCTCCCCTCTCGGCCGATGAATTGTGTCGACAGATGTGTACCCTCCCTTGCACACCTGGTCATTGCCCTTTTTTTTTAACTTACCATTGGTGCTCTTTGGGGTGATATAGCAGTCCTGCCCGGTATACGGAGCGAACACATCTGTCAGGTTCCGCTTTTCCGCGCCGGTTAGATTTCCTCCGTGAACAAGGCCTGTTGCGACCGCATCGTCTCCAAGCAATGCTGAAAGAGCCTGGTAGCTCTTCGTATTCTGATCGACGGCCCAGATCATCAAGCCTGAGATGCAGCGCGAAAAGAGAAACTTCAGCTTGTCCCTGAAAGAGTCCTTGTCGTCGTACGAGATCCATTGGTTGCCAGAGAACTGCATGTACTTTACCGTAGTCTCGCTGTCGTAGTGATACGATACCTGGTTCAGCATGAATTATTTTGCGGTGATCTCCGAGTAAGTGAGAATTCCGGCTTCACTTCATCAGAGCAAAGCCCTTTGGCTCCTGCTCCTTCGAAGATGCAACCCGGTTCTCCACAGGACGGGTCGGTCATGGTGAAGCAGCGGCCATAGAAACTGAAGCCCATAACGCTTGTTGCATATCAGTGGCGATGTTGTCTTTTTTCAGGTTCATACTTACACATTCTTGGACGAGACATCATTCCTCCAAAGCAGGTCCAAGCCCATTTCAATCTCAGTCAAATTCGTATGGCCCTTGAGGAAAGGGCCAGTCCAGGTGTTCTTCTGGTCCCACAGCCCGTGAATGTCCTGAATGTAGTTAAAACACTGCTTGGCTACGAAGACCAGTACTGCTCACGTAAGTCATCACGTTAAGCCAATCAGCGTGCTTCTACATGCCTGAGAGGTCGAAATGCCGAAGATACCAGTAGCTTGTTAGAAGAGTCACTGTGATCTGCCAGCTGTTGGTATCGTCATCGAACGCCTCGTGCACTTCCTTCAGCAGCGTGACATATTGTTGACAATTGGTGCGGTGCAGAATGTAGTACGATTCTTGGCATGAGTTGGTGAGGGGGGTAGGAGAGGTGCCCGCCTTATACTCAAGCTCAAAGCTATACCTAATCTAGTAATGAATGTACACGTGATTTCCAACACATATTGATTGATTGATTTATTCATTCTGCATGCAAGCCGTTGGCTTATGGCAGTGTACTAACTGGTGCCTGTAAGGGCTCTATGTTACGGCGCAGCTGCAGGAAGTGGGAAACGGGGTTAAGAGGCGCGGAGGAGGTCCTTGCGATCCACCGCCTCTGACCACGCTGATGACTCAGCAGCCGCAACACGGTCAGGACGCCAAGGCCTGACCATCAAACCTGACCTCCCAGACCACACGGTCACGAACCACGGTCACGACCTGAATTCCCTATGTATATAGTCAACACTCCTTTGCAGTAGATAGGACCCTCGTGGTTAATTACAATCTTTGAACCCTACTCCCTGCTTGCCTTCCCTGCCTGGCTACGGCTGCTATCCTCTGAACAGTTCAGCGACATCCCGATAGCGGTAGCGAACCCCGTGACGCGACCCGCCTCGACCCCCAGGACCCGACTCGACAAACCTACCCGGACGAGAGGCCTCGCGTAACACTCTAGTAAGTGAAATGAAGCTGTTTATGTGGGTATGCGGTTTTAGGGTGTTCAGTGCTCCTTGCCTCGGCAGTTATCTATAAGAAAGCGCTGCCTTTTAGAGCTTCTATGCTCCTCCTAATAATCGGGCCATTTATAACATAGGAGAAAGGAGGAAAACGAGTATAATTAGTACATGGAGAAGAAAATAGACATAGGAGATGGTTTTTCGTAATTTTTAGTTTATATCCCTGCTGTCCAGCAGTTCGATATCCTATATATCACCTCGTTCTTGTTCTGGCTCTTGTACTCTTTTACCTACTGCTGTTGTTCCTAAGAATTCTAGTAGTGGTTTAAGGGCGTCTGGGTCTAGAAAGACTTCTTTAGTAACAGCAGTGATACTACTAAATGTAGTAATATCTCTACTATTAATAAGTATTGATGGTAAGTCCTTTAGAAGCTTTTCTCTCTGGCGGCGCCATTTTCTACACTGAAATAGAAGATGGGCTACGCATTGTTGTTCCCGATTACACCACCAGCAGCTTGGGGTATCTGCCAGCTTGAACCGATATAGGTAGGTACCTATAAAGGCGTGATTTGTCTTAAGCTGTAGATACTTAGCTGCCAGCCGCTTTGGTACATCTAAGAGACCTTTCTGGGGTTCTTTTATCAGTGTTTTCTTCCTCGCTCTGAGCGCATCTCTAAGATATCCTAGCGTGGTAGCGTGTAGCTTTCTTGGAGGTCGTTTTGCTGCTCTTTTTGCTGCCTGGTCTGCGCGGTCGTTGCCTGGTATGTTCGAGTGACTTGGAACCCAGCTAATAATAACTTTGCGGTCTTGTTGATAAGCTTGTTGTAGGTCTTCTAGAATCTCCCTAAGAATAGGGCTTCCATACGCGGGTGGGTGTCAGGCCCCTCAAGCGCTACCACCCCAGAGGCCCCAGCTGTATCAAGGATAACCCGGTCAGGCACTAGGGCACGGGCCCAGCGCTAAGCGACTGGGTATATTTACCCTTCGCCCTCTCTTTCCAGACTCTCTTTCCTTTTCTCCTTGTACATAGATTTTCAGTTGAAAGCAATACCATCATTTCGGCTTTGCTGCCTCACATTGGACGGATGATCGTCCAGGTGGTTGCGGATCCACGGACGTTAAACAAGATGTTGAAATTTGGACGTGTAAAGCGTTGGATTGACTGGCCTCCCCGAGAGAGGGGGGGGGGCAGGAGAGGTGCCCAAGATATGCCCAACTATCGCGCTAACTACTTCTGGCTAACTGTACACGTGATTTTACCAACACAAGATGGTGCTCATGTACGGCGAGGTAATGACTCCAAATCATGCGTACGACCTGGTCGAGAAATTGAGCGGAGAAAGAGCTGAACGGCGATATGTGAGTACTTCTGCGTCTCACTTCCACTCTAAACAAGGAAATCTAGCTAAGCTTTGAGAGAACTCAGATCAAGGAGGGTGACCTTGTGGCTGAGATCAAGGCCGCTCATGAGGCTATTGCGAAAGGTACAGCAGATGCGTACATTTCATTCAAAGTCCACGTTTTGCAGTACATGCTCTCTTATGGGATCCGCGGTGACAACACGGAGTTTGCAGAGTATTTGGGGTATCTAAGTAGCAAGAAGCTATATCCCGATCTGAAAGCATCTTCGTTTGAGCAGTTTGCAAAGCGCCTACTAGATGGAAAGGCGAAGCGGATGTATTTAGCTTCTAGTTATCCTGCTCCCACTAGTTAACAGACCTCTGTTACGGCACCATCGTCCAAGATGGCAGGGAAGATGGAACTCGCACATGCTACACTACCTCCACTTCCGCCTAGTCTGATCACGATGAATCATGATTGGGAGCTTACTGTACCAAACGCCCGAAGTGGTGCAGCAAAAACGGTGGGCAAGTATCAAAGCTTCTAGATAAAAAGGAGTTAAACTCTAGAAAGCGCCCCTGCAAAATCTTCCGGATCTGTCAAATACCCGATATGCCCTCCCGGCATAACAAATAGCTTGTCCTCCGGTCTTCCTAACAGCTTCTGCAAAGCCAATACAGGCTCCCCTGGCATCCCTTCCTTTGACTTTTCGCCAAGCGCGAGCACCAATCGCTCCCCCGCCCTCTCGAAAACCCCCAAATTCCACTCCACAAGCGTGTATGGCATCTCGCGTTCCAGCCAATACATCACGTCTGCCCGCATGTCCGCGCTCGCGCCCGGATCCATCAGCTGAGGCATCATCTCGCGCTCACGCCTGTCAGGGAAGACGGAGAAGAAGACCTCGAGCGCGTATGGTGCGCCCTTCTCGCGGTAGAGCGGGTAGATGGCGCCCAGCTGCGCCTGGCGCTCCGCGCGCAGCTCGGCCGACAGCACGGTGGTGGACGGTGGCTCGTGCGCGATGCACTTCCTGACGGCCAGGTCCGGGTGGCGGTGGAGGAAGCTGAGCGAGACGACGGCCCCGCTCGACGTGCCGAAGATGTGGGCGTCGGCGGTGGCGCCACCGGTCACGTGCTGGAGCAGCGCGGCGAGGTCGTCGGCGTCCGTCTCGAGGCGCTGGGAGTAGTCCTGCGCGCCGCGCAGCACGCTGTTGGAGAAGCCGCGCCGCGAGTAGGTTGTAACGCTGAAGTGGCGCGATAGGTGGGGGACGAGGAAGCGGAAGACGGTTTGGTTGCC
Organism: Neofusicoccum laricinum; assembly: GCA_029906385.1. Classification (NCBI taxonomy): domain Eukaryota; kingdom Fungi; phylum Ascomycota; class Dothideomycetes; order Botryosphaeriales; family Botryosphaeriaceae; genus Neofusicoccum; species Neofusicoccum laricinum. The sequence continues at coordinate 38,024 of CP123718.1, read as the reverse complement.
GGGCGCGCCGGGGACGAGGATGATGTGCGGGCCAGAGCCAGTGGTTGCATAGTCAAGGACCGCGCCGGGGACTTCGAGAGTTGGCATGATGCTGGATGGAATTTTGTTGGTGAGAGGCGCTTCTTTCAATAGGCACGGCGTGATGATGGCGGGGTAAGTCTCCACTACGGCGTAAGCGGGATCAGATCATACGTACCCTCGCTCACGGGTGAGTTCTTGGCTAAATCCGATGATCCTGAGGTTTTAGAACTCATCCTCTCTCATCTCACAGAAATTCCATGGATGGTTACTATCTGGAATAAAATCAATGCCGAGTAGGACCGGCTTCTATCATTCGCAGATACTCATCTGTGTGAGCATGTAAGCTGAACAGATCCCACAACCAGTCACGAAAATGGTTTACTTGTTGGGTTCTATATTTCAGCAAGGAAGCCGAGAACGGACCTGATCGTTGCAAGCTTCTCCGCGTGTTTATCTTCTCCCGTCTCTGCTACCATTCATGCAAAGTTTGATCCTGTCTGGTACAAAGCGTCCATGACAAAGGGGCTAACACACGATATGCCGTACAGCTCTGGAACTTTTTGAATAATTTGGGAGAGCCCGAGTAGAGCGTCCGAGCGTTCATGGAGGCGGGCAATAGCGATGCTTTATAGCTCAAGCCTCAAGCAGTCCAGGGCTGCCGAAGCTATCGGCCACCGTTCCGTCGAAACCAGTGCACGCACCTTTCTCGTGAAGTTTCATTTCAGTGCTGCGGCTTATCTCCAGCCCTGCAAGAGTGATGGTTCGGTGTACGGAAATATCAGTTCATATCCGGCAGTGCTTCTAACCTCGTTTGCGATTGCTACAGGCAGAGACCATATGGTCTTGAGGAACTAGACAGCCTCTTCTTCTCTTAATTTCAGGCCAATTCTCTTGTCTTCCACATGTCGAATGATCCAGGAGGGTTACGAGGTTATGTAAGACGCTTGGCAAAGCTGGACGAAGGGAGAGGCGTGGATGGCAGCACTGGCTGAGAGCAACAGCGGTTGGCTGACTCCCATTTTCTGGAACATGATTATACTAATTGGGAAACAACTATAGAATCCGCTGAAGTATGTTGCGGCTGTGGTGCGCGTTCCAGAATGCACGTCGGAGATATCAAGAAGCTCCCGGGAATGGCTGGAGACGAAACTGTCTGGATGAGCACCGCACGGGATTTCTGCATTGTCTTTCAGCGACTGCGGAGGAACGCAAGCATGTCTTGGTCGGAGTGTGAGGGCTGGTTCTCGGAGCAGTGACCGCGCGTCGCCGCACCCGAGCGGGCGGCACTGCTGATGATCGCACGCGGTGAGAGCTGGGAAGTGGCACCCGCCAACACCGCACCCGAGCTGCAGACATGCACTCTTGGCAGACCGAGGGCGGACAACGGCGGTATCTATGATAACAATGCGGATCTCCAATAATAAAGAAGGAATGGCCATCTCTGATTTGAGAGGACTTTGCTCCTTGAATAGAGTAAGGCAGACCGCAGGATCACAGTCTTTGTCTACACCAGGGCACCGTCTTCCGGCGTCTCGGTGCTGCTGACGGACTCTGAGCGAGCGTACTATGAGCCCGCACTACTCTGCAAAATCCGACAAGGCTTGCTGGCTCCATACTCGGACTGCTTCTCTGATTGTCTATAAATATCAGAAATTCACACAGGAAAAATCATGCAGCTCATCAACTCGCTTCGTTCCTCGCTTCAAAAACGTCCTGAACACGTCACCAACCAATTTACCAATCATGACTTCCAAGTACGCTGCCGCCAGCGCCAACCCGAGTGGCCCTGGAGATGCCCGTCCTACTGCTGCTCAAATTATCCAAGATGAAGGGCTCCAGGGCAAGCTGCAGGACAGAGTCATCTTCATCACGGGCTGCTCCTCCGGCATCGGTGTCGAAACAGTGCGCGCTCTCGAAACCACCGGTGCGACCATATTCGCCACCACCCGGTCTCTGGGCAAAGCCAAAGAAGCCTTGGGCAACCTTGCTGAATCAGACCGAGTCCACCTCCTCGAAATGGACCAAACCTCCTTGGCAAGCGTCCGTGCCTGCGCCACCAAGTTCCTCTCCCTCAGCAAGAAGCTCCACGTGCTCATCCCCAACGCCGGAGTGATGGCAACCCCAGAGTGTAACGGCGGGCCTCTACCTCTAAGGATCAAACACCAAAGAGGGTGGTAAGCCGTGTGGGGGTTTACCTTGATTGATTGATTGATTGATTGATTGATTGCTATTTAACGTCCGGCGGGTCCACGCGTGGGTCGGCAGTATGCCTATCACCGTGTGCCCTTAGGCCTCCCATGGGGCATAGGACGTGCCACTCTACCTACAGTCTACGCTAAGGGGTGACATATCTGGGACGTCGCGTCTCTGTAGGCTGGATATCGCAGTAAGGCGTTCTCTACCTCCTGCTCGGCTTTAGGGTGTGAAGGAGTGTTTGGGCCTCTATGGGCGGCTATACATAGGAAAGAAAGAGAGATAAAATATAAAAGGGGGAGTCAATTTAGATATGGTGGTGATGGTCTGAAGAGACTAGGGTTGACAGTGTGTCTGCCTGCTGGTTCCGGGCGCTAATATCCGTAAAGGAGCGAGATTCTTCTACGAACTTTGCGAAGAGGATAGCCCCTTTTGGCGTGGCTAGAGTCATAGGGATAATATCCCTCGGCTTGCCTCGAAGGCAGTTTGTTCGTTTACGGGCGTGTCTACAGAATGCAAAGTGTATCGTTGTTTTTGGCCGCCCACAGCGGTAGAGGTTATTTTGTTCAGTGTGGCGGAAACGTTCGTGGTACGCCTGGAAGTCTCCATGGCCTGATCGTGCAGCCAGTAGGTGACCTAGTGTCTTCCTAGGGAGGAGAAGTTCTGGTAGAGCACCCTTTGCCAAAGGGATTTCTAGGTCCTGGTAGGATTTTGGGGCGTTTTCTGTCCACCACTGTTCGAAGCTTTCGTGCGCTCGTTCCTTTACAATCCTCTTGATCTTTGCTACTGTCAGTGGAATGTCTGGAGGAGCAGAGGATGCGGCGCCCTGTTTGGCCAGGCGGTCAGCTTCTTCGTTGCCTGGAATTCCTTGGTGTCCCGGAATCCAGTAGATCATGATTTCTCCTGGTTGGATGCTGGGTGCTCGTTTGCGTCGTTTCCACAGTGTCGCTAGTTGTCGGATCCTAAGGATGCTCCCTTGGCTGGTATCGGTAGGGGTTCCTTCTAGTGCCCTACAGGCCGCTTCCTGGTTATCAAGGAGGACGTAGATGTTCGTTGCCCTTTGCGTATCTGCCCGCTGCGCGGCTGCCCTTATTCCTGCCTCGATAGCGATGATCTCTGCATTATAGACCTCGGCCGCTGTGCCTAGGCTTTGGTAGCCCTTACAGACTTTATATCCGCGTTGGAAGCCCACGTATCCTAGCCCAGTGTTGCCAGCTGCATCCTGGGACCCATCAGTGTAGAGGGTAATATCAGTGGGTGGGATTGATGAGATCCATCGCATGGTGTCTGCGGTTGTCTTAGAGCTTCTTGTCTGCTGTGTCCGGGTAGTGTGCTTAGGTTTAAGGAGTAGAGGTCTTTCGCTCTCTGGAAGAAGTCGTGCTGTTCTAAGTAGTCTGGTTTGTCCTTTCCCCTTTGTACGAGTAACTAGAGGGTGGTTCTCGTCAAGGGTGCGAAGCCTGGCTGCGTATCTTAGCCGAATTGTCTCCAGCATGACTTCTGCAGGAGGAATGCCGGCCTCCCTATTTAGGGCTGGCGTAGGCGTTGTACGGAATACTGGTAGTATAGCTCTTAGTGCTGTGTTAACTGTTATGTTGATACGTCTCACGAGCGACTTGCTTAGAGTTGAGACCTCTCCTCGTTTCTTAGCCGAGTATCGTGTGGGGCCTGGCCACCATGCCTCTGCTCCGAAGAAAGCTACTGTGATAATGCATGCGCGGACTGCGTGCCGGAGGAGTCCCGCCTGCGCTCCATGCTGTGTGTTCCCGAGGGTACGGAGGTGTTCTGTAACCTTTATTGCCTTTCCTGTCCAGTGCTCTACGTGTGTCCGGAAAGAGAGTCGCTTGTCTAAGAAGATTCCGAGCCATCTGGTTGCTTTGTTGGGCGAAATGTTAAGGGATTCGAGTTTTAACCTCGGGTTAGAAGGTCCGTTCTTTCGCGTGAAGTGTTGGAGCTCGCACTTCTCTGGGTCAAAGGAGATGCCGTTTTGAATTCCCCATTTGAGGGCTGCTTCGAGATTTGTTGCTAGTTTTGCTGTTGCCCTCTCTAGTGTAGACCCAGTCCTGAGGAAGGCCACATCGTCTGCGTAGCCGAAGGCTTGTTTTGGGCTGTTCAGCTTAAAGAGAGGCTCAAGGTAGAGCATAAAGAGGACGGGAGAGGCTGGTGAGCCCTGGGGGAGCCCGCAGCTGAGCGGCCTCTCTGCGGTTGTTATGTCCTCAAAGCGGATCTTTGCTGTACGCTCGGCCATAAAACTGCTTGTCCAGCTGACTATCTCATGCGGCCAGCCCTGTTCTCGAAGTCTTGCTTGTAGTCTACCCGGGAGGACGGTATCGAATGCTCCTTTGACGTCGAGCGTGAGAAGTGAGGCAGTGAGTCCTTGGTCGAGGGCCTTCTCGATGTCGTGGATCACGCAGCTAGCCAGGTCTGTCGCCGATCGCTTGGGGAGTGCCCCGAATTGTTGTGGATTGAGTACTCCTTGTTGTATTGCCGTGAGGCTGAGGCGTCTGGCGACTAGGCGTTCGAGCCCTTTACCGAGGCATGAGAGGAGGGAGATGGGTCTCCAGGCTCTAGGGCTTGTGAGGTTCCTTTTTCCAGGTTTTTCGAGCATTACCACTTCCGCGGTGCGGAATGGCTTGGGGTGATGCCCCTCCTGAAGACAGAGGTTGAAAAGTTTGGTGATGTACTCTTAGATGGTTGCCCAGATTGTTTGTAGGACTTGGACGGTAATTCCATCGGCTCCTGGAGCCGTGTTTGATGTGTGTAGAATTGCGTCTCTGGCTTCTTCTTCCGTTACCCCTAGGTGGACTGAGATCTGTTTACGCGGTACTGTAGCGGCTTCCATAGGATTAATATCGTCTGTAGCAGTTCTCCTCTTAAGAGTAGCCTTCCTTAGTGCCTCGGCTTTGTCTCTCGGGTCTATATATGTCTCCGAGTCGATCGTTAGGGGCGGGCTTCGAAGCGGTCCCCTTTGTTTACGCCAGCTTGTGATCTTAAAGATGTCTCTGGAGGTATTGGCGCTATTAATAGTGTTCTGCCAGTATTGTCTCTTCGCATGCTTCACTTCCGCCTAAAGTTGGTGTTTTTTATAGGTTGCTAGGCCGTGTCTCCGAGCTTAACGGTATGCCTGTACCGCGTCCCTACAAGCGTTCGTCCACCATGGTGCACCTAGGTTCCGAGTGTTTCTTAGGCGGAAAACTCTAGCCATATTGAGTTGGATGCACTGACTAAGGCTAAGAGCGGCGCCGTCTAGGTCATTTCTCTTGGTTGCTATAAAGGGTGGGAGGGTTTCCGCGACGGCTTGCGTTAGTTTAGAGAGGCCCTCTTCCGTAATCCTTAACTTTCCGTTTGGCGAGGCCCTATTCGGGCCCAGCGGGATCCGGGTAATAATGGTCTCGTGGTCTGAGGTGGTGTGTAAGTGTTCCTCTACGGTTGTGGTGACTCCTAGTATATTGGTGAGGACAAGGTCGATTGTATGGCCTGCCTTATGAGTCGCTATGTTTGGGGCGGATGTAAGTGTTAGTTGTTCCTGTTCGAGCCATTCTACTAGCTCCGGGGCTCCGTCGGATTTGCGTGCTCCGGATTCCCAGAGGTTATGGTGTGTGTTAAAGTCTCCTGCTATTAGGCAGTTGGCTGGAGGCTTATAATGTAGGAGGGTTTGGATAACCTCTCCGCTCGCAGTCTCGCGTAGCGGCCTGTAGACGTTTACTAGAGTGACTATTTGTTGGCAGTGGATTTGAACCCAACAGATGTCTGCTGAGAGGGAGGGTCTTAGTTGGGTGGGCTGGAGGTTCCGGCCCTTATTGATGTATGTGAGTACTCTAGGGCGGGTATTCCAGTCATCGTTAGGGCTAAAAATGCTGTAGGCCGGGTGTGTTTTAGTGCGTCTCTTCTCCTGTTGGCTATGTATCCAGGGTTCTTGGATGAGGATGACGTCTGCGCCTTCCTCATATGCCATACTAAGGGCAATGTCATGATGTGCCTGTCCGTGTGCTACATTTGCTTGGAAGACGTATAGGGATCGGTTTCGTCTATGCATCTGTATGGTGTTGGGTGGTGTCTTCGAGTGGAGGACGACTACTCTCCGCTGAGTTTAGTTGTACTTCAGGGGTTATCTCCGTATCGTATAGGTTGGCTAGGCGGCTTGCTGCTGCTCCTGCCTTCCTAATAGCCCTAAGAGCTGTTCTAGTAATCCTATTCACTACTCCGCTTCGAATCGTCGGCCGGGCTGGACATGCTATGTTGTCTGCTGGGTGTGGGCCTTCGCAATTACAGCATCGGGGGGTTGACTCGCAGATTTCGTGTTCGCGGGAACCGCAGCGAATACATCTCACTGCTCTACTACAGCCGCGGGTATCATGGTATCCATGGCACTTTGCGCATTGAAGGATGTTAACCTTTCGTCGTATCTGTCGGGCCCGTGCGCTTGTCCCAAATAGTTTGAATGGCTTTACTGGTTGGGTGAAGGAGACTACTAGGGTGCCTTCTGGTGCATCATCTAAGGAGCGTCTAGACCAGTTTGTACGGACGGGATTCTCTCCGGTCTGGGTGAGTACTTCTTCGGTGATGAGTTGGGAGGTGACCGTATGTCGCTCGCCGTCGAGGCTGATGATCCATCTGGGGGTCTGATCAATCACGTAGGTGTGCCAGATTTGTGCCGACTCCGCTTTTCCGCCAATTAGAGGGGCGATGTCATCGGCCCTTTCTTTAATTAATGACGTGGCAGATTCTCCGTTAGGGACGATGGCTATCCCTAAGTTAACATGCTAGACCTCGCGTATAATCTCCTTCCCTAGGTCGAGTTGGGTAGTGATTGCTGCCTTAATTGCAAATGGTTGGTGGTTGCGGGCCGGGTATCCCGGAGGGAGGCGGATGAAGAGTCTATTGTCCTTAATTTCCCGGGTCTTGGCGGGTTGTTGGGTAGTCGGGCGTGCCGCGTAGAGGGTATCCGTCCTAGGCCCTCGGGCTACTGCCTCTGCGTAGCTGCGAGGGAGGTTTGAAGCGTGTCTAGATAGGTTAATACTAGTAGGGTTTTACGTGGGCTTGCTGTTTGGTTCGCCTATGGGGTGTTTCTTGATCGTACTTAGGAGGTCCTTAATTAGAGCTTGGGCAAACTCTACTTGGTGGCCGGTAGGAAAGCGTGCTAGCTGCTGGTCTAGCGTCTTTATAAATGCTCGGAGCACTTCCTCGCGTGCTTTAGTCTTCTGTTTTTCTTCTTGGATGAGTCCCTGGATCGAGGAGGAGAAGGGGCCGGAGGGCTGGTTAAGGTCCCATATGAGTGGGATAGGTGCGAGCCGAATTTGCTTTGTTCTGTTTATAGGCTCTCTGGCTGTATCGCTAGCTATAGTAGTAGCTTTAGGTATCAAATTCCTCCTGCGGAGACGGGCTGGAGGGGTTTTTAGGGTCGTATCCTCCACTAACGACGGGTATGATGGATCAGGAGCCATCGAGGAACCTAAAGAGGGTGTTTTAAGAGAGGAGAGTGCGTTTTAGGCGTAGTTTTGGATGCCTTTACATGGGGGTACACCTGGCCAGACGGGGAGGTGTGAGGAGGGTTTACCTTAAGGGTTTACCTTGAGTAGGTATAAGGGAGGGTGTAAGAGAACGAAGTGACGAACACACGTGACAGAGTACTACGTGCGAAGGCCGTATTACTAATCAATAGTGCGGATTGATTATTAAAGAAGTTGACCACGAAGGGTCAAATATCTAGCTAAAGAGTGAAGCTATATACTATAGGGAAGCCATATACAATCTATAGTTCGTAAGTTTAGTTCGCTAAGAGTGTTATGGTTTATACCCATAATGGTGCCTTAGAGGATCCGCGGCGGTCACGTGTAGCGCTAGTCTTCGCTTATATAGAGTCGCTGGGGACGCGTATCCTTCCATCCCCAGCTTGACCTTCGTATAGACGGAATTCAACTCTTTAGCGCTTACTCTAGGGTTGAACCATTACAAAGAGGTTGAACTGCTAAACTAGTAGGTTTATAAGTTTAGAGTGCCAAGGCTTTAAACAATTAAACTAGGGAGTCACGTGACTCTACTAGGTGGGTTTCTCTCGCGGGCGCGTCGGCGCCCCGCTTGCTCTTCCTCTTAAATACAGAGTACTCAGATTAAGGCGACTTAGAGCCTCGGTAAGCAGATAGAACACGCACCGCTAATAATAGAAGAAGTAAAAGAGGCCATCTTCCGGGCCAGCCCATTTAAAACACCGGGAGCAGATGGAATTCCTGCGGTTGTGTGGCGCGAGCTGTGGCCAGTGATTGGCAAACACGTCTTTCAGCTGTTCAACGAATCGTTACTACAAGGCCGCTTACCCAGCCGTTGGAGCATCGCGAAGATTATTCCGCTGCGCAAGACAGGAAGGTCGGCGGAAGTACCGCAAGGATACAGGCCAATCTCGCTGCTCTCGACGCTGGGGAAGGCGCTGGAACTGGTGGTGGCAGAGAGGATCTCTGCTCTAGTAGAGGAGCACTCTCTACTACCTAAGAACCACTTTGGCGGCAGAAAGCAACGGTCTACGGTACAGGCACTAACGGTCCTGCAGTAGCGCATCTACGACGCGTGGCGGGAAGGCAAGGTTCTCTCGCTCCTGTCGTTCGACGTCAAGGGTGCCTACAACGGCGTCTCCCGCGACGTGCTCCTCCGGCGACTTAGACAAAGAAGGATCCCGGAAGTGCTGGTCAAGTGGGTGGAAGCATTCTGCTCCAACAGGAGCGCCTCTATAGTGGTAAACGGCGAGACATCTAGGGTCATGGACCTGCCGCAGGCAGGGCTTCCGCAAGGGTCGCCTCTCTCACCGATACTATTCCTTTTCTTCAACGCCGACCTGGTGCAGTCCGTAACCAATAGGAGTAAAGGAGCTATTGCGTTTATTGATGACTATAGCGCCTGGGTGACGGGATCGTCTGCAAGCGAGAACGTAGTAAAGCTCCAAAGAACGGTGGTAGCTCGAGCCGAAGAGTAGGAAGCGACGAGCGGCGCGACGTTTGAAGCCGGAAAGACAACGCTTATACACTTTACGCGGAACGAGCAAAGACGGTCTGATGAGCCGATAGTGGTCAAGGGAAGAGAGGTGCACCTAAAGGCAGAAGCAAAGATTCTAGGCGTCGTCTTCGACCAGGAACTTCGTTTCAAGGCTCACGCGGGGAGGATTGCAAAGAGGGGTGTCTAGGTAGCCCTGGCGCTGAAGCGACTACAGGGCCTCCGGCCGAGCAGCGTGCGCCAGCTCTTCTTGGCCACAGTAGCCCCGGCGGTAGATTATGCGGCTCCAGTGTGGGCGCCGGTCATGACTGCACCACTGCTAAAATCGCTCGAGACAGTGCAGAGAATTGCGGGTAGAGCAATCACCGGAGTATTTAGGACGGTCGCGCTGCCCATCCTCGAAGCCGAAGCAGCGATACTACCTGCCAAGATCCGCCTCGACCAACAACTGCTTCGATTCTGGGTCAACTGCCATACGCTGCCCCAGAAACACCCGTTCTGGAAGCTAAAGCGTGCCATCGACCCGGCCAATAAAAGGTTCGTGTCCCCGCTACAGCGGATAATGATGATGGCCAGAGATATCGACGTCGGGCACCTCGAAACGATCCGCCCGTTTGTGAGAATGCCGTGGGCCGGCAGGCCAGTCGTCCAGATCGAGTCTCTAGAAGTGGCAAAGCTCCGAGCCAGCTCCCCACCACAGTTAGAGGTCGCCATCTTCACGGGCAGCGCGTAAAGGAACGGTAAGGCTGGTATCGGCATCGCTTGCGCAGACAGCAAGGGCGCGACTATCATTACTCACTCATCTGTAGTCGGCAAGTCTGAGGTAGTAGACACCCCTTTTGCAGAGCTCTAGGCAATGCAACAGGCTGTAGAGCTGATACAAGGGACGTGGTCGACCGCGATGGTGACTGAATACCCCGAAGCAGCTGAGGTAAAACACGCCATCTACAGCGACAGCAAGACTGCCCTTCGTCTCCTCCGTAGGCCACGACAGGGGCCACGTCAAGAGATTATCGGAAGCATCCTCCGCTTATTGGACCAGATCAGATGCAACAGGGGGCCACCCGTCGAGTTTAGATGGGTGCCAGCGCATGAAGGGATAGCAGGCAATGAGAAGGCGCACAGCTTGGCACTACAAGCTACAGAGAGCAACCAGGAGCCTCCTCTAAGCAGACTGCTACGGTCGTCAACCATGGCCCGGTGCAAGGAAATCACCTCGAGACAGTGGAGGAAGACGTTCGAAGCATCCAAGGTCGGCATGTCCATCCGCAAGCTTGACCGCGCGTTGGCGCACTTTCACACCAAGAAGCTCTATGACCAGCTAAACTGCAAAGAAGCAGGGGCAATTGCGCAGCTAAGGACGTCGAAAGCGAGCCTGAATGAGCCATTATACAAAATCAAACGAGTAGATGCACCTACGTGCGGGTGCGGAGCCGAGAGGGAAACCGTGAGGCACTTCCTACTGGAATGCCCACGCTGGATGGATCTCCGGATTAAACTGCAAATCGACCTGGGAAGTAGATTCGGAGATCTCGCGTTCATGCTAGGCGGATGGTCGGGCACTAAAAGGCCCGATGGTAGGTATGGGGATGGCCCACCGGAGAAGTGGCGGGCAGACGTGCGCGTAGTTAAAGCAACGGCGGCATTTGCTCTAGCCACGGGAAGACTAATCGCAACCAAAGACTGAGAGCTTAATCCTTCTTAAGGCAAATTAACTCCTTCTCCAGCCAGCCGTCACGCCGCTACAGGGACTAACAGCACTCGGGAAGTGGTCTCGAAGGGGATGGCATGAGGGGTACATGGAAGGTAGCTCTATTTTCATATTTCCTTCGTTTTTCCTTGCGTTTTGTTTAAGTATTATCTGTTTGTGCTTTTGTTAGCCTATCTTCAAATTGTCGAACAAGAGGGAGGAATGGTTTCTTTGCATTCAGCGTGCTGGGCTTTGAATGAACCGGGATCCTAATGTAGATTAGCGTCGATTAGCGTTACTTGTCCCTATGGTCTTCTGAGGCCGACGGGTGTATGAATCATCATTATCATCATTATTATCATCTTCCTCTTAACCTATTCAACCAGGTTCTATAAAGGCTGTGCCGTAACACTTTGATATCGCCTTGACCGCACGACGTAAGCCTCGTACGGAGCTTGGAGTAGGTTTCTTCCCTTCAATGTCACTTGAAATCGGTGACGGAGTCTCTTTTTTGATTTTCCCTAGGACTTTCTGTGGCTTGAGGGGGCAAATTCCGGAACTAGCAAATGCCGACCGGATATTTTCAAAAGTCAAGGCTGAATTCCACGCCGTACGAAATAGCCCCCAGAAAGTCCATTTCGTAACGCGAGAAAACCCATGGCTTGATTGAATTAACCGGTCAATTTCATTCGAATAGGCCGTGGCGAGCGGAGAAAAGATTCCAACATCAAGAGGCTGCAGACAGTGGGTTGAGTGCGGCGGTAGAATAGCCAGGATAACCCCGTGTCGGTCGCAAAACTCGATAAACCGAAGATTGACGTGGCTTGAGTGACCATCTACAAGAAGTAGACGTCGGGAATTTCCTGCTTTTGCCCTCGTACGAGGCTCGAAGACCTTGGAAAGCCATGAGATTCCAAGCTCCTCGTTTGTCCAGCCCTTTTTCGACACAGCGAAGTAGGCTTCCTCGTACGAACCGTCAAAATCCTCAAGCCAGGTATCTTGTAAGTCTCCAGAATCGCCCTGATAGATTAAGGCTGGTGGGAGAGCTGTTCCGTCCGCGCAAATCGCTGCAAGCAGGGAGATAAACTCGCGGCTCCCGTCTTGAACCGACCCGAGAATCTTTCCCCTCCGAAGCTGTTGAATTGAGACGATTCTTTTCATCGTACGGCAGAGACCTAGCAAGAATCCCTTTTCATCAAAATTGTACGTATTCGCTGGACGAATATGATATTTTTCAATCTTTTCCTGAAGCTATAAGGGCAATGTTAGCTTATATCTTCATATAATAAATATAAGGAAGCCAGGAGAGAGAGGGCTCGTACGACGGAATAGAAATGTTCAAAATACGTCGAGTTATCAGCGACTTTGCGGGTTTGGTCAATACCGCGGAGATAGATGCTTTTAATCCGATCTTTGTGTCGTTGATGTTACGGCACAGCCTTTACAGAGTCGGGATAGGGTAGGAAAGGAAGCAAGCGGGGCGTAGACACGCGCTATAAAGACCCACCATGAGTCACGTGTATCCCGTGATGCCAAGGAATTAATCCCTTTAATCCCGCATGCCTCAGGCATTAAGGGACAGATCAATAAGATCAAGACAACATTGATCTGTCTGATCCATACGCTCCTGCCCAAGAGGCAACACAGATCAAACAGATCAATATTAGATTGTAGACACTCTCCTACATGTATATAAACCACACTCCTTAGATAGCTTTGACCTTCGTGGTCAACTTTAATAATCAATCCGCACCATTGATTAGTAACACGGCCTTCGCACGTAGTGTTCTATCACGTGTGCTCGTCACTTCGTTCTCTCACACCCTCCCTTGTACCCACTCAAGGTAAACCCCCACACGGCTTACCACCCTCTTTGGTGTTTGATCCTTAGAGGTAGAGGCCCGCCGTTACAGTTGACAGAACCGGCGAACCCAGCACTGTCCGATTGGCTTCCGTACGATCTCTACGATCAGATTCTCAAGAATCCGAGGAGTTGGATGCATTCCCCGATCAGAAAGGTCTGATATATGCTTGAGAAGGACCTCTTCTTGCGCGTCCGTAAGAAGTTTCTGGTGGGTAGAACGTGATTCATGGTATGAAGTAGTTTTGCCTTCATAGCGGCGCATAAGGGTCGTACGATCAAGATTATATATTTTAGCTGTAGCGGCAAAATTGATGACTTCTTGCGATTTTAAATCATCAAGCGCAAGCTTAATAGTTGCTTCGTTGACCATTTTATTCAATTTTGAAGAGGGAGGGTTTTGTGTGGGCGACCGTGCATTTGGTGATAGCGTGCATTTGGTGATCGCTTACGTTACCGTGGCCCCGAACACGGGTTCCGCGAGCTCGTGGCGCGCGCGGTTTGTCATGCTGAGTGGCGGCATCTTTAGCCATCCGCAGGTGCCCAAGGCGCCCGGGTTCGATAAGTTCCGGTCTCATGTCTCCCATACGGCCAGGTGGGACTACACTGGCGGGTCGCCTGAGGATCCTCGGCTGGAGAAGCTCCGAGGCAAGAGGGTCGGGGTTATTGGGACTAGATCCACGGGCATCCAGGTGGTCCCTGAGCTGGTAAAGTGGGCGAAGGAGGTCTACGTCCACACGCTGCGGATCCTCTCGCGCCACGTCGCGTACATCCTGGCGCAGGCGAAGCGGCCGAAGGGGATCTTGTCGTTTACCGAGGTCCTGAAGGAGTGGAGGGCGGATGGGCGGTTGGAGGGGCTGCAGGTTTCGGCGTAGAGGAAGGGCGCGTCGTTTCGTCCGGCCTTGCCCGGAGTAAATCTATAGTGGTATATATTCAGCCCAGAAGGCTCTATATCTCTATCTAGCTTAGTAAGTCTGGTAGTATGTTCTATTCTAGGGGTTTGCATTAGATTAGAGGATACGAGATGGAATAGAATTAAAGAATCCAACTTCGAACGAACGCTACTCCACTGGAAGACCATTGCTTTAACTTCGGAACTCTGGCTAGTGATCGGCGACTACAGGATAGTGTGGTTGAGGGTGAAACGCACGACATGGTAGGGAGATGCCGTTAAAGTAACGTAGGACAGGACATTCTTGGCAAGCCTATGCATCGTGATAAATCGGATAACGTGTATTCTCTCTCTCTCTCTCTCTCTCTCTCTCTCTCGTTCTCTTTCTCTCTAAGTCATCATCCAATTCTCCTCTTTCGCCTCAAAACTACTGTGACCGATGGCTTGCTCCCCCTCCTCCTGCTGCTGCAGTTGCCGGCTTTGCGACTATTGATCGCCGTGATCTGCTAAATGACACAGCACAACCGGAACTTGAAGAGCGGCCACTCTATGCCTGGACTTGCCTTCTGTCGGACCAAGAAGATGCCGGTTTTTGAACTTCGTGCATTAGTTGCAAGCAATGCAGACAGAAATCAATTGCGACTTTTCCGCTATGCGCTCTGGCGTGCTGACTGACCCCCTCTGCCATGCGTTCCCTTACCCCAGCCGCACTAAAGTCCCGCAGCCAATTGTGTTTCCCTCGGCTACTACGCCTCCTTCCTTTCCAAGACTCTTTCTGCCACCAAAAAGAGGAAATTCCTACTCAGATCCATATACGATCACTTCGTGTAAGCCAGCCGCCCAATCAGCCTCGTTACCATTATTGATATTGATGACCTTCTCCACGTTGAGACGAATGTATCTGTAGGCCCCGTCACTGTCAATGCTGTCCGTCAAGAAGCCCACAGCGGTATTAGCGGTTCCGTCCACGAGCAGCTCCCACGTCTCCTGATCAGTACTGCCCGTCACGTTATACTGCAGATACGTCTCCGAGCCAACCGTCTGCTTCGGCGTAACATCAACCTGAGCGACGCTAAACGCGTCGCCCAAATCGACCTGCCACCAGAACGGCACCTCCGACGGCGTAAACACGTTATCCGGATCATCCTGCGTGCCATCGCTCGCCGCCGCCGCCGCCGTCCCCGCGCTCGAGCTCGCCGTCTTTCCCACGCTAAGAACTCTGCCGCCCTGCACGCCGACCACCACGCCCGCCTCGTCGCTGTACCGCAGCGTGCGGTAGAACCCGTACGCCGCCTCGCCGTCCGCAAACGCGATCGGCAGCACGATCTGCCGGTTGCTGGCCTCCGGCTCCGCCCACTGCGCCGCCCACCGGTTCGCCCGCATCACGTGCGTGTCGCCGATCTTGGAGACGCCGCCGGACTGCGCGCCGAAGCTGTTGACGTTGCCGATGTTGCGCGCCGCGGCCCACGTGCCGCGCAGGTTCTGGGTGGACGTGTATTTGCCTTGCGAGGGGTACCAGCCGGCGGCTGTGCTGGTGAAGAGGTAGTAGTGGTCGCCGGAGCGGACGAGGGCGGGGGCCTCGCGGTTCTCGCCGGGCTGGAGGGTGGCGATCTTGCTGGTGATGTTGGTCCAGGCGTCGTTGAGAGCGTATAGACCGAGGTCGGTGTTGGTGTTGATGGCGGTGATGAGGTAGCCGCTACCGTCGTCGTCGGCGAAGAAGCCTAGGTCGCGCGAGTCGTCGCCTTCGGGCTGGAAGGCGCCGCCGAAGGTGAGGTACTCGCCGGGGTCGCCGTAGATGATGGCGACTTCTCCAAGTGTGTAGTCCGCGGCGTTTTCGAAGTGGGCCCAGATGATGATCTGGTTGGTGGTAGGGTGCTGCTTTATGGCGATGGATTCCAGTTTGCAGTAGCCGTTGTCGACCGAGGCGCAGACGGTGTCGCGGGTGATTACCGTTGTGTTGCCGGAGAAGGTGTAGCCGTCAGTGGACGTTTGCATTTGGAAGTGGCTGAAGCCGTTGGAGTCGGTAGCGTAGTTGTATTGATAGTAAGTGCCGTTGGACATCAAATCACTTCTAATGCTCAGGGACCCCGCCACTGTGTTGTTGTACGTATTCAGGTCATCTGACAAGGCGGACCCGGGAGCGATGGTCACGTCGTCAGAAGTGTCGATGGTGGCGCTGCCGTTGACGGCGTGGATTTGGTAGGTCTGGTTGGCCGTCAGGTTATAGATATCCCAACTGTCTCCGGGGGCAGTTGCCAGAACATCGTATGATCCCGACTCGGAGCGGAGAAGCACGTCGTAGGATTCGGCGCCATCAACAAGCGCCCAGGTGAGCTTCACGTTGTTGGCTGCGCTCTCGCTGGCCAATTGGAAGAGTTGAGAGGTAACATTAATGCGTGCCGCCGCAAAAAAAGGCAGGAAGGAAAGCACTGGGAGGGAAGAGTAGATGCCCATGGCGGCGAGATGATGAGATCACTATGAGTAGAGCCATCTGTCTTTAAACAAGCATGGCTACGGAAATTGCCGTGTGACGTGTTGGCAGCGTACGCTTGGCCATACATGCGGAATACGGCGGGCGCTGAAGTGTGGTCTGACGAGCTTATTCTAAGCTTGAGGGTTGCGCAAACTCGGCTGAGGATCACTCCACCCGGTAGCGGTAGTAGGCCATGCCACGCGTCGTGGCGTCGTTCGATTTCTCGAAAGGTAAATTGTATTCCTTAATTCGGCAAGCTCTATTGGTGCTCCACTTTTCTCTGTTTCCTCACTCGTGTATACCCTACATGTCTTAAGTTTTGATAAAGATCCGCGTTCTCCTTGTGTATTCAACCTTAGTAGAAGATCGTATTGGTGGAGAAATAGAGCGGCAGGGACGCACGTGGTGGGCAGCAGGACGGCGGGGCGGGGGATGTTTTTAAGCGGTTGCCACTGCGACCAACGTCAAGCTTGGCCAACATGGCGGGTGCGGGTACCAGGGACGAGGACGGCTGAAGGACGGAACCCGGGGTGGTCAATGGTGGGGTTATTGATGGCGCCATCTATTTGCGCGGCGGCTGGCCACAGCCTAGCCAGTGGTGCCAGCAGCCAGCACCTGTCGTGGCGAGAGTGGAGTGTAGCACCGCAGCATCGAGCCACTGTGCGATTTCGCTGTGGTCCTAAGTGTAGACACGATGTGGTCGGCGACCTGATCCGCGCCGTGTGAGAATTGTCGCCTATTCTGTATTGTCGTTACTCTCGAGACCAAGCGCGGTGCGATCGAAACGATGTGCATCTGTATCTTGACGAAAAATTCAAGATTGCCAGCATCGTCGTAGGCTCCTGTATTCTGCCATCCTCCATGCCCCATGGCAGCTCATGGCACTGCGCGGCATTCAGGGGGGTCGGAACGCAAGATGATCCAACAACGGCCCTCTGTTGGTCTTCCTCGAGACCCCCGCGGACCGTACTCCTCTTGCCTTCTCTTGCGCCCTTGACGGCCGGACTGCCGAGCTCCTCGTACATCGTCTCAACGATTCGACCCAGTGCTACGTGTCTACCGTGCATCGCTATCTTCTTGCCGATCCGCTCCGTCTCGAGCGCCTCCATCGCCACGTTCACAACATTATTGACTGGGGTGTTTCGTCGTCTCACGACTCCATATGCCGCATGCTTGACGCACAATGGGTTCGGGCCACGGCGCAATCAGACCCTGCCGGCGACGCCTCCCTCAGCTGACTTGCCACCCGGAACAACACCCGCCGCCCTATTACCGCGATGGCTGCCAACCACCCCAGATGCTGCTGCGTACATGTGCTCTCCGCCCTGGATTCCAGTCGATTACCATGTGGCCCCGTCCATGGCAGTAAACCCGCGGCGAACCGGCCGATGGTGGCGGGAGCGGCGGAGGCTCGCAGCTACGGCCCAGCCAGGCGATAATGGTGATGAGGCGCGGTCGCGTTGCGTTGCATCGCGAGGAGGGCGAACGACGAACGACACGGCTGAGCGGCGTGCGATCTCAGCCCGGGCCTTGGAGGCACAGAGAGGGATGGAGAAAATCAAACGATATTGATGGCCGCACTAGTGCTGAGTTTCGCGCGTGCGTCCGGCCATGACTTCTGTCTCCCCACCCATCGCTTCTGGTATTTCCGCCTTCGTCGCCTGTGGCCGACGCGTAGAAATCCACAGACCCGGGGAACGCGACCGCTTCTTTCCCGTCAACTAGCCGGAATGCTTCAGGAAGAGGCCCTACACTACATCAACTGCGTCTTGGCGATAGAATGCTGGTTGTGGGGGCTCCTGTGTAGTTGCGGGCTGTTGCTACATATGGGCGACGCGTTTTTTCCGCTTGTTCCTACAGGACGGGCCGGGCCGCGAGACACCAGTACCACCGTCCGCCGCCGCCTCCGCCTCCTCCACCTTCTCCACCGCCAACACCTTCAACACCGCAAGCACCCGTCGCTCCGCGCAGCGCCCGCAACGCCGCCCTTTGCCTCGATGCCGCCGCACGTCCAACGGCGCTCGCCTTTTCCCGCGCCCAAGCCCGCTGATGGCGCGACCTCCATCCCACGAGCGCCCGACCAGACGCGCGACGTCATCTTCCGCCATCCCGGCTACGGCGACAGAAGCAACATCATCCTTATGCTGCCAGTGCGCGATGTCGAGTCCATTGGTTGGAGTGCATCGGTTAAGGACAGCGACACGGTACCCTTACCGGCCGAGGGACTGGCGGGAGATAAGTGGAAGAGCGCGAACTGTCTCGCAGGTCGATGACGAATCCCGTGTTGGTGAAGCCGGGCTAAAGGAAGGTATTTGGCCGGTCTTCCAAGACAGCGTCCGTCGTGGTGGGTGGGTGGTCTGTCGGAGAGTCTTGCTGTAGGAGCTGGGATGAAAGAAGGATGTCAGACGTGTGACTAAGCGCTGCATCCAATTACATGGAGCTGTGGTAGGCTTCTAAAGGCAAACGGCTCTATTCTTAGATTATCCATTTAGATGAGGACACGACGCCATGCAGCTTCTGTGGCATGCTCATCGTTTGGCGTATTGAAACATCGTTGCCTTACATTTTAGTTCTTCGCCAACAGCGAATTGTCCACAAGCACGTGGACGACGAAGGCCGGGGAATCGGCGCCCTTGGGCACCAGAGCGAAGCGCTTCTGGTCGAATATGCCGTGTACGTCGGAGCGCAGGGAGATGGCATTGCGCGGGACGTTGATCATCTGAACGTCGGGACGAACAGCTTTGGCGTATCTGGACATAGCGTTCTCGTCGAACCAGACGGTTTGCGTCCTCGGAATCAAGTGTGCGTTCTCGGTGCCCTTGACGTGGGCTGTGAGGCGGCATGACTTGTCGCGTGCTGACAGCACCGGAGTTAGATCGCCTTGTCGGGACCGGCGGTCGGCTGGCGTGGGCGGGATCGCAGCGGCGGCGCTGCACCACAGGGCCGGGAGGTGTCGGTGTGGAAAGCGCCAGTGGGCAAAGGACGGCACGAGAGGGTACTTTGTCTGTACGAGTGAGCGGCGAGGTCGCGGGCAGAGCAAGGCGGGGGAGAGGGCGGACCGGCGGGATTGTCCGACACGCGGAAGTAGTACTCGTCTGCGCGCAGCAGGTCATCGGCGGCGGCGGAAACGGGCAGGCCGGTGCGGGTCTCGGTGGAAAAAGGCGTGGGCCCACTGGTTGTTGGCTACGATGGCGCAGGCAATGCGGGCGGTTTCGTGGTGAATGGCGCCATCGGCATGATCCAGGGCGGGCAGCGTGATGATGAGGTTGCTGCCGTCGTCATAGCCAGGGTGCAGAAAGGCGATAGTTCGGCCGCTGTAGAGCGACGCACGCGTGGCGCTGTCGGGGTGGGAGGGCGGTGGATATGGCGCGCGACGGAGGTGGGCCGTGGTGGTGTTGGTGTTTGTTGTTGGTTGGCAGCGCCGCAGCGACGCCGTCACGGCTGCCGCCTGAGTCACGCGACCGGCGTATCCCGCGGAACACGAGTCATCCAAGACCCAACCCACGCACCGGTGCCGGGCACATACGCACTCTGCATACACAACAAGTGCAATTGAGCTAGCTAAGAGTCATCCAAGTGATCGAGGTAGTAGTTGGTCTCAAGTAGCACTAAGAGTATTTATATCATTAAGTTTTTAAGTAAAAATTATTACTCGCCTTATAGTCCTCCGTTAGCCTTTACTATTGCTACTCTACTGGCCGAACGAAAACTCGGTAACCAATCTGACCATCACCTCGAACCGATGAAGGATGTAGGCACAACTGCTCCATATATAAGAGAGCCCCGGATTCCGCTTCCTCCGGTGGGGCGCATGTAGTCCTTCTGCTGGAACTTATTCCGCTAATAAAAATGTCCACACAGACTATTCTTACAATTATAGGCCGAAACGTCCGCTTTACCTCTATAGTAAACAGGTATACTCTTATCTTCCATATGCTTATTTTCGCAGCATGTTGAAGATTAGCCTAGCCCATTTACTTTAGAACTATGATTTTCGATTTCCTCCCGTGCACGGCGAGCCGAGGTATTTCAGCTAGTAATCTTTAACGATACCTTACTCTTCCACAACGATACCGTTTTGAAGGAGAGCTTGAATTTCATTCGAGACCGGGTGTTCGAGATGGGGTAAGCCGGCGTAGCGTTATCGCGTGCGAAGAGCTTAGACGAATTACAAGTGCTAGATTTCCATATATAATACGGGCAAGATGACTGCGTATCCTAACCGAAAGGTTTGATTGATTAATTGATTGATTCTATTAGGCTACGATACATTCTAGGTAGTATAAGAGCCGTCCCTCTCTTTAGCCTTACATTGTCCTATTCTTTAGCCTCTTCTCACTTCTTAGTCCAATCTGTTTACTCCCTTTACTACCCTTACATCTCTTGTGGTGGGTTCGATGTGTAAGCCTCCCCATGTTCATCTTGGAACCGCCCGGTTCTTTGTAGGAACTGAATGGCTGCCTTGACTACTGCATAATTAGGCTTCCACTTCTCCTTTGGACCATCTACTGGTTTCCCAGTGTGCCGGTCCTCCCATCCGCTCCATCCACCTAATAAAAAGGAAACATCCCCCCATCTCTTCCCTGCTGCGACCACGAGTTCTCGTCTAAGGTTACGCCACTGCGGGCACTCTAGTAGTACATGTTTGATTGTCTCCTGGCTTATGCCATACTGGCACTTATCTGACTCCTCTCGCCCTATTCTATAGAGGTAAGGCTTGAGTCGGCAGTGGTTTGAGCGGCACTGAATCAGGACTGCTGCCTGCTCCGAGTCCAGTCTGTTATAGAGGTTGATAGTGTGTTTACCTGGAGCAGCACCATCCAGCTCCCACGTGTATCTTCCGTACCTCTTTCTCTGCTTTGTCTTTTCCTTCTCTTCCTCTTGTACCTTTACCAGCACCGCCTGCGTGACCGTTTTGACCAGCCTCCGGCGGTCCTGGGAGTCTCGCTCCGGTCTCTGGCCTGGTTTGACTGCCCTCTTTGCTGCTATGTCTGCTGCCTCATTCCCCTTCACCCCTGAGTGGGCTGGCACCCAGATGAGCCAGGGGGTAACACCTCGGGCTATAATCTTATCCATCACCTTGTAGATGTCTTGTAAGATGTACTGCCCCTCTGTTTGAGTGTCAGTCTGGATTGCCTTCAGTGCCTTCTGGCTGTCTGTGACCAGAAAAACGTTTCTTCTCCCTTTTCTCTCTGTGACCAGGTTTTCCAGCCCTGCTAGTATTGCAAGAAGCTCGGTAGCAAGGACTGAAAAGGACTTGGCTCTTGCCACTGTCTCTTGGAGGATTGTCACTGGCTGGTGTGTATTTACCATACGGACCACCCCAATGCTGCACACCCCTTCTCTTACTGCGCCGTTAACATAGACTGTACTTGACTGCGGTAGCTGCTGCACTTTTCTCTTTGCCTGTTCCTTCTCTTCAATCTGGATCCGCGTTCCAGCCAGCGCTGCCCATGGGGGACGGCTCCAAGGCAGGATTGTCTCCATCTGGGGGGCCTTCTCTGGTCTGGCCAGTTCTGCAAATTCGTTCCATGTGTGCTGCAAGGGACTCTGCCACCTTCCACCTTGTGGCCTGAATGCCTTTACACACCTGGCTGCTGGATTCGCCTCTGGGAGACTGAGGAGTCCAACGAGGTGCTTGCCCACCTTCCTCTTCAGTCTGGATTCCACCGAGCACAAACCAGCTTCCGCTTCCAGTACTGGTAGCGCCACTGTTTTAAACGCTCTGGTGATCACCTGGGCTCCTAGTCGCTGGATCCTTTCAAGCATGCCGAGCAGTTTGCTTGTTCCCAACCGGCCTGGCCCGTACCAGCATGAGGCAGCGTAGTCAGTTATAGGGACAACTGTGGTAATGAAGAGTTGCCTCATTGCCCTTGGCCGTACCCCTTTTAACCGCTTTATTGCTAGACACTGCTTTATTGCCTTTGTTGTAGCCCTCGCCACATGGTCCTTTATCTGCATCTTCTTGTCTAGTAGCACACCAAGGATCTTAACAGTATCGCTTGGCTGGATTTCCTGGCTTTGAAAGGTAAGGGCCTGGGTTGGGACGTCATCCTTTATTGGATTCCGCGTGAAGTGGATCAGCTTGGTTTTCTCCGCTTCAAAGGTGACCCCGCTTTTACGTGCCCAGGCCTCTACCTTTGGTATGAACTTTTCCTGGAGGGTCTTGACGTTGGTGCTTACACAGGGCCCAGTTACCCAGGCTGTATAGTCATCTACAAAGCCTAGAGTGCCTTGCTCCTTATTGATTGGCCCTTCCACCAGTCCTGCATTGTACAGGATGTATAGGATTGGTGATAGTGGTGAGCCTTGGGGTACTCCTGGGTGTTCGATGTCTTGTAGAGGCGAACAGTGCCCATTTACCATCACACATCCTTTTCTCTCTGAACAGAAGCTGTCCACCCACCGGACAATGTTTTTAGGTAGCCGCCTCTCCCGTAGTCTCTGCAGCAGTACCTCTTTACTCACACCATTATAGGCGCCTTGAACATCAAACGTGACTAGGGAGAGAACGCGTTGTCCTCTCCACGCCTCGTAAATCTTTTCCACAAGGATGTTGAGTGCTTGCTCACAGGATCGTTTGCGCCGGGCGCCAAAGTGATTCTTTGGGAGTAGCTGGTGCTCCTCTGCTAGGTATGACACCCGCCTTGCTATAACTGTCTCAAGCCCTTTGCTAATTGTTGCTAGCAGTGAGATTGGCCTGTACGCTTTAGGCATTGTGTAGTCCCTACCCGGCTTCCGTAGTGGGATGATCTTAGCTGTTCTCCACTTGGCTGGCAGATGACCTAGCCGTAGCGATGCCTCGTAGAGGTTGGTGATATGGTCACCTGCCACCTGCCAGATTTCTTTCCATACCCGGGCTGGGAGCTCGTCTGTGCCTGGTGCTTTGTCCGGGTTTGCCAGCATGATTGCCCTCTCCACCTCAGGCTTCTCAATTGGCGGGACTTTTAGCTGCTTCTGGCGTTGTGGATCCGTTTGTTCTTCCGGCTCTGGCTGCTTAGGAAAGAAGGTGTCTAGTAGTAGGCTTGCCTTTTCCTCCTCTGTTGTTGCAGTTCTATCATCCTTTACCAACGTGGGTATCTTTCCAGTGGAGGACTCCACCCGTGTAAAGCTGTTAGCCTTCCACACGTTGGTAGGATCATCGAGGAACTCCCTCCAGTGCGCTCGCTTCTGGGCTTTGATTTCCTGTAGGTAGAGGGCCCTAGCGGTCGCCAGCTTCCCTGCTACTAGGCGGAGATCTACTTCTTATTCATTTCCTTGCCTTCTTAGTGCTGTGTAGTGGTTTCGAAGCGTAGACACGCTTTGGCGAAGCGTTGTAAGCTTATCGGTCCACCAACGCTTTGCGTATGGTGATGGTTTAGCCCGCGGTGTTCTTGCCTCTACTACCTCCTGCACTATCCGAACAAGTTGGTCTGCTTCTTTCTCCAGGGTCTCCTTGTCTTTAATCCTTACTGGTGGAAGAAGGGTAGAGCGGAGGTCTCTGTTTACTAGATCCCAGTTGGTTTTCCGAAAAAGTAACCGTCCTTTCTTCTCTTCCGCCCGTGTGACTAATAGGTCAAAGCAGGTCTCAATTGCGCGGTGGTCGGAGCCATGGTCGGTTTGGTGTATCCTGCAGAACTCTTGCCTTTCTGCTAGGAACTCTGATGTAAGTATAAGGTCGATAGTGGACCTTACTCTTCCATTTTGATGCTCCCAGGTAATTGTGCCTGGCCGGAGTAAGGACTGCAGCCCTCGCTTCTGTATGAGCCTAATCACCTCACTTGCTTCTCCCTGGCGTGCCTCATGAGCAACCGCATCTCCTCCCTAGAGCTGGTCATGTCGGTTTAGGTCTCCTGCAATGATAGTTTCTAGCTCTTTTCCTTCCTGCTGTTCCGTCTCTTGTATGGCCTGGTTAATGAGTCTAACTCTCTCTGCAAGAGTACTAACATCATTATAGACCGTTCTACCTTCCCTAGGTATATATACTGAGAATAATAGTATTGGCTTTCCTCCTGCCTGTAACAGGACTGCTACAATATCTGGCGATTCCACTGGTACCACCTGAGCTTTGATCCGGTTATTTACCCAGATCATTGCTCGGAATCTGTGCCGTGTGTGTCCTTCTCTGTGTACTGTTGGGGTCACGGCCTCCCACTGGTGGTGGGAGTTGACCCTTGGTTTGTCGTCTTCTCCTCTGTACAAGTACGGCTCTGATACTACCAACACGTCGAACTGGGCCGTTTCCAGGTTGTTAAGGAGGCTCTGTTGAACCTCCATTCTCTTTCCGACGTTTAGCTGGAGGATCCGGAGACCCTCTAACATATGGTAGTGGTGCTATCTTCCCCCATTTCAACATCACCCGTTGCCAGCGTCTCTACTGGCTGGGAGGTTGCCGGCTTCTCTACTGGCTGGGAGGATGCCGGCTTCTCTGCAGGCTTGGATGCCGGCTTCTCGGATACCGGCTTCTCTGCAGGCTTGGATGCCGGCTTCTCGGATACCGGCTTCTCTGCAGGCTTGGATGCCGGCTTCTCGGATACCGGCTTCTCCGCTGGCGTGTTTGCCGATTTTCCTGTTGGCCTTACAGCTGTTCTAGCGCCTGGTCTTGCGTGCCTTGGGTGAAGTGGGCACCCTCTATCAAAGATAGTGTGTGCGTCGCCGCAGGCTGGACACCTTGGACTGTCCCTTTTGTTGCAGTTGCGTGTATCGTGTCCACTAGAACAGATTCCACACCGGATGCTCCCAGTGCATCTGCTTTGCTTGTGGCCGTATTTATTGCATCTGAAGCACGGCCTTTGGTCCTCTCTCTCCTTAAACATGGTGCAGTAGGCTGCAGAGGCCCCAAACCGTACTGAGCCTTGGGTGAGGAGGTACTGCGCCGCCTCCTTCTTTGCTAGCCAGATAACCAGCGATCCAGTTGCCTTTCCCACCTCAGTTTTGCTGAGCCACGCAGCTTTCCTTGCTGCGCAGTTAACCTTGCCATCCCCATTCTCCTTTTGGAAGTTGCTAAGAACCTCCTCTTTGATGGATCTATCCCTAGTGGTGGTCCAATTTAGAACCATGTGTTTGGACACTCCATCACACTTGATTGGGTACCAGGTCTCTCCTCTCGCCCTGGCTCCTGGCAATGTACTCTGCAGCCAGCGGGGGTGTTGGCGCGCCTTCTGGGCCTCGGCCTCAGAGCCAAAGACCAGGTCAATGGCGCCCTCTCCATGAGGCCGGATAAATTCAATAGAGACCTCCTTGGTAACCTCGTAGCTATCCAGGCCCTTGTCCAGAGCTGCTTTAACCTTGTTTAGGTCGCTTCTCTCGCCTCTGGCTCTTGTAATATCCACTGTCACCGTTCTGGGTTCCTCGTTCGCTTTTGCTTTTGCTGCTCCCTGGAGTGGCAGCTTAGGGCTTGCTGCTACTGGTACTGCTCCAAGGACCGCGCTATATGTTGGCTTTATCTGGCTGGGAGGCTTAGCCAGCCTTGCCTTGATTTCCCCGGCTTCGCGAGAGAAGCGGGCTTGTTCATTTTTCGTTGCTTTTATCTCCTGGGATAGCTCCTTGACTGCAGCTATAAGAGTTGCCATAGCCTTCTATTAGTCCTTAATCTGCTCATCCTGAGCGCTGATCATGTCCTCTTGTCTCTGAAGCATTCCTAGCTGGCTCTCAACTAGGCGCTAGAGCTGCTCTGCCTTCTAGCGTAAAATTTGCGTGTCTTCTTTGTTGGCGCCTATCTTGCTTAAAAAGGCCGTAGGCGCTCCAATTGCTACCTCGATAGTATCCTCTGTCCTTGCTCTTTTACTCCCTTGCCTTGCTGGTAGCTTACGCCTCTCCTTTACCGCCTTTTCCTCTCCTCCACCACCTCCCCTAGCCGCAAATTCTTTGAAGATTTCGCTCATGGTGGGGTGGTCCGAGCGCTCGCTAGCGGGCAGAGCCGCACCACCAACGTTGATTCGACCGTAGGAATCGATTGTAACACACTTTAGACAATAACCTACTACTAATAGTAGGTGTTAAGTTTTTCCTAACCAAAAGGTGCGAGTCCACCGCGACCGCGGTGGACTCATCCCCCACCAAAACTTTTCGCCGGGTAGGTTAGGGCTCGACCGCGGTGGACTCACCGCGGTGGACTCAGAGAGAACTGCTCGGATCGATGTTAAACTCGGCCAAGTTGTAGAGCTTGACGATGCGATCACTTTTTATATATAGCTTATCAAAAACCAGTCGCTGCGTCGCAAGATATCTGGCACTTAGGGTAAGCTTAGGGTAGGTTTGATGGGGTAGAAGTGATCCGTGCATGCGCGCGTGCGGGCGGGCGGGCGGGCGGGCAGGCAAGCGGGTGATCCGTGCGGGCGGTAGAGGAGGAGGAGGAGGAGGAGGAGGAGAAGGGGAGGGGGTGGAGCAGCTAGCTAGCTAGCTAGCCAGCCAGCCAGCGGTAGTGGTATCTATAACGAAACTTCTTCTTACACCACCATCATCATCATTATTATCATTCTCCAATGGCTGAACCAATAGCAACCGCTTACTTCCATCACCAGATACAGCATCAGCTCGTGATCTGCAAGGAGTATAGGTACGCAGTCTGGCCAGACCAGGTGGAAGGCCATCTGCAGGGAAGACACCACCGGATGAGCCGGAAGCAGGCGGAATCGATTGGTAGCGAGGTTAGAGGCTGGCACGGCTTGATCATATTCCCCAGCGAGCTTGAGGTGCCGGCGCAGGTGGAGCGGCCCATCGCCGAACTACCGTTGTTCAAGGATGGGCTACTTTGCCAAAGAGACTCCAGTAGCTGCCGGTATATCTGTAGGGATAAGAAGGCGATGAAGAAGCACTGGCGTATCGAGCATGGGTGGTCCGCAGGTGGTGGCAAGAAAGGAGGGGGATCAGGCAAGGCCAAGAACGAACGGATGGAAAGGCAATTCCAAGGTGCAGTAAGACAGGTCCACTGCCAGCACTTCTTCCCCGGTTTCCACGGCTCGCAGTACTTTGAAGTCTACCGGCCAGAGCGGGCTCAGGAGGACCAGGCGCAACAGCCCGCCCAGGGAGGAGAGCAGCTGTGGCAGCAGGCCTGGAACAAGGCGAACCAGAACTGGGAGGAGCTGGAGAAGCGGGCGCGGGCGACGATCGAGGACGGGGAGAAGGACGAGGTCAGCCCGTGGCTGGACAGGACGCAGTGGCTGCCGTACCTGGCCCGGCTGAACCGCGATGAACTGCTGGCGTCGATCGAGGAGCCCAACACCAACACCACCAACGACCCGGACAGGCGGCCAGAGGAGCCGGTGGCGGCGGCTATCTGGAAGGCCATGGAGGAGGTTGCGCGCATCGGCCAGGCATCTACCACCGAGCGCGTCGGCATCTTCGTCCGCATGGAGCTGATGAAGACCGAGAAGCACCAGAACCAGTACCGCCCGCTGCAGCCATACCAGGAGGGAGAAGCCATCGCGGACAGGTCGAGAGCGTGGAAGCAGGTGCTGATGTTCTTCGTCAGAACGCAGCAGCAGCAGCAGCAGCAGCAGCAGCAGCGGCAGAAGCGGCGGCAGAAGCAGCAGCAGCAGCAGCAGTATAGCTGGAGAAGCCCAGAGTACAGGTTTACCCGCAGGCAGTTCAGGGCATTCACCAGGCTGATGGAGGAGGCAGAGCAAGCTGCAAAGCAAGAAGAAGAAGGAGGAGAAGGAGGAGAAGAAGAAGAGGGGGGGAGAGGCGAAGAAGAAAGCGAGGAAGAAGAGGGAGGAAGAAGTGATGATGATGAAGGGGAAGGAGAAGGAAGTAGCAGCAGAAGCAGGAGTCAGAGGAGGGGTAATTCAGAGCGGCGGCAGCAGCCAGCCACCACCAAAGCTGTCCGGGATCCAGAAGGCGTGCTTGGACTTTTGCATCGAACTGCTGAACCAGAGGATCACGCAGCGCGAGTACGACAGCGCTCTAGTCTGCGCTCTGGCGGTGCAGGGGGTCACGCCCACCGGTTGGAGGGAGCCGGGTCTGTATATGGCGATTCTGTCAGCCATCATCAAGGTGGGGCGCTTCATGGTGGTGCAGAAGGCGCTGGAGATGGCGGGTCCAGCAGCAGCAGCAGCAGCAGCAGAAGAGGAGGAGGGGGAGGATGGTGAAGAGTTTAGCAGTGGGGGCAGCGCATGGGACTTTGAGGAGGAGGAGGAGGAGGAGGACGGCGGTTGTGGTGGAGGCGATGCTGGCAGCAGCAGCAGCAGCCAGGACAGCAGCAGGACTAGCAGTAGCCAGGACAGCGCCAGCAGCAGCGGCCAGGGCAGCGGCAGGGATAGCAGCGGGCGTAGCGGGCGCAGCGGGCGCAGCAGGCGCAGCAGGCGCAGCAGGCATAGCCAGATGAAGATAAGCTGCTTGGAGCTGGTAACCAAGATGACGGACAGCTTCATGATCCGGGGCAGCCACAGCCCGATGCAGTGGATACTAGATCTGCGCACTTACGGGATGAAGATCCACTATAATACCACCACCAAGGGCCACGTAGGGTGGAACGGGCGGGAGCAGCTGCTGTACCAGGGCATCCAGTTCACCATGGCCAAGTTCAGGGGCATGGTGCACGGCTTGCTGAACGACACTCGCCAGCTGCTGCTCCAGGAGCTGCTATTTGGCGACGGCCACGGCCACAGCCACAGCCACAAGAAAGAGCATGGGGAAATAGACGTGCCAGCAGTGCCGTGGGATTCCATCAGGGATAACCCAGCCGAGGAGCGCAGGGGGTGGAGCTTTCTGCAGGACCAGCGCACCAGGCTGCCGGCAGATGGGAACACTTGGCTGTTCAACAGGATTATGGGAATCACTGCTGTAAGGAAGAGGTTCACCAGGAAAAACACGAGCTCGGGCATCAGCAGGCAGGCGGTGGATGCATACGCAGCGCAGGTGGCCGAGTTTAGGGAGAAGCTGCTGCTGCTGATGCACATTACCGGTGGACAGCCGGCAAGAGGGCCGGAGATTCTCAGCATCAGGCACAGCAATACGGCTAAGGGAGGGCACCGCAACATCTTCGTAGAGGACGGGCTGGTCGTGTTCGTCACGCGCTACCACAAGGGCTACGCCATGTCCGGGGATGTCAAGGTGATCCACAGGTATCTGCCCAGGGAGGTGGGAGAGCTGGTGGTGTGGTATCTGTGGCTAGTCTTGCCATTCCACCAGCGCATGCTGGTAGCGGTGCGAGGTGGGAGCCAGCAGATCTCGGCCCATATGTGGCCGGCAGAGGCGGGGGAGAAGAGGTGGACGACGGAGCGCATGAGGGAGGCGATGAAGAAGGAGAGCAGGATCGGCTTAGGGCCAGGAGCTGACGGTTAGGGCGTACAGGGATGTTGCCATCGGCATCAGCAGGCGGTTTATGCGCGGCTCCAGCGCGTTCAGGGTGGACGAGGGAGAAGAGAATGAGCAGCAGCAGATGGAGGAAGCAGCAGCCATTGCAGACGCCCAGGCAGGACATACGTCCCACACCGCGGGCTTGATCTACGCGCGCGGGATGATGGAGCAGGCGGGTGTGGTGGCGGAGAAGAGGCTGCTATTCCGCGCTTCTAGTACCGACTGGCACCGCTTCTTGGGCTTCCAGTCGGCTTTTAAAAGCCAGGAGGTGGCGGCTTCTAGGAAGAGGAAGCGCTGCCCATTTAAGGACGACGCGGACGAGGAGCGGCTGGACCGCTGGGCAAGGCTGAAGAGGGCGAACGCAAAGGAGCAGCTGCAAAGACTAATAGGGAAGAAAGCCGAGTTCCGCAGCATCCAGGAAGAGGCGGTAACCGCCATCCAGGCTGGAGTGAGCCCGGTGGTGGCAGTAATGCCAACCGGAGCCGGGAAAAGTATCTTGTTCATGCTGCCGGCTTGGACGGAGCCGGGAGGGACGACGGTGGTGGTAGTACCGCTAATCGCGCTGCGAGCGGACATGAAAGAGCGCTGTGGCAAGCTGGGCATCAGCTGCGCGGAATGGGAGGCAAGGCGGCCACCAGACGCGGAGTCAATTGTGCTGGTTACGCCAGAGTCAGCACTGAGCGACGAGTTCATGACGTTTTTAAACCGGCTAAGGGCGATGAGGCAGCTGGACAGGATCGTTATTGACGAGTGCCACGTGGTGCTGAACGACCAGGTAGACTTCCGTAAGCAGCTACAGCAGCTAGGGAAGCTCATAGCAGCAGAAACGCAGATGGTTCTGCTCACAGCGACGCTACCACCCAGCAAAGAGGCGGAGCTGTGGCGTAGGATGGGCTGGACTGCGGCTGAGGTAGTGGTGTTTAGGGCGGCCACCACCCGCAGAAACGTCAGCTACCAGGTGGTGGGGGTGGGGGTAGAGCTGGTGGAGCTGGTGGAGAATGGAGGAGGGAGAGGGGGAGGGAGAGGGGGAGGGAGAGGGAGAGGGAGAGGGAGGGAGGGGAGGAAGAGGGGGAGGAGGGAGGGGAGGAAGAGGGGGAGGAGGATGGCAAGGAAGGCAAGGGGGGAAAGAGGCGCAGAATAGGAAAATAGAAGAGATGGTGGAAGAGGAACTACAGGCAACGGTGGAAGGGAAGGTGGTCATCTACTGCAACACAGTGAGCAGGGTGAAGAGCTTAGTGGACGCAGGGCTATTCCAGTGCGAGGCGTTTTATAGCAAGATGCCGGAAGCTAGGAAGAAGGAGGTACTAGAGGACTTCAAGGCGGGAGTAGTACGCGTGGTAGTGGCCACCAGCGCGCTGGGCATGGGGATTGACATCCCGGACATCAGGCTCATCATCCATACGGATGAGCCGCGGGATCTGCTCGACTACGCGCAGGAGAGCGGCAGGGCGGGAAGGGACGGGCTGGCCAGCAGAGCAGTGATGGTTCAGGGGGAGAAGAGTGACGACCGGCTGGTAAGGCGGTATCTGGATGGGGGGCTGTGCAGGAGAACGGTAATGGACGAGTTTTTGGATGGTAGTTTTGGACGGATAGAATGCCGGCAGGGGCAGGAGGAGGAGGAGGAGGAAGAAAGATGCGATTTTTGTAGAAGTAGAAGGGGAAGGGGAAGGGGGGAGGAGTCTAGGCAAGAGATTCTGGATGAGGGGGAGGAGGAGGAGGAGGAGGAGGAGGAGGAGGAGGAGGAGGAGGAGGAGGAGGAGGAGGAGGAGGAGGAGGAGGAGGAGGAGGAGGAGGAGGAGGAGGAGGAGGAGGAGGAGGAGGAGGAGGAGGAGGTGGAAGAGGTAGACAGGGAGGTAGAGGAAGAACAGAGGGTGGACCAGTACCAGCAGCGGCGGCAGCAGGGGCAGCAGCAGTGGAGGGGGGAGCAGCAGCAGCAGCAGTGGAGGGAGCAGCAGAGGGAGCAGCAGCAGCAAAGGAAGCAGCAGCAGCAGTGGCAGCAGCAGCAGCAAAAGCAGCAAGAGCAGCAGTGGCAGCAGAGGGAGCACCAGCAGCAGCAGCAGCAGCAGCGGCAGCGGAGGGAGCACCAGCAGCGACAGTTGCAGCAGCAGCAGCAAAGGGAGCAGCAGCAAAGGGAGCAGCATCAAAGAGAGCAGCAGAGAAGGCGGCAGCAGGAAAATCAGCAGCAAAGAGAGAAGCAACAGGAAAATCAGCAGGAAAGCCGGCAGGAAAGACAGCAGGAGGAAGAGCAAAGTGCGCAACAAAGAGAATCAGACAGGCAGGAGTTTCAAAGGCAGCAGCAGCAGCAGGTAGGAATAAGGGCAAGGCAGGCCAGGCAGACACAACAGGCGTATGCAGATGCAGAGCTGCTTCAGAGAAAGCTGTAGAGGTGGAAGGGGGTGTGTTTAGTATGCAAGGCAGCAGGCAGGGAAGACCAGCATAGCGTTAGCCACTGTCCAACTGAGCAGGGTAGGCAGGCAGACAGGGAGAGGCGCGAGATGCAGGGAAGGATCAAGTTTGAGAGGTACTCGGGCTGCTTTCGCTGCGGGGTGCCACAGGCAATTTGCAACAGATGGGAGGGTAATGGCGGGCAGGGGTGGCGGCAGGTTCACGGTAGCGAGTGCCAGTTCTTCGGGGTGATAATGGGTACACTATGCGGGATCAAGCACGGGTATCAGACGGTGTGGAAGAGGTGGTGGTTACGGCTGGAAGAGGTGGTGGGAGTGACGGTGGTAGAGGGCGGAGATGGAGATGGAGATAGAGATAAGTTACTACTAGGACATCTCGGACAGAGATGGAGGAAGGATGAGCTCGAGAGTAATAACTTAGCCCGGGAGTTTTTATGGCTGATAGGGAGAGTAGAGAGCTTAACGGAGGAGTAGAAAAGGGGAGGGGAGGGGAGGGAGGAAAGGTGGGTGGGGAAAAAATATATATATGTATATATAAAAATAAAATAAATAATAAAGCTCCAAGCTAGTATATAGTAAGTAGTAAGTAGTAGAGTAAGAGGGTAGAATAGAGACGACAAGTAGAATAGATTTAGCGAGCTAGTTTATATCTAGATCTAGATATAGAGTATAGAGAAGATTCTAGCGCGGTTCTTCTAGTCTTTATTCGCCGTCCGCGGTTAGACCGTCGTAGAAGGCTTAAACGGTATCTCGATACATTTCGAGATCTTCGAGTAGATTCGTTGGCCCGTAGCCGCGTTTATTCTGGGCGTATTAGAAGGCGAAGGAGACGGTAGCTTCGCTAAGCTATTTTAGTTTTAAGAGAATAGGTTAGTAATAGCTATAAAGAAGAAAAGAAGAAAAGAAGAAAAGAAGAAAAGAAGAAAAGAAGAAAAGAAAGAACGAAACGTATATTATTAGCCGTCGTCTAGACGAGCTATATAATATTCCGGGTAAGCTCGTAGTTACTATAAGCTAAGGCGAGTTCTTTAGGCGAAAGTAGTTCGCTAGTAGCGGTAGCTTTTTTACTAAAAGAACTAAAAGAACTAGAAGAACTAGAAATAAAAGAACTAAAACTAGAAATAAAACTAGAAATAAAACTAGAAGTAGAACTAGAAATTAAAACTAGAACTAGAACTAGAGTTAAAACTAGAATTAGAACTAGAAATATAAAAACTAGAAAGAAGTAATAGATAGACTATTATAAATAAAAATAAAAGAAGAATAAAAGATTTAAAAGTAGTAGTTTAAATAAATAAAGTATTCTAGTTAATAAAAAATAATTTAAAAGTATAAAAGAGAAGAAATTAAATAGAAATTAAGAAGTAATAGAAATAAAAAATAATAATTTAATATAGAAGTTTTTATAGTTAGTAAGAATAAAATAAGAGTTTATTAAACAATAAGGGTTCACAGCAGCGGTATAGAGACAGTCTACAATAAGTCGTTCAATTCTTCTACCTATTAGCGGCACACGGAAGATATACGTGTGCGTCACGTGCTACGCTAAACCCTAATTGGTCCTCGTCAATCGGATCCTTCTCGGCATTGGCTTCCCTTCAGATATGGGGCTTAAAAGCCAACTCGCTTAGTCAGCTAAAATCCACCCAGGTACAGTAGCCCTTAGGCTGTTTGTTTAACACTCCCACTCAGCCGTGGAGCGTCGGCTGCAAACCTAGCTGTTGGATAAAGCTGGCAAAGCGGTCTCTTACTAGGGGTTTAGTTAGCCCGTCCGCCACCATGTCCTCACTACAAACATACTCGATCTGCACTCGATTCCTTTGAACAAGGTCTCGAACATTGTGATAGTGCACGTCGATATGCTTTAACCGTTCATGCACGTGAGGGTCCTTCGCTAGGGCTAACGCGGCCTGATTGTCTCCCTTTAGACTTGTAGTGCTGTTAAACTTCTCGTTCTCGAACAGTACTGCACGATAAGGGGATAACCCGAGGTATTCGCCTGCGCCCATCTCTCGAAGTAGTTGTGTAAGCCACTGAGATTCCTTGGCGCAGGCGGACATTGCCATATACTCGGCTTCCATAGTAGAGGTAGCCACTGATCTTTGCTTTTGGCTCCTCCAGCTGATAGGACCGTTACCGAGTAGGAAGATATATCCGAGGATGGACTTCCTGTCTGTTTTGTCCATGGCGTAGTCCGAGTCCGAATACCCTGTGAGCCCTGCACTCCCACTGTCCCTGTAGACTATCCCGAGATCGGCTGTTGATCTAAGGTACCGCAGTAGGCCCTTAAGTGCATGGCCGTGATGTTCTGCTGGATCACTTAGATATTGGCTTAGCCGGCCAATTGGGAACGCGATGTCTGGACGCGTGAGAACCGCAAGGTACATCAGCTTTCCAACAGCATGCTGATACTCTTTTGGGTCGATTCGCTTATCGTTTGGCCCAGAGGGGCGGAGAGCGTCGTATCCGTTTAGCGGCAGCGTTGCTGGTCTTGACTTATCCTTTTCCATGCAAAGAGTTTGAAGTGTTTCTTGTAAATAGTAGGACTGATTAAGACGTAGCGTTCTGCTCTTTCTATCACGAGTAACTTCAACACCAAGGATCTTCTTCATCTCCCCTAGGTCCTTGATCTTAAAGACCTTGCTGATAGCGGTTTTAAACCAGATAATATCCTCAATCTTTGGAGCAGCGATTGGGATGTCATCAACGTAGACTAGCAAGATGATTTTTCTTTCGTGATGGATGAGCAGGCAGGGGTCGGCTGCGCTCTGACGGAAACCAAGATCTTTAAGCGCTCCAATGCAGTTGTTATTCCAATCTCGTGCGGCTTGTTTAAGGCCGTATAGGCTGCGTAGGAGTTTAAAGACCCTTCCTGGTTTAACTGTTACTCCCTCTGGAGGGGCCATGTAGATGTCTTCTTGGAGACGTGACTCAGTGAAGGCATTGTTGACGTCAACCTGGTGGAGCTCCAAGTCAAGGAGCCCTACGATTGCCAGGAACGTTCGAAGCGTCTCGTGACGAACGGTTGGAGCAAAGGTATCCCAGAAGTCGTGTCCAAATCGTTGGGTGAATCCTCGTGCAACAAGGCGAGCTTTAGCCTTTTCAAGCGAGCCGTCGGTATTAAGTTTTGGCTTAAATACCCACTTGCTTGTTACAATATTCACTCCCTTTGGCGGGACGGCTTCTTCCCAAGTTCCATTGCCTGCAAGAGCAGTAAGTTCATCCTCTATGGCGCGTTGCCACAGGGTGCCAAATTGTGGGTCTCCCACTGCTTCCTTGTAGGTCTTGGGGGTTGGGATCTCTGGTCCAATAATCGTCCGGAGTTGTGCAGATAGTGCGTAAAACACTTGCGCTTCCGGCTCCTTATAGCACTCAAGTGGTGTTTGGCTGATGAGTGCAAACAGGCTCCGTGGCACCTTTGGTTCTGGCTCGTCTGTGGATGAGTCCTCCGGCGATCTCTTTCGTTTAGGGATAAAGACTCCCCTAAACCTTTGTGTTCCAGGGGTACTGCTTGGTACAGCGTCCTGATTGTCTGGTTGACGGTCTTGTTCCTCTCTTTCAGCAGCCGGGGGCTGCGGTTCTTGCTGACTTTCGTCAGTAGTAACCGCTTCACTAGCTTCTGGCTGCTGGGCTTCTTCCTCTTCCTCTACGAGAGGCTCTGAAGCAAAAAGGACTTTTCGCGGACGTCCAACTGGACGTCTCTCGGGGACAGTATTTGACGTTGGTTTGACCTTGAGGTTCAGGTCAATATCCCCTCCTTTTTCTTGCTCCACAAACCTTACGCTATGGCTGCGGATCACCCTTCGAAGGTCTGGGGCCCATAGACGATAATGTTTTTCTGTTTCGTCCATGTATCCCATAAATACTCCCACTCTTCCTCGGTCCATTAACTTGTCATGTCTAGATCCGACTGGAAGAGACTTTGGATCAACGTAGGAGTATACCTTGCAGCCCCAAACACGTATATGGTCGATACTTGGCTTTTGACCAGTGAACGCTTCTTCAGGGCTTGTGGGTTTTCCGTTAATAAGAGGTCCAGCAGCAGTCCGATTCCGCAGGTATGCGTCAGTCTCGGCTGCCTCCACCCAGAACTCAACTGGGAGCTTTGCGTCTTTTAGCATTGCCCTAACGTTGGTCTCGGTGGTCTGGATGGCTCGTTCAGCTACACCATTCTGACTTGACTGGTGGGGAATAGTGTACTGAGGAACAATTCCAAGGGTTGCGCACCACTGGTTAAGAAGTGACTTTAACTCGGTGGCGTTGTCGCTGCGGACAGCGAGTAGTTTGGCTCCCCCTTGGAGTTCTGCCTTTAGACGCCACTGTCGTAGGGCGTTTGGCGCGTCTTCCCTTCTCTTAAGCGCGATTGTCCAAACCTTCCTTGAGTAATTGTCTACGATTTCAAGAAAGTAGGAATATCCCGCCCAGGAAGTTGGTAGCGGGCCGCAAACATCGATTGAAATAAGTGATAAGCTCGCGGCTTTCCTATCACTTACGTGGTGTCCCTTCTTATTCTTAATCTTGGTAAGGGCACATACACTACACACGTGGTCTTCCTCTTTTGGCGCAAGGATCGGGTCGGCGAGAGTTGTAACCTTGTGCAGTTCTCCTAGCTTCTTAGTTCCCATATGGGCAAACCTTCGGTGCCAGAGTTCGAATCGATTCCTTAACGAATCTGCCTTCGGTTCTAGCGTATCGGGTAATTGCTTTAACCCGGCGTCAGTTATGTCGTTGTCCTTATCTGACTGGGCAGGCTCTGGTGATCTTAAGATGGGTTGCTGCTCGGCACAGTAGGCAGACAGCGCTTTTGGGTTCACGCGGTCTACTATATAGACTCCCCCATTCTCAGGTGCACTAAGAATGGTATTGTTGTCTTGATCCTTAAGGTAGAGGCACTTGTCGTCAAAGCTTCCCTTAAGGCCGCTCTTGCATAGCTGTCGGCCTGAAAGGAGGTTTACACCAAGCTTTGGGACATAGAGTACAGAAGTTAAACGAATAGAATTGCCGCGCCTATCCAGTAACATGGCTGAGCCGACGTAGTCGGCGTATAGCACTCCCCCACCAACTTTAATCGTTCGCCTCATAATGCGTGTCAGAGGTCCACTAAAAAGTTGGGGTTTATCAGTCATGTGTGCTGAGGCGGCAGAATCCGCTATCCAGTGTTCTCTAGGGATCTTACTGGTGGCGGTTCTAGAGAGGGCGGCAATTTCGTCTGATGCTTCTTCGTCACAGCTGCTAGATTCTTCGCCTACAGCAGCTGGGTCCTGGGTGTCATCCTTCTCGTTGGCCGAGAAGGCCTTTAACTGGTTAATTTGCCTCTGGAGTTCTTGGATTTGTTTCTCGGCTCTAGAGCGGGCTTTCTGCGATCGGCGCTTCTTTGCGGTCTCCTTAGCTGCCGGAAGTTGAGGGCAGTCGAGGATACGGTGGCGTCCATCGCAGAGATGACACTGAAGTGGCCGCCTGTCAGAGTCTGACTCGGGTTCAGACAGGTAGGGGCGGCGAGAGGGTTTGAACGCCTTCTTTGCAAGCATAGCTGTGTCATTGGCTTTCAGCTGTGCCTCCTTTTCCTTCAGTATTTGTAATACCTGAAGAGTAGTGAGATTTGGTTGGGTGTCAACCGAGTCTCGGATTGTCATATACTCTTGTGGCAATGCCTGAAGGAGCTGGTCGAGCCGAGCTTTCTCACTTGAAAAGACTTGTGCTCTGGCAGAACTGGCAACGGCGATTTTCCTCCCAGAGTGTCGCGAGTTGGGTCCAGGCTTCGCTGATTGTGGACTTCCCTCTTGGAACTGGAAGTTGATAAAAGATTGAAGAAACTGCCTTCCGAGTAACTTGCAGTTTGATTTCGCTATACTTTTTCCTTAAGAGATTCCCAGATCAGCCTTGACTCTTCTAGCTCTCCGGACTCGCTCGCGATCATCTTCATCAATGCAAATGCGCTTAGCCAGTATCTGGCCTTCGCGTCGTCTCTTTCCAAATTGAACCCAAGCCCGGGGCTTGTTGTTGCAAGTAACTATATGGAACAGTCCCTCTCCTTGAAGCCACTCACTTCATTAAAAGAGAACCAGTCGTCTTTATTATTGTAGGAGAGGACCGGGACGGAGGACGACGCTTAGCAAAGTCTTGCGAAGACTTATAGCGAAGGGGAAGGTGTGTTTTCGAAATAAAGTAATCGAAAGAGTTGTAAACGCAGTAAAATGAGCTGTACTGCGGTCAATCAGGTCCAGGCTGTTAGA